>JAROYE020000001.1:43435383-44879550 GCA_029619315.2 Dynastes maya
ATAGATAGACTTTAATTCATTACCAGTGGTGTGGAATTTACAATAAACAACAACATAATCACAACAACTACAACTACAAAGAACATATATTACCTGGTCTCACAGTGCGCAGCAAGATCAGGAGAACAAAAAAACTCATCGACTGTATAGTAACACTTATCTTTCAGAGACTCTTTAAGGTGGCACCTGAATTGCCCAAGTGAGCCCTGCCTCAACTCCGCCGGTAAATAATTGTATATCTTTGTACCTAGATGAATGTAACTATTATAAAACATGTTAGAATTTGCCACATCGCAGCGAATATGGTCTGGATTTCTTGTAAAATAGTCATGTACCCCAGCATTCGTCTCGAAATTCTCAAGGTTACAATGCACGTATGATGCAGCCTCCAGTATGTAGAGATTGCAGACCGTTGGAACTCCAAGCTCTAAAAATGACCCTCTACAGGTTTCCCTTGGACTTAAATTTTTAATTGTACGTACTGCTTTCTTTTGCAAAAGTAGAATAGAATTTAAATGTTTGTTTATGCCCCAAAGGAGCAGACCGTAACTTAAATGTGAATTAAAGTGGGCATAGTATATTATTTTTAATTTATTTATATCGCATAACTTCTTCATTTTTCTTAGGACGTATAAAGCTTTATTTAGTTTGGAGGGTTTTGTATTAACATGGAGGTCCCAATTCAGCCCGCTATCCAACGTTAATCCCAACAGTCTGCAACCAGACACACCCGCGATATCGATATTCATAAACTAAAAATCTAAACCAGAATAAATATAGAACAGCTCTTCAGCTGTGTTTCTTACAATATCAATTGGTGTAAAAAATGCTATTTATATGTTTTAATAGAAACTTCATCCTAGAATTTATTAAATAGCAAAAAAGAATATGTCACAAATTTATTGGCATCACTATATTTAATTCTATTTTTGTATGAAATTTAGAAACAATTATCGATTCCTTTTTTATTCTGCTTTTCTGCGTTCCCGATGAAAGGAATAAATTCAATAACATTCTAGCAACTTTTAGTGAGTAAAAGTACCCTACTACTTTCTACGGAAAAGCTTATTTAATGTTCTATCCAAATCAGTAAAAAATATATAGGGTATTCTATTTAAAACAATCGAGTTGTTGCCATTTCCGTTCAAACCGGAAGTGGTACCACGTTGTAGTGTAGGTCAAAATGGCAAACCAAAATAAACAATTTTACTCACTAAAAGTATTTTTACTCACCAATAGTTGTAGAATTTTATTGAATTTATTCCTTTAATCGTAAACGCAGTATATAATTGAAAATCTATTATCAACGAAGTGTTGTTTAAAACAGGGAATACCATACGAGAAAGTAAATTCAAATAGGTACGATGTTCTATTAGTTCAAAGCTTTGTATAAAGTTTTAGCATAAGTTGAACTGGAATCCCTCGATGAAGCGTCGAACATGACCTAAAGTAGAGGGGTGTAAGTAGCACATAATTATTAAATTGAAATTCGTACATGTTTAACGAATAAACTTGCTAATCTTTTTTAGGCCTTAAAAACTATGTATTTAGGACGAAAAACTGTGATTTAGGCATGTTAGGCTTAAAAAAAACGGTAAACACAAAAATCATTTTATTAAAAAAAAAAACATGAATAAGAAGACGATATTTAATGTAATTTTAGGTACATTTCAGCCATAAAAAGAAATAAAACATACAAATTTTAACTAATAACTAAAATATGTAGATTCATTTGGTTTAAAATAATAAATAAATTAATTAATCACAGTGTAACATGTCCTCAAATTTTGCGTTTGCGTAGCACACAAGATGTTTTTCCAAGTTGACGTTAGTAAAATTTGTTCTTCGGTCGGGAAACAGCAGTTTGTACGAAGAAAATGAACGTTCTACGTCACACGAGGTTGTAGGACAAAACTTAAATATGGACCAGTCAGCTGTGGTATGAGCGGTAGCTTCAACTGCTTCGCCACTGAGCAGCTCAGCAAACTCTTTAACCGTTTTGAAACCTGGATTTTTCGAAATCACTTGGTTAAACTTTGACAAAATTATTTTGCCAACTTTTCCTGGGGCATTCTTGAGAGCTGCTTCGGCATTATTAATTACTGCAACAGAATCTGTAACAGGAAGGCCGAATGTTTCTAATCTTTTGATGTTATCAATGAGAAATTTATAATGCGACTTGATGTATAAAAGATCGTTTTTGACATTTTGATTGGAAAAGTATTCTTGCGCTTGCTCAATACAGTTAGCTGAATCTTTGTCAAACGATATTACAACCTAAAACATAAAGCGTTAAATAAAAACAATCTTTTTAAAAATTTTGCTAAAAAAGTACTTACTGATTTTATTGCTTCGAAATTATTAGCATAAAAAACTACCGCCTCTAACCAAGTTCCCCAACGTGTTAAAACAGGTTCGGGAGGCAAAGGGAGATCTGGCAGCATATAAGAGCATATAAGAAGCACCATCTGTGACTAAAAGCTTGACTTTTTCGTACTTAATTCTATCTGTTGGCCACAAAATACCTAAAACACGAGAGTTGCCTTTAACTTAAATATCTAGCATTAAATTTACAATATTATTAAAGTAAGTTTTTTGCATAATATATCTTACCTAAAGCTTGGTTCACGAATCTTGCCATTGTATTGCAATTTGTTCTTTCAAGTTGCTTTGTAGCCTGTAAATACGGTTTTCCTGGTGTTTCAGAACAAAGCTTACCCACAATCATATTTGCCATAATACGACCTTTAGAGTCAGTCGTCTCATCTATAGATATCCAAATATCGTTGTTACCAACTTCGCGAATAGTATTAATAGTCTTAAAAAATTAATAAAAATATTATAGGTGTAAACAAAATCTTAATGATACTCAAGTATGAAAATACATTTATAATTATTATTTATTATATTAATTACCTCATTGTAACATTTTGTTACATATGTTGTTCTTAAGGTTTTCACGCTTGCCACATTCTTGTTGCAGTATTTAGTGAGAAAATTTCGCAGTTTTGAATAGTTTAATCTGTCCAGAGGAATATTTGCAGACATAAAAGCGTCGCATAAATCTCGATTAAAAACGTCGATTTCTCTTGAATTTTTGGTGTCTATTAACATTTGGTTCCTTAACGGTTTCCTAAGATTTGCGTGATGTCCACTAGCAGTAGCATGTTGCTCTAAATGATTTTTCTTTTTGCAAGTTAACTACAATAATATTTTTGAAGCAAGTTAGGAAAGAAAAACAGAAACGTCCTTTACCATTTTTCCGCGTGCCTCCAATTGCCTTCACCCATTTTTGAACTTTATCGCTATGTGATTCCTTGGATTTTGGCATTGTTGTAGATGGAAATACACAATACACTAAGTAGATAAACAAGCACAAACCGACAGAAAACTACCGAAAAATATTCGTTGCAAGCTACGATATAAATGAAAATTCAAAGTACGTCTTTCAGTATATACTGATTCGTCGATAGTCCACCTCGCTATAGGAACACACACATATACGCTCCAGAGAAACATTAAGAGAATAAATATAAAATCTAAACTGCAATATCAAGATGTCCATTGTATAAACTATGAATGGGCATCGTGTATTCATTAATCACGTTAACAGGGAGAAGAAATTTACTTATATGGTTTAAATTACAGGGCGTAAACAAGCCGATAAGGATTCCCGTAAAATAAAAATGTGGGTGCAGGTAAATGAACCCGAGAGCGATAAGCCGATAATTGAGGATATATCTTCAATAGGGTAGTAATATAAATTTTACGGCAGGCAAATCCAAACTTTGCCCCTCACACAATAGACGGGAAAACCTATCGTTGTATTAGTTTATAGCATTTTAGCTGTAAAACTGAAATTTACATTTAAGAAAGATGCAGCTGTGTAAAAAGCATATTTATTTAAAATTAAAAAAAAAAAACGTTT
Organism: Dynastes maya; assembly: GCA_029619315.2. Taxonomy (NCBI): domain Eukaryota; kingdom Metazoa; phylum Arthropoda; class Insecta; order Coleoptera; family Scarabaeidae; genus Dynastes; species Dynastes maya. The sequence goes on from JAROYE020000001.1 coordinate 43,439,312, forward strand.
AGACCAAATAAATATGATTTTAGGACAAAATAGGCGAAAAACCACGATTTAGGCTGTTAAAAGTCCAAATAGGCAACTAGGCAAAATAAAACAGCTAGATCGCTTTGATTTGTCGAGAAACATATAGATTTTGTATTATTTTTAATTTGCCTTGAATCTAAACAAAGAGGCATTTTGCCTAAAATCCCGTCTCTACTAATCTAGAACGTTTAAACGAATTTATGCTAAAATTATGTGCTTCCATAATTATTAAATATCTTGTTCAGAATTTCATGCAAAAAGCAAAATAAGGTAAACAAGTGAATGTGAGATATGTTCTTGACGTACGACACTATGTAATCTGGAAACATTTTACTTACTTCTAGTTGTAATCTTACCATTTTTGAATTACTAATTTAAAGTCATGTAAACTAGCGATATGAAACTTTATCTTCTGGTATTCATAAAACCATTTTGAGCTGTTATCAGATTTATTTTATTCATTGAAAATTAAATAGAGCGAAAGGTTTAAAAAAGATACATGCAATTGTAGAATACTTACTACATTTATTGGTATTGTAATTTGAAAATGAATTACGCTACTTCTTTGTTTATTTATCACGTTAAACAAAGTTCACGTGGCATTTCACTATGGCAAGAACAAAAGATGGAAGCTATGTAGCTACATATTCATTTTCAACATACATACCTGTACGTCTTTAAACTAACTAAACATCCGCAGTCAATATGTGAAGGTCTGATTTAAATAGCGCCTGATCTTAAACAGCTATTCGAGTGGTCTAGGAACCAAACCTCAAGACTCGACGGTCGCATCGACTTTTCTAGAGAGCAGTGTAAACACTTGAGGCATGAGAGAAGATTTCCAGGACTGCTACTTCAGAAGCAAGCAGCAGTTAACATAACAAAGATATGCATCTGTATGCGAACAGGACGGGAATAATGATGTTGAATTTATATTGCACGAATCCAAAATAATGAGCTGTTGAAAACCCAGTCTCTTCCGTAAACGTCGCGTTAAATCTATTACCTGGTCAATTTCCGTAACAACAGGTAGAAATCAAGTACTCTATATTTGAATGTATATAATTTGCGTTATATTTTATCGCGTCAAGATTGAAATAAACAAAAAGCAAAAAATATACTTACTTTTTATACGAAACTCTTCTACATTTCTGACGTTATTTATTAGACGTTGAATATGTCTTTTTAAGAGAGAGAAGTATAGCTATACGGTATTTAAAATTAATGTATAGAAACAAGAGAAAATGAAAAGTCATAAACACACCAAGTCCATATCAGGATATTTATTTTTACAGGAGAGTAGTGGCGTGGTGTCTGATTTTGTTTCTTTTGTCAACAAGAACGAGCGAGCAATTTACGCCCATATGTTTATGGATCTTAATTCAATTAAGACCCTCTCGAGTGCGTTAACACGTATAAGCATACGCACCAATTCTAACGTATTTGATTTTTGTAATTACATAAATTCGAAACATAAATTGCTCCGTTATATTAGAGTTTTTTTAATTGCATAACTTCATGTCGTTATATTTAATTAAACTAGATCAATAATACGTAGCAGTGGCAGCAACAATAATGATTAATTAGATTTTAGAATTGCTTCCATAGCAGTTATCTTGGAAATATTTTCTTCACCTTTTCTGCTAAAATTGTCCCACGGGACTAAAACTAATCGTTATTCACAAACACAGGCGTAAGGTAGTTATTATATTACACATATGACCAGTGCTAATATTCTCCCCACGGTAATGCTTATTCTGAAAGATATAGTGATTTATGATATCAGAATATAAAACAAAATTTCTTCTGATGCGGTTAGGATTTTTATCCAACAAATCTTGTATATTGTGCTACTGATGCACCTTCCGTTGAAAATTAATTGCCAGACAAATATATTTGATATTTTTGTTCCAGCATGAGTTTAAACTTGGTTTAAGATCGTGAAAAAAAATGAAATGTTAAACGGCGGTTCAATTACCGACTAAATATTGAAATAGTGTTTATGTTTATAGTTTTTGTGGCATGTCTATCGTTTATTGTTGTCTACTATAAAAACATAATTTGTATTATCTGGTATTATGATTGACATTGAGAAAGTAGATATCACCGATGATCGATGATGATGTGTTAGAAATTGACGTTATAGAAAACGGCATTCCAAGACAAATATAAGGACAGGGTCTTTTTCATATTTATTATCATAACCTTCGTAAACGGTTTCAATTGACCCGTCAGTGTGTGCTAGTTTTGTTACAAAGGTTTGAAGCACATAATACTAACAAGGGAACATCTCGAACCCGAAAATTCAAAAAAATTTAAAACTTTGTGAACAAGTAGTCCACACCCAAGGATATTAGAAAGTCTTATCGGCCCAATCTCGTTTTAAGAGGGTGGAACTACCCCTGAAAGTTTAGTAGAAAATGTATGGTGCCCGCCCCCGCCCCTTCGATAAGGAGCATATTCAAATTCCACGTTATGTATATTACTGAGCTCTTCGAACAGTATAAAAATTATATTTTATTTTATGTAATATAGGTATAAAAAAATAAATAGGGAGAATTATGTTTTATACGTTAATATATAAGACTAAATGACACAAAATACATGTTACATGGCATACTTCCATGTATGTATGTGCATATACAGGACTTGTAAAACGAATGCGTACAGCAAAAAATAGTGAATCACCCGCTCCCTCTCAGCGATTGGAGATCAGAAGTCAATCGCGCCGTCGCGTTCTCTCCTATTCGCGCATAAATATGTATGCTTTCACGTGCTCGATATAACGCCCACTATTTTTGCTGTACGCATTCGCTTTACAAGATCTGTATACAAATAATTACTTAATCTGTATGGCAATGTCCCTCTTCATAAAAATGCTTAAAACATAAAAAACGGTTGCGCCAGGAACATCGTATTATAGCACATCGCAATGGAACTTGAAATCTTCTGTAAAAGCAAAGTGTACAGGATTATTGAAATGATCTTGGTTGTTCTCAATATAACCGCTTTTATACGAGGCATAAGTAAATAAATCATGACATTTTGAAATATTTTGAAAGATTGTAATTTAATAATGTTGTTACGTGAATGCAAATTAATATCGTAATTGTGTAACAGGACCATATCGAACAAAATTTTTCTAAACACGAAATCCATAGACATCCAATGGTTGTATCATACCTGTAGTTTTCTTTGGTATTGTAAGGATGTTCACGTTCTTGTCGGCCGATATATGATTTCTTAAGGTAGATGGGCCATGACCAGTCCATGAATCCAGCAATAAAACTGTTTGAGGTCCAATATTTGGAAGATATACCTTTGTGAACCACTCCGTAAATAATCCTGTTGTTAGTTTACCGGATACTGAAGCAGTTACATAGATAGTTGCTGCTCCGTATATTGATGCGGCCACTCGTGGTTCAAATGTACCACTTTGTTAACAAGCGTCCAGACGCGGACATTGTGGGAGTATGGTATAGCTGTGGATTGTCGCGAATATAGACTATACAATACTTTCAATTGCTTTCGATCCTTGTGGAGCTAACGTGCGACCAGAGTGTAATTCTCGATTGAAGATTTCATCAGCGTTGAATGTGTTACTAGGGCCTACTTTCGCAATATAGAGTCTTACTTCTTGTATTAAATCCGACGAAATGCGATTTAACTCTGCCATGTCTGTACCATATGAACGGGTAACCAATTTGGTAATTTTTCTGCAAACTATCATGTACACCTTTTTAAAATTCCACAATCAATGTGGAGATGCTTTGAAATTTGTTAACCCTATTTCTTCTTTTCCTTCCAAAGCCCACTTACGGAGATCTAGGTCGGGAGTTGTGGCGCCCGCTTCGCTGTTAATAACAAATTTATTAAAAACGTATTCAGAAATTTTTAACAATTGCTCTCTTCTTGTTCCGCCTTTTTGTAATGATGCCTTCCATCTAAAAAGGAAAAAAAATCTATGAAAACAAAAATGTATGGCCTGTGATTTCTTACCTGTATAATTGATGTGAAGACTTTACTCTCTTAAATCTATATTTTACAGCTTCATATGAGCGTTGCTTTTTTCCATTTTTCCAGAAGGCAACGGCTTTTTCCTTATATTCTAAAAAGACAATATCTTCTCCCTTGGGTACACATTCTTCTTCCTCTTCACCATTTTATACCTACTTTATGGAATGCAAATCCGTATTAAATTTAAAAATAAATAATTTTTTATATTAATGAATTGCTGGATTTTTGTTTTTAACACTTCTAGCTATTGACACTTAATAATTCTTGTGCCAATAAGTTTGTATTTTCATAATTAATACAACCTGAACATGTGCAAATAAACAAACTTTTAAAGACAGCCAGGCAGTTGTAATTTTATATTGGCTAATTTTCAATGTTATTTCCCCATGCCTCACTTTTTTTGGACCACCGGTATACGGTTTATTTTAAAATAAGGTTCTTTAATAAAAACTACATCAGTCAATATAGTTATCACCTTATCACTGTTTGTTAAACATTAAAAATATATTAGAGTATGGAATATAATAATATCAATAACAATTATTTTTTCGGAATATTAAAACCAAACCAAATCGGAACTTCTCGCTGTAGCTTTAGCAAATTTATCAATTATGTAGACTGTCATAATCTAATAACTCAACTATATCATTTTCTATAAACATAGACAAGTGACTTAAATGGGGTTGAGATAAGGAATTTCTTAAATATTTTGTAACTCTTAAGAATTGAAAACAAACATTCACCACATTTATTCCTACATCAGAAAATGATACAAAAACATAAATCCATTTTTTCTGCATTTTTATTCATATTCTTAGTCTAATAGTTATCTAAGTTATTTATGTGCAGTTATTATGATTATGTTGTATGCTGTATATAATAAAGAAAAATGTAAAAAGATTGACGAAGAAAACCATTCTTTTAAAGGGGGTCGATGCAAGGAAAAGGTTGGGAATCCCCGCCCTATATTCCATAATTTCATTGTTATTCACAGGAGTTACAAAGAAATTGTTTTCATGACTACGCAAATACTTATCAATATTAGATATGCGGCAGTTGTCATTAAATTTATCAGCTAAAGTAGTTGATACAACGGCAGAAAAGTATGAGTTGAAAGCAGAACACAGGGCCTCATTACTGGTAAAATTGTTAGGTAATATTTTATTTTTACGATTTTTGGAAGGATCTGTAGTCTTATATATAAGCTGCCACATTGCTTTCATTTTATTTTTTGATCTTAAAATAAACTTGATTGTATAAGAATTTAGATTCTTGAATAAAGTTTGTGTAATATTGTTGAAAAGCAGTGAACTCGTTTCTGAAGATTGGATAATTTTGCGACATATCTTTTTTAAAAAAGCTAATTTTTCTCTTAATTCTAAAATTATCGGTGAGAGCAAATTGTTACTATTTCTGTGGGTATAGTACTTTTGAAATGGAAAACACAAATCAACATAATAAATGAAGGTTTCATAAAATTTATCAAAACAGTCTTCAACTGAGATTGTTTCGTATACTGACTGCCACGCCACGATTCATGCTCTAAGTATCGTAGAAATTGATTAAGACCATCGGAATTTACATTACGTTTCATTGCATAGTTTTTACAAGCACTTGGAATTTGTTCTAATTGAAAGTTAATAAGTTGAGCAAAATGATCCAATAAATATAAATCAATACATGAGGATTCATAAGATTCAGAAGGAATGTTAACAACAATATTGTCAATACAAGACGCTTTGGATTCGCATAATCTAGTTGGAGATTCAACAGTTATGTGTAAGTTATAAGAAGCAAGTAAATCACAAAATTGAACATTGAACATGTAGAAATCAGAAAACAGTAGAAATTAGAAAAATCTACTGAATAGATTATTCTTATTTATAAGTATGGTGTAACGATTTCAATATAAATTGGAAATTAAATGTACGTATAGAAAGAAACCAGACTGAGCCTTTTTATTTCTAAATCAGTTCAAATGCAGTTGTATTCGGTTAATTACACACGCGTACTTATGGGATATACACATGTCGGTTACAGGCATTAAAAGTATACAATAAATTATTTTCACATTACTTTTAACTAGAGGCATTATATTGTGCCTAGTAACCAAGCCGAAGAGGTTATCGAATTTTATTCTGTTTATTATTCGAAAAACACGTGCATTTGCAGGTTATATCACTTACACAACATCAAAACAAATATATCTACATTAAATTTATTATAAATACATATCTCAATATGAACCATGTAATATCTTGATTCTTGGAGCGTAAATAAACTTGTTTCATATTGATCACTAAAAAGGCTTACACTACTTATTACACATAAGTTATTAACAGCACTATTATACTTACACTGTGGCTGATGACCAAGTCAGAAAAATATCCAATTTTATTCTCTTTATTATATGGAAAACAGGTACAGCTGATGTACTGTTTATAGGTATAAAACAAGTACCATTGCCTAGACCAGGCGTTGCATGCTCCATACTACAGGCCTATTTTTCACGGCCCGGCCCGCCCGCGGCCCGTTACAGTATGGAGTGTACCCGCCCGGCCCGCTCGTTGCATTCATTGCCTCGGCACAAGACCCGCCCATTAGGAAACTTAGTCCCGTTTAGCCCGTCTAAATTATTTTAGCCTGTTTAAAGTAATTATATGTGCATCGTCTATTTCCAAACATTTTTTAATTACTACATTATAATGAGTAGAATTAAACATTTATTTTGTTTGTTTTTGTATAGTATATTGTATCAAATCAAAAGAAAACGTAATATAACATTACATCATTAAAATTGTTAATACAAACGATAACGTAAAAACTAAACAGCATTTACTGCATACGTTATGTCCACTCGATGTATTTAATTAAACGTTCTCGGCCCGTCAAGCCCGTACGATTTTAGGCCCAACCCGGCCCGCAATGAAAAGACACGAGGCCCACCCGCGGGCCCGGGCGGATCAGGCTTTTCCTAGCCCGTGCAGTGCTCTACCATTGCTTTCATAAAGATCTGGGACAACACTTATGAGCTCGTTTTGACGTTTTTTGAGTGTTGTGATAATGACTTTAAAAATAACATTATTTTGTATCTAAACTAAAAGTTATACGTTATATTCGTTTATTTTAAAAACGGTTTACTTTTAGCAAAAAATATGTCAAAGGTTATTTTTAAATATAAAGATTTCTATTGAAGACCATATTACATTGATGGGGTATTATTATTATACTTCAATGATTAAATACTGCACAACACCTCATCAACAAACCTTCTTCAAGTAAAAGAAAAAATTACAGGAAATAGTAATAACAAGGAAATAAAATTTATACCTTTCATTACATTGTTAATATAATTTTGCCTATTATGAGGAGACACGTTTTCATATCTCCCCTCAATAAATTTCGGCATTTTCTTAACGTTGAATGCTGAATTGTTGCATCGAATATAGTTTCTATCTTGTGCTTCCGTGCTGTTCTCCGCAAATGCAGGTGGATGATTTTCGTTGTTTTTCCTAACTAAATATACAATTTCTTTGCCACAATCTAGTTACTTTGCTTGTTTCTTCAAGCGCATTGGAAACATTCATGGCTTTTGTACGGTTTTTGTAAATAAAGGTATTGAGCATCATTTATTTTTCCCTTATAGAATAGCTTTCGCCTTAAAGTCCTCATTTTTATGAGGTAATAATTGCGCTATATTTACAATAGCTGACATTAAAAGTTGCAGTAGCTGTTAAAGCAACTGATTCATTTAAAAATAAATGCAATTAAAATGTACACTGGAAGTAATAAGACAAACGAAATTGACAGACGACATAAACGTTAACAAAACAAGCGTTTTATTCTACAGGAATAAAGCCCGCTATTTAGCTTGGGAACACTCGTTAATAACTTGGGCAAATATGCGGTAACAGCCAGAGGCGTGGCGAGCGCATAAAAGTTTACACATAAAATAGAAGGTAAGAAATAAATTATAAAACGTGCTGTGAAACACTTACCGTTTTAAAAGTCTTCCGTGAAATCACAAACTGGATAACATCTGTTAAATATTTGAATCATTAGACATGTTCCCACAGCTGTTTCAGTCAAGTGAGTACGACGTGCGGAATAAATGTTTTTTAATGCCGAAAACGACCGTTCAACATCCTGCGATGTTATATTTGCATATTTAAAATAATCTTTGAAACAACTTAATGCATCTTCACACGCACCTTCACAAATTTGTCTTAATATAAGAAAATCGGAGTCTTTCTCTAAAACACATTCAAATTTTCGTATACACATCAATTTGTTTCGCCTTCTACAGCACATAACTGTGCGTGAACATCATTCACAATTTGAACAGAATCCACTAGTGACATCGAAACATTTTGTAATTTTCCTATTTCCTCCGCTAGTCCGAAGTAATTGTTGTGAATAATTTGTAAATCTCTTTTAACCTGACTATCTTGAAATATTTCCTGGTTTTTCTTGATTGCTGCAGCTTCTGTCGGATTGAATTTTAAAACTACCTTCTTTACTTGATCAAAATATTTGTTGTAGTAAAACGCAGCCTGCAACCATGTTCCCCAACGTGTAACAATCGACTGTGGTGGTTCAGGTAAATCAGGACACAGTTTGTGAAATAGTCGGGTACGTTTCGGGTACTTTAGAAATACTGCCTTTTGAGTAGCAATCAATGCATTTACTTGTGGAAAACATGTAGGAATCGTTTGTGCCGCAAGATTTAAAGTATGGATTTTACACGTTACATGTAAGAAGTTACCACTGTGTTCTTTAAGAGATCGGCCCAAAGAACGCATGTTTGCGGCACCATCACTCATAAACGTTAAAAGTTGCTTAGTTGAAACTTTAAATTTATTCAATGAGTTCAACACCACCTTTGAAATCTCAGCGGCCGTACAATTTATAACTCTTTTGGAGGCAAGTAAGAAGGAGGATGACGGTCGATGTGGTTCCATTGTACGTACCATTACATTAACCACAGAATGTTTTTAACGATCTGTTGTTTCGTCCACACACAACCACAGTTTTTTATCTTTCAATTCCATTTTCATTCTTTTCTCTATATGTTCACGAGCAAATGGCACTACATTTCGTATCGATGTCGGACTAGGTAATTTACAGTCCGCATATTTATTCTAGAAGGAGACAAATGCTTCTTTGTCTAGTAAACGAAACGATAAATTACATAAAATAAGAGTAACACATAAATCAAATGTAAATTTTGCTTGGTCTCGTATGCCACTTTTTGCAGAAGAATGCTGTTTGCTTTCGATGTGACGTTGACAATGGCTTCTGGACCAACACATTAAAGGGATTTTACAAACTAGACATTGAATTTTAGCGCCATCAAAAATTAAGTCCGGCATGTCCACTATAAAGTTTTTAACTGTGTCTGCCATTGGTCGTTTTCGCGACGTACCTAACTGCGACATTTTTAAAGCAACCATAAGCGTACAATTACGAAATAAGTTACGACAGCCTACATATACACAGAACTACTCGCATACAGCATCGATTTAGTACTGACGCTGTGAACGCGTGAAATAAATAATCCCCGACTCCGCACCACATATCTACTACACTGACTGTTACCTCTGTTTGCCCAGACTACTTGTTACTGCACGAGCTAGGAAAGGCCTGACACGCCCGAGCCCGCGGGCGGGCTCGGGCGGGCCTCGTCTCTTCATTGCAGGCCGGGCCAGGCTGGGCCTAAAATTGTACGGGTTTGACAGGCCTAGAATGTTTGTTAAATACATTGAATGGATATAAAGTAGTAAATGCTGTTTGGTTTTTACGATATCGTTTTTATTAACAATTTTAATATATGCAATGTTATTTCCAGATAATATTTACTAATGAGCTTCGTGCTACAGATTATCAGTGTGTCCCTGGATTAACGCATGGATAGGTAAGGCAAACAGGAAATTATTGAGTTGAATTTTCATCTTTCAGGGTTCAGCCAGGCTTACACAGAAAGTACTAGATAATTTATTACTCTGAACATTGTTTTTTAATAACCCTTTTTTCGTATATCCTACAGAAGATACATTTTACTAATTGACAAAATTCGTTTTTTGTAGATACCTAAGCTATATTTGATTTATTGGCAATAAAATTATGGCATAAGTTCCTTACTATTCAAACATGGCTGGACCCCAAAAGATGAAATTTCAACTCAATAATTTTCTGTCTGCCTTACCTATCCATGCGTTAATCCGGGGACACGCTGTATATAAGGAAATTTAGACAATATAATTTATTAATAACAAATATATACACAGTGTAGTAGTTAAAAAATGTTTAGAAAAAGACGGTGCAGGTATAATTACTTAAACAGGCTAAAATAATTTAGATGGGCCAAACGGACCTAAATTTCCTAACAGGTGGACCTTGTGGCGAGGCAATGAACGCAACGGGCGGGCCGGGCGTGTACAGTCCATATTGTAAACGGCCGCGGGCGGGCTGGGCCGTGAAAAATAGGCCCGTGCAGTGCTCTAACATGCATAGTTCTAAAAAAAGAACAGTTATATTCAAATAGACAGACTAGAAAAAGAAGGTTATACTTCCTAAGACCGGATATAGCTTAGTTTTTGAGATAATTGAGATAAATTGAGATTTTTGCAAAATATCCTTGTTTTCTTAACATCCGATATCTTAAATGCCTTACATGCTAAGGCGGTAATTCAGATTTTATTGGATTGAATATTTCAGCAATACGTCGATTTTTTTTAATATCAACTAGATTCTACAAAATAACCATGGAAATCGTCGACATGTGCGATTCATATTATTTCACTTTTTTTAATATAACAACTAGTATATTTTTCCAGAATCAGAGAGAGAAACTCTTTTAAAACTTTTTTTGTAAACATTTTCCTATACTATATTTTCCTGTATTACATATACCGCGTTCGTAGGTTCCGTAGTAAACTGAACCGCTAAAATATATAGACAGTGTTACAACGTTTGCGCGCTATGAAAGTATGCTCCAACCTTTACTATGCCGACACCGAGGACCAATCTTCGTTGGCGGTCGCCAATCTATCACATGATCAGGAACGCTGAGAAGATATTTAGTGATATTTTCACCGGAGAGTTGGCGCCATGATACACGAAACATAATGGTTTTTTTGTATAATTAAGTCATGTTTTTAAATCAATATGTATTGTGTTCACAATGTGTATATTTGTCCTGTAATTGGGTTTACCTGTTGGACAATAAACATTATTATTATTATTATTATTATTATTATTATTATTATTATTATTATTATTATTATTATTATTATTATTATTATAAGGTTGGGAGCACGCGAAGTGAATCAAGGACACTCAGAGCACAAGCGCCAATATTATTCGTTAAATGTATTGGACTTGCGGCTATAAATGAATCCCTTAAGTACCCTAGTATGTAGCTATACAAATAAGTTTTGGTTGAAATGCAAGGAGTGCTGCGATGAAATACTATAAACTTTAGTTTTTTAAAGATATTCATTAAAATAATCTGTAATACTTACTTTATGCTCACAAATTCTACTCGAAATGATCACAATTTTCCTTCATACAAACTAACGCGCAGTATCTCTTGTATTTTGTAGAACATTTACTAGTATTTCAGGAGTAATGTTTTGTAAAATGTCAAAGTTACGCGCATCAAGAAAGTATTTTCATACATTTCCGTTTAAATGCCATTATTTTTTAAACAACTTTCATAAACACTTTTTTCTACTGTTGAAGAAACAGTCTGAGTTGCTTTAAATATATCTATCTAATCAATATTTCTCTGCTTATTTTCTCTATTTATTATTTGTATGTGCTTATTAACTTGCTCTAGACCATGTATGTAGGTAGGAAAATGATGTTCACTTAGAGTTGATGTTGGAATTATACCAAAAATTAACGTTTACACACTATTTTTAATTAACATCTTTGGAAAAACAAAACTTTATGATATTTCGTTGCATCGCTCTACGTATTTAAATTATTTTTTTACAGAGTTTTATATCTAATTTATTATGAAGGGACGCATTTTAGGTATAAGAAAGTGTTTATAAAAAAATCTAGAAGAGCTTCTCTATCCGATCCTGGAAAGAAGAGTATTCCGTTTAAAAGAATTGAAATAACATGAATCAAAGTAAACAACGATTTCGATAACCATCTTGTAGAATCTAGTTGACATAAAGTATTATTCGATGTATTGCCGAAAATTTCAAAAAATACTCAATTATATAAAATTTTAATCACTACTCTATCGCGAAGGGTGTTTAAGATATCAACGGTTAAAGATACATATATCCGGATTTCGCAAAAATCTCAAATAATCTCAATTACCTCAAAAACTAATGTAGATGGCAATAGAATATGCGGTAGGTAGTTGACATGAATTAGGAGACATCCAAAAATGTAATAACATACACGCTGTCATTTAAAAAACCAAACCTGTATCGTGCGTTGCAGAAACTGAATATCCTGCACACCTCAGTATAATTTTATGTCGTGCAGTACTTGCTTCCGAATATTTTTCATTTGACCACTTTTTCTCTAAATTACTGAGGTAATGAATTATCTTCCACCCGCTGTATATCCAGAAACTCACAATCTTTCAAAATCATTAAATTAAACTATAAAAATTACATTGCACATTTATAGAGGTTCTCTTAACTTTAGAAATACAAAGAAACGAAAAGCTGTTCAAACATCGTTTGTGACAAACAGTACTAATAAAAGATGTTCATTTTTATTATCGATATATCTAGTACGGTAATTTTACAAATTTCTATCGTCGATAATATTTCTTCAATGTTATTTTGCAAGAAAATCAAATCAAATTGTTCATAAATACTACCTTCCATGCCTTTAACATTTTCATTAATTTTTAAGACCTACACGTAGTATGTGTCTCCCACAAAGAGTGCGCACAAGTGAGGTACTTACATAGAGTAAGTACCTTTAAATTTAGTATTCTTTGCTCCAAACTAATCTAGTGAACTATACTTGTGGCTAATGCTTCGCCATACACTTTTCCATTCTTTCAGGGTATTCTAAATTTAAAATTCCGTATTAATATCACTCGCACCTATATATATATATATATACATGCAGCCACATGCTCTTCAAACCTTTAAACAGGTTAAAGATTTAGTCTATTGATACACATTTCGAAAGAGCGTTAAACTTGGCACTCATACGGAACGCTAATGGTGTTATTTCGAATTTCGTTAAATTTTACCTAAGCGAACAATTCGTGATTGTTTTTATAAGAAAAGAAAGTTTAGTAGAATAATCGTGTTATGCATACATTATTATGGAAGATTCTAAAAAACCTGTGGAAATCCGCGTTCAAGGAGAAAAAGGTAACAGTAAACGTTCTATTGCTATCACAACTGCTACTGATTTTACAGAATCTTAGGTTATTTACTTCTAATAGCATTTGCGGTCCGAAAAATATTTTTATTTTATTCAGTATTATATTTATAATATCTTCAGAACGATAATGCACAGATCAAAAATCTCTATACAAGGTGTTAGTATTACCATCTTTGTAACAGATTATACTTTTAAAGCAAGCAATCAAAGTTATAGTGACAGAGAAATAATGCTTTACCATTATCTAAATGACATTCCGATTCAGCCATTTATACCATATATTTTACCTTCTCCAGCTTCAAGGTTGAACTTTTTATTCGAATAAATGTGTAATAACATTTTCATAAATTTAAACGTTCTAACCGGATGAAACTATACGAAAGCAACGGAGGTCATTCGTATATTATAAATATAATTTTATTAATGTGTTTTTATTGCAATAAATTAATTTTTGAAATACATCTCACAAAAACCCGTAGTAAAATTTAAAGTGCTTATTATCCATCTCTTAAACCACTTCTTGTCTTGGTCGAGTAAATTATATTGCGGAAACTGGAAGTATATTTAAAACAACTCATAAAAGTTAGAGAGTTTCGAGAACTCTTACAATTAGATTTCCAAGCTTCGATTTACAGTTTTTGTCCTATGTACAAGGTCACGGTCATATAATTAAGAATTGTATATTATTTATGCCTATTAAAATACAATAAAATATGCAATAATACCTATGCCTTTACCTGTCTTGTAAATAAGTAAACAAAATTGACGTTGGACATAATGTTTAATTAGGAACGACGAAACATAGTAACAAAAACCATAGTAATGCTTTAGTAAAAACGCAACTAACGTCAAGGCAATACTTATTCGACTTTACTATTACTACACAGAGAAAGAAAAGTTATTGACTCAAACAAATATGCATTCAGTCAACCAACAATTTCTTTTAAAGACTTCGTCTGTTTGAAACAAATATATTTTTCTTTACCATTTATTTGACTTTACCTTTCAACGGCGAACGTTCCCAAAATGGGAACATATTAAGAAATCTAATTTTTGATGAATTAATCATGTTATTTGTATAAGATTTTTATATGTTTTAAAGTATACAAACTTTTCTGTTTGTTAATTATAAGAATTTTATGCAAATAATATAATTAATTCAATAAATATTAGACTTTTTAGTATGTTCCCATTTTGGGAACGTTCGCCATTAAAAGGTTAGATAAATATGTATTTGCTGAACAAAATATTTCTGTGATTTAAAATATGCTGTTACTTTGATAAATACATCATTCTGTTGGTATTATTACTCCACTGAAATGGTTAGTACGATAGATGGTTTCTTCTTTTTAGAGAAGAAAGCATCCATTTATGAGCACATAGAATAACAATGTGTAAAAAATATACAATCTTTTGAAAAGCTTTATTAACATTGTGGATAAACTAACAAATGCCGAAAATTAATCTGCATTTTGTAGTGACGTGTAGTTCTTTTATTCTTGTAAATAAACCCCAGTTCCTTAAAATACAATCAACTTCCTACATTACGTTAAAGTGATATCAAGGCGTTTCTAAAGATCTCCATGGTCGCAAACAAAAGCGGTGAACCTTAAATCTTGCAGATTTCCTTCAAGTTTCTTTCAGATTACTCGCACTTCCCAGGAACCTGTAAAGTGAATTAGTGGTTAGGTTAGGTTTCAATGTCGAAGTTGTAACATGATTTTAACAATACTAATAACATCAAAGTTAGGAATAGTGCGCCGATAACTTTAAACAGACTGTAGTATGAACAAATTGTTATAATAAATAGCTACAAAAGTACGTCGACAAAAAAATGTTTAAAAGTATTCACTTTTATATAGGTATCTACAAAAACAATAATTATCCATGTATACGTAATTTTGTAATTGTATACGTACAAAATTATTTCTATGAAGATGACATAACCATAAAATTACTTGTGTGTTGCGTACAAATACATAAAGATAAAAGTGATACTTGTACTACTTTTGTTTGCAAAGAATATTACAAAACTTAGTATCTCGGTAATCTCGTAGGCATCCTGAGAATCGCGAACGAGTGACAGGGATAACTGTATGGTTAGGTGCTAGAAGGGTGCTAGGTATTACGACAAAAAGAGTAGGAGATGGAACAGCAGATACCTCAACGGACTACTATCATCAGCAGTAAAACTGAAACCAGTTTCACTGCTGATAATGATAGCTTGGCTATTGTGATAAAGGTTTTAGTGAACGGTTTCAGTGTTCCAGTGCCACAGATTTAGACTACCCGATTAATAGAGTTCATGATATCGTGCCAGCAGACCGCCGAGTAAAGATTAGAGAGATTGCGAATATGGTAAATACCTCAATTGAACGTGTGTAAAGCATCGTTCACGAAAAATTGTAAATGAGAAAGCTATTGCCGAGATGGGTGTCGCGTCTGCTGACGATCAAAAACGGAATCGCGTGAAGCAATGTTTGATCGTTTTTAACCGCAATACGTATGAGTTTCTGCGGCACTATGTAACTGCAGATGAGACATGGACATGGACAAGGTCAGTCGGCAAAATAGGTTTCTCGCATGCGAACGTGCACCCAAGAAGGCGAAAAAGTTATGGCAACGATTTTTTGGAATTCGCAAGACATAATCTTAATTGATTATTTGGAGAAGGGAATGACAGTCATGGGACAGTATTATGCTTATTTATTCGACCGATTCGACGCTGAAGTAAACAGAAAAAGGCCCCAGCTAGGGAGAAAAAGAGATTCTCTAAATAATATTAAGACTTAGTAGATAATTCATATCCATATTTTCAAGTTGCTTACCGTTTTTCACGGATCTTTTAGACACTGTAAATGGTATGGAAGTCTGCCGTGCAGTCATGGCAATAACGGCATCCACGGCAATAACACTAATCTAATTATCTGTACATACCTTGTTTTTAATATGTCTTTATCGATATACCCATGTGTTTTTGGAACAGATGTAACATAAAGTAATTGGTTGATGTCTCACTATACATTTCGCACTATACCTTATTCCATTGGTTACACATATTGGAACGAAAGTTGCTAATTGTATCGACCGATGGAATGAAACCAAATGTGCGGGAAGAAAGTTTGATGGTTTCTTTAGCTAGGAGATCGACTGATTCACTGTACGGTATTTCGCAATGATCTTTGGCCCACAAAAATTGAAGAGAGATCATTTTCTAATGCCAGTTTAGTTAGAATCTTTGCGATTTCAAGCGTAATAATAGAGTTTATCCCGTTAGTGCTTATTTAAACTAATCAGAGCTGCTTTTGAATCGGAGATAACAGTATTTCTGTGAATATTGTAGCACCCAACTGCGTTAAGTCACTGAAAATTCTGCAGTAAGTATAGGGGCAAGATCTTGTAGCTTACATCATTGCTTAATACTGCGATGCACGACGTTCAACATTTCGCACGCAATTACGTGGACTGACAGACTACCATCGTGCATCACAGTGTTAACACCAAGTTTTAGGATGATGATTAAATTATTACTAAAGAAGAAGAAAATAAAACATTTCAAATAATAGAAATTGTATGAATCAGCTCGTACATACATAATCATAGTTTTTCATCCACGCGCCTGTTATTACACAGTCGAGTAAGGAAACAAAGCACTTCGAATGCATTGACATCGTCGGATCTAACTCAGGGACATACGAAATTTCTTATTGATGCTCCGTTGTCCTTTTTCGCTCGCCGCAAGCAATAATTCCAGCGACAACGCAAGGCGAACGTAAAGAAAAGAAATCGCCACGGGTTAATTCGGTATTCGCGGCGAACTAGTCGTGCGAAATGCCAAATTTAGCGATGACGCAATCTTCATCCGTACCGTTTGTTGTCTTGTATAACCTCCATGAAGACCGACCAGTCAGGTAACTTAGGTCAGTTTAGATTTTCTACCTCTTCTAGCGTGAACGCCGAGTTGCAGTCTCCTCCAACCGCACAACGTTCGCAGTGTTAAAACGCAAAGGTAACACCCAATCTCAGAAAGCGTACCGGATCAATTGTATAATGATGCGGCTCAAGAGGAAGTCTAAAGCGTGAATCGGCATACATACGCAGATATGTTCCATCTGCACGGCACGCAAACTTCGAAGCGTTCGTGATATAAAAATTACATCGAAGTATCAGTTTGTACTGGCAATTCTTCGCGAACACATCAAGCTCCGCGCATAAGGAGTAGCGAACGCGTGGTATTGTACATATCTATATTTAACTTTATCGGTAATTAAGTGCTGGAAGAGTTCGATTTGTTCTTGTTTCGTCTAAAATGAATGAATACCAATATATAAGGCCTTACGGGCTACTTTACACTTACTGGACGCAGGTAAGATAGTTATTATGCTGCTTTTGTTGACAGTAACTAAGGTTTTTTAAAATCAAGAATTAAGAAATAATTGTCTCAACAAAGTACCTACCTTTTCTCCTCTTATCTTTGCTTAAATTATTTCGGGAGAGAAATAAGGATAATTAACAAAAGTAATGTTACAAAAACTTTGTGATGTAATTGCAATCGCCATCAAAGAATTTAAAATTACTTACTTTTATCAGTTAATACATGTATGTGTAAATACTGTTGTACGCAATATCCTTTTTACTCATCCATGACAAATTTATTTATTATATTACAGTTATTTTACTTACGATTAGTATACATATTTATTAACTTAGTGAGTAATTATGCTAATAATTATTTCAATACATCCCCGCATGCCTCTATATATACAACAAATGAAATAAAAGAAAAATGACGATATTTAAAAAAATATATTGGAGATCTATTTCCGATACAATATGTAGATGCACAGATTTTACTCAAATGGTACTTTTACTGTATATCGTCGTTTTTCTTTTGCTGAATTAGTAATATTAAATATTAGGTATGTATAAGCACTAGCAAATATGAGATAATGTATATAACCAAAAAGTAATTCCAATTAAATGTGCTTATACATATATAATGATTTTTTGGTTACATTATTTAAATTTTCTGTTTAAAATGACGCATAATTTTTGACAAAAATCACTATTTTTTCGTTCATCTTCTTTCATGGGATATCTCGTACATATCTAATTTAAATTTTTGAACAACACTTTCTCGGCAATTACAATAATATAACCCTTAAGTTTACCAAATTCGTTAACACAGTAAGAAGCATCAAATGTTTATTAGTTTTGAAAAGAAGAACTTAATAAATAATTGATTATTATTCTACTTTTAGGACATAAACCAACATATTGTGGGAGTGGGATTAGACAAGTGTGTTAGAATAGATTTCTGACTAGTAATGGTTGAAACGGAACATATTTTTTTTTAACTATATACTGATTTTTGCCTCATATTTGTTAGTTATGACTAGAGCCCGGTAACAGAAGCCGTGCCATAGCCGTACCTGCCTAGTATACAAAAACAATAGTAAGAAAATAGAAAAAAAAAATAACAGTACTAATACATAATTAAAATATGTGAAAAGTAGTGAAACACTTACCCTTTTAAGCAGCATTGGCTACGGAACAGTAAAACTAGAAGCAAAAGTTGACACCATTAGATGTGTTTCCACAGTTGTCTCGGTGGGCCATGTTCGCCGTGGTGAGAAAATGAGTATATTTTGAAAAAGAGCGTTCAACATCTACCGATGTTATACATGCATGATTAAAGTACTCTTTGTACTTAGTCAGTGGATTATTCGATACACCATCACAAATTTGTTTTAGTATGCTAAAATCGGGATCTTTCTGTAGCACACTCTCGAACTTTTCTAAAACGCGATTATATTTTGCGTCATGTATAGTCAGTAGCTGTATATGCACTCCGTCCATAATTTGCAGAGACTCCAATAATGATAACGATCTATTTTGTAATTGGTCTATTACGTCAGCTAATCCTTTATAGTAGATACGAATATTTTTTAAATCTGTTTCAACGAAAATATCTTGAAATTTCGACGGACTCTCCTTAATAGCTGCAGCTTCGGCAGGATTGAATTGGGCAACAACAGCTTTTACTATTTTGAAATGTTCAGCATAATAAAAAGCTGCCTGTAACCATGTTCCCCAATGTGTAAGAATTGGCTCCGGTGGTTAACGAATACCAGGACACTCTGTATGAAATGATCGTAGGCGTTTGGGAGATTTCAAAAATCCTTTTTTTGTGCTTGCTATTAATGCATCTACCTCGGGAAAGCATTGTCGAATGGTTTCTGCCACAAGATGTAAAGCATGCACTTCACACGTAACATGTAAACACTTGCGACCATGTTCAAGAAGAGAACGGCCTACCGAACGCATTATCGCTGCGCCATCGCTCATAAACATCAACATTTTATCTTTTGAAATTTGAAATTTTTCGAACGTACTAAGTACAACCTTCGTAATTGCTGCAGCAGTACACTCTTGTAGTGTTCGGCTAGCTAGTAACAGTGGTAATGTAGGTTTACTAGGGTCTAGTATGCGTACCATAATATTTACAATTGAATTTTTTTTACAGTCTATCTCGTCAACACATAACCAAAGAAACTGTTTTTTCAATATGCGTTTCATTTTCTTTTCCACGTCATCGCGTACAAATGCAACATGCTTACGTGCCGTTTTCTTCGTTGGCAACCGCAACTCGGGATTGTATTTGTCCCAAAAGTCCTTAAACAGTTGTTTATCGAGTAAGCCTAGTGGCAAATTACAATTTATCAATATAAGAATTACATTTAAAAAAAATGCACTTCCCGGCGGCATGCCCAATTTTCGTTTTATATGCGGTGCGGAATTTACGTGTCTTGTACAGTTCCACTTCTTATTTGACATCAAATGTATTTTGCACATTTTACAAACTATCTTACTCCCGTTGTAAAACAAATCGGGAAAGTCAGAAATAAACTTATTTACTATGTCTTGAAAGGGACGTTTTTTAGCCTTCGACATCTTCAAGTGTGTAAGCAATTAATAACTACGTCTACATCAATAAAATCAAAACGCACTACACTAAATAATAACTACAATTAATAACTACGTCTATATCAATAAAATCAATACGCCCTATCCGCTATCCAATGCTAAACTGAACTGAGTGATGATGATTTGTCGTATCGTATCATAATCGACCAGCTCTCCCCGCCCACGTAAACACAGTCACACCGCCGCTGCGATTGCTCTTCAGTTACCGGGCTCTAGTTATGACTTCATAAATTTTTAAAACTAGAACTACCTTTATACATATAATGTCAATTTTCTTTCAATAATTTCTTGGTAATTACAATGATATAAGGCGTAAATATTTTCTTCCATCTAAAAATATTCTATAAATAAGTCGAAAAGGATTGAAATGATGAACTTGTTCACCAGATTTAATTCCTTTAGATTATTTTCTTATTATCTTCTTCACTTAATATCATCGGTTAATAAAAGTAAACCTTGGTTGTTAAAAGTGCTTAAAAATTGAATTAGGGTGGGTGTTCAATACACAGGTGTCCCAATCCTCTGGAATTGTAGAATTGCGCCTACTGTACAAACGGTAGGAGATCAAAATGTTCAGATAATATAATCGACCCCTTAAGCTATCTTTTAAAAATATTTTAGATATACAGGGTGATCGGTAAGTAGCGAGCCATGGACCTACCTTGTTACTTTAAACAGAACATCCTGCATTTTATTACATTTTTAATTTCTTCGTCTAGAAATAAACCAGATTTCGAGATATTTAAAATGTTGTTTTCAATTACCTAAATGTAGATATGTCTATTTCGTTTAACAAATTCGGAATGCAATGCTCTATCTAGCCATGGTATTAAAACCCCTTCGAAACATGTAGAATGCTCAGCATTGAACACCAAAGTTTGCCAAATTCAAGCGCCGGAAACGACATTTTTTTAAATCCACCATATCTACCGTATAATTTATATCTAACATTTTTGTATAATGATGCATATGTCTAATATTGAAGGTAATTCTATTAACCGTACTGAATATGTTCAACGCATGCAAAATACGCGGGCTTTTCAAACATACATAGCGCGATTTTCAAACGTACATGGCGGAGTTTTAAATGTGCCAATATAACAGATTTTGAGTGTATTCTGAAGTGCATAGAATACTGAGTGTATTCTGAGGTGCATAGAATACACTCAAGTAAATAAATCTGGATAAAAAAAAGAAAAACAGTTTTTTTTTGTTATACGTATAGAAAACAAAGCAATTATAAGTATATTATGCTTCACATTACTTACTTTTAATTCGCTGTAGTATTTGCTGGACATTATTAATCCCTATTATAGATCTAGATTAATAATGTAATAAAATGCTAGATTGCTTTAATTTTCATTAACACTGATATATCCTCTCCTATATTTATGTTACAGTTAGTATCGGCAATTTTGACTAATTTTAACTTTACTAAACTGTATAACATTCAAATTATTTTACGGATAGACACATAAAGAATAATCGAATTGTAATTGCTCCTTTATTTTACAGTCTTCTATTACACATTTCAAGATATTACATACATATTAAAAATAACAATACAAGTTATCACCGTGATAAATTTATTAGTCATCTAAATCACTGTCCTCATTAAGATTAATTATAATTTCATCGGTTAATGCATCCATTATATGTTCTTTGTTTATGTATTCTTGCTCAATATTGATCGTATGTCGACAAACTTCTACCCATTCTTCTTGTGTAATATTTGAGAATTCTTCTCTAGCCAGTTTGTCCACATCGTTTAATTTAAAAGTGACATTTTTCGACGCCACTCTACCCTTTACGGTTGCTCATATCTTTTCGATGGGAAGAATAATAAAACTAACCAAACGAAAGCACAGTGCTAACTGACGCCAATATTATGACAATGCTTTCAGTAACGACCGTATTGAAAATTGCATCCAAGTGGTTTCTGGTGTTAGTATTGTTTGGTTAGCGTGACAACAGTAAACAAAATACACCACTGTTCTTAACTGTTGATTCGACATTTTAAGAAGTAGTTACTTACGAAATTAATTACATAAAAAAAGAGTTGATACATATTCTTTATGTACGAAGTTAAAGATAATGTCATTCCAGAGTGCAGTGTAGTAAGAAAAGTGCAAACCGGTTTTTGCAAGGCAAATGTATTGAGGCGGAAGGAAGGAATTTCGATTGCTATTAATAATTGTTGCAATAAAAATTATTTATTAAGATTGTTCATAGTCTATTTCAATTGTGTTATTATTGATTTTTTTTTTTAGATTTTGTTTTTTATTTTAAATTTATGCTGACATAGGTACATTTATATCATCATTTATTGTTAGCCTGTATGAACTTTTATTAAAATATTGTTTGCCTCATCTTTTTTTCGGAAAGAGATGCATTAGCATTATAATCCTTTTTTTTCTAATTTCTAGGTCAGTGGAATGAACCATCAAATCTTAGCCTTAATTTCACAAATGTTTTCGGTTGTTGACTTTGCTGTCTTGATAGTGCAGCTTATACATCCCACTAACTAATATACAAAATGTCCTTCACTTTTTCCTAATACATAAATTATAGGCAGCCGAACTATGTCAACACTGAAAACCATTTAGATGCAATTTTCAGGTGCAAATAGCTTCTTGGACACCAAATTTTGAATCAGTAGTCTAAAAACGTCCATGTCATTATGTTTTGTTTATTGTTGTCAGACTACAGACTACTACAAACGCAACACTCGCGCTTAACTGTAAATACCTCTTACTTTCAGTGTTAGTCATATACATGATTATATACAAGTGTTAAATATATAAATTTCCTATTTAAGAAAATGACGTTTCTAGTGTTTAAATAAGGCAAAGTTTGGCGTTCACAGCTGGGCAGCCTATATATTTCGAAGACATTTTAATACCATGTTCAGATAGAGTATGTAATTTAATCCCGCAAAGATTTACGCTAAAATGTCTTTGCATTTCGGATATTTTAAGAGAAATCGATATATCTGCGACAATTGAGGACAAAATTATAAATATACCAAAATCTATTAGAAATAGATATATGAAACCCATATCTATTATATTGGTTTACTTCTAGATGGAGAAACCAAAAAGGTAATAATATACGGGCGTTCCGTTTAAAATAACAATCGCTATTTATCGATCATCCTGTATATAAGGAGATATTGAAGTTTCCAGAAGGTTGGGACTGTATATCTGTGGAAATCCTCAATAATATTCGTGGGTATTACAGACCATTTATCAAGCAACTGAGGGCAGCGTTTTTTGAACACTCGTAAGTTTTTGTTAGTTAAATATATTTCACGAATGAAATATATTTAACTAATAAATATTTTATGCATTTCACTTTCTTATCGCATTTATTAAATGCTTGTAAAACACTTATTCATCATTGTAACTACTAAGCCACTGTGGATCAAAAAATTAAATTATATATAGCTTGTTCTTTTAAAAACAAAATTCATTGTGTTAAGAATTAAAAAGTAATGGCGTATGTCAAAATTGACATACGTATAGCAGTAGTGGATAACCTATAAAATATATTTAAAGATATACATATCTTATTTCAATTTTTATATCTTTTACTCCGATGAATATTGAGTAAATGTTTCTTGTTTCTGGCCATGTGTATAACAACTTGTGTCACAAAAAGTAATTTTATTTTCACATAGGAAAAGAATGCATGTCGCATATATGTACATAATGTAATATAAAAAAGTATTCGTACATGCACTAAATTCTTAAGAAAGAGATCGTGTCCCATATGCGCATATGCTGCATAGGTGTCGCAATGGGAATCACAAACAAATTCGCTTTTAAATGGTCAACGTTTCGATTTATTGCTTCTCGTATCTAAAAGCAAAGTGAATCAAACATCATGTGCGTACTAAGAAAGCAAATTTATTAAGAGGCTATAAATCTAACGAAGCCTACATCGATCGCTTAACAAAACACTCTGCCAAATAAATATTGGTTGTACAGTGTAAATATTTAGAAGAGGCAACTAATATTTAAACAGGCAGTAAAATTTCAAACTTCCAGGTACAGAGTTTAAAATAGAGCACATCTAACTTCCTTGATATTTTCTTTATAAAAGAAATAGTGTAGAATTCAAAAATGTTCTTACTTTTAATTGTTCCATATATTGTTTATTTTTCAAATTTGGAACATCATATGTTTACGCTTAACAGTTGGAAATTACAAAATGTATATACCCCAGCAAGCAGAAGGCTCAAATTAATGCTCCTAACGTGTCTGACAGACGGAGAAAGTGATAATTTTTAAACAAACTTGAAAATTTCTTCTTGGACAAAGTAAACGCAAACGATACTCTTTATATAAGTTGTATTGTTATGATGCTAACTATGTATATATATAGCTGTTGTGAAAATATGAACGCTTTTAATAAATACCGAAACTGGTTAAAACTTCTTCGAGAATTACAACAAAAAAATACTATCGATTTTTACCTTCCAGGATGATAACATATTCTTTGAACTACATTTCAAAAGTTAGGAGTGTAAATAAAATAGTAAAGAAATCATTTAGAAGTGGAAAGAACCAATTTTTAATACCTTCTAAGTTGATGGTGGTAATTTGTAAATTTTGATGTATTGTTTAAAATATTCACCTCTGACATTTGCACATAATGATGCTTAACGATTACCGCAGAGAATGCAACCCAAATTTAAATTGCAAATCGTTCGAGATATTCAACGCACGAACAATACCTGACTATAATTGTTTAGTATTAACCTATACGTTACGTAATCCTCCCGCTCCTAATAACATCTCATTCCTATGCCATAAAAATTCCTATACACATGGCAGCGGCGCTTTCGAGG
This sequence comes from Dynastes maya, assembly GCA_029619315.2. Taxonomy (NCBI): domain Eukaryota; kingdom Metazoa; phylum Arthropoda; class Insecta; order Coleoptera; family Scarabaeidae; genus Dynastes; species Dynastes maya. The sequence goes on from JAROYE020000001.1 coordinate 43,464,561, forward strand.
TTATCTTTGCTTTCCTAAGTCATTTCAAAAAAAGAAAACTGCTCACGATCTACATACATATCTACAATAACACTTACAAGGGAAGATTCCAAGATGTCAATAACTGATCGGAATGAAACTTAGCAGATGTAAAACGCTATTTTCCGTTTTCCGTTTTGGCGGAACACGTTTAAGGGATGAAATCTAACCCTGAAATTTCAACGTTTTTCAGATTTTGGCAATTTACATTTATTATGAATAAACAAAAATAACATTGTACATCATCAAATCTGCCCTCTACATGTCTACTAAACTAGCGCAGTTGATTATCACTATCCCTCCTCGCGGAAAAAGACAAGGTATGGACACAGGTGATCCCGTGGAAGTACCATTTACTCCTATATGCTGCAATGTTATAATTTACAACGTCCGACTTGGCAGTTATTAGCGCCACGTATAATGCATTCAGCCAACTACCTATGTCCACTCATTCAACACAAGAGTTCCTATAACCTCTTTCTCAATGCTGCTTTTATACCCTCGGGTTCTTCCTCTCCCTGGCACGGGAGTGTTAGAATTAACTATAGCGACGATCATGCTGGAACAGATAAATAACTAGCCTTTTCTCCATTTTCTTCGCATCCTAAATCTACCAATTTAATGAAATATTTTCCTACCACAATTTAAAGAATAAATTCAGTCGGATCTCAGACGTAATATCGTACATTACACAGAGTAGCATAGAGTCAGTTGCGTCCCTGCATGGCAAGCATTATGCTATTTTTAAAATAGGAAAATTCGATGAGATTTAATATTAAATTGAAATTCGAAGGGTATATTCTAATTGTCCATGATAGCGATTGTTTACGCTAGCGCGAATAAAGGAGTCAAGAGACGCTTACAATTTTCTCAGTTTAGGTCAAGTATCCGTTGTGCCTACATGTATTTGTCAAAGTGTCTTGTGAATCCAAGTTTCTAGTGCTTACATTCAACGTTAATTACGAAGCGTGAGTTCGGTTTCATTATTTAGGAATACGCGGGATCTTTGAGATCGCGTAACCACAGAGTATACTAGAGTACGTAAGGATTCATTTATAGTCGCGAGTTCCTTACATATAAGGAATAATTTTGTCGCTTGTGTTAACAGCGTCCTTGATTCGCTTCGCCCGCTCCGCACCTTATACTTTCATAGCGGGCAAACGTTGTAACACTGTCCATATATTTTAGTGGTTCACTTTACTACGGAACTTACGAACGCGGTATATATTTGAAACGTCACAATTTGAGGTTAGTTTTCTCTTTTCAAAATTAGTTTTTGGAGAACGTAAATAGTCGGTGTTAATTTTTGATTTAAACTGCCGAAAGAGTGTCTAGGTGACACTCCCGGACCTACAGACAGTACAATTAATTAATTAATTTCGTTAAATCACATATTTCCCTAGTTTATAACATTGTAATACATACTCGAAAGGTACAGTCCCTGGCCATATTACTTGAAACGTCATAAATCAACCCTTTTACCTGGAAATTTCCATCCTATTATAGTGATATTCTTTTGCTTTGAATCCGATCGTTTATAGGGGGACTAGATTATTGTATCAATAAATAAAAATACCAGAGAAATGATATTTAGAAGAGTAAAGTACGTATATATAAATATTTCAGTTATCAACTTACATTTAGCGAGTTCACAGTTTTAGTTATTGCAAAGGCAAAATTGTTATTATGCCTCTCTCGTAATAATTAATTATTTGGAATTTGAAAAAAATATTTGTGTTTTTTTGGAGAAAATACCCGGGAAAGATTTAACAAGTGAACAAAAAGCCGCTGTACAAGCTCTTCTACAATCAAACAAACATTCACAACGAGAAATTGCAAAATTACACAAAGTATCTCCTTCTTCTGTATCACGTTTAGCTAGAAACTTAAACGAAGGAGCTAGCACATCGACACAAAGACGGGTAAAGTGCTGTCGGAAAAGAATGATTTCGAAGAGATCTGACCGTGAAATTGTTCATCAGGCTATGAGCAATAGATTTGCTACGATTAAAATGATTCAAAAAAATTTACAAGAGAGAGAAATATGGATTTCGAGCAGAACTGTCAGGCGCCGATTGCGCGAAAATCGCCTAATGAGCCGAAGACCTGTAAAAAAACCGCGTTTAACAGAAAAAATGAAATCTGCTCGTCTCAACTTTGCAAGAGAATATCGACATTTCACAGACGAGAATTGGAAAAAGGTGAATAACTTAACAACATGATTTTTACTGAATTAATGTTTGCATTATTTAATAGGTTTTCTTTAGTGACGAGTGCTCGCTCTGTGTGTTAGTGCAGCGAGCACAATTTGTTCGTAGACGACCTGGCGAACATCTCACAGAGTCCACGGTTCTTCGAACTGTAAAACACCCTCCGCAGGTAATGATTTGCGGAGTGATTAGTGGAGACGGACCCGGCCCTTTGTATTTTGTAGAAGGTACAATGCGTCAAGAGCAGTATATAAATGTGTTAAAAAACATGTTATTACCGTATTTTAAGCCAGGACGTCGCATACCGACAGAGCGTATATTTACGCAAGATAATGCTCCTTGCCATGTGGCAAAAAAGGTTAAGAAATTCTTTGAAGACAATCACATACCTCTTTTACGTTGGCCCGGAAATCCACCGGACCTCAATCCCATCGAGAACGTATGGAATCGACTAAAAAGTAAAGTATATGAAAGAGAAAACCCTACAAAGGAAATATTAATGAAGAATATAAACGATGTATGGGAGAACGATGAAGATATAAAAGAGATAATCATATCTTGCATTGAAAGTATGACCCGAAGAATTAAGGGTGTTATTAAAAATCATGGGTTATGGACTAAATATTAATTACTTATTTAATATTTACATATGTTACATATTTTTACAATATATTTTATAAATAAAAAATATAATACATGTATAGTTTATATTTTATTATGAAGAAACTACAAAATATTGAGTGTTTCAAGTAATTTGGCCAGGGACTGTAACTTTATAGCATATAATCAATCCAAACAATTTTAATAACCTCATGTATGTATTTAATTTTAGGAACGAAAACAGTATTAATGTTTTCTAAAATAAATTGATTTAACTCTTCTAGCCCAATTGATTGTAATTCGTCTAAATAATAAAATGTCTTTTGTAATACAACAATGATTAAAATTGTTTGTACACCATGTTACATATGTTGTGCTAAAAAATTCCAAATAAAAATAAATGTTTATTGCGAATAGTGGTTTACTTCAGGAAGCAATGTATTTTCAGGCGTAATTTTCCTAAAAAAATATACGTTAGAAGCGAATGCAAAAGCTATTGTAAATTGTAACAGCGTAAGGTCTTTTAATATAAATTTTGTTCACATTGTGATGAAAATAAAAACCAATAATGTAAAAAAATCATTGGGTAAAGTTCCAAAATTGGTGGTAAGTTGGCGAGTGTAAAATATTCTGAAAAAGATAGAAAACCGTACATGCAACATGTATAATTATAGTTATGTCTAATATTGTAATGTATTGTAATGTATTGTAATGTATTGTAATGTATTGTAATGTGTAATGTATCGCAACGTACGTAATCAATCTATTGTATTTACCATCATCCATCGCCTGAGATTATATTAGTCATACCAAACATTGTCATTCATTCTTGTATCAAACATAATTAAGAATTGTTATTATCTACGTTAAATATTGTCCGAATTACTTTTTTCCCCAAATTGTTCATTTTGATGAGGAGTTATGTCAATATAAACTCGTAATTTTCACAATATAAACAATTATGTTAATATAAACTATATATCACAATATAAACTAGCGACGCACAGGGCGATTACATATAGACAAAACAACAACCCTCTGCGTCACGCACTGCCATTATTATTGTAATGTCATTAGATATATCGTTTGTTTACTAATGATTAGAATTTATTATAAATATAAGCAGTAGAAAGGTATAAGAGGCATAGTATACCGAAGATCATCGCTTGTAACCAGTCTACCTTTAAGTATCGAGAAAGTTGTCTGTTGTATCTATATTTTAATTAAACTAGTTAATTACAACTGAGGTGTTGTCTTCTTTCCGACGGTGCACACTACAAAACTGGTGTCAGAAGCGGGATTCTACTGATGTATTAATTGATTGACTAATTGATTGATACACAATAGAAGATTCAAGAATACGAAGGAAAAGGAACTCCATCTTTCGGAATCGTCTGTGTGTAATAACCGAAGACTAGAATCTGGGTTTCACCGTTACCAAGAAGAAGAGACCATCAAGGTGTCCAGGAACAAGTCACTGCTCCAGCCTTCTAAGTCCCGGAAGTCACACCTCCAAGGAGTCTCATCAATATTCTTCGTAAAGCCTCAACAACTATGCTACACATCTACTATCTCTGCAGTAAGTGGAACTAATTCTTTGTTATCTCGTAATTACAAAAACTGTAATTTTGCATATTTTTACGTATATACTTCGCTTTATAAAGATAACACTTAAATATATGAACAAATCCACAATATATCCAAAACTAGAGGCCCTTTAAAATCAGAGATTAATAATAAACAAGAATCAATTATGTCTATCTCGTTAGATCTAGCAGAGAAAATGTTTGTTCAAATTCGATGGTAATAAACAAAAACTATATGAATTCATAGATAATTGCTCTAAAGCTATGTCACTAGTTAAGGTCAGAACATAAATCTGTACTTTTAATTTTAATTGAAACTAAATTAACCGAGAACGCTAGGGCACAATAAAGAAATCGTTCCTTCTCTGATTGGGATACATTAAAAAATCATCTTTTAGATGCATATTCTGAGAAAAGGGACAGTTGGTCAATGGCAGCTAGAGCTAAATTCATGCCGTCAAAATTTCAAGGAAAACGTAATGAGTTTTGCTAATAAGGTTGAAAACTGCTATATTAAACTATTAAATTCTTTAGACAAAGAACTAAGCTCTGAAGCCAGGACTGCATGTGTGAATTTATTAAAACAACAAGCATTAATATGTATTTCTAACTGGGTTAAACAAGGATCTTAGCATTTTAGTAAAATCACAAAGACCTAATTCATTAGAAAACTGCTATAGCCATAGCACTATCAGAAGAACAAGAGCAGCTTTCAAAACTTGAAATTTTCTAAATATCAGAACATAACAATTCGTTTACTAAACATTGCAATTTCTGTAATAAATCGGGTCACACTAGTTTCGATTGTAGGAACAAAAACAAAAATCAAGGTTCTAAAGTATATCATGTTCAACAATACAAATTACGAAAAATCTCAACAACACCCGAATTCTAACTCTTCTAGACCAAAAGTGTGTAATTATTGTAAAAAAATGGTCATCTAATATCAGAATGTCGAAAAGAGAATACAACAATAGAAAAAGAAATCTAGCTACTAATTCTCAACCAAGTACCTCGCAACATTTAAACTCCAATCGTTCCGAGCGGACGGTCATGCAACGGAACACCAATTCAATAAGTGGCCGAATCTTCTCAATAAATCTAGGAGCTACTACCTCATTGTCATTAGATATTCCAGAACTAAATAGCGTAGGGAAATTTCTAATTGATACTGGTGCAAATATTAGCCTCATTAAAAATTCTAAGATAGAATCTACTACTGAACTCCATTTATCTAAATCAATTTTACTAAAGGTATCGATAATAATGTCTTGAATCCTACATATACAAATCAATATACCAATCTTACCATTCCTCTTAAAACAAATTCTACAAAACATATATTCTACATCATTCCTGATGATTTTCCTATTTCTTATGATGGTATTTTTGGGTAATGATCTTTTAAAACATTTCAAAGCTGTAATCGATTATGAAAGAGATCGCATATTCATACTAAATAAAGAATTTATTCTAAATCTAGATAAAACAAATTCAAGTCAAAATCTAAATCTTAGTCAGGAAAATAATCACTCAGAATTAAAAGGGTTCAACAGGTTTGAATAATGTGTTATTTACCATACAACCTCGCTGTGAAACGCTTGTTAGAATCAATGTCACTAATTATCCTAAAATTAACGAAGGTATAGTCCCTAATAAAAAAATTCTTGAAGGCGTATATTTATGTTCTAGTATAGTTAAGGTGAACGACGATGATACAGCTGTTACCTCAATTTTGAATGTAACTGAAAAACCAATAAACATACTTGCTTAAATTTAATGTTAGAGCCTTATTCAGAAGAGACTAAAATATCCAGAACATATATCTGACGTTAATTTTATAAACTGCAATAAAGAGCGCATACAAGGTTAGCTCAATCTTTAAGACAGAACATCTAAATAAAGAAGAAAAAGATTCGCTGGTCAGAATATGTAAGGAATAAAATCACGTCTTTCATTTAGAAGGAGACACACTTTCATTTACGAATTCCGTGCAACATAGTATACCTACAACAACCAATATTCCTGTAAACACAAAATATATAGATTTCCTGAAGTCCACAAATCAGAAGTAGAAGACCAAATACAACAAATGTTAAAGCAAGAAATCATTACGCCATCATCATCTCCATGGAACTCGCCAGTATGGGTTGTTCCGAAGAAAGCAGATGCGTCAGTAAGAAGAAATGGAGGATCGTAATCGACTATCGGAAGCTCAACGAAATCAGTGTTGGAAATTCGTACCCTTTACCGAACATTACTGATATATTAGATCAGTTAGGGCATTCGAAGTATTTCTCCACAATCGACCTTACCTCAGGATTTCACCAGATTCCAATGGATCCGGCTGATGCACAGAAAACCGCTTTTTCAGTACCCACAGGACATTACGAGTTTAAAAGTATGCCTTTTGGACTTCGTAATGCGCCGAGCACCTTTCAAAGATTGATGAACACAGTTCTAGCAGGAATACAAAACTTTAGATGCTTTGTGTATTTAGATGACATCGTGGGGTTTTGGGGGAGATCTTAATACTCATAATTGTAGACTGAGAGAAGTCTTCGATAGGCTTGCAAAGCATAATCTGAAAATTCAACCAGACAAGTGTGAATTCTTAAGGAAGGAAGTCATGTACTTAGGGCATTTGATTACAGACAAGGGAGTTAAACCTGATCCATCCAAGGTAGAAGCCGTTCGGAAATATCCTCAACCGCATTCTCAAAATGATATACGTTCAAATTTGGGTCTTGCAGGATATTATCGACGATTCATTCCCGAATTCAGCAAGATAACGCAACCTCTAACGAAACTCTTACGGAAAGGACAAACATTCCAATGGACAAGCACACAACAGGAAGCTTTGAATCTTTAAAAACCTCCTTAATATCGGAACCTTTACTTCAATACCCGACTTCACACAGCCTTTTATACTCTCCACAGACGCAAGTAATTATGCGATCGGAGCAATACTTTCTCAAGGAAAGGTAGGTGAAGATCATCCCATAGCATACGCAAGCAGGACGTGAATAAAGCCGAAGGTAATTATAGTACTATCGAAAAGGAATTATTGGCAATCGTATGGGCCACCAAACATTTTTGACCATACCTATACGGTAGGAAATTTATGATTTTAACAGACCATCGACCACTTAAATACTTATTTAGTGTCAAGGATCCTAGTTCTAGATTGCTCAGATGGCGACTAGCTATAGAAGAATACGACTATGAAATTGATTACCGTGCAGGTAAGAAAAATCAACATGCCGATTCTCTTAGCCGAATTCAACTCGAGTCGCATATTACAAAAGTCAACCAGAAGTATGAAGAAGATACATACGAAGATTTTATTCATAGTCTATCACATAAAATTATAAACTTCAACAAAATCGAAGAAGTAAATACAAATTACATAAGTCAATCAGGCAACCTTTTAATTCCTATATCAGAAGATTTTGAGTACCTAAATAAACCATTAACTGATTTAATTGCCAAATTCCCTAGCATAGATAATTTAAGGCAATCTCAAATGAAATTAGGCGACATTAAAAGAATTCTTAGTAGACAATGTAAGAATTTTCGTTTTAATCCACAAAAGATATTATTGGGACAAATTAGAAGCAAAGATTTATTTAATTGTTTAGTCAAAATTAGAAACATTTTATTGGAACAAAATATCAATGAAATTAATTTACCTAGACTCGGTATTTGGTCATGACAATGTAAGTTGGAATAAGATAAGATCCATGATGCGTTATATTTTTCGGAAAAACAAAATGTACTGATTAGAGTTCATCACGACGTTCTTATTACACCTCAACCAGAAGAAATTAACAACATTATATCAGAAATCATTCAAGCCTAACATCAGGTCATTCAGTTTTCACACGAACATATAATCGTATTAAACAAGCTTATAAATGGGCAAAAATGAAATTTGACAAAAAAGGATTTCATAAGGAGTTGTGATAGTTGCCAACGCAATAAAACGAACCGTAAGAAGACAAAGAAGCCTATGGAAATTACAACTACATCCTGTAAACCATTTGAAACGAATAGCTTTAAAATATAGTAGGTCCCTTACCTCTTACAGAATGTGGCAACAAATATATATTAACACTCCAAGATGATCTTACGAAATTTATGCAAACTTATGCAATTCCGAATCATGAATCTATAACTGTAGCTAAACAACTTGTGCATAAATTCATTTGTAACTATGGAATTCCTGAGACTATTTGACTGATCAAGGTAAAGACTTCATGTCAAAATTATTTCAAGATGTATCAAAATTATTTAAAATCAAACGTGTTAATTGTTCAGCTATCATCCAGAATCAAACGGATCTCTGGAACGAACACAACTCTACCTGTATCAGACTATTTGAAGAATTTTATTAATAAGGATCAAACCGATTGGGACATCTGGCTTGATTTTGCTACTTTTTCTTATAATACAACCGTCCCCTACGTCAACGAAATTCACTCCATATGAATAGTTTTTGGAAACAAACCGGCAGTTCCTACGAATCTAACTCAACCGCCGACGTTTAAATACACATATGAAACTTACGTAGATGAATTACGATTAAGAATGCAGAAATCCAAGAAATCGCAAGGGAAAATCTAGTAAAATTAAAGCAAGGTAATAAAAGCAGGTACGATAGCAAGGTTCGAGATGTTACATTTAAATTAGGTGATAGAGTATATCTTACCAACGAAGCTTCGAAAGTAGGTACATCGAAGAAGTTAGCACCTACATACACAGGACCGTATAAATAGTAAGGGTTAATTCACCTGTAAATTATACCATTGTTGTTAAAAATAAAAGAACAGTAGTTCATGCCAATAGGCTAAAACACGCTTTTATTTCAGGTGTGTAGTACTACCTGTGATTATGACTATCGTCAACGACCGTTTCCAACGTCACCTGGTATCTATTACGAAACTTAGGACAACTGCGATTTTACGAAACTTATTGGGACGTTGTTGAGCTTTATTAATTTAAATGATTTCAATTCAAATTACAATTAGCTGATTACAATCACATAAGGATCGCTGGGATATGCCAAAGGATTAAGAAATCTACAATTACAAAATTATGCAACACTTCACTAATAGTGTTAGATTCAATTATTCCCAAAATCAAATCAAAATAATACATCCGTTTTAGACACGACTGTGGCATCGAGGGAAGAAACGCGGTGTAATTAACGGAATAGGTTCAGCTTTTAAACATTATTTGGCACGTTAGATAATGCTGATGCCGAACGATATGAAACGCTATAAATTCGGTAATGCACGAAGAACAAAATCTTGATCATGTATTGAAGGACCAAATACAAGTAGTAAAAACGACACTTGTTAATTTCAATAATACTATTACCAATGTTGAAAGAAACCCAAAATGATATTTTCAGAAAAAATTTAATCGTATTGAGAAAATTTGGAATAATTCAACAAAAACATTTAGTACATGACACTAAAACAAAATTTGGATACAATTTAGCTTATTAATACTAATTAGTTAATGAAATAGATATTGAATTGTCTTCGTTAATAGACGCAATATATTTGCAAAATCGAATATTGTTCACCCTATTGTTATATCACCATATCAGTATACAAGAGTTAATTCGAATAAATCCATATTTGCCACCTTTAACCTCTTTTGCAGTACCTCTTGATATTAATTATGTCTCACAATTACTATCCTTGGTAACCATAAAAGTATCTAATCCAATGATAAATTAATCTTTGTTATAGGTAATCCCCTAGTTATACAAACCAATTTTTTACTATATAAACTTCTACCTCTTCCAACAAGAAATCGTGATAATCACTTCATTTTTGACTACCTAAAACAGAATATTTAGCAATTTCTAGTACAAAAACATCTTACTCTATTTTAGAAGATTCGAATCATGTAAAACCATATCAATCAATGATCATATTTGTTTAGGAACTTACCCAAAACACTCAACACTTTCTCAGCCAATCTGTGAAGTGCAATTGTTAGTAAATAAAAACAAGTTACCTGATAATTGTGATACTCGAATAATTCCTACCTATCAGAAACATGGTATCCGTTAACCACTCCTAACACATGGTTATATGTCTTAAATATCCTATTAGTATCACGGTAAATTGTCGCGATAAAGACCCTGTAGACTACAATCTATCCAAAATAGGAACACTTTTCATTAATTCAAGCTGTAAGGTTTACACTCCTACAACCGTTCTATACGACAATCTCTTTAACGCAACCAATCGATATATTACTTACAAACATATTTACCTGAGTTTAATATAAGTGACGACGAATGCTGTTACGCAATAAAAGAAAATTTAACACTGCTTCAATTACAACCCATCCATCCAATTGGTCTTGACAAAGAAAAGCTTAAAAGTCGCAAGCTTTAAGCTTAATCAAATGGAAGAAACCTTAACCCAAGATAGAAACAGAAAACAATTCTGCGATTCTATCCTTTTTTCAGGACCATGCTTTAGCTTTATAACACTTTTAACCATGTTAAAAAATTAATTCTATGTATATCTTGTATAGATTATGTAAGAGATGTAAACGCAAAATTTGTGAAACGAGCTAAGAAATAGTAATATAGTTAATTGTATTACATTTAATATGTGTAAGAAAAAGAAATCAGTACCTATAACAATTCGATAGAAATAAATTGTCAAGAGTCTCAAGACGAAATCCAGATGGAGGAATGTCAACCACTTCGCAGAAGCGAACGGTTAGCCAAATTAAAGAAAAATGAATTTTCTTTTCCTTAGGGGAAAGGTGTAATGTATTGTAATGTATTGTAATGTATTTTAATGTATTGTAATGTATTGTAATGTATGTAATGTGTAATGTATCGCAACGTACGTAATCAATCTATTGTATTTACCATCATCCATCGCCTGAGATTATATTAGTCATACCAAACATTGTCATTCATTCTTGTATCAAACATAATTAAGAATTGTTATTATCTACGTTAAATATTGTCCGAATTACTTATTTCCCAATTGTTCATTTTGATGAAGGAGTTATGTCAATATAAACTCGTATATCACAATATAAACAATTATGTTAATATAAACTCATATATCACAATATAAACTAGCGACGCACAGGGCGATTACATATAGACAAAACAAACAACCCTCTGCGTCACGCACTGCCATTATTATTGTAAATGTCATTTAGATATATCGTTTGTTTACTAATGATTAGAATTTATTATAAATATAAGCAGTAGAAAGGTATAAGAGGGCATAGTATACCGAAGATCATCGCTTGTAACCAGTCTACCTTTAAGTATCGAGAAAGTTGTCTGTTGTATTCTATATTTTAATTAAACTAGTTAATTACAACTGAGGTGTTGTCTTCTTTCCGACGGTGCACACTACAATATGTTACAAATTGTATTATTTTAGTTCATGGTAATATAATGAGTCATCAAAGAAATATTTGAAACAGAAATATTCATTTCAGTGCCTACATTTTATGTACTATGTATATTTTATATACATACAAGCTCGCCGTAGATCGAACATAGAGGTAAGATTCCTCTACCATAATTTCAATAAGCATATGTATTTTACTAGATGGATGAAGCGATCTGGTTTAGTTTCTGCGTAACCACTTTTATACCAGGAATATAAAAATAAGTTATGATGACCAAAAGTTAGTTTATATCGACCTGTTTGTCCGCTTTGTCATTCAAAACAGCATTCAACGGATCGATACATCACTATTAACCACATCCAGACGCGATATGTTATTATTTTTTAATAAACATACAAATTTTGTATACATATAACAGATTGAAATCGGAAATAGATACTTGTTACTTCTTTAGTGTTTTGGTAATAAAAACCAATGGCAGCACAACTTTGATTATATAGAAAAACCATAAATGTTGTCATAGTTAAACGAAGACTTTTTGTAACATCATATACATATATTTTATCGCGGCCAAATAAGTCTAATGGGATACATAGACACGCCTTTTTGTTTAACACAACGTTGTAGAAATTGTTAGCGTTTTTTTCTAATTAAGTAATTTGATGGAAATAAAGTCGCAGTTTCGCAACTTCTAGCGCTATAGTAACCTATTATTTGTATATTTATTAGTAGTGTGTCATTTCTATATTTAGTCTGGAAAATATACGTTTGTTAAGCACGAAAGTATTGTATATACATACATGTTTTTATTTCCCTAATGAAGTAAGTGTAAAAATTTGTGGGAAACGTTACTGCATAGAGAAAGCATCTTAAGTAATCATCCTTCCCGTAATTTTTATAACTTGTACCTTTAATTGTTTTTTATTAAATCTTATCTTGTTACCGCTAAGCACCGGTGGGTATACGGAATTTAGATTACGCTAATTTATAGATATCATTCAATAAACTTGATTTATGTACATAGATATTATGCGTATTTTATTTAGTTTGTGGTAGAATATGTGATAGTCAACTTAATTTCGAAATGATTATAATACTTTTGCCGATTTTTCAATTAATTTTTAGAAAATTATGGTTACACTATTGCAAAAAGGTAAGACCTATTGTACATTAGAATCTAATCTCTGCCAAAGTCATCAGACGGAAGTCTTAACCTTGAACTTGTATTTTCATTATATGTACATATTTGACTAACCAAATTTAAATACAGTAATGTCCGGATATAACGAACCGCAAAGGACCGAGAAATTCAGTTCGTTATATGCGGAGTTCGTAATAAACAAAACGGATGAAATACATTTGACAAATTAAAAAATTAATGATAACTACATCAATCAAACGATATTTATTTACAAGTAGTAGAGTACAAATTTTGAGAAATGTTGTAATTGATATTACTTGTATTACATACTGATTAAAAAAGTCTGTAATTTTTGACTGTTTGAATTTCGAGCCAGCGAAAATTTGTTCAATATTATCCCCAACGTTGGCGTATATATCCAAAGCATCTTTAGGGGTATTATGAGACTGTAAACAGTAGCGAGGCTTCCTAACACATGGCAGCGCTTCTTGATTAGTAGGGATTGGCATATCTTCGCATGTGTTACTTTCATTGTCTACAGACTTCATTATCAACGACGGGTAAATCAATAGTTGTTAAAGATGATTTTTGCTTCTTCAACCATTGTGAAAGATAATTCGTCATCAAAGTCAAACTAATCAAAAGAAGTACAGAAACCAGCATGTTTGAAACAGTTACTGATAGTTTTCTCCGTAACTTTTTGCCATGCTTTATGACTAAAATTTATTGCATCCCGTAAATTTATAGATCTTCATCAATTGAATTAATTAAGTTTATAAGCAAAAAATGTCGATAATAGCTTTTAAATGCATCTATATAGCAGGGTAGTTGTCAACCAATAGATTAATTTTTCTATTCTTCAGTAATTAATAACTCTCATCCCACAGTCTCAGTTTTTCTATAAATAAATCGTTATCCATGCTTTTTTATTTGATTTATAATTCTCAAGAATTTGTTTGATGTGTTTGAAACATCGTGGATTTTGTGACTTGCCTATCACTAGCAATTTTCTTTTTTCACTTCCCACTAAATTAATGCACAGAAATAAGCTTAATCTATCTTTTGAAAGTTTATGTATTTGCTCTTCTTATAAAAACGTTTGTCTTAATGTGCAGACACATCAAAAATATAGAATACAAACATTCGATTCAATACACATATGAATGTGCTCGATGTTCTTGTCGGTGTTGCCGGGGCTTTCCGAATATTGTGTATTGATGTAGTATCTAAACAAGTTCGCTTTAAACAAAAACTATTTCTGTAAGACTCTAAAATTGGTACATTTTAATATAATTTTTATGGCAAATATAACGGGACCCTCGGTTTTGGCACTACAACCGGTAGTTCGGTTTAAGCAGGTTCGTTTTAGCCGATCACTTCTGTATATTAGAAGATGCATAATAGTCCCAGTTATTCTACAAGAATGGGGACATAATTATTTTCTTTCAATAGTTTTATTTTTTTCTTTTTTGGCTAGCTTGAAATTCATGAAAACTAATTGGTGTAAATACATACATAGGACGTTAATAACAATTATTTGATATCTTGAGTATACAGGCTGACTCATTTTCGACCCTCACATGTGGATCTTACTTATTATTAGAGTAACCAAAACTTGCGGGCTCGCATAGGCGTCGGTATTACGGGTTAATATAAGAATACGAAAAATTCATAAATAAACTAAACCGGTAGAGAACCAGGCATGTAGTGTCCTTGAATATAAATCATGTTAAACCGCGCTGAGAGAGATTTCGTTTTAGTACCGGTTGAGCTGTTGCAGAGATTAGTCGAACGGTCAAGGTTATGTACTTACGTGTCGCTTTTGAAAATATAGCTGGTGTTTTTTGTGTGTTGTAGTATTATACCAAGTACATAATTAGTGTATCGTTTCATATAGAACTAATCCTTACATACCTAAGAAAACAATGCCTCGTAATAGATTTGCTACTAATGTACATAAGTATGTGTCACTTTTTCCCCATTTAAAATATGACGGTAGTGCAGTTTTTTGCTTAATATGCAATGTTCGTTTGGTTGCATTGGACAGAACTGATTGCCAGAGGCATGTCAATGGTATTAAGCATATGAGAAATGCAAGAACTGAAATACCTTATACACTATTCCTCATACATTTATTAATTATGTTTACCTCTTGTAATCTTCCGTTGTCGTTGGTGAGAAAAGCAGCTTTTAAAACGTTTTGGCGACAATACGTTCCAAAGTACCCATTACCCTCACAAACACAATTACAGAATCATTTGCCGCGAATGAAAGAGATGCTAGAAAATGTGTGTAAACGTGATTTGTGTTTCAAAAAAATATGGATTACCGTGGATGAGACGACTGATATAAAGAAAAACAGTATTGTGAATGTAATAGCTCGCGTTTTATCTAGCGAGAATACAGCGTCTCGATATTTGTTAGCTTGCAAACGTGTTCAACATTGTACCGCGGAAAATATTCAAAAAGTGATAATGAACGCTTTGAAAAAATTTAAAATTGCCCAAGATCAAGTTGTGATGATTGTGACAGATAGTGCAGCAACGATGTTAAGTGTTGGGCGATCCTTAAAACATATATTTCCTAACTTAATACATATAACCTGCGTGCTGCATGCTTTGCATTTAGTTGGTGAAGTTGTTCGACTACATTACGGAAACGTTGATCGGATGATTGGAAGTACTAAAGCAGTGTTTCGTAAATCTCCTAAACGTTTAAAAGAATTTCGTAAATTTTGTCCAGGTATTCCAGAACCTCCTGAACCAATTTTAACGCGATGGGGTACTTGACTAACAGCAGCTCCTTACTATTTGATCCATTTTCCACAAATTCAATCATTATAATGATATATAATGCGATTTAATCGGAATGAATCCAAAGCAATTAGGGAAAGTCAAAGAGAATTTCAAATTCCTCAACTTTTAGAAGATTTAACAACAATATGTACCAATTATACAGTATTACTAGATGCCATCAGAAAACTACAATGTACTGAATTGTCATTGCAGGAATTATTAGACATAGTGGAGAGTGTAAAAAATAAATTACACACGTTAAATGATACGCCAGGATTATGCGCTAGTCAAAAGTTGGCAGATGTTTTAAGGAAAAATCCCGATTTTAATACTTTAGAGGCCGTTTATAATAAGTGTAAGAATAGTGAACTTTTAAGTGATTTTGAAAAACAGTTTCTACATGCAAATGTAACTTCCTTAGATGTGGAGAGATCGTTTTCTATGTATAAGAGTATTTTTTCTTGTCGACGCACAAGGTTTAAAGAAGTAACTGTGGAAACATATGCAATGATGCAAGTTTACAGTAGTTCACATCCTGATGCCTCTAATTTGTTGAATAATTAGCAAGTAAGTTTATTTATGAATTTTTCGTATTCTTATATTAACTCGTAATACCGATGCCTATGCGAGTCCGCAAGTTTTGGTTACTCTACTTATTATTGAAGATAGACGGTAGGTTTAAATTTGCCAAAGTTGTTTGTGTATGTTATGAACCCAAAGAGAAAATGGACTTGTGACAAATGATATTCGGGATTAAAAAAAAAACGGTAAATGCTCATTTTCTTCTTTTACCTCTAGTACCTTTATTTGTCGTTGCAGAGAAAAATTAAAAACATATTCTCAAGGCCACTTTCGATTTCCTACCTAACGATGTTTTTCATGTTCATGCTCTTATTATATTTTTTACTGCTGAAAAACTTAGCGTGCGGCGCCAAATAAATCTCTTCCTCTTATGTTGAACTGTAATCAACATTTGTCTATTTGTTTTCCCTATTTATTTTTTCTTACGTGTTGGTTAACTTACTAAAACATGTACGTAGGAAAATGATGGTTATTTCGAGTAGGTGTTGGAATTGTACCAAAAAAGTTAACATTTACACACTCGTTTTAATGAATATATTTAGCGAAAAAAAAGTTTATAGTATTTTTCGCAGCACCTTATGTTAAACTAAACACTTATCTGCATAGCTTCATATTTAATTTACTAAAGAAGGCCGCATTTTAGGTATAGGGAAATGTTTACAAAAAGATTCTAGAATTTTCAATGAGTTGCCCAAAACTCCAATACACACTCAATCGCATAAAATTGGTGTGTAAGGCGTTTAAGATATCGACCGCCAGAAAAACAGCGGCCTTTTGCAAAAATCTCAAATTATTTCTAAAACTGAATTTTGAAGAAAGTTGATATGAATTGAAGCGATGCATCAAAAATCGTAGTAATATACTGGGAGTTCAAAAAAAAAATAACCAAACTTATACCGTGCGCAATGGGAACTGTACATCCTGTATACTTGAGTTTAATTTTATGATGTGCTGCAATTGTCGCTGTGATTACTTCCATCCATACAGTAGGTGGACCCGCTGTATAACATAAAATACTGAAAATGACGTTTAATGTAATAATTTTCTTTCTTTCTTCCATATAAGAGAGCACCAATGGATCATAGAACATATCTGTTACAGAAGCTTGGCTTTTATAACTGGCAATGCAAGATTATAAAAAAACAATGGAAAAATAGCACACTATGACATGTATTATTAAAAGAAATGTCAATAGTAGAGTATTCATACATGAAGCATATAGTGTACATTAAATGTATCATAATTTCAAAGATATCTATCTACACATGTTTCTTTGTATTTCTTTGTTTTCTTTGTAAAAACAGCCTTATGAATGTATTATTGTTATTGACATGTAATTGGTTTTGTGAAATTTCACTCTGTTACAAATTGCAAATACGAGCACCGCACATAACCCACAACATCGTATAAATTGAATTCTCAAGGGCACACTCTCCGCATATCCGAAAGCGCGCTTAGAAATTTATGGAAAAATACGCAATCCACTAGACGGAGGGTGTATACGTACATCTCGTGTGTACGCGGTAACCATGACGACCAACCGTCTGAAGCAAGATCGTATCTTTTCGTAGTGAGACATCTTCGCCTCTAGCGAAAGGAACCTATTTTCATCGCAGCCTGAGTAAAAACGATCATTTACGAGCAAGTACGATCATTCTAGTTCCAGCGTATGATCTTCCGGATGGTGGGGAATCCAGAATCCGGTGAAAATTCCGGACTGCAGACTGCGGGCGTGTCTCTAGCTGCAATAACAGTTTCACCCACGCACACTTTGATCTTAATTCAATACTGTGACACAAAAGGCAGTGGTGCGCGTTTAAAAAAGCTGTCTATACCTTATTCATTCAATATTAATTTTTCCGGCATTTTATTAAAATTTGTTTAGATTAGGGAGTGAATTTTTAAATGAGGCAATGCAAGGTTGATATGCCCGTGGGAAAATCGGCTGAATTACCTCTATCTTGTTGCTGTAACAACAATAATAATCATCATAATAGAAAAAAACGTTTGGATTCTCTGCAAACAGTGACATCAGAGTTGTTATACAGAATCGCTTTTACTATTTGGCACGTTGCATTTCACATCGAAAATGAACAGGTAAATTCTGCTTTTATCGGATTGCACAAAGTTTATCAAAATTAAAAAAAGACGCATATTTATATTTTTTTATAAACGGAACAAAAATTGTTTTGAGTTTTGCAAAAATCAATCGCCTTGCGTTTTTAGTAAATATTTAATGACATGTTTACATTTTGTCAAATATTTTTTTTAGGTTTTGTAGGGGTAAGTAATTAACTGGTTTTAAAATAGTTATATATTAAAATTTTTACGAAGTTCATATGAATGAATATATATGTAGGTAAGTAGTTGCAGATAGAGATTTCTCACATTATAAATCTTATCAAAGAATTATGTACGCTTTTCACTTAAAATACTAACTTCATGAATTTATCTTGATCCTGAAAAATTCTTAGGATTTATGTTCGTAGTCGTACGTGCGGAAATACAATTCGTTTAAAATGTTGTAAGTGCCTATTCGAGTAGATATCGGGTATTATTTTTCATTTGTCTGAAATTGAATTGTTTTTTAAGAAAATAGTTTAAGTACATTATCTAGGGAAAGCACATAATTAGTTGTTTTATACATGGAATCAACAGGTACGTACACCGCCCCTTTTACAAGGATTCTGAAGGATACTTGTGAATAATTATTGATTTACTCTTAACTTGTTGATTAGATCTTGTAGTATTATTTTGTTTAAGGACTTGCAACTGCAATTTTTTTAATGTGTAAATCACTTAAACTACTTTGTCCGGAGAAATAAAAGCCTTGATTTGCTTACTTAGTCGTATTTTACGCGGCACCGAATCTTGTTTATGATTATTGACAATAATGAAATTTAATATGCATTTGTCATATAATGGTTTCCCAAAGTAAGAGTGCCTTCTATTCATTCTAATTCTAATAAATTATTGAATGAGCACTATTGCACTTCAAACTTTGTAAAACTTAAAACTGTATAAAAATATATTTACAATGGTGACTACATTATAAAATTCTACATGTAAATTAATATCGTGTATGACCTCCTCGGGCTTTAATGACTGTATACGTTTAGACATTCTGCCCGTTAATTTTTCGTAACACGCCACATTTTTTTTATTTTGGCTTCAAGTAGTGTCTTTGAAAACTGTTTGTGGCCCTTTACTTGAATTTTCGCGAACTGCCACAAATGCTTGATTAGATTTAGGTCCGGAGATTGCGCAACCCAATCCAGAATCCATTTTCCTGTATCCAATCTTTAGTTTTTCGAGCTGTGTGGCAGGGAACGTTATCTTGTTAGGAAAAAAATGTTTTCTAAAAGCTCCTCTGAAAAGAGAATTTATATGTACGTTTGGCTATTCATACGACCGTAACATGTGAACATTTCCCCAATGCCTATATGCACCCCCATATCATAATCTGCGCTTAAGAACGAGAACGACGCAATTCTTATAAAGTTACTCATTAATTCTACAACGCACAAAGGTAGTTCCAAGTGTACTAAACAGCTGAGCAAGGAGTTATGAATGTACTCTATTTATCGAAATCAACGTTTAACCTTTAAAATTAGCATTATCATTACGATAACATTTAGTTTGAACTCCATATTCATTGTACCTCCATATTCATTTCGTCGAACCACAACACGCTTCTCCAGTTTTCATTTGTCCAATGTAAGTGTCTCTGCCCGTTCTAAACGGTTTTTTCTGTTGATCTTGGACAATAACGACTTTTTCTTTACATACTACTTTGCTTACCTTCTGCACTAATTTCTGCAGACAGATGCAAAGAAGTTTTCTTCCTATCCCGTAGAGAAAGTCTCTCTATCCTCTCTGGCTATTGTTATTTTGGGACGTCTACTTCCTGGCTTATTTATGATCCAGTTGTCTTATATCTATTTATGGCTAAGTGAACAACACGACGTGAACACATTATTAACTTTTGAGCATTTTAATTTAAGAAATACCTGTAGAACTCAAAAACAAATTTGTGGCCTCTTAAATTCACTTCATTGTCGCTTTTTTTGTAATAATAATTGTAAATATTTGTAGAAAAACACTTACTTTTTGCTAGTGCCTGATTTAACAACCCGTATGCAACTGAAACGCGAGTGCTACTAAACATTGAACTAACACGTAATTAATTACTGAAAAAATGTCCACGGCAAGGAATCGAACCTCATCTCCCGCTTGCCGGGTGGGCGTGCTGGCCACTACACAACGGGAACCTATGTAAGGGGCGTTCACTCTTTAATACCTAGTTGTTATTTTTATTTGCAAATATATCGTAATATTTCGACAGACAATTTTTAATTCTACATACCGTACAGTAATTTAATTAATATATTTTGGCTTCCGTCGGTAAATTAATTCACCTACGGAAGCCAAAATATATTAATTGAACTAACACGTTTATATATCCGATTTTGATTCTTAAAATTGTTTGTGTCTGGATTTTATTTGATTTCTCTGAGAAACACCTGCACGCCATTGTAGAGTAATTCGCAGAATAACATTTCGTTATTTTTTCGCTAATATTAAAATAACGAGTACATTTGCAAAATTCTGTTGGTGCTCCGTTTTAGTTTTGATCAAGGCTGCAGGTAGTTCCTGACTGTCGCCTCGTCGTAAAACTTTTCTTGTCATATAGTCATACAGTGTGTCCCGGTTTAACGCATGGATAGGCAAAGCAGACAGAAAATTATTGAGCTGAAATTGCATCTTTTGGGATTCAGCCACGCTTGAATAGTAAGTAATTTATGCCATAATTTTATTGCCGAAAAATCAAGTAGATCATGGACATTTACAAAAAAGAAATTTTTTCAATTAGTAAAATGTATTTTCTACAGGAGATACGATAAAACGGTTATTAAAAAATAATGTTCAGAGTAATAAATTATGCTAGTACTTAGTGTATAAACATGATTGAACTCCAAAAGATGAAAATTCAACTTAACCATGTTCTGTCTGCCTTACCTATCCATGCGTTAATCAAAGAGCACACAGACACACTATACAGTCCCTGGCCAAATTACTTGAAACACTCAATATTTTGTAGTTTCTTCATAATAAAATATAAACTATACATGTATTATATTTTTTATTTATGAAATATATTGTAAAAATATGTAACATATGTAAATATTAAATAAGTAATTAATATTTAGTCCATAACCCATGATTTTTAATAACACCTTTAATTCTTCGGGGCATACTTTCAATGCAAGATATGATTGTCTCTTTTATATCTTCATCGTTCTCCCATACATCCTTTATATTCTTCATTAATATTTCCTTTGTAGGGTTTTCTCTTTCATATACTTTACTTTTTAGTCGATTCCATACGTTCTCGATGGGATTGAGGTCCGGTGGATTTCTGGGCCAACGTAAAAGAGGTATGTGATTGTCTTCAAAGAATTTCTTAACCTTTTTGCCACATGGTAAGGAGCATTATCTTGCATAAATATACGTCCTGTCGGTATGCGACGTCCTGGCTTAAAATACGGTAATAACGTGTTTTTTAACACATTTTGGTACTGCTCTTGACGCATTGTACCTTCTACAAAATACAAAGGGCCGGGTCCGTCTCCACTAATCACTCCGCAAATCATTACCTGCGGAGGGTGTTTTACAGTTCGAAGAACCGTGGACTCTGTGAGACGTTCGCCAGGTCGTCTACTCGTCACTAAAGAAAACCTGGGACTGTATACTTCACTTTTGAGATAAGGATACGTTCATTGAATATATTTTCCGTTTAATATGAACAATTAAACAAACAGGATATTTCACACTGGGATAGATTTGTTTATCGCAGAATCTAACATTTTAAATATGCCGCACATGCAGTTCTCATTTAAAATACAATAATTCCCTGTTTTACGTTGGGGTTAGGTTCCATACAAACAGCCCGTAATTCAAACCCACGTCAATTGAGACATTGCATTATTTGAAATTGATGGGTTAGATTCCTAGGAGATTATGATGACAGTACTAAATATCTCTACAAACATATTATTATTATTGTGGTAGTAATTTTGTTTACCAATTGTGGTTACAATTTTAGTAAATGTTTTATTAGTTGGATTACAGGCGCAGTTTCTTCTTCTTTTCTTTTCACTATTCTTCTGCAAGACTAAGCCCACAAACTCCTCTTCGAAATAATATCCTACTAGCAAGAAAACGGGGAATTCGCCGAAAAGAATTATGGGTGGAGGAATCCTCGAAAAGAACGGGACGTGTTCAACTGTGCAAAAGCTAAACCAACCGCGTAAATCAGTTATTTTCTTTTAAATTATTTTTCCTCTCTACTTAAAGATTTTAATTTCAATTAACATTTCCATAACTTACTTCAAAGTTTTGTGCAAATCGTATAAGCTTAATTGGTTTATGTGAAATGAGTCCTCTTTAAACCCGCACAGATGATGGTATTCTATTTTGTTAAACACAAAGTGTGTCGGTAATTCGAATGAGGTTGCATACATATGTAACATTAAAGGAACTTATTCTGCTCGAGAATGGAAAATGAAAATTAAATATAAAGTAACCTAATGCGTTCCACATGTATGCTGCTGTCGTTATTGATCAAGGTTAAATTTACATATGACCCTGATCCTCAGTAACAAGATAGGAACCTATGGATATATTATGTGTATAATACATTTGTATGCTTTGCAAAATTATATGCACAGTTTTTGAATTATATAGTTATATGTACATATACCTATGTATAACCACGCATTCCAATTGTTTACAATCGGGAGAGATTTATATCTACAGTTATATGTTCAAAGTTATCGAGCCGCTATTGCTAACTTTGATATTATTGCAGACGATGTTGATTAAATTACCAAAGATGTAGTGATCTTTCCGCTGATCACAATGGTGTTGAGGAAAAAACAATTGCATTTAGCATTTCAGCGCTAATTTACATTATTTCCTTATTTTTAATTGACCACCCTGTATATTTTTCAATTCTTCGTTAGGAAATGAAACCTTGCATAAAATATTCTTATAGTACTATAGCCCCAAAAATGAAAAACAAAAGAGATACGATGAGATTTACATTAGCCAGTTGAAACTATATTCAAAAACAAATTGCGCATCACATTTCAGCGTTTGATTAAATTACTCGCTTTTTTATTCAAAATCTTATATATTTTTTCACAAATCGATAGAGAGTGGCATTTCAAATAAATTACCCTTATTTTCCTAACACCCAAAAATGAGAGATGTGAAATGAAACAGATGTGATGGATCTTAAGATGAAAGATCTAAAATATGAATCAAAGCAAGCAATGGCTGAATTTTTTATGAAGCCATGAAATTAATTTGACAGTTTATGAATTTTGTTCAGTATTTCGATCAATTAGAGAATTTATTAGTGAGAATAATTGAAGGGGCAAGTGGATGAGGGAGTTGCGTTACAAAAAACTGTTTCTGAATAAATTAGATTTTAATAGGGCTAGTTACTATCTTTCATGGAATAATTATTTTCAAATGCAGTTTGTTTGGTTAGCAAGAAGGGGTTATGGATTAATAATATACACATAGTCAAACATTTCAGTTTTCATGAAACTTATTCATTACAACAAAAAATAGATTTTTCATAAAATATGACTTAACCTCTTCATTCACTAACCCCTTCAATTGCTTTTCGCTACCGATTTTTTGATTTTTTTTTTACTTTTGTGTTGATTATTAGTTTTATAGTTATTAGTGTAGTTACTGTTGTCGTTTATTTTATTTTTATTGCAATGTTGTTACTCATATAGAGAAGTGTGACATACTCGAAGCATATTTTTTATCCAGTAGGAACTGCGAAAGAACCCTGCAGTGTTACCGCGAAACATTCCCTTATAAGGTGAGAACACTTTTAAAGCTTAGCAATCTAAGAAAAGCGTAATCATAAATAAGACAGCAGAAGTAAATATTCTAGCCCATTTTGAAACTAATCCTACCAGTTCAATTCGTGAACTTATGCAGAAACTGAATATTAGTATAGGGACCATTCATGCAATTCTAAGAAAATACAAATAGGTACCTTTTAAGAACATCTCGAACGGCGGATGACCTATTGTGAGTTCTTTTTAGAAAATTTTACATATGACAGCAATTATAAATACATACATTCTACGGAGTGATGAAACTTTTCAAATTCCGATATGTGTAATTTGAGAACCATGCGTTATTGGAGCATCGTAAAACCCCCTATGTTTCATAACCACGTCATGGACAGCATCTATTTAGTTTGATGCTGCATCTATAAAAACCGAATGTCGGTCCATATTTTTATGAAGGCACTCTTACAGGAGAATGATATATTGTAGCCTTACGTGGTGTGCAAGAAGAATTTTTAAGCAATTTAAATCTGGAGGAGGGGGCTCTCTCCTTTTGAAGCTTTAACTGAAATCTGCGGAGATAAATGGATTGGAACCCATAGAGCTGTTAATTAGCCGGCGCGCTCTCATGACCTATCCCTCATGGATTTATTCTTGTGAAGGTTCTTAAAGAACACCATATACAGGCAGCGATATAGAAATATGGAAAAATTGCAGAACGCAATTAGATAAACCGTTGAAAATATAGATAGAAGTGTTGTAATACAGCATGTGAGAGCAATAATTAAAAGAACGATTTAGAACATTTATTGTAAATACATTTTTATAGTTTATTTACATGTACGCATGAGGAAATCTATTTCGTTTCAATTTTATAGTTTATTTTTGTTAATAGATTTCAATAGTCATAATCAAAGCAGTGGCAAATGGAAATAGTTGGTGTGTATTCGCTGATCTCTTGCTATAAAAACTGAGTTTAAGTCGAATGAAAATATATTTAGATACTTCAAACAAAACTTGGCTGCTAAGTCTACTTGATTCTATGAGAAAAGTAATTAATTTGATTGGAAACAGGTTGATACGTTTGAATTCACTTTATTTATAATTTAACTGTGGGTTGGTTAATAAAAATTGAATATATTCAGGAAGTGGTATTATAATATTTTCAAATTAAACTCAAGTATCAGTAATGTTAGTGTACAAGCTTACTAATCAGATTCTATTCTATTCTATTTTATTCTATTCTAATTAATTTAGAAATTAAATATAGTATATTAAATTATATATATATATATATATATATATATATATATATATATATATATATATATATATATATATTTAAGTATATTCACGACAGAGAAGGCACATCTAGAATTCCAAATGTACTATCCTACGACCTCAAAACATTGTCAATGCTTTCGCTGATAAGTTTGCCTCTATTTATGTAGTTAGTTCGTCTCCTTCTGCAGCTACTTTACATCGTAATTGCATTCCTTTTACGTTGTCTCCTGTAGCGGAAGGGAAGTTGGTCAGAATTATGACTTCTTTTGCAAATAATAGCGTTTCTGGTGATGATTTAATTCCATCCTTTATGTTACGTGAAGCTGGCATGACTTTTGCTAAGCCGCTAGTTTCTATCTTTAATTTATCAATTAAGACGTCGGTGTTTCCTGCTAGATGGCAGTGTGCAAGAATCTGTACTGTACACAAAAAAGGCATTAAAACGATGGTCGACAACTATAGACCAATAAGTATTTTATCTAACTTTGCTAAAGTATTCGAGAATATCCTGTTTTCCACCTTGTATGAGAACGTTAAATCGTTTATTTCTCCTTATCAACATGGCTTTATTCGTGGCAGATCAACTGTTACTAACCTTGTAACTATGTCTCAGTTGATTTGTCAAGATTTGGATAGGCAAGGTCAAGTTAACGTGATTTACACAGATTTTAGTAGTGCCTTTGATTCTATTGGTCATGGCATTTTACTTATCAAATTATCAGGGTTTGGGTTAAGTACATCGTTCTTAAGACTGATTTACTCTTATTTAACTGCCAGATGCAACTACGTCCATTATAATGGATATACATCCAACTACTTCTTTCCGAAATCTGTTGTTCCTCAGGGGTATAATCTGGGGCCCCTGCTATTTTTACTCTATATAAATGACTTACTTGAAGATTTGACTTGCCCGGTACTTACATATGCTGATGATACTAAAATCTATAAATCTATCTCTAACTGGGATGATATTGTATGGCTGCAGAATAATATTAACTATATTATTGCTTGGTGCGACGGATTTAAACTGCACTTAAACTTCAGCAAATGTTGTTACATGTCTTTTACTCGCAAGCTCAATCCTATTCCTTCTACGTACAGTATAAATAATAGATTTTTGAAGAAAGTTGAGTTGATCAGAGATCTTGGAGTTTTGTTCGACCCTTCGATGAGTTTCTCCTCGCATATAACAGATCTTTGCTTATCAGCCTCTAAGACCTTAGGCTTTATTATACGTTCATCTAAGTCATTTCGCGATGTTCAATTATTAAAGACCCTCTTCTATAGTTTCGTCATCAGTAAGTTGAAATATGCATCACAAGTATGGTCTCCTCACTATGTTTACCTTTAGCTTTCTTTGGAAAAAGTTCAACGGCGATTTCTGAAGTACCTTGCCTATAGAGAGGATGGTGTATATCCGGAGCGAGGAATGGATTATTCCCGACTACTTCGTAGATATGGTTTCCCATCACTATTGTCGAGACGGGAATGTCAGGGAGCCCGGTTTGTGTGGAAACTAGTCCATGGTTCTATTAACAGTCCTTACCTTCTTTCCTCTCTTAATTTTCGTGTTCTTCGATTCTCCTCCCGCCTTTCCTCTTCCTTTTCTTTGCCACTCTCTAGAACGAATATCTTGCATGCCTCACTACTCGCTACAATGTGTTGGTCAGCGGATTTTCATTATTCGGATATTTTTTGTAATATGAATCAATTGTTTTATAAACTATATGTATACATTTATATATATTTTTATTTTTGTCCTATTATTGGTTGTAAAACTGTCGGACAATACTGATATTATTATTGTTGCTGTTGTTGTTGTTATATTGGGTGAAGCGTCGGGTTACGGAGTACACCTCGCACTTCTAGGCATCGATTACCATGATTATTAGCTGACCCCACTAGAATTTTGCCGAATTCAGGGGTGTTCCAACCTTTGGTAGGGATTTTTAACGTGCTAAACATCGTATTGACACGGGGCCTACGGTTTCACTTCCTTATCCGAGAAGAAGGCATACTTTGATTTTTATCCGTAATTAAAAAACAAGCGTCTCGACCGGGATATGAACCCGCGCCGTATTATTATTATTATTATTATTATATTTTATAGTGTTATTTTGATATATTATTTTTCACATTATTACTACCGTGTACATACTACTAACAATATGTCTATTGCTATTTCAATACAGCTGTAATTTAAAAAGTCACTATGGCTTCAGATGTGCTGAGTATCATTTACTTTGCAAGAATTAAACACGAATCGCCCAAATGTGATCTAGGTGAAAGTGCAGATATATGCGTAATCAAACTGCATCAACGCAACTAAAATACTCTCAGATTTCCATTCAAATCATCACAGAGATGAAATCCGTGATCTGGCTATGACTAAAACTATGGGCATTTCGAGCCCCATTCTTTGTCCTTACAATCCATGTGCAACGCCCGGTAACAGAAATATACATTCGCGTGTTTTCTACGTATGCAGATTGCCTAGCTTTATTGTCATATACTACAAATGCGCTTGCTAAATAGTTTAAGAGTTTGTAGCCACGGAATCAATACACGATATTTCCACATTGCAAAGTTACATACATCACCTATTAGAAGCACAATCTGCACTTCATAATAAAGAATAACCTTCGGTAACTGAATAATCTGTATGCTTAATAGTTACCGGTAAGCCGATTGATAACCTTGATCATGAAATGCAGTGCTAGTAGTTGCAATTTCTGACATTCAAATTATCTTAAACGGATTGTAGTAGGTGACGGTCACTTACCGTAATAACAAGATAATTATGCCTAAGGTCAAGGAACTTATAAGCCTGTCACCAAGACAAGCATTTATGAATTGTATCTTATAAAACGTAAATTATCTATCCTAACAGTAGATTAACTAGCAAAACATTACAATATTAACAATGGGATTATAATTGTATTGCTGAATCCAGAAAAAATTACAGTAACTTTGGCGGGGGTGGCCTGGATTCCGAGTGATTCGCTAGACGGGTGTGACTGTAGTCGTATTATCGAGATCCGTGCAATCCGACAAACCACCGAACGTCGATATCTGAAGTTTTCAAGAAATTTTAATATACCTACGGAAAAAGACGTACACATATATCCTGGTAATGATGTATTTATGTGGCACTTGAATTAATTGCATAATAAAAGCATTGGGAACTAGAAACAATAAAAACATAAGCAAAGTGCAAAGACAACAAAATGAAACCTTGACATTTTTCTGTAAACTAGATATGTAAGTGCACACCTGCAAGTGTCCCCAAACTTCTGGAATTGTAGAATTATGCCTATTGTGTAAATGGTGGGATGACAAAATTTCCAAATAATATAACAAACACACAAACGATTGTACAGCACTAGCAGGAATACGGCTCTTAGAAGTGGGATCGGAATATCCAAAAGTCGAAACCTACGCAGAGGGATCACTCACAAGGCCGCTAGGTCTGGTGAAAAAGGCAACGCTAGCGTAATTGATCCAATGATTGAGGAACTACAGTAGATCTGAAATGGTCGTAGTGGAATAGGTCAAGAACCACCTTGATATTGAATCTAATCTAATCTAATCTAAGGTACCTTTCAAAAAAAAACCGCAGTGTATACTGGGTGATCTATAAGTGGCGAACCAGGCACCTACTTTGTTATTTTAAATAGAACGCCTGTATATTATTAGTAACGCTGGCCACGAGCGGTACCGCGCATCGGCGTAGAATCAGTTCGGACCGAGAGGAACGGTAGTATTACTTCGTCTGCGGAGCAGTACGGACATTTTCGCTGCCGGTCATTTGCGCAATTGTTTATCTGTCCTAGAAAAATTATGATTTCGTCAGCAAAACGACCGCGGTCGGACAAACTTCGAAAATTTATTGCAGAAATTCCAGACTTAATATATGAAGGTGCTAAAATTAAATGTGTAATCTGTAAAATCCCGTTAATGTGTTGGTCCAGACAACATTGTCTACGACACGTAAATAGTGAAAAGCATGTCTCAAAAAGAAATTGCGCACGAGACAATGAAAAATTTATATTTAATTTATGCGTTACGTTTATCGCATGTAATATTCCGTTTAATTTACTAGACAAAGAACTATTTATCTGCTTTTGGAATAACTATTCGGAGTGCAAATTACCAAGTCGAACATCGTTACGAAGAATTGTGCCATCTGCGCGCGAACATATTGAACAAAAAATAAAATCGTAGTTGAAAGATCAAAAATTGTGGTTATGTGTCGACGAAACAACAGATCGGAAGAAACATTCTGTTCTTAATGTAATGGCACGCAAATTGGAACCTCATCAATCGGCACCTTCAATTCTATTAGTCTCCAAACGAATACAACAGTGTACTGCCGAAGTAATTTCAAAGTTAGTGTTAAATACATTGGACAAGTTTGAACTTTCAACAAAGCAACTCTTGATGTTAGTGAATGATGGTGCTGCAAACATGCTTTCTGTAGGCCGGTCTCTTAAAAAGCATTCTGCTAATTTGTTACACATTACGTGTAAAATTCATGCTCTCAATCTTGTGGCGGATAGTATCAGAAGATGTTATCCTGAGGTAGACGCTTTAATAGCGCATACCAAAGCAGTATTTGTCAAATCACCGAAACGTATTCGCGAATTTCAAAGACTGTGCTCCTGTATACCAGAGCCACCAGAACCTATTCTAACTCGTTGGGGAACATGGTTGCAGGCCGCGTTTTATTATCATAAATATTTTGACAATATTAAGAACGTGGTTTTACAATTCGATACAAAGGAAGCTGCCGCTATCCAGAAAAGCCAGTCGAAATTTCAAGATAGTCAGGTTAAAATGGATTTAAAAATCATTCACGACAATTACTTCGGGCTAGCAGATGCAATAGAAAAATTACAAAATCCTGCGGTGCCGTTAGAAGAATCTCTACAAATAGTGCAACATGTTCACGCACAGCTATGTGCGATTGAAGACGCAAAAAATGTTTCTGTTCTAGAAAAATTTGAAAGTGTTTTTGAGAAAAATTCTGATTTTGGCACATTAAGACACATTTGTGAAGGTGCGTGAACAGAATCGTTAAGTTATTTGAAAGATTATTTTACTTACGCAAATATTACGTCACTAGATGCAGAACGTTTGTTCTCTGCATATAAACGCATTTTTTCCTCATGCCGTACTAGTTTTGCTGAAACAACAGTTGGCACATATCTAATGTTGCAGATATTTAACAGACATTATTCACTTTGCGATTTCACGGAAGACTCTTAAAATGGTAAGTGTTTGAGCACGTGTTATTTAATTTTTATTTAAAAGATGAGCGAAATTATTTGCGGCAGCAAACATCTCTATTAGCAGAATAACTCTAGTGGAACGCGAGGCCTGGTCAACTCTACGCCACTGCGCGGTACCGCTCGTGGCCAGCTTTAATTATTAGGTATTCAGTTTCTCCATCTACAAACAAACCAGTACAATATTGATTT
Source organism: Dynastes maya (assembly GCA_029619315.2). Classification (NCBI taxonomy): domain Eukaryota; kingdom Metazoa; phylum Arthropoda; class Insecta; order Coleoptera; family Scarabaeidae; genus Dynastes; species Dynastes maya. Next base: position 43,495,547 of record JAROYE020000001.1, read on the forward strand.
CATATGTTTATTTCTTCAGATTTCGAGATATTTACAATTTTGTCCATATTTTTTTTGGTATATTTCATTTATAATTATTATATTATAATTTATAATCTATATCTCTTTTTGTATAATGAATATAATCATGTACATATATGTCTAATGTTTAAAGTAAAAGAAAACGTGAGCACTGCGTGTGGATATTGCATCCAAGTGGTTTCTGGTGTTAGTATTATCAGGTTACCATGGCAATAGCAAACAAAACATACTGACATAGGTAGTCTTAACTGTTGTTTTAAAATTTTAAGCCTAAACAACTACCTGCAAAATTAATTACATAAAAAGGAGTTAACGCATATGATTTATGTATGCAGATAAAGCTAATGCAAAGCAGTTTTTACAAATGATTGTGTAAAAGTATCGGGGTAGAAGGAAACAATTTCGAGCGTTCGTTTTAGATAGATAAATAAAGTAGATAGCAACTAATTTTTGCAATAAAAGTTACAAATTAGGGCTAAGTTTGTTGATGGTATATTTATTTATGTATCACAATTAAGATACACTATTATATGTTTTTTTGTTTTTTTTTGCTTTTATTTTAAATTTGAGCTGATGTATTTATCTTTCCATCGCTTACTATATGAACTTTTGTTAAGATATTGGTTCCCTTGTTCTTTTTCGCTAGAAAGATACATCTTAACTTTAATTTGACAAATGTTTTCGATTATGGGCATCGTCGAAATTTTGAATCAACAGTCTAAGATCGCCAGTGTCAGTGTTTTGTTGCCATGGTAACCAAACAATATTATGACCAGAAACCCTTGATTGCAAGTAGCTGCTTGGGCTCAAAATTTTGAATTAATAGTTTAAAAACGTCAACGTCAGTATCTTTTGTTTACTGTTGTCATGATAACCAAACAATACTAACACAAACCACTTGGATGCAATATCCAAATACAAGACTCGTATTTAACTATAAATATTTCTTTTACTTTGGATATTAGACATAAGTGGCGTTCATATAAGGTAGTGCAAGAATTAAGTTTGCATAATGGAACGTTCACATGTGTAATGCAGAATTAAGTTAATAGTGAAGTGCGAAACTTTACATACATCCAACTTTGTTTTTTCCATACAATTTCCAACATAATTTGTTTTTAAATTTCTTTGTTATCACTTATCATTACTTCAGAAACTGCTAATAAATGTACCATATAACGTTTGAGTGTAATTCCACGCATTACAAAAGAAATTTACTTTACGTTAAGACAAAGCATTGATGTCACTTGTCAAGTTAGTGCGAAATATTACACTAATTTATCCTCTCCACTCTTTCACTATTTTATGTGAATGCAGCCTTAATTTCCTGGATACAGAAAGAATGCTACTTTAAAAAGTGACGTTTCTAATGTTTGAATTTGGCAAAGTTTGGCGTTCAATACTCAACACTCTATGTATTTTGAAGGCGTTCTGATTCCATGTCTAGAGTTGTTGTATGCAATTTAATCTCGTAAAAATTTAGGCTAAGATGTATTTGCATTTCGGATTTTCTAAAGGAAATAAGTATCTCCACGTTTAAACAATTGGGGACAAAACTGTGAATATCTCGAAATTGGTAACAAATATGTAAATATACGAAACTCACATTATATTAGTTTATTTCTAGACGGAGAAACTAAAAACGTAATAATATACAGGCAATCACATAAAACCAAAATATTTACATCAAACCCTCTATAGTGAGAGTCAAACTGGATTGAACATTGTTGATTCTAAACGTAGCTCGTCGTAATATTAATTCCAATCTGTGTCTGTGCCTGATATTTAATTGTTTACGCGTATTTTACACTTCTAACCTCCAACAGTTAATCATACAATATTATCGTATTGTTCATTATTAGTGCAGATCAAGTCATCATCTCATGCATTCCAAAACTCATTCGAAATTATAAATCAGTAAAAGTTATGGAGATTTTGGGAAAGCTCCACCGTTTGTTGTAAACTTGTGCAAGATTGCAGAAACTATCTTATGCGAAGCTCCCTATTTGCCACTAAGGATATCAAATTGAGACTAAAATTTATTAATCGATTGCTCGAAGAAACCTACAATAACTTTTAAAAACATATAGATATATGATGAATATCTTGATGAACATGCAATCCAATTAACTAAACTTATTGATAGTAAGTCAGCTGACCATTTTTATCATGAAGCAACAAGCTTGATTGGAGAAAACTCAAGAATCCGGAGTGTATTGCACAAACAAATTTTATTTAGTAATCAACAAAATGTTATATAAGTTGTAAAATGTATTTTTTAATTTTATCCATGTTGACTTAATGCTGGTTTTCGAGTGTACCTTGTATGTTGTTTGGTGTTATTTACTTCTGGAATACTCTGTCTAGCTGGAAATATGTATATGTAGATTTAAACAGCAACCAACATTTATTTAAAACTTTTTTACATATTATTACAAATATGCCCATCATACAAAACTTGCGTTTAAGTGCAATACCCTGTATTCCCTTGCATATCTGAAGATACTTTACACCCCTACCAGATTCCTTGTAATTCTAAAACATAAAAGAAATACATGTATTTCGATATCATTCAGGTGCATTTTTACGTAGAATTCAAGCATAGCAGCGAACTATACAAATATAAATTCGGTATTCAGATTTAGATTAAGTTTGGCATAAGCAATACTGAATTACTTACCACAAGTCGGGACAGTAAGTAGAAAATGCAAAATATCTCCAAAATGACTAACTTTAGGTGTAGGGTATGCATAATTAACGCAAACTGTCATCAATAATTCCAAATTAAAAAAATATACTGGGTGTCCCATTTAAAATAACGAAAACGTCATTCGGAACATCATAGTTAATCCGAAAATTATAGTTATTTCTATAGAGCATTGCGAAAACCATTTTTCCTAAATATTTCGAAAACAATTGACTATAGATACCCGCAGAGAAATGGTTTCTTGCATCAAGAAAATTGATTTTCTTGCAAAAGTCCGTCTCTATTCAAGAAAATATTTTTATTTCAAGACAACAAAACTGTATAATATAAGAAAATAATTTTCTTGATATTGTATTTGGATTAAATAAATATTTTCTTAGGGTTAGAAAATCAAGAAAATCCAAGACAGAAAAATGTTTCTTCCAAGTAAATCATTTAGTTTTAAGTTAAGAAAATATTCATATTAAAGGTAGGAATTAAAAAATAGTCCACATCTCACACAGTTCTATTGAGAAATTAGGCCACCGCTTTCGTGTTCAAAAAACACATCATTAGGCATCTACAAGGATATGCCACAAAAGAAAAATTACAATAATGGAAAAAAAAAACTAAAGTTAATGATTAAAATTAGGAGCAAGTGAATGAGGTAATGAAAAAGTTTTTTTTATAGGTTACAGTATAATTACATTATTTCTTCAATAATGTAATTAAATAGGGATTATTTTTATGTAGTTTAATAATTAATGAGTTAATATTTAAGTTTACTTATCCCTTTATTATTATTATTATTTATTATATATTTTAAAAAAAACTATAGTTAAATTAGTACACGTGGTAAATAGTAATAAAAAGAAAAAGAAATATTACATTAACCAGTATCTTTTGAAAATGTTTATGAACCGTCGTACGTTAAAGATTATATCATTGCATAGGTAAGTATGCCATCTATATTCCGGTTTCTATTTTTCGCTACTTTCTAGCAAAGGGTATACATATATGTATACTATCTCTAGGGCTGCATACTTATAACTACTGGCACTACGTGGCGCCAGGAAATATTTTAGTTGTTGTTTTTAAAGATTAATGGCATAAATTGAGAGATATAAAAGCAATGTGGCCAAGAGCAAGAAACTTTAATGCTTTTTTTCTTCTCATTGTTTTCATCAGTAGTGATTCCATAAATACCAGGTGCAATTTATTATGCATATCTATCTTGGTTATTGTTTCTAGGCCCTTTTTTCGTGTGTACTTCTACATTAAGTTCGCTTTTGTTTGAACATTATTCTGTAGATAACCTCTACTCTAGCCTTTTTAAAATCACAAGCAATGTGAATAATTTACTACATTATGTACGTATATGTAGTACTGTTTTAAACAAAGTAAGCGCAATTAATAATGTACATATAAATAATATGCATTTCAAGAATTCTAAGTAAAAAATGCTTTATTTTAAGAAAATTAATCGATTTATAAACAATACCTAAACGCTTGGTCATTTACTTATACTAAGAATCGCTTTCTTCAAACTTTGTGCAAGATTTTCTCGAATCAAGTTAACAAATGTCTTAAATAAAGAAATACAATTATTTCACTATGTACAAGTATATACTTCTCTTAAGCGGAGAAAGAAACGCCAAAGAAATATTTCTTTTGATTTAAAACATTGTTATTGTATTGGGGATAATTGAAACAGTAATTGTCTTGAATTAAGGCGGTCAGCGTTGATACAAGTAAACGTTTCTCTGCGTGTACGAGTTTTATGCAAATTTATTATTCAACCTATTGAACTTGCGCTTCCAAACCATAGAATTACATTTTACAGATGCATGCTATTAACCGCTAAACTGCTAAATAGCAGGGAACTGCTTGTAAAATCCATTTCGGCACCATAAACTGCAACGCGTATGTATGCATGCAATTTAAACAATTTATTACACGTAATTTATTTTTTCCCTGCATTCTCAATTGCTTGGGTGGTCCACTATGGTTAAGTTGTAAGTTTCGCTACTCAATATGATTTCCTTCTACTCTAATTTAGCCTAAGCGAGAAAGAAGCAACTATTATCAGCCGTTGCCTGTTCTGCATATCTCACTAATCATTTTAATTAATTGTGACGGTGTGTCAAGTCACTGCGTCGTCACTTTACAAATCACTTCGTTAAAAGTTGCTTTTCGCTAAGGTTTGTCGTTAATTATACATATAGAATGGAAATCTTTTATTTACATACACATGTACTTTGCACATGCTTAAGCAAACAATACCAGAAAATAATACATCTTCTTGTTGCAGCACTCCCATGAAGAACCTATCAGAAATGGATCAGGGATGATTAAGGTATGCATTACATCGTAATATACTTAATTCCTAAATGACCGCTTATAAGACCTGAAAAAACATATATGCACAATGCAATATAATAACTAGTTATGTCGATTATATTCCAGCAACTTCTTTGTAATGATTTGCATTGTGCATTAAAATAGCACATATGTCTCAGTCGTTCGTAATTAGAGTATAAAGACTTCATCTGAATATTACTGATAAACTTTCTGAGATGGTAGAGAATAACGAAATCAAACCCTTTTGCTTGGTAATTTTATTCCTAAAACATCTTATTACAAAGCAGTTGCGACTGGTGGAGACGTAAATGGAAGTTCAATGACAAAGCTACGATTCCCTCGTGTATTTCCTCTGCAGGATATGCAACGGAAAGTGGATTAAATCTATAATCACTATGGTTCGAGAAACGAGTGCAACGTCAGAGGCGTATCGCGCAAAAGTAGGTACGTGAGATACAGTATTATTAAAAAAATAATATATTCTTACCTTTTATTGACGTCTTGATGTCCACTGCGACAAAATACTACTGCCCCAAGACGTCAATAAAAGGTAAGAATATATTATTTTTTAATAATACTGTATCTCACGTACCTACTTTTGCGCGATACGCCTCTGACGTTGCACTCGTTTGTAGAACCTTAGTAATCACGGATTAGTGCGTTAATCTCTGATTAACATAATTTTGTGACGTCACGATTAAACAAGCTCAATCATCGATTATTAATTCGAGATTAAAATCAAATGTCACTTTGACACCTTTCAACATTAACGTCAAAAAAGTAAAATACCAAGGAAATAGCTCTTATTTGCCTAAAGTTAACAAGAGTTTATTCAAAATCGAACAGCTAATCATCTAAATATTGTCGTTAACACACGTTAACATACTTTTGTGTTGGGGATCGTCCCAAATGTAATTTTAATTCTAATTACTTAATCACTAATTAAATCAGTTTAAAATGTATATGTAAACAGTAGTTAATTTAACACTAGTTAAATTTAATTAGAGATTAACTTAATTCAGCATTAAAAAAATGTTTTGTAAATTGGCGTTTGCAATTTGCTTAGTAATAATCCTTAAAAGTTTGTCGATAGTCTTTAGAGAAGCCTTGTATACTTTTTGTTCTTTTTCATACATTATTTTTTAACTACTAATAACTTACTTGTTATATTCTGCATTCTCCTTAATATCGCTCATGGTAGTATATCTTTCTTTTTTAACAAAACATAATTTAAACTTTACGTGTTGTCATTTTTATAGGCATAAATTTGTAAATACACGTGTATCTACAGCGGCATATTATGTTGATTGAGTTAACCTACAATTTCATTGACCCAAGTACAAAACCCGATACTAATTATTGAAATCCACTTATTTGCATGGACATGTAGATTGACTTTACCTAATTTATAGGGATCTGGGGATAGGAAATTAGGTCGTAATTAAGATGAATCAATTAAAATTAAGGGTTGGATGAGGAAGAAGATTATTAATCTCGAAAAGCTATTAACTTGTACAACATAGTGATAACTTTATATATACAGGTTGTCCACCTAGAGCGTGAGTGCAAGATAATTCCTTTAGGTTTTGAAATAAAAAATATTCAGAGACAAATTCTGCACAACATAAAATATTCAAGTATACAGAGTACTCAGTTCCCACTGCGCACGATATAAGTTGGTTTTTGAAATAGAACACCTGTATATTATTACATTTTTGGATGCCCCTTTTCAAGTTATGTCATTTTTCATCAAAATTCCCTACATCCATCTATTTTGGTTTTTTAGATAATTTACATAACTTGAGATTTTTGCAAACTGGCGCTATTTAACGGCCGATATTTTTCCTATTCAGGGGCGATTTTTTTAAAGTGCAAATCAAATTAATTTAGTTATTTTTTTTTAAGAGTTAGGTATTCATTTTATGTTGGTAACAATTCTATATAAGTAACAAAAATTTATAAATAATAAATATACACAAACAAATATGTATGTATATATATACAGGTCTCGCGTTGTAGGATGGCGAGTTCCGGCGCTGTACGAAGTAATGGCGTAGCTCGACTTATTTTTTAAATTATGTTAGCATAATAAATAACGATTATAAAATAAAGTCTTGTATTTCCAACGCGCATCTAAGGCGTCCGCCATCCTATAACGCACAAACTGTATTCATCATTATAGTTTTATGTGTATCTCTAAGAAGTTTAATTTATTTCATTTTGTACTTTTGCTACACTTTAGATAATTTGTATGTATACGTGTCTATTTTGGTGTTTTACTGTTGGGCACAAATAAATATTATTATTATTATTATTAAATATTATGTCCACATATGTGGCCGTTGAGAATAGTTTCTTTAATTTTAAATGAAATGATTTTTTTTCATTCATTCTACGTTATTATTTTTTACTTGCAATACCTCTTAACGTTCCAGAAACTTTCTTAAAGGATGTAATCTTATAAAGTAGTGCAGAATAGGATCTTACAAGATGTACTTTTTTAACGAGTGACGCCCAACTGTAGAGTACTTGCTAATTGAAACATATACCGTACTGCTCAAGCCGCTACGTAAATATATGAAATGGAGAATACACGTAGAGAAACGTTTACTTGTATCAAGGCTGTCTGCCGCAATTCAAGACAATTACTATTTCAATTATCCACAATACAATAACTGTTTTAAATCAAATGAAATATTTTCTTAGCGTTTTTTTCTTCACTTAAGAGAAGTATATACTTGTAATGAAATAATTGTATTTTTTTGTCTAATACATTTGTTAACTTGATTCAAGAAAATCTTGCAGAAAATTGAAGAAAACGATTCTTGGTATATATATAATGGCCACATATAACACAAAACAATATTTTCTTAAGGATAATAAATAATTTTCTTAATCCAAGAAAGAGTTTAGGTATTGTTCATAAATCAATAGTTTAATTTTCTTAAAATAAAGCATTTATTTACTTAAAATTCTTGAAATGCATATTACCTTGTTTAAAACAGTAAATTATTCTCATTGCTTGTGATTTTAAAAGAGGCTAAGATAGAGGTTATCTATTGATGGAATCACTACCGGCAATAACAATGTGAGAAGAGGAAAGCAGTAACGCTCTTTACTCTTGCTCACATTGGTTTCCATTTCTCAGTTTATGCCATTAATCTTAAAAAACACTCATTGAAATATTTCCTGGCGCCACCTACTTTCGAGAGATATAGTTATGCCGTCCTAAATAGCAGCGATAGAAACACGAGTATAGATGCCATACTTACCCATACAATGATGTAACCTTTAACACACAACGTTTCATATACATTTCCAAAAGATACCGGTCAATGTAATATTTCTTTTTCTTTTTAATACTATTTGCCACCTGTAGTAATTTAACTATGGTTTTTTAAATATCTTATAAATAATAATAATAATAATAATAAAGGGATAAATAAACTTAAATATTAACTCAATATTTATTAAACTACATAAAAATAATTCCTATTTAATTACATTATTAAAGAAATAATTTAATTATACTGGGACATAAAAAAAAACTGTTTCATTAATTTATTCACTTCCTCCCAATTTTAATGATTAACTTTTTTTTTTTTCATTATTGTAATTTTGCTTTTATTATAAATTCGGATATTTTTAGATATAATGATTAAGCAATTTAATAAGAAAACTATTTATTTGGAATGAACATGGCAAGCAAACAAAGTGAATTAAATAATAAAATTTTATAAAAGCTTATAATTAATAATAATTTCCACCGGGCAATGACTTTTTCATTCCACATTATGATGTTTAATTGAATATTTTGAAAAATAAATATAAGAAAGTGAATTGAAGCTACTATCTCTAATTTAAAATTAAATATTAATTCAACCTGTAATTCCTTAAGTAATTAAGGTAATCTTCATATATAGTTTATATTCATCTCATTCACCATAAGTAAAGTACAATTTCTAAATTTCATTAAAGTAGAACTTAATTTTATGCAGACAGCTGTATAAACCATACTGTTTATCCATATCATTACAGTCTTTTAAATGCAAAGCTCTTTCTGGTTGTCCTTTTGTCGTTATCGCCTTGTTTAATGCCGGTTGCGAATCGACTCTACCATATGGTAGCGCTAGAAGTAAAGTAAGGAATCTGCAAATGAAGTTGTACTCGCCTTTGTGGGCAGTAGATTTTAAACAGCGCATAAACTACAGCGACTGAGAACTCAAAAGCAAGAATTGCGATTACGATGGAGAGGAGCAACTCAAAACGAGTTATTAATTAAAACGGTATCATCTTTGACGTAATTGTATTACCCGCCAAGACGATAGTAAAATTCAAACTTCTTTACGATAAACGCTTATATTATCGACGGCATGCTTTTTTTTTTTAAAGATTGCAGCAATTCCCTGAATGTACATAATAAACATTGCTTTCTTTGATAATACGTTATTCATTAATGTAAAGGAACTAAGTCGTGGATAGGGAAACCAACGGTGTTTAAACACGATAGCCAACATATGATTGACCATTCTAAAGCAAAACAACAAGTACTAGAACAGTTTGTCATAAGTAGAACAACTTCGTTAATAATATAGATATTAATATAAATTCCTACTTTCATTTAATTCGAATCCTAGTAGAAGCAGAGATCATAACTGCGACTTGCGATTAGAAATTTATACAATTTATACATTTTGAACAATTTGTGCAACTAGAACCTGCAAAGAGCTACATAAATTGATGGCTACTTCCCAAATACTCTTCACGTAATATGCATAAGTCGGTTCGATCATCAAGGATTTTGTCCAGAGATGGAGAATTTGGTTGTCTTTCAATACCATGATAATAATAAAGAACATGAAAAATTAAGGATTTTGATGTATGATGAAAAGCAATCTCTTATTTCAAATGTAAGTTGTGCATGCGCTTTTAATCAGCGCTTTTGTGATGATCATTGCGATGATCATTTGAATATAAGTAAATGCTACGTACATACCTTTTGTTGACTTATGTTGACAAGTTTGTGTTAAATATTTTTCCTTGTTTAACAAACAAATGAACCGTAATGAAACAATTACGTCAGTATCTGCAATATTTAATTGTTTATTATTTCTAATATCCAAAGTAAGTTTAATTTAATTTCACTGGCTGAAATAGAAAAGGGAAATTAAAATAGAATTTAGGAACTCAAATGTAAAAATATATAAGTTCAATTGAGGCGTTTCTCGGAAAAACCTTACTAGTCCAAAATTGCAGTTTTGAATAAAACGAAAAAAACTGTTTAAAATTTTTCCTGTTTCAACTAGCAACTTGTTTTTTTGCATACAAGTGCTTAATAAAATTTATCTTATAATTTTTAAGTCGAACTTCAATAAATAAAAAAAACCTGTTGAACATATGATGTTTTTATTTGAAATATTAATAATTTCTGACATAAACATATTAAAATAACAATAAAATGAGTAAAAATTAATCCTCACAACCACTACTGTTATCATCGTTATCTGACATATTTAAGTCATTAACATTATCGGGAGCGGGATTGTTCCTTTTTAGTACATCGTCATAAAATTTTCTGTTTTGCTGGCTGTGTAGAAGTAGAAGAAGTTTTTCAATATTTTCTAACTTTGACTTCTGAATAGGAATTGAGCTACTATAAGCCTTCTTCAAGGAAACCGCATTTGGAATCCTGGTTTTTGATGTTATAAGAGACGAACGCCATGGACCATTATAGCTATCTCTTAAAAAAATACAACTATGTGATTTTTCTATACGAAACATTCGCACATTTTTTAATTTGATAGCAGGCTTAGGGTTCTTAAGAAAAAATTTATCAGTGCTTGTTTTAATATCATAAATCATAGAACCATTGACATTAACAAATTTGAAGAAGACGGTTTTGTTCTAGCAGCTAAAATCAGTCTATCCAAGTGCTCCGGGATTTCGATTCGTTCAACTTTCCTTTTCTTTTTCTCTATTAAGGAGAAATCCTGATCATTAGGCAAATATGAGTGGCCCCTAACAGGAAACAAGTAAGTTATGGTGTCGAAAAGTTTTAGTCCATGCACGAGTATATAAAGAAAATGTAAGTGTAGTGTAATTCTTGTTCTGTCCAGGGCACCCATCACTTATTAATACCAGATTTCTACAAACATTGTTATTTATATAATGAAGTAATAGAGACACAACATCGTTTGCCCCCTTTTTCGCATGGTTTTCAGTATACGTGTACATTGTGGCTTGATTTGAGTCTAAATCATGAATACCATTCATAGTACCAAAGTTGTTTGAAAAAAAAAAAACGGGATTGGAAGGTATATGCGGTAGAGGCATGTTTTGCATATAATCGAAGCTTAAACATGTTATTTCACCTGCTGCTGCTTGTGCCTTCTAAACACGTTTCTTGGTGTGAAACGCTTCGGCCTTCCTTAGATGAAGTTCTTTTTCTACTGTCATAGAGGATTTGTCAGCATCGGATAAGATAATGTTCAAATCGGTCACAATCGGCGCAGGTGTCTGATCGAGGATATCCAAATTTAATATTGAATTTTGTGTGGAATACGTGCCAATACATTTTATAGGGAACACTAAGAAAATATTCTTGGACAAAAGCTTTGTGCATGTCCCGAATTGTTAAATCAGCAGGCAAAAAAAGTTGTTCTGGATTTTTTCGCCGGGAATAATGAGACTGCATGGGGCTAAATGATCTGATGTGATTCTTTAATAGATTCACAGCTTCTTTACAGTAACTTCTTGGACGATTCTGGTGTTTGCCCCTTAAATCTCTTGGAGCACAGCCTTTTTGTGCCAAAGATAACTGAATACGTTTAATCCTTGGTAAAGTAATGCCATGAATACTCGCAAATGCCTTGAGGCAAATAGTTTTCTCTGTGCCAGAACAACGCAATTTGTAACAGTATGACGCACAGTGGGGTTTATTCTGATCAGTTGTTCTGCGAACACGACCTCTTTGTATGTGCTGTATACCTATAAGTCCTGCTAGATGTGCGTCTTGGGCATTTTTATCATGCATATCATTAAATTGCGTCTTAACTTGATTTCTCTCCTGAGCAGAGGTTATTTTGAAGCATTTAAGCCGCTTACATCTAAAAGTAAAAGTATAATAATATTTAAAGCCACGCTTACCCCCATTATTCAAACTGTACCTGCAGTCATCTAATGTTCTGGGAGGCACCACTCTACCCTTATGATTGCGGTGTTGTGCACCTTTTACTTTGGCTTCTCTAATCACCTGCTTCGGATGAATCCGTTTTTCTCTTTTCTCTAGCCAACCAGCACGTTCATTAGTGTTTACATCAATTTTAACAACAATAACTATCAACACAAGAATATAACCTACAAACTGCCTTCAACTTTGACAGAACTACCACAAATTAACATCAGAACAATAAGCATCAAATTTCTAGGAAAAACATCATATATCATGGACATATGATGTTCTTAACTGAAACATGCTGGACTTGTGATGTTTTTAGAGGAATCAGCAATACTTTGATATTATTTTTAGCGGAACATATGACAGTTACCGAAGAAACGCTTCTGTTACCCGATAGATATGACTTCCCACAGACAGATGGCAGCATAAGTATGATTTTGCCAGAATTGGACTAATGAGGTTTTTCCGAGAAACGCCTCAATTATTTAAAATTAATTTATCGACATCTATATTTTGAATATCTATGGAATATTACAATTGCACAATCTGTAGTATTTTGTGAAATGTTTGATACAATCACCAACCAGAGTGGACTACCAAAATATGCACCAATAGAATACAGTATGTAAGCATCTCATAAATTATATACATAATTTTATAATCTCGTAGACAAACTTAAAAAATGTTAAATTCAAATAAGTAATTTTTAGTTGGTAGAATATCAATATTTTGATTCATTTATGTGATTTTATTATTTTTAAATTCGAAATACAACAATATTTCATTTAAGTACTACAAAGAGATTGTTATAAATTAGAGAAGTGATAGTGAAGTTTACGAGATTGAAGGTAAACAGAGAAACCAATTAGGCATTCAAATGAGAAGCACGTATTGAGCCCTCTCTGATAAAAAATAAAAATTAAACACGTAAAACGTCATGATAGTTAATGCTGCAAATTAGAATAACATAAAAAAAAAACTAGATTTGACATAACTGATTTTACCTACCATACCGAATCCGAATTTATCCTGATCCTGGCGTGAAGACGTGCATCCCGTAAAATAGTCCTGATCCTGACTTGAATTAGCTTTATTTATTGACTTTGTTGGAGCTTCCTAATGGGATCGTTGTAACTATGCCACTATTCCGTGCCCGAGTCCTACCGAACTAAAATCAAGATTTCCATAAGATTAAAAAATTAGAAATACATATTGTTAATATAGGTACATAGTTTTGAGTTTAGGGAAAAGTATTTCAAGAAGTAAGTATAATAAAAAATCAAAATGTTGCGAACATAGATATTCGATTATACAAAGATTATTTCAAATATTGGCAACAAATTTTAATAGATAGTGATATTAAGAAAGGGAGGTTGGTAACGATAGTGGAAAGAAGGGAGAAAAAAGCAGGAAATGGGGGAGTGATGCGATTAGAGTTATAAATGAGACGGTATGTTATTAAACAGTATTTATTTACTACAAAGAGTATTTTGTTGCGACCCTAAAGCCCAAAGAGGTTACCTCTATATTGTTCCAATTCATTTAATGAAAGTTTCTGGTTTTTCCTTATTTATGAAACAAAAAGTTAGATTTCGTGTCAAAAAAGTATTCAAATATAATTCAAGTTTAGTTTAATTGACAAGGAAAGCTATACTTACCCTTGAAGGAAAGATTTTGTAATTTATTTCAATATCAAAATTATACGTTCTGTACGTTTTAATACACTCAATGTGACGCAGCCCACCATACCACTTTAATGTCAAGCTGCCTAACCGAATTAAGTACATTCACACCCTTAAAAGGTATTATTTTACACATCTGTAAACAGCTACAGCTTTTAATACAGAAGATACATGTATGTAGCTATATTTAATATAAACTTATTAAATGTAACCCAAAATTGAAACCAAATGACGGACCAGAGCCTGAATCCATGATACAACAAAACACCAAAGAACTACATATGTATATATTTAATGTTTAGTAGCCTTCACTTGACTTAAAATACAATGATGTGGCAGCCGTATGGACGGTACACTGCAAAACAAGAGGGTGTATTCTTTTTACAAAATTCAGATAAGTAAAATAAGTGTTTTCAGTTATTGTAATTGAATAGAATTGAAATTACGTGTTTAATATTTGAATTTTGAGAATTTTCAAATGTTTTTTCTACTGAAATAGTGAAATTTAAATCAATATTTCTACAAAATCATTTAGCTATATCCCAAAATATTCATTACATACAACTTCTAAAGCAAATATGTCATGTAACTGCCCGTCAAGACATACTGACCGCTTCTAAGTTTATGGATAGTCACCCTTTCCATACATACAACATAGACGGTTGCCGCTTGTATGCATATACGAGGGAAAGTCAGTAAGTAGGTCACAAAAAGCTATTATAAAAGTAATAAGAGAAATAGTTAGCCAAAAACACGGTTTATTTTTCAACATAGTCTCCATCTACATTGATACACTTATCCCATCACTTTATTAATGCCACAATGCCTGCTGCATAAAAGTGTTTGGGCTGCCGTCTGAACCACGTGCGTACCTCTTGTTGAACATCATTATCACTCTCGAAATGTGTTCTGCCAAGATGCTTTTTTAGTGGACCAAACAGATGATAGTCGCTTGGGGCTAGGTCGGGACTGTAAGCCGGATGTTGAAGAAGTTCCCACCCTAATTCTTCAATTCTCGCCTGGGTCAACTGGGCCGAATGCGTCCTGGCGTTATCGCGATGCAGCAATATTCCTCTCGTCAGTAGGCCTGGACGTTTTCGACGAACAAAACTCTACAGTATGATTCAGCAGTCACGTTCTCATTTCTATTCTGGAAATGGGCTAGGAGCACTCCTTGAGAATCCTAGAACACGGTAAGTATAACCTTACCAGCTGAGGGCACAACCTTGAATTTCTTTGTTGACGGTGAAGAAGAACGTTTCCATTGCATTGAAGCACGCTTTGTTTCGGGTTGGTAGTGGTGCACCCATGATTCATCACCAATAACAATCCTGTTAAGCATCTCCTCCCCTTCCTCTGCGTACCTAGAGAGGTGTTGCAAGGACAAGCTCATTCGGATCCTTCTGTGTTCCTCGGTCAGTTGTCTAAAAACCCACCGTGAGCAAACTTTTCGGAAATTCAAACGATCGTGCATCAGTTTGTAGGCTAAACCATGAGAACACCCTATTGCAGTTGCTATGTTGTCTATTGTTACCCGCCTGTCAGTTCGAATCATCTCTTCCACCCTTCGAAGTGTTGCATCTGTCGCAATCTGAACGGGGCGGCCACTTCGCTGACCGTCAACAACTTTTGAGCGTCCTTGTGAGAATTTCTCGACCCAGTTATACAGGGCTTTACGCGACAAACACTTTTCACCGTAAACAGGAGACATTTCCTTATGGATACCTTTTGCAGGGAGTCTTTTTGTCCAGGAAAACGCACAACAGCACGCTCCTCTTCCACAGTACACTCTTCGAGCACGGTCGCCATTTTAACACTGCTTACGTACGCGCACGTCAACTGTCACTTGATTATCATTAAGCTGGATAGTGCTGCCCCCCAATGACAGATACGGAAAATAACTCTCTGCTATTTTCAGCTTTCCCACAACAGTTTGTGACTTATTTAATGACTTTCCCTCGTAGATATCCTTTCCATAAAAATCTATTATTCCAAAATAAGCAAAATTACAATATTTTATTTCCAAATACCTACTATAATATATCAAATGTTTAAGTTATAAATAAAATTTTAAAAGGAAATTCAATTTGAAAATCAAAAAAGTGTTTTCTAAGACCAAATAATAGGAAATTTGTATCAAAATAAATCGTGGTTACATGTGTAAAAGATGTGCGTAATCTAAAGAAATGGGATGATAATCAGATGGCCCCGCACTGGCAAAGCATATCGGGGCAAAATCAGGC
This sequence comes from Dynastes maya, assembly GCA_029619315.2. Classification (NCBI taxonomy): domain Eukaryota; kingdom Metazoa; phylum Arthropoda; class Insecta; order Coleoptera; family Scarabaeidae; genus Dynastes; species Dynastes maya. The sequence goes on from JAROYE020000001.1 coordinate 43,511,717, forward strand.
GAAGGCACTCATATCAGGCTTGCCAAAGACAGCAAAGATAGTGCTCTCGTTTCGCAAAGGAGACCTTATTATTGACTGAATTTTTGACAGATCATGCAGCGGTTACTTTGTTACTGATTTCCATCGTTGCATATTGTGTGATTCCCCACATTCATGCTTACACCGGGCAAATTTTGCAACGATGCACACATATTTTAATGGGTACTGTTCTATTGGACTTCCTTGGTTGGTATAAATCACAGAAAGAGCATGACGTGAACTAGTATTTCACCGTAATAAACATTACTAGAATATGTTTTATGCTAATTTTTCATTGTAGGCTTAATTTGAAAAGTATAAAAAACATTAGCATCGTTTAATGAACAGCCAGGGAAGCGAACAAACCGCACAACGAACAATTCCACAAGGAACATATGTTCGAATAACAAATATTTTGGGGCACACTACCGGGCTTATCGACATTCGGATTGGAGTACATTCTTCACTAACAGTCGTTGGTATATATGCTTGTTTTACTTGCGCTAGTTGGTTTCCGTTCCGAATCCTTGTATGTGCTTTTCTAAACCACTAAAAACTTGGACATTCATACAAGTAGAAGAGGGGCACAAAACGTCTGAAATTGACGGTAAAATTGTACAGGTCTGAAGTAAGCATAATCTTTGAGAAGAAAAATACCATCAAGAAAATTCAAACAGTTAAGGGGGTAACAAAAATCACATCTGAAGAGCAAAGACGTGTTATCCATCAAGAAGTGGAGAAGTTTCCCGACCATCAATCAATAAATTTTTGAGAAACTAAAAAGGCAAACTCCAGGTTCGCCATTTGAGGAGCTAAAATTCAAAGCTACCACTGGTTGGTTTGTAAGATTTTAATTCAAATCTGCCATTAAACATGTAGTAATGTATAATCAAAGCACTATGCTCACAAACAGGAATCTGAGAAATTCAAAATGTTTAGAATTCGTTGAAAAATACGCGTGCTGTCCACAACACTTTTTCAATTGTAACGAAACTGGTTTATTTTGGAAGCGTATGCCAAACTGTACCTATGTAACGATGAAAAAGATGAAGGAGTTTTCCTGAGCATAAACCCATTGAAGGCCAATTTATGTTACTTCTGGGATCTAACTTTAGTACTGATATAAAACTTTAACGGCTTCTTGTACCGCTCTGAGAACCGCAGAGCATACAAAAAGATCCACAATGTGCAAAGCTACTAGTGATGTGTAGATCAAATGAGAGAGCATGTAACGATTGTAAATTATGTTTTGCAATTCTTTCTTCTTAAATTTGCCAAACATTAGTAATAAAGCAATTTGTATGTTGTATTGTATCCCGTAGAATGGCATCTACGTTAAAGAATTGAATATATTTATTGTAGTATTCATATGCAGTAAAACATCGCAGAGCCAAAAATGTTCCAATTGTTATTGATGATTAAATTACAATTAAAACAGTAAGCGAGTTCATCGCGTGTTTAGAGAGTAACACTAATTCAATGAAATGTACAATCATAACAACGCTTTCTAGTAATATCAGCTCTAAAATTTGTAAACAGAGGTTGTTAAGAATAACATGTATTTTCATATTTATAATTCCTGTAGTTTCCCCGTTTTATCCAATCTATTGCTGTTACCAAAATGTATTTGGGTCAATTGAAAAATGCTGACACGAATACCTTTCATCTGGAAAAATATACAAGTTTTTATTATAGCATTACATTCCAGGAGCCGAAATTCTATCTGGCTGATCTCATATGTCCGTGCAAACAATTCGATTTAGTTTCCTCTTCTGGCCTACATTACTATTATTAGAACAAGTAACGTAAACACGTACAACGCGCATGCAAAGAGACGTTTTCAAAATAATTTATAAATGTGTCATACTTCCGATGGAATATTTTAAAAACAATGTGACAAGGTCGAAAAAATTTACAAATATTTAAAGAAGTTACAAAATTCTTCTCGGGAAATAAATTTTACTTTTCGTTTGATTATAGACGCTGAGTTCATCCTCCTACAGTGGTAATTATGAAACACTAACTAGTCAACCCAGATCGACCAAGAATTGCAACGCAACAGGAGGCATGGATCTAAGCTATGTAACCGAAAGAATCATAGCATTGTGGTTTCCAGCTTCGTGCAGTCAACAGTCTTACAAACAAGGACAGCAACAGGCGGCACACATGCTAACCAACAAGCATGGCGACAATTATATGGTAGGTTTATCTGTATAAGTATCTCACGTTAGTCCATAATCAAAGGCAAATTTACCCACAAGATGTCTCAACCTTCTCAAATTGTAAAATTGCGCCCAATGTGTGCATAGTATGAAACTAAAATTTTCTAATGACGTAATAGACCTCATAGAGTATCTTTGAGAAAGATTTCCTTATATACAGGATGATCAATAAATGGCGAACCAGACACCTACTGTATTTTAAATATCTAGAAATAAACCAATATGATAATGAGTTTCATATATGTATTTATAATGTTGAGTACCTCCTTCCGTTAAAATATCTGAAATGCAAAAATACATTTTAGCGTAAATTTGTAGGAAATCAAATTACAAACTTGACTCTATCTAGACATGATATTAAAACACCTTTGAAATATATAGAGTGCTCGGTGTTGAACAACAAACTGCCAAATTTAAACGCCAGAAACGGCCTTTTTTTTTTTTACCACCATGTATTTTATCTGTATCCATAGTATAGGAAACTTATATAACGTTTTTGTATAATTATGCATATGTTGAATATTGACAGTAAAAGAGGTATTTATAGTTAATCGCATGTCCTGCATTTGGATATCGCACCCAAGTGGTGATATTAGTATAATTTGATTATCATGACAACAGTAAACAAAAGATACTGACGTTGACGTTTTCAAACAATTGATTCCAAATTTTAGGCCCAAGTTGCTACTTGTAATCAGAGGTGAGTCTTGCATTTGGAAATTATATCCAAATAGTTTCTGGTGTTAACCCTTAAGTACCATGACAGGGTCAAATTTGACCCTTTCCTATTAGTTGAACAATTTACAAATATTAACCATAGTACTTACGGGTTAATATAGTTTGGTTACCATGGCAACAATTACAAAACTTTTTGACATTGTCGATCTTATCAATATTTCGAACCTAAGTAAGGAAAAGTTTTAAGTATAGTTTGTGTATTAGGAAAAAGTGAAAGAAATTCTGTATTTTAGATAGCAGCATCTACCGCGTTCGTAAGCTCTGTAGTAATGTGAGTCGCTAAAATATACAGACAGTGTTACAACGTTTGCCCACTATGAAAGTATAAGGCGGAGAGCGCGCAAAGCGAATCAAGGACGCTCCAGCACAAGCGGCAACACTATTCGCGACATGCATAGGACTCGCGCTTATTAATGAATCCTTACGTACCCTAGTATATGCTGCGCTGCCCTAATGGACAAATATTCACAACCGAGAACATTTGCCGAAATAAAGCTAAAATTTGAAGCTACTGGAAACATTCATTTTACTGAAGTGGAAATAACAGAAAATCAATTATAGCACTAATGCATGTTTTTAGCGAAAATACACAAGCGAAACAATATTTTGACAAAAGTTCATATAGGCTAACAAAAGATGTAAATATATATATATACAGCGTGTCCCAGGATTGATGTTACAAGAGGTGGGAGGAACTAAAAATCTTGGAATCCTAATTTGACCTTTTGAAACTAAGCCCTGCTTAGTTTGAAACTTACTTTTAGTTTACTTTCGATTTTCTGAAATCAAGTATGCCTTAGCAGTTGAGCAAAACCTATTTTCGTTTCAGGTAAAGTTCCTTTTTCGTCCACAATATGCTAAAATATTACTAGAAAAGTTGTTTAGAATGAAAAGTTATGGCGTTATGCAAATTTTCTGATTGATATACCTACTTTGATAAAATCCATTATTTGTCAACTTCGTTTCAGATAAAGTACCTTTTCCGTTCACAATACGCCAAAGTTTTACTAAGAAAAGTTGTTCAGGAAGATCTACCAACTTTGATTAAACTGTCATTTTTTAGATTAAATAAATTGTATTTACTCACAAATTAAATTTACAACACTTCAATTATGTATTCATCATAGCTGCTACCAGTTTCTGCGCACCACTCTATGGGATTTCTGTATTCTCTGAAACTGCTCCGAATTTCCTCGATTTGTATTTCGTGTGCGCCGTTTCGTACTTTTTTTTCAGTATTTCTCTACTGTTGGATATGAGTTGAGAGTAAACCAGGTCTTTGAGGCCAACCCATAAAAAAATTTAATCTAAAAAATGACGGTTTAATCAAAGCATATATTTGACTTTTTTGAAATTTGCATACTTAGAGCCATAACTTGTCACTCTGAACAACTTTTCTTAGTAAAACTTTGGCGTATTGTGAACAAGAAAGCCACTTTACCTGAAAGTAAATTGACAAATAATGGATTTTATTAAAGTAGGCCGATCATTCAGAAAATTTGTATAACGGCATAACTTTTCATTGTGAACAGTAACACTTTAGCATATTGCGAACGAAATAGGCACTTTACCTGAAACGAAAATAGTTTTTACTCAACTGTCAAGGCCTATTTGACTTTAAAAAATCGAAAGTAAACTAAAGATAAAACTCAAACTAAGCAGGGCTTAGTTCCAAAATGCGAAATTAAGATTCAAACATTTTTAGTTCCGCACACTTCATGTAACATCAATCCTGGGGCACGCTGTGTATATGTATCTATATGCATAAATTTAAGATCAAATCAAAGATTCTAAAAAAAGCAATAACCTGTATAATATATATTGAAATACACTATGAACAAACGTATAACCTTTATTGTAATTTTTATTGCAATAATTAGTAGCTATTTGCTTATATTTATCAATCTAACGCTAGAAACTCCTTCTTTCCATGCTATTACACACTATTCTTAGGACACTAACTGCTATACTCCGGAATGCTTGCGTTATCCCTAACTTCATACATAAATCATTTGTATTGACAATATTTTATGTAATTCATTTTGCAAGCTGCTACTTAAACTTAAAATTTCAAATCAACAGTTAAAAACAGCAATATCAGTATACTTTGTCCTCTGTTGTCATGGTAACCAAACAATACTAACACCAGAAACCAGTTGGATGCAATGTCCAAATGTAGGCGTTACGTTTAACTATACTTTTACTTTTAATATTAGGCATATGCATACTACACAAAAATGTTAAAGATATAAAATTCCTATACGGTGGGCGTTCTATTTAAAATCAAATAGGTTCTTGATTTGCCACTCATCGATCATAGTGTATATCTAGAAATATGTTTGAAAAATAGCTGAAAGTTTTGATCTTCTACAAATTACTCAATAGGCACAATTCTACAATTCCAGAAGATTGTGACGCTCTGCGCATACTACCTACATGTAATTTATGTTCGTCCGTAATTGTAATTGTACATATAATTGTGATTTAAAGATTTTCAATGAATTTATCAAAGAGCGGTAATAATTAAAAATAATGTTGGAATGAAATTAATAAACAAAAACGAGCTGATGAATTTGCCTCTACTTAAACCCAACTCCTGCAAACTAATCTCTTGCCTCTTCCATGTGAGGAAAATAAAACTTGTTTTCATTAGGTAATCATGTTAACATCAAATTGTTTTCAGATTTTTAGATAAACCACCATTATTGTTGCAATACAAACTCGTCTCTATTAATTTCGCAGATATTTACTGGTAAAAATCCATGTAATGAATGTTGTGATTTCTGTAAGCCAACTGGTTTCTGATGAAATTTTAAATTTATCTGATTGTTGCACTCAAATCACGTTTTCTCTGCTCTCAAAAAACGCGAATCACGAAATGTCTCCATTAAGACAACATATGGCTTAAATGATCATCAATATGTATGTATTTACTTACTTGTTCGGGTGCATACATTTGCATACAATTTGCAATCGCAAATTCTTACAACGTTTTCGTGCAATTTATTTTACAAAGAAATTGTTATTATCGTATGCCATCACCATCAGTTTCGAATGTATAATACACGTAATGTTATTACATTGTACTGATACTGGTAAATAATGGTGATGTACTTTATAAATACACGTTTAGTCAATGGTGTCCTATTTAACAAATCTCATTGGCTAAGAAAATATTAACATTACAAAATATAATACACTGTAGGATAAATCCATAGCAAGTAATAGAAACATTAGTTTACATTCATAAGTGAAACCAAAACAAAACCAATATATTTGCAGTATGACAGATGTGCCCAGCTAATAAATAAGTGAAAAAATGCAAAAGAAAGGATGCAAAAAGTGGATGGAAACCGGGATCGTAGTAATCTGACTTCTATACAACGAGAAATTTCGAAAAACGTCTGGAATATGATCGCACTAGTATTTTAATATCAATAAAACAGTGTAAAACATAGTTAAGCAAATTTTATATTAACAATTATAAAGCGTTGCATATAAAGTGTTCGTTGCAGTAAGATAGGTGGTAGCCACAAAACATTTATTTCTTTAAAAAGCAGTTGCAATTATGATTACAATAATAGAGCTGGCTGGGTGAATTAGTCACTCATCTACATCGACCAGCAAGGTCTATTATAGACCGACAATTTAGTTCTACTTCGTCCAGTAGACCTATCCTTCTGGCGAATTCCAGAAGTTCACTCGGGGAAGTTTTTCTCAGACTCTCAGGCGTTACAAAAGTCACAACAAACAACGAAAATATGATTATATGTATGTACATACGGCAGGACAGTGACAAAAAACCTGCACAACTATTTCCTCCTCTTCCAGGCACAGACAGCACTCCTCCCCTCGAGCAAGCCCCATTCTGTGTAGGGGTTACCTTAATCGCGCATAGCCGGTAAGGATTGCAGTGGGAGTCTTGACAGACTTTTTGTCAAGTTCTATAAGCTTCCTGGCCCTTTTTCGCCTAGGCAATGTAAATCCCTTTGCACGAGGTAGATCTGTGGAGTTACCCCAGCTTCGGAAAACTTCTTGTTCGGCCCTGTAGATAGCATGCCAACTTATGGTTGACCCAGAGTAGTGTGCTCAGATCCCTTCCTAGTAACGGCATCGGCCGTCTCATTGCCATCAATGCCAGTGTATCCTGATATCCAGATGAGGATAATTTTGTTGTTTCTAGCCAGAATATTAATATAGTTTCTCCCCGCGAGAGCTCGCCGTACAGCCTGGCTATCTGCAAAATTTTATCGGCTTGTGCCTGACACATACTCAAGAACCCAGTACCGAGTATATCGACGCCCTCAGAAACTAGTAATCACAGAGCTTTTGGGTAAAATCTCTTTTAATAAACGTGGCCAAACGAAAACACTGGAAATGATTTTGGGGTTTGTAAGATGACCAGAAGATGGCGTAACGGTCACGACTAAGTATAAAATTAAAGTTTTCATCGTGTTTTGTCTAATTAAGAGTTATCGAAAATATATGCATTTTATTCCCAATCCAATTCCCTTTCTTTTGCGCTGAACATATTTTGTCGTATCAAAAGTACCGTGCTAAAGTAAAATGGAGGTCAATTGCTTTTTAAAATAAATGTTGGTTACTCCAATTAGGCTTAACCGATATTAATCATCTTGGCCTCGTTTAAAAGAGCTTTATTTGTTCTATCAAAAGCAGTTTTGATCTACTTCTTATGAATTATACCCTCACCACTAGAGGGCGTTATCTGACTTTATAACAAATAAGGCGGCTTTTCGCAATAATTTTAAATAGAACGATATATTTCTTTTCAGGCGGAAAAGTAGGGAATTAAAAACTCAAGACGTCGGTGAAAACCGCATCTCAATATCTTTTCTCTAACCGGAGATATTAATGAAAAAATGGAGATATTTGTTGCACCTGGACGACTCGATTTTGCCGACTGTCTACTATTTTTTGAAATTTCTAAATATAACCACATTAGTAAAAATAAAAAAATATAGGCTATTTCAAAGATAATTATGCCTCATCAATAAACTCAATCCCATTCTTATAACGATTTCACCTTGAAATAAACAATAAAAATTTGATTAGCCTACTATGCGAATTTCGAAAAGCAATATTATTTAATTAACACTGTGATGCCCCTTTGTAGAATATAACATAAATGAATTATCAGTAGCTTTCTGACTTCCGCCTGTAAAATGTTTCGAATTGCATTTCTTATTTAAAGAATCATGTCTTCTCTTGTAATGGGCCTGGTAGCAAAGACGAGGTTCTTTATTCTTCCCCACAAACAAAAACCTAAGCAAGTCCGGAGACCTAGCTGGTCATGGAAATACACTTCTTTGTCCTATCCACCTGCTAGTTTAAGCATTATCTAAAAAGTCCGGAACATTTATCGCAAAATGCGCCGGGCCCCCGTCATGCTGACGGCGAATTGCCAGCGGTACATCTTCTAAAAGAAACGGCAATACGTTTCTTAGAAAATGTAGGTAAACGGATCCAGTAAGGTTTTCTGCACCACACGTACATATATGGACCAATGACCTTGGTACTGGACTTCCTGCATCCAGTGTGGATTCGTTTATGACCAGTAATATATGTTATAGAAATTTACACATCCATCACTATTAAAGATGGTCTCATCTGTTCACAAAATCCGCGATAGTATTTCTCGATCCTATGGTGTCGTCTGTTAAGAAACTGCACTGCTTATACCCTGGCAGCGACAGTTGAATTTCTCATGCATTCAAAATAAACCCATATCATGTCAAATGCTTCGCTTGCAAAATGCATATTTTGATCATTAAAAAGGCGAAAAAAGAAAATTAAAAGCATTAACAAAACGGTCTAAACGAAGACATGAGCCTTTTCAACGTTGTCACATAACGTGTAATTTTTTCTTATTGTGCATCTTTTATTATTCAAAGCCTACTCGTTTTTCAGAATTCCCTTACTAGGTTGGTCAAATTTTTATTGTTTATTTCAAGTTTTTCAAGTATTTCGAGAAGTCCCTAAAACACTATAAGACACTAACATAAATAATTATCTTTGAAATAGTATACATTTTTTTATTTTTACTAATATGGTTATATTTAGAAATTTAAATAAAATAATAGACAGTCGGCAAAACCCTGTCGTCCAGGTGCAACAAATAATTACATTTCTTCGTTAATATCTCCGATTATAGAAAAGATATCGAGATGCGGGATCCACTGACATCTTGAGATTTTAATTCCCTACTTTTCCGCCTGAAAAGATATATATCGTTCTACTTAAAATTTCTGCGAAAAGGCTTTTTATTCGTTATAAAGTCAGATCACGCCCTATAATGGTAAGGGTACAATTCATAAAAAGTAAACCAAAACTGCATTTCATAGATCAAATAAAGCTCTTTTAAACGAAGTCAAGATGGTTAAAATCGGTTAAGCCTAACAGGAGTAACCAACATTTATTTAAAAAAGCAATTGACGTCTCCCCATCACTTTATTTTAGAATTTATGACAAAATGCGTTGAACGCAAAAGAAAGGGAATTGGATTGCGAATAAAATGCATATATTTTTGATAACTCTTAATTAGACAAAACACCATGAAAACTTTAATTTTATACTTAGTCGTAACCGTTACGCCATCTTCTGGTCATCTTACAAACTTCAAAATCATTTTCAGTGTTTTCTTTTGGCCATGTTTATTAAAAAGATTTTACCCGAAAGCTCTGTGATTACTAGTTTCTGAGATATAGCCGGCTGCCATTCTTATTTGGCCACCCGGTACAAATATGCTTGGAATTATTTTATATCAGATAACCAAACATGTATTGTACTTATTTGAAACAAATCAAAAGTTACAAATGTCTTGAAGTAGTAATCTTCGCATCCTTTTCTTTTGGAATGTTAACTCTCCCTTAAGTAAATTTTAATCGATAGAAAACCCTAAATCATATGAAGAATTTTAATAAATATTTTACTAACAAGTTATGTATGCATGGTGGATTAGAAGGTAACCAAAGCTCTGTCGTATAGATCAATACTATATAAGGCTTTAATTGTGTTGTCTATCATCTCTGAATCTTTTTCCAGAGCAAACGTTATATTTTGAAAACATATCCCATTCAGGTTATTTCCAATTTATATTTACGAAAAGCACCACAGCAAATTTTTAAGGTTAATATCATAAACTTCTATCATATGAAACACTACGATTCCATCTTTACTGATGCAAAACAAATTAGCCTCACTTCAACATACAGTATACATGCTCGAGCTTCCTCTTAATATAGATTAATATTTAAAGTTGTATATGCCATCTGAAACAATCATTCGTCTTAATGTCCTCATATTTGATAAATATAGTACTTTGCTTATGTATTCATATACCTTTGGTCCTAAGAAATACATATTTAAAGCAAATACCTAACTTTGCATCTTTGTGTTCTGCGTGAAACTTATAATCAATGCTAATTCAGGAGATAATGTCACATAGTTGAATGAAATGTTTAAATCACCAGGAACACTTGTTGGAGTCTTCTGAAGTTTCGACTTTGAGAGCTATTTTGAGCTTACATTTCCTATATCAGCAAAACCTTGGGCTCAAACAAAGTTTTGCTGATTTACAATTCCATGTCACTTCTAGCTGGATTATTGCTATATAAACATATATAATTACTAACGCTGGCCACGAGCGGTACCGCGCATCGTCGTAGAATCAGTTCGGACCGAGAGGAACGGTAGTATTACTTCGTTTGCGGAGCAGTATGGACATTTTCACTGCCGGTCATTTGCGCAATTGTTTATCTGTCCTAGAAAAATTATGATTTCGTCAGCAAAACGACCGCGGTCGGACAAACTTCGAAAATTTATTGCAGAAATTCCAGACTTAATATATGAAGGTACTAAAATTAAATGTGTAATCTCTAAAACCCCGTTAATGTGTTGGTCCAGACAACATTGTCTACGACACGTAAATAGTGAAAAGCATGTCTCAAAAAGAAATTGCGCACGAGACAATGAAAAATTTATATTTAATTTATACGTTACGTTTATCGCATGTAATATACCGTTTAATTTACTAGACAAGGAACCATTTATCTGCTTTTGGAATAACTATTCGGAGTGCAAATTACCAAGTCGAACATCGCTACGCAGAATTGTGCCATCTGCGCGCGAACATATTGAACAAAAAATAAAATCGGAGTTGAAAGATCAAAAATTGTGGTTATGTATCGACGAAACAACAGATCGGAAGAAACATTCTGTTCTTAATGTAATGGCACGCAAATTGGAACCTCATCAATCGGCACCTTCAATTCTATTAGTCTCCTCGGAATGTTCACTTGTTTTGTTGAAAAAAATAGTTGTTAACGAATGACAAAAAATAATATTCTACATGCACAAAGAAATACATAAATATACAAGAGAAGTTAGAAGCCGAAAAGAAAAATCTATAATAGTCTATATACTCTTCAACAGAGAATATAGAAATGAAATATCTGATGTAAAAGTCCACAGAGGAGCAGAAATCTACAGCGATCATTACATGCTAGTGGCAAAATGGAAAATTAGCAGCAAAAAATCAAAACAGGAGAAAACCATAAAAATGAAAAGCATGAAGTATGGTGAGACGATAAGAGCATACAAATTACAAGAAAGAGAAGTTGCGGTAGAATTCAAAGAGAAGATAGAAAAGAAAATACAGGAAAGGAAAGGAGAGAGGGTGCACATGAATTTAGAAGAATTGTGGCACGAATTTAAAGATAATATCCTAAGCGTAGCAAAACAAACCTGTGGCACTATTACAAAAAACAAAAATAAAAACAGACATGCTGGTGGAACCGAGAAATTAAAAACGAGGTAACGATAAAGAAGACACTTTGGAAACAATGATACTTAGGAAATGAAACAGATGAAAACTACAAATTGTATCAAGAGCAACGTAAAAAGGTTAAGGATATAATAACACGAGCAAAACAAAAGTCATGGGAAGAATTTGATACAAAACTTGAAGAAAATAGTAAAGAAAACCAGAAGTTGCTCTACAGAGTCCTAAAAAACTTACGAAAAGAAAGACAACCGACCATCAGCCAGATACAAGCTAAAAACAACAAAATATTAACAAACGAGAAAGAGATGATGGATAGGTGGCGATAATATTACAATAAGTATATATATATATAAATCAAGTAGGCCATAAAAAACAAAACATATACCGTTTGGGGCAACTTTCCATCTGTCAATTCAGCTTTAGTTATTGTATTTGCATTAGTTAGAACCGACATTTTTATTTATTTATTTTTTAGTGCTAACATAAGTGAAAAAAATTGAATTAACGAGAGAGCGTTTTCAAATCATGATTTGTTATGATTTCAAAAAAAGTTTAAGCACTTCTAAGTGCAAGGAAAGTTTAGATTCAACCTTTAAAAGATTTTGAACACGAAAAAAGTTCTGTTCAGCATCAAAAAGGAGCAGGACGTCCTAGTACGGCCCTTACCAAAGAAAATATTGCTGCTATTATGAAGATAATTGAAGAGGATAACAGAACCACGTATGCTGTAATAGAGCATCAACTCAAGATCGGATCCTCAGCTGCTAAGACAATCATGCACGATCACTTGCACTTAAGTCTTTTTCTGCCGCATCAGCATTCTGACTTTCAAAAAGCAGAGCGTGTGAGAATTTACCATGAAACTTTAACTCTTTTGAAGAATGGCGCACACCATTTTTTTTCTAAAATAGTGACAGGTGACGAAACGTATATTCCAATTTTCGACGTACCTACCCATCAAGGGAATCGCTTATGCATCCATAAAAATGAAGAAACACCAACAGTAACAAAGAGGCAACAAGCTTTGAAAGTTTTAGGAGTGCCGGCTTGGTATGTGCAATTAAATTAGTTGAACAAAGACTAATTACAGCTAAATGGTACACCAAAAAATGTTTGCCCGATGTGTTCAGTAATGTTCCTGAGGAGAGTATTATGTTGCATCGCGATAACGCATCGTTACATACCGCAGCTCTCACAATTCAATATTTGGCTGAAAAAAATATAAAAGTAATGGAACATTCATCCTACTGTGTGACTTTTGGCTGTTTTATGGGCCTAAGAAACGTTTACAAGGTACGAAATTTTCACCTAAGGAAGAAATTAATAGGGCCATTCATCGGTATTTTACAAGTATTCCACAAGAAAATTGATTGGCGGCCTTTAAGAAGTGGAAGGAGAAAATGGTCAAATGTATTATTGCTGAAGGGCACTACTTTAAACATATTTAAAATAAAATTCTAAGATATATTAATCGTTTTTTTTTCATTTTCAATAGTATCAGCTTGTCGCTCGTATGCTTAGTATCGTTGTGTAGAGCCAGGTAGTTTTACTGGACAGCTAAAATCTGATATAAGGAGAGTAACAAGTGCAGCTGATGGCCATTTTCTCGTTCTCATACTTTAGGAAATCGGAGGACTACTGAGGTTTCTCTTCAATACCGTTTAAAAATAGTACGCAAAGTTGTTATAAGTGAATGAACAGTACGACGAAGACTTGTAATAACATAAACTTAATTCATTTTCACCAGCCGTAGCTTCGAAAGGAGCGGCTTGGATTTACACGAACTGAATTAAACCGGACAACGCAGCAATGTCTTTACAAGTGAATCTAGGTTTTGTCTACGGTTACCTGTTGGTCATGAGCGGGTGTGTAGAAAACAAAATGCAAGCCAGTGCTGTATTCGAACGTGTCCAATACGGAAGAGATTCTGTAATGCTATGGGTCGGTATAAGCACTAAAGCATGTATTGAACATGTGTTTGTACAAATAGTTCTAAATGCCAAACGCTATGTACAGAACGTGCTATAAGAAACGGTTATATCATTTGGTCAATTTGTTGAAGAAGAATTCGTGATAATTCAAAACTACAACATTGTCACTGAGTATCTGACGATTACCTTGCCCTGCATGTAGTTTAGATCTCGACGTCGCGTCAGTCACGTCGTCCTATCCTGCCAGATATTCTAAGATCTATGTGCTGCTCTGAAAAAAACATATGGAGACAATCCCTGAAATAATGATGCCTGCGTAACAGATGGTCAAGACTTCCTAAGAATTTCTAATGCCAATTGCATAATTGGATTGCTTTTCTGTTCTTGTTATTGTTGTTGTATTACCATTAGCATGTTAATAATTTAAATTCGTTTTTTTATAAGACATTTCATTTGTTCGTTTTCCTTGGAGTTTGGCTATAATTTGATTACTATTGGTAGACAAACTAATGATATTTCCCGATAATATTTCTGAAGTAACATTTATTGAGAGATCAACGTCTGTGATTCTTTTACAAAAAATATTTAGGTGGCCGATTTTTTTCTTGCCGATGAGTGTACTTAAGATATAGATCGCATAACAAATGATTATTTAGCATTAAAACACCATTGCTGCAAATATACTACTTAAAATGTGACGATAATATAAAATTCATACTTATATATATACATATACCTTTAACACGTAAAATAATTCAATAGAAAAGAAACTGTAGCAAACTATACTAACAATAAGTATTTTTTCTTTTGTTTTTCTAAAAGATCTATTCGCAAATAGCATATAATTCTTTCTAAGTTGTACTTACATTATTACAGTATCCTAGACTTATTAATATCCAGTTCACATTTTACTATCAATATTTTTTCCTAAATTAATTATTTGGCTTTCCAGGTATTCAACTTATCTGAACCTAAAAGAACACTAAGAAACGAACACAAACACGTCAAAGAAGTCGGATGGTCTCCAAGGTTAGCTCCTCCTCTGGAGAAGATATGCAGCGTGTGCAAAGAGATAGATTCATGGCTATCGGCAGATCAACACAGGATAGCCGTTCTTCATGCAAAGTAGGTATCTTGCATGCCATATTTCGCAAAATACTGGTAAAATAATTATAGACCAAATGCCATTAAAATATGTATGGAGAGTATTATTCAATGAATACATGCCAAATAATTAAATGTATTTGAAATTTTATGCACTACTACTAAGGGTACAACTAGATCCGCATGTGAAATTTCCATAATCTCTAATCTTTTCTAAAGGCATAAAATTATTATTAATAATATAGTATGGACACTACATACATATTTATTAAGTAAAATTTATTACAAACACACAAAAATAAAGCAAACAACACGAAGTATCAGCACACTCCCCACCACACAAAATGTTAATCAAATTAATTCGGAACAGCTGTTTCCTGGGCTCCTGGGCAACCTCATTATCAACCGAAATCAATTCTAATTCTATCATACTTGTTTATCCCTCTCTCGGGAAAAGATATATATGTATTTACAAGTACCTGCTATTTACCATTTAACACTAAACACATGCGAAGTATATACGGAACGAAAAAGGTCTGGAGCCCTCGAAACAGCTGTTCCGAATTAATTTAATTAATATTTTATATGGTGGGGAGTGTACCAATACTTCGTGTTGTTTGCCATACTACCCCACAGTCTTTGATATCGTTATTGATTTCAACGTAAACATAAAAGAAGTATAATTGTATAAATTGCTCCTAACAAGGAAGCTGCCAGATTGCTTTTCAAACGCTCCTATTAACGCTTGACTACTCTTTCCTATTTCTTGGTAAGTTTTCATCATCAATCACTTTATGCGGCAGTTTTCGTCGTCCGCAAGTAATTAGCATACCGTGAAAAATGAATGGCGTAAGCCTGTAAGATTATTCATTGATTCATTGTGCCATGAGATGAATGAACTGCTCATAAAAAATTGTATAACTGCTAACTTAACCTAGAATTGCCGTAAAATATTCTTTCGTTAAATGTTCCAAAAATGCATGAAATATAGCTCTACTCCAAATTTATTCAAATAAATTTTATTTAGTTGGTCGCAATGTACTCTTAAAGTAAATGTAACTTTACATAGAAACATGGTACATTGCACTATTGTAAACAATACATTTTCTTTATTTCTCTTATATATTGTACCAAATACTTAAGGAAAGATTCAATCAATCTGGTACCACGTTTTCATACGTCTTCTTATTCCTTACATACTATTCAAAATTGCCCATTTAAAGTAAAATGCTACAAGGATGGTATGAGAAGTACCCGTGTTTGGAGACAGATGGCGCTTTGCGTTACCTACTGTTAGTACTATTCCTTACTCAACGTCTATCAATATTTTGGAAAGATTCATCGATTAGTGTTGTTTTGAGAGTTGTTGAAAGTGAGCAAGTTTATGTATTTGTGCAATCATGGAAAAAGAACAATACCTGTCAGTGATTCGATTTCTTTTTTTGGATTGGAAAACGTGTGCAGAAATCAAAGGGAAGTTGGACCCAATTTATAAGAACCATGAACCTTCGATGACTACCATCAGATGCTGGTTTAATGAATTTAAGCATGGCTGGACATCCGTCTTTGATGAGAAGCGTCTAGGGCGCCCCATAGAGGTGACTATGGACGATATGATCAATAAAGTTCATGATATCGTTATAGTAGATCGCCGGGTGAAGATTTGGGAGAAATCGCGTGATAACTTCAAAGCAATGTTTGAACGTGTTTAAGCGCAATATGAATGAGTTTTTGCGCCGTTATGTGACTGTAAGTGAGACATGGAGACATCACTACACGCCAGAAGCCAAAGGTCAATTGGCAAAATGGGTTTTTCTCAGCGGACGTGTACCAATGAAAGCGAAGACGAAGGCGAATTAATTGATTATTTGGAGAAAGGAAGGACAATCACGAAACAATACTATGCTAATTTATTGGACCTATTCGACGTTGAATTAAGGAGAAAAAGGCTCCACCTAGCGAAAACGAATTCTCTACCATCATGATAACGCCTTGGCCCACTCATCGGGAATTGCGATAACAAACCTTATCTAGTGACGATACATGAAAAAGTAGCTTGGCGGAAAGCAATTCACGTCTAATGAAGAGATCATTGCTGAAACGCTTTATTTTGCACAGTTCGACAAATCCTATTATTTGGATGTCTTAACTAAGTGAACTAAATGCTACAGGGAGATTATGTCGAGAAATAAATTTACTAAATGCAAAACAATCTTCCTTGCCACAGGTATTTATCATACCATCCTCGTACATTTTATAACTTTGATTTATAAATTTTACAACACGTTAAAGATACAAATTGAGCTTAGTAACTGTAAGAACATACTTTTATCATTATTCTTCTAATACAAAGTTACATCGACCGCTTGTAACCCAAAATTGTTTTAATAGCTACATATGTATGTATGTATCTAACAGCGAAAAGAATATTGTGTACGTACATACGTGTGTACGCACGTAGCTATTAAATCAGATTTAGCTCTCTAGATATATAAATTCTACAAGCAACGCTTAAATTATGTATTATATAATAGTATGAAAAATGTCTTTGCCACCGTAAAAATTGATTTCTTTACTTACAGTTTATTTATACTATCTTTAATTGCAAAGTACTTACAGAAACATTGTGGAAAAACTTGGAATTAATGTAAACCTCGTCTCATAAATACGCGTTATTTTACTTTCCCAATAACCTAGTAAAAAATAATACGTAAATATAGGCATCAATAACAAAACACTTTTATATAAAAATATCTGCACTAGCTAAACTCAGTGCTAACTTTATAGTTTGAAAGCTGGTGGCATGATTTCATTGTTGTTGATAGTAATATGTAATGTAATTTCTACGTGATTTAGAAAAAATGAGAGCTGAGCTTAGGCAGCGTTGATTTTTTTAAAACGAATTTTGAAATTGAAAGGAAAAATAACTGTCGTAAATTATGTCATCGTGTCTGCCATTGGTATGTCGTATTAAGGGCATTGTATAGATCACAAATGTATGAAGGCAGACGTCCAGATTGCTGCATTTTTTACAATAATATATATAAACGTGAAGAAAAATAACTATTCAATCATTTCAGCGTCTTTCTTCTTGACATTTTTATCTTTAGTAGAATCTCTACAAAAATATGAAAAAGGAGGCAGACGGAGATTTCTGATTAAAGGTATAATTCCAAAAACAAATATTCGGATTTTCTATTTACTATCTATATGATAGTGCCATTCTCATTTCAGTCAAAATATTTTTCAATAATAGATAAATAGGCGGATACATACTATACACGTTGGCTCAGGTCTCACCGGGGTGCGAGATATATTGTACGCGATCTGGCATACTTGCATTTATCCCCGCCGGCCAGCCTCGTCGCGCGCACTCTTTGTCTATTTATGCGCTCGCTAGGTTCTAACAAGTGATCGTGGATTTCGGATACACTGTATTAGTTTATTCAACCGCAGAGAAGGTACAAATCATTACGTGGTATCTTGCCGGAAACCCCCACCAAAGCACGGCCGAACTATTTGTCGTAGAGTATCGTCCTATTCCTTCGCATTCGACGGTTGAAAGAATCGTCAAAGCGTTTGGGAAATTTGGGTACGTGGTCGGGAATTGCCGTAAATGCCAACAAATAGACGAACAGCCTCAAATCCCGCTAATGCCTCCCGAGCGGGAGTAGAGAGAAGTGAGGGTTTGTTCGTTGGTTGAAATGGGCGAACCTTGCTCTAGCCGGCAAATTGCAGATGAAATCGGTGTTAGTAGAAGTACTTTGAAACTTACAAATACAAAAGTTACAAAGTTCAAAATTGACAGGAGATTTTTCCTCTTAATAAAGTAACATTGTTGGAATTTCAATTTATTTTGCATAATTATCGAAGTTAGTTTTCTTTAGTTTAATTTTATAAGAATCGTTTATTTTCCTTAGAATTACTTTTTCGTTCTCCTACATTGCATAGCAGCAACAAATGAATATAAGAAACTGTAATTTCTAACATAATCTGAGAATACAGAAAAATTACGCAGTAATTCTGTACTCATACATTTTGTCGGAAGGCGTTGAATTATAATATTACGTGATTGAGCGGACATGCGTGTTTATAATATGCGTGCGTACCGCTGTCTGCTTTATGATATACTGCGACAAGATGGGATCTCTCAGTGAGACTCGAATGCGCTGTTGCCATTCACAAAAGCAATCCCCCGTTCGTATCTGGACCAACGTGATTTTTATGATTATCAAAACAATTAGGCTTAAAGGCAGATACGATGAAATGATTTCATACTTATTTTTTTTTTACAAATTTACAATATTGCAGCTTTTTAATGCAACATTGTCTAGATGGCAGACGTAACGTTTATTGCCTTTTGTAATATAATTTTAACAATTAACGCAATCTGCCTGACAATGAAATATTTTTTGTATACCATAATAACTGGAAAAAAATTAATTTGTCTTAAACGCAGCCGCAACAACGTCTGCCATTTGCACTTACCTTTTTTTGGAGTTAAGCTAATTTATTACAACAAGGCAGACGCGATTGTATTGTTTACGGCAGTATTTTTTAACATCTTTCACGAGCTCTCATTTGATTGCAGCAATAAATTATAGACAGAAATTGCCCATATCGTTGATTTTACGCAGTTCTTTACTTTTATCAGCTTCCGCCAAACGATGAAATCGTTTAAAAATTACTGCCACCAGCTCCCTAACTATTACTTCTTGTAGTAATATTAACTACTACTACATTCATTATTATCTCCAAAATATTGATATTTGGTACGCTTGTAAAATATTTAAAACCAAAAAGAATGCATGTAATATTGTATGTATTACAAAATCTGTTTACAAACACACTCTATACCTTGCGCAATTGCCTTACTCCATATTAAAATAAGCGCAAATTATGCAAATTATTGTACCGCCCTTTCTGTTTTACGCATAGTTACACACACAAAGAGTTAATGGAAAACTGTATTACTGGGTAAACAACATGGGTCTTTACTTTTATAACCGCCTATTAAGGCGATTGTATTCGAGATGGATACACGCCTTCAGATGTGCCAGTACTTGTACAATTTACATTATGCCCGAATGCTTGCTTACATAATAATACATAATGATATGATGTAAGGCAAAATTGAATGTATAACTTTAGGTACTATTATAACTGTGGATACCTAATAAAATCACATAGATATCTTTAAAGTGCATTTGCAAATGTTAGTACACTTTGCTGGATTATAACTAGTTTCTTAGTATACATACATGCTTCGACTTGCACATGATTTCACGGTACTATCGTTCATATGTGTCGGCGGCAAAGATAGAATAAATGAATCATTACTAGAGCAACCTAAATTGCGGACTCGCATAGGCGTCGGTATTACGGGTTAATATAAGAATACGAAAAATTCATAAACTAAACCGGTAGAGAAGCAGGCATGTAGTGTCGACCTTGAATATAAATCATGTTAAACCGCGCTGAGAGAGATTTCGTTTTAGTACCGGTTGAGCTGCTGCAGAGATTAGTCGAACGGTCAAGGTTATGTACTTACGTGTCGCTTTTGAAAATATAGCTGGTGTTTTTTGTGTGTTGTAATATTATATCAAGTACATAATTAGTGTATCGTTTCATATAGAACTAATATTTACATACCTAAGAAAATAATGCCTCGTAATAGATTTGCTACTAAAGTACATAAGTATGTGTCACTTTTTTCCCATTTAAAATATGACGGTAGTGCAGTTTTTTGCTTAATATGCAATGTTCGTTTGGCTGCATTGGACAGAACTGATTGCCAGAGGCATGTCAATGGTATTAAGCATATGAGAAATGCAAGAACTGAAATACCTTATACACTATTCCTCATACATTTATTAATTATGTTTACCTCTTGTAATCTTCTGTTGTCGTTAGGTGAGAAAAGCAGCTTTTAAAACGTTTTGGCGACAATACGTTCCAAAGTACCCATTACCCTCACAAACACAATTACAGAATCATTTGCCGCGAATGAAAGAGATGCTTGAAAATGTGTGTAAACGTGATTTGTGTTTCAAAAAAATATGGATTACCGTGGATGAGACGACCGATATAAAGAAAAACAGTATTGTGAATGTAATAGCTCCCGTTTTATCTAGCGAGAACACAGCATCTCGATATTTGTTAGCTTGCAAACGTGTTCAACAATGTACCGCGGAAAATATTCAAAAAGTGATAATGAACGCTTTGAAAAAATTTAAAATTGCCCAAGATCAAGTTGTGATGATTGTGACAGATAGTAGCAACGATGTTAAGTGTTGGGCGATCCTTAAAACATATATTTCCTAACTTAATACATATAACCTGCGTGCTGCATGCTTTGCATTTAGTTGGTGAAGTTCGACAATATTACGGAAACGTTGATCGGATGATTGGAAGTACTAAAGCAGTGTTTCGTAAATCTCTTAAACGTTTAAAAGAATTTCGTAAATTTTGTCCAGGTATTCCAGAACCTCCTGAACCAATTTTAACGCGATGGGGTACTTGGTTAACAGCAGCTTCTTACTACTTGATCCATTTTCAATAAATTCAATCAGTTATAATGCGATTTAATCGAAATGAATCCAAAGCAATTAGAGAAAGTCAAAGAGAATTTCAAATTCCTCAACTTTTAGAAGATTTAACAACAATATAATTATACAGTATTACTAGATGCCATCAGAAAACTACAATGTACTGAATTGTCATTGCAGAAATCATTAGACATAGTGGAGAGTGTAAAAAATAAATTACACACATTAAATGGTACACCAGGATTATGCGCTAGTCAAAAGTTGGCAGATGTTTTAAGTGATTTTGAAAAACAGTTTCTACATGCAAATGTAACTTCCTTAGATGTGGAGAGATCGTTTTCTATGTATAAGAATATTTTTTCTTGTCGACGCACAAGGTTTAAAGAAGTAACTGTGAAAACATCTGCAATGATGCAAATTTACAGTAGTTCACATCCTGATGCCTCTAATTTGTTGAATAATTAGCAAGTAAATTTATTTATGAATTTTTCGTATTCTTATATTAACCCGTAATACCGACGCCTATGCGAGTCCACAAGTTTTGGTTACTCTAATCATTACTTATCTCACAATATTTATTAGGTTTATTTCTGTTTCATAATAAAATAGTTTTAAAAAGTTTACGAAAACTCTGCCATTGAAGCATCTTCAGTACACGTTTCTTTTCAAAAATACGATGTTAAATACCAATGCAACTTTTGTTTTTTAATCTTGATTAATACTAAGAATATTTCACCAACTCATATACGGATACATATACGTGACTTGAGTATTATAACATCAATCATTTCACTGAATTGCATTCTGCAATTTTTTTCGTAATACTGATAATTTTCACTAGAAAAACTACTTTGCTCATCTATTACGTGGGTCATCTATTATTAAATATAAATGGGACTCGTTTTTTAAAAAATTCTAATTTTATTTCACTAAACTTACAAATACATATTATTTTTCTACATACTCTTCCGCCCTAGAAATATATTTTTCCCATCGGATTGGGAGCTTTTTCATTCTATCATCATAAAAACTCTTCGGACGTTCGTGTAGCCATTGGAGCACAAACGCTTCCACCGCTCTGTTGTCGTTGAAACGCCTATACCTAGTTTCCATAATTAATAGATGCATAATGTACATATTTGCCTGTAACTCTACTTTTCATAAACAAAAACAACGTTGTGAAACTAACGTCTAAATAATTTGTTATCCTTGAGAAGCATTCATTTTCCCAAATTTTCGTTTAGAAGGAAGGATGTATATTTGAACAAAAGTAATTACTTCACGTTACAACATACACCACTATTTTGCTATTTTCGGGACGTATTTATTTTGTTGCAAACTTTATTGCGAACATTTTTCGAGAAACAAAAATGTACATTTTACATCAACTGTTGGCGTAATGTGCCGCCACATAAGAAATAACTGCCACTTTAAAGACAACCCTCACAATAAGAAAACAAATTACGTCACAAATTTTACTTTTTCTTTATAGAATTTTCTTGATATATGGTTATCAGTCTAAACATGTAATGTTACTTTCAGCTCGCTTTATATCTTTATTCCGATGTCCAGGTACGGTATGACATGCTTTATTTAAATACATATTACTAGTATTTATACAAAAACCGACTTGTACGAAACTTGGTTTTCGAATTCCAATATTTCCAAAAAAGCGGGATTCGACGACAAAGGTCGAATTTTTACGAAGAAAGGAAAACTGAATATAACTAAGTGTATATTTAACATACCTATACAGAGTACTTCAGGAAGCCCTCTCAAGATACAAGTCAGACGCCACTGGTTAGTGGAAGAATCATAAAATAAACAACTGTGTTCTGCCAAAGAATCCTACTGCTGCTTACAGTAAAAAACTTAAATGCTTGCAGTAAAAACACAGTGCGAGAAAGTAAACAACCGTTTGTTACTACTTAAATCATATCATAGGTAACTAAGCATTTCACATAAAAACTGGATTCTAAAATAAAAAATTAAATTTAAATCGAACTGTATCGTTTACTCATTAAAACAATAACTGATACTATTATTCTAAACAACCATTAATTAACAATGAAACAATAGGTTCATACATAAAACTAGATGATTTATATCAAATGCTCAAAATTTTCCCTTTTTCTTGGTGACAGTACCCTAGCCGATAGTAAAATTCCTGTCGTACACCTGAAAGCATGTCGGTGGTATTATGCCGATTGCGGCAGTGATAATTGTTTGACGAAGTTCGAGCTGATTGAAATCGAATCGTACATCAACGCAGTTCGAAGTTGACTGAACTGAATCATCATAAGCATGTGCGCTAGTGGATCTCCCTCTACCGCGGTGCGCATAACTCACATATAGACAACAGTGCTTGCAAAAATACGTGCAGTTAGACAAACCCCGAAGGTTTGGATCTTTCATTGCGATGTATAAAGAAAATTAGTTTTACTACTATATAATATAGTAATACCATCACAAATCAACATGTTAGCTCTCTTAACCAAGCAATTACTTGCTTTTCTAAGATTAAAAACCAATTTTCGAATTTCACGACTTCATA
Source organism: Dynastes maya (assembly GCA_029619315.2). Classification (NCBI taxonomy): domain Eukaryota; kingdom Metazoa; phylum Arthropoda; class Insecta; order Coleoptera; family Scarabaeidae; genus Dynastes; species Dynastes maya. The sequence goes on from JAROYE020000001.1 coordinate 43,535,635, forward strand.
AGAAAACAATTTTCAAAAACCCATCCTTGAAAAGCGACATACCAGATATATTACTTACTTACTACGGTCGATAACTCTATTGTTTTGACTTTTATTAAAAAAAAACACATTAAAGTGGGTTCTTCGTGAAAGATCTTGAAATATTAATTGAATATAATAACTACAAACTGAATAAAATGTGACTGAGAATAGTTCAGAATTAAAAGTAATTTGCAAGGCGATTGAATTTAGTGTCACATTAATAGAATTATAGTGCCAGAACCAATACCAGATAACTTCCAGAAAAATCTTGTCCATCTATATCATAGTAGAAAGTTTTGTCTTAATATTTCTTTTCGTTACTATACTCTATACCGTATGCACAACAAATACTTTCGTGATTTCACTTTTAAATTCTACGAACAATCTTTAAATTACTAAGTATAAGACATTAAAAAACATTCAGAAATACTGGCAAACAACACAAAGTATCGGCACATTCCTCGCCGCACAAAATATGTTACATCCATTTCGATTAGAAACATTTTATCAATTGTCGAATCGATTACCAAAACATACATATTACGAAAACTTCTTTTGTACTAAACATTCCGCATTTAACAGTTAGAATTAGTTTTGAATTTTAATAATATGTGTCGACACAACTGCGCTACTATTCTCATTTATTTCTGTTTTACAGAGGTAGTAAAGACAAGTTAGGCGTGGTGGTAGCGGCCTATATGCACTACTCCAGCATCTGCGGAAGCGCAGAACAGGCCCTAGATAGATTTTCGATGAAGAAGTACTTGGACGATAATGTCGGACCTTTACAAATGCCTTCTAATAAGAGGTAAGTTTATTAACATTCTTAACGTTTTACAAGATTTTAATGCTCCTCTTATTTCAGATATGTAGACTATTTCGCCGGCTTACTATCTCACAACATAAAAATCAACACAGATCCCCTGTACCTGACACACGTCACTGTATTAGGTGCTCCAAAATTTCAGGCCGGTGGCTGTAGGGCTTTTCTAAAGTTATACGAAGGCCACAACCCCGTTTATACGTCAGGTAGGTCCTCAAGAAGTTACTAGAGTTTCGCAGCGTATTTATACGTTTATATAAGTTATGGAATGTCTACATTCCATACAGACTTCACATTCTTACTCCTATAGAATAGGCATTGGGTAAAATAACACGATAGTTTCAAAGTTTACTAATTTAGAAATAATCAATAGGCTTACGCAAACTATGTGTTACTAATTGCCACCAAAAATTAATTTGTTTATTAAATCTATTTTTGTGTACCTGATCAAATCTATTTTTGTTTTGTATTCTACAATATTTTTGTTAAAATTAGCCTACACGTAGGTTTTTGTTTACATGTTTGGGAATCCTATTTAACTTACACAAATCAACTCGTAAAATATACGGTATTTCTTGACCTGCTGTTCTTTGTTGCGGCTGGAGTTCTTGCAACCGTGCAAACTGTAAAATCGCTATATTCGTATAAATCAAAACACTCCTCTTTTCCTTTATTTGTTAACCGTACGGTAGCTATTCGCAGTGTCATCTGTCGCAATCCTCCATTGCGACCATAACCGTATAACTTCTATAAATAATCTTCATAATCCTGTACTTCTCTTAAACATATAATATCCAGGAGATTTGTCATAGTCTCTTTTCTATGCGGTCATCTCACATTAAGAGCTTACTTCTTCCTTTTTGACGGAAATGCGAACAGTAGTGCCACATAGATCTATGTGAATACAATAGAAAGTGGAATATTTGAAGTGGATAGTACGTAAGTACAATTTATTTTTTTGTGAGGAAAACTAAGAAAGCTATTATTCAACATACAAATGAAAAGAATTAATATTTTCCTACCGAACTCGATATCTCTGAACAGTAGGCTTATTTTTACATGTATCTGTTAATGTACAAGCCGATACAAGTCAAATTTGCTACTTTTCATTAAATACACGCTGAAGCAGGCCGTATTTGTTGATTGGTTCTGAATTTTATGTTTTATTATGTTGATGACTGAAATACGAACTTTTGAAAATAAAACTAATCTAGAGATGTTTTTACAAATAGCATATTTTACTCAAAAATTCTAAAAGAATATCGCGATAAAATAAAAGGATAGCAGGAAATACTTTATTCAATAACATTTTTGCAATTATGTCAGGAAACTTTAATTTAGAGATGTAATTATAATTTCAATAATACCGTGAATCACGCTGTACAAAAGAAACATCAAATGCTATGGTTTTCTGTTCATTTCTGGCTTTTTGAATGTATGGAGAAAAATAGAATAGAATGTTTGTGCAAATATCAAGGTAAATAGTCGCAATAACAATGAAAAGTGATTATAATCGGACTTTTAATATGGAATTTTTACTCTCTCATCTCTAGAAATCTTTAACTAAGGATATACATACATATTGAAAGAAACAACAGCTTTTACGTTCTGGATAGGTTGTACATGTTTAAATACAACGAAAACTTGTGCAACAAGGAAACAAATAGATTTTATATGTTTTCGTTTATGCGTATACATTTTCTTTTTCATTTTACTATGTTAAAGCTTAGCGCCTGATTAATATACCGTCTTTTAACAAAGAAAACACTAATGTTAATCCATAATAATGAACAGCAAAATTCCGTTATTACAGTTATAGTACAACACTTGTTGCATAATCACATTCTTTATATTTTTGACCATTTTTACTGTGCAGTAGGTATTAACATTTTAAATATTATTTTTTTTATGTGTATTATATATTAATAATAGCTTTCATTGCCCAATGGGAAATTACAGAACAATAAAAATACGTACAATGATAAAAATAAATGATAAGTAAATTAATTGCAAAAGTTAACTCAAAAATCATTAATTTTTGCTGAAAAATTTGTCAACATAACGTGTATTAACTGTGTGGCACGTGGAGGTAAAGAAGGAAAAGGATAATGGATTTGTTCGAGATATTGGAAAAGGGAAAATAGGGGAGAACGTGAAGAAGTGCAAAGATCTGGGAAGTCTAAGGAAGATAGTAAATTAGGACAATTATCGACACCCTAACCAACTTCCACATAAAACATGTACCTTGTCGTTCCCAACAAGAAGCTTTAGAATGCATCCCATGTCAATCAAGAAGTGCACCATAATATATATTGCACAGGGGTTAGATTCAAACAAGTTTAAATGATAAGATTTTATAAAATCCTCGTCGAGTCTTCTCAATCTGTAGCTATAATTAGATGTAGTAAGCTGACCAAATAGGCGAAACATATTGAAGTTTGCTTACAACAAAGGTATAAAATAGTTTTAAAAAGAGATATAGGTAGGTACTCTCGAAGTATTTGCAGGTTTGGAAAGCCTAAAACTTTGGATGCAGAAATGTAAAGGTGGCTAATATGTGACACAAAACTTAAGTGACTATCAAAAACAGTTCCAAGATCACAAAATTCATTAACTCTTGTAAGTTCCTGACTATTAATGAAGTATGTCGAAGGAATGGAATCAAATTTCTTTGTAAATATAACGGCACTTGCCATTCACCAGCAAACTGGGAGAAGTAAACCAATCGATGAATGTATTAAAGTTGCGCTGTAGATCATTAAATCATTCCAATGTTTAATGGGCATAAAAAAATTTCGTCATCTACATAGGCTAAACTTTGGCATGACATAGAAGCAGGTAGAGATTAAATAACAATGGACCCAAATTGGAGTTCTTCCACCATTTTTTTATTCTATTTCTGATAGACCTTCTGACTACATACGTACGTAACGGGTGGCCCAAAAGTAACTTCGCACTTGGTAACAACTTTATATAGTTATTTAATTGATTTTGCTAAGTGTTCAATGTGTATGTTATACTTGCTTCATGTGGGGTGTGGTTAAAGACGAAGTGTATGCGAGAAAACCACGAAATAGTTCGTGATCGAAGATCTGAAAACTTACATTGAGGATGCCTTAGAAAATCTATATACGAACACTCATCTGTGTTGACATGTGTATCAGAGTGTTCTAGATAGATTTCAGTTACGTATTAATGTAGAAGCAAAACACTTTGAATATAAAAAGAAGTGAAATCATGTAGATATATAAATATGTAACATTTGATGGAAATAACAGTTTTTATTTGTATGTAAATTAAATTGTTTACCCCAACTTGACAAATGCGAAGGTATATTATACGATATATGAAGGTTGATTACGTACATAACAGCTTTTTGGAAAAATAATACACTTGTTTTAGAACTTTAAGCGAATGTAAATCTGTGTAAAGACTTGATATACGCATGTATCTACAACGTAGGTTACAGGTCTGGATTTAAAAGAAAGACCAGAAATGAAAAATACTTCACTAAAGGTTTTAGAAAATGTTCGAAGAGATTTCTACTTCAGATTGTGCTGCAAGTAAACATAAAATACATTCACATAGAAATTTGTATTTTATTTTGTGTTCAATTTTACATTCCATCGTTCCATTTTTCAACTACAAATGGTCTGCTTGGGAAGCAGATTCCGCATGAAGAAGACATTCGTGCGTGAATATCTGCAAAAACAAATACTTCCATAATTTTTTCTCTACGAATATGCCTACTTCGTCAGAAAAAATTATAACAAATTGTGTTCCTTATATAAGGTGAAACATCCACATAAAACGCGTGGTATGGAGAACCTACACCTAAGTGTTTCTCAAACTACATCATCCAATGTCAATAGAGGCGTAACAAGATGTACAATCACCTCTCAATGATCTACAAAAACCCACCAACAGAAAAATTCAAAGATACTGTTACATACTGTTACATACTGTTCTATATACGTACCTTGTTCGAAAATCGGTATTTATTGTTAGTACTATTGTTTTGTTTTTTTTTTCTTTCACGTGATCTATACCAGTATTATTTTTGTGAATAAGTGTTATTATTATATACCATCCTCTCTCGAATCCAGTAACTTGCTATCGGTGTATCACTACTAATCTAAAAATGTTTTGGTTATTATGAGACGGTTTCTAAAAAGTTTTTAAATCCCAAAATTAGCCTCAGAAGACCCACGGAAAAGTATTTAACCATATGCTATATTTTTAAAGTAATTGTTACATACTCGGACAGTAAAGAATCACCTATCTTGATGCCCTAATAATTACCACGTTCTTCAATTGCTTAATTAGTCTTCTTGAGTCTCTTGGGATATGTTTGCTCTTTTTAAATTTTCTTTCAACTTAAAGTTTATGATAAGCACAGACATTAACCTTAAGCGGTGTTAATCTCGACAGAAAACAATATGTGAAATTATCGCAAACAAAGCACTTACTGTAAAACAACATAGTGTTTGTATGATTGATTTAATTACCAAACCACTATTATGGTAACTTCTTTTCAGGCGTGTACAGCGTTTCCAGTGGAGTGAGCCAATTTACTGTAAATGTAGCTGGAGAACGAAGACGTGGTTTACAGTTGAGAGGCGACATCTTGATAAAATGTTATCACAGAAGCGACTCCGGCAGAGAAACCATCTTCGCCTGTCAATTTCATACATGTGCAGTTGCTGACTATACGCTTAGCTTTACCAGACAAGAACTGGACGGTGCTTGTAACGGTACGTAATTTCAATTGTGCGACTTCCTTTCAATCGCCTACAAGTACGCTCATTCAAGTGCTACCAGCTACTTTTAATCTTCAAGTGCTTAAAAGTTCCCGATAAGCTTTCTATTTGATATATGTATAGCTAATTAATGATTTTAATGAAAGTAATTACATGTTTAAAAAAAAAAACTGTTATAGACATATTTTCCATAATTTTCCCAATACGTAATGTTACAATACGAGCATTATACAGTGTTCGTGTAAAATTCACCGACAAACGATAGAGAATTATAAAATGTTGACGGGTTTAAATGGTAAATCATTGAAGACTCTAATGTGGTACAAGAACTGTGTTCGTGTTAATAAGTTTGTAACTAGGGTTTGTAAAAATTCAAAAGAACCTCAATATTTAAATGCCAAAGAATTATTTAGTTTAAAACGTTAACATATTGAGTTGAAATAATATGGGGCGTAACCATATTGTAGTAAATAAATTTTCCTAAGCTGCTACATTCGTCCAAATCCCATCAATACATTCTATTACGCTTTCTCTGTGGCAGTACAAACCTTAGTTAAGTATTTTTCTTTTTTATTGGATTGTGTATGAAGTATCGCAGAATGGGGTGAAGCAGATCAAATTTTGATGTTTTTGATACTATTGATAGTGATATTTACCTAAAAATAATCGCTAAAGAAAAATATTGTGTAATTGTTACACAATCGGTTAAAATTGTTTTTGTTTTTTTTATTTTATTTTTTTTTAATAAGAGACGCAAAAAACCGTTTTGATCTTAATCGTCATGAAGCGTGTAATTTGAAAAAGTGGATTAGCAAGAATGTAGTTTGTTTTAAAACAAAAAAAGTGGCAAGTACAAAGAATAGTTTGGTCCAGAGGAGGTAAAGTTAACTCTATAGTTTATTTTTCAGGTAGACTTGGTACATGTTTGATAACAGAAACAAATTTTAGCTAAAGTAAATAAAAACACTTCGATGAAGCAAACTATACCCAGCTATCACATGTTTAAAATCAATTTTGCGAGAATTGTTTTTTCTTTCAAAACGAGAACAACGAAAAGTGTCTTTAACCTATACTCTAAATTATAATTGGAAATATCTTTAAATAGACAACGGCCTCTTCCGAAAACATGTCTAACAACTTTTTTACTATTTGCGATTTTTTTATGTCGGGAACATCCGGGTATACAAAAAAAATATACAACTCATCATCATCATTTCGGTTGTTACGTTGACCTATTTTCTTTCTATAGACACGTGGTATATCTGAAAAGACATAGGTATTTACTTTATGATAAATTTCATGTGATCTGCTTTACCCCATAAAATGACATTTTTCAAAGAAAAAGATCATGTTTAAAAAAGCATCCTATTAAAACAAAGAAAACTGTTGTGGATATGTTTAAAACTGTCAAACGCATTAATATGCGTTTTGATGAAACGTTCAAATACTTTCAATTCTTCTGTGAAACAGATTGTTTTAATATTTGGTAAAATATTTCATATTTCCAATCAGTTGAATTAGTTTATAGAACACTTGTCCGCTCTCAAACAAAACTGTCACTACTTAAACAATAACCCAACACTACTGAGCAATCAGAACGGGTGCTTAAGACACTCAGTGGCGTAACATTTGCACAACATCAAAATTAAGTAAATATTGTAACCTTAATCCTGATTCGTTTCACCTCATTGGACGCTATATTTTGTTTTGTAACATTAGTGTATAGAGGGTCAAATCAAGAAAAATATACCAAAAATCGATTCTCAACCATTACATTTGTTGTACCCACTACAAATTCATAAAATTAAATACCACAACACAAGGGCCTAACGCTGCCTTCACATAGGGTAGCCCGAAATTACTGTAAGAATTTTACAACTGAGACCAATGATTTGCTTTGTCATAACCTAACCTAAATTTATCTATTGATAACAGTTGTTTTTGTAATGCACGGAATTGCACAGGAACGTTACATGGTATGCTTATTAGCAGTTTCCGCAATAATCATAACATACAAATTCAAAAACAAACGCAGAAAATAATGTTAAAGTTTGACGTGTGTACAGTTTCACTTTATGCTAATTTCGCGCTACCCTATGTGAACGCCACTTTAATCTTCTCGAAATAGACGGCTTTCAGATAGGATTAAGTGAGAAATTTTAAGACTAACTCTAAACTAGACATTTTTAATAAGAAATACTAATAGATCTCCATTCTTTAGTACTCTAACATTATTAAAAATGTTGATTTTTATAAGGATTCTGTGTTTACGCACTTTTATACTACTAGCGATAAAGTAAAGGGGAAACAACAATTAATAAAACAAGTTAAAATGAGATAAAATAATAATGACCACAAAGAACGAAAGTATGACAAATGCAGGTTATAATAACAATAAATAACAAGAACCATTTATGCTACAAGAAACAATTTTACGCTCTTTCTGCCCAACTTTACGTAACGACAAAAACAGATTATCAAAACCTTTATTGCTGCATACCGTCATATTTTTTAAATTAAAGTATAACATGTGTGATATCGTTGGATTCGCCTTTCAATTGCCTTTCCAAAAACGTAAAAGTATACAGGATGTTCGATTTAAAATAAGAAAGTTGCCGTCACTTCCAGTGACACCGGAAATGCAGTTGAACTGGTGATAACAGCAAAAGATAGCTCACAAAAAATAGTTAGTATATAGGGGGGGGGGGGGTACAGGGAGGTACTTGTAGTACCTCACTGTATGTAAATACATACATGAAAGCATATTTTCACAACAAATAACATAGCAAAATACAAATACAAAAAGGGGACAAAATGTATTTGTATATGTTTACCTGTGCATGCGAAAAAATTGGATATTTGTTCATATAACTCGCTTCCCACATGCGCAAGCCACTACATCTGACTAAATTGGCATCTTCAGGTGAAAATTTATGTCCTGTTTCGGCAAAATGATCTGCCAATGCAGATTTATCAGTACTAAAGTTTTTTACGTGATATACCGTGTGTGCCAGATTCATTGTTACGAACGATATCTTCCTTATTTGTAGAGACATAAGATCGAGCAAGGTATCGTCGGAAATAGTTTGCAGAACCCTGAAAGATATACTTTTTAAATCTACCCCTAATAAACCACTCTCTAAGAAATCTCCCCCAAAACCATTTTTTTTTAAATTACACTCCTCATCTTTTTGACTTTATGATTGAGGTATTAGAAGTTCAACAACAATTTCATTTAACAAATATCTACTAATCAAAACATATAAATGGTTAGTTTAAATTTGGTTGTATGTATACAATTGTATAAGCTGTTCGAACAAAAAAGATTCAAATATTTATTTCGATTTGCGAAAATAGTTTACGTATAGTTAAATATGTAGCGAAGTAATGTTATAAAATCTTTAAAATGCCTTCTAATTTTTTTTCCAAATGAATATGTCGATGTGTTATTAATTTATGGAGTGTCATAAAAATTCTCGTGAAGCAGCAACACTTTATGGAAAGCGATTTCCTAACAGAGTGATGCCATAACATATGGCATTTCCTCGTCTTGAAGTTAAAATGCTCATTTCTGCTCATTTCCCTCAAATTTAAAACATTCTTATCATGTAAAACCAGCTAAAACAGTAGAAATGCAAATAACTGTACTGGCTTATGTTGGATTGAATCCACATATTTCAGTGCAGAAGATATGGGAATAAGTAAATCAACAGTAAAGAGAATAGTAAAGTTTCACAAATAATCCTTTTAAAATTCAGATTTTGAACGGAGACTAAGATTCATTGCTGCTATGCAAGTAATGTTACAAGATGATCCTACGATTACTGATAACATTTTGTGGACTGATGCGACACGATTTCATAACAGTGGGGTGATGAATCGCCATAACTGCCATTACTGGGCTCCAGAAAATCGCCATTGGATACGGAAGACCCATTTTTAGGTAATATAGGGTGTCAACGTTTGCGTGCGGATTATTTAATGGACGTATCAATAATCCATTCGAAGGAACTTTGACAGGGCAACGTTATTTGAATTTTTTACATAATGACCTTCTCGAGTTAATAGAAGATATTCCATTAGCAAAGCGCAATGATTTGTGGTAGCAACAGGATAGCGCCCGCGGTTGGTCGTTTTAACGGTTCCTATTCAATGGCCAGCTCGCTCGCCAAGCTTAAGCCCATTGGACTTCTTTTTGTGGGAGTATTTGAAAAAAGTTGTATATTCTACTCCGCCTACGAACTTAGACGATTTAAAACTTAAGATTTGGCATGCATGTAAATTCCATTACAATAAATGTGATCACAGTAATTCCCAGGGAATTAATTGGTCGATTTGAAGCGTGTATTTCGTTAAATGGTGGTCATTTTGGACAATATCTGTAAGTGATTAATTTTATGAGTTATTAATGTATTTAATGTTTATTTAACTTTTTGTAAGAATTTTTTTATTATTTATTATTGATATGATCATTTTGTATTAGATATTTCTAGAATGCAATTTCCGTTTATACCGTTGTATTCCAAACTCTTGGTACTTCAGTAATAAAGTCAAAAAGACGAGGGGGAATTTAAAAAAATAGTTTGGGGGAGTTTTCTTAGTGGGTGGTTTTTCTGCAACACATTGCTCGATCTTATATCTCTACAAATAAGGAAGATATCTTATAGATAGACGTGAGGTTGCCATGATATATGTGCTGTATAAAGTTTTCAATAATGTATTCGACAACGTTGTTGTCACTATTTTGATTACATGCACCTTATTACAGTACCAGGCCGGTTCCACCTATGCATATTAGTAAAAATTGCTTGTCACCCATAACGAAAATTTACAAATTACTTATATAATGAATACTTTCGCGAAATAGAAATCTTTGAAATATCGAGATATGGTTATTTTATATCCACCAGAAATGTGATATGTTTCAGTCGACAATGATTGTACACAACTGATGTTTAGTTGACTTCAATTTTTTGTAGATTTTTCTAACCTTCTCAATGTAGCTTCCCTCTGACATTTTCACTAGAATATATCTTTACTTGGTATTGTATAATGCTCTGCGATTATATATACACATACATTTTAATTTAATGACACATGTAATTAGGATAAATTCCTCTAGGTGTTTATTTTTGAATAAATAAATAAATATCGCTTGTAACATCGAATCTGGGACACCCGGTATGTTCTTTAATTCTAATGTGAACATTTCTTTTAGTTTGTCCTATTTACTCACACATTTTATACTCAACTATTCAGATCCTAGGCTGTTTCTATAACTTGCTTCTGTCTTATTATATAAAAGGCAGGTGTTAACTTATACACCTTCAGGAGATTGCATACTTTATTAACCCTTGTAACATTATGTCATTTTACAAAAGCGTTTTTTATCCTGTTCTATGCCACTTAATTTTGTTTTACCAATGAGCAGATATTTCTGTTTAAGTTTGTTATAAATTCTTGTTATAGTAGATGTTTCATATATTAGATGTTCGCCGCTATCAGCATTTCAATTGTATTCCTGGTTTCACCGCAAGTGACGTCAAATTTCTTTTTTTAAATAGAACAGCCTGTATATTTTTATGTTTTTGGAAAGGTAATCGAAAGACGAATCCAGCGATACCACATATGTTATACTACTTTAACTTGAGAAATATGACGATATGCAGCAAGAAAGGTTTTGGTAATCTGTTTTTGTTCTTACGCAAAGTTGGTTAGGAAAGAGCGCCAAATTGTTTCTTGTGACACCAGACTAATCTAAAAAGCTCGTTGCTAAGCAAAGTAATCATAACAATTGCCAAACTGTCAAATCTCAATTTCAAAAGCATGGATTATTCTTGTTATTATAACCTGCATTTGTCATACTTTCGTTCTTTGTGCTCGTTATTACTTTATCTCATTTTAACTTGTTTTGTTAATTGTTGTTTCTCCATTACTTTATCGAACTTTATTGTAATTAATTAATTGTAGCAGGTTTGTTTAAATTTCTTAATTTTTGACAGGCAGTGTACTTAAGTTCCAGTTTTTTATGTTGTTGATGTTCCGCCTCCGCACGGACCACATAAGATAACCATTAAGTACCTAATTTTAATATTCGGTAAATTTGGCAACAATTACCACAAAGGGGAACATAATAAATACTGCCCTTGTACAGCCAGAAATATTTGAACTTTGTGCTAAATAAGCATAAATAGCATAAAATTTACAGGGCGAACTGCTTTAACGGAAGGTAATATGATTTAAATTATTGTACAATTTGTTGTGCAACCACGACCAATAAAGTGATAATTGTTGCCAGATTTACATAACATTAAAATTGACCCAGAAATTTTGTATGGTTCGTGCCATCATAAAAGTAACAGTACAAAAAGCCTAAAAAAATAGACATATTGTCTATCAAAAACTAACATATTTCAACAAACTTACCATAATTAATTGCACTAAATTTCGAGAAAGTAAAGAAATAACAACATTAAGCAGAACAAGTTAAAATGAGAGAAAATAGTAACGAGAGCAAAGAAGGAACATATGACAAATGTAAGATGTAATAACAATAAACAACAAGAATAATTTACGCTTTTGGAATTGAGATTTGACAGTTTAGCAATTGTTATGATTACTTTGAGATGTTCTACGAGGGTCACGCTATATATTTTGAGATACAAGAAAACTACAAGTCTTTTTACTAAAATGATTTTATTTATGTTCAAAATAATCTCCTCCTGCATCAATGCACTTTTGTAACCGAAGTTTGCACAACGTAAAAGCGTGAAGCCAGTCATCTTTTGGAATGCTCTCAAAAAAAAGATGAATTGCTTCATCTATCTCATCCTCCGTCGTGAAACGTCGACCACGTAAAAGTTTCTTTAGGTTGAAGAACAACCAGAAATCACACATGGCTAAATCAGGCAAATAGCGTGGATGTTCAATGACTTTTACCTTATCTTCACGTAAAAATTCAACTGTTTGCTGTGCACTGTGTGACGATGCTTTGTCGTGATGCAATATTAACTCGCGAATGGTGGCTGACTCAAGAACTGCAGGTAAACATTTTGTGGTGTACCAGTTTGCTGTGACTGTACGTTGATTTTCCAGCTTCATTGCTTTTACTAATCCGGTACTACGGAAGAAAACTGCGTACATAACTTTCTTGACAGCCCTTTGCCTTTTGGCCATTGTTGGTGTTGGTGCATCTTCGTGGATCCACACGCGGCTCTCCTGGCGGGTAGGAATATCGTAAAATGGGATGTAAGTTTACTATATTTGATAGAATGCGATGTCCACCATTATTTAACATTTCCAATGTTTGCCGAGCGATTCTTACTCGCTCTGCTTTTTGGAAATTGGTAAGCGTGTGTGGCACCCAACGAGTAACAATTTTTTTCATCCGAAAATAATCATGTAAAATTGAATTTACTGTTGCGGATCCAACACCAAGAGTTGCCTCAATCACTTGATAGGTGCATCTTGGATCTTCGTCGATCATACGTCTCACACTCTCAATATTTCCAGCGGTAACTGAAGAACAGGGCCTACCGTCCTCTTTTAAATTCGCTGTACCAGCGAAACACAGTTGCACGTGAAGGACTTTCATCACCAAATGCGAGTTGCAATCGTTCAAGACAATGTTGTGCACTTAAACCGACCTTAAAATCGTAGTAAATTATTGCGCGTACATGTTCTCTTGACAAGTCCATGTTTCGATGACAAATCGTACCTACCACGTTTACTCTATGACAGCAGCGACTCAACCGACAGTCAGAGTTTACTACTTAAGGATGGTGGTATTTAGAAATGCAGTGTTGCCAACTCTAACTTCTCTACTTTTGTGGCATCTCAAAATATATAGTGTGTCCCTCGTATTTAAAAAAATAAAGTTGACGTCACTTCCGGTGAAACCGGAATTACAATTGAAATGCTGATAACGGCAGAAGTTAGTTTACAAAAAATAGAAATCAACCTATTTTTTCTAAAGTAAGGGTAATATCAGCAATCGGTGTAACAAAAAATAAAATGCAGTCTCTTTATGTCTATAAAAAGTATCAGAAGAATTACGGATGTAATTGCCTGTGTGGGTGCTTTTTCTATAAATATTGTAATCAATCTACTGTTTTTAATTAAGATGAGTAAATCTAAATAGGACAGCGCCTGGTTCTTTTCATGGGTAAACTTGATAGTAGGGTATTGATTATTAATAACTGCCAGGAAACGGCCTATATCCAAATCTGTAGGTATTATAGCAAAAACATAATCGACATATCTTAAGGAACTTAGGGAATTCTTGAGCTGTTTCGCAGTTATTTAAGAATAGATTTGCAAGAAGGGGAGACAACGGGTTTCCCATTACAGTACCAAACGTCTGTTTACAGTGATTATTATTAAATGTAAAAATATTTTGTTCCATGCACAATTTAGTAAACTTGATGTATTCAAAAACGGTGTTATATAACAAAAATGATTTGAGTATATCCAACGTTGCATCTATTGGGACGCTAAGAGAGCCACCACGTCAAATGAAACTAATCTATCTCCAGATATTTTAAATATATCAGTTGTGAAGTGAGGTGTTGATCTCATTTCTTTATCAACATATAAATAATCAAAATCGTTACGTTGTTCTTAAAAATTTATAAACTCAATAAGTTAACCCATGGATAATTTAATCATCAAATTGAAGAAGTATTGCTATTTTCAGTAAACACGTAAAATATTTATTATTCAAATTGTATGCCAAAACAAAATGTATTGTATTTACGAAATAGTTAAATTATCGCTCCAATTTCTCTTTTCTTTTGATTTATTCGAATTTTTCCCCTCTATTTTTACATTTTTGAGTGATATCAAGGGGAAAATTCAATAATACCAGTAAACTAAGTTTCTCAAGTCGGAATTAAGTAAGTAAATCATTGCAGATCCTAGATTTCCAGTCGATGGAGCGGTAGAATTACATTTCTCCTCGGGTCCGGAAGGACGGTCTCCAGCACCAGCGCCAACACCGGCAGTTCCGATGATATTAGCGGATGATCCGGTTACGAGGGTGGATACTCCTATACTTTACGAAGAGTCAGATGAGGACGATTCCGATTCAGGTAGATGAATAGAACCTAATGAATATTATTAATAACTATGTACCCAAAAGGTACCTCGGAAGTGAATTGTATTAAGTCCACTTTTGACGAAAAATGAGTTATACGTATCATGTGACCTAATATACTAAGAAGTGTTCATAAAGAGATACTATTATGCTAACAATGCGACAGTAACTGTTTTAGAAACTTTTTGAAAGTTTTAAGTCATATCTGTTGTTTACAGATTGTGTCTAATTCAAAACTTTTTTCCTTTCTCCTATGAAGTTTAAAGATTGTGATTTAACACAGTTTACCTCTGGAATGGAAATTTTTTGATACGCTGCACAACTATACTCCGGGATTAGTAAACCATCCACTTGCTAGTTAACCCCAATCTATAAATTCGTTAATTTTATCATAGAAGTTCGGCAATTAAAGAAAATATAAAAAAGATCCTCAACACTGTTTACAAAACTATGGAAACCACTTTATCTACAATAAAAATGCGATTTTAATGTAATGTGGAAAATGCTGAAGTAAAATGTAATAATTGGCTGCCATTTTCTACGACTTTTCGAACGATACAATTATTTGTTTTGTAAGTGTGGCTAGGGTTTAAAAGAACAACAGGGTTTACATTTTTACTATTCAATATTGTATTTCATACCGTAGAAACGGTTATCCTGTACATGAAAGATATACAAACTTTTAAAGATCTATTTAAAGTGATTCATCGATAAATTCTAAAATTCCAACACGCAGTTATACGTACTAATATTCATTTCAGTTTTAAGACGAATTTTTACCACAACGAACAAATTTATTTCATAACAAAGAAATAAAACTGGTGGTAATTTACTAAGAAAATTGCGCTTTAGGATCATATTCCATAAAAACAAACCTAATACATATAGCTCCTTAAAACGATTATAGATATAATGAAAACACATCTTTCATTATAAACGTCAAATGTTTAATTCTTTAAAATAGAAAAACTCTGCAGTCATAGAATTTGGGTACGCAATTTTTAGTTGAAACAATTTGCAATGTTTGAACCGTTGCCAGATATATTCTTCATGATGTACCTATCTGAAAAACTACTGAAGCAAATATCCTGCACCCACTCGTGATCAGTAATTTCTATTATTAGACGCCATTTTATACAAGCAGCGAAGAATAGGATGTGTTCTTGCCATAATAGTTTAGATTAACACTAGAACCGCCACACCGGTCAATTTGACCGTCTTTCAATTTTAAAGTTTTTTTTTCAACGGAATTAATTTTGACATGATCTTGTAATCATGTGACTTTTCTTAAATTTAGTTTGGCAATGCTCTCACCAAATTTTTAATATTTTGTAGCGGTGTTCTGGGAAATTTAAACGGCCGCCCCGGTCAAATTGACTAGTACGTTAAAAAGATGTTTTGACAAACTTTATTTGTGCATTCTTTTTCTTGGTTGCAACATTTGAAAGAACTAAACATTTAGGCATGTACTGCTTGTAAATAGAAATACAATACATGATTCTAAATCAGTTAGTACGGACAGTGAAAACGAAATTCGTTCTCGAGTTGTTGCGAGTGAGGAACAGAATAGTGATGAATCTGACAATGACACAGTTTGTGATGTAACGGTTGCAGTGACTAGTGATAGTTTCAGTGATAAAACGTCTGTTCGTTCTAATCGCCAGCAAAAAAACAGAAAAAGGATTTTCTTTCAATCTTGGTGCAGTTTGCAAATCAAAAGACAATTCCCAATGCCAAGTAATTTCTGCGAGTCAGCCTACTGCAGGCAGAAAAACCCAACCCAATATATTCAGGGACAATCCAGGGTCAACAGGTTGTGCAAAACAAAAAGTAACTGCAGAAAATGTGAGTAGTTTCTGGAGATTATTTATCGATGTCCCGATGCTGATACACATAAAACAATGCACCGAGGCTGAAGCTAGAAGACAACTAGACAGTCAAGACTGGCAATTATCTTTAGGAGATCTAGAATCCTTTATTACCATTCTATATGCAAGTGGTGATCAGGGTTCCAGTCTAGAAACAAATTTAGAGAAATCATGCGTTATCTCAGATTCGATCTCAAGTCTACAAGGAAAGAAAGATTGGAATATCACAAGTTTGCTTTAGTTTCTGAAATATGGCAAAAATGTGCTTACAATTGCAAAATTTGTTGTGCCCGGAGAAAACATAACAATAGACGAACAACTTTTTCCTACAAAAGCAAGATGTCGATTTACGCAATATGTCCAATAAACCGGATAAGTTTGGCATTAAATCTTGGGTTGCTGTTGACACTGAAGCTAAATATGTGTTGAATGCTTTCCCATATTCAGGAAAAGATGATTCGAGACCAATAGGACAACTACTTGGTGAATATGTCGTTCTAAAATTATTAGAGCCTTACACCAAGAAAGGAAGAAATGTGACAACGGACAATTTTTTTACCACTTTGGAATTTGCAAAGAAATTAGCAAAACTAAACACCACAATTGTTGGAACTGTGAACAGGTCGAGAAAAGAAATTCCCGAAGTAATCAAAAAAAGCAAAGGTTCTTTATATGAAACTGTTTTATTCACAAGTAAAGAAAATGTTTGCACTTTGACAGTGTATCAAGCCAAAATAAACAAAAATGTTCTCCTTCTAAGTACGCAACATCCAACAGTTTCCATTGATGCTGGTACAAAGAAAATGCCAGGGACAGTTTTATACTATAACAGCACAAAATATGGCGTTGACGTAGTAGATCAAATAGCCCGAAAATACAGCGTGAAGGCACCCTCAAGAAGATGGCCAGTCCATATTTTTTATAATATATTGGATCTTGCTGTAATCAATGCGTTTGCTGTATACAAAGACATCACTGGCAAAAAAAATAAAACTTCGCGACTTCATTCTGCAATTGGCAGAAGAACTTTCGCAACAATCCAATAACAACGAAGAAGACCCTCAGGAGGGAACATCGAATTAAAAATTCAACAAGAAGAACAGATAAGCAATCTCGCAAAAGACGTACATGTCAAGAAAAGAAATGTGAAAATAAGGCTTACGATAGATGTAAGAACTGTAACAAGAACATATGTGGAAAATGTGGATTTAAAGTAACTTATTGCAAAAATTGTAACGATATTTAAAATACCAAAGTTAAGTTAGAAGTTATTTTTATATTTTGTGAATAAATATACACTTTTATGCAAGCAAATTATGTTAATTAATAAAAACAATCGAAACAAAATTGAGTTTTAATCACGGGTCAATTTAACCGGGGCGGCGGTTCGAGGTATGAGGAATTCTCGGAGGTTCTAGTGTTAAAGTTTAGATTTTAATGCTTAACACACCACGAGAACGATATACGTATGGCTAATAAAACTTAAATGTGCTTAGTTACAATCATTTGACCGTCGAATATAAAAGTTTGCAGTTATGGGAGAGTCTACAATTAAACAAGAACAAGCAGTATATTGCAACAATATCAGTAGTTACTGTGATATGGAATTACTTGGAATGGTTTTATAAATTATACACTTACACTCAACAAAATAAATAATAGAACCTAGACAACAAAAATGAGATAATAATCTTTATCATCATGTTAATAAAATAAGCTTTATTATATTGCTAATAAGCTTTATTACAATTATGTTACCTTTTAATGTCTGGTACGTGCCTTCTAATGTATTGAGATGTTACAATAAAATATAAAGTTTAGAATAATCACAAGTTCGTTTTATTTTCAGTAATCCACTTACAACAAAATTTGAAAAAACTAGGCCCCCGTGTGTTCTTAAAATTCTTCGTTAAAATCCTCTTCTTTATCTTTATAGAGGATGTTCAAAATACTTATTGATGAATTCTCTGGTGTAAGATCCTCTGCTTCGACTGTTGTTCAGTATTATTTTTCTTTTGTTTGCTTCTAAATAGTTTTAAACTTCTTTTGATTGTTTTTGATGATCAAAACTCTTTAAATATTTGTTTAAACTTATTTTCAAAATAATTTCATCCAAAACATGTCTTATGTCAAAAATTTCTGTTTCTGTCTCCTTGCTCCTTGTTTACTTCATTGTCACAGGAATGCGACAACGACAATATTTTTATGGTTGACCTACCGATGATCGAATGCGATGTTACAGATGACATTAAGGATTTTGATTACTTGATTCCATGTAAATAGTGTTGCGCATGATTTTTCTGTATTTTCTACAAAAAATATTAAATGGTAAATTAAATAACTTATGACTAGAGCACGGACGGTTTAGGCGAATTGACCCCCACTAATTTTACGTTAGCGCGATGCCACTCCCAGTAAGCGCGTCGTACGTGTGCGGTAGTATATTAGTATTTTGGCTCTTCTAGAAAGAGGTTGATGATATATGTATTTATGTTCGTATTCTATTTAAAATCCTATTCATATTCGTATCTTATTTGTATTTATATTCGCATCCATATCGTTCTCTTTATTATTATTATTATTATTATTAGAAACGTTTGTCTTTAGTTTTCTTCGTATTTTTTTTAAGGAAACAAAAGAATTTTTAAGTTTTGAATTTATTTTAATTAGCTTAGATTGGTTTTGCTACACACGTACAATCGACACAATAAAAGCAAACATAAATGAAAATTACATTTGGGTTTCATCGGACGAAACAACTGATTTATTAGGCCGTTGCGTTGTGAACGTTGTTATAGGAATATTGCATCCAATAATTCCGTACAAGCCATATTTAATTAAATGTCAGGTAGCAGATAAAGTTAATGCTAATATTGTAGTTTCAATAATTGATAAAAAGTTTAAATTCAATATTTAATGATGATATCCTAAACAAATACGAAAAGGTACTATTGTTCGTAAGTGATGCTGCTCCTTACATGATTAAGACAGGCAAATTATTAAAACAAAAATATACAAATATGTTACACGTAACTTGCTTATCTCATGCTTTACATCGTATATGTGAATTGATAACTACAATGAAAAAAATATTTTTGAAATCTCCACACAGAATAACTTTATATAAAGAATTATGTCCACAACTTCCTCCTGCACCTGTCATTACGAGATGGGTACCTGGCTAGAAGCTGCATCATTTTATGCAAAAAATCTTAATGCCGTACAATTTAAAAGACGATGCTTGCAGCATTGTTGATTGTAAGAAAATTATGGAAAAAACAACTTTATTGAATAATTTACAGTAATTTACAGTTTATAGAAAACCATTTCCAAGAGTTACCGACTGCGATCAAATATTTTGAAAATCAAAACATATGCTTGAAGGAAGGAGTAACAAAATTACGATTTTATCTTGAAAACCTACATGTTCCCAGTGAGGTCGGTATTAATTTCAAAAGGAAAATAGCGATCATATTTGAAAAAAATCCAGATTTACACAAACTGGAAAACATTATTATAAATCCTACGCTAAATAAATTTTACTCATACTTCAAACACCCCCATTTAAGCAGCGTAGATGTAGAGCGAACATTTTCCCAGTTTAAAGATTTTTTGACGTCAAGGCGGACGTCTTACTCAACGAATAATATCAATATGTTTATGATTATTTATGCGAACAATTCAATTCTGGACTATGCGGCCGCATCACCGCGCGAAGACGAATGCCTTGCTCCCTGCAGACTTAAAAAGAAAGAATTAATAATATAAATTATCAAAATACCGGAATTCGAGTAATAATTAAAAATAATTCAAATTCTGTAAATATAAAGGAAATTTTGATAACTATTAAAAATTCAAAATATAATTATATAAATTGTGTACACACTTCACTCCAATATCCCATTACAATATATTGTTATACCTCATTAAAAAACCTGCCTAGATAGTGAAAGGTATAGTAAATTATAAACTAAAAGATATTACATTTCTCATATTATTTATTTTTTGAGTATACCTTTCACTTTTTTGATACAATGGTACCCCAAACTTTTGTTAGTAATATTGTTTTAATGGATAAATGTTGAGCTATTGAATAGGCAACTAAATATGCATAACTAACTAGAGTAGGGTATGCCTTGTTTTATATAGTAAAGGAGTTTTCTGTTATACACAGATATACAGGGTGTAAGTAAAAAAGCTCTAATTAACATGGGTCCGCAAAACAACCGTTTTCGAGATAAGTGCAATTGTTTTTTTTTGCATTTTTTAGCGTTTAGCGCTACAGAACACGATAATCACAGATGTTCGAGATGTCCTCCTTCCATTTCAACACAGGATGTACATCTTCTTAAGAAGGAACTCCGCACCCTTTCCAAAAAGCCCGGTTTTGCTTGAATTGTTTGACAACATTGTTCAATTTGCTGTTGCAACTCAACTTTTAGCGTAATCTCAAACTAGTTGTTGTTAGTGGTTGATTCTTTAAAAAAATGTGTTGAAGGAACTAAAACATCAAAAATGAATTTCACGTACATTAAAAGATTAGCTGATTCTAAGAAAGGATTCACTAAATTTCTAGTAAAGTCGGCCAATGACCATAGCAATTGATGCCTAGAAGTGCGAAGTGTATTCCATAATGCTTTTCCAACGCCTTTTTTGTCTTTGATCCCGTTTTATTCAGGCTTTAATCGGCCCCTTGGACTTTCTTTCCGGAATTATTGGGACAGCGATATCCATAGCTTCACATGGATTATTTTTATTAGCCTGTTTTAGGCGGACGCTTAGCTTTAGAGTCTTATCTCCACTCTGGTCTATGATGTTGTCTGGTCTTCTGACTGTCCGACGCGTTTTTCGATTCTACAGCAGCTTACGTAGCTGAGACCACTCTTATGGTGCTGCCCCCGAGTTTTTAGTAGGCAATTATGTCTCCAGCCAACGATAATTCCGGGGAAACGATAAGGTAATTCATCTCTGCTCTATATTATCATATATATAACGTAACTGCTTCCTATAATCACATAGAAAGTAAGTTTATTTGTTTTTAAAAAATAGTTTTTCAAATTATGTCACTCTTTAACGAGTCACTGCCGCAAGAGAACACATATTTTACGGTTACCGATACTTACTATGGTCACTTGGCTAGTAAACAGAACTTTAGTTTTGCAGTTTGAAATAGACTGTTTATGTTTTGATATTTTGACTTATTTTTCTTATAACAAAATTATCCGCAGATTAAAATTAGGTTTCATTGTTGCACTACTTTGTCCTATCTTAATGCAATTTTACAGTATATAGGTATATTTTAAATAAACAGTATCAAACAAACTTTGCCAGATTAAGCAGCGATGTTATTTTTTTTAAATAGCATCATATTCTTTTTTGTTTATACACAGGAAATTTATACCTCGATATATAACATCTTTTATACTTACAGCTAAACGCGAGTCTTACATTTGGATATTACATCCAAGTGGTTTCTAGTATTAATATTGTTTAGTTACCATGGCAACAGTAAACAAAAAACATACTGACATCGCTGCTCTTAACTATCGATTCAAAATTTGAAGCCTAAGTAGCTGGGCACTTACGCAATGAATTTTATAATAAAACTGTTATACATATGATTTATGCATGGGGACACAATGTTTATTAAAATATTGTTTCCCCCGTTCTTTTTCGCAACAATTCTCTTTTTTTGTTTCTACATCAGTAGAATGAATGTTTCCAGTAGCATCAAATCTTTAATTTGACAAATATTTTCGGTTATGGAAATCGTCGGCCCCAATACATAAATTATACCAATTACCTAAATCTCTTTTATTTAGGCTCAAAATTTGGAATCAGTAGTCGTAGTAGTAATGAGACCATCAATGTCAGTGTGTTTTGTCTACTATTATCATGGTAACCAAACTATATTAACACCAGAAACCATTTGGATGTAAATTCCAAATGCAAAACTCGCCTCTGACTGCAAATAGGTACTTGCCCTCAAAATTTTGAATCAATGCTTTAAAAACGTTAATGTAAGTATCTTTTGTTTACTGTTGTCATGGTAACCAAACAATACTAACACCAGAAACTACTCGGATGCAATACCCAAATGCAAGACTCGCGCTCAACTGTAAATATCTTTTACTTTCAATGATAGACATATGCATCATTATATCACTATACAAAAACGTTAGTGATATAAGTTTCCTATACGGTGCACTGAAACAGTTCACTAAAACCCTTACCACAACACTTAATTCGTACTAGACGCACGTTTCGATAGCCAAGCTATCATCATCAGCAGCAAGACTGAACTGTTCATCATTATATCACTATACAAAAACGTTAGTGATATAAGTTTCCTATACGGTGCACTGAAACAGTTCACTAAAACCCTTACCACAACACTTAATTCGTACTGGACGCACGTTTCGATAGCCAAGCTATCATCATCAGCAGCAAGACTGAACTGTTCAGTCTTGCTGCTGATGATGATAGCTTGGCTATCGAAACGTGCGTCCAGTACGAATTAAGTGTTGTGGTAAGGGTTTTAGTGAACTGTTTCAGTGTTCCAGTGCCACAGTTTTAGAGTATCCGTTTAGTATTCCTATACGGTGGATTCAGAAAAAAATATCATTAAAAAAAATGACGTTTCTGGCGTTTGAATTTGGCAAAAATTGGTGTTCAATACTGAACATCCTGTATATCTTGAAGGCGTTTTGTTACCATGTTTAGATACGGCAAATTTAGGCAAACATGTATTTCTATTTTGGATTTCTTGAAGGAAATAAGATATCTCTACACTTGAGCTATTGAGGACAAAATTATAAATATCTCGAAATCTGTTAGAAATAGACGTATAATACCCATATTACGTTGGTTTATTTTTACATTGAGAATATACAGGGCGTTCTATTTAAAATACCTCAGTAAATGCGTTGCCTGCTCCTTATCGATTACCCTGTACAAATGAACATATTTTTAGAAAATATTTATGATGTCTATTATGTTACCAACAAAATTTAGCTTTCTTCTATTTACACAATAGACCCAATTTTACAATTCCAGAAGGTTGGGACACTCTGTATAATAATTAATAATTTACTGATGAATTATTGCTATTACGTATCTTGTCATTTACAAGAAAGTTGTAAATATGCCAACTGCTGGCTAATTTACACTCATCTTTGCGTTTTGATATTAACGCGATGATATTTTGTTTTGGTGTATGTATTCTATGCAATATGGTGGTCTTCTGTTCATAGGCATTTATTGATTTAAGATGTAACCAATTATAGGTTTCAAATTAATATTTGAAAGAAAGGATGTTCCCTGTCAAACAGACTAATAAATCACATCTGAATATTCTCCAGCATAACGCAGACCCCGTTTTAGTAAGTCGTTGATCTGGCCGACAAGATATAATTAAAATTAAAGTCAATAAATAAACTGACACACGTGCTACTATACCGTCGTAACAGTAGCGAATTCTGAGAAGGTTGTGTAAACATGTTGGAGTGGAGTAAAGAAGGAAGGAGCGCTTTAACTCGAAAAAGTGACCAAATTGTCCCAAGTTGATCTGGTCGATTTCATTGCGTCCGGAAAATGCAATTTAGATAAGATGCAGAAGTGGGCAGTCAGAGAACAGAGACTTACAGGAGGGAGAAACGCGCTTGTGGCAGACCGTTGCGTATTAAAGGACTATTTTTAACCCTGCACCTGGAAGTCCATAGCAGAACGACTATTTGCAGTTGTACCGAAGATTATGTTACAACTAATATCGTAGCTGGACACAGTTGAACATCTTAAAACGAATTAGAATTTAGCTTTTATTGAAACCACTATCCTGTATACATAAAATATAGCTCAAAAAATGCGTAAATTTTCTGTAATTACAAGGATATTTAAATTGTTCAAACAATATCGTAAATAAATATACATTACTATTTGGGTAATATTACCATAAAAACAAATATCAAGGTACCTGATTTGCCTCGTAGAAGACATTATTTGTGATTTATTTAACTACACACTTTACTTTATTATTATTGTTAAATTACTTATCTGCAACCAATACCTAAGTACATCTAAAAAGTAATTTAACTTCACTGTCGAAATTGAAATAAAACTTTTCATATTTAGTTTATAGAAAAATTACATATCTCTTTAAATATTTTATTGCCCTGAGAAACACATTGTTATGTTCAAATTGGTCCTGTTGCGGTTATCCACTCTCCCTATACCTCATAGCCCATATAAAGAATATCAAATGAAAAGGGGCATTGAATGTTTTTCAATCTTCTACTCTATCATACTACATTTTTAACAGTAAGATGTACGGGGAAAACTTCATGTTATAGGAAAGATTTTGAAACAATTTTCTAGAAAAACAAAACTAAATTCAAAATTTGATATTAAGTACCTAATTTATTTTTAACCAAATCGCACATATAGTTTCAGTTCTGTCAGTGTAAAGTTGGGTAAACTGTACCGGATTGTAAAAATTTTCTGTAGAAATCTTGTAAAGCCGAAATATTGAAAAGAAAGCTGAATATAAACTGAAAACAATAAAATTAAAAAAAAAACGAGCAGGGCAATTGTACTCCCTATGTAGTAACACGGTAGTAACAATAGATTAATTTTTGTTGATGGATGATCATGTAAAGTTGAACAAGTCCACTTCATCTAATTTTACAAAATCAAGATTTTTCTATCCTTGTAACTAAGATGCTTTGCTATGCAATTACGCCAATATTTATCAATTTTTTGCTTAAAATGGAGTATTTCGTTTGCTAGAGCTCATACAGCATTCTGTACATGATTTCCTTTCGGCCCAAAATCGGATTTGTCGAGTTTTGCATGACTGACATATAGCAAAACGATTTATCCAACTAATCTACTATCAATATTTCGCAATTTGTACGGCATACTTTTAATTTAATAGTTTAATTTACTATTATAAATGCAAAGGTTATTAAAATAGCTTTTTTATCATAAAAACTAGTAAACATTTTATATTCTTTATCGACACAGTTTCTTAATGTCCATTTTTTATATGCACCGTGTTGCCAGATAAGTGTCATAAGAGGAAAAACTCTTATTATGGATTTATAAAAAAAGTATTCTCTATAAAAGTTTTTGTATGTTCTTAAACTCGCAAATAACCCTAAACTTTTGAAATAAATTTCTTAATGCATAAAATGGTCTTATGCTAATATCTAGTACATTGATCGTAACGCTTTCCACATAGCGTTCGGTGTACTACCCATCAGGCAATGTTTGATTGGAAAAATGACACAAGCTGTTATAGAATTTCGAAGGAGAGATGAATTATATGTTGGCTTGGAAGACGGTGGAATTATAAAATAAAAATAATTGTGTTTGTTTAACATATTGACATTATATAATCAAGTTGGATCAAGATATACAACATTACGATTAGCAACACGTCTTCAAAAACATTACAATCAAAACAGCCATTTTATGCAGTATTAAGAAATTAGTTTTAAAAGTCTAACGTTATCTGTGAGTTTCAGACCACACAAAAGCTTTTGTAAAAAATATTTGTTTTCGCAAATCCATAACAAAAACTTTTCCACTTGTGACACCTACCCGGTAACACAGCGATGTTTGAAGATATGTAATAAATCGTAAATTTTAATAGTTTGGCTGACCGTTTATTATGAAGTAAATCTTTAGAAAAAATTTAAATAAATTTAGATACTTACTCGTACAATCAATCTCTCTTGGTTATGTATTAATACGTTATGTATATGTAATGAAATATCCTTCCTGGCTTGGAGTACTTCTAATTCGAATTTTTTTGTAACCAAAAAATAACCAGAAATTTCTTAATTTGCTTTTAAGTTAATTTTAAAACTATTTTTGTAAGACGTATTTATATCAAAAGTATTTATCGGTCCATCTGTTTGTTTACATGTTTCCACAAGGATGCTGATCCAACCGCTCCCATATCTTAATATAGGTATTGACCTTTTACGGTGAATGTGTATCTTAATTTCTAGGATGATAATAATTTTGATATCTTGTTTCAAACATTGAAATTGTGTTTAACGTTTATGTGTGTCATTGACCAAAAATTGTAACTGCACGATTGATAATAACTGGTGACTTTTATTACTACCTCTAAATGAATTTACGGGAACTCTTTTTTTAATGTCAATTTGATAATGTAAATCATTAAAATGTTAAGATTTAAATAGCACGAATAATTATTATGCAGGGTGAGTCATCTCCGTGGACTCGGAAGATTGTGCCTTTGGGAAAGAAGATTTTTCAAAACGGTTTTTTTATGTAGTCTGATTGTGGGTATGTTTTCAAATTATATTGAAACCTGCAGGATGTCTCATAAGTTTGTAGTTACTCAATGTTGTATTTTTTAAATTCTGAGAGGAAATGTAATAAAGTACTATTGTCTTAAAACTAAGGGTTTTAGAGTTATTAGTAAAACGTGACAAATAGTTGCACCCGCAGAGGCGTCGTGAAAGGAGCTTTGTTTACTATGTACATACAAGGAATCGAGTAGACGTTCGGTTATTATCGGTTGATCGGTGTGCGTGTACTATTTATAATGTTCGAGAAACTAGTGGAACCGTCCGAGCCGTACTGCGCAAAAGTAGACACAGTATTAATAAAAAAATAATATATTGTTACCATTTATTGACGTATCGATGACCACTGCGGTAATGTGCGACTGCCATAGTATGCCGCGTAGTACTGCAACATAAGCAATGCTTCCATTGTCGATGCGATCAGGCTTCGACAACGATCTGAAAGCGTTCTCATATACTTTGCAAATGATCATTCAGCATCTAATGAAGTAAGATTTGTGAAATTCAAATACTGCTGTATCTCTGTACAATCTCGAATTCCAGATATAGATCGAACATTTTCAAAATCCGGATTTTTGTTTAAAACTGCACGAAATTTTTGCGCGACATCTAGTCCTATAGGATCCATCAAGCTTTCTAGAGCGGCTGCTAAATTGTTGATGTTATTTAACGAGTTTTGTATAGATAGGTGAGTATTTTCTAACTGCGAAATAGTCTGTGTCACTACAGAATAGTTTATGGAAATGTCGTCTATTCCTTTTTGAATGTCCGAATCGGAAAAAAGTTGCTGACTCTCGCGAACCGCTTGAGAATTTGAAGAATTGAGTTTGAAAATGACATCTTTCACTTGGGAATAATATTTGCGATAGTAAGATACTGCCTCGATCCATGTTCCCCATCGCGCCAATACAGGCTGAGGTGGTAGCGGAATTTGCGGATACAATTGCTTGAATACGTGAATATGTTTGAGATTTCACAAACACTTTTTTGATAGATGATATTAAATCATTCACCCTCGGGTACTTGCTTCGAATTGTTTCTGCTACGAGATGGCATGCGTGTATGAGGCATCTTATGTGAAGTAGAGTCGGAAAGCATACTTTTAACATCCTACCAGCTTTCAGCATTGTTGCGGCTCCGTTAGAAATTATTAACATATTTTTTATTATGTTTACAACGGTTTCGGCATCAGTTCTTTCAATCCTTTTATTGGCTAACAACAAGGAAGCTGCTGGACCATTACGTTTTAAAGGACGCGCCACAATATGAATCACGCGGTGTTTCTGAGCATCAGTAGTTTCGTCCACTGTGAGCCAGATTTTTTTGATTTCTCAACTCGTCTTTTATACAGTCTTTTGCTGTACTTTGCACATGTGGTAAATTGTACCGCAATTGTCTTTTTGTTGGTAGCTTCCATGATGGAACGTATTTATCCCAAAAAAGACGAAAGTTTTCATTATCTACTAGGTGTTGTGGGATGTTGCATGTGCTCAACATGAAAATAAAGTCAGTACGGAATATTGTTTCTTAAATTCAATATATGACGTTTACTTTTAATATGACTTCTACATTCAAATGTGCGAACCTATAAATTCCAAACCAGGGAAACGCCAAATATATTTCTTCACATTCGATGCAAGAGTTACACCAGGCTTACATCCCATGTTTTCGAAAACACACAATGAGAATCCGATAAATAACCAAACGACTGAACTCCTCAATGTCTACTGCATTACTGAACTCTGCATCCACAGAACGAAATATACGAAAATGTTTTTAGACCAACGTCGAAGGCTAAGTGAATCGACAATGGAAGCGTTGCTTTTGTTGCAGTTTTACGCGGCTTACCGGGGCAGTAGTATTTTGTCGCAGTGGTATCTTATACCTTTTGCCTGCGATACTATACTTTGCGTCGACTAGTTGCAAATGCGTTTGTCGAACACTTACTCTTATTTAAAATTTTTCGTCAAACTCAAATCGAAACAACAAAAATTGCGTTTAAATGTAGCATGATCTTTCTTAAAAAAATTCAAACTAAGAACATGACATTTAATGTATACTATAACCTGGTAAGTTTCAAAAATTCAAACAACAAATCGACCACACAAATCTCATCACAAGACAGAATCTTCCATTTCACATAAATAGAACTTGACATACTTATGTTATTATTTTTCGGATATGTAACAAAAGTGTAATTTCATTTTATGTGTAAAACAATTGAGAGACTTTTGTTTCAATATTAAGGCAGCGCCATCCATGCGTCATTTGCCGTACCCCAAATAGCGAATGTTTGTTATTTTGCAAACATCTAATTGCGTGGATCGAAGAAATTCTGTTAACATTCGGTATTCCCCAAACTTTCGCTATTACGCTATACGGCAAGTAACGCATATGAGGCGCTGCTTTAAAACGAATGCCAAGATTGTGTTGAGAATTCTACACACAACACAAAATAAAATAATCAAGCAGGAATATATAAGTTCACTAATTGCCGGTACATTTTGTTTCACAACAAATTATCGAATGTAATTTTGATAGTTCGCCCCTACTTCGCAAGTCATCTTATATTTTACTGACAATATATTTTTCTTTAGATTTTTCGAATTAAAGAGAATTCAACAACAAATGTTTACCTTAATTTAATTTAATTTAGTTTGTCGCTCTAACATCTTTTCAGAATAACATTGTATACTATCGCATTTCTACAAATACGTACATGTGCTTTGGATCTGCTATGAAATAAACGCCTTTAGGTTATTTCTGGTAGAAACCTATTCCAGAGCGTGTATAACACACTAGCGCCAAAGCAGTCAGTAGATACTCTGTACATAATTTAGATTGCTCTCTAATTTTGTGACATCGGATACACTATAATTTTCTTTTTTTTTTGCGCGAGTTGTGTCGAAAAAAAGGAGTGATTGTTGGTGTTTGAGAAACTGGAAAAAGGTGAAGGTAAGGATATTTAAGATTTAAACTCACATTCTGTGTCCGTCACGTGTTGCGTGCAATGCCGAGATTTCTTTAAAAATAATTTCTGACTAATACACCGCATGCGCCTGTAACACGTTTGGCAGTTCCTTTCGGCTCGATGATATATTGCAATAATGACAAGGTTCCGTTTTAAACTGGCCAATAATTCTGAATACCTATATAGGTGTAAAAAACCTTTTAATATATACCACGTATTACGGTATGCTTCCACGCATGTACAAAGTAGTTGATGTAATTGTAGGAAACATATGTACATATGTACGTGTACGTTTACGAGTTGCCTGCAGATGCCAATTTCTTTTTTTATGTTGTTGTAACTAACATGTTACTCGAAACAATTTGTATTGTCCGCGAAACAAAATCTATTTAATTAACATGTACTCCTAATAAAAAGTGGTGCAGAATGGCTGAAGCAAGTAGAACAAATAAAGACTATTAAGAATTACAAATTGATTTTCTAATAAAAACCCAAGATCATCAAATTAATACCTAAGAAAAACGATGCGATTTGTTTATAACAATTTCCATACGTATGGTGTGATTTTTTGAAAACGATCCCCTGGAATATTGTAGAAACTAAAACGAAAATAAAAAATGTCCAAAACTGCATCTACTTTTATTGTAATATTATTGTTATTATTACTATAGTCGGACAATGGCACAGATGCCTTTAGTCGAAGCAACCTTAATAGATCTGTTGTAAAAAAATGCCATTGTATGTGTTACAATAGTTGGGCTTTTAATGACCCTTACTACTCTATCTTCTTCCTTCAGCTCAGTAGATGCAGAAAATGGCCTACCGAAATGTTAGTATCATGTGCGACTGATGGCAATAAATTTACACAGAATGTGTGCCGCCGTTTCCAGATCTTTTTGGCATGGAAGACAGATTTAATCTTCAGCTTTTCCTAGTTTAAATAAGCGATATTTTAGGACTACATGACTTGTCAAAAATCCTGCCATAGCGCTATTTTTGTCTTTGGCGAGCCTGATATGAGTGCTTTCATCTATTTTTTTCCTGGTACACTTCCCAGTGCGAGACCTTTTGATTATCCTCCCATGTTTTAATTGCTTGTTTTATATAGCTGTTCAATCAATGAAATAAACTGGGAACATGACCTATAACTGGAGTCCAGTGCAATCCTCTCACGACAGCAGTTAGATTATTACTGATTAATTCTGGTAGTCGTACATCGTTCGAATCCCCGCCCTTATGCTAACGCACCTTTATGGGGGGCAAATTTTGCAACAATGTCAATGTATTTTAGCAGCCACTGCATTACAGAACTTTCTAACGCTGTATATAATTGATATAGCGTGTTCACCTAATGCGTGGTCGAAAGATAATTCATTCCCTGAGCAATTTAGATAAAAAGTTTGTATATTAATGCGTTTTTGAATGTCTTCTTTTAATTCAGGTCAACTTTCTTCAACATTCCCTCTACCTATCTAGCTTAGTTTTTTAGATAATTTGTGATTTTTACAAAGTCAATGGTGATTCAATTTTTATTTGATTGACTGTTCCTTGGAGTTTTCAGCAGTACATTGAAAAATAATTTATATCAACCAAATTCTACATGATGGCCATCGAAATTATTGTCAAGCGTGATTCATGTCATTTCAGTTTTTCAATTGAACGTCCTTTATATCTTTTCCAGAATGTAACAGAGAAGCTCTTTTAAATATTTTTTTAAACATTTCTCCATACCAAAAATGCGTCCTTTTTCAGTAAATTAAATATGAAAATATACGAACCAGTTCTTCTTTTAAATACATAGAGTGCCAAAGATATTTAATAAAAATAATGTGTAAAAGTTATTTTTGGATATGATTCCAACATCTACCCGAAGTGACAATCATACATACATAAACAGTGAAAATAAGCGCAGGCGAATGTTGATTAAAGTTCAGCATAAAACGAAGAGATTTATTTAAAGCATTGCACATTAGGTTTTTTTCGGCCGTAAGAAAAGAACTCAACGAAAGCTATTTAAACAACTACGCAACTTAGCTAAACAGAAGTGTTGTTTTTGGATGAATTTCGTAACGCAACGTTCAATTATACAAAGTATCACTCCCAAAATGTTCAATGAAATACAAGGAATCGCATTACAGTTTGTAGCTTGTATGCAGGAAAATGATAACGTACGCGCACTTTTATTGAAAGGTATCTGCTGCTAGATTACTAAAATCCGCTATTCAACGAATGTAATTACGGTAATAATCTGTAATCATTATATTTCATTTGTTGTTAATCTTCTTATCAGTTTAAAATACAACGTCTGTGGCCCTCTAAAGTCAAAAAATATAATCTAAAATACATAAGGTAAATTAAAGAAGATTAAATAATTGAAGCAAATTACATGGCTTCAATTGTTTCATTTATGTGATTCACGAACTGTACGGATTATTTAATACGCCAAGTATAGAACAACCTTTTTAAGGTGATTACGAATTATGCAAGTCAGATCTGAGCATAGTGGTCAATGTTAACTGTTGTAGTGCATATCTCTCTTATTAGTCCTTAAATTACTCCTAAAATATGTATTTATTAAAATAAACTGTGTACACATACGTACATAACTAAAATATTTAAATTAGTATGACATACTTTTCTTAGTTCTCAAGATTACTCTGCAAGATAGATTCGAATGAATTTTGCTCTGTTTCTAAGCAGAAATGTTCAACATATAAGAAGAAAAGCAGCAATATTAATACAAATTTATTCCTCTATTGCTTCTTCCATCAGTTTTTTAATATTACGAAGCATTTAATATCACGAATAATACTATTTATATGTAGAGTTGGCATTTTCGGGCGGCGCGCCAGGATCGTAGTAAGTATTTATGTACTCACAAACAGAGAGCCGACTGGGCGAAGCGAATATTAACATCAACCGCCGCGCCGATCGGAGATGCATAATGGATATACATATTCGTATATAGCACCTATATATATGACAGTAAAAATATTGTAAAATGCATACCTTCTTGACAACTGCTGTGCAATGAAGTACCACAAACTGGATAAGATCCGTAGCATAAAATATGTTTCCGCATTTCTCTGGGTTAATGTTTGCCGTGGTGAAAAAAATGTTCTTATGCGAGGGCGTATTGAAAATTAATGCCTCCATGGCTATAACTGTATTAGTAATAGATATATTGTTTACATATAAGTGTGAAATGATAGTATAAATTGTCCTCTACCCACTGATATAATCACTTCTCCACATAATCGCCATTGATTGATTTGATTGATTGATTTTCTACCAGAGCAGGGCTGGTCTTTACATCCCTAACACTGAAGCTTAGTAGCTTATTGTATTATTCCTGCTTCGGTTTTGTTTTACTTAAACAGGTTAGTTCCCGCAATCAGGCTTAACAGCCTATGTAGTAAATCTTTCTCCATTGGTAGTTCAATTGTGCTTCGCATAGCGAATCTGCGTTGAGCTAACGCTGCACATTCGAAAATAATGTGAGAGGCTGTTTCCTCCTCCTCATTGCAAAGTCTACATAAGGGCTCATCTTTGTAGATCCCCATCTTATGCAAGTGGCCTCTCAAACAGCCATGTCCTGTTAATAGACATGTTGCTGCTCTAAGCTGTATCTTAATTTAATTGGTGTTGTGTTATAATCCACTCATTAATTGCACCACGCACTGCACTCTTGGTAATACCTAGACCCGGTTCAGGGCCTATATAATTCATTTTTGAACCTTCCCTCGCTAGCTGGTCTGCAATTTCATTGCCCGCTATGCCCCTGTGCCCTGGCACCCACACCAGTGTGACCTTGTTGTGTTTAGTCAGAGCCATTAGGGTTTGCAGGCACTCCCATACTAGTTTGGAGGTTATGCGATAGGATGCTAGTGCCTTTAAGGCTGCCTGACTGTCAGAGAGAATGCACATCGTCTCACCCTGCGGTCGCCGACGCAGACTCTCCCACGCGCAGGTTTGTATAGCATATATTTCTGTTTGAAATACCGTGGTGTATCGCCCAAGTGATACACATACTTTGTATCCCTGGTTTTCCTCATATACACCAACGCCAGATGTAGTGCCTGTTTTGGACCCATCTGTGTACCAGACTAGTGTTCTTGGTTTTCTCCCCTCTCCATCCCTCCATTCTTCCCAATTCAAGAAAACTTTGAAAGGTTTGTCATAGGAGATCCTAGAGATTGTTGTATCACTACCCATATCATAGATAGGGTTTGTTACTACCGCTTCTATTCTGGTGTGCCCAGATCCACTGTGGGATCTCCAGTTGCTTGTATTTTTCAGTCTGTATGCCCCCATTCTGGCTTCTCCCTTGATATAAATCTCAAGAGGAGGTAGGTTTAGCATGGTTTCCATAGCAGCTGTTGGAGTGCTTTTAATAGCTCCTGTTATACAAAGACATGCCAGTCTCTGAATTTTCGAGAGACTAGTTATCGCATGCTTCTGTGTGATCTTAGGCCACCAAACCAGGCAGCCATAAGTTATCATGGGTCTTACCACTGTAGTGTACAGCCAGTACGTCATATGTGGTTTGAGTCCCCATGTTTTCCCAACTGTTCTACGGGTTGTCATTAACACCCTCTTACATTTGTCGGTCATTTTTTGTAAATGTGAGTTCCAGTTCAGTTTAGAGTCCAAGGTTACACCTAAGAACTTAGCCTCCTGACTGATCTGTACTACTTCGTTGCAAAGAATCGGCTCCCTTAAACCGTCCAATTTCCTTCTCTTAGTGAAGGGTACAAGTGCAATTTTTCCAGGATTTACTCTAAGGTTCTCCTTCTTGCACCATACTTCTACCATTTTTAATGCTCTTTGCATTAGTTCTGAGATTATGCTGGCGTTCCTCCCACTGGTGAGTATTACAATATCATCAGCATATCCCTGTGTATAGTAGCCAGCATTGTTTAGCAAGATCAGCAGTTCGTCTATCACCATATCCCACAATAGAGGTGATAATACCCCTCCCTGCGGGCATCCTCTGGCGACAGACACCTGCATTGTCTCACCTGCCAGTGCTGCCTCTACTTGTCTACCATGGAGCATGGCTCCAACCCATCTACAGACAGTGTTGTCTACTCCATGGCTGTTCACAGCCTGTAATAGTGATGCAAATGAGGTGTTATCAAACGCACCTTCTATGTCAAGAAACGCAGCTAATGCAATTTCTTGATTGTTTAGGGATGCCTCCACCCGCGACACGAGCTGATGCACGGCACTTTCACACGATTTACCTGCTTGGTAGGCATGCTGGTTGAGATGTAATGGCCTTTCTATTAGAGAGGTTTCCCTGACATACTTTTCAAGCAGTTTTTCCATGGTCTTTAAGATGAAGGATGATAGGGTTATTGGCCTGTATGCCTTTGCCTCGGCGTATGAACATCGCCCAGGTTTTGGAATAAACACGACCTTAGTCCTATTCCAGACGGATGGTATGTAACCCAGCGCCAGACTGGCTCTATAAATTCCGCAAAGCACTGGTGCTATTGCATCTTTACCTTGCTGTAACAAAGCAGGAAAAATCTCGTCAGGTCCGGACATAATCGCCATTGACATTTTCCGTGACGGATTTACGCAATTCGTAGTACGTTGGCGTAAATGTATTGCTGTCAACATAATCGCCATTGACAGCAATACATTTACGCCAACGTACTACGAATTGCGTAGATCCGTCACGGAAAATGTCTAAAGTCTTCGCACCATTTCCGCACCTCCGTTATCACATCTGCATCCGAAGAGAAACGCACTTGAGATGTTCCTTAAGCTTCGGAAAGAGGAAAAAGTCACAAGACGCAATATCTGGGCTATAGGGTGGATGAGGTAAAACGTCATGAAACCCAAGCTTCTCCAGTGCTATATGCGTTCTCTGACTTGTGTGAGGCCGAGCGTTGTCATGATGCAGAATTGGCACTTTGACTGGACGAACCCTACGCAGCCGTCGCTTCAGATTTGTTAGGGTGTTAACATATCCTTCGGAGTTGACAGTATAGCCACGTTCCAAAAATTCAATATGAACGATACCATCGCAATCCCAGAAAACGGTAATCATGACTTTCCCGGCAGATGGAACTGCTTTGAATTGTTTCGGTTATGGCGAACCCTTATGTCTGTACTCCATGGACTGACGTTTCATTTCAGGGTCGTGTCAATGGGAGCTACACCCTCCGGAGTAAGAAATTCGATGACAGCTCTTTGCTTTAACCGCACATCCATGCCGGTCGCCATTTTTAGAACTGTCGTGTGCAAACGCGATGTTGCTGGGAATCTCCACTAGGGAAACTTATGTACCAAGAGTTAAAGTAAATGGCAAACCACTTTTGATACTGTCTGGCCCATCACTATAAAAGTTATGGCCATGAAGGCATTAGTTATCAATACGCCCTCGTATATTGAGAAACACCGCTCAACATCTACCGATGTAAGACAGACATAGTGAAGATAATCTTTGAAATTAGTTAACGGATCTGCAGGCGCACAATCACAAATTTGTCTTAATGTCGTAAAATCTGAATATTTTTTTAAATATTGCCCCACTTCTTTAACGCGACAGTTTCTTTGCGTCGTTTATATCGTGTAACATTTTATTTGCTTTATTCAGTACTTGCAGTGACTCTGCTAACGATAGTGCAAAATTTTACAGTATAATTGTTATAAATAGTTTTTAAATCTGTTTCAATGGAAGTATCTTGCAATTTTTTCTGACTTTCCTTAATAACTTTAGCTTCCTTGGGATTCAATTGCACAATAACTGATTTTTAATTGTTGGAAATATTGAAAATACTATAAGATATATCCGAAAAGTCACCAATAAACTCATTCACTTTCCCAGTACATGGTCGCTTCTTACCGTTCCGCACGTTCGACATACTTAATTAAATATTTGTTACACCTAGAACAACGTAACGTAAGAAGTGAACCAAACTATATAACAGCACACTCGCGCATTACCGATCGGGAGTTGCCGCTAATATTCGCTTCACCCATTCGACTGTACTTACTACAACGGATTCAGTGCTGTTGAGCCGGCGAAAGTGCCTACGTATGTTAATATCTTCGTGTCTGTATCTATTGTTTTCCGTTAATTCATTCCTTAAAATATTTTTTTTATTTCGTTTCCCAAAAGTAACGCATAACATTCATTTTTTTGTCTTAAAAAAACATGTAAATTAATGTTTCGTAGTTGTCATATTTTTGTTTTTTTTTTGGAATTAGGGTTATACCTAACATTATTCTGTCGTATGGGTAACATTTTTAAAAATTGAAATTTTGTTAAATATCAATCGATAACGATTTAAATACAAATTCAGTGATATACAGGTGTCTCACGACGAACTCTATGAAAGAGTATACATTGGAAAATTCTGCAAACTTGGGAGCATACTAAAGCTGACATGTACTATTGAACTAAAATATTTTCAATAATCTGATACTTTCGGGTATACCGGAAGTTGCTATTAACTTTATTATTTTAAATGGAAGACAATTATTACATTTTTGAATTCCTAGTTCAATATTAAGATATGTTTGATAAAACAACTATTTCGAGGCATATCTGAAATATCTGCAGTTTTTGAAAATTTTTAATATCTGAACTTTTACGAGGCCTGTTTTTAAAGTAAGTACCGTTTGCAAATAAAACAAAAACAAGTAAACTTTTCTTAACAATTTTATTTTTACATGAAAACCTGTACCTTATTCTACTTTTCTACATAATTTCCACCAATATTGAGGCATTTATCGTATTGTACAATCAGCTTTACAATCCCATCCTCATAGAAGTCTGCTGCCTGATTTAGCAATCACTGCACAACAGTCGTTTTGACCTCATCATCGAAACTCATCAGATAACGATGAAATCGTAAAGCGTCTGTTCTCTTTCACTTTTTCGTCAACTTTCTGAACCAAATCTTCAGTAATGACAGGAGGTCGCCCACCTCGTTCCTTCTCATGGCCATGCGTGCGGCCATCTTTAAAAGCTTTCACCCATTTCCGTACCATTCCATCACTCATAATTAGAGTTGCTCACTAGCGCCAACGGGCAGTGGCGGAGGTTCGATACAACTCTCAGTATAACTGCGAGTCTTAACCAGATCTGTTGTGTATACATGTACGCTGCCGTAAATACTATTTCGTAGTTCTACGTTTGTTTTAAAAATGTTGCCTACGCCGTGAAAACGACCAATGTTGGACAAAGTTACAGAATTTATAGCAGAAATGCCTGACCTAAATTATGATGGCGTTAAAATTCAATATGTAGTTTGTAATATCCCTGTAATGTGTTGGTCCAAAAGGGATTGTCTACGTCACGTAAATAGTAAACAGCATTCTTCAAAAAAAAATTGCACACGACGCTATGACAAATTTAAATTTAATTTATGTGTTACCTTTATTGCATGTAATCTGCCGTTTAATTTACTGGACAAGGATGCATATGTCTTCTTTTGAAATAAATATTGGACTGCAAATTACCAAGTCGGGTATCGTTAAAAAGAATTGTGCCATCTGCTCGTGAACATGTTGAAAGAAGAATTAAAATCGGAGTTGAAAAATAAAAAACTGTGGTTATGTGTGGACGAAACAACAGATCGTAAAAAACGTTCTGTGGTTAATGTAATGGTACGTACAATGGAACCACATCAATCGTCATCAAAGTTTGAACTTTCAACAAACCAACTGTTGATGTTTATGAGTGATGGTGCCGCAAACATGCTTCTGTTGCTTGTTTACGTGTAAAATTCATGCTTTCAGTCACGTGGCAGATAGCATTAGAAAATGTTATCCTGAGGTAAACGCTTTAATAGTGCATACAAATGCAGTGTTTGTCAAATCCCCAAAACGTATTCGCAAATTTCACAGACTGTGCCCTCGTATGCCTGAGCCACCAGAACCTATTCTTACACGTTGAGGCCGCGTTTTATTATCATAAATATTTTGAGAATATTAAGAACGTGGTTTTACAATTCGATCCAAAGGACGCTGCGGCTACCAAGGAAAGCTAGTCGAAATTTCAAGATAGTCAGTTTAAAACGGATTTAAAAACTATTCAGAACAATTACTTCGGACTAGTAGAAGCAATAGAAAAATTACAAAACCCTTCGGTGTCGTTAGTGGAATCTTTGCAAATAGTGCAACATGTTCACGCACAGCTATGCGCGGTAGAAGACGCAAAAAATGTTTGTGTTCTAGAAAAGTTTGAAAGTGTTTTAGAAATTCTGATTTTGGCACATTAAGACAAATTTGTGAAAGTGCGTCAACAGAACCGTTAAGTTGTTCCAAAGATTATTTTAATTGCGCAAATATAACGTCACTAGATGTCGAACGTTCGTTTTCTGCATATAAACACACTTTTTCCTTACGCCGCACTCGGTTTGTCGAAACAACTGTGGAAACATATCTAATGTTGCAGATATTTAACAGATATTATTCACTTTGCAATTTCACGGAAAACTCTTATGACAGTAAGTGTTTGAGCACGTATTATATCTTATTTCTGACCATTTATTTTGTGTAAACTTTTATGCGCCCGCCACTGGCTGTTTGCGCAAATTGAGCCACTCTACTCATAATGTTTTCTCCATACACTTCACAGGTCTGACGATGAATGTCTGCCGATTTAATGCCTTTAACACTAAGAAAACGAATCACAGCGCGGGTTCTCGATCAGTGGAGACATTTTAAATAGTGATAAACAAACACGGTCGAATCTTTCTGTAATGGCGTCTGCGGCTTGCAACAGATGTAGGTACACAGCGCGCAAGCGTAGAAAGCCGCCGCAGCGTTCACGGTAGCAGAATTTCAAAACGGTACTTACTTTAAAACAAGCCTCGTATAACTGTGTAGGTATTTAACTTGGAAAATTGAAATTTTGCAGAACTGTTGACCGAATGAATCTTTCGAAAACATTATACAACCTATCCGAAAATTACGGTTAAACTTCCAAAAGGAAAATATATCAAAAACTTTTACATATTTTTCTCTTTCTCATAAAATTCCTTTTACAAAAAAGCAAAAAGAATGTCATATTCATTACTAGAGCGGGCCAAGAGCGCCACGCGCCAGGTTCGCAATCAGGCTGCCGGGCGCATATATGTATGTAAACATAGGTAATTTAAATATGTAATTATTAGGACGAGGACCAAAACCACTGTCTATTACGTCGTGAAGACGCGCAAATATACACCTGCAGTTTGGGTGTTCGTTGATAAATAGGGCGTTGTTCACAGTGGGCCACTACAAAAAAAAAGTTCATTCATCGACGGCTACGAACTAACAGCGCGCTTATTCATTTACGGATGACGCGCTCTATTCATCAACAAATGACGAGTCTGCAGATGTTACGTTTGCACCACTTCGTGGCATACTAGAAACAAGCGTCGGTGTGCTCGCTTTAGTGATTATGTCTAACGTAACTATTAAAAATAAACGGCCATTACCTACGAAAGTTAATAAATTTCTTAGTGAATTTGTGGATTTACACTACAATGGGAGTACAATTTTCTGTAAAGTTTGTAAAAAGAAACTACTGTGCTGGAGCAAACGTGATTGTGAAAGACATATAAATAGCGCACACCACAGAAATAAAAGAAATGGTGTGTCACAACAACGTCAATTTCAATTAGAATTGCTTTTAACGTTTATGGTATGTGGTCTACCACTTCGTATACTTGATAAAAAAGCATTTCGAAAATTCTGGGGTACATACAATACCGAGTGGATACTACCATCTCGGACAGCGTTACGGAGAGATATTCCACGAATACGTGAGGACATTGAAAATCGAATTAAAGCCGAATTAAAAGATAAACAGCTGTGGCTATGTCTTGATGAGACGACAGATTGCAAAAAAAAATCTATTTTGAATATAATAGTGCGCGTATTAGATCCTATTAAACCAAATTTTGCAATTCTATTAGCCAGCAGAAGATTAAAACAGTGTACTAGTAAAGCAATTACGGCCGTAGTTCTCGAAACGTTACAAAAATTTCAAGTGTCAACCAGTCAACTGTTGTTGTTCATGAGCGATGGTGCAGCAACAATGTGTAGTGTAGGCCGTTCCCTTAAAGAAAAGTGTGAAGGACTTTTACATGTTACGTGTAAAGTCCATGCTTTACATCTTGTGGCACAAACTATTCGAGAGTGTTACCCGGAGGTGGATGCATTAATAGCAAATACAAAAAAAGTGTTTCTCAAAAGTCCTAAGAGGACTAGGGCATTCCACAGGTTATGCCCTGGTATTCGAGAACCACCACAGCCCATTCTTACGCGTTGGGGAACGTGGTTAAAAGCCGCTTTTTATTATAATGAACATTTTCAAGAAGTCAAATCTGTTATTTTGCAATTCGT
The DNA here is from genome assembly GCA_029619315.2 of Dynastes maya. Classification (NCBI taxonomy): domain Eukaryota; kingdom Metazoa; phylum Arthropoda; class Insecta; order Coleoptera; family Scarabaeidae; genus Dynastes; species Dynastes maya. The sequence continues at coordinate 43,576,867 of JAROYE020000001.1, forward strand.
CCCTGCCGAAGCTAGAGCTATTAGGATGAGCCAGAAGGGATTTCTCGATATTTCTGTTGAAACACATCTAAAGAATATTAGCAACAATTACAAAGGGTTAGTAGACGCGATAGAAAATTTGCAAAATTCTGGATTGTCGTTGGTAGAATCAGTGCAAGTCGTGGACGAAGTTAGTACATTGTTACACAGTATAAACGATGCAACAAGTGGACGAGTTTTAGCTAAGTTCGATAGTGTTTTAAAAAAGAATCCGGACTACACGAGATTAAGACAAATGTGCGATGGAGCATCTGCAGATTCCTTGACTAAGTCTAAAGACTATTTTAATTACGCCTGTCTTACTTCGGTAGACGTGGAACGGTCGTTTTCGAAATATAAGAACATTTTTTCGTCTCGGCGAACATCCTTCACCGAGGCAAATGTGGAAACTTATCTGATGGTGCAACTTTTTAAACAAGCCTATCCGCATTATTAAGAAGGATAGAATTTATTTATTATATCTTTATTTACAGTTACATTATTAAGTACAACAGAATAAGAAAAGCGTTCAGTTTCTCAGTTATTTCCTTATTACATCCCATTTACAACGCATACCGTTTTCAATCAAATAAAAAATCATAATGAAAATAAAAACACCTCAGCGTGTACATATATATATATATATATATATATATATATATATATATATATATATATATATATATATATATATATATATCTCTCTAATTACTAAACATTATTATTGCGTCAGCTTTTATTTTTTTACTCTTGTGTATTAATTTCGAAATATCACATATCTGCTGTGACTCACATATACGCTATTTACAATAAGCGGCCGTTGCGCCTGATTCCGATTCTGTTGGATGGCGCAATTTGGCCCGCTCTATTCATTACGGAAAATCTGCATTGCAACACAATTTCCTTATAAAAAAGTACCCACTAATGTATATGTATCAATCATAAAAGATCATCGCAACATCGCAGTGTACAAAAACTACGTGTCATTCCATTTTATAATATTTATTATATTCTGTCATAGTTTTAAATAATACTTTAATTGCTTTCATGTTGTAATTAGTGTTTTGTAACTTTGTTAAAAAGAAATAAAAGTACTGCGTCATCATGGTATGTTGTTGATGTTCTTTAACATTAAGTAACTATGCGAACACTTTTGTGACTGACTATGGGTACATTTAGTAGTAGAGCAACGAAGCTGCGCTGAAAGCCAGTGGCGGACGCATAAAAGTTTATACAAAATAAATTAAATGTGATACGTGCTCAACCACCTACCGTTTTAAGAGTCCTCCGTGACATCACAAAGTGGATAATGTCTATTTAATATTTGTAACATTAGATATGTTTCCAAAGTTGTTTCGGCAAAGTGAGTGCGGCGTGAAGAAAAAGTGTTTTTGTATGCCGAAAACGAACGTTTTACATCTAGTGACGTTATATTTGCGTAAGTAAAATAACTTAACGGTTCTGTTGACTCACCTTCATAAATTTGTCTTAATGTGCCAACATCAGGGTCTTTATCTAAAACACTTTCAAACCTTTCTAAAACACAAACATTTCTTGCGTCTTCTATCGCGCATAGCTGTGCGTGAACATGTTGCACTATTTGCAAAGATTCCACCAACGACACCGAAGAATTTTGTAGTTTTTCTATCGCATCCGCTAGTCCCACGTAATTGTTCTGAATAATTTCCAAATCTGTTTTAACTTGACTATCCTGAAATTTCAAGCGGCTTACCTTGACAGCCGCAGCTTCCTTTGGGTCGAATTCTAAAATCACGTTCTTTATATTCTCAAAATATTTAAGATAATAAAATGCAGTCTGTAACCATGTTCCTCAACGTGTAAGAATAGGTTCTGGTGGCTCAGCCATACGGGGGCACAGTCTGTGAAATTTGCGAATACGCTTTGGGGATTTGACAAACACTGCTTTTGTATGCGCTATTAAAGCGTTTACCTCAGGATAACATTTTCTAATGCTATCTGCCACATGACTGAAAGCATGAATTTTACACGTAAACAAGTTAGCATAATGTTTTTTTAAGAGACCGGCCTACAGAAAGCATGTTTGCGGCACCATCACTCATAAACATCAACAGTTGATTTGTTGTTCAAATTTTTCCAATATATTTAACACCAACATTGAAATTATTTCGGCAGTGCATTGTTGTATTCGTCTGGAAGCTAGTAAAATTGAGGGTGATGGTCGATGTGGTTCCATTGTGCGTACCATTACATTAACCACAGAATGTTTTTTACGATCTGTTGTTTCGTCCACACATAACCACAGTTTTTTATCTTGCAACTCCGATTTAATTCTTTTCTCGACATGCTCACGAGCAGACGGCACAACTCTCTGTAATGTTCTCTCACTTGGTAACTTAAAGTCCGAATATTCATTCCAAAACGAGACGTATGCTTTCTTCCTTAGTAAATGAAATGGTAAATTACATGCAATAAACACATAAATTAAATTTAAATTTGTCATAATCTCATGTGGAATTTTTTTTGAAACATGCCCTGCACTATTTACGTGCCGTAGACAATCAATTTTCTACCAACACATTAAATCTATTTTACACACTACACATTGAATTTTAGCGCCATCACACTTTAAATCAGGCATTTCTGTAATAAATTCTCTTATTGTGTCCAACTTTGGTCGTTTTCGCGACGTAGGAAACATTTTCAAAACAAACGTAGAACTACGATATAGTATACGACAGCGTAGATGTATACACAACAGATCGGCTTTCGAGTCGCAGTTATACTGACGCTTATACCGAATTGTCCCGGCCGTGTCTATTTTGTGTAAACTTTTATGCATCAGCCACTGGCTTTCAGCGCAGTTTGCGTTGCTCTATTTATGAGTGCTAATCTTATAACATCGTTGTTGCTCATGTTATCCACATTTTACATTTCAATAGCAAGGTCATTTATTGGCTCACCCCTCGTCCTCGTTTAATACTAAATTGTGCAGTATAACAGTTTTTTTTTTTTTATTATTATTATTATTGGCCTCGACTGGAAATCATTAGCCATCAGTATAACAGTTGCAACAATAATTGCTTATGACCTTACCAAAGACACTCTCATTCCTAACGTTTTCTCCACCACATTCCAGGTTCAAATGGGAGACTGATTAAATACTGGTATATATAGTATGTGTACCTTACTACAAAGTATACATATAAAACAAGCAGAATAGCTTATTCCAGATAAATATAATATGTATAAGCTTATGTTCATTTATTAGTACTTTCATATAAAAAGCAGATACCCAAACCACCAAAGCTCCTTTTTATCGACACTGTTCGAACTACAATTAACCGTATCACCTCACGAATCTCTCCCTAAATCTATATTTTCCTCCCACTTAGAACATTTCGGATCCCCTTCAAATTCCAATACATATCGATGCAATTTCTCCGTACCACTAGATGAAGATCGTAATGTGAAACGTGTGCTCCCGTGCCGAAAGCATTATCTTATCGGTAGAGATAAATCCCTTTCGGTACTGGTACGCATACGTATACATTATTTAAATTTTGATAGCTCAGTATTGAGATAAACATGAAATACATGATTTTTAATAACGTGTTGAAGTTCCTGCTACTGGTCAATTTTCACTAGGCTTAGAAAATAATTTAGAGGTAGGTGATATTAATTTATTTAATAATAATAAGCTTTCACTTTTGTTTCACATAAAACAATTATTGCATCCATTACACCTTAGGGATCTATTACGGCAATAGTATCATACTACAATACAGCTATTACATGAAACTATACATACATAGTCATAACTAGATCCAAATTAATTGCACACTATTATTATCTCCATAATTATCACCGTATGTGCATTATAATTGCATCAAACACAGCTCTTTTTCCAAATTTGCATTAGATTTTCAAACAATGCGATTTAATTAAATAATTCAAAAATGACGTTTAGTCAATTGCATTAATCTGGAAAGAACAGTAAACTCCATAGAAGTAGTATTGTTGAAGAAAATGTAGCTTGACACTATTTTATTTAAATATATATTTTCAATATCAAATATAATAATGGCAAAATTAGTGTTTATATTTTCTGCAACTTAATCTGCGCGCTAATATCTTATCTGTATAACAATGCACCTATACCGCCTTTATTGCGATTACATAACAGATAAAAATGATCAAAGTACAACATACTTTCTCATAAAATACTGCAAAATACAATATCAAGCCTAATATCGGATTAGCTGTATCATTTTGACATAATTTTCTTAAATTCCCTTGGGTTTAAGCTTCACTAAGGAAACTAAAATCAAATCATCAACCAAAGTTTTGAATAAAATACGAATTGTAAGTACTAGTATGGTATGAGATACTACGAATGCGTTACCAAGAAATACTATGTTTTGAAACATTTCCTTAATTTCCGATCGTAATTTCAACTTCTCTCATTCAAAGCATTAATTTCAAACAATACTTGGGTGCAGCTAACAAGACGAAATTTGTTTAATATCAATAAAAAACATTATAACCATCAAATATGTATAACAAATAAATTAATTAACATGTCAATTAATACAGTGACTACAGTCATCAAGGGGTCATAAATATTCTTTTACTTTGTCGCCTTTATTTTTGTTATGTTCAAAACGGGCAATGTCTCTAAATTGCAGAAATATACAGACAACAACTGCAGGGGATATTTAGTACTACTTGTATCCTGCATAAATAGCTAGAACAAAGGGACGATCGATTAGGTTTTGAATGGAAACTTGAGATGGTACTATCTACAAATCAGAGACTACATTTATGTTGAAATGGCGAATGGCCTGGCTAAAAAGGTAAAACAGAAATCGTCGAATTCTAATATAATCTAAATTGTAACATCTCCGCAATATCATCCTACAACTTCGCTGTGGCAAAAATGTAACCTTTACATGTAACACACACGCGGAGGTATAGTTCAAGAACTTAACGTTAGTCAGAGAAAATTGCTACAAGAAATTCTATCAGATTTGATAAACAGGGTGTTAATAATTTAAAACATGAAAGTGCTTCAAGAGATTGGTGCCATTATTTTATTTTATTTTTTTTACGTAATAAAAAGTAAACTTTAACATCTGTGTGAACTAAACTCAAGCAAACATCATTCGTATACAGGAATACCAAACATGACCGACTTAACCACTAGGAACTATGACGGTCTATATTCGCATGAACCGCTACTGCAGTTTTACCAACTTTGGCTCACTTTTTGTAACTACAAGAAACAACATATTTTCATAAACAGTAATTTTCTCCAAAATGAAAAGTAATGGTTAACGCTGGCCACGAGCGGTACCGCGCATCGGCGTAGAATCAGTTCGGACCGAGAGGAACGGTAATATTACTTCGTCTGCGGAGCAGTACGGACATTTTCGCTGCCGGTCATTGGCGCAATTGTTTATCTGTCCTAGAAAAATTATGATTTCGTCAGCAAAACGACCGCGGTCGGACAAACTTCGAAAATTTATTGCAGAAATTCCAGACTTAATATATGAAGGTGCTAAAATTAAATGTGTAATCTGTAAAATCCCGTTAATGTGTTGGTCCAGACAACATTGTCTACGACACGTAAATAGTGAAAAGCATGTCTCAAAAAGAAATTGCGCACGAGACAATGAAAAATTTATATTTAATTTATGCGTTACGTTTATCGCATGTAATATACCGTTTAATTTACTAGACAAGGAACCATTTATCTGCTTTTGGAATAACTATTCGGAGTGCAAATTACCAAGTCGAACATCGTTACGAAGAATTGTGCCATCTGCGCGCGAACATATTGAACAAAAAATAAAATCGGAGTTGAAAGATCAAAAATTGTGGTTATGTGTCGACGAAACAACAGATCGGAAGAAACATTATGTTCTTAATGTAATGGCACGCAAATTGGAACCTCATCAATCGGCACCTTCAATTCTATTAGTCTCCAAACGAATACAACAGTGTACTGCCGAAGTAATTTCAAAGTTAGTGTTAAATACATTGGACAAGTTTGAACTTTCAACAAACCAACTCTTGATGTTAGTGAGTGATGGTGCTGCAAACATGCTTTCTGTAGGCCGGTCTCTTAAAAAGCATTCTGCTAATTTGTTACACATTACGTGTAAAATTCATGCTCTCAATCTCGTGGCGGATAGTATCAGAAAATGTTATCCTGAGGTAGACGCTTTAATAGCGCATACCAAAGCAGTATTTGTCAAATCACCGAAACGTATTCGCGAATTTCACAGACTGTGCCCCCGTATACCAGAGCCACCAGAACCTATTCTAACTCGTTGGGGAACATGGTTGCAGGCCGCGTTTTATTATCATAAATATTTTGACAATATTAAGAACATAGTTTTACAATTCGATACAAAGGAAGCTGCCGCTATCCAGAAAAGCCAGTAGAAATTTCAAGATAGTCAGGTTAAAATGGATTTAAAAATCATTCACGGCAATTACTTCGGGCTAGCAGATGCAATAGAAATACAACACAAATACACAAATAGTGCAACATGTTCACGCACAGCTATGCGCGATTGAAGACGCAAAAAATGTTTCTGTTCTAGAAAAATTTGAAAGTGTTTGTGAGAAAAATTCTGATTTTGGCACATTAAGACACATTTGTGAAGGTGCGTCAACAGAATCGTTAAGTTATTTGAAAGATTATTTTACTTACGCAAATATTACGCCACTCATGCCGTACTAGTTTTGCCGAAACAACAGTTGAAACATATCTAATGTTGCAGATATTTAACAGACATTCTTCACTTTGTGATTTCACGGAGGGCTCTTAAAATGGTAAGTGTTTGAGCACGTGTTATTTAATTTTTATTTAAAAGATGAGCGAAATTACTTGCGGCAGCAAACATCTCTAGTAGCAGAATAACTCTAGTGGAACGCGAGGCCTGGTCGACTCTACGCTACTGCGCGGTACCGCTCGTGGCCAGCTTTAGTAATGGTACTTATTTCTGCAAAACATTTTCTTAACTCATTAACACCCTGTACATTTAATCTCATTTTTTGTGATAAACTGATTCCTTTGAAAAAGAGGATTTAAAAAAAATGACATTTCATCGTAAAATAATATTTTTTCCTCTTCTTAACTCATCTGAAGGCCTATTATACATACCAACTTACTTGTCACCAATATGTAGATCATCCATCAATTTGAAATTTCAAATGTAATTTATGTTTGTTTCAGTTTGCAGTTTGGGCATGTTGTTTATGATTTTAGTGTTCTTCTTCTCATTAATAGTAAATATTAATAAATATTAGCTATAAAACGAAATATAATCAAACAAATGCTAACAAGATGGCATTCAACGCATTGCCTAATTACAAATTTGCTATAGAGATACGTTTGAAAACAATATAATGAGTTTCCACAAAAGTTGTATTTCCTTTTAAATAGGAATGTTTTTTACCTTGGTTAACATTCCACACTCATACTGTATAATTTCATATGCATTTCCTACTGGTAGCTCCCCTTGCTTCCACCATTAATGTTGTTATCCTAGGTCGTATGACTTCTTCGACTGTTTTCTGCTTGTTTACGATTACAGGTTTATGAAACGTCGATATTCTCTTGCAACATCTTTAAAAAAATCGTCTAAGTTTGTGTGCACACTCAAAAAAATAGATAATACCAGGTATGAGAAATATAATAAAATATGATCATAAAAAAACTTAATCGAGGTGGCCATGTTTTTTTAATATTAATTACAACTGCATCTGACAATTAAATCTTGCAATCATATCAAGATTGAAACTTAAAATTACGTTTGACATATTTGAGAGTAATGATGCAAATAGGTTTCTACTTAAAGCGTAAATGGCTCTTGTGGTAATCTAAGTCAATAAAAGTAAAGCTAGCAAAATAGAAAAGGCATTTCCCAATAAAAGTAAAAGAAGAATTTAGCAAACAATAGTAAATGCTCAAAATGATCTTCGATTACAAATCTTAGTCGTTTCATGTTGGTAAATGCGATGACGAGGTGTTAAGGCATTATCGCGTCACAAACATTTTAAATTGCTTCGGTAAATTCTTGTATTGTGTGTGGTGGATCAATAATTCTTCCTATCCAAACACCGACCTTTTCAGAATGCAATGGCTTCTGTATCATAACATAATGGTTTTTACTGGATCATATACGCATGGTTTATTTATTAACAAAACCATTGAGGTGGAACCAAGCTTCGTCTGAGAAGAAGGATTTGCCAAGGATATTACCCTAGGAGTATTGCGGTCGTTAGGAACAAACACGTGGTTTAAAACTGTCAGGATGACGACCAAAGTTTCAGAAAAATGTAATTCTTTTAAATTCCACCAATGTTTCACTTTTACTTAAAGCTTCATCAGGGTCTATCTGCTTTAATTCCTTTATGACCCTGATGAATAGAAGCGAAATATTTGTCAAATATAAAAGAGTTACATTTTTCTGAAACCTTGGTCGTCATTCCAACAGTTTTAAACCACGTGTAAGGATATTACCATCATTCATGTGATTTTCAAACCAACAAACATTCGGCCCGATAAACCCGTTTTATCCGACAAGAATATGGTCAAATCCGTTCGATCCCACTTTAAAAAATGCATTTTCGAAAAAAAAGAATTTCATTTATATTGCACTATTCCCAGCATTCTAAAATTAATAATAACTTTGATGCCGATTTACTTATTACTTATTTATTCCAAACTAGTAACATGAACATGAATATACCACAACACGAAAAGGTTTTCCCTTCTCTATGATAACGCCGTTTCAGTTTTACGAATTACATTTTTTCGAATAAAATTACCGACAATAGATTCACGATCATTTTCAAAGCAGTATTTTTATTGCACAATCTGAAAACATAACAATATTGTTCCGCAGACTTTTACGACTGATATCAGTACTGATACAATCATCTCCTATAGCAACTAATGCTAGTGAATATGTTGACTTAATAATAAAAGATAATAAACAGAGAAAATGGGAAATCTACTCCAGTCTTAATTGTGAAATATTTGTTCTTGTAAAGGGAGCATATGAATTATATACACTCAGGCGCAAAAAATTCAATCCATTACTTGTTTCATCTTTATTTATACTTTTAAAACTCTGGACTTGTTACATGGTGTATATAAATATAGACTGACACTCGTATTATTAAAAGGTATCAGTTTGCTGACTTTTTGTTTTGCATTTGCCAACAAACAATGAATGATGTTTGTGTTAACAATTTGTGGTCGATAATCGAAAAAATATTGTGTCTTATGTTTATTTTTGGGGACGTTTTGACAGTTAAAAAGTGTTTGAAGTGGGAAACATATCCAGTTTTCTTTCTAAAAAATGTCTAACTCCAACGGGTGCAGCCAGGGCAGTGGTTTCAGTTCAAGCTGGCCGTAGCCAATATTATGCTGCTCAGGTACTAGGCGTTACTCGTTCAACAGCCCAAAGAGCCGTTTAGTGATTTAATGAAACTGGCAGCTACACTAGGAGACCAGAATCAGGCCGTAGAAGAGCAACATTCGAACGAGACAATCGATTTGTGGTTCCTTCAATTTTGAAGAATAGGCATCTGACTTCGGTAGGCAAGTCGACTGAGCGAAGTAATGTGCAAGTAAGCAAATTCGTCGATTAGCCGAAGCTAATTTTATGTCTAGAAGACCAGACCAAAGTTCACGGCTAACCGTAGAACATCGTAGAGCTCGACTAGCTTTTGCACAAGATCACGAAAACTGGATTCACGCCGATTGGAGCAACGTATTATTCTCGGATGAATCCAGATTTTGGCTAAGATTACCAGATGGCCGGGAAAGAATTTGGAGAAAACAGGGGGAGCGATTTGCTCAATGCAATATTTTGGAAAATTAGCTGCCGAAGAGACTCCGTTATGGTTTGGGCGAACATAACTAGCGAAGGACGTACTGTATTGGCGGTGGTTGATGAAGGTTCTATGACGGCTGCAACGTACATAAACTCCATTTGAGAAGAGCACGTGATTCCTTTTGCTCCATTTATAGGACCTGATTTCATTTTTATGGATGACAACGCGCGTCCGCACCGTGCCCGGATCGTCAACGAATATTTAGGTGAGGTCCGGATTGTGCGTATGAATTGGCTAGTTTGCAGTCCCGACCTCCATCCAATAGGACATTCCTGGAACAGACTAGGAAGACAGATTCGAGCACGTGTACCCCGTCCAAACAACCTGACTGAACTTGCTATGGCGCTTCAGGCGAAATGGGAACAATCGGACCAAAATGATGTTCAAAATATAGTGAACTCCACGCCGAGACTTATTCAAGGTGTCAGAAGAGCCCGAGGTGGAAATACTCAGTATTAGTTGCAATAAGTACTCTAAAATTTTGTTATTATTGTTTTTTTTTGATTAATGAAACCCTTTTAATTTTCTGAATTCCAAAATCTAATACAATTCAATAAACTAATTTGTTTTTTATTGAAAATGTGTTTTTTATTGAATTTTATCTGTTTCTCTTAAATTTATCCTTAAAATTATATCTCAAAACATTTTTTCTTTACGTAGAAAAAAAATTTAAATGGATCGAATTTTTTGCACCTGGGTGTATTTTTTTATATTTTCGATATCAAATTATGAATATACTTACCTTAGACCAAGGTATTTATACATACTACGTCTTCTCAAAACAAAAGCTTGGGAAAAGTAAGTTTAAATTTCAAAAAAGAATGTTCAAAATTAACAGAGAAGGGACTTGGTGGGCCGAACAGGCCCATTCGCACCTCTAATGTCAACCCGTTAACGGCTTAGTTTACGAGAACCGCTATTTACAGAACATCAGATATTACAAAAACGGGTTTAGTCATAAGTTTATGACATCATTAGTACTTAACCTCTTTTCGAAACTAAATTACTGTAACAATTTTATGTTGGTAAACAACACTTACACTCTACTTCGTTCATGGTTAAGTGAATAAATTGAATATACACTTAAATAATTTGTTGAGACGCCTTTTTTACTCATTTAAAGGATGCAATGAATATGAAAGAAATTAAACCAATGTACATAACAGAATCATCTAAAATATTCACTTGCTAAAGTGCAAAAATTCATGCACAGTGTGTTCTGAAATACAAATTCTGACGCTTAACCACCATGAGTTGGTACAATGTAATTGTAAAAAAAAATTAGAAAATATTAGAATCTACACCATTCTCATCGCAAATTGTCATATTTATACGATGTATTTATACTTTCTATAGAAAGAAACCAAATGTTATGTGGCAACTATTTTAACAAAGTACCTACATTATTAATTTCTGATGGTGTAGAATATGCTTAAAAGTATATGGGAACGAGTAATTTTGCTAGACGTAACGAAGTTAAACAAAGGAAGATGACCGGTAACTTACAAGTTATAACTAAGCATACGTAAACTACGTTAATTATAGGAGAATGGTATCATAAATACCTGTGTTAAGGAAGACAACGCAATTATTTTGCATTTAGTAAATTTATTTCTCGACATAGTCTCCTTGTAGTTCTATATGCCTAGTCTAACGATGTTCCAACTTTTTTAAGCCATCCAAATAATAGGATTTATCGACTCTGCAAAATAAGCGTCTGTTTTGGCAACGACCTATTCTTCATTCGTATTGCGCTTGTATAAACATTGCTTTGAAGTTATCACGCGATTCCGTTTTTGATCAATCGTCAGCAGACGCGGCATCCATCTCGCCGATAGCTTTCTCATACTCAATTTTTCCTGAAGAATGTTTTACACACGTTCAATTGAGATGTTTACCATATTAACAATCTCTCTAATATTCACCCGGCGGTCTGCTAACACGATATCATGAACTTTATTGATCATATCGTCCGTAGTCATCTCAATGGGACGACCTGGTCGCTCCTCATCAAAGGCGGATGTTTGGCCACGCTCAAATTTATTAAACCAGTATCTGATGGTAGTCATCGAAGGTAGATGGTCCTTATAAACTCCATCCATTCCTGCACACGTTTTCCGATCCAAAAAAAGAAATCGAATGACTGACCAGTATTGTTCTTTTTTCAAAATTCCACAAATACATAAACTTGCTAACTTTCAACAGCTCTCAAAACAACACTACTCGATGAATCTCTCCGATATTTTGACAGGAGTCGACTAAAGAATAGTACTCTCATTCGATAATGCAGATTTTGACACAAAGCGCCGTCTGTCTCCAAACACGGATACTTTTCCTACCATCCTCGTATCTATAGTCGAATCTTCGGATCTTGTCCGTTTTGTCATCAACAAAATCCATATGTATCACATCGCTTAAAAAATGGCGTAACAGACAAGGTCAAAAAATCCAATTGTAAGCTATAAAAGTAGTCATATAAATTCCAATATCTAAGTTATCATTTTCAGTTCCCTTAATGCATTTTCAACCATTTACGTAACAGCACTATGTTTACTCCAGCTTCTCCAAGTCATGTGTGTTCTTGCCATGTATTACAGATACCCAAATCAATATTATGTTACGAAAATCCTCGGTATTTCAATATTATAAAAAGAAAGAGGTAGGTGTAAAACTTTAACGATTTTTTTTAATCGAATAATTTGTTTTCATCCTATTACTTCGCCTTGTACATACCGTTTTATCTGTTATGTATATTAGAAGTCGGTGAAATCGACTGCCGGTAAATTAAAAACATCCATATTTGTCAATGTTAGAAAGCACTCATTCTAAATCATTATTAGCAAATGGTTACTGTGTGTATGTAGTTGCTTTTGCCTATTCAATTGAATGTTATTTATAGTTCTAACTAACTTTTTGCGCATTTTGCCAATAGAGTAGTTTTCTAATTCTTTCTAAATTTGGAAGCTTAAATTTTTAATATATCTACTCCTTTTTTGGTTTTAGAAATAACATTATAGGTTTGTAACTGCTTAATGTATATCTTTTATTTGATCTCTCAATTCATGTTGGTACAATTTTTTTGTTTTCACATTGGTTCATTTATGGTTAATACAATCTACAATTTTACCATACTGATTTTCTCATTTGCCTTACTCTTTTAACCATTTAAGGCAGATTTTTTTTTTCAATAAAATAGGTGAAAAATATTGTTAATGGTGTGAATCAATAATAAAACATATTCATTCAAAAACAATATTTTTAGTTTAAAAATTGTTGTGATTGTGATACGACACGACAAATCATCATCACTCAGTTCAGTTTAGCATTGGATTCTATGTTGATAAACTGTAATTTGCCACTACGCTTACTCGATAAACAACCGTTTAAGGACTTTTGGAACAAATACAATCCCGAGTTGCGGTTGCCAACGGAGAAAACGGCACGTAAGCATGTTGCATTTGTACCCGATGACGTGGAAAACCAAATGAAACGCATATTGAAAAAACAATTTCTTTGGTTATGTGTTGACGAGACAACTGACTGTAAAAAAATTCAATTGTAAATATTATGGTACGCATACTAGACCCTATTAAACCTACATTACCACTGTTACTAGCTAGCCGAAGACTACAAGAGTGTACTGCTGCAGCAATTACGAAGGTTGTATTTAGTACGTTGGAAAAATTTCAAATTTCAAATGATAAAGCGTTGATCTTTATGAGCGATGGCGCAGCGATAATGCGTTCGGTAGGCCGTTCTCTTCTTGAACATGGTTGCAAGTATTTACATGTTACGTGTAAAGTGCATGCTTTACATCTTGTGGCAGAAACCATTCGACAATGCTCTCCCGAGGTAGATGCATTAATAGCAAGCACAAAAAAAAGTATTTTTGAAATCTCCCAAACGCCTACGATCATTTCACACAGAGTGTCCTGGTATTCGTCAACCACCGGAGCCAATTCTTACACGTTGGGAAACATGGCCGCAGGCAGCTTTTTATTATGCTGAACATTTCAAAATAGTAAAAGCTGTTGTTGCACAACTCAATCCTGCCGAAGCTACAGCTATTAAGGAGAGCCAGTCAAAATTTCAAGATATTTCCAATTATAAAATATATCGTTGTCATTATTGGAGTCTCTGCAAATTATGGACGGAGTGTATACACAGCTACTGACTATACATGACGCAAAATATAATCGCGTTTTAGAAAAGTTCGAGAGTGTGCTACAAGAAGATTTTGATTTTAGCACATTAAAACAAATTTGTGATGGTGTATCGAATAATCCACTGACCAAGTACAAAGAGTATTTTAATCATGCATGTATAACATCGGTAGATGTTGAACGCTCTTTTTCCAAATATAAACTCATTTTCTCACCACGGCGAACATCGCTCACCGAGACAATTGTGGAAACACATCTAATGGTGTCAACTTTTTGCCACCCTTATCCATTTCCATATTAAACGCATTTGCAATTTTCTTAGCTGAATAACCTAGCTTTTGTATAAATTTGCCCTTCCGTACGCATTTTTTAAAATTAATTTTGTTTCTTATACTGTGCAATGCTTTGCGTGACCCATGACAATCAAATAATTAGTTTAAGAGGAACGGCCAATCTAAAATTAGAATTTAAATTATACTGTGCTACGAACTTCTTTTTTCCATCAAAAGCAGGCAAATGCTATTTTATTGCACACGCATGTAATACGCGGATCCTAAACTTCGATAATTCCCTAGGCTATTCGTTGCAGATTTCAATAACAATACGGTTGTTGGGATACTTAAGTCTCTCTGTTTCAGTAAAAAAATTACGTTGAACAACAATTCGTAAAACAATAAGATTGACAGAGACATTACTTTTTCTACTTGGTACTGCTATTGTTTTGCACAAGTTTGTACGTGAAACTTATTTAGTAGCAAAAAAGTAACCACTGCTAAAACATCTTATGAAAGTGATAATATTTTGAGAATATTAAGAACGTGGTTTTACAATTCGATTCAAAGGAAGCTCCAGCTACCAAGGAAAGCCAGTCGAAATTTCAAGATAGTCAGATTAAAACGGATTTAAAAACTATTCAGAACAATTACATTGGACTAGTGGAGGCAATAGAAAAATTACAAAATCCCTCGGTGTCCTTAGTGGAATCTCTGCAAATAGTGCCACATGTTTGAAGGTTTGAAAGTGTTTTAAAGAAAGATTCTGATTTTGGTACATTAAGACAAATTTGTGAAGGTGCGTCAACAGAACGGTTAAGTTGTTCCAAAGGTTATTTTAATTACGCAAATATAATGTCACTAGATGCAGAACGTTCGTTTTCTGCATATAAACACACTTTTCCTCACGCCGCACTCGGTTTGCCGAAACAACTGTGGAAACATATCACATATATTTAACAGACATTATTCACTTTGTGATTTCACGAAAGACTCCTAAGACGGTAAGTGTTTGAGCACGTATTATATTTTATTTCTGACCATTTATTTTATGTAAACTTTTTTGCGCCCGCCACTGGCTGTTGGTGCAAATTGAGCAACTCTAGTAATAAGCATACTAGGGTAAGGATTCATTTATAGGCGCGGGTCCCATACATATAGCGAATAATGTTGTCGCTTGTGCTAGAAGCGTTCTTGATTCGCTTCGCGCGCTCCTCACTTTATATTTTCATAACAGGCAAACGTTGTAACACTGTCCACATATTTTAGCGGTTCACTTTACTACTGAACTTACCAACGCGGTATATTTTGGAAGTGTTTTACGTTTTGGTTTGAAACTCAAAAATTGACTGAAGTACTGTATGTCGCACAATGTTTGGAAGTTGGACAACTTAATAATATGAACCTTGAGTAATCTTTAAAACAACCTTTACATGTTACTTTGAAATAAGATTTCCCGTTTCCTTAATTTCTGATTCCTTTATAGATTTCGATAATATTTTAAAATAAGCAAACATTTTATAAACGTTTTTTTTTTCTGTAATCATGCAAAATAAAAAATGTTATGGACGATAACGTTTATTCATTGCCAATTTGTATCGTACAGAAATGTGCGATAGTGGTGATGGTAAAGTATTGAATAAATAAAATAACAGGATAGATGCGCATCCCTTTGATGATGCAATTGGAAACATTCAGAATACTTATTGCTCCAAACCGTTACACCACGTCACGTCCGCCCTTAAAAAGATTGGTTACTAAAGCGCGTCTTAACGTCCGTATGCAGTACACGTTTTATGGGAATTCGATGCACGGTTGCCAAATTGTCCAATCATATGTTCCATTATCATTTCTGGTTCATTATTTGACATTTCATACGATCAAAACATAACCCATACACAACCTTTATGAGTGTTTTAGAAGTTGATATGGTATTAATTTGAAAATTAACACCAAAAAGTTAAAGAATGGGTAATAATTAAAGCAAAAATATGTAAAAATTTTGTGATTACGCTACTACATAAAAATTTGTGGAAGATATTAAAATTTACACAGCAATACAGACAGATTTAATATTTAAATTGTCAAATATTTATTAAATTGGATGCACCGGTTTGGTTTTATAAACTATTTGTGATATAAAAATTCGTAATGTAAAATGTAAAAAGTAAGAATATTTCCAAAAATTAATAAATAAACCTACATACATTTTAATACTCTTCACTGACGCAAATATTCATTAAAAGATTAAATAATTATATACTGTTTTTTCTGTACATATTACATATGCCGCAATTATAAGACGGTAATCGAAGAACTTTATGTCCTCTTCATTTTGCAAACACGTCAATCCTGTTTTTATCATGCTGCCGTTTAATTGGTGGTACGCAAATCAGTAAGTCTCTTTTTAACACATCGTTAGTGGTTAGTATTTGTTTTCCACGAAACCATTCAATAATTTGGTTTTTATTCCATGCTGTCGTTGGAATTTTTTATAATTTTCTTCAGTGATAGGAGAAATTATCAAGAACAATTACTGCGTTCTGCAATATATTTGTATGTTTCTGAATCCATCTCATGATAATCGTCAAAACCATTATCAACACGAGCATGAACTAATGCAAAACAAGGCCCCAAACCAGAGGGTGATTTGAAACACTGAAACCAGTGCTTAGTCCTTGTATAATAGCTTGTCGGCTGTTTTGAATAGTGTCTATACACTTTTTAATTTACTGCGTGGCCATGATTCATCTGTATATATTACACTTCGAGCTGAAATAATATAAAATTACAAGTAAATTAACAATTTGTATACATACATATAATAAATAAGCAAATGAAAAGTATAAAATGTAAAGAAATAAACTGTACCTTCTTTAGATTCCTTGATGTTTTTCGTAAGCTTTTGTGCTTCCATAAATATTATCTCGTTCAATTAGTATACTTTTCTGTTCTATGTTCTTAAATTCAAAACCCATATGATGAAGTCAGTGAGATCATCATCACTATTGATAGCAGCACGAATTGTATTTAAAGTAGGTGGCATATTCTGTATAGAAAGCCATGCACTTTATGTCCAATACATGCTTGCATATTTCCATTATATGTATGTAATCAGTCATTTACTTGTATGCCCTTCCTTTTCTTGTTTTTTTTTGCTTGATAATATAAACCTTTTTTTGGCTCTGTTGTAATTTATATATTATACGCTTTGAGCAACCTAAAGCTTTCCTTCTTGGGCAGCAACATAGATTTATTAAAGTAATTGAACACATTGGCAATCATGTTTTTCCTTACGATTAAATGTTTCTGCCTTACTTCGTTTTCTGTCTACTGGCTCCATTAATGTAGTGAAAACTATAACAAAATGTATAGGTTATCACATTTATAAGAACTATGGAAAATGTCCATATTTACCTGTATACGTTTGAAAGTAAGAGAAACGCTCTAAATAGAACGACTTATACAATTTGACAGTTGACAGCATAGATATTAAATAGACATTTGTTTACATAAATATAAGTGCGATATCGCAACATCGCAACCGGAAATAAAGGTAGCGTTATTGATGAGCTTCTAAGTATAGAAAGAGATACACTGTTGCTATTAAATCCCATATTGCATTTGGAGGTTGAGACAGTCTGTAGGTATTTCAATAAACTTTTAAGGTATGGTAAAGGCTGAGTTACACGATCCGTGCTTCGACGGACCTCGGACCGCGGACCGCGTAACATACGGTATGTTTACCGTGGCTCGCAGTTCGCCATACCCAGTCCAGATAGTCGAATGTCGGTAAAATTTAAGCAACGCAAAGGAGTGGACTGCGTCGGTCCGCGATGGTTCGGCAGATTACAGACCATGCATTGCCGTCGATAATCAGCTGATTAGCTCAATCACATATACAAAGATAAACGAATTTTTAAAAATAGATACTTTTTAAGAAAGTACTGAAACCGTAGATTTACCTGTCTCCATTTCTCATGTAGGATGCTACATGCTACCCATCATCTCTTTTTACGTTTGTTTAGTTTTTGTTATAAAAATAGGCCGCTAGATCATTCCACGGCGATAGGCGCGACATTTGCATGTATAAATCATCCCAAAACTCGAAAAAAATTGCTTTAAGTTACTGATTGTTAGATAGTCATGTTGGTGATGTTAATCCTTGAGTTTGCAGGTCTATACTTAAAATTCAGTTTGATGTACCATTGCTTTCATAAAAATCTGGGATAAGCGATACTACTATGACATTATCCATTTTAAACACGTTTTGTAAAATATGAAATAATTTAATGTCAAATTGTCTGTCAGTGTCAATCGTAAATCGACAAGTTGTGTGCAGTACTTAATTATTGAAATATAGTAATAATGCATCATCAATGTAATATGGTTTTCAATAAAAACGTTTATATTTAAACATAATTTTTTTTTTTTGCTAAAAGCAAACAGTTTCTAAAATAAACGGATATAATGTATAACTCTTAAGTTTATGCAAAATATTTTTCTTTAAGTTATTATCGCAACACTCAAAAAACGTCAAAACGAGGTCATAAGAGTTGTCCCAGATTTTTATGAAAGCAATGGTACTAGTAATTAAGTTATATATTTACTGAAATAGTGACGGGTGTGACGGGCACAATTATAAATAATGTGCTCTTTGTGCAAATACACCGTGGTCAGAAATTCGCAGAAACTCATCAAGTAGGGCGATTCTAGGATTAATTCCGAGTCGACAATCCTGATTCAGAAAAGTTGTATGGTCATTCATTATAGCACACAACCCCATTAAAGTTGAAAGTGTGCGACTGAAAAATAATTTAAATTTGAAATCTTCTATGGTAAGCCATGTTTTTTACAATCAAATAGAATTATGCAACACTACGGTGGTGTAATTAATCGTTTTATGCCTAATTTCGTGTTTTTAACATTTTTTTAAACTGCTTTTTTTACCTTAAAGTACATATGTATATTTTGGATATTGTTTATGAGGATCCTACTTGCACTAGACAAAAGGCCCTGGAAACGAACATTCAGAGTAAGACAACAGTTCTTTCAGTGCTAACAGAAAACCCCTTAAGACTGTTTCATGTGACGAAAGTGCAACCATCATACGAAAATAACACTGTTCAAAGAATAACGTTTTGCAGTACAATTCTAAACAGAATTCAAGAAGAGCCAAACTTTTTTATCGCCTATTTTGTGGAGTAACAAATGCATGTTCACAAGAGATGGTGTCTTCAATAGTCATAATTTCCATTTGTGGGTAGATGAAAATTCCAGAGCGATTAGAGGATTTGGACATCAAAGAAAATTTTCAGTAAATGTGTGGCTAGGCATCTTAAACCGTCACATTGTAGGACCAATATTTCTTCCGAATAGAACGAACGCAATTGAATACGTAACTGTCCTAGAGGAAGTATTGAATAATGTTAGAGCCAACATGTTTTACATGCAACTTATAATGCAAGAATCTCAAGATCATGGTTTCCAAATAGGTAGATTAGGCAAAATGAATCAATATCATAACCAGCAAGGTCTCGAGATATGAATCCCCTTGACTTCTTCGTTTGGGGCTTTTTAAAAAAGAAAATATATGCGATGACTCCGGCCAATGAAGAGGAAGTAATTTCTTTTTAGTGTGGGGACTGCATTCTTAAAGCTTATCATAAACTCAGGAGCCTTGTGTGTGTAAAGTGTTCCATGGCTTTGTTGCTATCATACGCTCGGCGTAAAGGGTGGATGCGCAGTTCATTGTACCCCAACTGCGAATGGTGACTCGGGAGTGTAACGGACCCGTTAAGAAAATTTTATTCTAGCGAGACTCGAACACACAGTGCCTAACTCTGCCCAGTCAAGCGCAGGGCCTCTTACCGCTAGACCACCGAGCCGTTGAATTGAATTAATAGAATTAACGCCACAGTTCAATTAATTTCCCCCGATATGTTGCAACGCGTCCTAAATTCAATTCCACAAAGACTACAGCTTTATAATCAAACTAATGGGCCTAATGGCTACCAATTTGAGCATTTACGCTAATTAACAATGATTATTATTATTATATTAGACTTAACTAAAACTCGTATCTTGTCATGTCGTTTCCGCTGATTAATTGTTGGTTTTATACGGTGTTGCTAAATCTACACTTCTTTCAAGTAATCCTTATGATCTAACTATTGACTATACAACTTTTCCGAAGTAGAATTATCGACTCGGAATTAATCATAGAATCGCCCTACCTGACGATATTTCGTGAATTTCTGACCGTCCTATACATTCAGTTTTTGCTCAATGATTGCATTTTCTTTATTGATTGTGAAATGAAAATAAATTTTAAAAAAGTTACCAGTCAAATAAGGAAGTAAAAAATTGTAGATTTATACAAATAAGTTTTTGAAAATTTGACGGGCGTGACAAGTTTATTTTTCTAGAAAATTGGGTTTTTGAATAATAAATTAAACTAGTACTAATGATGAAAATAAGGTTTAATTGAAATCTAAAAAGGTTTAAGAGAGGAGTAAGCTGTTACCGCACAATATATTTTATTATTTGGGTTGCAGTATTTAAAAGAATGGTTTATTTGAATGCGTGGAATTTGATGAAGTTTTGCTCATTAGATTTGTACGTTATAGTAGCATTAACACTGGAAATCTTACAAGGTTAACCATAACAAAATAGAAACATTTTACGTAGGAATTTTCTGTTTGCATGAGTCAAATTGATTTGTTAACTATCCAAAAAGTCAACGACGGTGTGTTCCATAGTACCGTGGAATGGCTCTGCAGACAACACATAAAAAATCAGTTGCTATAGTTTGTTGTATTGTATCCATGGTGTCAAGAATTGAACAAATCGTAAAGGTTCTGAAGAAATGTCGAGCCTGCGGACGACGAGTCGCACAGACCGTTTTAACACTTTCGATTCAACTGACGAACCTTCAATTCAACGAACTGCTTCCGCAGTTTGCCGCACCACGAATCGTATAACCGGGCTTTTAGGATGATTTATCCAACAATTTAACAAGAAATTAATTTTTTAATTGCTCACGGATTGCTTTTGTTCTTTGCAATAAGCAAAGAGTTACGCTTATTCCAGTATTTTCATTCGTTCCATATTTACGACCGCCCACACACAATTTACAAAACTTACAATAAGAAATATGTAAATTTGACAAAAAAAAAACAATGATTACCACATGCACTCCTTTGCGAAAATATTAGAAGAACAACTTGCTTTTAAAATTCAAATCTTAAAGTAGATGTATCAACAGCAAAAGTATTATTTCGTTTAACATTGTTTACGCATGTGCATACATCATTACCTTCAAAGTCAAACAAAACATATGTATGTCGTAAAGCAACAAATATTTATAAAACAACGCGCCAGTTGGTACAATTAAAAGGAATTAGAGAATGATTAACATCTGAAAAGCAATTAATTATATAGAACCTTGAGATTTAAAATAGATTCGTTCTTCGCAAAAAGGAAATTACAGCACAAAATAAATGGAAATAGATATTCAATATTATAGTAAGCACATGTCACGCTAAAGAGGTAATTGCATCAAACTAGTGATTGAATGCAAAGAGTAAAAAATAGTTAATAGATAGTGGTTTAGAAATGATCGGCCATTATTTATCTTTGTTAACTTATCAGCTGGTGTAAAACTACGTTGATGTACGTGAGTAATATGTGGATACGATTCTATACTTCGCTTGTCTGCAATTTCTAACTTGAACGTATAACATAGGTTTTTTGTAGGCCAACATTTTTATTACTTTAAAATGCCGCTTAAAACTGTAAATGAACGACATAAAAAACTGTGACATCGTGCTAATAAAAAATAATTAATCGTTTTGCAAGAAAAATTACGTATAACATTTTGCTTGTAAACTTTCATGCCAATCGATGCATAAATTTTATGTCACTCTGCTTGTGTTTGTTCCGGTCGACCTAGATTATATTAAGATGACAACTATTTTCTGGCAAAAGATCGTCTAAACACTAGTCTTGAAAATTCTCTTAGCTCTGTTATATTTAGATTTTTATATTCAACTCTTGTTTACGTTTTTCATATGCTACTGCGATCTCTGTTAGCTGGCTGGGCATAAATATATTCTAATTAACTGTGCTTCAAAACAAATATCACACAGACGCTGCCTAAATCTGTCTGCAAATGGTCTAATTTGTTTATTTACTTCTTGCAGAAGATGTAAACCATACATTTGGACCGCTAGATGGCAGCTTATACGCGACCATAACGAAGAAACCGGAACTTTCACCCGGTGCTGTTTCAAGTCCCCTTACTGTGTCGATGGACTCAGGGATATCGTCAGCAGGTGAGCCTTTGCAAAAAGTTAGATTGAAAATGTTAAAAGAACAATAATTAAGGAATTATGACGTAAAATCAATTATATACAAAACAGAAGTATCTACCGATTGGCGTGTACTTTCCCTCCTCTTTACACGATAATATGGCTCATAAAAAACACCAATTAATTAAAAATTTATCACATAAGCCGATTATTAATCCTAATTCACAACTATCAATGGCAAATGTAATAACTTTCAATACGTTCAACTCAAGGTTTGCTCAAATGGAAGAATACAATGTCCGCAACCGTAAGTTCTTTTCGAAAAGCAATCAACCTATTCTGTGAAGGATAAATTAACTAAAAGTAAATAATTCCTTCATGCTATGGTGGACATGGAACTTAAAATCGGAAGAATCAACATTACGTTTTCTACAATACATTTTTTGCGATCGTATGGAAAATAACTATGTAATACAATAGCTTTTTAAGCATATATTTTACAATTACGTTTCAAAGAGTGGCAAACATTTTGCACTATTATGGGGCGAAGTAAATGCAATTTCTCATCTCTGCAATAACTGCGCGCAAATATGACACAACGCTTTTAAATTTTTTTATGCCTTTTACTTTTCTGGGCATAGGCAAGATTTTCAGTATGGAGAATGAAATGATGAAATTCATGTTCATTTTCAACAGTGCATTATTACCTACATATATGCATAAACTTATAGAAAATGTAAAACATTAAACCATACACAATTTTCTTTATCTTCTGAAAATCGCTAGAAAACTTGTTCTTTGAAATAATTGTCGTTTTTCACCTTTCTTCTGTGTACGCTCAGCATGCAAAAGCCATTGAGACATTCTTACATCATGAGTATCGGAGTATCGAATGTCCTCTGAATCGTTGCTGTCGTGCACAACTGTGTGAGACAAATCTCAGTGCCTGCCTTGTGTGAGGGAAAAAGTTCTCTGTTTTCTTCAAAACAACAAGGTTGGATGTTGCTAGATCTTTATTTCCCCAGCTCTTTTGTTTCCACAAATTGAACCACAGCTCAGCCTTGATTTTCAACTCAGATAGACAAGTGTTGGCTTGCTTAACTCGAATCCTAGGACTTCACCAATCTCTTTTGCGTCATCACTGAGTTCTTTAACTGTTCCTCGGCGACACGGTAGGAAGTGATAGTGATAACCGACGTAATTCGCTTGATATGCTGCAAGCATCTGATTAAGTCAAGAGGTTTTACTATGCGTCCCAACAAAGTTTTCGTGCAAAATACAAAAACAGTTTTTGTTGCAGCTGGAATGCCACTATCCTGGTAGCTGTGTTTCTTTCTTCAGACAGTTTCTGAAGTCCTACAATAGCCACAAGGCTTAACTTGAAAACATCAATACTTTTATGCTTTTGAGACCACCTTGCTTCACAAAGGAGAGGTGAGGTGCACATCCCCTTGATAACACCGATTCACGAAAATGCCTGATTGCCTTTTATCGTTGACATGTGACATGATTGAGGTCGTTAAGAACAAGGTTTGTGGCTAGAACAGTGAAAATAAAGTCCTTTAGTAAATATTTCGCAATTTTTTTTCACGCCTCTGCCGTTATCCGCCATTGTTGAGCAACCATCGTACTTTGTCCAACACACATCTTAGAGTCAATACCCACATCGTCGATAAACGCTTCGACTTAGAAATAAATAATTTATTGTTTCATTGACAAACGTTAAAAATCTATAATAGTAAAAAGGGAAAATTTATTTTGAAAAATAAATAATCTACCTTATTTCATATCTGCCAATTATATCAACCAGTTTTTTCTTTTGTTTTATCATTTCATAAATATTGTAGAGGAAAGAAAGCATATTTTGCTTTTATTTTCGCAAACTACTTACGCAAATGTAATAAATAAGTGATATCAATTCGTTGTACACTTCTCTTCATTGTATTTCAGTAATTACAAAAACTTTGTTAAACCTTCCATTGCCTTCTATATAATTGCTACGTACCGGAAAATATTGGCATAAAAAACCGTCATCTTCAGATAAAACAAAATTGTATATAACCCGCTTTAAATAAATATATAAATAATTAAATCAAAAGTAATAAGTAAAAAATTACTTAAATAACTAAATATTTCAAAATCTGTGAATCAAACGGATGATACTTTTTCCTGGAATACGTGAATTCTCATTGTTTTATTTATAGTTACATTAAGTTTACATTATTTTATCAAGTTTTGGTCACTGTCGTTTCCTACTAATTCTTAGAACTATACAATTAAAATGTGTAAATGATTCAATAGGTACACCGCCGGCCATAATTATTTGCCCACCTACATTTTTACTTGGATTTTGGGAAATTATATATTTATTGTTATTTTAGGGGGTACTACAATGAAACAGTTCACTAAAACCCTTACCACAACACTTAATTCGTACTGGACGCACGTTTCGATAGCCACGCTATCATCATCAGCAGCAAGACTGAACTGATGATGATAGCTTGGCTATCGAAACGTGCGTCCAGTACGAATTAAGTGTTGTGGTAAGGGTTTTAGTGAACTGTTTCAGTGTTCCAGTGCCACAGTTTTTAGAGTATCCGTTTTTTGGGGTACTACAAGTAAAAGATATCGCATTAAATAATTCCGCAAAAGACTCCTCTAACGATTGAATCTTCTTAACCCGATAATTGGGGGTCCAGGTAGGGCTATAAAAAGAGCCAAAATGTAATACAATTAGCCTTCACTAATAAATAGAGTTTCTTAAAAAGGTGGTACCGGCAGTGGCGCGCCGCATAAAAGTAGGTACCTAATATACAATATTAGTGAAAAATAATATTGTTACCTTTTCCTGTCGTCTTGATGTCCACAGTGGCAATTGACAACCGCCCTGGTGAGCTGCGTAGAATTGCAACATCAGCAACGTTTCCATTATCGATTCATTCAGCCGTGGACGGTATTGTGAATACGTTGTCGTATACTCCGAAAATGATCGTTCGACAACCAGTGAAGTAAGATTTTGCAAATGTCAGGTATTCCTTTTCCTCATCTGGGCACTCTTGATTTCCAGTTATAGACCGAACCTTTTGTAAATCGGGATTTTTCGTTAAAATTGCACCAAATTGTTGAATAACATCGACTCCTATAACGTTCGTCAAGTTTTCTAGAGCAGCTTGTAAATTGTTTATGCAATTTAATGTGTCTCGTGCAGATAAGTGACTGCTTTCTAATTGCTCAGTAGCTTGTGCAACTTCAGAATAGTTCATAGAAATTTCATCTATTTGTTGTTAAACGTCCGAATTGGAAAAAAACTTGCTGACTATCTCGAACTATTGCAGAATCATTTGAATCAAGTTTCAAGATAACATTTTTCACTTGTGCCTGGAGCCATGTTCCCCATCGCGTTATTACAGGCTGAGGTGGTGGTGGTAATTTCGGACACAATTGTTTGAATACACGGATGTATTTGGGAGATTTGATGAACACTTTTTTTGTAGATACTATTAACCTATCCACCATCGGATACTTCTTTCGAATGGTTTCTGCTACGAGGTGACATGCGTGTATGAGGCATGTTATGTGAAGAAGAGTCGGAAAGCACATTTTCAACATCCTACCAACTCTCAGCATTGTTGCGGCTCCGTCAGTAACGAACATTGTGACTTGGGTTCCTGTGATACAAAATTCTCTCAACGAATCTTCTATCTTGACAACGGTTTCTGCACTAGTTTTCTGAATCCTTTTACTGGATAACAACATGAATGACGCTGTGTTTCTGAGCATCAGTTGTTTCATCCACACATAGGCAGATTTTCTTATTTCTCAACTCGTCTTTTATACATTCCTTTATTGTATCTTGCACACGTGGCAAATTGTATCGTAATTGCATAGATGTTGGCAGCTTCCATGAGAGAACGTACTTAACCAAAAAAAGACGAAACTGTTCATTAGATACTAGATGTTGTGGGATGTTGCACACACTTAACATAAAAATAAAATCATATAAAAATTGCCAGTATGGAATACTATTTCTTAAATTCAATACACGACGTTTACTTTTACAATGTTTTCTACATTCAAACCTATAGCAACTTAGCAATCCGCTATTGCATATTGTGCAATAAATATGCGGACTTCTATATTCTAATCCAGGGAAATGCCTGAGATATTTATTCACATTCGAAGGGAACGTTACACCCTTTGGGCGTCCCATCTCCGCGTACTTATTTGGCGTGCAGCGTGCAACGTACTGTCGCTTTGAACTCTCTCGCGGTACTGTCGAGATCGACTACGAATTAAAAATTACTCCTACCCACGCCGCTACCGCTACGCTACTGCCATCCGGTACCACCTTTTTAATAAACTCTACTAATAAATATTTAATGTAGCGCAGATGACAATTCCCTATTTACCTGAACTAGAATTATGAATGATTGTTGCTTTACATAATCTTGGCCGAAGTAACAGAGATTCCGCAAGAAAATTGAAATTAAGTCGCCGAACTGTTGAATATAACATTAAAAAATATCAAGGTGCTGGCACATTATTAAATAGAAAACGAACAGGACGACGGAAAGTGACAACACTAGCGGCAGATTGGCGAATAATTATGACGAGTGAAGGAATGGAACGAATAGACGAAAAACTACACCTGAAATAAGGGCTGAAATAAGTATTGAGTGTGAAAAACGAGTTAGTTTAACCACCGTGAAAAGGAAGTTAAGAGAGGATGGGTTATTTGGCCGAATAGAGTTGCGTGAACCACTCTTACGCAAGCAAAATAAAATAAAACGGCTGCAGTGGGCTAGAGATCATCAATATTAGACAAGTGATGAGTGGAAAAATGTTTTGTAGACCGATGAGTCCAAATTTGTACTTTTCGGTTCCAAGAGAAGAACGTTCGTTCGAAGGTCGAAAGGGGAACGAGCAGCAGAATCATGTGTAGTACCTGCAGTTAAGCATGAGGGCAGGTCGGTAATGGTTTGAAGTTGTTTTGGCACAGCATCGGTAAGAGACTTACTAGACCCGGAAATTTGCATTTGTTTCCATGCTACACCATTTGGAATGAGAAAAATCGATGACTATTTTACGAGGGGTATTTTTTAAATAAGGTCCGTATTCTAATAAGAAGAAAAATCATTAAAATATATTTTTTTCCATATTCTACATATTTTTATCCACTTTTCCACGTAATTTCCATTTAATTTTTTTAATTTCGACGTCAAAGAAATCTGCCGCCTGTGAAGAAGCCCAATTCATGACTACAGTTTTCACATCTTCGTCGTCGTTGAACCGTTGACCACCAAGGGACTCCTATAAGTGCCAAAACAAGTGAAAATCACTGGGTACAAGGTCTGTACTGTAAGGTGGATGATCCAGTTGTTCCCATCCAAAAGACCTGATTAGACCTTGTGTTTGCACAGAAACATGTGGCCTTGAATCATCCACCTTACAGTCCATTGCTATAACTTCACTGATATTTTAGGGTTTGATAGGTTTGATAATTGTTGAAGTAAATTTGAATAAGTAATTTGTTTACTTTTTAGTTTTTTTTATTTTATTCTACCTACCTACCTACAGGTGCTGTAAGAAGCAAATTTATGAAATAATGCACTGTAAAGTTTGAAAAATGATTCTCTTATAACTTTGTTATTAATAAATATATTCGAATAAAATTTTGATTAATACCATTTTTGGGCATTCTGAATTCTGAATTTTGCTATTTTCGACCTCGAAAAATAATCATAGTGTGCCTTGAAAATTTAGATGAACTTCTGAAATTTGGAATTTGTGTGGGAGTAGACATTTTGACCCACTACGTATTCACAAAAAATGGTTTCATTTTAGCGTAAAATATAGGTTCTACAGGGGCGCTATATACATATATTGATATTGTGACTGTTTGCTGTACTTGCAAAATTTTTGGATAAGAATGTGCGCGTAAAACCTTGAAATAATTACCGATTAACGATTTCCGACATGTATGTATACACAAAGTTCTTAAAATATACGCTGTGTAAACATTTAAAAATTAGATTGGCACTACAATCTGTAATGGTTTATGCAAACTTTCGCATAAATTTTGAAATCTTCCAACATTTGTACCACATAAAAAATGTCGGGTAACAGCGTTTAAAAATTAATTGCTCGTCACACCAGCAACATTTTCTTCCTCTGTTTTATATTTAAAATGAACTTAAGCATCGTTTAGTACTTTGTTCTTGAAAAAGAGTAATTTTGGCAACAAGAAAATGTTAGAAGTTGAAGCGCGTTTCGTTGTATAGATTAAGAAAAATATACACAGATGTATAAACAACACGTTTTTGAAAAAATTACTTTACGTATGGAAAATAAACTCGTAAAAATCCTTCATAAATGCGTTTTCGTTGCTAGCGCTCTTATATGTACAGGACTGCTTTAGGATAGTTATGATAACAAGTATATTCAGAACATTGAATTCTATTCGAACCGAGTGACATTTATAACATTCTCAGAGCTTTTTCTTCACTCGTCAGTTTTAGTACCACGAAAAGTGATCTACTTTTTCTCCTACAATTCTTGCACCACTACTTAAGATCAAAATCATAGACTACTAGAGTTAATTAATGACAAATAAATAACTGTCTCCGTCACTTATGTTAAAAGTATGAAGGCATATCGTAAAACGTATCCATAATAACACCTAACATTTTAGATATCTATTTCAAGTTAAGTAAATAGTAATTATTTGAGTAGAAGAACGTGTTCGAATGCATTGAGCTAATGAAATGATTAGCCAATGAAATGATTAATTAATAAGAATAGCCTGTTTATGAAGGCAGACATTTATTAAACGTCAACACATTTTATGGGAACATAAAAATTCGGAACGATAAACTGACGCAATTTCAATCAGTGCAAAGTGTGACACGAAATTACTGACAGTGCCATTTAATTACTTTATAGTCAAATTGGTTTTTGATCTCTAGAAGAGACTGAGCAAATGAATTTCCCACTTAGGAATTTCATACGATCATCCTCTTAATTATTGGGCTGTACTCAACCACCATAGCCGGCGGCAATCGAATACTGAATGTGATAGAAATAAGAAATACCAATATAAGTAACATTCAATTTTAGTAATTTTAGGCAGCCATTTATTACAGATGCGTATTAGGAACATACATGGAATTTAAAACGGCGATCAGAATAATTAATCCGTCAAAATCATTTTAAATTGTTTTCCACAAGTTTACATAATAATAATAAATGACTTAGACAGCCCTCCTGTGGATTTTACCGCTTCAGATGAAGATTTCTAGAACCCTTATTAACTGGAGGATCAGTCCCCGTTCCCTCCTATTCCTCTCTCACATATCCTTCTCCACTCCGTTCTATCTTTAGCTTTTTCTTTTACCTTATTGATCCCTATCCTGTTCAAGTCTTCCTTCACTTCATTTATCCAGCTAGACCTAGGTCTTCCTCTCCTTTTTCCCGATGGCTCCCAACTTATTTTTATATTTACTATCTTTTCCTCTCCTGTTCTCCACATGTACCCTAACCACTTTGCTCTTTGCTGTTTTATGTTCTTAACTATATCTTCAGCATATTCTTTTGCTACCTCCTCACTTGTTCTTATACTATATTCCAAATTTTTCATTCTGACTGATCCTAGTATTGATCTCGGTATTCTTCTCTCAGCGACTGTCAAATTTTCTTCATCCCTTTTTGTCATTGTCAGTGTTTCCGCTGCATACATTATTACTGATCTTATGGTTGTTCTATAAATTTTTATGTTTGTATTTTTTTAAAGATTTTTGCTTCTTAGTAGGTGTTTATTTATATGTAGAGCTTGGTTGGCTGCCATTGTTTTCTCCTTTATTTCCATTTCTCTATTACCATCATTTATAATAGTGACTCTGAAATATTTGAACTTATCTATTTCCTCAAAAGTATAATTCCCCACTCTAATTTTTCTATTGCTCAGCTCTTTTCATATTCTTATTATTGTTGTCTTGTTTTCATTTATTTTCAATCCCATCTTCTTACCCTCATCTACTATTTCTTTTAAGATGTTATTCATTATCTCGCTTTTTGCCACAATTACTACGTCATCAGCGTATGCTACTAATTGTCCCCCTCTTGTTCTTATTGTACCCTTATTTACTCTTCTGGTATTCCAGTAATATATTAAATATTGTTGCCGACATCGTATCTCCTTGCAAATTTACATAATAATACGTACGAAAATAAATGATTTCAAATCACACACATTGAAGAATACTTTATAAGGATCCTTTTATTAACCACTATGTCTAGTTGATTTTACTAAGTGCATTCGAATATTGAATCTCAAAAGCATAACTAAATCGAGCCCAGAACTTAAAGATATCTCAAGTACATATTAATTAGCCGAATTTCTGAACGCATTCATTTGCGTTTAGAGCATTTGCTGCAATGATATTCCCGTGTCATCTGTCATTTTGTTGCTAATAATGACCAAGACCGCTATTCTCCAATATAAGAGAAGGGATAGGCCCCATCACATAAGTGTTCTCTTGATAAAAAAAAATCGTATTCTTAAAATTATGGGCGTATTTACATTTTACAAGTGGGTTCATTCTACCTAAATTTTCGCGATTTGTATGTTGAGTGGTTCATTTCAGAGATTATTTGTAGGTTAATAACAATCAAAACGTTACTGTGACTACAAGATTGGATTTATCATGTAGATCTTCTTTGAACCATTGTTATATTTTCTTCAGCTTCTTCATTATAATTCATTTTTATGTCATGAAAACCACGCCCAGGGGGTAGGGATTCTTGCGGTGTTGAGATATAATACAAGTAAAATTGCGCTAATTTTTTTTTTTTAAGTCACAAAATTTTTGTTTGGTTAAAAAGATGATATATTTGCAAATAAAATTTTAAAAATACATTCTAAACTAACAATCTAGACAGCATTCCTTAATACACGCATAATAAAACACACTATTCAATTATCAAACAACTTCAATTTAAGTTGGTAGTTTCGACAATAAAGATCGTCATAAATATCCTTTATTGCCGGAATAACCAATATAAATCGCTCGCGAAAATTAAAAAGTGTTTAGTGGATAAGTCCTTTTTGACAATATAGACATACATGACACCACTACTCAAATCAGAGCCAACGTCTCCACAAAAATCACTAAGAAATAATTGTCACCAAATTTAGCGACAAAATGACGGATCTTCCACCACTGGACTCTTGGAATTTAACGAAAAAACTATTTTTGCCCCTCTCATAGACATACCGCAACTAATGTACGTCTATTTCTTTGATAATTAGTTTGCAACTAGGGTTTCGAAGTTTGTAACGTGGTAATATGTTTGTAACCATGGTAACGGTGGTTGAAAATGTTCTGTTCGCCCTGTACGTGCCAAGTTCATACCGCGTTCCTATTCAGTTTTGTACATTATCTGTAGTTTTCAGTGAACTATGATAGATTTGTTGTTGTCGTTGTTGTTATATTGGGCGAAGCGTCAGGTTACGAAATACACCTCGCACTTCTAGGCATCGATTACTGTGATCATTGGCCAACCCTACTACAATTTTGTCGAATCTAGAGGTGTTTCAACCTCCGATATGGAGTTTTAATGTGCCAAGCATCGTATTGACACCGGCCCTACAGTTTGACTTCCTTATCCGAGAAGAAGGTATATTCCGATTTTTATCCGTAATTAAGAAATCCACCGTCCTAGCCGGATTTGACCCCGGGTGGTTCAGATCGAAAGGCAAGTATGCTAACTGTTCGACCCCAAGACGGTCGATAGATTTGTTTATTTCGTACTTGTTTAATTCTGTTGTTTGAAATTTTCGTTTAAAAAATCAGTCTCTTGAAAGCTACTTGTACTGAAAAAATTAATTGTTACAAGTATTACAACTACAGCAGTAGGTACGTTTAAGGTACGTTAATTATTTATGGTATTTTTTAGTTATGTTTATTTGTAATACTATCAGTATAGACTCCAATTTAACTGGCCAGTTTGTTTTGACAATAACAGTTTTTATAGGGTATACCCGACAGCTTTTTGTTGCATCTTTTCTTGTACTTTGAAAAAATTGTATCGTCGTGTACTAATGAGTAGGTACTACTACTCTATTATTCTAAAATGTGTGGTATGTATTTACAAAACTTATTTTTTATTGTGTGTTAGGTAGGTACTCTTTTAAAGTTAAAAATATTCCGGACTTGGTTTCAGATATGTTTCCATTCCCTTTGGAGGAACGAAACCTAAATTAACTTAACAAAATAAGAAGTTAAAAACATTATCCTAAATATGTACTTACTTTTGTGAGTAGTAGTAACTTCAAGATATCAAAAATGAAGTGTTTGTCCCTTATCTTTTGGAGTTGTTTTTAACAATACGACAATATGACATTATATGTGTTAATACTGTCAGCAACTTCAGTATTTAAAGTATCGTTCTTTATTGACTTTGGCGCAACAAAATGTTATCGTGTTAAATATTAACATATAAAATAAGTAGTAACCTTAATTATATAATTATATAGTTGAATGAAAACAATTTTACTTTACTGTACTATGAATAAATTTTTCTTATCTTGAACTTTTGAAACACCTCGTATAATACTTTTTCAGGCAAACAGTGTTAGATATTCAATCCGAACATTTCCGAAGGCGTCTCGTATATTTATCGCGGATGCATTGGTGTAAACACACTTCGTCACCGCTGCCTTTATTTGCAGGTCACCATCAAAACGCCAACACCAACGCCTCTACCAGTCCCCCACTGACAGCACAACCGTCGCCGCAAACGCCCGAAGATCAACATCGCGAACTGGACGAACTGCTTTCGGACATGATGCTGACCGTTCAGAGTATGCCAGATCCAAAACCGAATTCCCAGTCGATCTCCGCATCCACAGCGCTCAACATCGACAATGTCAGATACATAGACGAAGAAGAGGATAAGAACATTCCCTACCACGCACGACAGGACAGTCGCCCATTCACTTACGGTGTCAACTCCACCATGATCGAGGAATCGAAGAAACTGTCAAGTCCGAGCTTGGTGAGAAAAGCTAGTTTCAATAAAAGTACCGGTGACACTTTGAAGAAAGTACAGACTCAGGTTATGCCCGATTTTTCACCAAAATCTAATTACACATGGACAACATCTAATTATCACACCAAATACAATACATCCAAATACGAGAAGAAGGACCCTATTGATGACATCTTCACAACAGAAGCGCTAAATGCCCCGGACGCTGAAACTTGGAGGTACCGGGAAATCAAACGATATGATCCGATGAAACGGAGTTTTACGGAGGGTACGTTAAGAAGAAGCCCCGAAAAGTCTAACTATAAAAATGTAGCATCAGCCTATTCAGATTCTGAAAGCATATCACCCCCTAGAGCGTTTAGGACTAAGTCTCCGGAGTATCCTGAAATGTAAGTTTTACAATGAATGACTTGCTTTTAATAACAGTTTATATAAGAAAAAGTTTTGTACTACATGCATCTCGAAACGAGTATTTCCCAATCTTATAATCGATACATATTTCGTTCTAAATTTAAACTGATAGGAGTGAAAGTCGTCAGATACTTTTTACAACTGTCAGAAACTATTTTAAGAAACCTGATACAGAAGACAAAATAGCAATCGCATTGGCATACTGGAAATTGACGGTGTGTATGACATTATCTTGCATTGATTATTCTATATGTGATTGAACACAATTTTCCAATTAAATAATTTATAACCATAGTTATCGTTTGTTCGATCATCTAGTCAATAATTTAGGTTCAGGCAAGGTTTGTCTATTAAACGAGCACTACTGAATTTTTCGTGTCACTTTAGGTATTGTTTAAAATTTCTGACATGTATAAATTATGTATTCATTACGAGAGGCAATAATGCTTCCTGATGACATCTCGGTTATATTTCGATAAAATAAAAAATAGAAAATCTTAGTAGCATTCTTCTTCAAATTGATATTTGTACATAAGATCATATTGTAAATTATTTTTACTTAAATATTAATGGATCTTTTTACAAATAAGGGTACTTTACTCTTATAAACATTTTACAATTTCATCTATTTCTACAAAATCAAATGCATAATTTTACATAGGACACTAAAATTTAGTTTCAAAAAATGCGGGATCTTTTATCTTACTTTAATAACAATTTTATGAAATAACGATAAAAAAGTTTTCTGTTTGGTACCAACTTTTTGCTTCACGCCGTATGAATTATGCGATTACCGTTTGAAATCAATTCGAAAATTTTGCCTATTATAGTGTCATTGCCAACCGGTTTTACTTTTTTTTATCCAACCGGCAACATCAGGAAATCAATTAAGATTTTCACATATTTACCAAACTTCGATAACCTAATCGAATAGAAAATAAACAAAATAAGGAAAATGAAATTACTAACATTCTGTATTCATAAGAGGGTATTTCGATATATCTATTTCTGGTCGAATTGTTAAGTTAAAAATCCAGTTTGTTTATTTCAAAAATAACAATTAATCTAGCATAATTTATAACATTAATAATCATTTCCCGTTTTAATCATCTTTTTAAGAATTACCTACTTTTTCTACCATCTAAAAAAAGCCTTGAAGGTCACGTACAAATTTCTAAATAAAATTCAACAGAAATGTTCATGCTGTTTTTTCTGAAGGATTAAATTGTAGTATAGTAGACTGATATTTGGAAACACCGGATTTCGAATAATTATTAAATTATTTAAATACCCTAAATGTGTCCACGGATGATACTTAACTTTTATTTTTTTATTTTTGATTTTGACAGAAAAAAATATTCTTTATAAAAACTTACTTATTTTGAAGTCTTTTATGATAATCAGAATATTGATTAAATCTACAGTGCGATTAAAAATTAAGAAAACAGGAAATTTTGTCAAGGGTATAAAGTACCATTTATTTAAAAGGTGGACATACTGTATACGTAAGGTTGAACGTAATTTTTTGTTTAACACAATAAATATATCGTTAACATATTAGGGACTAATATTAATTTTATATAGACTAAGAAAATCAATAAATCAACTTGAAAAGCAACCAGAAACTTAAAGATAAAAATGAAAATACTTAAAAACTATTAAATAAAAGCTTTATTCATATTCTCGTCTACATTCGTACCCTTTGCATTAGAGTGGACAATGCAAATTGAAATTCGCAGATCGAATTAAAATTGCCATTTATCACATTACAAGAAAAAAAGAAATTACCTAATTATAGGTCATAGTGAAAATATAATCTTTTTTTTTAATCAAATCTTTTAATAATTACACAAAATGAATATAAAGAATTAGAGGTAATTTATATATCTGCTATATTAATATGCGTTTATATAACTCGAAGTGACAGAGGAATTAAAGCATTTAAAGGACATTTGCAGATATTAAAACGGAAATGATACATGAGCCAACGTCCACTGCCGCTTATAAATACAACTACTCGTACTTACGTTTCCGCACCGCTTTCTTAAGTAGGAAATTTGACAAATGTGCGTTCAGAAATCGAAAATTTTACTTTCCTACATTCAAAATCAGCTTATCGTTTGTTTGGAATAGATATATATATATACTTTCCTTTCAAACTAATTTGAAGGTATTCAACTTACAGGCACTCCTTTATTTATTTTTAGGCGTAATCTCCATTACACTACGTTATCGTATAAAGTCAACATTATATCAGTTGCGCTAATTTTTGAAAATTAGAAAATAAAATTGCCCTAATACTTTCAAAATTAAATGTAATATCGTATTATATATGTATATCATTGCTTTTCTCTAAATCGGTTTTTACAATGTTTTATTTGTTTGTTGGGGTTGAAGTCGATCAGAAAATTACGATTTTTTCAGATACATGAAAAACAAATAATATTTTAATACAATTATAAATATAACTTCGTATATATATATAATAAAAAAATATATATTCAATAATTACAGCAATATTTGCAGCAGAATTTTGCAACAAAACGCACTAACAAAAAAGGAATGTTTATTTTTTGAGCCCGTTTTAAATATAAGACTAAAAAAACAAACCACTGGAAAATCCTTAATAAATAAATAATTTATCCAAAACAAACGAAACTAACCCAGAAAAATCCTTGCTTGAACGTTTCCTATTGTCTTTCTTTTAGAGAAAACAATTATTTGCCGCCTCAGATTCGCATTTCTAACGACCCGTCCCTTGTTTATGTACGATCCTAATGCCTTTGTTTATAAAATATTTTGCAATTCTAACCTTTATCTAAGGCGCTATGTGGGAGAATACGATTCTCCCCCCGTTCCTCCCAGCGCATCTCACACCATAGCAAACAAAATTCACCTAAAAAAGTCATATAAAATCGGTTGTTTTGAACCTAACCTCAAAAGCGAACAAAATTCGGCCAAAAACATGTGATTAACTTCACCCTGTTATTTGGTCTTAAAAAAACCGCAATATATGGAAATGACACAAAAAATAAATTTCAAAATTTGTTTGCAGACAGCCTTTCTTGAATATGTTTCCTTTATCACCAAGAGTGATTAAGACCGGCTTAGTTTTGATAGATTCAACTATACAATTTTTTGTCATATTGTACAAATTTAAAAATGTTGCTTTTTAATTTTTAATAATTTTTGGAAAACGCTGTTCACATGTAACTAGCACCCCCAGGATTATATTTGTTCGTCAGTCGGCTACACTGTTGTAAATAAAAAATAGCTGATTGCTTGCGCATTGTTGCCATACGGATTAAAAAATACGAGAAACCTGGTTCAAATTAAATTTATTACTTCATGTTATCATTTGTTTCTTTAATTTTCTTAAAGAAAAGACTTTCCTATATAATTGGTGGCCGGTTAACAAACAGTCTGATCTGCGACCAAATCATAAAACGAACATTCGCAGAGGATTCTTCTATTCAGACAATGAGCGCGGACATTTGTTATTGACCCGGAATCAGTCGCGCTATGGTCAATTCAAGCGCAAATTTAAAAATTTGCGAGAGCTTTGTAATGCGGCTACTTTAAGGACTTGTGTTTTGAGGAATGCAGCTAAAATGTATTTTGCTGTTTTTAGTGCAATTGTATATAAAAAATAGAACAAATGTTAATGAATTTATTTCGATTAGGCGCGCAACTCCTAAAATAATTCAATTATATGTTTCTATAATAAGTTCCAAAAAAAAAGGAAAAGATTTTTATTAATCTAGCAGAAATCGGTTAAAAACGACTTATGTGACTGATTACGGGAGCTTTGGGAGTCGCGAAAGATTGCGGAACTTTGAGAGGCACCTTTGTTCCCGGGTTAAAAATATTTTAACGAGGGCGGAAGGATATCAAAGCAAGAGTCTCAAAATTGTAGTCAAACCAGGTTGAATTTAATAGAATTGGGGATCTTTGGAACAACAATACCATTTCACCGCTTTCAAAAATTCCTGCAGAGGAAAGAAAGGCAATCAACCGGTTCTTTAATGGCACAGGAACAAAAAACCCCAGAACTATTATGATTAATATGCACTGCTTTTCACTTCATCTTTTGTAGGTATATTATTTTTGTAATAGTTAAGCTAAGATCTGTAAAATTATCTTAACCTTCAGAACGAATTAATCGATTTCCCATAAAAATCTATGGCAAATTGATGATCGGTTAATGAACAATTCGGGTAACGAATATAAACTTGGAACAGATAATGTTCGTTATTCAGTTACTCATTGTGCTCATCCCATACATTCCAGAACTATAACAACAATCTCAAAAATAGCATTCGATTTAGTATTCTAAATTTCCGATCCCTTCAGAGCGCGAGTTTATATCGTCCCGTCCTCGCTTTTCTTCGAATTTGTAATACATTTGGAAACATTGCAAATCGATGGTTTGTACAGCGTGATTCATCCATTACCAAAGAATACCGAAGCATTAAATTATTTTGCAGGTGAACTTAAAATTCTCCTCGTCTTACAATCGCATCATATCCATATACAGCATGTGGACGTATGTACGTATTTACAAGTATACTTATATGTCTTAAATCGTTACTTGTTCGATTCATTTAACAACCATCAAGAAACGATAGCGGGTCACTCCAGTGCGTTAGTCAGAAACGCGTTTCTATTGCCATATGTGTACATAGGGGCAGAAAAATTATAAAGGACAATATCTCTCAGATCGTGCATAGATATTTTGAAAGATAAAGGCGAATGTATCGAAGATAAATTAACGTCCGCTTTTCATTCGCGGTCGTTTCGCAATAAAAGAACAACGATTGTCAGATCAAAGGAATATACCGACGTACATTTATCGCTTAGTATTGGCGACGATCAAGTGTATGCAGAGATTAACGTGTCTGTAAATGGACACGGGCAATTTCAAAATTACGTTTAGTTTCAATGACGAGACATAGGCGATTCACTGGATGTTAACGGTAATATATCTATGTGTACAATATGCAACATTTTACACGCGCAAACACAATATGTGGGCTACCATATGCTCACAAAATTTACTCTACTAGGTCAATGCGTAAAGAGTTAGTTCAGGAACTACGTCTTTTCGAATCGTATGCTGAAAACGTTACAAACAAGCTTTCAAAAAGAACAATACGGCTGAATTTAAGAACGGCTTATATTGAAAGACAGAATTCACGAACATATGGCGATTCGGAATACGGAGAAGTTCAAGGTTAATTTATTAGAATCTCCATTTAACAAACGTCTACATCCGCTCTTATACATACCTCTAACACAAGCACGCGTTGATGTACATACATACGTATGTAATCCAATACAACACTAATTTAGAAATCTATTGTATTTCAATTACTGGAAATAATAATAAAAATAATTTTAGCATTTATCATTCTTCTTATTCAAGGCTTGGTAGTGAATCTATAAAACAAAATTTATTCCCAAAAATAATGTTCACGTCAGCTATTTATTCTTCGTTAAACCTACGACCCTTACGAAAAATAACAAAAATGCATAAAAACAATTCAGAAAATCTTTTTCTCTTTTAAATATATTGTTGTGTTTAACCTCTGCGGATGTTCGAACTAAAACGCACAATTTCAAGTTGTCATATGCAATAGTCCACCAAGTTTTATTTATTACCTTCCATATACAGCGTATTCAAATTGTATGGAATAATGCTTCTACAGTCGCTATAGTACGTCATATGAAAATACGATAGTGTATCAAATATAAACGGCCATTATCAATTTGCAAAATTCAGCACGTCAGTCAAAATCATCTTCGGATAATTCTTAAAGTAGAATAGGTTTGTTAGGCTGAAACTTGCTTTTCTTCAATATGCGATGTACCGAATCCACTTACATTATGATTTAAAGACAGTTGAGGTGTAGAAAAATGTAGAATTTCGGTGACTTTTTAACAGCACGTCTAATTTGTTGTCCTCATTAGTTGCAGTGTTTCGTGCTCCAGATTTAGGTGTAAGTCTTCACATGACCCGTTCCTCTAAAACGCTGTCGTGTTGTTCTGCTCACAACAGATTGATTCCCTATTTGGGTATCCATTGAAAAGGACACGCATTTCTTGTTGTGTCCTCTTACCGTCGCCATACCCACCAACTACTACTACAATTGTTTTAATTAAATTGACCATTTTATGTAACGGTAGAGCAGTTTCAGAATGATTTTTTGACACAATAAAAAAAATTAAACGAAACTAGCGTTTAATGTGTATGTTAAGTTTACCTAAATATATCTGCACAACGTGTACGATTGGGAATTGGCAAAATATGATTTGAAGAAATTTGAAAATTTAGTTTACCGTATGCCCATTAGTAAGGCCAATGTTATTTAATGTTTTATAAAAAAATATGCTTCCTACAAGTTTCCCACAAACATTGGTATTATTTTAGTGGGCCGAGGCCATTAAATAAAACAACGACAAAATTTCAAAGATGCGTTAAAAGATATTGAAACGTTTGTTAAAATCTAATGGTTTCCATCTTCAGAAAACACGCTACTTTCGGTAAAATTTTAAGTATCTCAAGGAATGTGGAGTAGAATGGTTATGCTCTTATTTTATTCTCAAGCTTTACATGTTAATAAACACAGTGATAAGTATAAGTAATAATTAGTATAAAATTACTAACAGCTTATATTCAATATTCTTTTTTTTATTATAATGTGCCCTACTTTTCCCGGAAGCTTTACATTTCTAATCTAAATTTACTTTAAGTAGAATTAATAAATGTCGTACAAGTTATTCTATTTACAACGAATTAAGTTGACTCAACTGACCTTAACAAATCACCAAATTAAGGGCAGAATAGTGGCAATTCCCGACGAAGAAAATTAAAGTTCGTGAAATTTAATGTAGCCCGTTGCTTAAGTATAATATTGTTGCCCCATTATGTTGCTATCTTCAGAAATCGGAACATCATGCGACACCAATTTTAGTAGTCTTTTGTCGTACTTCCTACTTTAGTACTAATTAAATCAAACATCTTATAACAATATTACAGTTTGTTATATTGTTAGAATAATATATGGGGAAAAATGATAAATAGTGTGAATCCAGAAGATAATGAGAAGCTACTCTCTGCAGACAAATCGGCATTTTAATTTGTTTAATGGAAACATTATTATACTATATTACTGCTAACTAGATATGTACATGTATCTCGAAAAGTAAAAGCCTATGCGGTTTTTTTGCCTAAACATCTTTGTATTGTACATTATGCGTCTTTTAAATATAAAAATAATTTAAAAGCATTGGGTACTTAACTACAAATAGGTCATGATCTCGAAAATGTAGGTCTTTGATCGTTTGATTTAAAAGCAAAGCGAGTAAATACAAATAAAACAACAACTCAAGCTGTTGAAGTATACTTGTATTTTTATGCTTGTACTTAGATCCCGTGATCGCAAATGATTCACTCAAGAGCGTGCCAAATTCCATTTGATGGATGTTTATATAACGGTCGAAATTAGGGTTTTGATTTCATGTTACTCGTAGGCTTTTAACAGGCTCCCTCCTCTGTCGCATCTGTTTCAAATAAAATGCGAATCGAAGCTCCTCAAATCTTTAAAATGTGAGATAATAGTACACACTCAAATATTAATAAATATTTGAGTGTATAAATATTAATTAATATTTACGAAAAATTCGGAATTACCCATTGCTAGATATGCAGTACGTGTAGCTTGGGTTGCATAAGTAATCGAAGATTAGTGCAGCTTCCATTCGCATTCAATTTGAAAAAGATGGTACATATATGTATACACATAGGGAAAGAAAATATCTAGCTATACGGAAAAGCGTGCATGCGACAACGGTAAACGCGAATGGGTGTTTCACCACAAGCGTAGGGGTTAGTGGCAGTCGACGTCTCACGACGGTTACCGATGTGGTTAGTTACGAGGTAGATTGCATTATGTGTG
Source organism: Dynastes maya (assembly GCA_029619315.2). Classification (NCBI taxonomy): domain Eukaryota; kingdom Metazoa; phylum Arthropoda; class Insecta; order Coleoptera; family Scarabaeidae; genus Dynastes; species Dynastes maya. Next base: position 43,618,947 of record JAROYE020000001.1, read on the forward strand.
GACGATCTAAGTAAAAAAATCTAGAGTATTTGTTTTTCTTTTATTTTATTTCATCAGGATCTGTTTTTATTTTCGTCTTTAGAATCTCTTATTAGATTCGTCTAAGCTTCGTAGCAACAACAAAATAAATATGCGAAATTCTCATTTCCAGACAACCATGACTTCAAATTATTACGTGCGTTCTTGCATACAGTAGGTTTACATCCCACCGTTGTTAGAAGCGTACTAAGTACTAACACGCGACCCACATGGAATCGACAGGATTCCACTCAATCCCTTCCTCGCTCTCTCGCCGTACATATATAGATATAGCTAATTTCACATTTTCCCAATGTGTATATATACAGGCGCCTCAGTTAGTGTGCTTACGTAAACCTCGTAAAAGGTAAAAAGTAGAGGATTGATTAAATGGAACAAAATGCCCATGACATCGGAGTTTATTCTACTGAGGAACATAATTTTGAAAAACTTAAATGACACGTGCGCTTTAAAAACTAACAATCTGAATTTTGTTGTGTAGCTCATTCCATATGTAGACTCGTTATATAGTATATAGTTTGTACAATTTTGTGTGCCTTTAGATGTAAATGTTAATTAATAAAACAACGAATGACAGGATCTATAAAATTTAATTGCAAGTAGTTTACTAATTTAATTTGCTCTATCACGGCATTTTTATGTTGATTAATGTTTTATTTGTTTATTATTTCCTTAATTGTTTATTACATTATAGAAAATTTTATTAATAAAAAAAAACGATATAAAAATTTCTATGTGGTAAATGAACCATATAAACATACAAAGTAATTCAACATTAAGAAGAGTTCGGTTATGTATTAATAGAAACGGAAAACTTTTTGCACATCTGATATAATTTGTCTTGGCAAAGTACTTCACTAATAATAAATAATTGTTCCTTAATAATTTTACAACTTTAATAATCTTAAAACTTTGTTATTTTTGTAAATAAACCCAATATGTTAGAAACTATTTGAACATTTGAATTATACGTAAAAATGTACCTTCATAATCTTAAAGTACTGTGTCAGTATCTGTTACAGGAAATAAGCCACACCACAAAACTTAAATTGTTAAATTTTTGTTTTTTTCTTTATAGGATACAGATCGTTTAGTTTTTAAAGATTTTCTTTCCTAGAAAAATGATCCCTGACTTTATTCGCATTTTTGTCACATTTAACCAACCCGCTACTTCTAACCGTTTACGAGATCCAACTAACTGGAAAAAATTATTTCCTTTTATGCTTCTCGATGCAAATAATATGATGTGCAGGTTGTTTAAAAAAAGTTAAATGTTCTACCCACGCACACAATTCATCAAACGAAATATTTTTTTTTTCTGAAATATACTGTCAACGGTACTATTGATTTTGTATATTAATCAATATGCTACATTGCAATGAAAACGTAAACAATAGACGTGCTATTATCCAAATGCATACATCTTTGATGAAAATTTTAAAGAGGTCTCACTATGTCACCAGATGTTCACTAGGGAGTTCGTTATTTGAGTGAACAAAAATTCTTGAATACAGCGCCAATTTTGTTCAGTTCAAGTCTCCTTGCTCTGATTTTAAATATGTGCTTGATTATACGAGGGCAGTGTCTCAAGTTTTTACAAAAGACGATGGCGCTATTGAGATTTTACATTACTATTTTCGTAAAATTTTACATTTAGTACTATTGAAGAAGTGACAGCGCAGAAATCGGCCAATAAGTTTGTCTACAGTGAGCGTTTAAAAAAAGCAATTTTTACATTTGATTTTAATCTAATTTTAATATTACAAAATTTGATATGTCCATTCATCGCTTTACATCTAGAATATATTTTTTATTGTTAGACGACTTTTGAACTGTTATTAATAAAAATTCTTAACCCGAGGATGGGCTTTGGCCCGAAACCGGTCGTTATTTAATTATATTAAAAAAGAATTGCGAGTAAAAGGACCTTTTTATCAACCCTTCTTCCTAATAAGAAAAAATATAAATTTCACGTAAAGGTTTTCGTTGGACAATTTTTAACGATTTGAGTAAAGAGATAACAACGATGCCTCGAATCGTTTCGTTGAATTTTTGGTAATGAAGCACCATCAGAAAAGACTGTTTACAACTGGTTTTCGTGAAGGTTGATCGAAATCGGTTACTGTTCCAAGAAACATCGATGCTGTGCGCAGCATGATTGAAGAGGATCAGCATGTGACTTACCGTGGGATAGAGGCATCCTTAGGCATATCGAAGACTATAGTACATTCGATTGTGCATGAATACTTAGATGTGAAAAAGATCTGTTCCCGATGAATTCCGCATCATTTGACCCAAGCACAAAAAAGGGTCGTCTCAATTGGTGTAAGGAAATGCTCAACAAATTCGACAGAAGAACTTCAAAATCCATATACAACATCGAAGCATGGATATATTCGTATGAGCCGAAATCTAGGCAACGATCAGCTGTTTAGGTGTTCCCAGATGAACCGAATCCAACAAAACTTGTTCGTTCATGAAGCATTTCTAAGAAAATTACTGCTTGTTTCTTTCATTCTACTGGACATGTCGCAAGCATTGCTTTGGAGGATCGAAGAACAGTTAGTGGTGAATGGTATACAACAGTTTATTTGCCAGAATTTATCGATGAAATCAGGAAAAACAATTGACAACGTCGCGTCATCCTTCATCGTGACAATACCAGCTCTCATACAGCCCGTCAAAAATTGATTATTTGAAGGAGAAAAACATCGAATTAATGTCTCATTACCCGTATTCAACTAATTTATCGCCTAACGACTTCTTTTTGTTCCCGACTGTTAAACAAAAAATGCGTGGACAACGATTTTTATCCCCTCAATGAGCTGTTGAAGCCTTCAAGAGCCATATTTTGGAGATACCTCCTTCAGAGTGAAAGCATTGTTTTGGTTCGAATTGGTTAGAACGCATGCAAAAGTATATAAATCTTAATGGCGAGTATTTTGAAAAACAATAAAACGATTTATACCAAAAAATGTTTTCCTCTCATTGTTTTTGCAAAAACTTCAAAGTTATGTCTCGTATTAATGCTAACCAATGTAGTCTCCGAACTTTATTTACTTATTATAAGCCATATTTACAAATAACATTTCCCAATAACTTAATGTTTGCTAATCTTGTTTTCTATTTCGTAATCTGTCGATGAATTGAAATGAGAGGATCTACAGCTAACCATAGCAACGAATTTTTTCATGCTATTCAGTTATGTTTTACTACTTTAATTTAAGACATTTCTTACGAGTGTCTCAATATGCAAAATGGAAAGCTTAATGATGCTATCAAATAGGGAGAACATTTCACAATAGTACAACAGTTTCCCTATCCAAACGTTCAAAGGAAACAGGTTCTTGTAATTACAAATACGTATTACCTACGCCATTCTACCAAAATGTCCTTTTCTTTGCCACAAATCTTTAATATTAAAGGAAAAGTTTAATAGATACCAAAAGATCCAAATAACCTGCCATAAATTGGTTGGGTCACCATTCCGATGAAAATTGCTTGTTAATGTACAATTAGACAATCCTACTTATTAGTGTGGGTTTAAACTGATATCGCAATGCACTAATAACCACATTTGTAATGGTTTGATAGATTGTCCTCCACACCAGATTGTATTGACCTTCGTGGTTTATGAACACATAAGAGTATAAGTATTACGAATATCTACGACACATATCTCCGCCCATAGAAAACAAACGAATGACAAAAGCATTAAATACTAAATTTAGCTGATCTAAGGCGCACGGTTGTGGAAGACCATATTTATATACGCTTGAGTTCATTGCTGTTTTAAATGTATTCTTTGCATGATGATGGTTGATCATCTACAACAAATATTTATGTAAAGCAACTTTATCGGAATAGAAAGATAAACAAATGGTATAAACCAATACTACTAATATTTAATTAATACCCGTTGTTTAAGCTTTTGGAAAATTTAAAGTTAGCTTAAATAGTGATATCAGTATTGATGTTTGATTAGAAAATAGACAGAATCTTAGAATTGTATATTTACAAAAGAAACAGAAAGAAACAGAAGAAGAACACAAGAAAATAAACAACTTCGCATAACAGGACTCAAATGTTAAACTGCAATCCATTTTTATAACATAATTAGGGGCAAATGTTTAAGTTAGTGTGATGGGACAATAATCTGAAATTCTTCGATAGTGCCCTTATTATAACAATACATGAAAACTACCTATAACAAAATCATGGACATTGGACAATATTGTACATAAGACACGTCACGGTTTACTACGCCCTAGATCATATATGGGCAACCCTCGGCCCCCGGGCCGGATCAGGTCCTCCACCAGCTTCAATCCGGCCCGCGAGAGAATTTCAAATAACGCGCCAAAAAAATTAAAGATTTAGCACACATAGTTTATTTGTCATTACCGTCAACCAACCTAAAACTGTATTTATTCAAATCATAAAGACTAAAATCGATAAATAATATTATTAAGCGGACGCAATGGAACGGCGCAGATCGAGTCAGAAATAGTCGTTAGAAAGAGACAAACAGATAAACATTCGGGAAGCCGCCCGATGACCTCGAAGCGCTCCAGAGCCGACTGTTATTCATAACGCGGCTAGCATCGCATATTCGCGTACGATCGAGAGTATTCTAGTTGCTTATTGCGGGTAATATATAAACCGCTCAGCGCGCGTGTCAACTCATTACTTCTTAACAACTGATAAGAAAAGACGCGGGAAATATTCAAGCAAATTCAGCTCAGAAGAAAAAAAATCTATCAAGATGTCTGGTTTAAAAAAGCGGAAGGTGGACACAGAATGTCGTCAATTCCAAAACAAATGGACTGAAGAATACTTTTTTATCATGCACAGTGGTAAACCTATGTGTTTGCTGTGCAATGAAACAATTTCTGTTTTAAAAGAATACAATATGAAGCGGCATTACTCCAGCAAGCATTTCACTCAATATAAATTACTTACGGGTCAGTTAAGAAAGGATAAAATTAAAAAACTCATTACCGATTTAGGGAAACAGCAAGAAATGTTCCATTCACAAAGATCAAATCTAGACAGTGTTGTTAAAGCTAGTTTTATAGTTAGTTCCAAAATAGCGAAAACATCGAAGTCATATTCTGAGGGAGAGTTTGTTAAAGAGTGCCTAGTAGATGTTGTAGAACTTTTGTGTCCAGAAAAGAAAAAAGAGTTTGAGAAAGTGAGCTTATCGCGACGTACTGTTGTTCGACGTATAGATATGATGGCTAGTGATATCAAAAAAACATTGACTGATAGACTGGCTGGTTTTCAAGCATTTTCGATTGCTTTGGATGAGAGTACAGATTTATCTGACACAGCCCAGTTAGCTATTTTTATACGAGGTGTTGATGAAGAATTTGTAGTGACAAAGGAATTACTGGCTTTACGGCCGCTACAAGGGACCACTACTGGAAAAGATATTTTTGCCGAGGTGCAAAATACTTTTGAGCAATATGATTTGCAGTGGTGTAAATTAGTTAGGAGTGTGCACAGATGGTGCGGCTTCAATGGTCGGTCCACGAAAAGGTTTTATCGGAATTCTGAAGGAAAGAGCAACCGCTATGAATGTGCAAGAATGTGATTTAATAATTCTGCATTGCATTATTCACCAACAAAACTTGTGCTGTAAGTCCATTCGACTGAAGAACGTTATGGATGTGGTAGTAAATACCATCAATTTTATTAGATCTCGCGGTCTTAACCATCGCCAGTTTAAAGTATTTTTGGATGAACTCTCTTCAGAACACGATGATGTGACATACTATTGCGAAGTAAGGTGGCTAAGCAAAGGCAAAATGCTAAAAAGATTTATGACCTTAGAAAAGAAATAGCTGATTTTATGGAAATGAAAGAGAAAACATTGCCGCAAATTTGTGATCCAACATGGCTTTGTGACTTGGCATTTCTGGTAGACATCACAGGACACTTAAACGACCTGAACTTGAAGCTTCAAAAACAAGGGCAATTGGTAAATCAGTTGTACAGTCATCTTAAAGCTTTTCAAAACAAAATTCGCTTGTGAGACAAATGAGAAGTAAAAACTGTTTTCATTGTGTAACATTATCCAGTCACGAAAACATTGATTACGGTCGCTATGCTGAAGAACTGAAACTACTGTCAGAGCAATTCACTGATCGGTTTTCCGATTTTAGGAATATGGATAGCACTTTCAATATTTTGCAAATCCGTGTAAGTGTAATGTGGAAGATGCTCCGCTTCACCTACAAATGGAATTGATCGAGCTTCAAGAAGACTCATATTGAAGTCTAAATTTGATGATGTGGAACTAAGCGAATTTTACAGAACATACCTTTCCGAAGAAAAGTATCCACAGCTGAGTTTTCGCAAGAAAAATAATTTGCACATTCGGAAGCACGTATAAATGTGAGCAGTTTTTTTCAATCATAAAAATTAATAAAAATAAGCATCGTACTCGGCTTACAGATGTTAATTTAGAAAACACTTTGCGCCTATGTACTAGTGATATTGACTCCAATATTGATCATCTTGTTTCTCAGCTTCAAACTCAAGTCTCTCATTGATTTTCATTTGATTTTTCTATCGTTTTTTGTTAATTTGCTTTTTATATGTTTGATTATGCTATTATAATTCTAATAAATAAAAAACTGTGTGAATTTTTATCGCCTTTTTATTCACTACTACCTACTTATTTCTCACCTACGGCCCGCGACCTGATTAAATCCCGAAATTACGCCCTCAGCTAAGCAAAGGTTGCCCATACCTGCCCTAGATCGCGTACGAGCCCTAACAACTACATATACCATATGTTGGAACGCAATGTAATAATTCTACATTATTTTATTAATGTTCTTAACACATGATTGTTTGAAAGAGAATCCACTCATACTTTGAAAGAAACATGTTAATTAGATGTAAGGACCAAAGAAAACTGCAATAAAAAATAAAAATTAAAAAAAACAAATGTTGCCCCAGATTCGTCTTAATTGGACTCTTAAATCAACAATTGTTCTTTGAGAATTGTCCCTTAGATACTTTTCATTTCGTGACATACATTTTCGATGACATTTAAGTCTGGGCTACTTGAGGGCCAAGACAAAACTTCTGTTAGGCAAACCATTGGCTGGTTGACACGAGGCGCCATCCTGTTGGAAAATACAATCGACGTCTCTTCCGTACTATTTTTCTATACTGGGCAACAAACTGTCCTGCAAAACTTCTTGATACTTTGCAGTATTCACCTTACCCTCAAGTCACTGGCAGATATACGACCCCATATCATTTGCCTGATTGGAACAACAGGACTTTGGAAACAGTTTTTATGAAAAGTTTCTGTTTTATTTCTAATTACCTGTTTTCGGTTATCCACTGCAGACACGTCAAGCTTTCACATAGCGGTGTAGTGTGAAACTATACATACGTCAAACTTTGATACTCCCACGGCGCTACATCAACATTTTCTACATTTGCTTTTGAAATTGTTAGTAAACATACCATACAACGTTTCTGTATAATTCCATGCATTGCAAAAAAATTATTACTATTAACAGATAAATTTAGGTTTCCTTATAACAAAGCAAATTATTGGCGTTAGTTGTCATATTAGTGCGAAATATTGCACTAATTTTGGATCAATTATTATGCTAATTTCGCAATTAAGACATTTATAATCCAGATACGTCAATTACAAATGTTATCGAAGAAATTAGAATTAGTTGAGCTCCCTCAATAGAATTCCTGTAGGTAATATTTTTTAATGCACAAATTTTAGAACTTTATAATGACTCAGACGTTTTGAATAAAATCAGGGGATGACAAGTCACATTTCCACAACAAAAGGGTAGTTACTTCTGGCCTCTTAAGAATCCTTATTGGATGTAGCAGACGCATTTTCAGACCATATATAGCATCAATTGTTTTTGTGCGGCTTATTCAATTGTCGTCTAATTAATTAGACCTTCTATCAAGGTACTGTAACATGCGAAAGGTACATGGAATCCCTAAGAGACTCAACGCCTATTCTTGTTGAAGAAATTCCTTTGGCCGGAAGGTGTTGTGGTAACGTTACGATGTTCTGCTTTACAATTCGCGCATAGTTACTCAGTATTTAGACAAACAATTTCATTGGTACTGGATTAGAGATCCAAGTTAGTGGATGGCATGTTCACCAGTTTTATCACTTTTAGATTTTTTCGGTGGAGACATTCGAAGCGGATTATTTATACTGAAACCGTTTAACGGTCTGGAATTATAAAACAAAATACATCGGGCGTGCCTCCAAAAGCATTATGAAGTGTACGAGAGCGCTTCTTTATAGGTGTGAACACTGCCCAATGGAAAATATTGATCATATTTCTTGAAAAAATAGAATCTCGAAACGAAAAGCATAGATTTTTTTTCTTCCTTGGGATAGAATAGATGCTTTTAAGTATAAATTAATAAGAAATAATACAAATTTTTGTGTGTTCATTTTTTGGAGTATTTCTAATTATTACATATAGTCATATTTGTAAGACTAGTAGCTACTAAAAACTTACGGAACAAATACGGGGTGCGATTTTAAAGAATAAAGTTGAGGTGCTAAAGGGATGCTATAATAATATAATTGTATGTACAATATCGTTTCAATTTCACCGGATTTTAGTACATTTTACCTCCACCAGTTTCCAAGTGGGTCCGTAGAACTCCTTTATACAGACAAACTGAAACAAGTGATATATCATTGTTTTTCTAAGTAGGGCAGCTGTGTATGAGTACACGTCTGGCTTCTACTGGTAAATCAGTGCTCACTTTTTTTAAGTATCTGTAACTGTTTTACAAATATTTGATGATGATTTGAATGATACCAGAGCGAAAACATCCATCCTACTGTCGTTTATAAAGGCTATAGACGACCAAAACAGCTCAGCAATAAATGTTTGAGGTCATAAAACGCAAACAGAAGCACGATTGTCTTAAAATTACCATTTTTGATCTGATTTTTTACATTACAGATGGTAAAGACGCTGTCAAAGAATTTCACACTATTGCCCCACTCTGTATGTTTATTTTCAAATATTTAAATACATAAATACTAAAATATATTGATAAATATAAAAAGAAAAATTATCTTATTAGCCTGCAAACAAATGTAGATAAGTGTGCAATGATAACCATCAGTGGGATTATTAGGTCGGGTTTTTTAATGTATTCATTGTTTAAATTAACGTAGATCCTTGTTATTTCGTATATTTTTGATATTATAAGTTGAAAAATAAGAAGGCATGCTAGATAAAGTTATCCACCTTTATTTTATTCTTACAAACACCAAGTAGATACAGCGATAACCGCTATCCAAGGATAATGCGCCTTCTGCAAAATGTGTACTAATTTCAAACGATTAAATTAATGCACTGATAAAGTTTTACTTACTATATCAAGTTATTTAAAACGTTATATGAATCAATTCTAAATCAAAAGCAATGTTCATTCTTGAATATTTTTTAATACATTTTTTCTAAACTTTGCCAATTCCACTTATAGCAGTTTTACAGACACAAACAAAAAAAATTATAGAATGCTTAGATTAATATTTGCCAATGACATGTACTTCTGTACATATACACTGCTTTGCTTTGACTACTAGATCCCAAAAATTGGCGCCAACCTTCTTGTAAGCATTCAAAATAAATTACGTTTAAATGTGCTATTTTTACCAGTATGGTGGCCCTCTTATAAGTTTACTTCGAATAAAAAATATTTGTATTTAATACACATAGTTTACCTTTAAGAAAACATGGTAGGGTGTTAATTAAAATATGTAATTAAGAAGAGTTGAGCATATGTAGGGGAACTTGGGGCACAGTAGTACACATTTTTTTTTCAGTGACCCTATCTTTGCAACTCATTTATAATTTCTTTTTAAATTTTAGCCTAGTTTATACATTAAACTAACATGCCAAGATACTAAAAAATAAATACCGCTGAAAAATATTCATCTATATGAATTTTTAAAACTAAACTATGTCCTGTAATTAACTACATATTTAATCAAAATAAAACAATCAACGTAAGTCAAAGCCATAAAGGGAAATGTTGAAGGTGTAAAACGATTGTTGACGTTTCGTATTACCTGAAACATTTGGAAGAGGTAAAATCAGCTAATATCTCTTAAGGAGACGGAACATAAATCAGGTATGTCCGGCATATGATAAGTATTCATTCTGGAATGTTTCTTTAGATAACTTACATCCACTTCTTGTTCTCTAACTCTTAACACCTTAGCAATGTAATATATTTGTCTGTTTTTGACATTAAATTCAATCAGAACGAACTGTTTTTCCTCAGGCAATTTTGTTAAAGATGTCAGAGGCTGTGGGGTAATTATACTCTCTTCATTTTCACCGTTATCCATAGATAAATCATCATCAGGGTATACACTGTAGCTGTCGCAATTAACACTTTCTTCTTCAGACTCTTGTAAGACCTTCCTTTTTTTAGATACAGCCTGCTTTTTTTACCTTTTCACTTGTTCGGTTTTCTATCTCTAATTTTTCTGGTGTATCAGTTGCAATGATCGATTTGCCCTTACGTCTTGGTTTATATGATTTCCTTGGTCCAGCCTTGGGAAGTTCTCTAAAGGCAAGTGGACATATAGTTGATTGCAAGGAATCATTCCGCATATCAAAGGATGTGCTTGCTCTAGGCCCATCATTTTTTGCATATTTTGAATTTCCTGAGTGTGGGGTTAAATGATGAGACATACTGCAGTCTTCGAATGGTCTATCCGTAACGGCAGATGATAAAAAGTCTATATCAGAAAATATATTTTCGACGTATGGAAAAATTCCGGTTTTTTTTAAATCGTTGAAAATGTTAAGTGGTATTGTAGCCTTCAGGTGTGCCTCTCCAACACAAGCAGCAACTTGTTATATTGTAATAGGACTTCCAGGATTTCTTATCATCCAACTATCGATAGCCACGTTATAAGCAGTTTTAAAAGCCTTAAATACTCCTACATCTAATGGTTTTAAGTTTTTCTGAGCTGTGTGGTGGGAATGTGAGTATTGTAATTCCATTTTTCTAGCCATATTAAGGACTTCTATAGAAATGTGTACTTCAAAATTGTCCATTATGAGTAAAATTGGATTGTCTCGGCTACTATTTGTATTTTTTACGAAATGATCTATCGTTTTCACAAATAAGTTTGTATTCATCCAGCCAGATTGATTCTCCAAACCCAAAGTACCCGACGGTGCTCCATTAATCATATGCTGTTTAAAATGCGCTCTTGGGAATATCATAGCTGGCGGTAGTTGTATTACCAGTGGCACTTACAATATAACATCTCGTCACGGGCACGCCTTTTTCACTGCTTGTCACCTTACTAATTTTCTTCTGTCCTTTGACTCCGAGAACTACTTTCTGAGGCTTTTGCAAAGTAGTAGTCCCAGTCTCGTCAAGATAAAAAACTCTTGTCCATTTACAAAGCACTCATTACGTTGCATAACGTCTTTAAGGTTTTTGAAAAACAGTTGCACATTATGGCGATTAAACGATGTCGCTCTAGCTAAACTACAGCTCTCAGGAGTTCTAAGACTTAAAGAAGGGTGCCGTTTTCTGAAATAGTACAGCCAATCGATACCCGCCGTCTGTTTTTCATGCCAGCCAGCTTTAAGATGTTAAATAGGTTATAAATATTCTGAGTGTTTTACATATGTAGCTTGTTTTTTGTAATGTACATACTCCTAATGAAGTTACTAAACGAATAACCAAGTGCGGTCGATACTTCTCTACTAGTTATCACCACCGACGTGGATATAATGAAAGGTTTAGTGATTGAAAGCCACGTTTTATTAACTAATGTTGACTTTTTACGCACCTGTACAATTGTACACGCTTACATCTGTGTACTTCGTGCCATAAACAACGCCATTTATTGTCATCTATATGTACTAAGCAACTTAATTGCACACATATATTACACTAATGTTTATATGCATAGCACTACATGTTATTACTTTTCTGAAACAGCAGTAATGCATGCAGTTGTTAGAATATTTGCTACTACTCGCTACTTAAAATCTGCGTAGGTGCTATTATTTGCATTAATCCATTGATGCAACTATATTATCAATCCTTGACGTTGATTGCATTGAACGTTTCCTTTTCCGTTCTGTGTATTATCCAAGACATTTCCTGTTACTTTTAAAATCAAGGTGAAATATAGTCAATGGGATGATTAATTTCTTTTTGGGTGAAGGTTTGGAGAAAAACTTCCTTCCTTTCCAAGCTTTTGCTTTTTCTAATAACACTAGACTTTTGAAATAGATTTCTTAAAACAGCGTAAAATAATCATAGCAAGGACTATGGAGTATATTAGCAAACAGTAAAAGTATTGGCATACTCCATACCTTACAAAATATTTCACAAATTCGGTCCATGCATTGATCTTAATGCAACTACATTTTACTTCAACATTAATGGGCAAAAATAGCTGTTTTACCCAATACTCATAAATTTACTTCAAAAGTCTAGTGTTGTTTTGCAAGTTTTAGGACAAACAAAAAAGTTTCTTCTCTTGTGACACTTATCCGGCGACACGGATAATAAATACAACACGAGATGGTTATCCAAACTCTAAGAGCTCGATAAGGAATCAAATACGTCTTTTAATTCTCACACTACTTAAATCACACGTCACACCCTTATTTCTTTGAGGCAGAGTGGTGAATACTATCCTAGCCAGCGCGGCGCCGCCTTTCAGGGGTCGCCAATAAGTTGAAGCGTCGGATTTGGGGTTTCCCTCACAAGCTTTTCGCCGATCGTCGCGCAGAGTCTTCCAAAAAAATTCATTGTGACTTCAAAGCCGATCGTATCTCCTAAACAGGCAAGAGGAAAGATTACGCTCGCCGTCGGTATCAGTTCCGCGCGCGGATTACCTTAGTCATAGAAATTTATTTGCGGCCCGTTTACCCCATTTTTTCTCTCTTATCCCGCTTGAATTTTCATATTTCCCACTCGCGAAGAGTTCCCGTAACGCGGGAAAAGGTCCTGCCAATCAGTTTTTAATATATTAAATACGGTTGCAGGATTTCATCTCACTAACCTATAGGCCTGGCATAATCGGTCTTCGCGACAGAATCGGAGCAATCGCATGAGACGCGTATTATAAATAAAGAGTGTACGTGTAACTCACGCCCGACAAAAGTGAATTTTAGAAATAAATACCCTATGGTACATATAGTGAATATTTGCACGCGTTAGTGTTTTTATTGCAATTTTTTGTTTGAAAACGCCATTTGTTATGTATGTAATGTAATAGCCGTAAAAAGTAAGCAAAGTAAATTGTAACAAGGTAATTAAATACTTTAGAAAACCTCGTCTCGGTAAGGAATCAACCTGACACCTCCCGCTTGCCGGACGGGTGTGCTAACCACTACACCACGAGAACCTTGATGCCAGGAACATTCACTTTTTAATACCTAGTTATTATTTTTATTTGCAAATATATCAAAATATTTCAACAAACAATTTTTAATTCTTACATGCCAGTACACTAATTAATTAATATATTTTGGCTGCCGTCGGTGAATTATGAAAATCTGCAATTTCCGACGTAATTAAATACTTTAGAAAATCTTGTCCCGGTAAATTTCAAGGAAATTATAGATTTTCATAAATTAAAATATATTAATTAGTGAACTTGGCATATAAGAATTAAAAATTGTATGTCAAAATATTATGATATATTTGCAGATAAAAATAATAACCAGGTATTAAAAAGTGAACCTTCCTGGCATCAAGGTCCCCTTGGTGTAGTGGTTAGCATGCCCATTTGGGAAGCGTGGGGAGGGAGGTGTCAGGTTCGATTCCTTACTGGGACGAAATTTTTTCAAGTATTTAGTTATGTCGGAAATTCCAAGGAAAATTACAAATTGTCATAATTCACCGACGGAAGCCATAATATATTAAGTAACAGAGTAGTTTCTTAAAAAATCTGTTGTACTTAATACCGTAAATGTATGAGTAACTGACTATACGTATGTAGTAAAAAGCACTTTTGTTTTTCGTAAATAACGAATATATTTATTTATATTGATTGCTTTTTAAAATTAAGGTTATGTTAATTTTAATACGCCACATAAACAGTTTGACTTCAATAATAATATAATAAATAGACGTAACTTCTTAACAGCGTGGATAAGATTGGTGAAAAATTACACCAGCTTTGTTTCCACATTTGTTTCGGTGAAGGATGTTCGCTGTGTGAACTTTAGACAATACTTTAGCTCCATTATAATTCAAATCCGGAAATTCACTGATAAATTTGACTTTATCAGCCAACGGTCGTTTATTTTCCTTGCGTACGTTAGGCATACTTACATACATACAGTCTATCCCTGGATTAATGCATGGATAGGTAAGGCAGACAGGAAATTATTGAATTGAATTTTCATGTTTTTGGGGTTCAGCCATGCTTACACACTAAGCATTAACATAATTTATTACTCTGAACATTGTTTTTTAATAACCCTATTATCGTATCTCCTATAGAAAATACATTTTTCTAATTGAAAAAATTCCTTTTTTGTAAATTTCCAAGATATACTTAATTTTTCGGCAATAAAATTATGGCATAAATTACTTACTATTCGAGCATGGTTGAACCCCAAAAGATAAAATTTCAGCTCATTAATTTTTTGTCTGCCTTACCTATCCATGCGTTAATCCGGGGACACGCTGTATATATATATTTATAATTGCGTGTAACGCTGCGAAAGGTTGTTGCAATAAATCAATAATTTCGCTACTTATCTATATCGCTAGAATGCTGTTCGTATTTTGCAATAGCATGGTGGATATATCTCCAAGTATTGTGTGACGGACTAATTGCAATGCATTCGTGTGTGCAATATGAATACAATCAATGTTGATATTAGTTTAATAAAGTTTGCCTTATTTACAGTTATAACACATCTTCAGCAAATACCACGAACGCCATGAGTAACAACAATAACCTCACTTGGTTGCAACGTCAACAACTCAAGTTAAAAGAACGTAAAGAAATGCAATTGAGAGAGGAACGTCAACATGAAATTCTGCTTATGTCCGAGTTGAGGAACGTGCAATCTCGCCATATGAGACCGATGGCCAGTCATAGGCTTGATGGATACACCAGTGACACTACCGCATTCGCAGACGACGATGACGAATTTATGATACCTTTACACATCAACACGAAAAAATCCCATATCGCCAGGATCTACTACTTCCTACAGCACCATTAAATCGAATTACTCGACGATTAATAGAAACGAACGACCGTTTGTCGCAGTCCATAAGGCACATAAGAAATACGAACAGGTAACAGATACCACAATAGATAGAAAGTTTTAGACCAAGGTTAGCTATTTATCTGAACGTATCTACAATTAATGCTACTACAAGGAATGGGATTGGTTAATTTTTTTGTAAATTAATGAATATAATACATATATCTTTCATAGGAAACAAAAAAAAAATCATGTCGAAATTAAAAAGCATTAGTATAAATTCTTCTCCTGATTTTCTCATTTCTCATCATTTGGAAAATATCTAAGCTACATGTATCCCTGCTGTATTGTTATTTGTATAGGGATTATTCCCATTTGCTCCTTAATATTTCGTCACGCATCCTATCCATTCTAAATCTGTTCCGATATCTTTTCATTGTCATTCAAGATTCATATGAAAAGTAGGTTTTACGATATGTTTTATTACCTCTGACTGAAACATTTCTCGTTTTCGTAAAAATTATATTTTCAAGTTGTGTTGAACAATTTTTCAATTTTCTCGTCTTTCGTTTATTTCTTTATTTAGCTTATTGCAATGCCTATTATTGCGTTCAAATATTTGAAAACTGGATTTAGTCGTTTTCTAATGATCAGTTTTTTTTTTTTTGTAAAATTATAAAATTTGAAACCCAGATTTAAATACTAAAATTAATCGAGCAGTTCTAGTACTTATTGGCACCGCAATTGGCTAAGTTCTCATTTGAACACATCTGTTACAAAGAATGCAAGTTTTGCATTACCTGTACTAAAATCAAATTACCAATGTACCAAAAAATTTCGGAATATTCAAGTACATCGCAACTTAAGCATTTAACTAAAAATTCGCTAAGGTTACAAGTTCGGTATGTTCAAATATCGCTAAAACTAATCCGCTCCCGCTAGCCTTGTGAATGCAACAGGAAACAACTTTCAAATTTCAAATGGGAGTTACAATTTTTTCACTACAAATTTGCATTATACGTGAAGAAGTATACAACTTTTACTTGAAACATTTTTTTGGTTCTTTGCAGATAACGCGACAACCGGTGCAAAATGCAGTTACAAATCTGCCACCGGCCAATTTTTTCACAAACGTTACATGAAAACGAAAAATTATTTAATAGAGATTAATATTTATAGGCGTACCATTCACTTCCGCCAAAATCGCTCCTTCTCGCGAGAAGGGAGGCGGAGAACTTTAAAATCTCGAATGGGAACCTTTATTGTTTATTGTAGATTCGCATTCTAGGGTAAAAAATGTTCAGCTTCTGTTTGAAACGTTCTTTTTTACATACGCTTGACTGGGAGCGACTTAGTTGTATGATAATTTGATCTCTTTTGAAAACTTTTTCTCTTATCAAATTTTCGTTTATGTGCTTATTTTATGAGATATTTCAGCAGAAAAGAATATTGTGATAGAGACATTGGATAGTACCGCCTACCATGTGGTGTATATCTATGAAATGTTCTTTCATTGTTAGATATGTATATGTAGCTATTAAATCAGATTTGGTTGTCAACCGGTATATCATCAAGCAAGCATCGGACTACTACGTCGATGCTTCGCCAACTCTAACGTTAATAATGTGACAGGTTTGAAAGTTTAATACTTAGCAATCATTATATTCTGTAGTCAAAGTAGAAAAAGGCTACAAATGTAAACAACACTATGAAAGAAACTATAAATTTGCATATATCGTTATAAAGCATGTAACCTTGGTCTAAACCATTTCCCACACATTAAAAAATAATGAGCAACTTTAGATGTCCTAGTTTTGCACGTCCACGTAATAAATATTTACAGAATCCAGATTCAACTCCTGCATCAATACTAGCAGCTAACCCATTAGGTCATGTAGTTCGGTCATCCTCCAGAGATGTAGACTCTGTAGATAGTGGCTTACTGTCAGTAGTAGAACATCAGCAGATTGAAACCCATCAACAGCATCAACAACAACAGCAGCTACAGCAACCGCACAATTACAAATCTTTGCAACAGCACAGCCCCAGATACAATAGTTCTACTAATACGGTGGGTATTCACCACTCGCACCACCACTTTGACAGCTCGCAATCTCGGGACATAGACCATTCACCATCACCAATTAGGCATAGAGATGAATGTGATAACGCACGTACAGATGCGCTGAGCGATCTTATGGCTAACTTGTCTAATGGATCTGATAAGTCAAATAACAGTCCTAACTCCGCATCTGCATTGCAGGTACTAACTTCATACTATTTCATATATACTGTTTGCACGAACTTGTATTCACTTATATGTATCCAATGTATATGTATATTTCCTCCTATCAAACTTCACAAACATAATACATACTTCATTAGGTAATTGAGTACTCCACTAAAAGCTCTAGATAATAGAGAGTTTGCGGTAGTCCATTTTTCCTGATGCTGTGCGACAAGAAGTAGGTAGTAACCATTTGGTAATGCATGTTGTTTTCGTTTCACAACATGACGTGTCAAATATAACGTTTACTTCCGACGCTCCGCAAACGTGTTTTTAACAATCAGGTTATGTTACGTTATAATCTAAAAAATGGCTGTAAAACGTAACGGAAAATGCGCTACCACAAACTGCCTGATACCAAATAAAAATACTACAAAATAAAAATAATAATTTACAAAAGTTTATTTTACTTTTCTTCAGATAAAACACACATCATCACTTTTTTATACTGATATTACAGAAAAATTGAACGTTTGAAGATATTCTTATTTTGCAATGTTATGGAACCGTTAACGGTAGGATTTCAAAGAACTGCCCAAATAAATTCTTGCGTTAGTAATGATTATAAATAGCTATTTCTGTTATTCATATTTCATCTAGAATTTGATTTGCTTATCTAGTACCACAAAATAGATATTGATGCCTAAATTGGAGTATACGTCAAAATTTTTAGAATAATTTCTCAAAGTCGGTACATATGGACGCATAATATTTAACTTACATTTAAGAGGGTAGTGAATCCGTTATACACATTGGTAAAATGTGAAATTAGCTATATCTATATATGTACGTGGAGAGAGCGAGGAGGGGATTGAGTGGAATCCGATCGATTCGATGCGGGTCATTAGTACGCTTATAACAATGTTGGCATGTAAAATTGGAAAACGTAGAAAAACACTCGGTAAACACTTTAGTGTTATACTCCTGATGATGCCGAAAGGCGAAATGTACACCGAGTACATATGTATATCATTTGTGAAGCTATACCAAGTGTTTTTCTACGTTTTCCAATCTTACTAAAATGTTTCACCAAGAGCCGACAGTGCGTTCAATTAATATTGGCATGTACACCTACTGTGTGCAAGAGCACACGTAATAATTTGAAGTCATGGTCGCCTGGAAAAGAGAGTTTCGCATATTTATTTTGTTGTTGCCACGAAGCTTAGACGAAACTAATAAGGCATTCTAAAGACGAAAATAAAAACAGATTATGTTGAAATAAAAGAAAATAAAAATAAATACTCCAGAAATTCTTACTAAGATCGTCCCCACATAATGCAGTCTATGTCGTAACTAACCACATCGGTAACCGTCGACTGCCGCTAACCCCTCCGCTTGTGGTGACGGTAAATGCGAATCCGTTGTCGCATGTATGCTTTTTCGTATAGCTAAACATTTTCTTTCCTTATATGTATATAGGGTCTACTATTTGAAATTTGATTTAATGAAGGGGGCCGTGAAATTGAAAATATTTTTAGAAAATAGATCCTTATTCATAATATCGCCCACCAAAACAAAAAAGGATTTTCATTACTTTAAATATTATTGTTTAGGTCAGAAATAGCAAACATGCATACGTATAGTTATTAATGTCGCAAAGGACGTAAGTGCAGTTTTATGGTCAAGAATGTTGATATCCAAGACTGTAAAACCGCTTACGACACGAGTATATTATATTTTTCCTACTACCGGCCCAAAATGCTGAAAAAATTACCAAAATACACCAAGGCAGTAATGATTCACTTACGTAGTCGGTAGTAGAAAAAGCTAAGTGCGATTTACGGATTATTTACCTTGGTTGCCTTTGACAGCGAGATGTAATGGAATTTTATGTCCCAACATACGTTGATATAGCAATAAGTGTGTCAATACATAACAGAAATTGACAACTTTGACAATAATTATGCAAGTAAGCAAATGTCAAATGTTTTCATAAAATGCTGATTTTTCGAAATTTTGGGCCGATATACGTAGTAGAAAAGATACAATATGACACTCGCGGCGTAAGTGCTTTTGCGGTCTCGGATGTATTGCGTATAAGGCATGAGTGTTTTTTTATTGGTCAAAGCTTTAATTGAACGGTTCAAAACGAAAAATGCGTTTTAAAATTATGCCGAAACAATTCAAATTTGGCAGCAAAACAAAAGGCATGCGCGTCAATATGCAACATTATTAGGATGCAAATATAACCTAATTCAGGTTCGATTTACAGCTTTTCCATTTTTTCCTCTTTACTTTTAATCGGCTTTATCAATATTAATTATTAACGTTTCTTTGGGTCTCGAAGGAAACACTTTCCTTTTTGAAAAACTGAATTTAATTTCCTAACTTCAAAACGTAATGGTTACAGCCGTTAGCAAGTACCATTACTTTCATAAAACTCTTATAAGCTCATTTTGACGTTTTTTCAATCTTGTGACAATGACTTGTCTATTTACGATTGACATACAATTTCACATATTTCTTTAATATTCTTTTTAATATTGTTGTTATATTAAATAAAATGAACACTTCTGTAACGTGCAATGCTTTATTGTCGCCACTTTTCTATTGACACTGGATAAAACCTTACATAAACTACCACCACCTGGCACGTGGGGTCCAATCCTCTACTAACCAAAACACTACTCCTTAAAAGCTACCAACCTCATACAAATATTGCCAACTTAAATATATAAAATTATTTTCCATTTTTAACACCCCCACTAAAACAATTTTATTATACTAATCCCATTAAACTTGTACAAAGTGAATGTTGAATTTTTACTAAACTTTTAGTTAGACAATCTGCTACCATATCTTTGTGTTTACATATTCTAATCTATATTACCATTATCTATAACATCTCTAACAAAATGGAATTTAATGTCAATGTGTTTGGTTCTTGGTCTGTAACTATGCGTGGATGCCAAACAAAGCGCACCTTGATTATCACAGCGAATTGTCATTGGTTCGTTCACCTTTTGGAGTTCATGTTGAAGATTCTTCAACCACATTGCTTCTTGAATCGCTGCTGACAACGACATGTACTCCGCTTCAGTACTCGAAAGTGCTACTGTTGTTTGTTTCTTAGTACACCAAGAAATTGCACTTCCTTGAAGCATAAAAACGTATCCTGTGACTGATCTCTATCATCGGTGTCTCCGGCCCAGTCTGCATCACAGTATCCGATTATTTTTGAATTACCTCTTTGTCTGACATTGTTGGAGAATATCAGCAGGTCATCTACATACACAGCAACTATCAGTATGTCTTTTCCTTTGATCTGATAATATATACATGGATCGACTACGCTTCGCTCTAAACCAAATTCTTTCAGAGCGCCATTTAATTTCAGGTTCCAAATTCTACTTGCCTGTTTTAAGCCATAAATCGACTTTTTCAAGTGACATACCTTTTGCCCCGTTCTGAAATGTTCAGGTTGAATCATGTATATATTTCCATCTAATTCTCCTTGCAGAAAGGCACTAACTGCGTCCATTTGATGAATATCAAGATCATATTTTACTGCTAAGGAAAATAGATATCGAATTGAGTTGTACCTTATTACAGGAGCATATGTCTCTTCATAATCTATGCCCTTTTTCTGCGCACATCCTTTGATAACAAGCCTTGCCTTGTATCTGCAAATTTTACCATGTGCATCACGTTTTGTTTTGAACACCCATTTATTGTCTAATGCCTTCTTTCCTTGGGGCAAATCACAAAGATCCCATGTGTCATTTTCAACTAGTGATTTGAGTTCTTCATCCATGGCATTTAACCATTGCTGCCTGTTACTGCTAGTTAGGGCCTCTTCAACTGTAATTGGGTCGTTAAATTCAATACTTTGTGCCATGTAAGTTACATAGTCATCAAATTGCTTGGGTTTTGGCTCTCTCGTAGTTTTCCTTCTTACTTGATTTCTTCGATAGATTGATTCGGTCTATAACTGTCATCAGAATCTCTTCCGTCTTCCTCTTGCGTTTCGGAATCTACTTCTTCTTCATCTTGGCTGCTATTATTGATTGTGTTGACCCCCACTGAAGTGTGATCATCTTCAGGAATATTCTCAGCTACAGGTTTATCTTTTGTCCCTTCATCGACTTGTTGGTCGTCTAGGAACAAGAACAGCTCGTTATTATTGTCTGATGAAGTACTTACCAGTCCTTGTAAGTCCTCCATAAACTTCACATCTCTGCTCTTCCAAACAGAGTCTGCTTTGGGGTCATACAGCCTGTAAGCTTTAGATGCTCACAATATCCAACCATAACACATTCCGTCGATTTTGGATCCAATTTCTTCCGCTTTTCTTTCGGGACGTACATCATTGCTTTGCAACCAAATATTCTTAAGTGCTTCAGCTCCGGTTTATGACCAGTCCATGCCTCCTCAGGTGTGGATACCAAACCGCTGACTGGTGAGCGATTTATTAAATATCCTGCAGTTACCACTGCTTCGGCCCAAAAACTTCTGTCCAAATTAGAATCACACAGCATGGATCTTGCTTTCTCCATTATTGTTCTGTTCATCCGTTCAGCAAGCCGTTTTGTTGCGGTGTATACGGTACACTGGTCTGGTGTATAATACCCTCACTCCTCAAGAATTTATTCATGTCTTCACTACAAAATTCAGTTCCATTATCCGTCCGCCAAATTTTTATTTCTTATTTGTTTGGTTTTCCACCAAAGCTTTGAACTCTCTAAATTTAGTTTTGACTTCATCTTTTGTCTTTAATAAGTAAATAAAAACTTTCCTGCTATAATCATCCGTAAACGTCAAAAAATAACGTTTTCCGCCTTTAGATGGAATTTCTATAGGACCACAACATCGGAATGAACTAATTCTAATACTTGGCGTGCACGCTTCTGACTGCTTTTGAAAGGGTCTCTGGAATGTTTCCCTTTAATACATTCTGCACACAAGTCTTTTTGACTTTCACTAAAGTTAACACCAATTGCCAGATCATTTCTCAATCTTACTAGATTCTGCATACTCAAATGTCCCATTCGTCGATGCTATAAATTAAAGTTGTTTTCTGTTACTGTCATACTAATTTCTTTGGGTACATTTAATTTGTATAAATCTCCCACAAGTGTGGCAGTAGCAAGTAATTCTTATTTTCATTCAGAATTTTGCAACCTGCCTCATTAAAAAGTACAGAATTCCCTTTTTCGGTAATTTTACTGACGGACAGTAAATTTGTGCATAAATCTGGTACATAGATTACATCTTTCACCTGAATTTTATTACTCCTTCGTAACCCATCACATTGAGAGACAAATTCCAATACCTTTGACAGCTTTTTCTGTGCCATCTGCTACATTGATATTTGATTCAATTTTAGAAATATTTTCAAGAAATCTTTGATCGCAAGTCATATGGGCTGAAGCCCCTGAATCAACGTACCAATCGTGTTTTCTTATTGCATTATTATCGATACTGACACTAAAAGTACTTAAAAACGTGCCATGGTTTGTTGATTCGTTTGCGTTACTTCCCGTTTTATTTCTCCTACAATTCTTGGCAATATGCCCATGCAATCCACAATTGTAACAGCGAGGACCTTTCTTTTTGAGGTTAGGTTTTGTTTTACTTAAAAGAACTGACTCTTTGTTCGGGCCTGTTTTGACCTCTTGCAATAATTTAGTTTTAATTACAGTACCTGTTATCTTCGAGCCAGAGTTTTCGAGTGCCATTATCATCGGACCATATTCCTCCGGAAGTCCTGCTAACAATATAGCACCTACCCACTCTTCGACACCTGTAGGCCGCATTCGCCAAGTTTATGTGCTGTCGTAATTATTTTATTAACATACGTCTCTACTGTATCACATTCTTCCAATTTGGTGCCTAATAAGGTTCGCAATAAAGCTATTCTTCGTGTCAACCCTGTATCACTGAACACTTCTTTAAGCTTTGCCCAAATATCTTTGGCAGTAACTGCTTCGAGGATGTGATGGTGATTTGTCTTATCCACTAATAAAATTAATTTGACCTTGCCTGTATTAGTTTCGTTGCGTCTGTCTCTTCAGCTTCTACACATTCCACAACCCCTCATGTTGTAGGTAAGCTTTCACTTCAAATGACCAGGACGCGTAATTTTCTACACCTTTGAGTTTATCAATAGCTGCTAACAACGCCATTTTATATAGAAAATTGTTTATATATTCACCACTAACACAAATGCAAACATTCGTTCATGTATCTGGGCCCATAACCTGTTGTTATATTAAATAAAATGAACACTTCTGTAACGTGCAATGCTTTATTGTCACCACTTTTCTATTGACACTGGATAAAACCTTACATAAACTACCACCACCTGGCACGTGGGGTCCAATCCTCTACTAACCAAAACACTACTCCTTAAAAGCTACCAACCTCATACAAATATTGCCAACTTAAATATATAAAATTATTTTCCATTTTTAACAAATATTCTACAAAAGATATGTTTAAAATGGGTAATGTCATAATAGTATCGCTTGTCCCAGATTTTTATGAAAGCGATGGTACTATCACTTGCATAAAGTCTTTTTTGAACCTGTCTTTTGTAAACTATGAAAAGATATGTCAAATTGTCTGTCAGTGTCAATTGTAAATGGACAAGTCATTGTCATACGATTGAAAAAACGTCAAAATGAGCTTATAAGAGTTGTCCCAGATTTTTTGCAAGTGATGGTAAATTGCCATTCCACAATTACTACATTACTGCCGCCTTGTGGCCAGTCTTATTACTATTCGATAATTGACTTAAACATCGTACACATTCAAATGGAGCGCATTTCAAAACCGAACGGAAAAAAACTATAACAGTTCGACCATGCAATGTATTCCGTGAAATATATCACTAGTAAGTTTTCTCCAATGTTACATTTATAAGTTTATAAAATTAACGTTACGCTTATACAAGTATTCAATTGGTTTAAAATAATATTTAATTCGTCATTTTACAACCTAAAGCATATTATCCATTTCCAGTATCGAAGCGAAGATGCCTATTCGACTTGGCGATCACAATCTTTCAACGACGGTGAATCCAGTTCACCACATAGCTTATCATCACGACCTCAAACTCCTGCTTTTCCCGTTGCCAGAACACCATATCAAAATTCGTCAACACCAACAGTACAATTCGATTTGCCAGGAGAAAGATTGCCACCTAAAAGTCCTACAACCCAGCGGTAAGAATTCATCAGTTTTGTGTTACAATTAAACAAACTCGCTAGGATACAGAACCAATCAGTTGTTAGAATTTACCTATAACTGGCTTACGAAATACTATCTTCAATAACGATAGATACGTATTTGACAACTGATTGATTCTACTTTAAGATATTTTTTCTCCTAAATACTTACGCTTCCTGTTTTTTATGCCCTATACAACGTTAAATTTCTAGACGAATGAGTTTTCCATCGTCATCGACTGTAAAAAACAGTAAGAAGTGGTCAGAATCTGTCGAGAGGTAATACTGTGATGTAACCCCCGAACTTGCACAAAGCATGAATTAGAATGAACAGTCTACGATTCTTCTCTTCTATCTTCTACCGTTTAGTAAATTGAATGTTTAAGTTCCTTGCTTGATCTGGTCTGAAAATTGTACTTTGAAATAACTTTGTCATTTTAATTTGCTGGGATAAAACAATTCACATGTAAAGCTGAAAACACACCTTTCGTAAAGTGAAACTAATATTCATGATTTCTATTGTGAGTGAATATTTCAAAGTATACTATTTAAAAATAGGCTATCCTATCTTTTTCCAATAATCTTAGCGATAATTTCAGAATTAAATTAAATTAAATTAAACTTGAACAAATTGTATATCAATTATATACTGTATTTGTGACCGGTTTCGAATAAACTCTTCTTCAGGCAATATAATAGTCAAAATTGGGACATATTAAAATAGTTAAAATATTAAGAATATCAGGCTAAAGAATGAACATATTCACGTGAAACTCAGGACAAGTTGATATTTTTAATATTGTAACTATTTTAATGTCTCAATTTTGACTATTATATCGCCCGAAGACGGGTTTACCCGGCACCTGTTGGAAATATAGAAATAGTTTGGGAAGTAGACTTTTCAAATTTTTTTTAAACAATTTTTTTATTTGGCAATCTGTATATAATTTCAGAAAATTAATTTTCTATTACTTATAAACGAAAACACCTTTTTTTTTTTCAGGATGATTTACATTACTAAATTAGTAAATTATTATCTTCATATCCTCATTATTATTACACATAGTCCCTATAAGTGACATAAATTCCTGTAACTATACTCCTAAGTTATACTATGCTCCAAATAATCCCGTACATAATAACAATTTTTAAATATGAACGGCATTTAGACAAAATTTTAACGACATTAAAATGCCCCTTTTATACGAAGCTGTGATAGCCGGTAAGAGCGATGCATTAGCAAAACGGGCCAATCAGTGAGCGCTGTAACTTGCGTAACCATGGTTACACAAGCGAGCTGTGGTACTCGATAAGAGCGACGATAATAGCGAAGCGATGAGATACATTGTTTGTATGCGGGTGTTTATGTTGGACTACGCGACATCTGTGGTCAGCGATGGTAAGCAAAGATAAGAACATTTATAATCAAACTGTCAAATTTTATCTGCTTTCATCGGTTTTAGTTTTAATGTATATCGAGCATAAGCGAAATTTACCGTAGGCTCCCATTACGGGACCAAAAACGCCCAAATCAAAACAAGAAAGGCACCAATGAAAATATTTTGACAACTGTCAAACTGACGCGCTTGCCGAAGCTTCATAAACGTCATCCGTGACGGATATTTTTCGACGCTCTTATCGCTGCTAGTATCATCGCTCTTAAAACAGCTCTTATAGTCACTCTTATCACAGCTCTTATCGACTATCACAGCTTCACTATAAACACACCCTAACTTAGGATTACAGTTATAGGAAAGTGCGGTACACAATTTTTAAAATTGAAAATTAATCACCTTCGCCATTGAATTCGTTTTAATAGATGTAGGATATATATAGTCCATTCACTGTAAGTTCCGTCTTTTTAAAGGGCACTTCCCCTCCACAGTGATGCCAAATCCGCCAAACTGACGTTAGCCAATATAGGTTAGAAATCACAAGATTTTTAAATCACCGAAAAAAACCAATAAAAATATGGGAGTAATTAGTCATTCTGTTAAATTTAGGCAAATTTCTGGATATTTCTATAGTTATTCCTGTTATCAATGCAAGATTTCAAAAATTCATAAATTACGATTGCGAAATTATAAACGGATTTACATTGCTAGGGATAATAATGGTTTTTAACCTGCAAAATTTTCAGATACAAGACGTTATATTAACTTGACCAATACACCTTGAAGTATTACTCTATCAGAATAACAAAAAAAGGGAATGCATCAAATACAGAAAGAAATAAATGCGAACAACTAGACTGTTTATTAAATTTGTTGAATACATTATGCAAGACAATAAAATTCATTCAAGTCATTTATTGCTGTAGTGAGAAATATACAAGAGAAACAAGTGGTTATCTGGATTTTAAATACATAGGTGCGAAATGAGTACAAATGTAATTAAATATGTGAAAAACTCAATATTCATTCTCAGGTTCCGAACTTGAGATAATTTCTTCATCTGAAGATTCCCCTTCAAGGTTTATTATCAAAGGTAACACCTCTTCTTGGTCAAAACCAATTTCTCTCTCCCACCATTCAATGACAGTGTTTTCTGTATGGTTAACAGTATTGGACCACATTTCCGTTGTTAATGTGGTCAATTGACTCTTGCCACATACTCAACACTTTTTCCATCCCAGATCCATCTCTTCCGATATGATTGTTATAGTAAACCTTACTTATACCCCAAATGTTCTCAATAGCATTGAATATGCAATGGTACGGTGGCAATCGCAAAAACTCTATGTCCGTACTGGTGTGCCAGTTCATCCCACAGCATAAATTTTGTTTGGTTTATGTCTAAATAGATATATATATATGTATTGTATATATTAAAAAATAGTAAAACAACACTTACAATTGAACTAAATGTAATAGTTGCAATTTTAACATATCAGCAGCATATACAATGTTGTTTTGTGTCAGCCAATTTTTGAATGTCCTGTTTTTTCCAAGCTGCTGTTGGAGAAACATTGACGCATGTTCTGTGATATGGGGCATTGTCCATAATAATCATAGACGGTTTTTCCAAGTTTCTTAATAAATATTTTTCAAACCAGTCCAAAAATGTCTCTGCATTCATTTCTCCGTGGTAATCTGCATTTTTTGTTTTTGATGGGAAAATCAATGATGCACCAGGAATAAAACCACTGCGATTACCTGCATGTACTATGATATATCTAAAAATAATATTCATGTGGACCTCATGGGGCTATAATATCAGTTCACTAACCTTTTCCCATCATTTTTGTTCTTTTAACACTTTGCACGCTGGTATCTTGCCAGGATCGACCAACTGTGCCATTCTCAAATACCCATGTTTCATCAAGGAATACCGGGTCCCAGAAATAACTATTTTTAATATTTTGAACGTAGTTTCGAAGGAAATCAATTCTTAAAAGAGCAATATCCGAACGTTCCATCATGGCTCTGCGAGGATCGTCTTTTTTCCAAGAAAACCCAATATTCTTTAAAATTTTCATTAACGAAGTTCTCCCCCAGAGAAAATTTCATCATCCTTCAATTTTTGTAAAAGTAAAGTTAATGTTACTTGTTTTTCTGAAAAGATACAAATTTAGCACTTCAAACCGCATTAGAATATGTAATAGTATTACTTTGTCTATACATAGTATAGAGTGCATTTCGGATTGCCAACAGTGAAATCATCAACAGCTGTCACTGTTTTTACGCGGTGTCTGGTTTTCCTTGGGGCTACTGAGGGGGCGGCATTCTTTTACTTCTGTCGAGATACCACAAACGGTAGATTTATTAATTGACAGGGCATCTGCAACTCTCTAAAAATTAAGTTGTAGTATATGTATAATACTTTTTATAATTTTACCTGACGAACAGAGACTAATGGAATAAGGGGTCCACCATTATCACGTTCTCTTTCAAAATAATTTATAAGTGACGCGACCAGCGCTTTTGACTGCGAATTTAAACCTCTCGGCATAATGCACAATTTGTTTTTGAAAAGAACAGTTATTAAAACGTATATAACACGATATATAATAACAAAATGCAACCAAAATGGAATAAAAAAACGTCAACGCACGAGAAACAGTAAACAACTGATGTTTGGTTATCTTGCAACGAAGCATTGTGGAGGGGTGAAAATTATTTTATATACAATTTTCTTTTTCTATATTACAGCTTCAATAATTGAAATATTAGTTTCAATTTAATTCAATTACTATATTCTTATAGTTCCAAAGGTGTTAAATTATTTCTAACACAAAAAGCAAATTGTATTCTTTAAATTATGTTTTTGGTAATTTTTGTTTTTCTTGATTGGCATCATCAGCCCCAATTTGGGGAGACGGAACTTAGAGTGAATCGACTGTAGTAAGGAAATTTATGAACTCAACTAGATCAAGTGGCTTAAACATTCCAATATTCAATGTGTCTACACAAACTCCTTATGTGTATGTTACTTTACAAAAACGTTAATATACAATTACGCACTCGCAATTTCTTTTTTGAGATCCGAATGTTTTATCTATATATACAGTGTGGTCCTAAAGTAGCGTTTTTAGAATAATTAGGTCGATTTATGTTTTTTTATTAGCTATCTTTTGCCGTCAATTGCATTTCCGGTGTCACCGGGAAATGATGTCAACTTTCTTATCAGGCAGATGGGAAATTATTGAGTTGAATTTTCATCTTTTTGGATTTCAGCCATGCTTACAGACTAAATACTAGCATAATTTATTACTCTGAACATTGTTTTTTAATAACCCTAGTATCATATCTTCTATAGAAAGTACATTTTACTAATTGAAAAATTCCTTCTTTGCAAATTTTCCAAAGTCACTTGATAAATTTTGGCAATAAAATTATGTTAATCTAATGCGGTTCTGTGTGAGGAATACATATTAAAGGTGGTTGAAAGAAACGTCCACTTTCTCACAATAACTCGATTTAATGAAAATGAGCGACCGGTTTCGGGACTAATGTTCCATCTTCCGGCCCGCTGAAAGAATCCGAAGAAACATTGTTATAGTAAAAATATCGTTAATAGATACTAAATTTGACAACGAATAGTACATCATAGCTTAAGTAAATGATTACAAAAGAATGAGGTTAAGTTATTTTCAATTTTATAAATTTTTTTTAGCTATATGTTAAATATATTCTAATACAAAGGGCTCACTCATGGTACAGATAAGGAAACTAAAAAGAAAGACCACGATTAAAATTCTAAATAATAACTGTAATCTCCCACTTTTAGGGAGACCAAATGTACGAATTCTTCTCAATTTTCTTATTGTATGTTGCAATTTTATAGAAACTACTGTACTTACAGTTAATGTAATAGTAGGAAATTGTCAAATCAATAAATAAAAACTACCACACATTCTATATAACAATCAACAACTGTTGGATGACTTGTGTGGTAATTAGAGTCACTGAATTTAAAATACTTGTAAAATTGGACAGACACAAACATATTAAAAAAGGTGGTAATAAACCGATACGAGAATCTAGATGTAGTGTTCTTACCTACTCCATCTACCTGTGCTATAAATAAACCGGTATCTTTTTTTTATTATTGCAATATTAAATATCAAAAGTTAGCATGAATGTAATGTTTAAATTTACTCGCTGCTCGTTGCTAAGCAAAGTAATCAGTCTAGAGCAACGCAACTGCGCTGAAAGCCAGTGGCGGACGCATAAAAGTTTACACAAAATAAATTAATGTGATACGTGCTCAAACACTTACCGTTTTAAGAGTCCTCCGTGCAATCACAAAGTGGATAATGTCTATTTAATATTTGTAACATTAGATATGTTTCCAAAGTTGTTTCGGCAAAGTGAATGCAGCGTGAAGAAAAAATGTTTTTGTATGCCGAAAACGAAAATTCTACATCTAGTGACGTTATATTTGCGTAAGTAAAATAATCTTTCAAATAACTTAACGGTTCTGTTGACGCACCTTCACAAATTTGTCTTAATGTGCCAAAATCAAAGTTTTTATCTAAAACACTTTCAAACCTTTCTAAAACACAAACATTTCTTGCGTCTTCTATCGCGCATAGCTGTGCGTGAACATGTTGCACTATTTGCAAAGATTCCACTAACGACACCGAAGAATTTTGTAGTTTTTCTATCGCATCCGATAGTCCCACGTAATTGTTTCTGAATAATTTCCAAATCTGTTTAACTTGACTATCCTGAAATTTCAAGCGGCTTACCTTGACAGCCGCAGCTTCCTTTGGGTCGAATTCTAAAATCACGTTCTTTATATTCTCAAAATATTTAAGATAATAAAATGCAGCCTCTAACCATGTTCCCCAACGAGTAAGAATAGGTCGTGGTGGTTCAGGAATACCGGGGCATAGTCTATAAAATTCCCGAATACGTTTTAGGGATTTTACAAACACAGCTTTTGTATGCGCCATTAGAGCGTCTACCTCGGGATAACATTTTCTGATACTATCTGCTACGAGACTGAGAGTATGAATTTTACATGTAATATGCAACTAGTTAGCACAATGTTTTTTAAGAGATCGACCTACAGCAAGCATGTTTGCGACACCATCACTCATAAACATCAACAGTTGATTTGTGAAAGTTCAAACTTTTCCAATATATTTAACACCAACATTGAAGTTACTTCGGCAGTGGATTGTTGTATTCGTCTGGAAGCTAGTAAAATTGAGGGTGACGGTGGATGTGGTTCCATTGCGCGTACCATTACATTAACCACAGAAATGGTTTTTTACGATCTGTTGTTTCGTCCACACATAACCACAGTTTTTTATCTTGCAACTCCATTTAATTCTTTTCTCGACATGCTCACAAGCAAACGGCACAACTCTCTGTAATGTTCTCTTACTTGGTAACTTAAAGTCCGAATATTCATTCCAAAACGAGACGTATGCTTTCTTCCTTAGTAAATGAAATGATAAATTACATGCAATAAAGGTAACACATAAATTAAATTTAAATTTGTCATAATCTCGTGTGGAATTTTTTTTTTGAAACATGCCCTGCACTATTTACGTGCCGTAGACAATCACTTTTCGACCAACACATTAAATCTATTTTACACACTACACATTGAATTTTAGCGCCATCACACTTTAAATCAAGCATTTCTGCAATAAATTCTCTTATTGTGTCCAACTTTGGTCGTTTTCACGACGTAGAAACATTTTTAAAACAAACGTAGAACTACGATATAGTATAACGACAGCGTAGATGCATACACAACAGATCGGCTTTCGAGTCGCAGTTATACTGACGCTTATACCGGCTTTCAGCGCAGTTTGCGTTGGCTCTAGTAATCACAACAATTGCCAAACCGTCAAATCTCAATTTCAAAAGCGTAAATTATTCTTGTTATTTATTGTTATTATAACCTGCAGTTGTCGTACTTTCGTTCTTTGTGCTCCTTATTATTTTATGCCATTTTAACTTGCTTTGTTAATTGTTGTTTCTCCTTTACTTTATCGAACTTTAATTAATTATGGATGGTTTGTTTAAATTTGTTAGTTTTTGATAGGCAATGTGCTTAAATTTCACTTTTTTATGTTGATTTCACAAATTGCGCGCAGACCACGTAAGATAAACTTCAAGTATCTAATTTTAATATTTGGTGAATTTGACAACAATTACTACGAAGTGGAACATATTGAACACTGCCCTTGTGTAGCCGAAAATATTTGAACTTTGCGCTAACAAGGAAACAGGTAAGTGCATCTCACCGATTTAAATGAAACTTTGTGGGTTTATAGACCGATCTAATGTAAGAACAGCGGTAACTATTTTAGCTGCCCAATCGCCCACTGGCGGGGTGTAAAGCACCCAAAGCTCGACACTACCCTTCGCTGTTTGACTCAATAGCTCAGAAACTATTAGAGATATCAAAAAAAAAGTTTAAAACAAGATTTAAACTGTTTTACATGCTCTTAACGATGACGTAAATATTTTCTCTATAACGAATATTTAATTAGGGAAGCGACCTCCCATCCCCTTATTTTTTGCAATTTCAGAATTTTTGTACACAACAAAATATATACACTACGTAGAATTTACATATATATATCGATTACATCTGCCACGAAATATTCTTATTTGTGTAAAAAAAAAATCATAACTGATATGCTATATTTACAGTAATGAAGAGAACGCGCAGGTAGTTATCAAATGATTTTATTAATAGCATGTGAGTATAGAATTTACTGACAACAGTTTAAAAAGTGAGTTAAGAAATACATTACGATGCGTATACACTGTAAGAATGATAGGTAATTCGTGTAGTAATGTTGAAAACGGAGGAATTGCTCACATCATGCACAATGAGTAAACGCAGGTTTGCCGCAAATACCTGGTTGTGTATTTGTGCATCCTTCGGAAAGTAGAATCGTACAGGATCTTTAAAATGTGGTAGCCCGTTCAGCGATGTATTTTATACCGTGCGTATTTAAGTAAATTGAAGAACCTGGCCGAAGCCATCATAAAAGTAACACCACAAGAAACTTAAAAAACAGAGATATTGTGTATCAAAAACTACCAATATTTAAACAAATCTACCATAATAAAATTAAATAAAATTCTATAAATTAGGAAAATAACAATTAACAAAACAAGTTAAAGGTAAAGTAATAACGAGAACAAAGATGGAACGTATGGCAAATGCAGGATATAATAATAATAAGCAACAAGAATAATTTACGCTTTTGGAATTGAGATTTGACAATTTGTAATTTTATGAATACTTTACTTAGAAAGGGAGCTCTTTATATCAGTCCTGGCGTCACAAAGAATACCAAACCTTCATTGCTACTATTGTGATTTTCTTAAATTAAAGTATAACATATTAGGTATCATTGGATTCGCTTTTTGGATTACCTCCCCAAGAACGTCAAAATTATAGTGTTCTATTTAAAAAAAAAAAGTTATGTCACTTCTGGTGACACTGGAAATTCAATTGAACTGTCGAAAACCCGAAAAACTTATTTAAACAAAAAAGTAAAAATCGGCCTATTTTTTCTAAAAAGCTTCGGGTCGTTTAAAATTAGCATGGGGGAGGGACACTTTAGGACCTCACTATATATATATAATATATATATATATATATTATATATTTTATATATATATAGACATATAAACAGTCATTGATGACCCGTTGAATATATAATTCGGTCCTGTGGAGCCAAAATTACGTTGTTGAGCCGGGGTCGGGCTCAACAACGTATCGGGGCGTATCTCAGCTTTAAATGGCTGGAAATAGTCAGTAGAACCTAAAACTTCAAATTTCGCGGGGCTCCATAACGTACTATCCCTATAATTAAATAGACAAAATAGTTCCGGGAAGGACCATGTAGGGGGGCCCTGATAAAATTTTATAATACGGTATATACAAATAGATCAACATGACTTTGTGAGCCCAAAATTTTGGGGCAACAAACTGCGTTGGGTTCCATAAAAATACCATTGATATATAACTGTATGTTGTAGCGGATTATATATCGCGGTGGACTTTCTACTCTATAATATCTTAACCTGAATGTTATTGTTTCTCGATATTTTACTATCTGTATTAATATAACTAATCGTTAGCTTACCTCCTAATAAAATTATAACAGTTTTCTGGTAATTCAGCAAATGATTGTTTCATATAGACGCTGTAATCATAAATTAAAATACTTGTTAGGACCGAAATAATTGATTTCTTTTACCCTGGTAAGTGGAATCAGATACTGTAAACTGTTTATTTTGTCAGTTTCTTTGCCCGTACAAATTTCAACAATTTAACTTCCTCAGTGATTTATATTTGAATAGTTGTGTGTTAAAATCAAAGTTATACCTTTTTCTGCAAGGTCTATAAGATTCGCAAAATTTTCTTGTGTTATTTGAATTTAGATAACCTACACACCAACATATTTTTTTCCATAAGCTCTTAGTTTTATACATGTCATCTCTCTATATCGAATATAAGTGGGACGGTAGAAATAAATAAAACAACATGATAACTAAAGAATTACTGTGGAAGGAATGAATAATTTTTTTTTAAACGAGTGACGTTTTTGTTAGAACAAAATTTTTTATTGACGGTACCCAAAATGGGTATGTAATGTGAAAGTGATGGAGTTTGATATCTGAAAGAATTAATATTCATGTTTCTGGTGATTTGAATTGTAGGGTGAGAAATGAAAGGCAGATGAATGGTTGTCAACAGAAGGAGGAAAAATAAATAGTAACTGAAATAAAATTAATGGAATATTACCTTCTGAACAACCTAGAATAAACACCTATTTCCATCATAAAGAAATCTATACGGTTACTCGACAAACATCAATTACAGAAGAAGCATAGTAAGTCACAGTTTAATAAAAAAAAAGGGAAGTGTGTGACATGAAGATTAAAAGAGGACCAGAGACATTTCCCGTCACTACATGCTCATGGCAAAAATTAAAAAACGTAAAGATAAAGAGGAATCTAAAAGAGCGAGTGAAAGTGATGAACATATAGATTGGGGAAGGAGAAAAGAGTATATAGATTCATAGAAGTACCGGGGACCAAAGTAGAAATGCTAGAAAAGGAAAATATAAGTATAGAGAATCTTCTGAAAGCTGCCAGAGAAACATGTGATTCCTAAAAACAAATTTCTATAAAGCAACAAACATTATAGTTAAGAAGTTAACAACAAACAAAAATAAACAAAATGAGATGGAAGCAATACTTGAGTGAAAGAATAATATCAAAATATGAAAGGAAAATATGAAGGAATAAAAAACGAAATTGAAAATATGGTTAGAAAAATCAAGGAAGCAATTTGATACGAAAATAAAGAAAGGATAGTAGAAAATTGACCCAAAAAAACTGGAAAGCGTAAACAAGCCGGAATATGTATACGAAGAGTAACTATAAGATAAATTATTACGAAAAGATGCGCAACGCATGATGAAACAATGCAGAGCGGAAACAATGCCACAAAAATAACTACACTGCAAAAAACAGACCAGAGTATGGGAGGTTGTCAGGAAGTAAGGATAACAACATGAAAGAGGGGAAGTAAAGAAGGCGGTGAACTTAGCAAAAAATGGGAAAATATCAAGCAATAATAGAGTGACAGCAGAAAGTTTTTGCAGCATCTAAATTAACATGGAAAGGGGGGCCAATTGCCAAGGGGTTAAAACCCAGATTCGGGGCGGCCCTAAAAAGGGTTAGAATATTTACGACACATTTGAACTTAGGGAAATGCGAAAGACCTTACTGAGCATATTTTTGCTTTATCATTTGTGTCAAGGTGTCTGAATGTGCCTGTTCAGATGATATCATGATTATGACAGGGGAAGTCAAAATTTTAATACATATGATAAAGGGTTTAAAAGTTTTAAAACCCGAAAGATAAACGTAACATTAACCACTGAAAAAGGAAAATTCAAAAAAAAGTTGGGAATACTGTGAAAACTTATCATGCGTATGGAATAGAACGTTGATTTAAGGGAAATAAAAATTTCCGGGACAACTAAAATGATACTGTTTGATACTATTTGTAGGGCAATACTAACTTATAGTTGCCACAGGAATACCAATAAACCATGAAGAGTAAACTGGAATCTTTGGAAACAACTCTTTGAATTACAAAAAAAGACAAAAAGAAATACGGATGTAGAAGGACTAGATATAAATTTAACATTAAGCTAAATTGTTATGGCGTTAACTTAATACCATACCATACATCAAACATATACCATATATTGAGGTGATAAAAATGAAATGTGTCGCTTGCCTTTTTGTATAGGTTTTTATGTAACGTCTTCCTCTGGAGAAAAGGGGTGAAAAAAATTTCAGCTTTTTAATGAATGGGAGTTTTTTAATATTTATTTTCTGTGTCTTTTCCTAAAAAATATGGACTACAAATGTTACATTAGTCAATTGCTCGTATTGACTTGTTGTGTAAGAAGGGAAATATCAAGTGGTTAGCGATAAATGCAATATATTCTATAATCATTAATTATAGATTGGTGGGATCATCTCTTACAAATAGACAAACAAAAAAAAAATATGGGAGGCCCAAAGAAAACAAAAACAGGAAAATCCAGAAAAACATGGAAGAATGTTACAACTATTAAAAAGACTATTCGAATCGAGGAGTAACAGTGACGGAGACTAAATGTGCGACACGAAATAGCGATAGGGAACAATGTGTGCTGAAGGGACTAATCTTCGTTTTGCACTGTGCAAAATTGTTTAACACATGATAATTCAAGGAAAAACAGCAGCCAAGAAAAAAAACAGCTATTAGACTTTTCCAAAAAGCAAGGTAGCCAAAGGCATTATGTGAAAATGTACGGCGGGAAATTTGGGAAAAATCGACTTCCATAAATTACAACTATCAAATCTGGCTTTGTTTCAACCCTACATTTCCCATGTCCTTTCCCTTTAAATGATTTCTAATTGAAATTTTTAAAGTACTCCCGGTTTTTCCTCTTTTTAAGGGAAAACTGGTAACAGTAATTCACTATTTTAGTTCATTGCGTATAGAGCAAGGCATTGGCCTTGCTTTTTTTCGGGTTTTCGGGGTTTTTTCTTTCTGGTTTTCCCTTTTTTTCCCTTTCTATATCTATAACAACAATGATACATATAAATATTCAATAATAAAGAAAATTTGCAAAGAAATCACATTTACAGCGCAAGTCGTTGCGCTTTTCCACTTGCGGACCTGCTAAGATGATCGTAGCTTAAAAAAAAAGAAACCCAGATTGGAGGTTTGGCATTTTGGGGGGCTCCATAACGTACCTTTTGTTTTAACCCCAACTGTTTCAAGTATATATATTATATATATTATTTGTAAACGTTAGTGAGCCCGATATTTTGTCGGTCGCTGATGACCCCGCCTTAAACATGAGAAAGAGTATACCTCGCTCCCTCTTTATTCTTTTTTGATAAAACCCAGCGCCTCAAAGAGGGGTAAAAAATTCCTATAAATTAAAAAGTTAGGTATGAACATGCCCCTTATGGGACCCAGTTTTAAACACGGTATTATTTGGAAACCCCGACTGTAATTTGTTTTTTTTAGGTACTTTATGGAGCCCCGCAACGTTGAAAAACCCCAACTGTGTTTCTTTTTTTTTTTTTAAGCTACGATCTACTTTTTCAGCGTCCGCAAGGGGAATGCCAACTGACTTGCGCTGAAAATGTGATTTATTAAATGGTTTATTATTGAATATTTATATTTTCATTGTTGTTATATGATATAAAAGGTGAAATAAGGGAAAACCCCAAAAAAAATACAATTGGCCTTGCTTTTTATTGG
Organism: Dynastes maya; assembly: GCA_029619315.2. Taxonomy (NCBI): domain Eukaryota; kingdom Metazoa; phylum Arthropoda; class Insecta; order Coleoptera; family Scarabaeidae; genus Dynastes; species Dynastes maya. Next base: position 43,656,959 of record JAROYE020000001.1, read on the forward strand.
AATAAACTAAATGGAATTACTGTTACAGTTTGTTACTAAAAAAGGGAAAAAGGGGATATTTTAAAAAATTTCAATTCGAAATTTGAAGAAGGACATGGGAAATGTCAATTGTAGTTGTATTTATAAAGTCGATTTTTTCCCAAATTTCCCGCAGTACTTTTTCCCCAAATCCCTTTGAAAAATTTTGCGCCGAAAATGTTTCAGTACTATTAACAGACCCCTTTTGTTTTTGGGGGAAAATGTTTTTTCTGTTTTTTTCTTGGGCTGCTTTTTTTTTCCTTGAATTTATCGTTTGTTAAACAATTTTGCACAGTGCAAAACGAATGATTAGACCCCTCAGCACACTTTGTTTCCCTATCGCTATTTTCGTGCGCCATTAGTCTCCGTCACTGTTACTCCTCGATTCAGAAAGTCTTGTAATAGTTAACATTCTCCCCTGTTTTTTTCTGGATTTTCCTGTTTTTTTTTTTCATTGGCCTCCCCCTATTTTTTTTTGTTTGTCTATTTTAAAGATATCCCAACCAATCTATAATTAATGATTATAGATAATTTCATTCATCCTAACCACTTTTATATTCCATTCTTTCACAAAAAGTCATACAGCAATTGACTAATATTTTCTTTTGTTCCTATTTTTTTGGGAAAAACAGAAAATAAATAAAAAAAATTAAAAAAATGCTTCATTAAAAAGCAAATTTTTTTCAAAAGCCTTTCTCCAAGGAAAAACTTTTCATAACCTTTTCAAAAAGAGCAAGCGACACATTTCATTTTTTTCACCTCAATATGGTACATTTTGATGTATGGGAGGTATTAAATTATCGTCAAAAAATTTTGCTTAAATTTTAAATTTTTTTTCTATCCTTCACATGCTATTTCGTTTTTCTTTTCTTGTAATTCCTAAGGAGTTGTTTCCCAAAGATTCTAGTTTACTCTTCTGGTTTTTTATTTGGGATCCCTGTGGGTACTATAATTATATTGCCCTACAAAAAGTATCAAACGTATCATTTTAGTTGTCGCGGAAATTTTTACTTTCTTACAACGTTCTATTCCCAAATATTTTTTGGGAATTTTCTTTTTAGGTTAACGTTGCCTTTTCTTTGGGTAAATTTAAAAATCCCTTTCATGTTTGGGACTTATAATGTATTAAAAAATTTTTACTTCCCGTCTTCATGATATCATCTGAAAAGGCACATCAGAACCTTGACAAAAAATTTATAAAAGGCAAAAATATGCTCGTAAGTCTTTGGGATTTCCCAAGTTCAAAAGTTCGTCAAATATTCAACCTTTTTAGGACCGCCCCCCTCTGTCTAACCCCCGGCAATTGGCCCCCTTTCCGTTAATTTGATGCGTCCTCTATTATAGCTTTTATTTTCCATTTTTGCTAGTTTACCCCCTTCTTTTCTTCCCCCCTTTTATGTTGTTAAAACCTTTCTTCCTGACAACCCCATCTCTGGTCTGGTTTTTGGTGTATTATTTTTGTGGGATTTTTTCCGTCTGCATTGTTCATATGCGTTTTTCGCATCATTCTTATAATTTTTTATCCCTACCTTCGTATACATATTCCAGTTTGTTTTCCCGTTCCAGGTTTTTTTGGCCATTTTTATTTTCCTTTCTTTTTTCGTTTTTAAATTTTTCCTTTATTTTTTAACCATATTTTTCAATTTCGTTTTTATTCCTTCTATATTTCCTTTCATATTTTATATTATTCTTTCCCCCAAGTATTTCTTCCATTTATTTGTTTATTTTGCTTTAACTTAAAGTTGTTTCTTTATGGAATTGTTTTTAGGATTCACTGTTTTCTGGCGCTTCAAAAATTCTCTAACTTTTATTTTTCCCTTTTTTAGCATTTCTGCGTTGGTTTTCCGTACTTCTATGAATCTATATACTCTTTTCCTTTCCCCAAACTATATTTTCTTATCGTTCAGAACTAAAGTCATTTCACTCGCTCTTTTGGATTCCTTTTATCTTTACGTTTTTAATTTTTGCCATGAATGTAAATGATCGGGAAAGTTTTTGGTCCTTCTTTAAACTTTACGTCAACATTGCCCTTTTTTTTATTAAAATGGACTTTCTAGCTTCTTTTTAATTGATGTTTGTCGAGTAATGTATAGATTTTTTTTAGATGGAAAAAAAAAAAAGGTGTTTATCACTGGTTTTTCAGAAAGGGAAAATTCCCTTAATTTTATACGTTTACTATTTATCTTTTTCCCCCTCCTGTTGACCCAAACATTCATTGCCTTTTTATTCTACCTTTCAATTCAAATCACCCGAAAAATGAATATTAATTCTCTCAGATATCAAACTCCACCCCCTTTTACACTACTACCCCCTTTTGGGACCGTCAATAATAATTGTGTTCCAAACAATGGTACTCGTTAAATAAAATTTTCATTCCTTCCCCATTATTCTTTAGTTATCATGTTGTTTTATTTATTTTTTACCGTTCCACCATATTCGTAAGAGGGATGACATGTATAAAACAAGAACTTATGGAAAAAAAAAATGTGAGTGTAGGTTATCTAAAATTCAAATAACACAAAAATCTTATAGACCTTGAAAAGAAGAAATAAACTTTGATATAACACAACTATTCAAACATAAACATGGGGAAAATTAAATTTTTGAAAACTGTCGGGTCAAAAAAACTGACAAAAAAACAGTTTACATTTTCGATTTCCATTACCAGGGTAAAGAAATCACTATTTTGGCCTAACAAGTATTTTAAATTTATGATTCAGGTTATATGAAAACATCATTTTCTGAATTTTCCAAAAAAACTGTATTATAATTTTATTAGGAGGTAAGATAAGAATAGTTAGATTAATACAGATAGTAAAAACGAGAACAAAAATTCAGGGTTAATGATACTTATAGAGTAGAAAGTCACCACGTATATAAAAACCGTACCAAAATACAGTTATAATCAATGGTATGTTATGGAAACCCCAAAGCAGTTGTTGCCAAATTTTGGGGTCAAAACGTCATGTTTTATCTATTTTTATAACCGAATAAAATTGATCAGGGGGCCCCCCCATGGTCCTTCCGAAAAATTTTGTCTATTTAAATTTTAGGGATAGTACGCTTAGGAGCCCCGGCCCCAAATTTGTATTTTTAGGGGTTTCTGACATTTCACCATTTAAAACTGAGATAGCCTCGATACGTTTTTTGAGCCCCACCCGGGCTCAACAACGTAATTTTTGGGCTCCACAAAACCGAGTTATACATTCAACGGGCTATCAAGACGATATGTCTTAATTATATATTATATAGTATTTTAACCTTTTGTGTATAACCATAACACAACATAATCACAAACTGAAATACATACACATATGTATGTATATAAAAATCGAATTTTGAAGAATGCAAAGATGGTTCGCTTTTATTGGATCTTCTATTTTAATTTTTTAAAACAAATTACATATCATGTTTCCATTGCATTCTTAAAAATACGTCATTATACACAGAAAAAAATATAATTAATCGTAATACAGAATATTTCCGAAGACTTCAGTTTTTGCAAGATGATACTGCACTTCAACACCAAATAAAGCTGCAAGTGAAGAAGAATATATTCTGTGTAACGTGCTATTTTAATACCCTTCTCCGTGTATTTATGTATTCTAAAATGACTATTAGAACTATTCTAATTGATTGATTGATTGGAACGTATTTACTTCAACTTGCATGATTCTGTTAAGTACTTAAATGAATACCACCCACTTGGATAGATAATTATCTTAATCAACATCTGTTCAACTTTAGAGTCTCTTATCATCTTCTTTTAGAAAGGACCGACCTACGTCACCATCTGATTTAAGTAATGGATCAGATTTCTATCAATCCAGAGCCACCTACAGCGAAACTTATCAACACAGCCCGAAAAGTCCTACATATAATGGTTCCGCATCGCCCACAGTTTACTTTGGCAACTCAAGAAGAAGCTCCGTGCACTCGAACAACGAACCTCCACAAGAAGTATCTCCAGCACATGTAAAATTTGTACGAGATACTTCTAAATACTGGTACAAGCCCACCATTTCAAGAGAAGAAGGTAAACGTATCTAATACTTTATTTATTATTTTTATTACATCTATCTTTTCTAGCAATAAATATGCTAAGAAACCAACAACCTGGTACCTTTGTCGTAAGAGATTCTAACTCCTTCCCTGGAGCGTTTGGGATGGCATTGAAAAGGGGTTTTCCCTACCCCCAAGTACAATTTAAAAACGCAAGGAAAGGGACGAACTTTTCGACACTTTCCTAATTTAACCCAAAATCCCAAAGGGTCAGACTAAAAAAGGGTGCCTAACGAACCCCTTTTTTCTCTTTTTCGGCATTGGGCTATCAAACTCCATAAAACAAATGGCCTACCATGCGACTGGTACTACCTGAGAGTGACATAAAGCTTACGAATACTCTGGAAAAACTGCAAAGTCTTATTACAACAGGAGCAGCTTGTAACGTGTTATACCTATATTCTTTTGATTTTGGGGTCTTTCAGGACCCGAAGCAGTTTAAAAGGCAGCGGAATGCATGTTTCAGGGAGAAAAATTTCCACAGGGAATTTTGTACATTTCAAAATGAAAGGTCAAGGTATTACCTACCGATAATAAGAGAAAGCGTTCTTTAGGAAGCACTTTCCCGTTACTATTTTACACTGCGGTTTAGATCCGGCAGAAAGTTATGGGTATCCGCACGTGAAAGCGGGGTTCAAAAGTCAAAAGTAGGTCCAACTTACATAATAAGATTATTTAAAATTTAAAAAACGAGCCTTTTTGATAAAACAAGTAGTCTTTACAAAGTCATATAAATAAAAAATAGTATCAGCACTTTTTACAATTGCTTAAAATTTAAAAAGTGTTTTCCCTTTTCAAATTAAAAAACTATCTAAAAATTTGAAATAATGGTCCCTTCAGCAGCAAGAAAAACCTTTTGTTTTTTATGGTGAACATTTTAACAGCAAAAATAATGAAACTTACTAAAACCAAATTTTTTACGCATCGATTCCCTTTTTTTACGTAGGGGGTTTTTAAAGAATGGGACCGTACGGGGGAATATGTTATGCGTAATCATGACGTTTTCAATTTTTTTCAAAAAAATTATTGTAAGAGGGAGTAATAACCACACAACCGTATGCCTGCGTAAGTAGAGTATGTTTACATAATAGGAAAAATAACTTGTTACCTTTCTGTAGAAATAAAAGTACCCCCCCCAAGTGTCTGAAAATCGCAAATAACCACTCCGTAGTGTTAAAAAAATTGGGAATTAAATTTTGGCGAAAAAGGCCGAGTGTCTACCACTTTCGTTTCCCAAAAAAGCCAAAATGCTGCGAAAAGGGGATTGAGGTCGCCAAGAAAGGAGTCATTAACTTTTTTGGAGTGGTTTCGAATTATAATGCAACGAAAAATTTTTTTCTGGTTTAAAAAACCAAAAAAATTTTTTAGTATTACACTTTTTAGAAAAAAAATGTATTTATTACCAAGGGAAACAAATTTTTTCAAAATATTAATATAAATTATTAATATACGTGTTTGGAAAATTTTTTTCCTTTAACTTTACAAAATTTCATCGGGATCGGTTTCGCCCCAAAGGGGATTTTCAGCCGAATCTAAACTTTTATTGGAAATTTTCGGTGTAAAAAAAAGGTGGGGAAATTTAAATTACTTATATCTAAAAAATTAGTGCTATATAAACAAAATAATTTCATTTTAATAGTGGTAAAAAAACGTTGTTGTAATTATTAAAAAAAACAGTAGGGACAATAGGAGGGGGGTGTAAAATGTGAAGTTAGTTTTAATGTGAAAGGGATTTGGACAAAAAAGGAAAACACGGCCAAACTTTGGGAAAGGAATAGATACTGTAAAAGTCAATCTGTTGTAGTGCCAACATTAAATTGTTTCAAATTTGTGTCGTGAAAATATTTTAAAAAGTATTTTAAACAAATGCCCGGAGCAACCCGAAAAAAACGCATATTTTATGGGGAAACCAAAAGAGGATCGATTTGGTATCATTTCAATATTGTTTAAAAATGTTCCCAAAAACCTAAAATAAAAAACAAAAATTTTAATATTTAAAAAGAAAAATATTTTTTAATTTAACATAAAGATTTTTTATTTAAAAAAAAAGTGTGGGAAGGAAACCAATAAGGATAAGTCGATGAATTTAAAAAAAAGGAGTAATTGTGAAACACGATCGTTTAATAGGGGGATAAGGATTTTTTTTTGCTCTTTTTATCTCAAGTAATTTTAGAAGATCCACTCAAAATTTTTCTAAGGGTGAATAAGTTTTGTATTGTCGTAATCATTTCGGTGGCCGGTATCTGTATGGTGTTGAAGTACATTGGAGTTTTGTTGGAATTTGTGTTCTGCTATTCGGTTTTGATAATTTTCGTTCCGATCTGTCCGACATAAAGTGCTGTACAGTCAGAACAAGAAATTGAGTATATGCCAGAATTAAATAAATCATTAAGGTGAAATTATAGAACAAATCAACTAAATGTGAGCAAATTATATTATTAATTTTTATCATGATGAGACACTACTAAATTGAATTTTTTTTCTCAACTTATTTTGCGATTACTTCCAAAAATCACCTTTACGTTCTCTCTCACAAAGGAACGAGCAAACTTCTGTTCAAGAACCGTTCGATTGTCACCATTATAGGAAAGTTATATAATTTACGTTCCCGCTAAAACTAATAAATTAAAAAAAAGGTTAAACGTAAAATAAATTTAATTTTATTTGTTACAACACATATAATAGATTAGATTTCCTTGCTTCACGAAAATCCGCTTTACCTTAAAAAAATGTATTGTAATCCTAAGCGTTTATAGTAGCATTAATTAATACATCCTTATTATTTCTTCTGCTTTCAGGAAAATATTTGGATTCGTCGCTCGGAAACCCGCAGGAATTGACAACCAGTGCCATCTCTTTGCGGAATTAGAGCCCGAACAACCAGCACAGCCATTGTAAACTTTGTAAATAAGATGTTAAACTCCACTGGCACAAAGCCGTTAATATAACTAGAAAATACGCTGAATATTTGCATTTAATGGAGAAACTTGCCTTGCGAAAAACAAGCAAAACAGAACAGTACTGATACTTCGCGACGTGTATCAAATTAAACTCTTACTTACTAGTCTTTATTATATACATATTATATACTGTATGCTTTCATTTCAAATCTATATACCTATCTTATTTTCGCTGTTAAGACGTATATATCTTATGAAAGTGAAAAGCCCTAAATATTGAAAATATATTGGCATTCTTTCACTTTTTCTCCTATAATTTGATGAGTCGGAGCCCCTCTTTTTTTACCAGTGAAAAAGAAATTTGCGAAAATTATAACGGGGTTTATTCGACTCTACGCGCGTTAAATTGTTTCTACTTATACACATTATACACATGACCACTTCACGTAATTTGACATCCGGGGTCTGAATTCTACTATCTGTATCTATACATACTTGTTTCAACTGGGTTTTAACAGAAAAAAATTCAGAATAATATGTAGAGTTTTTCTTCATAAGAATTAAAATGGAGCTTTATTAACAACAAATAGGTTTATGATTTAACTTTTTGTTTTATTTTTAATAAACATACTTTAATTTTCTTTCTCCTGCAACATAATACTACAGGAGATAAATGTACAGAAATTAATAATTTGAAACAGATCTTATAGGTATACAATATACATATTATATTTAAGTAGCATAAAAATGTAGCTGGTGTATTTAGAAAACTATATAAATACATAATAAAAGATACTAATAAACTAAGTTTTATTTATTCACCATTACAATTTGGTATACTCCATTAAAGCTAACATGAAAAGTGAAACATCGAGTAAGATAGTCGTCATCTACATCCATGGAAATTATATATTATTTTGGTATAATTTACACGCATAAGAAGTATGAAAATTGTTTTAATAATACAACAATACAATAATACACAATATGCAATGGTTAGAGGAGTGAAAATGATTCAAAAATAACATTAAATAAAAATTACTTTAGCAACAAAGCAGGTAATAAATACACAAGTCTCTCAAAAATAGGTTACTTACGTAAAACTTGCTTATTTGCTGTATAACATTAATAAAATTCACTATACTTTTTATTTTCTCTTTTGGTTTGTGTGCCAGAAGTAGTGATAATACAAACCTGTTTACAGAATGAGTTTTAAAAATTAACTATAAACAAATTAGTTTCAGCTAGACGTGAAAATATTTTAACTTAGTTTATCGTACCGACAAAAGTTCAAAAGCTTCATTGAAATTTATACGAGAAACAGACACCACCCAAAAGTTAAGCTGATATAACACAGAAACTAAACGATCACACTGTTTTGTCACGTATACCCCGTTAGAACGAAAATAAACAAAAATGTTAAGTGGCGATTATTTGCCAGAATATACAGTTCATATTGAATTCGTTAAATACAATATGAACTGCAACTAATGAAACATTTGCTTTTATCGTTGTAATAAGTTTCATCATTTAGCATTAAAATTATGTAAATACAAAATCCACTTATACGCTAAGTAATAGTCAAATTCATCTGTTAATATATTTTTAATCCTACACTACGACGGAAGATTAAAAGGTACTGCACACTATGGACAAGGCTATTTGTCGGTAGTCTTGTCTTAAGCCTGTTTTACACGGCGCGATTTATTGGCCAATTAATTGAACAAGTTCTTGACCACGAAATCGGTAGATTTACATTCTGCGATAAATTGAACAATTTTGTAGCGATCGTGAATATTCGTTTAGTTTCGTTAGTAGTTGAACGAGGAAATTATTAAGTAGGAAATTTTCATCTACTTATAAAAATATCAATCTGCCTTTGTTAAATGTTTTGACAGTTTTGGTATATGCACAAATTAGCTTAGGTTGCTTGGGTTTTAGTTACTTAATTCAAATTATCCATTACATTACAATCGTTGTAATTTTCGAAATTTATCATTTTACTTTAAAAACACTAATCAAAATTCGTAGGTACTTTTTCGTTACTAGGTTGGTATGAAAACAGCAAAATTGGTGAAAAATCGTCGGAAGATCGTGTCAAAAATAAAGCATGTTCTACTCAATTCAATTAATCGTACGATAAATTGTTCAAGAAATCGTACCGATTTTTGCCGTTTTACACGGTACGATAAAATCGAAGATCAATTTGTTCAATTAATTGATCAATAAATCATGGTGTGTAAAACAAGCTTTACAAATAAATCAAAAAAAATGTTGGGCCTTACAGTGTGCGCACTTCCATTAATCGACAAAACTGCCTGCAAATAATTTTGATGAGAATGTGCGGTATATCCAAAGGTTACACGTTGCAATCAGAGACAAAAAAAACATTTTATGGAGTAATTTTTCTATTTAGTGCAGTAGTAGGACAAAACCAGTTAGCTCAACGCAGATTCGCTATGCGAAGCACAATTGAACTACCAATGGAGAAAAATTTACTACATAGGCTCTTAAACCTGATTGCGGGAACTAACCTGTTTGAGTAAAACAAAACCGAAGCAGGAATAATACAATAAGCTACTAAGCTTCAGTGTTAGGGATGTAAAGACCAGCCCTGCTTTGGTAGAAAAATCAATCAATCAGGACAAAACCATACCTGAATGGGAGCGTTGGTCACATATACGAATTTAACAACTGAGGCCAATGATTTGCTTTGTCATAACCTAACCTGAATTTATCTATTGATATTAATAATTGCTTTTTGTAATACATGAAATTACACAGAAACATTACATAATATGATTGTTAGCAGTTTTTGCATTAATTATGTCAAATTAAAAACTAATGCAGAAAACAATGTTAAAGTTTGACGTGTGTATAGTTTCGCGCTAACCTATGTCAACAAAAAATCAACGAAATTTGATTATATCACCTTTATTAATATCACGTAATGTAAAAAAATATACATACCTATAATATGCGAACACAATACTGGAACATTACATCGAAATATAATAAACACCAATAATATATAAGACGTAGAAAATTACAGCTTTGAGTAAAGCGACTTTTTTCTGTAGTTTCAGATCAACGCGTATGCAAAGGTAATGATTCTAGTGTCTTTTGACAAAGTAATGTAACTGTCCTAATATAACAATTATGACAATGGAAATTGTTAACGAAAAATACAAACAATGTTTTTTTATAGGTACTCCAAATAATTTTGCATTCATTCTTAGATTGGATGAGTATAACAATATTGAATCTAATTGATTGGATGGTGTGTCTTGATGAGGAAATGGTCGAACTCGGGTTTCGTGACCAACAGAACGAATAACTTCACAAGCACTAGATAATCGTGCAGCCTAAAACATAAACATATTTACTTCAATAACGACATAAATCAATTAAAAAGTACTTTTATCAACGTAAATAATAAAAAATCTGCTTACTAAACTCGTTATTGAAAAAAAAATTCCTAATTCAACTTCAGCTGCGTTTGTTTTGTGCAAATAAGCAGAATTGAACTTGCCTTGCCTACTACCAAAGTTTGTAAATAATTGAATATATTTCATACATCTGAGTGCTGAGTACAAAAAGTAATTGAATACAAATTTACTTGAGTATTAACGTAATCTGAAATTATAAGCACGAATGTAATCGAGTACAAAGGGTCTAGCCGATTAAACAAGCGAAAAATGTCCCCATAATTTACGAATTATTGGTTTCCGTGTATTAGTCTTCGTTCACAATACCCTCCCACAAAGTTTCAGACGCCTGATATAAGGCAGACATGAGGAAGAGAACATCTAACATTAATTTCTCCAAAATTATGAGAGAATCCAATTCTTTTCATAATTTTTGCTGAATTCTGAGGGGGCAAAAAATTTTTTTGGGGGGTCGTTTTTGAGACAGTCTAAAGTGGCACCTATCAAAAGAATCGTGAATATCTATTAGTTGCCTATTACATATAAAAATTACAAGATCGAGTTGGTGAAATAGGGTTGAAAAAATAATAAATGGTGTAACTCATATATAGAAATGTGTATTATAGTGAAGCAGGTAGTAATGCGCTGGAATTGTTGTTTTCGAAAATAAGAGGGAGATATAAAAAGATGTACCCAACATGGTAATTTTTATAAAACTCAGTGCAAATGTACGTTACTGATAACAATAAGTACAGCACTGCAGCGCCACTTGAACACTACTAATCTACAAAATGAAAGATACGTATGCAATAACAAAATACTTTCTTGATCAATAATGAGTACCTTTACCATTGTTTCTTGTAACCTTAAACAATCGGAATTGAGTTGAATTATACAGGGTTTTCAAGTAAACAAGAAGTTCCTCCAATTTCGTTTAAGCGCCTGCTGTAGTTCGTTAATGCAACTGAATTGCTTAGCATTGGAATACAGTTTACGCGACAACTATTCCCAAACGTTTTCTATAATGTTCAGATCGGGGGAGATCGACGGCCGGATCGAGAACCTCCATGTCTTGAAACCAGCGCCGAACAACGAGCACGGTGTGAATACTGGCATTATCTTGTTGAAAAATAAATGCCCGACTTGCCATAACGTTGGGGAATTTGTCTTTCATGTGTACCATGACTGAACCAGCATTGGCACGCCGTCGTGACAGAATCACTTTTTCTTTACGTAAATCATGACAATAATATTGAAACCCATCCGAACTATCCAAATTAAACTTTTTCTCGTCACTGAAAAAAATAATTTGCCACTCTCTTGTCAACCCCATTTTTGCTTGGGCAAATTGAAGACGTGCAGTGCGCTGAAATTTCTTTAAAGCAGGCCGTCGTTGCATTTTTAAACATTTTAACAGTGGGCAGCTCTTCAGTAGCTTGTGTACAGTTCTCGCCGATGCATTCGTTCCCATGTTATTCGCGATTAGTCTTGCTGTTAACGCCAAATTCGATACTTCGCCTGATACGGCTCGACGTTCTCGCTCAGTTGTAACGAATTTTGTACGCCCTTTAAAACGTTTTCCATGATTTTCGGGATCTCTAATGGAACCGTTCACAACTTGATGTGATCAACCTATCTTCTTTGCAATAGCCTTTGAGGAATAGCTTTTTTTATGGAGCGCTTTTATTTTTTCAATTTCTTCCGCCGTTAAACACTTTTGCCGTCCCATCATTGCGCAATATCCTTAATTAGCGATGTTTTAAAGTTGTCTGTTTATCTGGATGCACGTTGTGACTTGTGACGCATTGCCAGCTTAATACTAGATATTGGTCATATCCAAACGGCGCAGTGCTTTTTATAAGTATGCAATACACACATCAGCCAGTGCATACCGCTAGGTAATATTACCCAATAATGCGTATTATTTACCATGTCATATTACAGATTTGCATACAATTTTAATAAATCAATTGTTTTCGAATTTACCGAAAGTTTGCAACAAATTTATGGCGCGGAGTGTACGAGTTGATAATTTATTGGGTTGATACGATTTGTAGTGCAATAGTTAAAGTTAAATTATCATCCCCAGTTCCTCCAATGGTAGTGGTTATATCACAATATTGCTAGTAAGGCAAATAGGGGTGGCAACCTCAAATATCAAAACCATTTTTTTATGAAACTACAAAAAATATTGAAACGAAACAAAAACGATATGTTAATACAATCATACTAGATTATATATTTTTTTTCATAATTATTGTTTATTTATTAAAGGTATAAAAAATGATTTATTTCTTCTTCTTCTCTAAAAAACCACAAGTAATTAACAAGTAGTGGCTATTATATACAAAAGTTTCAGAAATATCTAGAAGAGGGTTACACGCACATGATTAATGATTCATGATTGCGATGCTGCTCACACTCATTTTCTATGATTACTAATTAAACGTTAACACTCATCCTATTGAGTATCATTCCACTGTACTTGTAATCAGTACGCACAAGTACCTACAATCTGCGCTACTACTATCCCTACTTTATTTACCATAAAACGAACACTCTTTCGAAAAAAAGAGCGGGTAGTACCGAAAGTTGATGCGTTAGGAGTATGGAACGAAATATTTCAACCAGATAAATGTCTGCCCTTGATTGGTCTGGCCATACATGACGAGACAAACAGAGGACGTCCACCCTACAAGATTCATATGGTTTTCGTTTCGTTTGTCACCAAATCACCAATACGATCCTCATAGGTATATAAACTAAACAAAGCTCGTTAATCCGTTGTCGTTGACGAGATGCGTATAGCGCGTTTCGTTAGAGAAAAGCACATTTACGTCACACTCTCCACGGAGAGATTTGTATTTCAGAGTTTCTGTGGTTAAGCAACAGATACGCTAATATCATAGGCGGGCGTGTTGCTTCATCGCCATTACAATTGTATGCGGCGTTGAGGTTAGTGCTGTTTGTTGGTTTAATTCATTTTTGAATAGTTATGTCTCAATGACGTAAGGTACTTTTCTCCAACGAAATGCGTATTCGCCACACCTGTAGTAAATAAAAGTGAAGCTCATATAATACATATTGCAACACATAAATACGTACATTAGGGTTACATATTTATACATATTTTACATATGTAAAATGAAAAATAAGAGATAAAAGATATTAAAACATATTTTTTTTGTATCTTTCAAATGCCATTTTACAAAACATAAACACTTTTTAAAAAACTCATACAAGTTAAAGAAACAAAAAGAATTTTGTTTTTGTAATTTATTTAGTCAGTGTCTGGGCTGTACATATAAACATAGATGGCTTTTCATAAGTTCAATTTTTTAAATATTTGTTTAGACGAAATGGGTCAGCAAAGAGGTCAGACATCCATAGGTGGGAGAAAATTAATAATCTATCATTACAAAAATGAATTTTGCACTGAAATAGGGATAACGGTGAATAGAAGTCCTACTACAGTGCAGCCAATTATAAAACGTTCCAAAATAGAAACTCTAGAGAATAAGAAGCGAGTGAGTTCAAAAGAGATCTTTACTCTTCAAGACGAGCGATGGGTTTTTCGAAGAATAAAGAATAATCCTAAAATAAGTGCACTAAAACTAACATTAGAAGTTAAAAAATATTTAAATAAAATTGTCATCCTCAAACGGTTAAGCCTAAATTACATTATACTAGATTCGTCTTTTTTTCGTGCTTTTTTTAGTAACTAGAAAGGTTGCTAGAAAAAAGTTGGAAAAATTATGGTGTATGGTTGCATACTATACTAGTTTCAAAACTAGAACATGTCCTATTCCGATACTATTTTTCGTACTAGAAATGAACTATTCATGCGCATGTGTCTAGTAACATGCCTACCAACATATCTACTTTGTTTGTATCCATCATCTGTGTTTATCTATGTTTGTATTTGTATTAGCAGACGTTATGAATAGTCCTCTGAAGTATGTGTAATGCGACTTGCTGATACCTTCATTGCACTCTAAATTTATAGTTACTATATTGAAGGTTAAATTCTAGATACTTAAAATAAGCATGAAAAAAAGACGAATCTAGTATAATGTAATTCAGGCTTTAAAAATGTAATGAAGAAATATTCATATCAAGGACAAATAGCTAGGAGAAAGTCAGAATATTGATTTGGATATTTTTAAGAAGAATTCAAAGCCTACGTACGTAAAAGTTAAAAATTAATCAATCGTTCTATCGATGATCTAAAACAGAAGGCTTACAAAGCGCGAACAAAGCTCTTATATATTACTACCAATGACGTCAAAATATGCGTCCTTCTCCCCTCTGCCCACAAACTTTCGGTCAAGTATTGCAAGATAGGAACTGAGACAACCTTTAGAATACATACATTTTACCAACCTTGCGTTAAATGTAGTGATGATGAGAAGATGGTTTTCTGTTTGTCAATAGATAACGATAAGTAATACCTACAGTACTTGTGATTTTTTCTTATAGCGGAATGAAGTAACAAATATACCTAGCAACTATCATTACATGTTATGTTCCTTTTGTCATTTAATATTAACTTTATATTTTTTTATTCACAATAAAAGCAATTGAAAAAAAATCGAATTACCGGGCGCGCGCATTTAGACGTTTTGTTAATGATTATTTTTTACTCACCTTAAGTGGATTAAATAGATATTGAGTTATGATAAAGTCTATTAATTAATTATCAACCTTTATTGAATCACAGCAAAATAAAATGGCTAAGTTTATTTTTAGCGGTAGAGAGATTGCTGAAGTTGTTTCCTGCGCTAAAATCCTATTTTCTTTCCCAAAATCAGACACCCTATGCAATTATGAGGCTCTTTGAAAATCCCTTTTCACAAGCATATTTATGGTTTACCTATCTGTTGATGTCTATTTCTCACTCAAATATAGCTCTTGTGGAACAACAAAAAAAAACTCCTTAATAGAAACTACGACTATATAGGAAAATATAAAGCGTCTATTAAAAAATAGAAAAGAGGATAAGTTCTTGCCATTAAAAGTTAAGCAAAAAGTTCACGAAGCAGGTGGTCAAGATGCACAAAATCAGAGTATATATGTAGGAATTTCAGCAAGTTTATAAGGCCAGTCTATAATATCTGGAGAGATGGAGTAACCAGTTTGATGGATTGAAATGTTTCAAATGGGTAAATTTGAAGTATAGAAACTACAAAATGATGATTTAATTCCAACTATTGATTTTCTAGGAAGACGAGGTATTACACAATAATGGATGATATAAAATCGTGTGACCAATATTGGAATCTGATTTCCTTTCCCAAATCTAATATGGCAGGTCCCACATATTTTGAAGAGTTAATGCTGCACGAGCAAATACTCAAAATATGTAAATTTTATTTTTGTATTTCCTCTCATAATGGAAACACTGAACGATGTTTTCCACTCATAAATGCTCAGTGAACAAAAGAACGAAACAAATCGACTGTGGAATCTGTGAAAGCAATTGTACAAGTACAATATAACTTAAAGGATTTGTCCTGTGCAGATCTTTTCCACTATTTGTTGAAGAATGAAGAGTTGCTATCGAAAGTCAATAGTTCTGAGAAATATGACTTTAGTTTTTTGTTATGTTATTCTATTTCGCATATAACGTAATTATATAATGTACCATGTTTTTTCCAAATATAAAAATAAAAAAATATTTGTCGTTTTATTGAATTTTGTCCTCAATTCCAATCAGTTTTGAAATCAAATGGCCTACTTTTTGACTTTTGCATTTGGTAACCCTATCTAGGGTGGACTACTCACACACAAAGTTTCAAATTTTTCTGAATTTTAGGGTTGGAAACCTTTCCTTATACACACAGAGAAACCATTTCTCTCCCAACAAGAAAATAGTAAAAATCAGTCTCTATTCAAGAAAATATTTTTATTTAAAGACTATAAAAATTTATAATATAAGAAAATAATTTTCTTGAAATTTTATTTTGTATTGAATAAATATTTTCTTAGGGTTAGAAAAATGTTTCTTCCAAGTAAATCATTCAGTTTTAAATTAAGAAAACATTCATATTAAATGTAGGAATGAAAAAATTATCCAATCTCACGAAGTTCTATTGAGAAATTAGGCGACCGGTTTCGTGTACAAAAACTACATCATCAGGCCAGCTATAAGGATGCCCAATAAAAGAAAAATTAGCATAATGGAAGAAAAACTAAAGTTAATAATTACAGTTAGGAGAAAGTGAATGAACTAACGAAAAAAGTCTTTTTTATACGTCACAGTGTAATTAAATTATTTCTTTAATAATGTAATTAAATAGGGATTACTTTTATGTAGCTTAATCATTAATGAGTTAATATTTAAGTCGTCAGAGTTTAGCGTGAAAACTACCAAAGATGGAGGAATGAGGTTTTCTGTACGTACGTAGTGGGTGTTCCAAATTTCCGCAACCGCTTCCAACTTTTCTATTTTAAATCGATTGCTATATTTTTTATTAATTATTTCGACAATCACTTAAATTACCTTTGCAATGCTATACAGTTATGTACACTTTCGATAATTACATTTGGCTATATTGCAAATTTTGTTAAGATTTTGACACTTACAGATTCTGACTTTTTAAGATCTAGCCAGAAAGCAGATGCAGTGTCGTGAGTTACTATTTTGCTATCAATTTAGGGGGTAACACTTTATATGTTTTAAGATGGTATAATGTAAAAATATGTACAGGGTGTTAAATCTGTCGTGCAGAATTTATCGAAATTCAAGCGCTTTTTTTCGATTGTTTTAAATAGGACCTATATTTTTGCTAGCCATTCCCTTGTAAAATTACCTTTAAAATGGTGCTTAGTTCCAGTAATCCATCTGTTATACGATATGCGGCACATCTAATACACCTAGATGGCCATGATTTTCAAACAAAAACTACTATCTAACAAAACATTAAGTCTCTGCCTAAAATTTCTATATAAAGTTATCTTTCAGTCGATATTATAATTTTATTAGGGATCATTTATTGTAATTTGAATTATTTATATGTTCATTACTAGTTATTACGTACTGCTTTAATCTTGTCAATTATACCATTGCTGTTATTTTTTGCTAACTTTCATTAGCTAAAAATGAATTTTTCAAAATAAGGGTCCATAGACATAGTAGTTGCTCTTGGCGCTTGCAACAGAAATCCGCTCTTAGCATCAAGAATGTCTGCCGAATAGGTACCCCTTGAGATGTTTTTCTACGGCTTACTATAAAAACTGTCTACACGACACCGCCTACAATGGCAGAAAGCATGTAGCAGCGAGTAAGAAACGCCTATCTTCGTTTAACCGAGGACAACTTGGCTCAAAATGTAAGCCAGTCCGTATAGAGACAGTTGAGAATGGCACAAAGCAGAATGGAGACTTATTTGGGCACCTTCTGAATTAAGATTATTTTATTATGAAAAAGTCTAAATGTGTACATCGCTTTTTGGAAACTGAAAACAATAATAGTTTTGTATTACGTACGGTTTCTTATTACTTAAATGTAATCCAAACAATTTGCGAAAAAAAGGACAATTGAATGGAAGTAAATGGTTCCGCTTTTATCACCCCACAATTTTAAAACTAAATTAAAGAAACGTGGTACTTAATTATTGCCGTCTACACTATACGGTGATACATATGTAATATTTCTTATGGTGAGTAAGACGATAAACGCGCGCAATATCAAAGCCACAATTCGATATTTGATTTTGTTTGAAAATCATGGCCATCTAGCCAGATGCCCGCGTATCCGATACGTATTTCCCATAGAAGTGCAATATCTTCGAAAATACTGAAAATAAGTATAACGTTATCGGTACCATTTTTTAGGTAATTTTTGTAAGAAAATTGTTGGTGATATCAAAAAATATAAGTTCTATTGAAAGAAATCGAAAAAAAGCGTTCGAATTTCCATAAATGTTGCACGACACATTTAACGTCCTGTATA
Source organism: Dynastes maya (assembly GCA_029619315.2). NCBI lineage: Eukaryota > Metazoa > Arthropoda > Insecta > Coleoptera > Scarabaeidae > Dynastes > Dynastes maya. Next base: position 43,675,321 of record JAROYE020000001.1, read on the forward strand.
TATTTTTACATTATATCACCTTGAAACGTATAAAGTGTTAGCCCCCAAATTCATAGCGAAAGAGTAACTTGCGACACTATATCTGCTTTCAGGCTACGAGGGTAGATTCACAAGTTTCCGGAATCGCTGCTAGGGGGATGCTTTTTTCCAAATACTTTATGTCGTTGTGTTGACAACTCAAAATGTCAAGTCGATCTGTCAAATAGTCTGGTTTTGGCAAGCATTGAAGTCAAGTACTTCTTTGTGTTTTCAATTATGGATAAAAACGAAGTTCCAGCGGTCATCAAATTTTTCTATTTGGAAGGGAAAACCGCAACGGAAATCAAATCAAGGTTAGATGCCGTTCTTGGGGATTCATCACCATTTTCACCGTGAGTTTTTGGGTTTCGGAATTCAAGCGTGGCCGCACGCATACAAGTGATGAACCACGTTCAGGACGTCCGAAAACGGCTACCACGCCAGAAATTGTGGATAAAATCCATGACATGGTTTTTGGAGGTCGCCGAATAAAAGTGCGTGAAGTTAAGGAAGCGTGGGCATCTCTTATAAACGACTAGTTCATATTTTACATAATGAATTGGGTTTAAAAGAGCTTCCTGCAAAATGGATGCCGCATTTGCTCAATTCGGAGCAAAAACGCATTCGAGTTCGAACCCTAGCCGATTGTTTGGAAATGTTTACGAGGAATCCAACTGATTTCAAGAGACGATTCGTGACCATGGATGAGACCTGGATTAATCCCTACAAAAAAAATAAAAACGCAGTGAAAACAGTGGATTGAACGCGGTCCTGAAGAAGGCAGGAAAGGTGATGGCATCGATTTTTTGGGACGCAAAAGGGGTTTTGTTAATTGATTACCTTGAAAAAGGAAAAACTGTTACTGGTCAATATTACACAACATTTTTGGACAAACTAAAAGCAGCAATTCCGGAAAAACGCCCGGGAATGGTCAAGAAAAAAGTGTTTCAGCACGACAATGCGCCCGCTAATTCAAGTGCAATCGCTCAGCAAAAATTGACAGAATTGAAGTTCGTAATCCTTCCGAATCCGGCGTATTCGCCTGATTTGGCCCGTAGGACTTCCACCTGCCCCCGAAATTCAAAATATTTCTGGGTGGAAGAGATTTTGGTCGAATGAAGAAATGATAGAGGCTGTAAAAGGCTGGGAACCTCGAAGAAGGTCACTTCCGGGAGGGAATCGACTAGCTAGAGAAATGTTGGACCAAGTGTGTTGAGCTTCGAGGGAATTATATTGAAAAATAAAATATAACTTGAATCCGATTTATTTTGTTTTCATTGTCATTCCGGAAAATTTTCAACCTACCGTCGTATGTCTTAAAATGTCAGGGTCCCGTAACTGTCAAAATTTTAACAAAATGTGTAATATAGCCAAAACCGGTATTTTTTGAAAATGTTTATGAAACGTACGTAAAAGGTTATATCATTGTATGGGTAAATATGGCATCTGTATTCCAGTTTCTGTCAAAATTCAAATTTTCCGCAAGATTTTCTTGAATCAAGTTAATAGATGTCTTAAACAAAGAAACAATTATTATTTCATTACAAGTATATATGTATGTACTTTTCTTAAGTGGAGACAAAAACGCTGAGAAAATATTTTTTGATTTTAAACAGTAATCGTATTGTGGATAATTGAAACAGTAATTGTCTTGAATTGAGGCGGACAGTTTGATACAAGTAAACGTTAATCTGCGTGTAACCAATCTTAAACTTAATAAAATAACTTTCGGGCGCAAATAAAAAAAATGGATAAATAGGTAGATAGCAAAGAAAAAGTATAAACGATCGTATACAATCCTTCGTATTCGGTATTGTACCCGTATACTGTATATGTTCTGTCTTCGCGATGGGATAGGGGAAATTGTCAATCCGCAGTCTATTCATAATATTATTGTGCGGTTTATAGGTACCTATATAGATAATGACCAAATTTATCTGCATCGTCTTTGGCTAGAGGTCTAAGCTAGCTTAAAATATTTCAATTAATAAAACAAACCCTATGCTTCAAAATTACTAAGAAATGCTTACGGATAGGTATAGGGAGCAGGAAGATATCCTCTTTTAGTATAAAATACAAATACTTCAAACAGATAAGACTTCCATCTAAAATCTTTTACTTTTGCTCGTTCTTTGAAATCAATTTACCGTCATTTTTCTGCACAGACTGTTATTGCCATACACTCGCAATGAATTTTTCCAGATATCAATAATACCAGTTTTCGTTGAAACAATTTAGGTACCGTCTCGGAATTACATAAATTTTTATATGCGTATAGTCAGATAAAGTGTCTTTTTAGTATTTATTTTTTATTCTTAGCCCGTAATAATTTGTGATCGGTTAAGCATTAAGCATAAATTTTGATTTTTTTTTTGTTAAAAGAAAAAGAAAAAGAAATGAAACGTTACCATTAAATGTTATTGATATTCTGAACGCTATTTTTTCACTTGAGATTTATATACCAAGCAATAATTATTTTAAGTTTTCACGGAACGGCCAAGGTACATAAAGAAAGTCTGAAGAAGTTTCGCACATAAGAGCGTATAAGACACTCCAGCAATGACATTAGTATCGCTAGGGTGTTGGATTAATCTGCCAGCACTAGTGTACACACTATCCATATGGAGAAACTCGATCTGCACACAAACGTGTCACCTTATTTTTCGTAAATTGCGGTTAGCGGATGCTATACAGGTGTCGTAACGATAATCGTTACGTCTCACCAATGTGTGGCCAGACGGTAAAAAGAACACGCAACTGACGCCGGCGCCGATTCAATTAATTTCAGGAGTTACTCCGATTGACACCGACACGTGTAAAACAAATGTTTTCGAGAAAAGTATTCACACGTTACTAAACTACGAGAACTATGAATCAAACTGCGCATCGAAGATTTTGATATCGTTTGAAGCTGTAGTTAATACGCTCAATGAGTTTGCACAGACATGTCTAAAAGTAGCTTTTGACCAAATTTTAGCTACACTCTGTGTAGTAGAAACTAAAATAATGCCAAAATTACGTATTACCTGAATAAATGGCGTTGCTGAGAGGAATATCCACAAGATAATATTTAGTATGTTTATTCCAATAGCGCAAACGTTGTCTCTATCAATTTTGTCCAGATCTAGCAACCATAAAACCCCAGTAATTGCCCTGCATACATTTACAAGAGAAAATAAGCAAACAGAAGGAGATAGCTTTTCATTCAAAAAGCACAACAATTTTTTAAACTCTTCTACGTCCTTTATCCATTCAGTTAATTGAGTCAAATTCTGAATCAGTTTCTCCTTTAGGAAGTATATATATGATGTTAGTAGTTGTGATTGCAAACAGTAATTGGATATAACTGTCGCTTGTATGACATCATGCCAAAGCGTAGATACGATCAACAATGCCTTCATTATAATTACAACCGATTCATTTCTAAAAAAACACGAAAATTGTATAATCATATACTGACTGCTTAATCGCGGGCTGCGGATTGATGTCTGGAGAAAGAAGTAAGTATGGTAGATAACAAGATATTGAAAAGAGACGGAATATACCCTGCGTATATTGGGAGAAATATAGAGTATAACAAATCAAAGACTATGTATTCTCGCACTCTTTTTCTTTCATCAAACATCAATAAGTATAATATAATAAGTATAAGTTGAAATTATTTAACAAACTTACGCTTTTGAAAACCACTTAAATTCAATGATTCCTTGTCCCATCATAATGATTGCTGTAATCAATGATAATATCATCCATACCAAACTAATACTAACAAATATCCATAAGGTTTTGATTAATCTCTTCTGACTTTGGAGACCATTAGATAAGTTGGATAATGAAAGGAACACCTGCAATTAAAACATCCTATTCAACCTAATAACTCGTAACTCTACCCTAAAAACATGCTTCTAAAATATTTATAAAAACATCTCTTCGCACATTCGAATGTATCCCTTCTTTAAGTGAAAGATTAGCATTGAGAATATTCATATATTTTTTTGTTATTTTATTAGTGAGGGTACATTCAAAGTGTGTGTTGAAAAAATCAAAAAAATTGTAATGACAAATAACAAAACTTTTGGATCACTTACAATATTAACTAATTGAAACAATGTATGTAGTTCTTACCGTTTCCATTAAGTTGGGTAACTGGTCGTCACCTGAAGACCTAAATATAAAAAATGCGTAAACATAGCCCATAAAATGTAAAATATGAGGAATAGCATAGCTGAACAAAATTGAATCATTACAAATATGTTCATATAGATTATTATGCCGTTCACTTCTGTAACCATGTTCCAATTCAATATACCCAAATCCCCGATCTCTTCGAAAACAGGCCATATATTGAAGAAGATAGCCCATAATCATCAATGATAGAAGTACAAATATGTACATGCAACTACAGCAGTCGGAAAACGTAATCGACTCGCTTTGGTCATTTGAAAAAGAACGCAGCCCTGTTATGCTCAATAAACGTAAATATGGTTTTAGTATTTTCGTTTTACAGTAAGACAATACAGTTGTTACACTAAAGTGAGCTAAATTTTCTGAGTACCCTGTTTGATTCCCGTCTCCAACCTGCAATGAATAATATCTATCAAATATTTGAAAAAGAATGCAATCAGCTAGAATATAAATATGCTGAGCATTTACGAGAGCTGGACATTTACGAGTACCTATACCTAGAAATGTAAAAGCCTTTAAAGGTGTCCCAGGCAATATCAATATTCAACACATTGTTGAAATTATTTTTTTATAGTTTTTGTTTACTGTGAATGTATTTTCTTGTTACAAATTTTGTTTATGGTTAATGTATTTCCATTATTATAACATTTCTTTACAGTGAACGTATTTTCTCGATTAAAATTTGCTTACAGTAATACGTTTTTCCTATATATCTATTTATTTCGTTAAAATCAACTTTACACACAGTGCTCTGTACAACGTCAACATTGTACGAAGAAGCTTGTACATTGTCCGTAAAACTGAGTGAATTTCGGACTTTATGTTCAATTCATTAATCAAAAAGTGTACAATGTCGTCATTGTACAAATTCGAGCTTTGCTCGTAACATATTCATAGAATTCAGTATTCACATTTTGTTAGCTTTGTGCGAATTGTAAAATCATGAACACATCTCATTTTGTAAATAATCATCTGGGCAATGCTAGGAAAAATGCAAACAAATTTACAAGTAATTACAGCATCAAAGCTTGAAACAATAAGAATTCAAGTTTAAATTTTTACCCTTCCTACAAAATATATGAAAATGCAGACAGAATATTTCATAAATTAAATTTAAATACATAAATCATATTTTTATCCGTTTACAATATGTGCACTTTTAAGATGCCTGCATTGTGAATTCTAGGTTCTAGTTTTCTGATTGCTCAAATCAAACGATCAAAACAAATCGATTTCATTAAGTATGTTTCTAACCATCCCCGGCAGATACAACGGATTCTGTAGGGCGACGGTTTACTATTAACATCACACAATATATCTCCGAAATCATGCCCATATGGGCATTGTACTATCTCGCATATAGACAATTCTAGTAAAGAAAAAGAGCTTACCGAACAACTCATGGACGGTCTAGCACTATATGACGTTGAATCTCCTCTTTTTGGTTCATAATCGTCATTTTTACACGGATTGGTTATGTCCATAGCTGCAAATTTAAAACTGTTCGTAAAATATTTCTGATTATATTCCTCCATCTTTAAACCACACTTTAAAGTAAATAAAAATGTTTTATATATAAGGGTATAAAAAAATGATGCAAATGTTGGTACTTACCTTAAGTAAAGCCGTTTAGTTTTACAAATTCGAATACGTTGAAATTCTGCTGTTATTGAACAAGATAACCTTTAGAGATGCGATATACACAAAAATATGTGTATCATAATAAAAGCAAATATGTGTGCATTTGTCTCAGTTTTATTTCTGCTGGAACCATTATCAAGTATTTCTGCATAAAATGTAGGTATTTATGTATAGATTAAATAAAAATAGAGTGCGTAACGTGTTCTTTTAAAAATTCTGCATTCGTATTTTTTGTATTATAATTATAACATACTTGCGCATAATCGTAAATTATTTTTTGTTTTTATGGAATTACTTGCAGACGTTGCTGAGAGAATATTGTGATAACAAACAATCGTATATAAAATGTTCAATAATAACAATTTAATTACAATTTATACTTCAATTTTATGAAATTGTTACGTATAATTTATATTTTGCTCTTATGAATGAGATATTAAATTTGAAAAAGGAAATTGTGTTTAAACTAAATATAGCATAGAAATTAAGGCTTACACAAAAAAACGACCTTTCAAAAAACCGGTTTTTGGGTTCCTCTATTTCCAAAACACCAGTTTCAAATTCGAATTTTTACAAATATAATTACAACAATACTACATATAAATAGATCTTGCTATTCGACAAAAAATTATATATGTTTATTTAGTCAAAACAAAATCCGTTGTGCAAAGAAATCTCGTTTTGATATACAGTAAAACCTCGGCAAATCGAACTGTCGGTAAACCGTGTTTATCGATTGAAATAGTTAGCCATGCACAAACAGGTCTCTTTTTGTTCGGTAAACCGTGCTGCATGGACTAAATAATCTCCAGACGCTTTAATTAAAATCCCCACAAGCATTTCAGAACATTGCACAACATGCTCTTTACTTTATTTCAGTTGCTCACTAACTTTCATCATATCAGGTGCTAAACGTAAAACATTAACGCTCTAAAAAGAGGCTAAATTAATCAAAAACGCGGAAAGTAGTGTTACGGTTTCGCAATTGTTATATCAATATGGTATCAGAATATAAACTGTATGGGATATCGTTAAGAAAAAGCAGGCAACTTTAAAGTAGTGTATCAAAAAGACAAAGTGTTGAGGTCCAGATACGAGACAAGTTGACGAAACTTCTTTGAGTAGTTCCAGCAAAGACGACCTCGAGGTGATCCTATTTCCGCTCCTCTTCTATGTGAAACAGCTCTTTTTGTCATAAAAAAATTAAAATTGAGGTATCTTCTTCTGCTTTACAAGGCTGGCTGCAACGATGCAAATCCCAGAATGGCATACAGGGCGGGAAATTAAGTGCCGTTCAATATGCGGCAAAGTTGTTTTCTTACGAGTTCCAAAGGATCATCCGGCGACATAGTTTCGTTCCAGAGCAAATTTACAACGCGGATGAAGCAGGACTTTTCTGGAAAGCTTTGCTTAGAAAGACACTAGTTGACTTTAGCAAGAAATCTGTCCCAGGGCATAAATCAAGTAGAGAACGCGAAACAACAGTAGCATGTTCGCATTCTACTGGCGACCACAAATCAAAATTAGTATTAATTGGCAAATCAAAGCATCCTCGATCATTCAATTTCCCATCGTTTAATGCAATCAGTCGAAAGCATGGATGAACAAGATTTAAAGATTTTGTTTCCAAGGCTCAAAAATATTTACGGCGCAAAAACAAGATGAGCCTGCATTGTTCCCCGATAAGTCACTTCTATATAAGTCACTATGTAATTGATTGTGACGTCTAGTTTTCTGGTTACCTTGCCAAATGACGCTCACTTTTTGATTTTCTCCGTTAAAGCAATAAACTAATTGGGAAAGCTCAGAATCTGAATAATTGAGTGATTGTTTTATTTTTGACTGCCCTACCCAGTATCAATACCTTGTAAACCTAACGACAACAGCCGTACTTCTCAACTCAGCACAAAGTTTAGTTATTTTATGTTTTTATTAGATAGTAATTGACATTGAAAAATATTGTTTTGAATATTTATGTGGCTTCCGCACCTTCGTTTTTTTTTAAATTCTAAAACGTCTACGTTTCGTGCTGATTTGTGCCGTAAAAATTTTATTTTATGCTTACCCCGTTCTCGAGATATTCGAGATCGAAAAGTGGCGCCAACTTCACGCTGCTATCGAACTTTCACTTTTTACAATTATATCACGCTATTGTTTTGTGTCCGTTTTGCGCTGATTTATGCCGTAAAAACTTTATTTTGTACTCATTCCGTTTTAGAGATATTCGAGATTGAAAATCGGGAACCAATTTCACGCTGCCCCCACACTTTCACTTTTTAAAAATTTGAGCAGGTTAACATTTTGTGCTTATTCTCGAGATAATTCAGTAACAAGATATATGGGAGTGTGGGCTGCTCAAACTTATTTTTGAAAATTTGATAATGACATCGTTTTGTGCTGATGTGTGCCGTGAAAATTTCGTTTTATGCCCGTACCGTTTTCGAGATATTTAAGAATGAGGGTTGGTGTGGGCCCTTATCCAATAGCCAACGCATCAATTTTTCGATTTTTGAAAATTTGATAATGATATCGTTTTGTGCTGATTTGTATTGTGAAAATTTTATTTTATACTCGCCCGAGGATTCCCAGGACTGATAATCATCACAATGGCACTTCAATAACAATTTACAAATATATTTCAAATGTTCACAAATTGACATTCTCCCTTCCGTGAAATGCAAAAAAAAAGAATTAGATGACTAGAGGAATGTAAACATACAAAACTTGTAGGTGTCACAAGATATCATTAAACAATAGGTATTATTATTATACTGTAAAGTATTTAACATGTTATGTATTTGATACTTAAGCAACGAATAGTTTTATTCAATACTTATAAATACTTACTTATGGTCAGCATTTTCAAAAATCGAAAAATTGGTGCGGTGGCTATTAAAGTGTCTGAGCAGCTCGTATATCTTGTTTCTCGATAATCTCGAGAGGAATGTGGGCACAAAATAACATCTTACAGCACAAATCAGCAGAAAACGATAACCTGGTCAAATTTATAAAAAGTGAAAGTGCGGGGACGGCGGAAAGTTGGCTCCCGCTTTTCAATCTCGAATATCTCGAAAACGAAATGAGCACAAAATAACAGTTTTACGGCAAAAATCAGCATAAAACGGGAACAGAACGAGAGCATGATAACATTTTCAAAAAGTGAAAGTGCGGGAACAGCTTGAAATTGGCGCCCACTTTTCACTTGCGAATATCTCGAGAACAGGAGGAGCTTAGCTCCCTGTTCCACCAAGGCACTTTGTGTCTGTGCCTCTTTTGTGTACTGGGACAGTTTGCATTAAATGCTTTATGAATTAGAGAATGCAGTTGAGTAGAAGCTATCTCTAGGTCTTCTATATTCTCCATTTCGGTGCAGATTGCATCTGCTTCCTCTCTGATGTGTCTTTCATAAGAACATCAATCAGTTTTCCTTAGAATTTTATTAGTAGAAGTTTGGTATGTTTCCGCCTCTATTTCAAATCTTATGTGTCTGTGATCTGACAGTGAGGCCTCTGGGGAGATATGCCAGTTTGTTATGTTTGAGCTAAAACGAAGAGTGGCTAGTGTAACATCTAGCACCTCCCTTCTATTCTTAATAATAAAGGTTGGTTCCTTACCTCTATTAATTATGTCTAGAGTTGTTAGAGACAAAATGCATAAAGGTACTCACCTCTCTTATTTGTATCCGAGCTGCCCCATGCAATGTGGTGCGCGTTCGCGTCGCAGCCCAGGATGAGGTTCTTGTTCCTTTGGTTGCAGTATTGGATGAGGTTCCTGACTTCCGTTGAAGATGGCTCAGCCGAATCCCCGGGGAAGTAGGCCGAGGCAATAATTACCTCTTGTAAACCCCCCGCCATCGGCACCACTGCTTCTACTGCAACTAGGACTCTGGAAATGAATTGGGGCAAAGGTAGACAACTGGGAGAAGATTTGGCGAGCACTGCTGCTCGAGCAGGTTGTGTCTCCCTGCAGTATGTCAACTTACCCGTTGGTGTTGTTAGTCTTCGAACTAGACCTCCGTATTCGTATGGCTCTTGAATTAGCGTAATTTGAATGTTAGGGTTAGAAAATCCCTTCACCAGCACATCAAAGGCCACCTTACAATGCTGGATATTAGCCTGTATGAATACGTATTTAGCCATTTTTAGCAGTGGGCTTGACTTGTGTTTTAGAGGGGGCAGGACTGCCCTTACTCTCCTTTTGGCCCTTGCCCTTGGGTCTTTTGTTCCCTTTGCCCAGTTTGCCCTTGACGTCTGACTTGCTTGGGCCTTCCTGGACTTGTTGTTTGGCCTTCTGAGACTCTTGAGGCTTGGGCTTCAGCTTCGAGCTGTTAGGCCTCATCGTCAAAATTGGGGGTTGGCGCGGACCTTTGTTGAATAACCGCCGCACCAATTTTTTGGTTTATGAAAATTTGATAATGGCAACGTTTTAGTTTAAACCAAGAGTTATAGCAGCATTTGTTAACATTTTCAAATGAAACTAACATAAAACCAAAATATATACATCAAACCCCTCAAGAATTGAGCTAAAGCGAAATTGCACTAATCTTGGCATCACATCATGCATTTGAATGTATTAAGATGATAAAAATATGCAACGTGTGTAAAAAGTATTATAGAATAAAAAGCATCGTAGTTGCTATTTGTTTCTCTTTATTTCCATTAAATTATTATCTTGTGTGTTTTTCTAACTTCATTAAGTACGTTACGCCGCTAATGAAATATCCTGTAATTTTATAGCAAAGACGATATACTGGGGCAAAGATAATATTTGTGTAGAAATTGACCTTATGTTGGCTTCACGTCGAAATGTAGTAAATAATGTACTGCTTTTATTATTCTAACTTCTTTAGTGTTATACTTGGCTAGAAACGTTTTGACAGATAATGCAGTGTGAGCCGGTGCGTTGTCCTGATGTAGAACCCACGACTTTTTCTTTCACAATTCGGGGCTTTTTTTACCTTATTTTTTCACGAAGTTGAGCAAGAACCTCGAGGTAGTAATGTTGATTAATAGTTTGACCTTCAGGAACCCGGTAAAGGTACACAATCCTATGAACATCGAAAAAAACAATCATTATTGCTTTGAATTTTGATTTGCTCATTCGTGCTATTTTAGCTCTCGATGCAGTTGGGGCCTTCCAATGCATGAATTGACGCTTAGTTTCTGGATCATAAGTGAAAAACCAAGATTCATCACATGTGATCATTCTTTCCAAGAAGTTTGGGTCATTTTCAATGGCATTTAAAGTGTAAGACATTTTCACGAGTTTCTTTTTGTTCGATTGTGAAAATTTTAGACACTGTTTTCGCACACACCTTTTGCATGTTAAAATTGTTATGTAAAATTTGCCTTACGCATTCTTTGTCAATTCCTACAGTTTCAGCAATCGCACGAATAGTTAACCGACGGTTAGATCGGATCAGATTACCGATTTTTTCAATATTTTTATGTTTTTGACGTGGAAGGACGACCCGGGCGAGCGTCATCTTCAACGTCTTTTCGGTCATCTTAGAAACGCTCAAAAAACCGCGCACGTAATAAACATTCATTGCCATATACTTCCTTTAATAAAAGATAAGTTTCAGTGGCGGTTTTTCCAAGTTTCGTATGAAATTTCACGACAATTCGTTGCTCTATTAAAACACACAAACTATCATTTTTTCGGCAAAACAAAATAAATAGATCTTATACAAACGAAGGCCACGGCCAGACTAATACGTCTACAGACACGGGAGGGGCGGCAATCGAAAGAGAAGGCTTCACGCTACACAGCCGTCGATCGTACGACTTTGGTGCATTCGTAGTTCTTCTGTAGTAGCATCAGTCTCGTTATTTTATAGCTACACCTCGTATTACATTTAAGTATTTATTTGGAGATAATCAACGATTAAAGTTCATCAATAGGATAAAAATCGAATAATGCAATGCATCACGTATTTCCTAAAATCAGCAATGAAGTCGAGTTTATAATTCGAGCATGTATGGTAGGCGACTAACTTGCAATTTGCAAGTATGTGGGGTTATCTAGAGAAACTGTGGAGTGGGAAGCGTGTGCCTACTCAAGTGACAATACTATTCGTTATATGTATGGGACTAGCGCTTATAAATGAATCCTTATCAATGCGGTATATACTAGTAATACTTGCATAAAAACAATCTGAAACAAAAAGTCCAACAAAAAAACGTAATCTAGTTAAAAAGAACACATTTATTTTCTCTTTCTATTAAAAAAATTACTTTTATGTTTACTCTTAATACCAAAAGTAGGTCTCAAACACTTTTTTCGTTCATCTCTGTGTCTCTTGTTCTGGTCATTCATCTGCCTATCACGTTTGTTCTTATTGGTGCTAAAGGTAATTTCTCTATTTCCAAGCGAATTTATCGATTTTACATTTGTATCTTCATTTTGAAGTCTTTCACCTAAAGATGCTCTAAAAATAAAAAGAAATTAATTCAATAAACTGCATATAGTTTACAGAGAATTAAATTGTCTTATTTTGATGTAAAACTATTTTTATATTACATGTTTTTTGTAAATATAAATGTATACGTAAATGTTCATATGATTATAGTTTCAATTCAGATTCAGATGTAGTTTAGTTCACATTTTTACCTACTTAAATATTAAACTAAATCTCAGATTATTAATTACAGAAACAGTATAATGAATAATTATATTATCGTTTTTTAAATATACAGACTGATCTAAATTAAGTGCACAATTACTGCTATCTCCGTTATTGTTAAGACTACTAAGTTAAATTAGCAAATTAGTTCATGCTAATCAAAAAAAGAGGCATTATGGAGCAAATTATAATTTCAGTATTTTAAGAAATACACCATCCTGTATGTTTTAAAATAATATGGCGTATTTTAGTTTATAGCATTTGTAATAACGGAGGTAGCGCTGGTGAGCACTTAATTTGGATCTGCTTATATACAAGTTAGTCAAGAAGGGCAAAACTGTACCAGGAAATGAACAACATGGGAATACCACAGAAGCTTATAAAACTAATTCAAATGATAATGGAAAACTCAAAGGGATATGTAAGATTAAAGGAAGGACATACAGGAAAGTTCCACATCAACACAAAGGGTCAGACAAGGCAATGTGATATCGGCGACAGTATTCTATGCAGCAATAGAGATTGTGATACGAAAATCTTACTGCCATGGAGCGACCAAAAGCAGACAACAGCAAATCTTAGCATATCCAGACGATATAGTAATTAATCGCAAGAACCAAGGGAGCACTAATAAAAACATTCACAACAATGGAAAAAGCAGCAAATACAAGCAAGTCCAAAGAAACACAAAAGTACAGAGGAGTAATATCAAAACAGGAGAACATGAATTTGAAGAATTTAGCGCCTTCAATTACCTGGCGAAGTAAATAAATAATAAAATTGATAGAGCATAGGTGATAGAATAAGGGGTACAATAACGTTACAGAGTCTTTTATGCAAACAAAAAAAATCTTACAACAAAAGAAAACCAGTTGAAATACCAAGATCAAAATTTATGAAACACTAATGAGACCAGTTATCATGTATGCCGCTGAAATAATATGCCTATCAAATCAAGAGAAAAAAAAGCTGAGAATATTTGAAAAAAGTAATGAAGACCGAAAATAAAAAAGGGCATACCTAAACAGAGGATGATATGGAAACAAATAAAAAGCCAACAAATCCGATAGTTAGATCATGTAATACGGACGAACAAAGAAAAATACAACAAAAAAAACGATACTAGAATGGAAACCGCTAAATACCAGAGTGAAAACATGATCCAAGATAAGATGGTGTAAACAACTAACCGAACATATTGAAGAAGGTATAACAAACTGGGGACAGAAAGCGCTCAACAGACAAGAGTGAAAAGAAATCGTAAGAAAGGCTCTGTCGCAGAAGTAGTAGGCAAGAGTGACGGGGATAAATAGACCGCAGTACATTCTAAAACTTTCGAATAAAAAAAAGTTTATTCTCTGATATGTAAGTTAAACTGCGTAAGCTATGAAAATATTTTTCATAGTAGACAACCGCGACACGGACTAATCTATCCTAAAGAAGCGGATCGCAAAGGCTTTGAAACGAAGCGGTGAAATTCTTGCGGGAATAATGCCATTTGCATGTATATACACTGGCGAGCAAAAATTCGAGCTACTTTAATATTTTTTAAATTTTACCTCAGAAATGTTACACATTATTTGTAACTGTTTGATAACAACGTTGTATGCTTAGTAATGTTTAAAATAACTGAGAACCAACTTAACTGTCATTTGGGTAAAGTGTTATTTAATGTTATTGCGTACATAATGCATTTATCTCCAAACGTGCTCCGTATTGCAATCAGTTAGAGTGATTTTGTGTATTTGTTCATTTTTTTTTAATTTTTCGAAGTAGAATTTTAAATTACTTGAATATCCTTAAGATGTACGTGCATGAAATTCGAGTAACTCAAATTGTTGCTTTAATTGAAGATGAACGAAGCCGACGATATGTTGCAACAAGACTTGGGATAAATAGTTCCAAAGTTCAATGGGTGGGTAAACGTTATCAGGTTGTGTCTAGTACGATACGAAACAGGCATATCACTGCGGCAAGAATCCGTAATTGCTTACATCAGGTACGTGAAACCAATGTAAGTGAGTGGACAGTAAGAAGGTTGAAGGAAGTCAACTTGAAAGCTTACCGACCAACGACTGGCCCTAAGCTAAACACCATCGAGTACGATGACTTGAATTTGTTCGAATTCATTGAAACTGATATTTATGATAATGGAGCCACGTTTTATTTACAGATAAATCAAGATTTTGCTGATGATCGAAATTGAGTATGGAGGAGACCAGGAGAGCGTTATGCTCAATGTAACTTTCTAGGAGGTTGAATAATGGACTGGGCTGGTATTTCTTTTAAAGCCCGTACAGAATTAGTCTTTACCGATAGATACTCTATTACACGTAGAAGACATCCTAGAACAACATATTGTAGCTTTTGTCCCATTCATTGGCAATGAATTTATTTTAATGCATGATAATGCTTGCCCTCACGTGGTAAGAACAGTTACTGACTATTTTCAGGAGGTGCAAATGGCAACAATTGAGTACCCCCGTGTTTTAATAATCTTACATTTTTATGTTTTTTTACCAACGCTAATGAGCTTTCCAGTGTTTCATTTGTTAACAAATTAATTAATTACAAAGTCTCTTTTAATTTACTCAGTCTCTGAGACGTAAAAGAAAAAAGCTTGCTTTCAAAAAAGACAAGGAAGACGGAAGTGAAATAACATTTACGGACATTTTAATAGTACATACTTATTTAATTTGTTCTGCAAGTTATGAACACCCTTAAACTGTTCTCCGTGTCGTAATTCAAAGAACTTTGGTTGATTTCTTTCTTCTTGCTGTACAAGCCTTTCCCTCATTCTGTGTTCCCTCTGAATTATCCTATGCTGTTTCTTCATTTCTTCTTTCCAAGATTCTTCATCGGAACTGTTATCACTAATATACTCTCCATCATCTTCATCATCTGACGATTTTCCAGATTCTTGATCTTCAATATCTTCCTATGATAAAAAAATACAAATCATCAACAGAAATCTGTGGCAAAGTGTAACACCTTGAGCACATGTTTTATTTTAAATAAAAAATAATACAAACATACAGGATGAGTCAACGGGTTAGCAAACTCTATTTAAAGATAATATTACAGTTTTGCATATACAGATGGTTCATAACCTAAAAGTAGTTGTTAACTTCACAGAACATACTCTGTAAATAGTGTCACAACTATGTTAATTTTTTTTTAATGGAAACCCTGCATATTATATCGTTTTTGTATTCTACACTATAGTCTGTTTTTTTTTTATTATACTTTAGTTTACTAGTTTTGGAGATATTTGCAATTCTTTTAAAAATTTCTGTTTTGCAGGTGTTTACTAAGCTCCTCGTATTTTATAAGCGTGTTGAACAAAAACCAAATCCTGTAGTGGTTCCCTAGTACAGGGCATGTTGTACCTCACTACTATAACGAAATATTCTGCCGTTATACAATGTGTTCTAAATTGCCATAGTGAACAAACTTCAATCAATAATATGTTAAACGGAGCATCCTGCATATTTCCACGAATTTGTAATAATTTCCGCAATATCCAAAACTTTTACTAACCATATCTACAGTAGTTTAACAGATATTTTTTTATTAAATTAATTACATCTACTTAAAATTATCTATGCACAAAATGAAATAAAAAAGATGTACAAAATTACTGCACTGTGCATGGGATTTAGTCCCACATTTTGCTAAGAAACCCTTATTTTCATATTTATGCTATTAGTGTAGAATGCAAAACTAATATAATATACAGGTGTCCAATTAAAAAAAGAAATGTAATCGTGCCACTCTGTGAGTTCGTGTGAGAGTTTCTTCACGGTACAAAAATATTCGAACTGACAACGGGCGCAAATTTACTTTTGAAAATCCGTTACACCTTGTTGTTGTTAAAGGTAATTATAATATGTTTTTATAATTTAATTAATTTTAATTTAATAATTTTGTGTTTTTAATTAATCTTGATTAAATAATTTTGAATTAAATTTTTTGTTTTTGGTGCATATTTGCATATTTTGAAGTTTTTTAGTGCGTAATTATCCTAAGCCTAGTAATTACTAAAGAAGTTAGGGGGGTAATAGAAGCAGCGTCGTATAGAAGTCGCTATATGCTGACACGAGGCACCCATAAGATCGATTTTGTAAACAAATATTGCCTAATTTTCAAAACAGTGAGCAGCTTAGTAAACTGCGTAAGTTAATTTATACGTGGTGTCGGTTACAAATGTTTAAGATGTCATTGTTTTTATATGACAAATAATATTTTGCGCATGTTTCCTGAGAAAGTGAAAAACTTAAGTTGTATAGCAACTCTAGAATAAGTTTTTGTACTTTATTAGTCAATACGCTTGTTTAGTAAATACGTCACTCCGCCATTTACGTCATTCATTGGATGCAAACAAACAAACATCCATTACTTTTATGATATTTGTATTTTAAATCAAAAAATATTTAAGGATTTGTAATTTAAGTGCAAAACTATATTCATAGTATAAAATACATTGAATAACAACTAATGCAAAATATTATACCTATACGCTATACGTTTGTTTGCATCCAAATAGTAACAATATGGCGGCGATGACGCGCACTAAATGAGCGTATAGATATATTTGGGAAAGATATTCAATTTCACCGATTTTTCGAAAAAATTATTTGTTTTTTCTAGAGAAAGTTTTTGGGGTGATTTACACCTCAAAAGTATTTAGGTGCTATTTTTCAGTCCGACAAAATTGATACAATTCTCAACAAAATTAGTATTCTTAACGACAGGAAAATATAATGCACGACAAATGTTTTACGTAACGACAATAAATGTAAATAAACGACAAAATATTTGTTCGGGCGACAAAAAATATGATGGAACGACAAAATATTTGTTCTAACGACAAAAAAAAACAGATGAACGATTAAACACGCGCCGACGCTCTGCCTGTGAAACCAGTAAACTTATATTAAATACATGTTTACCATGTTCTGTTTGGTTGTGAAACTGTTACAGACATTATATAAAATCTATTACTAAAATAATTATATGTATTAAATTTAGTAATTTACCCTTACAGTATTATCGAACAAGCAGTATTTGTTGAAAACCTGGAATTGAATTCAGATGATAACGTAACCGAAAACAATAACAAAAGAGCTCGAAGCAACGCATGAAACTGGACCAAAATAAAAGTATTTGAAGAAACGTCTGAACCTGAATTATATGTAAAAAATGAAGGTGTATGGAGTAAAACCATGAAGCAAAGTCATGGCGGTGAAAGAGTTGAATTTCGATGTAAAAAAGGAAAGTATCAAAAAAATGAATATCGGGCAGCCATTTATTTGCTATATCATTCATCTCATTCATCTGATATGAAGTTTACACTACATTCTACAGAAAGTGAACACATTTATCATAACATTAAGCCTACTCGTGGCATGGGCAGCGAAAATAAAGAGTTTGTTACTAATTTATTCAAAAATTGTATTGATAAACCCAACGCGATTATCACTGCACTTAGAGTTAGACATCTATTAGAACCACCTAAATCACAATTACACAACATTCTACGAACTTTGAGAAAACAAACATATGGGCCATGTACAATTTCAAGTAATGAACTACTTGAATGGTGTATTAGAAGAACTATAATTCCAGAAGGCCTGGACAGTTTATTTGTATTGGCCTATAAAATTGAGTATGATTCTTATAATGAAGAAAACCAAGATTTGAAGATAGTTATGACAACAAAAAGATTCCTAGAAAATTTAGAAAAATCAAGTATGAGACAAGTTGATGCTACATACAATCTTATTTGTTCAAGGCTATCGTTTGATGCTTGCGGGAACTAGTGACAAAAATAAAGTGTTTCATACGTTGGCATTGTCAGTTTGTCAAAATGAGAATGAAAACGATTTCTCTTTATTTTCTGCATTGTAAAAGTGCAGTATTATCTGGAAACCCACAGTACTATTGGCAGATGGAAGTGCTGATATCACTAATGGATATAGTAAGACTTTTGGAACACCCAATTATCAATTAATGTGTTACTCTCATGTATTGTAGTCTATTGAAAAAAGTATGGTGGTGAAATAAAAAGTAATATTAATTCGTTACAATTTTGTGACAGTAATTAAAATTTTGAATCAAGCTTCAGAAATGTTTCTAGAAAAGTGGTATCTAAAAAATTTTAATGAATTTTTAAAATATTTCATTGAAGAATAGAAAAAAAACAAAAATTGTATGAAGGTACCGCTCTTGGTTATCCCAGTACCACACTATAAAGAATTTTGCTCAAAAGAGACTGTCTGTCTAAAAGACCTTACCGAAGCATATCATTAGGTACAATTGAATAAAAAAATAATACAGTTAGATAATAAGTACTCTACGTATTTTTCAACTTCTGAAACGAAAGATATTACCATGGAATTTCTTTCCAAATTTATTGAAAAAGACTGGAAAACACTTGATGAATTAAAACAGTATTTGGGTAATTGAAATCCAAAAAAACTATTTTGTTTGTCCCTACCCGTCATGCATGAAAAATTATAGAATATTTCACCAACGCTCCATATTCACAGCTAAACTGACATTTTTCGCAAACGCTTTTTAAATTTTTTTTTTTAATTTCCATTTAACGCGAAAGCATGGCGACTTGATTTCAATGTATATCTCATTATATTATGAAATGAATTAACTTTGAAAATGGATAGATTTCTAATATGCCATATAAATTCCTTAGGATGAAAGTCGTGTCCGCAGATTCCCCCATTCCACAAGGGCAAGACAAGAAAAAAAATGCATAAATAGAAATTTACCAAAAACCTGGCCCTCACCCTATTGTGGCACTTTTTATATACCCCGTACATTTTCACCATCGTGATCCGCTCAACAGGAGACTACACTTGAGATGCATTAATAATCCACGATGCAATAATATAGAAGTGTAGTGTAAACGTACGCTTAAACAATGAAATGTCAAGCACAGGCACAGATTGAAATTACGATTAAGACGAGTTACGATTACAATCGACAATATTCAATCCCGTTTTACCCCCACTCAACCACATTTTTGGTAATTACTATATACATTGATATACAGTCTGGGCAAACAGCGGTAACAGTCAGTGTAGTAGATATGTGGTTCGGAGTCGGCGATTATTTATTTCACGCGTTCACAGTGTCAGTACTAAATCGATGCTGTATGCGAGTTGTTCTGTGTATATGTAGGCTGTCGTAACTTATTTCGTAATTGTACGCTTATGTTTGCTTTAAAAATGTCGCAGTTAGGTACGTCGCGAAAACGACCAATGGCAGACACAGTTAAAAATTTTGTAGTGGACATGCCGGACTTAATTCTTGATGGCGCTAAAATTCAATGTCTAGTTTGTAAAATCCCTTTAATGTGTAGGTCCAGAAGCCATTGTCAACGTCACATCGAAAGCAAACAGCATTCTTCTGGAAAAAGTGGCATACGAGACCAAGAAAAATTTACATTTGATTTATGTGTTACTCTTATTTTGTGTAATCTATCGTTTCGTTTACTAAACAAAGAAGCATTTGTCTCCTTCTGGAATAAATATGCGGACTGTAAATTACCTAGTCGGACATCGATACGAAATGTAGTGCCATTTGCTAGTGAACATATAGAAACAAGAATGAAAACGGAATTGAAAGATAAAAAAATGTGGTTGTGTGTGGACGAAACAACAGACCGTCAAAAACATTCTGTGGTTAATGTAATGGCACGTACAATGGAACCACATCGACCCTCATCCTCCTTCTTACTTGCTTCCAAAAGAGTTATGAATTATACTGCCGATGAGATTTTAAAGGTGGTGTTGAACTCATTGAACAAATTTGAAGTTTCAACTAAGCAACTTTTAATGTTTATGAGTGATGGACTGATGGTGCCGCAAACATGCGTTCTTTGGGCCGATCTCTTAAAAAACACAGTGGTAACTTCTTACATGTAACGTGTAAAATCCATACTCTAAATCTTGCGGCACAAACGATTCCTACATGTTTTTAACTAGTAAATGCATTGATTGCTAGTACAAAGGCAGTGTTTCTAAAGTCCCCGAAACGTACCCGACTATTTCACAAACTGTGTCTGTGGTGGTTCAGGTAAATGAAACACCACAGCCGATTGTTACACGTTGGGGAACATGGTTGCAGGCTACGTTTTACTACAACAAATATTTTGATCAAGTAAAGAAGGTAGTTTTAAAATTCAATCCGACAAAAGCTGCAGCAATCAAGAAAAGCTAAGAAATATTTCAAGATAGTCAGGTTAAAAGAGATTTACAAACTATTCACAACAATTACTTCGGACTAGCGGAGGGAATAGAAAAATTACAAAATGTTTCGATGTCGCTAGTGGATTCTGTTCAAATTGTGAATAATGTTCACGCACAGTTACGCGCTGTAGAAGGCGAAACAAATTGGTGTGTAATACGAAAATTTGAAAGTGTTTCAGAGAAAGACTCCGATTTTCTTATATTAAGACAAATTTGTGAAGGTGCGTGTGAAGATGCATTAAGTTGTTTCAAAGATTATTTTTAATATGCAAATATAACATCGCTAGATGTCGAACGGTCGTTTTCGGCATTAAAAAACATTTATTCCGCACGTCGTACTCACTTGACTGAAACAGCTGTGGAAACATATCTAATGATACAAATATTTAACAGATGTTAACCAGTTTGTGATTTCACAGAAGACTTTTAAAACAGTAAGTGTTTCAGCACGTTTTATAATTTATTTCTTACCTTCTATTTTATGTGTAAACTTTTATGCGCTCGCCACGCCTCTGGCTGTTACCGCATGGTGTTACCGCCCAGGTTATTGATATGTAAAATTTTAATATTATCTTTGTTTGAACAATAAATTAAGTTTGCCAAACCATGGACTCACCCTAAGTATACATTAATTTGAATTTAATACAGAATTGACATTGCAACGTTAAAAATTGCGACAGTATAGCTAATAAAAAAAATACCTGCACAATTTCAAACTCCTGACCAGAAAACATCTTTTTTGCATCTTTTTCCTTAGATTTATCTAATCTTGATAAAACTGGATTAAGCAACCTATATTCATCTGCATTCTTATTAATTTCAAAATCAGGATTTTCGAAAAGAGCCTTAAATCTGTTGTCTTCCAGTAAATTTGATGCCAGTTTCTTCTTCTTGTTTGCTTGACCATTTATGATTTTCAATGCAAGATCTTTATTGACTTTTGGCAGCTTATTAACTTGAACGCGATTTGTGCGATCCCTTTCAATAACTTCACGTATTTTTCTCTTCCTGTATTCGTCAAATTCGAATAGATTTGTAACAGAAGCTGCCTTTTTATATAAACGAACATCAATAAAGTATCTGCAATGTTTAAATAAAGTAAATCGGAAATGCTATTCTTAATAATATAGTTAACGAAAACGATAATCTAATGCAGTTTTTACACTAGCGTTAAGCGCCGATAAATAGCCGTAGTACATTCTAAAATCTTCGAATAAAAATACAGTAGTGTCCGAATATAACGAACCGCAAGGGACCGAGAAATTCAGTTCGTTATATGCGGAGTTCGTAATAAACAAAACGGATGAAATACATTTGACGAATTAAAAAATTAGTAATAACTACATTATTCAAACGATATATTTACATAAGAGTACAAATTTTGAGAAATACTGCTTACATATTACATTAGTAAGTCTATAATTTTTGACTGTTTCAATTTCTCGCCAACGTAAATTTGTTCAATATTATCCTCAATGTTGGCGAATATATCCAAACCATCTTTAGGGGTATTATAAGACTGTACAAAGTAGCGAAACATCCTAAAACATTTGCAGCGCTTCTTGATTAGTAGGGATTGGCATATCTCCACAAGTGTTACTTTCATCACTACTGGAATCGTGTACAGATTCATTGGGTACGCAGTTGATTATGTTATCCTCAGTTAATAATTCGGCGATTGCAACTTGATCATCTACATAAACGAATTCGTTAGAATTGATATTCTACATAACACTTTTTACGACTTCACTATCAACAACAGATTAATCAATAGTTGTTAACGATGATTTTTGCTTGTTCAACCATTGTGAAAGTAATAATTCATCATCAGAGTCAAACTTATCAAAAGCGGTACAGAAACCAGCATGTTTGAAACAATTACTATAGTTTTCTCCGTAACTTTTTGCCATGCTTTATGACTAAAATTTATTGCATCCAGTAAATTTATAGACTAAATTGAATTAAGTTTATAAGCAAAAAATTTCGATAGTAGCTTTTAAATGTGTGTATTATTCCCTGGTGGCTTAGTGGCATAAACACTAATTTAATATTACGCAAACCTTTCACTGGAGGATGTGCAGCGTAGTTGTCAACCAATAGAATAATTTGTCTATTCTTCAGTAATAACTTTTCATCCCACAGTCTTAGTTCTTCTATAAACAAATCGCCAGTCATCCATGCTGTTTTATTTGATTTATAATTCGCAGGAATTTGTTTAATGTGTTTTTTCACGTTAAATTAGTGCACAGAAATAAGGTTAATCTATCTTTTGAAAGCTTATGTATTTCCTTTTCTTAAAAAAACGTTTGTCTTGTGCAGACACATCATGCAGACACAAAATATAAAATACAAACATTCGAGTCAATACACATATGAATGTGCTCGATGTTCTTGTCGGTGTCGCCCAGGCTTTCTGAATATTGTGTACTGATGTAGTGTCTAAACAAGTTCGCTTTAAACAGAAACAATTTCTGTTAAAAACTCTAAAATTGGTTCGTATTATACGGAAGTTCCTCATAAGGGGGTTCGCAATGAAAGGTATTTTTTAATATTATTTTTATGGTAAATACAACGATACCCTCAGTTTTGGTACCCAACAACCGGGTTCGCTTTAAGCGAGTTCGTTTTAGCCGATCACTATTGTATTAATATATACATATTTTGATATAATTAAACTGCGTAAACTATGAAAATGTTTTTCGCAGCAACAAAAAATATTGTAAATGGAACTCAAAACGTAAATAAATAACTCACCCATGCATGTAAGCTCGTAGCAAATTAGTACCAATTAGATGATCTAATCCTATATCTATTAGTTCTTGTTTTGTAATAAATTTATAGTCGTCATAAACCACTTCAGAATTAGATTCTTCTAACTCCTCAGTCAAGTTATCTAAAAAACTTGCCCATTTTGGTGCAGGTCCCAAGCTAGGAATGTAATATGATTGAATTTTTGTATTTTCGTTTGCAATAAATAAAAGACCTGTATTTGGAACAATACATAAATTATTAAATTCTGTAGAGGCTTCAATAGATGTGTACAGTTTCCCCTAAAAGGTTACAATATCATTATTATGCCAATCAAATTCTTATGTTAGCCAACTATGAAGAAAAAGCGCGGTTTTATGCGTATGAGCACGATATGTAGAACTCACATATTGCACTCAAAATGTTAACGTTATTTACTAAAGTAAGTAATTAAAAATGGTTGGTTGGGAAGCACAAACAAAAAAAATAAAGATTTTTTGGTTATACACAAATAGTCCGAAAAGGCCTGTTCGAACCCACAGTTTTGAGCAATTCTGGAACTAGCGCGCATGACTATTACGAGTGCACTTTGCACCATGCAGTTCTGGAATTAAAAATTCTGACAGTTTTTACTTCGCTGTTTTAAAAGTTCTTATCAAAAAGCAAGTATTTGAAATTCTCACATGCAATCATTACTTTACAAGAAAAATGTACATTCAAACTATGAGATTTTTCTATTTGAAGAAATATTTATATTTTGTGACTATATAAAGATTTCTTCAAATAGAAAAATCTCATATACTGGTCACCAGCGCCACGCTGTAGGTATCAGGCGCCCTTGTGCAAAAAAATTTTCGTGGCCCCTTACCTAAAAAGCTTTTCATGAAAAAATTATTTAATTTTTGCTTTTGAAATTGTCCTTTCAAAAAAATCAATTTTATGTGCTAACATACTATAATCAGACGATAATGGCGAGTTTTATCGGTCAAGAACTATAATGAACTCACTGCAATCCTAGGACTGTGAAAAATAAATAATTGTTGCTATAGAAATACGGGAACAGCTAGCTTGAAATTTTAAAATGTCCTTATATTTTTGACGACATTGGATCTTTGCAAATTTCATTTCAATATTAATAATAAAATAATTTTATTTTTATGCTTAAAAATTTTGTATGTTATTCGGTTCATAGTCATTATGGTACACGCCATGTTAGGTGAGGCGTTAGCCGAGCCGTTCACTGCTAGTACCACAACCACTACCTGATTGTGAAACAATTCTACATTTATAATTTCCATTTTTAAAAACTTCATTGCAACTCGGTTTCTTACGAAATCATATTCAGGCGTCCTCGTGCAGTGCACAATCTGTCTAATGGCACGGCGCGGCCCTGCTAGTCACATGTGCTATATGTATTTATATATTTGAAAATATCATAAAGTAAGTTTAATTTGATTTAGAACTTCCAAAAAATAGATAACAAAACTGGATTGCCGCCAACATAATTTTTGGAGCCTAGTTATTTTGGTTTTATAATAGTTACACAATTCTCTATCAAAAAGACATTCAAACCTATTCCTGATGCTAGAATTGGAATTGATGGACATGTGTAGAACTATTAAGAATCTGCAATTCTCAAACAGTTTCAAACCATTCTGATGGTTCGAACAAACCTATGAACAGTGATGGCCATGTAATTAATATGTATGAATTCACATTTATATTGGTAAACATTATGGTGCATGATATAATTTTCAATACGCAATCAACCGTAACAGCAACAAATTTGATTGTAATTACATTCTGCACTTATAACTATACTTACATTATTTTTGTCCCACATCTTCAAGGTTGAACCATCCATGGAATAAACTAAATCCATTTTATGATGAAAGTCTACATCCTTAATTGGTAATCCATACATATGATCCTTTATATAAAATGGCTTATTTGATCTTATATCGTAGAGAGCCACTTGACCTGTAGCTAATCCCACACCTAATTCTAAGCCTCCATTAAAATTTAAAGCACTCACTGAAGGGAAAATATCTAAGCTGGAAATAGATAATACAAATTTGTAGGTTACTAGTGGATTAAATAAAGATAAATATAAATTGGAAGAGGTTTATTTTATGTTTCCCTAATTTGTTAAAGGAAGGCCATGTATTACTCAAATGTATTTGAAAACAACTAAAATCAATGTGACTTTCACTTTACAAGTTCATAATAATACAAAAACCTGAGTAAGCTTTCCAAACTGTCAGTTAATAAATAAATTTTGAAATGTGCAAAATATTGGTTTATATTTTTACTTTTATAATATAAATGCACTTTTTTTATGTAATAGCCTTATGTGTGAAACATATTAAATTACTTACTCCTTATATTCATTAATGCAGTTAAATGCACAATCTAAAGTACCCGCCAAGTCTTTGCTCCTTGGATCCCATGCTTCCACCTTTCCTTCTTGGGTTCCACATGCAATTAAGTGATGAATGTCATTTATAGCACATCTATTGACAACTGAACAGTTACTAACAAATGGTGTCAAAAACTGCCCCCTTTCTAAATTAAGCCTGTAAATATCAGGTGAAGCTCCAACTATAAACAAATCACATGATGGATAATGGTATTTCATATCTCTTCCAAATTTTGGTATTCTTAATCTATAATAACGTCCATGTGCTGCATGAAATTCTATGTAGCGATCACATTGCAAAAATGCAATCTATAAAACAAATACATTAAAAAAATATTTACTACATGATTTTATAAAATATCTAACCTTACTATAATCATCGCTTAATATTTCAAATGTTACACACTCTGAATCAAAGCATCTTTCAAATTTTAATGACAAATTGTTTACGTCAAAGCATTTTATCCTAGGTTTATATATTCCAGTTGCCATTACATACTGTCCATCCCTCGATATCTTAACAGAAGTACTCAATCCCGGCATATCAAAGTCTTGAATTAATTCAATTCTCCTCCTAATATCTACATCTTTCTTTAGTAACGCCCGGCGTTTCCTCTCTGATAACCACTAACAAAATTAGAAATTAAAAGAAAGTTACCAAACCGTTTTATAATTACCTACCTCTGGTAATGATTTTCCAGCACTTAAGTTATAGATTTTCACATTATTGGGATCACTAACTTGCATTTTTTTAAAGTATGTATATGATTATGGTGATTCCAACTGTGTTTGATTTGTTGTAATTGTGTTTAAATAAGGATATTCCCAACAATACAGATCTTGGTAACTACTAATCGTGCCGTAACATCAATTTACAATAATAGGTTATATCGTGACTGCTCGTAAGCTTGTGTTGACAATAAATAACCTCACAGAGTATAAACCAGTGTTGCCAGGCTGACGTTCAAATTACCATATACCAAGCGCGAAATTATCGTATTTCAAATGAAATTACCCTACAATTAATTTGTAGGCAATTTTATTTTACAGAATAAAACAATTGTAATATTTAATACTTTATTGCAACTTATGTACATCAAAGAATAAAATATAAAATTTTTTATATTGTATGCATAGATTTTGGTTCAGATAAGAGTATCCCGCGTAATAAGGTGTATTAGGAATTCGAGTATGAAGCATGTAATCGAGTGTAATTATATTGTATCAGAAACGTCAAAAATTAAATCACTATCGCTTTCTTCGACGGTGGTTTCTTGCTTTTGGTAAAGAGTGCTTGAATTCATTCTGGAAAGCATATCATATGAAGGAGTAAATTTTGTGCGGTTTCCACTTTTGTTAATACACTGGCTGATGAGAAGACATCCATTGATGGTCCCAGTTATGTTTATTTCTTGTCTGTTTTAATTAATTTACTTTGCTGAATACCCTTTCACACTCGACATTAGAATGGGGTAATGAGAGAATATTCAGAACATAATTTGCCAAATTTTATATAATTTTCCCCAAAAAATCTCATCATTCTGTGATATTACTCCCTTTTGGTGTTTGGCTGAATTTGGACGCTTTCGTATAGTAGACAATTGTAATTTGATAATTACAGATAACACATTTGCCTCTATATTTATTACTTGCTACAGGCCGAAGCCGAGATTTGAATTCTGGTAATTCAGTCCCTGAAGTTTTGAATTTCTAATTAAAAAATTAACATTGTAATATTTCTTCAGAAAAATTGTATAATAATTTATCTATTGTCTACGAACAGTTTTTTCTTTTTTCGCAGAAGTACTTTCATAGGATGGAGTGGAATCTCTATGCGACATTTTTTTTATTGCACTTGCACAACGAGGAGCTTGGGATAAAAAAACGAGACATTTATATTTATTGTATTGATAGGGGCACCCCCTTCGAAGGAGAAGAACTCATTTCTTTTGAAAATGTTAATTCGGGAAAAAATCATATCTCTCAAAATATGCTATCGAAGTAATACTGATTTTACTGTACTGAAATCTGCAGATACAGTTATTTTACTTTTGCTTTAATTCAATAGATGGCGACACAAAAAGATCAAAAAATATTGTTTTTGCTACTTACCACTACGAATTTAAGCATTAAATTATTTAAAATGTTACGGATAAAATTACCGTACATTTGCCTACGGTAATGAGGTTTGGACCGTATACCGTATTTAAATTGAAAATACCGTACATGTACGGCAAGTACCGTAAACTCAACACTAAAAATGTGAAATGTGTGGGCAATGTGGTGGGGGGTAATTTTCGTTAGTTCAAGTCTCAATTGTTAGATGGCACTAATCTCTACGCGCGTAATTCGAATATATTCCCTTACAGTTATAGTATACGTATAAATTTATGTTACTATTTGAAAATTGAAACTATATATATGATTGTAAAGTTAAATCTTGTACCGTAAATACATAACGGAAGATTCCTTGGTATAAACACGTAAAATCATCCAATTCACTATGTATTGAAATGAATATCTTGGGAACTTTGTTTAGTTTATAACAATAAATACCATCAATTTTCAAATTATTCTTGTAATGTAATTATAACATGTAGTTGTCCGATAGTCATCACAAAGAAACATCAAAACATACTCGCCAATTCCATTTATTTATACAAATATTCAATAAAACGACAACAGTAAATCTGTCAGTTCATATATTGTCAAGGAATACATGAAAACGTCAAATCAATATTTTTAAGAGTATTGTTAATATCCACTTCTGGCGACAAACAAAATTTTTACAATGAAAACAACAATGAAAATGTGAAATTAGCTATATCTATATATGTACGTGGAGAGAGCAGGGAGGGGATTTAGTGCAATCCCATCGATTTGATGCGGGCCGTTAGTACGCTTGTAACAACGTTGGCATGTAGACCTGCCGTGTGCAAGAACGCAGTAATAATTTGAAGTTGTGGCCGTCTGGAAATGGAAGTTTCGCATATTTATTTTGTTGTTGCTACGAAGCTTAGATGAAACTAATAAGAGATTCTAAAGACGAAAATAAAAACAGATTCTGATGAAATAAAAGTAAAGGAAAATAAACAGAAATTCTTACTATGATCGTCCGCACATAATGCAGTCTACCTCGTAACCACATGCGTGACCGTCGTGAGCCGTCAACTGCCGCTAACCCCTCCGCTTGTGGTAAATCACCCATTCGCGTTTACCGTTGTCGCACGTAGGCTTTTTCGTATAGCTAAACATTTTCTTTCCTTATGTATATATCTCTAGAGCGGGCACTTTTTAAATTTCGCGGATAATTTAAGTTGGTAGTTCCGGCAATAAAGGATATATTTGTCTGTATTACGCCATTACGTTAAGAAATTGCTTATGTCATTTATTGCTGGAACTACCAACTTAAATCATCCGCGAAATTTAAATAGTGCTCGCTCTATATATCTCTGTGCGCGACTACACAACTTCGTTCTCTGAAATCAATTTTAGCGGATAAAGTAGATTTTGATATTATTTTCTATCGATCAATCAATATCGCACTAGGATCATTCTTGTTGTGCTACCTCAGAAAATCACAATAATTATATTTAAATATGTAAACACTGACACAATGATAATTAAAGCTGGCCACGAGCGGTACCGCGCAGTAGCGTAGAGTCGACCAGGCCTCGCGTTCCACTAGAGTTATTCTGCTAATAAAGATGTTTGCTGCCGCAAATAATTTCGCTCATCTTTTAAATAAAAATTAAATAACACGTGCTCAAACACTTACCATTTCAAGAGTCTTCCGTGAAATCACAAAGTGAATAATGTCTGTTAAATATCTGCAACATTAGATATGTTTCAACTGTTGTTTCGGCAAAACTAGTACGGCATGAGGAAAAAATGCATGTATATGTAGAGAACGAACGTTCTACATCTAGTGACATAATATTTGCGTAAGTAAAATAATCCTTCAAATAACTTAACGATTCTGTTGACGCACCTTCACAAATGTGTCTTAATGTGCCAAAATCAGAATT
This sequence comes from Dynastes maya, assembly GCA_029619315.2. Taxonomy (NCBI): domain Eukaryota; kingdom Metazoa; phylum Arthropoda; class Insecta; order Coleoptera; family Scarabaeidae; genus Dynastes; species Dynastes maya. The sequence goes on from JAROYE020000001.1 coordinate 43,705,255, forward strand.
TTTCTCAAAAACACTTTCAAATTTTTCTAGAACAGAAACATTTTTTGCGTCTTCAATTGCGCATAGCTGTGCGTGAACATGTTGCAATATTTGTAGAGATTCTTCTAACGGCACCGCAGGATTTTGTAATTTTTCTATTGCATCTGCTAGCCCGAAGTAATTGTCGTGAATGATTTTTAAATCCATTTTAACCTGACTATCTTGAAATTTCGACTGGCTTTTCTGGATAGCGGCAGCTTCCTTTGTATCGAATTGTAAAACCACGTTCTTAATATTGTCAAAATATTTATGATAATAAAACGCGGCCTGTAACCATGTTCCCCAACGAGTTAGAATAGGTTCTGGTGGCTCTGGTATACGGGGGCACAGTCTGTGAAATTCGCGAATACATTTCGGTGATTTGACAAATACTGCTTTGGTATGCGCTATTAAAGCGTCTACCTCAGGATAACATTTTCTGATACTATCCGCCACAAGATTGAGAGCATGAATTTTACACGTAATGTGTAACAAATTAGCAGAATGCTTTTTAAGAGACCGGCCTACGGAAAGTATGTTTGCAGCACCGTCACTCACTAACATCAAGAGTTGGTTTGTTGAAAGTTCCAACTTGTCCAATGTATTTATAACACTAACCTTGAAATTACTTCGGCAGTACACTGTTGTATTCGTTTGGAGACTAATAGAATTGAAGGTGCCGATTGATGAGGTTCCAATTTGCGTGCCATTACATTAAGAACAGAATGTTTCTTCCGATCTGTTGTTTCGTCGACACATAACCACAATTTTTGATCTTTCAACTCCGATTTTATTTTTTGTTCAATATGTTCGCGCGCAGATGGCACAATTCTTCGTAACGATGTTCGACTTGGTAATTTGCACTCCGAATAGTTATTCCAAAAGCAGATAAATGGTTCCTTGTCTAGTAAATTAAACGGTATATTACATGCGATAAACGTAACGCATAAATTAAATATAAATTTTTCATTGTCTCGTGCGCAATTTCTTTTTAAGACATGCTTTTCACTATCTAGGTGTCGTAGACAATGTTGTCTGGACCAACACATTAACGGGATTTTACAGATTACACATTTAATTTTAGCACCTTCATATATTAAGTCTGGAATTTCTGCAATAAATTTTCGAAGTTTGTCCGACCGCGGTCGTTTTGCTGACGAAACCATAATTTTTCTAGGACAGATAAACAATTGCGCAAATGACCGGCAGCGAAAATGTCCGTACTGCTCCGCAGACGAAGTAATACTACCGTTCCTCTCGGTCCGAACTGATTCTACGCCGATGCGCGGTACCGCTCGTGGCCAGCGTTAACTATCAGTTTCTCTCGATACTTTCGGAGATTCCGATAAATCCGAATTGTGAGAACGACACAGGTTATCTCTTTTTAATACTATTAATATCTTTGTTTAGAACATTATTTGCCAAAATACAAATTTAAAATTCTAATAATGTGAAAACCTGAGAATTAGTACTTTCTTAATTTTAAATTTATTTTATATTATGTGTAATGTAATAGGGCTCATTTTAAAGTGTAAGAAGTTCACTGGGACGTTTTTATAGAATTTCTGGAGAAGCTTCCAGATTTTGCCAGTGGAAGATTAAATTCTTCGATAGGAGGGGACACATATAGGCAGCTGTGGGAAGAATTAACATGTGAATGAAATTCATTGGGGTATGGGGGAAAAGCCTGTTGAAAAATGGCAAAAGGTCAATTACAAATTATTTTAACACATCTAACACCTAGAAAGTAGTGTAATAATTCATTTTATTTTAGACATGGAGTGATTATAAGTGCACTTTTAAAAAAAGCTGCCGTTATAAGAAGGTCGTGATCACAAACAGGGGATGGACCTGAGTACCACAAAAAATTAACATCTCAAGAAAGATTTTTAGGAATCCTTCGACAGACTTTTTACTAAAGCTGTTCCAGAGTGAGGGATAATATTGATAACAATATAGCGTAACATACTTCCATGATTTTCGAATGTTTTCCTTTTATAGCTGGCAGTTGTTACATGCAGTTGTTATAGGCGAAGCATTGTTCTTGATTCGCGTTTTTGTTGACGCTGAAGAACATGGTCAAAAATTTTTCTAAAAAATATAAATTCATGTGTATATATCAAGTTCAAAGATATATCAAGTTAACCTTTATAAACGGAATAAATGTTACTCAAACAAAAAAGATATTTATATTTAATGTATTTAACCTCAAACAACCCCAAATATCCAGTAACAGTAGAAAACAAATGCTGCTGGGCTATGGCTATGACTTAATAGAAGGGAATAGGAAACAGACGAAGTCGAAGGTACTTCTGAATCACTTCTACCCGATGCGAGTTTGGCCCTGTTTGGCTTTCGAGTCGATCCTTCGATTCGCTCGATATCAGGCTGTGATACAGAATCGCCCGGCTGAATGTTCCTATTAAAGCTGAACGGAGCCGGTGTTGAACCATAAAGCCTGTTTTACATGCCGCGATTTATTGATCGATTAATTGAACAAGTTGATCTTCGATTTTATCGTACCGTGTAAAACAGTAAAAATCGGTTCGATTTCTTGAACAATTTATGATACGATTAATTGAATTGAATAGAACGTGCTCTATTTTTGCCACGATTTTTCGACGATTTCCCATTAACTTTGCTGTTTTAATACCAACCCAGTAACAGAAAAATATCTACGAATTTGGTTTTAGTGTTTTTAATGTGAAGTGAAGTGAAACATTTCGAAAATTTACGGGGATTGATGTAATGGATAATTTGAATTAACTAACCGAAACTGAAATAACCAAACCTATAGCTGTGCTTATGCCAAAGCTATCAAAACACTGAACAAAAGCAGATTGTCAGTTTATTTTTGCATACAGATGAAAATTTCCTGTTTAGTAATTCCCCCGTTCAATTATTAACGAAACTGAACGAGTATTCACGATCATTAGAAACTTGTTCAATTTATTGTAGAATGTAAAACGGCATATTTCTGCCGATTTCTTGGTCAAGAACTTGTTCAATTAATTGGCCAATAAATCGCGGCGTGTAAAACAGGCTTAACATGTCTATACTACTGGCAACAAATTCGATTTATCCGGATATTCGAATATCCTGATTCTGAATGCAATATAAAATCCGTATTTTCGAATATCCGGATTTATTATCCGATTTATCCGTTTTATTCGTAAATCCGGATTTTCAAATATCCGGATTTATTATCCGATTTATTCGTTTTATTGGAATTGACTAGAAACCGGATAAATCCGGATCTGGATGTTCGAATATCTGGATTGCATTCAGAATCACGTTTTCATTTGTGACAGTGCAATTTTAGCTTTTATAATGATTAACTTTCAAACTTGAAACCTGAAAATTATCCGAATCTAATATTTAATATTCTAAGGTACAATTTTTTACGAATATACATATATTTGTTCTTTTTAATACCCGGATTAATACTTATTAACCATCTCAACAACTAATACTAAGTTAAATCAACAATTGAAAAGAATGTGTAATTATTTTGTTTTATAAACATAAATTATTATTTTATAGAAATAAATTTAAACTTAAATACATTTCTAAACTTAAACTGAAATACACTTTTATACACTAATATTATTATAAATTATTATCTAAAAATACCAACTGGTCAGCAGTTGAACCCTTCAAGCAACTTCTTTTGACGGTTACTATGTATGTATTTATAAAATAAAATGCCTAAATGAAACAAATAATTTATTGTCTTGTGACCTTTTTAACGAATTAATTGTAGTTTTTTGACGTCAGAAACCAATCCTCCAATTTTCCATATGCCTTGTATATATTTTTAAACGTTTTTCTTTACACGGATTTTTGAGGTGCCAATCTACCGTGTAAAAACAGGTCTGGGTGTATATTGTAAATTGCTTCTCGAGTAATGAATGGGGATATTTGAATATTAGTTTATTCCGATTTTTTGAATTTAGGAGTATCCGGATAAAAATCCGTATATTCGAATAAAATCCATATATTCGAATAAAATCCGGTTATTCGAATAAAATCCGGATATTCGAATAAAATCCGTTAATCCGGATATCTGTTTTCCGGAAAATCGAATATCCGGATTAAGAAATTGACGGATTTTGCCAGCACTAGTCCATACCACACTATAGTGTTGAGCCTGTTTTACACGCCGCGATTTATTGGCCAATTAATTGAACAAGTTGATATTCGATTTTATCGTACCGTGCAAAACAGCAAAAATCGGTACGATTTCTTGAACAATTTATCGTACGATAAATTGAATTGAATACAACATGCTCTATTTTTACGATCTTTCACTAATTTTGCCGTTTTAATACCAACCCAGTAGCAGTAAAATCCCTACGAATTTTGTTTAGTACTTTTAAAATGAGGATAAATTTCGAAAACTTACGCCGATTATGATATAATGGATAATTTCAATTAACTAACCGAAACCAGAGTAACCCAAGCGAATCTGTGCCTATACCAAAACTGCCAAAACATTTGACAAAGGCAGATTACCACTCTATTGTCAAGAGCAAGTTATCCACTATTTTCGAACGGGTAGGGGAGTACTTTGGAAATACCTATTGAATTTCCGAACGCACCCCAGATGATCGTAATATTGGAAGATTGGAACGTAACATTTATATGTTCGTTATAAAGTAACGGTATTTTGTCGCGATATTTTTATGTCGCAGTGGCGAAAGGAAAGTTCTATGAGTGGATTCTCATCACTAATTTGTAGTAAAGTTATTTCCAAATTGCGCTCGATAGATGCGCGATGGATGCGCGTGAACGTGCGAAATGCATTTTATTACAATGTAGGTTAATGTAGGTTTCCTTGTTTAAGTGCCTTTCATTTTACGCTATTGACAGTTCATTTTACAAATGTAACAATTTGACGTGTTCAAGTTTGAAAAAGCACTATTGGGATTACAGGTTTTTCTTAGTTTTTTTATAATACAAGTCTAAACAAATTACTAGTACTAATAATACGAGTTAAGATCTTGCCAAAATAGAATGGTTAAGTTATATTGTTTAAACGTTCTCTACAAAAATAACACTAGTGCAGTGCGATTAAAATCAGCCTATGACTTACAAAGTTTCAGTTTATTCCAAAGAGGATCTGTTCAAGAATTTATGGGTTTTGTTAGTAAAACTATTGTAGAAAGAACACCACCAGCATCGCGACAATCCGTAAAAGAAGGGGGTAGGATGTAATGTAAATATCAAATTGGTGTGCTTATTATTATATTTGTAGAATATATGTGCCATGTTTATGTTAGAGCTGACAACTTAGCGGGCATTGTTATATCCGATCATGAATACCCATCACGTGTTTCTCATACACTAATAACAAAGATATTAGATGAGTTTACTCAAAAGATTCCACCATCTTCGTGGAATCTGATAACAGAGAAGGATGTTGTTTTTCCACAATTAAATACCTATCTAGCAAAATATCAAAACCCAAGAGAAGCAGATGCTATGACAAAAATTCAAGAAGATTTGGATGAAACGACAATTATATTAGTAAGTAATACCCATGCTGAATATATAATTTTAATTGTTCTATAATTTTGAAGATAAATTTCAGATAATCTTGTTTTAAATATATTGATCTAACTTACAAATAGGTCAATACAAAATAAGGTGATCCTATAGTTTATGGCTATTTCATGTGGTTCTAGCAGTCATATTTATTTATTAATTTCTTTAATAAGAGCTCAAGATTGTGAGGTGACACACATTCGATTATCAAAATTTGATCAAGTGTTCAATAACTTTTTGCAAAATATCTTTCTTGTCAATTACGGTGTGATCTGTGGCATTATTAACATTTTTAGCAATATTGTTCATTTAATTGCCTTTTCTCACTCTGCATCCACTAGACCACCTTTTCTTGTTATTTTTAATAGAGGAAATTAAACTAAGCTAGTACATATAAGTACTTGTAACTAATATATCGAAATTTTCTTGAACGATTCCCGAATGAAAATTAAAGTAATCAATGAAAATTTGGCAATGTTACGTTGGTTTTTGTACATGAACGGTTATTGTATGGGAGCCGTAAAGTGCAGAATTATCCAAAATAAGATCAAAAGAATAAAAGAAATAATTTGCAGTATAAAAAACATATACCACACTCGTTTTTTCAAAACTTTTTTAATGTAGGATTGCTTAAATAATGCATACCAATTAAAAAAAAACGGTTTATAATTAAAAGCTAACAATATAATATGATATACAAAGTGTAGCATTTTTTGATGATAAACATAACAGTACATACAGGTGTCCCAACCTTCTGGAATTGTAAACTTGCGCCTATCGTGTAAATAAATTCTTTGATGATATAACACACATCATAGTGTGTTTTTCAAAAATATTTTCGCATACACAGTGTGATCAATAAATACTGAACCAAGCACCGACTTTACATATGTTACATGGAACATCCTGTATATTATTACGTATTTAGTTTCCCCTTCTACAAATAAGCCAACATAATATGGGTTTCATATATCTATTTCTAATGGATCTTGAGATATTTATAATTTGGTCCTCAATCGCCTAAATGTAGATATATTTATTTCCCCTAAATAATCCGAAATGCAAATACGTTCTAGCACAAACTTTTACAAGGTTAAATTGAATATGTGCTTCTATCATGGTGTTGCTACTTAGGTTAAAAAATTTAAATCAACGGTTAAGAACAGCAATGTCAATATGTTTTATTTACTGTTGTTATGGTAACCAAACAATACTAACACCAGAGACCACTTGGATGCAATATCCAAACGCAGAACTCGCGTTTAACTGTAAATACCTCTTTTACTTTTAGTGTTAGACATATTCATCATTACATAAAAACGTTAGAGATATAAATCTCCTATGCGATGGGTACAGAAAAAATATATGATGCTATTTAAAAAAAATTACGTTTCTGGTTTTTGAATTTGGTGAAGTTTGGTGTTCAACACTGAACAACCTGTATATTTCGAAGGCATTCTAATGCAATGTCTACATAAAGCCAAGTATGTACAGTGAACATTCTATATAGTCACTTTAACTAAACAAAATTTCAAAAAAATTGCTTTTAACAAATGTTGATTATATCAAAATGGGTAGTCAATATTTTAAAAATAATACATATATTTAGTAATAAAAAAAAATAAATTAAATCTTTACTGAACCATAACAAATCTTATTAATTATTATCAAATGAACAAACATATTTAGTAATAACAAATTTATTCAAACTTTTTAAGAACTGCTTTTTCTCAAATTTTTCTTAAAATTAGAACATCCTGAACGGGAAGAGAAACACTTTCTGACCATTCGATAGCCAAATTAAACAAGCTGATAACTTCATCGATGTTCAATATTGACTATTGTTCTCATCTACGTTTTCTTCAGCATGGTTCATAGACACATTCATAACTGAATCCAAATCATGAACTTCTGTAACCTCATTTTGTCCTTTCGCCCATTCCATTATTTCAGAGTTATTTGCAACGAGTGTTGGGCGATTATGAATGATATAATGGAGATATATCGATTATACCCAAATAATCGATCATTCGATTATGGTTCAGAATTCATTCATTATTCTTTTCGACTGCGCAGGAGCATGCAAACGGATTACGATTCGAGATCTGTATTTGAAATTTTGAGGTTTCGAGTTTTGAAATAATTCACTCGTCACTCGGATTCTGTCAAATAATCGTAGAAAATAATCGAAATCGTAAGTAAATTTCATTTGTTAAGTTGGTGGTACTGTGATACAAGTATGAAGTGACATTTTGGAAATCAACAATGAAAGGTTAGAAATATAAAAATATATTTTATTACATTTGCAAATTTGTGTTTAAAAAAACAATATAATATAAATTTTTAGATGCCAGTCGGTTTCTTCGCAAATTGGTTATGAGACCAGTTTTTGAAAATATTCTCTCTGACAGCACAGAAGTGGCTGGTGCACAAAGATATTTTTCATGGAGTTTGAACAATTCAGGAAACAAATGTTTGTTTTCCATCCAAAAGCTCAAAGGATTGCATGTTCGAGGTATATTTGGCATAGATAAATACTGCTTTATCATTAGAATAGCTTTTGCTTTTGGTGAAAGAGCTAATACATTTGTAGATTGGGCAATTTTGCGGTCAAGATAATCCCACAACATATTAACATTAGAGTCATCAGGCGTATATTTGGTCTCTGACGCAGGTGTAGAAGCAGAAAGTGAACCAGCAGTGAGACTCTCAAGTTCATTTAAAATCCATCTTCGCATTTTCTGCATTTTCTTGGGTCCCAAATCCAATTTTTTTGTAACGAGAATCCAAAAAAGCGGCCTTTACCGATATTTTGTCTTTTTCATAATTTCCCAGGCGTCAGGAAAGCACAGAAAGCATGTAAATTTTTAATTCAGCCCCAACAGTCGTTTTGCAATGTATTATGTTCATGGAATGCTGAATTCCTCGCACAAGTGGAATTATTAATGATAATGTGATGAATTTCTCGCCAGATAATGCTGTTGTCATTAAATCCAAAATTTTTAGGATCTGAATACAGTCTTCCACTACTATCCATGCATCTGTATTAAGCATCATAGGAGCCTTTGACAGGCTTGACATCACAGCTACCAGTGGGACCTTAATAGCTGCTTTCGATTTGTTTTATTAACTGTAGTGTATCGTTCCTCAAAGTACTGTACTGAACGGTACTGACAGTGAGCTAAATAGAACATGCATTTCTTGCACTGGACATAAATATAATAATTCTAACCTAACTTTATATAGTGAGAAATGTAAACAAAAAGAAATTCGCCGAAATAAGTTCAATATGTAATGTAAATCAAATTTCGAATTATGAACGCAGGTGTAGCCCTAAACTTAACCTCAGTGAGTGTAATAATGTGGAGAATATCAATAAACCTATGTTTTGCGCATGCGTCAACAGAACAATACGGAATATACAAATATTCGGTAGGGGCACGAAGGGAAAGGGGATTTCAAAAAAAAGTACGGGTAGGAACTATCCGTTCTTTTCAAATGGAACACATATATTTGAAATTTCTACCGTACGAACGTTCAGTACAGTACTTTGGATCAAATAGAAAGCAGCTAATGTCTACTAAACGTTGGAGCATTATGTAAGTGGAGTTCCACCGTGTTACCACATCTTGTTTGACCTTTAGAACACTAACATTTAATTGTTGTTGCATTTGAATTAGTTTTTCTACAGCAGTTACACTATGTTTAAAATGTCTCACAATTGATTTGCATTTTTTTAGAATGTCACTGAGTTTATTGTTTTTCTTTAGGGTTTCATGCACTGATAAATTTAATGTATGAGCGATACATGGATGATGGTGCTTCTCTAGATAATCATTGATGGCTGACTTAATATTTGCACCGTTGTCTGAAACCACAGTCACAATTTTGACACTAATTTCCCACTTGCTGAAAATGTCTGATAGTTCCAAACCGATTTATGCTCCAGGTAGCCACCTTTCACCTCACTGGTTTGGAGGGAGCTGGCATGTAGTGTACCATTTGCTGAAAATATTGGCTTTTTAGTTTTTGTATATTTAAAAAAAAAAAATTATTCTTTACAGAAAGTTTTTACTTACTGATAAAGTGGATAGTAACAGTTATATAATGCTGTGTACTATCTGATCTCCAGAGGTCTGTTGTCACTTCAACGAAATGTGCTGATGACAATTTTTGTCGCAATACATCAACTTGTTGCCAATAAAGTTGAGGCAGCAGGTGCGAAGATAGCACTTTCCGCGACGGAATAGTGTACAAGGGATTTAATTTTGACACAAGCTGTCTGAATCCTTTGTTTTCCACAATTCTAAGTGGCTGGTAATCAGCAACAATCATTTTAACTAGCGCCTGATTGATTTTGGCGTTGTCTGCTTCTGCTAACTCAGTGTCGGATTTGGTGGAGCCAAATAACCGCAGTTGCCTTTGCCGTTTAGATGGCTGGAATTCCCGCACAGAACCAGAAAATGATTTTGGTGGCCCTACGATATTGATGGCCCTGCTGTAAATCTGGATGGCCTTGCTGCAGATGTTGATGGCCCTGCTGCTGATGATGATGGCACTGCTTCATTTAGGATAATATCTTCGTCACCAGCGATATCATCAGGCACTACAGGCAGTAATTGTCTCGGATGCACCCTTTTCAAATGTTGACTTAGGTTTGTTGTATTTTTAAAAAATTTAAATTGTTTTTGACACAAATTGCACGTTACAAATTTGTTGTTCGCTGTTAATTTAAAGAACTGCAGATCTTTTGCCTCTGGACGTCATTTTTTAGATAACTGTCTTTGATTTGAACGAAACGGAAACGATCGCAAACACAATACAACTGAGACTGAGCCAGAATTGTGCAGCGAAAACACGCATAATTCCTATGGGCAGGTTGCAACAAGTATCAACGAGTGCAAGACTTAATCATTCCTTTGTCTTTCTTCCAACACAAGTTAATTCCCGATTTCAAGACTTTCAAGTTACAACAGGAATTCTCAAGTGTAAATGTTATTTAGCATTTTGTCTATACCACTATCTAATATATATTTTTTTAAAGATTTAATACCGCATGAACCATTTATAATGTTGAGAAATAAAACTATTTGTATTATTTTTTATTTAATTTATTTTTATTTTTTTCTCCAATACATAATACAAACTACAAACACACAACTGTTTTCAATCAATAAATAAATCAATAATAATAAAAGTGCATTTTTACCAGGTTCTCTTTATTAAATGCTTTCGTTAAATTTTTTAGATTTAAATTTGGTGACTAGGTGGACTAGGTAGGACAAATTTTAAACTACGCATGCGCACTGGATAATAATCGAATGATTATTCGATTATTTTAAACGATTATTTCGATTCATTCGATTATTGAAATATATCGATTACGCCCAACACTACTTGCAACATTGCCTCTTACTACTGAGTTAAATAAGTAGCAACAGGAATACTATCCTCCTCTGTGAAATGACCAATTGGTAAAGTGAAATTACCATCTTCATGTGAAGAATATATCTTGAAAGCATTGACAATTACACTCTGTGGAACTTCATTCTAAGACTACACTACCATGTATGCTACATCTTTCAGCGTAATGCTGTTTAACGCTATGTTTGTATCTTCATTCTGAGATGCTAATGTTGCTAACAAATGCTTGCGATAACGTACTTTAAGAGATTTAATGGTGTGCTGATCCAGTGGTTGTAGGTAGGGGGTCATGTTCGGAGGCAAAAAAACAAGATTTCGACGTGTACATTGACAATCACTCCATGACACGTTGCATCGTCGACGATTAGTAAAGCCTTATAGGTAGATTTTTTGACGTTAGGTAAGATGTTACATTAGGAATAAATTGCTCCAAAAACCATTTCTCAAACAACCTTGTCGTCTGCCACGCATTTTTGGAAGAACAATAATATAGTGGAACAGTGACATTTTTAAAGCACCTTAGACGGGTTGCTTTCCGAATCATCATTAAGGGCAATTTATGATTACCAGTAGCATTAACACATGGCATTAAAATGACCCTTTCCTTTCTGTTTTTTCGCCCAGGTGCAGTTACTTAATTTCGATGAACATTAGTTTTATTTGGCAATCATTTGTACACTGATCCTGTTTCGTCACAGTTATAGATTTGGTTCACTACATATTGATTTTCATGAATGATACTATTAAATTTAAAGTTATTTTAATGACAAACAGTTGATGTGATTATATCGAATGACAGAAACAAATACAAGGGTTAATATCAAGGGTTGCTTATATCAAATGTTTCTTATATCAAAGGTGACTATATCGAATGTTCACCGTAATTTAATGTTGTAAAAACTTACGTCAAAATGTATTTACATTTAGAACCAATACTAACGGAGACAGCAGTAGTGGCCCATTAATTTGAATCATCCTGTATACTGTGAGTAGTAGGCAATAATCGAAGTCGGGCCATTGCGGCGATTCGGTGTGAATGTAAGATCCGATTGTACCTATACTGCCCGTTGTAACTGCACTACGGACAAGTACTTGGTAACAATATGAACAGCGAATTTGACGATTAGGTACAAGTACCGAAAAGTAACGAAATTTTACGTCTCTACTTTTCACACGGGAAAATTACTAGCCGTTCGTCCGGCCGGGAGCTGGTCAAGTTTTATCTTCATCGCCGAACGCACGATTGCCGGGCGGCAAGATCACCGCCCAAGTGACTTTATTGCATGCAAGTTTATATTAAATATGTTTATTTTCAAATGTTCAGGGTCGTATTTAGTGTTTGTAATGCTGGATTAAGTGATACAAATTATAAATAATACATTCAGCGCTGCATTTACAGTAGTAAAGTGCTGTATTTATTGCTGTATTTATCTTTTTGGTAATATTAAATATATTTGGCGCTAATGTATTCTGCAGTTATAGAGAAACTCTATTATACCTTAACTTCTTAAATAATGTAAAGTTGTTATTGTATTTCTTTCCGTTTTGAGTAGATGGACCCATAATTATCTGGCTATAGCTTTTCTTATGCTTTTTGCGCCTGTATAAAACATAAGCAGTGGCCATTCTTTTTTTCAGTATTCATATTTGCCAAATATTATAACTTCTTTATTTAATGTTTAATATGTACTACACTGGAACTAAAGGTGGATTAATCACTAAGACGATCGGCGAAGTTACCAGTCGTGTGCAAGTAGCCTGAGACACCCGGTACAATACATTTATTAATTGAAATATTCTGATTACAAACAATAATTATAAGAAAGTATCTTCAATGACTACATCTATTTTACTTTCCTGGCAAAATAATGATGCACATTGAAAATGCTTATGTTTGACGTGAATTTCAAATCTACGTACTTGTTCTTCCGCAAGACTATTGGAACCGTGCGGAACAGCATTTAAACTACTAATTGTGTAGACTTTGAACAGGGAACCGAGTTTTCGGAAATTGTAATTCCAGAACTATACAATTCAAATTGCACACTCGTAACAGATCTCAATGCAATTCTGCAATTATTTCGAGTTGCAGATTGGAACAAAATAGAACAACAATTTATTTTATTCCAAACCCGAAACAAATTAATAAGCATTAATAAATATCATAACATTGATGCAAAGTTTTTTTAGCTTATCCTACATAGTTCTTTTGACTGTCTCTAATTCTTTTGAGGTAATGCCTTTCTGGTTTAACTGTTTCTTGCGCGATGAAGGACACTACTTCAATGGAAAGTAGCCGCGAAAGCCTCAACTATCTCTAAATCTTGTTTAAAATGTTGCTCTGTTGGTAACTTTACATTATTGCCCACTTTGTATAATTTGTTTTATTGTTAATTTTTTGTGTTTATTGCGTTTCTAATTGTTATCCTTTTTTAGCATAATACAATACAAGCTGTTCTTCAGAGAGGTGAAAAATTGGACGATTTAGTTTCAAAATCAGAAGACCTAACAATACAATCAAAAGCATTTTACAAGACAGCACGAAAAACAAATAGCTGTTGTACATTTAGTTAAATATAGAATTGAATGTAGCACATTCCTTCATAATCATCTTCGCCTTTCATATACCTGTAACTGTTTTGTGTATATGTGACATAATAGTATTTTATTTAATCCGCATTAAATATATTCTATATAAAATCAGAGGTAAGTGAGACAGATAGCTTATTGCCTGCATTAGTCTGAAAAAAGACTGATTATACAAAATATATCCTAATCCGTGGCCTCTTTTGAATAATGCGAAAATACTTGGTAAAGCATCAAAAACTTAAGTTAATAAGGTTATGTAAATGCATGGTTCACAAAATATTTGAATTTTTTGGCGAAATACTTTGTGGGAATATTAAACTATTGTTGTTAGTTTTGTTAAAACAATGTTTAGTATAAAATAGGCTAAATGTATACTGCCCGTGTTTATAACGTAATATACAAAATGAATGTGTCAATTGTTATTTTCATTTTTAGATAAATTACATGTCACAAAATCACATTCCACTCTTAATATAACTCTTCCATATACCAAGCCTTCCATAATAAATCGCGAACGCCTGGTGGAAGAGGAAACACGTCCGTGCAATAGGCAAACGAACAAAATGAAGCCTAATATATGAGGTTCTTTGTATTAAACGCTATTATATGTATATCTACTACTCAATTCTTATCTACAAGACATGCATATGTTACATTGTAATAAGATAATAGATTAATTGTATAATTCGCTAGGGATTATTATAGTTATTATAGTAACACCAATGTATGTGGTAAATCTGAATGTATAATCTCGCTAATTATAATTTAGATTTGAATTACCAATACTTAAAGATGTTTATTAGTTTGGATTTTTCGAATACAAAATATATACATATTTGGAAGATTTTAGGCCATTCGTTTCACCACCACCTTTTTCTACAGGATTATTAACTAATAACACTGCTTTAATCGGTAAACGCCAAGCATTTCGTATTGTATGTTTTCTTTCTCATTGGTTCTGCCGTTTTCTTACAAAACAATAGTCAAACGGTTGAATAGCTAGAGGCTAGAATATCTTACTTGTGGCTGGTAGTTTTTTTTTTTTGATCGAGTGCCGTTTATCATTCATTAAATTTTGTTCACGAACTTGACACGGGTGTTTTCGGTGTTGGCGTTGGATTAATCCGATTATGCTCGGTTATGTTCGTTATTAACATCTGTGACATTTGCATAATCCTTGATCATGTTCGTCACGATCTATGTGCCGCAATTTTAAAAATCTATTGAATATATTATAAATCATTTATAGGGAGCATGTGCAGTACAGCGTTATACTATGCTTATTTATGACCCCATGCATATTACGTTCTGTATTATTTACAGCCCATAAAAACATCACCTCTGTTAATAAGTGGAGGTGAATCATTTTGCCGGCGCACACTGTGGCAAGTCCAAGTTCGGTCGGCGGTGTTTTATATCTAAATCTACAAAGGACACATGGTGTTAGGAAATATGTGTATACATTAGTATATAGATTTGATATGTTCTGGTTGAGTTGAATACAGTTGTAACCGTTCAAGGCAGAGAAAACAGTATAAAGATGGGAAGATATGGATATGCGTGGACGAAACTACAGATGCTAATAAAAACAGTGTAAGAAATGTTATAGTGCGTACTTTTAAATTTGATGCCCCGTCGATACCATTTGTTTTGTGCAGCAAACGTCTTCAAAATACGAAGGCAGAAAATATGGTGCAGGTGACAAGACACTATTAATTTCTTTGGTATACAATGAAGTCAATTAAAAATGTTTTGTCACTGACAAAGCCGCGATTGTGGTTAAAGTTGGGAGACTACTAAGACAGATTTTTCGCATCTCCTTCATAACATGCGTTTCATGTTGTGTCAAATACCTAGCTAACCAAAAATAGACCAACTCATAGTTAACATAACGAATATTTTTCTCAAACCCTCTAAACGGATTCCCTAATTCAAGAGCTTTCGTCTAGGAATTCAACTACCACCTGAACCTATATTAACCAACTGGGGTATCTAACTTGGAGCAGTATCGTATTATAGTCAACATTTTCAAATACTTTATTTCCACGTTAAAATTACAAGATTCTGAAACTATTCAAAACTATTCGGATCACAACTTGAAGCAGATATAGCGGCGAAAAGTACTCTGTTGTTGGAGAATCACTTCAAAAATTAGTGTATTCTCTTTATCGGAAAAAAAGTATCTGACAAACGTGATAGATAATATAGGGTATCACGTAGCTTAGAAATTTACTACCGTTCTACATACAAATTCAGATTTGCAGAAAATGAAATTTATAGACCAACGTATAAATGACATACCCGAACGTAAAAGCTATTAGAAGAAGTGTTTTTAATACACAAGTATTATTTCAGTAGATATAGAACGGGTTATTCTCCAAGTACAAGCACATATTTTCACCAGGTCGCAGAAAGTCAAATGAATCTTCAAAGCAAGCAATATGAATACTTCAATTCTATGCCAATTTTTTACGGTATAATACACCTTCGTCAGCATCCAGACGTCAATAGCGAAAGGTAAGCACATATATATCAAATCTGCAAACTAATGCATGCGCATATTTCTTAAGTTTATGTGCCCCCTGTAAATTGAATTTTCACCGTAGAGATTTTACA
Organism: Dynastes maya; assembly: GCA_029619315.2. Classification (NCBI taxonomy): domain Eukaryota; kingdom Metazoa; phylum Arthropoda; class Insecta; order Coleoptera; family Scarabaeidae; genus Dynastes; species Dynastes maya. Next base: position 43,721,449 of record JAROYE020000001.1, read on the forward strand.
ATACACCACAATAGGAACACATACTCAGCAAGCAAGGAGAGCGAACTGATTCAGATACATATATAATACAGTCGGTAGAACTCGTACCAGCCGCGCTACTGTGCAGCGGCAAAATAATCCATTTCTGTTAATAAGTAACACTTGAACACCATGTTATGTTCGATATTACCAGGGCTATACAGTATTTATTGTCGTTGACATATTAAATAACATTCTTTTTCAACATAATTACCTAGTACTTGAAGACACTTATTCCATTTTACTTTTACGGTTTTGATTAGAGAAAGAAATCTTGAATTGTCATAAAGTCGTTGTCGCTGTTAAATTTGATTTTTCGAAGAGTTTATTTTAGTTTTGGAAATAAATAAAAATCACTAGGAGCTAGGTGGGGTGAGTATGGTGGATGCTCCATCAGTTCCAAATCTGCATTATAAATTACGTTTAAGGAAAGTAGGCTTTTATGCGTTGGAGCATTGTCCTGGGAAAGAAAATACCACGCGACAACTTTTCTCTTCTTTCTTCTTTAATACAATTGCGGAGTTAATTAATTAATGTGGCGTAATATTGAGCCGTGATTGTCTGGCCACGTCTCGAGTAATCAATTAATAAAATTCCCTCAGCATCCCAGAAAATGGTGGCCATAATCTTGACCGCTAAGGGTTGGACTCTAAATTTGCGAGGTGGTGGAAATCCTCGATGTCACCATTCCTTACTTTGTTGTTTAGACTCAGGATCGAAGTGATGAATCCACGTGTCGTCAACTGTAACAAACCGACCCAGAAAATATTTTGGATCGCTGTTAATGTCAAATTTGCTTCTGAAGTGGTGACTATTTGTTCGCTTTTGCTCGGGCGTCAATATTCGGGGTACCAATCTTGCAGACACCTTATGAAATCCAAAGTACTCATTGTGTCTGTTATCTTTGTTAAACGTCTAATAGTTAACCGACAGTCGTGTTTAATCAAGTCAAGGACACGATCGATATTTTCTTGAGTGCGTACAGTTTGTGGTCGACCAGCACCTTTTGCATGTTCGCAAGTTATTGTATCATCGAAACTCCCTAGACCAATTCTTTACTACCTGATATGGAGGAGCATCATCCTCAAGCACAGTAATCATATATTCACGAATTTGTTGTGGCGTTAAGCCTTCCTGGTGTAGATATTTAATAACAACATGAAGCTCGTTTTTCTTCTCATTTTTCAAAATCTTTTGGGCAGCTTCTATTTTAACTTAAAATAACTTGTTAACAAATGCAGCTACAAACACCAATATTGGCCCTTTGTTTAACAGATAAATAACAAATATGATGTATTGTTATAGAGACTCTTTCAACGCCTACTATGTTCTACGTAATTTTTAATTGGCTTGCTCCCTAGACCGCAATATCGAAGGCACCCGTAATGTATGTTGATGACAAGATATTAGTGTAAAAGAATAGAGAAAGATCTTGCAATGTAGCGATATAATTTATATTAAAATATTGCTATACCTTTTCAATCTGCATAGCCAAAGCTTTATGTTGAAAAGTCTTTTAAATATAGAGGTCTTTAGCATTTTGAGACTTCTAATTTGCTTCACAATGAGTTGTACCTAACTTGCTAAGTCCCTTAAAGTATCTTTTTGGGAAATACAAGAGTGTGTTGTCTACCATATGGTAGGTTTTGCATTACAATCTACAGTTTTAATACTGATTTTGATACAAACTGGAGTGTTTTAAATAGAAAAAAATAGTAATGACACCCATAGTGTAGTAATAAAGCTAATAATGTATGTTAAAAGTGAACTTGAACAAAGATCGAATAAGCACTAAAACCTCGCAGAATGAAAATGCAGTAAAATAGTAAGACGATGTAAAATTACGTGATACTTCTGTTCATAAATTTTCGAAGCGAGTGTTCATATTACAGATGACAAAATAAATACCAAGCATCCTTGTCATTTACTAATCGATATTTTAAAAAGAGGTTGCTAGTTTTACTGGGTATCGTTTTTTCAAAATGTAGGAAAAAATTACCTCTGTTCGCTTGGATCTTGAAAAATTAATATGATTTCATACGTTCCGATTTTATTAGACAGAAGAAATGATAATGTTTTATTTTTGTTTTCATATAGCTATGTATATAAATGTATGGAATGATTAGAGGATATATAGCTAATTAACAACGAGCCACGTGCTATTACCAATTCTTTTGTGAGGGTGAAGCTATCTGTCCAACTTATCCATATAACAAACAACGGAAATAGTCGCGTATTGTTGGTGTCGTACATTCACATACTGTTATAGCTAGATAAACATGTATAATAAGATAAGTAATGCTACATATATGATAATGTTGTTATACGAGAATAAAAAAAACCTTGCTTATGAAAATTATTCTGCTAGTGAAAATGAAACTTGTATTCTAAATGTGAATTTTTTAAACTTTTTATTAGCAGATCAGACCAAAATCTAAGGTGTATATGTTAAACTATCTATATTAAAAGGCGTTTATAAATTATTTTATGCATGTAATAAATATATTTTTTTGTACATATTTAAAAGGTATGTATTTTTACTCGTTATATTGCTCTCGGTGTCCAGGTGTGAAAAATACAAGACAGATGACAACTATTTCAAATGAAGTAACCAATTAAAGATGACGTAAACGTTGCTTGTTGAGTTTATTTTTTATCATGTAAATATAACATAATAAAAATATAGTAGCATATTTATTTTTAATTTTATACATATATTATGGGATAATTTTTTATAATCATGTGGATCTGATATATACCTTGCGCTCAAATGCAACCTACGGATTTGTGTTTGGTGAAAGAAAAGCCCTTACGATGGGTGGGAATACTTATTTCCTTGACACGTCTAGCTCTCATGCAGTTAAAATTGTCTAATTCCCAACCCAGCTCATAAATCCACAGGGAACGTAAAGGAAGAATATGCAGTTCCGTAGATAAAGCTCTGCAACTTACAAACTGCGACTGACACGGTGATTGTACTATATCATTTGCAGATCTCACTCCCTCTCACGTTAATACCGTCGTATATGATTATATGTGCCTTCCGCGCTCTGTATGCCTTATACTTCCTCAGACGTACACAGAGTATACTGGAACTCTTCAATGTATTAAGTTACATATCTTGCTTACTTTTTTCTCTAAATATCCACCTAAAGGAAAAAATTAATCAACAACTGATAGCGCATATTATGTCTCAAACCTAGCGCGCACTGTCAACTTTTAGTTGTACAATTATAAATTGTATATTTGCATGCACTATGAAAAAAAATACGCACACCGATCCTTCTACATTTTTGCCGAATCCAGAGGTATTTCAATCTCCAGTAGAGATCTTTGAAATTCTAAATATTGTATTGACACGGAGTCTCCGATTTTATTTCGTTAACCGAGAAGCCATGCTTTAGTTTTTATCCGTAACTAATAAAAACCGAAAGTACCGTTCGACCAAAAAAATATTCAATTTGCGCAACGCACATTTTAAATTCACTCATGTTTTAATTGCTAAAGCCGTGCACAAACACAACTATCCCGATTAAAGACGATTCAGTTAAATAATTGACAATGTACCCGTTTACATATATTCGTATTAGCGTGGCACCCAATTTGTAATTGTGCAATTAATAAGAAATAGTTCGCATTAGACCTTAGATAGAGTACAATACCTAAAAAGGAGTTACCTTTGATGTTTGTGGATCAATTTTTTTTAATACGAGTACGCAGTGGATCATGCCCACGGGGATGTGAGATATACGAGAGTGCATTGCTCAATAATTACAGATGCATTGATAGAACATTGTGTCATTAAGAAGATAGTATATGAATAGTTGTTCTTCCAGCTCCATAAGACATGTAATAACTGTTTTAGTCTTAAGAAACTGTTTCATATGTATACAATGCATATTGTCCGAAATGGTATTTATCCGGGCATTATACCACCCAGGAAACTAATATTTTTTAGTGCCTGAACGTACACAGTTATCGCATTGTAACTGCGGTGCTGCGCCCCTTCCGTCGCCATAGTGGTCAGTTCATAAGTTCAATTGCGATCGGCATACAAGTCAGTCGCAACTAGTTAGTGATACCGAGTGTATCGCTATGCTCTATTCCAGTTCGAAATCCAAGAAAATATTCTTGTAATTCACATAGTAGCCAAAATTAGTTAATAAAGGTATTAACTTTAAAATATCTACGACCTGTAAACTAATGGTAGTAGGTAGGTAATGTATTACCGAATTGTAAAACAAATAACTGTATTCTTCCAAGAAATCTACTGCCTAAAAAAAAAACTTAAATGTTTGAAATAAAAACACAGAGCGGGAAAGTAAACAACCGTTTGTTACTGCTCAAATCTTACTATCTAAAATAGCAAAGTAAACATTTCAAATAAAAACTGATTGCTTTTTGTAGTTTATTTGAATTCATTTAGCAAATAACTTATAATTTTGAGTTTGCAAAGTAAGAATCTTTTGTTCATTTGGTTTATACAAGACCAGGACGCTCCTTGTATTTTTCCCTCGCTATGTTTAATTATACAAATTACAATTTTGAATAAATTTATTTAAACCATACAGACCTTAGTGTTAGCCTTTTTACTTTCTTCAACCTTGTGCGTATTTGCTTGTTTCATGTCAGTATCAGTGAAGGGCGAAGTAAGGGAAATAGCTACTTTTTTTAGCGACTAGATGGACTCGTGTTTTATTGACTCTCGGGGGAAACTAGTAAGCAACATGAACCTCTTTTAATGAGATGATTAAACACGAGCGTATTTAGTCGCTGCAAAAAAGGAATTTCCCTTATCTTGCCCATCACTGGTCAATGTATTTTTATAACAATACGCACATTGTTCAAAATTGCTTCAATACTTAATAATAATAATTTTTACCCTGCCAGTTGATCTAGTATACATTGCGCCATAAAATATACAAATATAATAAAACAACACATACTGTTACCGCCGGCCGGGGTGCGCGTTCGGCGCTCTTTCGCCTCGGACTGGTTCAAACCAACACATAACACAATGTCAGTTAATTTCCACAATTTGTATCCAAAGTCGTCGTGTAGGGACAATTCCGGACCCGAAATGATGTAATCTTTCAATGCAAAACATGCGTGCACCAATCAGAATTCAGGCCACGTCTTTTTCCCCAAATAATCGCTATTCCCAGCGAATTTTCTCACATCTGCAAATTATGTAAACATGTTTTCGCAACTCCAAGATACCCCGCACAGTTTCACCCAGCCCGATTCTGTAATTTCTTCCGGCAAAGGGACCATAATTTTACTCAAATGTCAAAACACCAAGCCACGCCCATTATTGCAGTTTTTCGCCCGTAACTCCAGGAGTTATGCGATTTTCACGAATCCACCGCCAAACGACTCACGAGACCATCCCGCATCGAATCGTCTGCTTAGAATGTTGATATCACCCCCACTCCTACCGAAAAATCGACAAAAAGTAGTTCGATCAATCAGGGTTCGAGATTGGCATCGAAGCCTAGGCCGAGGACCCATCAATGATATAAAAAGGCATCATTTTCTGCCAAATTCAGCGATTCTCCAAGTGCAGCCGGAACCCTTGTCAGTCGTTCATCCGATAAAGTTTTATCGCTAAGTGGTTTCCAAGTGAAAACGAAGATTTACCTTAACCGAGCCATAGCCCTATTCCTATCCCAAGTGAACCCTAACAATTTCCTTGTACGCAAGTAAGTGGTATTCCTTTTCTTATCCATCCAACCAATTCCTGCAGCACAGTCCATGTCCAAATAAAACGACCAAGTTTAAATAAAGCAGTTTAAATCAATTTTAACATTTTAAAGCAAAGAATTTATGGACTTTTAGTGCATGTGTACTTAGACATTACTTGTTAATAATAACCCTACAAGTGTGCAGAAATATTACAAATACTCTGAATGAACATTTTCCGTCCAATTTCCCTTGGTGAAAAGGTCCGCTGTACTATCTTTACTGCTTACTGCGTCCGGAAAAAACCGGTGTTGTCACACCGCATTACCAAATCAACCAGAAATTCCTACAAAACTCGTTCTACTATCAATTTTTCCTTGCATGAACCCGTTATATCCTAACCAAGCGCATGGTGGCATGATAATTCAATTACTTTTGACCCTTACCCATGTTCGTGGCCCTTTTCCTGCAGCGGCCTTAATAAATTCCCAACACACCCCTAATTCTTTCACTCCCGTTTACATTATTTGAAATATTACTTAGGCTAGGACATATATTGTATATAGAATTCAACTTAATAAAATTTTGTGTACACGTTGGTCCATATTTCGCCGGCCAGCCTCGCCGTGCGCAACTGCTGTAGCCTATTTGATGCACTCTTTGTCTTTCTGTGCGCTCGTAAGGTTCTAACAAGAGATCGTGGATTTTGAATACATTATGTTAGTGTATGCAACCGCAGAGATGGTACAGATCATTAAATGGTATTTTGCGAATTGCCGTAAATGCCGAACAGCGTCAAATCCCGAGCGGAAGGAGAGAGAAGTGAGGGTTTGTTCGTTAGTTGAAATGGGCGAACCTTGCTTTAGCCGGCAAATTTCAGACGAAATCGGTATTAGTAGAAGTACTGTGAAACATATTTTGAAACGCAACAAATACAAAAGTTACAAAGTTCAATATTGCCAGGAGATTTTTCCCCTTAATAAAGTAACATTGTTAGAATTTACATTTATTTTGTATAATTGTCGAATTTATTTTTCTTTTGTTTAATTTTATAAGAATCGTTGTTTATTTTCCTACTTAGAATTACTTTTTTGTTCTACATCGTATAGCAGCAGCAACAAAATGAATATAAGAAACTGTACTTTCTAACATAATCTGAGAATACAGAAAAATTACGCAGTAATTCTGTATTAGTACATTTTGTCAAAAGGCGTTGAATTATAATATTACAGGATTGAGCGAACAAGCGTGCGTACCGCTGCTCACTTTATGATATACTGCGATTGGATGCGATCTATCAGTGAGATTCGAATACTCTGTTGCCATTCACAAAAGCAATATCCCGTTCATATCTGGATCGACGTGTATGTGATTTGAAGCATTGCGTTATAATTTAATGTTAAATTAAGTAACCTTAACCTCATAAGCAATAACATTAAGCAAACAGTGTGCGAATTTCCTAGTCGAAAGTGTACTCTTTATTAAACGCCACGAACTAGCCATAAGCAAGCTACACGTAAGTAGTGTCATAAGCGATACCAGGGTAGGTACGATACGACCCCTTTATATAGTTGTCGCAAACCCCAAGAGTCTCAACACCCTTTATTTTATAACGATTTATGCTAAACTTTACGACACAATCCCCGGATATTTTCCCCAACGCAAGTATACATATAAGGAAAGAAAATGTCTAGCTATACGAAAAAGCGTACATGCGACAACGGTAAACGCGAATGGGCGATTCATCACACGCGGAGGAGTTAGCGACAGTCGACGGTTACCGATGTGGTTAGTTAAGAGGTAGACTGCGTTATGTGCGGACGATCTTAGTAAAAATTTGTAGTATTTATTTTTCTTTTCTTTTATTTCATCAGAATCTGTTTCTATTTTCGTCTTTAGAATTTCTTATTAGTTTCGTGTAAGCTTCGTAGCAACAATAAAATAAATATGCGAAACTCTCAGTTCTAGGCGATCATGACTTCAAATTATTATGTGCGTTCTAGCACACAGTAGGTCTACATGCCAACGTTGTTACAAGCATATTAACGACCCGCATCGAATCGATCGGATTCTGCTCAATCACCTGCTCGCTCTCTCGCTGTACATATATAGATATAGCTAATTTAACATTTTCCCAATGTGTATATTAAACAATAAACAAAGCCACATCAATTCCCACTACATAGAAAATTGGTGTCCAGTACCAGTTTGGTAGACAAAGAAATCAGAGACACCGTAATAGTAATTTTCCAGAAGATATTTTTGGAAGGTTTTTGAAGGCAGGCATATCTTGGGCCTTGATATGCTGAATTAATAAACTTTTATACATATGTACCTGGGGCTCATTTGTACATTATTCTATGATTCGGAATTGTCAATTCATTTGTATTTCTGATTTTATATGTATTATTTATTTTGTTACAAATTATTCTTTGTATCTATAGGTACACACAGCACATTCATATAGAAGAGACGGCAACGTCGGAATGCCATAACGTTTAAACAGTGGATTACATAAATCCATAGTACGTAATAAGAACATTACCTTACAATCAGTGGCGGCTGATGGTGATAAATGGGGGGTCAAATACAAGGCATCGATTCCTTCGTGTATTTTTGGCAGCACAAAAAGTGAGGGGACTGACCCAGAAAGTTACACCATGTCTCATTCTAGACGCAACATGAGCGTGGTAAAACATTCGTAGGCTATCAGAGTTAACGCTATTCGACAACAAATTGATTGCATATGCTAGAGAACACAGCTTAGAGCAAAGCGGAGACATATGATTGGAATGGAGCAATGCAGTTACTTTGTAGACACCCCAGGAATCAGGAATCGTTCGGGGTCCCAGTCGTACCATCAGCGACTTACTAACTGCGCTGTGGGTAGAATGAGAAGACTGCATGGACGTTTCGGAACCGCTAAGCATCAAGTCATTATCACGACACCACTTGGGCATAGCGCTTGTTTATTATTACAATTTACATAAATATTTATCTAACTGCTTTCCAAAATGATGGTGGTGTTTGCAAATTGATAAAAGTTAATAGGAGTCTGCGCGTTACCACCGATTTACAAGGCCTAAGCGGTAAATAAATATTCTTTTTACTTTTTTTTTAAGTTTTGAAGGGCTTCCAGTTTAAAGAGGATGCCAGTCGTCAACTGAGCCCTTCTTCGCATTCCATTCGATTTTCTTTTGGCAAAACGAACATTCAAAGCAAAAACCAAGCGCGTAACCGCACCGTTTTCGTGAAAGATGTATTTTTGGTGGATATTTAATCGACTAATTATTATTTGTAATTATACATGTATTTGGACGAAATTAAGGTTGAAATGATACAGTCATTGCAATTTTATTCGAAATTTTGTTCAATTCCACGAGAACATTTACAGACATGCTATTTAACCAGGGTCTTAAATTTCCTATTATGTGGTGTTTTACTTATCTATCCTTCCTATTATGTGGTGTTTTACCTAATCTATCTTTCCTATTATGTGATGAATCATTTTTAAGTACGATATTTGTAGAATAAGTCATTATAATTCTTGCAATACGTTTACTGCTGTGAATATGACATTTACATATGTCAGTATCCAAAATGGCTACGTTCGGTGATATAATTTAAAAGATATTGTATTAAAACAGAACGTTTATTACATACATTTAAAAACATCTCTTCGTGTTCAAAAATAATTTTGTTAAATATAACGTAAGAATATAAAACTATTTGAGCAATAACATCTTCAGGTTTTTTGTCAAATACAACGGACAGTTAGGGAATTGAGTTGGATAGCAGATAGGTTACCTTTTTACGTTTTTATCGCTTATGCAACACTAGAAAAACACTGCAGGTATCACCAATAAAGTACGGAAATATCACTACACAGTACTTTTTAAAAATAAAACTAATATAATTTGGATAAACTAATTCGAAACGCAATAATCTATCCTAACGTATGAAAACAACCGATGCCATCTTAGGTTAGGTTACCTCGTTTTTATCGCTTATACAACACAAAAACATTGCAGGTATCACCAACAAAGTACGGAAATATCACTACACAGTTTTAAATAAAACCAATATAATTTGGATAGACCAATTTAAAACGCAGAGATGGTCTCAGTGTGTAAACGCGTTTATATGGCCTAAATCAAAATACGTCACAACCTGCTGACGTCGAAGCGCGTAGGCCTTCTTTATATCGTAGGTAACGGTCTGCGACACTTTCTGCACCACACCAGTAGCCGACGTTAAGGCTGTACATGTACCATTCCTAATCAAAATGTATTGCGAGCGGCCGGTCAAATATGGGCAAATTCAATGCAGAATCCTTTATTGCGTATTAAAAAATGTTACGCAGAAGTATTATATGATTTACTGTATTAAATGCCTGATCGTTCACCAAGAGCATCTTATTAATTCATATAAAGAATTGTAGTCAGTCTAGTAACTGAATAACAGCAAGAGATTCGCTGAAAAAATCGTTGGAAGCACATGTAGCAAACACAATAAAAACTTAAAATAATCTTATGTATATTGACCAAAGTATACCGTTAAGCGCAGTACGAGTAAGTTTCTGCGGCGTTATGTGACTGTAGATGAGATATGGATACATCACTACACGCCAGAAACCAAATATCAGTCGGTAAAATGGGTTTTCCACGGCGAACGTGCACCAAAGAAGGTGAAGACGATTCCATCAGCCGGAAAAGTTATGGCAACGACTTTTCGGATTCGTAAGGCATAATCGTAATTGATTATTTGGAGAAGGGACGGATAATCACGGGACAGTACATGTTGATTCATTGGACCGATTCGACGCTGAACTAAAGAGAAAAAGGTCTCACCTAGCAAAGAAAAAAAATTCTCTACCATCATAACGCCCTGGCCCACTCATCGGCAATTGCGACAGTAAAACTAGTCCAGTTACTGTACGAATTGGTGCCACATCACCACTTCGCCAGATTTGGGTCTCTGCGACTTCTCTTTTTCTAAAATTTAAAAAGTGGCTTGGCGGAAAGCAGTTCAGGTCAAACGAAGAGGTCACTGCCGAAACAGAGGCCTATTTTGCAGAGTTCGACAAATCCTATTATTTGATGACTTAAAAAAGTTGGAACATCGCTGGACTAAATATACAGAGCTACAAGGAAATTACGCCGAGAAAAAAAATTACTAAATACAAAACAGTTGCATTGTCTTCCTTGGTATTTATCATACCATCCTCGTTGATTAAGAAAAATACAAACTGTATTTCAATACCAGAAATTTATTTTTTACTAACACTATCGATTTCGACTCAAAGCGGTCATCATCAGGCTAATAGTCATTGAAATCTCTTAAAAGATAAAAAGAAAACATTGTTATCAAAATGTGAAGTAAAATTTTCCAAACGTGAGAAAAAATTGAATATTTTTCTTAACATTTGTAAAGCAAGCAGCAACCGGTACGTCCACGTGGACGTTTTCTGGTTGTGCAGTTACCTGAGAGTATTATTCTTCACATTTATCTGCATATCTTTGGCTTTATGAATAAATAAAATAATCTTCCGTAAGATACGTGTGGAGTAACAAAGGTTTCTTATTGCACAGTGCTAAATACAATCAGTTCCATTTAATATTGAAAACATGTTAATATCACTAAACAAAACAGTAGAGTTTGTATATTCATAATGGCTTTATTAAAAATAAATTAATTCACAATTTTGGTAGCATGATTCATTTAACAATCTTATTGTTATAGCACATTTATGTCCTCTAAATGTGAAGTTTGGATACACAATTATGGCATTAAAGCTTAAGACACATAGTGGGGCGTGAGGTATTTCATAAATGTCAAAGCAAAAAATGTTTTCCTTTTCGAATTTTGTACGTTGATCACGTAACTTGAAGCATTCTGTTGTAAAATATCTCACCATATTCTGGACCTCTCAATTTCATAATTACCACAAAAACAGTATAATTATATATTAAATAAAATTGTACTTCCTCTGTTCCATAATAAGTGAGCCATTACAGATTTTTATTTTTTCCAAAATAAGTGAGCCATTATCGTTTTCTTCCAAAATAAATGCGCCATTTTCGATTTTTATTTCTTCCAAAATAAGTGTCATTTTCGATTTTTCTGTTTTCAAAAATAAATGAATCGTTTAGGAAAAAAAACATTTATTCCGATATTTCTCATATAGTATTTCTTTAACTTGTAAGTTGTACCTAAAACTAAATCCTAGTACCAAGTTAAAAGGTAGGCGGAATTTCAACCGCACATGATGACCGCGATGTCCTTCTTTTATAATCAACTAACCGCATATTGGCAATTTTTTCTGTTCTGTCAATTTTTTTCCGACCACACTTTCCTTGTTTTTTTTTAGAATTTACATTAATAGAATTATCCTCATCAAAACCACGAACAGAATCCTTACCTTGTTTCCATATTCTTTTTATAGTGACTCTTGACGTGCTGAATATTTCAATTGCCACAATTACCGCTTCCTTCTTCAGCCGTCCATTTGTTTGTTTTTTCAATAAAAAGTGAACTATAGCCGTTCGCTTTTCGTTTGTTAAATTCGCTTTTCTCATCGCTTTAACGCTTTCGGTGTTAGAGCACTTTAACTTAAATATTCAACTTTTAATTGCTGCTTGTGAAAACTTAAACTGTCAAATATTATGATAGTGATGCCACGTGATTAAGAATTTGGTGTATATTAAGAATATAAAAAATAAAATTTAAAAAATACGTCAATATGTTTAAAAGAAAACGCAAATGGCTTACTTATTATGAAACAGAGGAAGTAGTAAATTGGTAAAAGTCGCCACCATTTATCAATGGTATACAACAACAGGGAATAATTGAGCAAGGTTTACATAAATTTAGATAGAGGTCATCTTATCACATACGCTTCCATTAACGTTTATTACGCAACATCTTTATTGATAATATTATTGTATAAAGCTTACAAAATTATTCGCTGTTATACTAACGTGCTTTATTGTTTCTTGGGTTATCATTATTGAATTCGTGCGTTATTATAGAAAACTGCGTGCGCGAATTAATATATACCGTAGAACAGCTATTTCTCCGTGAAAAAATATATGGATTCGTATTACAGTTGAATTCATTTCAAACCAATTACATAATAGCAGTTGATAATATCATAAAATACTTTAAAACTGGTCCCTATAGAAAGTACAGGACAATACAAATTAATTATTTTCCTAAACGAAGACTAAAAAGACGATATCACATGTTTATATGAAAAAAACAGATAAATTAAAAAATATCCTTATGTTGGCTAAATTAAGTCTTGACTTTTATTAATTTGTAAAATGCAATGTATGCCGAGGAATGTTACATTTAAAATTATTTTGTGTCTAATATAGTAGTTCTGAATAAGTAAAACCTGAGTGATGTACAAAAGTGCATTAAAGAAGCCTTTTTCAATCTATATCATGTTTTCTTTGACCACTTCATATCGTCATCTCGTGGCTTACATCCCGTTACTAGTTCAATGATATTTTCGAGTGTGTTCCAAAAATGTAGTTTTTCTAACGGCCAATTTAGCCAACCTGTTGTCATACAAAAATAGGTTTCGTGCGGCGCCACGTGATGAATACGATGATGCTTTCTTGGTAAAATAATATGACACTCTTGCAACCACATTACCCACGTAGGTAATCCAAAATAGGTGTGTGACCATTTGTGAATCTGCAATTGGAAAAATTTATTGTTATATTTGCCAGAAATCTGGTATCTACACCAAGTATTACCTAGCTTACATTACTTAATTAGTAACTTAAACTCGTCGCTTATAAGAAATACTAGTTTGCCATATGCCATGTATAAGCTTTATATAATATTTAAAACATATTTTTTTCTTATTTAGTTGAGTAGAATCATCACTTGCCAAAGACATTGAATTTCAAAAACCAGGTTTTAAAAAATTAGAATAGATTGGTATTTAAAGAAGAACTTTAAATAGTAATAGATTACGGCATTACCAAGATAAGAAAGATTACTATCAAAAATTTTGAACATATATATGACACCGTTATCTTCTTCGTCATATTTAAGTAAATAACATGCAAATCATATTTGTTATCACATTTTATTATAAAATGGATTAATGGTTCACAATTTAATCCGAGTTTTGAAATACATATAACAAAACATTGTTATAAAATTTATACACGACACAAATATAAACATTAATTGTAAATCATACTAAAAATATACTCTTTAAAATGGTATTTTAAATTACCAATCAAAAAATTAAACGAAGTAGTTTTTTACGTAAATACATCAATACAATGTCTTTAACGTAGACGCCTATAATTTCTATCTAGATTGATCACTACCAAATACTTTGAACAAATGAAATTAATACTGTTTGAGACAACATATAATGTATAATTTAATTAAATTATTACTTAGTTTGTTAGGCACCATTTTCTTACGAAAATTTAGTGTCAAATTCATGTCACTCGATTCTTTAGATTTTTGTGTTTATTCAAATGTGTGTAACGTTAAAAAACGGACTAGAAGTATTCAGTCTAGTGTTATCAATTTTGTAGAACTTGAATTAAAAAAAGTACATAATCTAGCTTAACATAATAATTTAAAACGAAATATGCGTATAACTGATAAGCTGTTTGGATGTCTTTTAATAATAGACGTCCGTATGTAGATGTTCATACGCTGGGATATACAATTGAATAACGCATAGATTTATGCGACATTGATTTAGTTTACGATTTGGATGCTATAAGATAGAGAAAAATGGAGATTTACTTTGAATTAACTATTTTAAAACTTTTGCGTTACATTACGTTGCGCGTACATTAACTTAATTAAAAACTTAATTACAGTTATTGTATTAAGCTAATTATAATAACTATTTATATCCGTGCTTCTACTCAGATTGCAATACATACATCTGTATTAAAATACTACAAAAAATTTGAAAATTGATCAAATTCTACCATATCGTATTGGAAATTATACAAGAACTCTTATAAGCAAAAGCAGGCAACTGTCCCCCACAATTTTACACAAATGTAGTACATTAAAAAATAATAGACACGTACTTTTTCAGCTGCTTTTTTCGGTTTAAGGGGGTGCAATTGACACTCAAAGCTGTCCCCCGAAAACACATTTTTTGCTATATCTCAGGAACAAGAAGAGATATTGAATTCATTTAAGAGATTGTTCCCTATTGCTAGCACTACATGTCAGATGAGAAGAATCAGTGGCGCACCCATGGGGTCGTTAGGACAAAAAATCTCGTTTTTCCCCTCGCCCACAGGTATTGTCAATTTAATTTTCCTCTTGATATCGTTACGGACCACCGTAATAGGGACAGTTCGGGGTAGATACTTGCTCAAATTCTATAGTATAGAAATTCACCTACTTATTAGAAAGAAGAACTCCATAAAACGGCCAACTCCACTTCACGCTTTATTTACACACATACAATAAACAGAAAGTACACCAACAAATAAATGAATACAGCTCTATACCCGTAATAGATTACAGGCATTCAATTTGACGGCATTACAAAGGGAAATTCAAATACAACAGGCATAACCTGGCCGTTCTAGTGTTAAAATTCTACCTCGAGAAATTAAAAAAAACACACACACAAAATCACCTTAACTGATTGAAATACTGAACACATTTGGAGAGAACAAACGCATTATGCACGCAATAACACAAATAAAACATTACCTAAATGACAGTTAAGTTGATTCTCAATTGTTTTAAACGTTGCAAAGCCTGCTACGTTGTTATTAAACAGTTACAAATAATTTTTAACATTTCTGAGAGAAAATTTCAAAAATATTAAAGCGGCTCAAATTTTTTACTCGCCAGTGTATATGTATATTTCATATAAATTTTTGTATATTGCAACGTAATTAATATCATAGGGGCCATGATAAAGAGTTTTTACTTAAAAAAACAATGGGATATAAAATTTAAAAATTTTGAGAAAAATAGGTTTCAGGGGGATACATTAAAATGACGATAACTCCCCAAAAATGTACATTGAGAATAAAAATCTAAAAACATCTAACTTTTATTTTTTTGTGTAGTATAAAGATATGAAGAGGAAAAATAAATTGACTATACTTGTGGGTGGAGGCGAAAAAAAAATTATTTTTTCCCCAAACGACCCCATGGGGGGCGTCACTGATTTTTTTCTCATCTGAACTGTAGTGCTAGTAGCAGGAAACAAACCCTTTTTTAATAAATTCGATATCTCGTCTTGTTCTTGAGATATAGCAAAAAATGTCAATTACACCCCCTTAAACTGAACAGCTAAGAAAAATCCGAATCTAATATTTTTCGGTGTACCACATCTCTGCAATTTTTTATTAAAATCGAAGGGGGACAGTTGCCTATGTTTGCTTGTTAATTACTTATCAAGTAATTTTCTTCTTCGACATTAATTACATTATGGACAATGACGTAAATATGTCGAAGTCGGTGATGTAAATATGTCGAAGTCGGTGTATCGATTGTATCACTTAGCTCTGTAGTTGTTGCGATCCCAATTCAAGGTTTAAAAGCTTATCATCTAAACGGTCACGCATTTATAAATCTAGGAGTCATAAATTGGTTTAAAACTAAAGCATGTAATACGGGCTTAATAGAAAATGTGTTACGCAAAGTACTTTAGAAATGACTGCTTAAAAACGTTCAGCAGTACTTTAACATGTTGGTTAACATTTTTTAAAATTAAGGTATTTTAAAATACATGTTTAAAAGAATTAGTGGTTTTAATTACTTGGTCTAGAACGAAAAGAATATGAGTAAATTTAATATAATAGAAACTATAATTTTTCCTTGGAATTTTTCCGACGTAATTAATTATTAGAGAAGCTCACTAGCGCCAACGGGCAGTGGCGGAGGTTCGATACAACCCTCAGTATAACTGCGAGTCTCAACGAGATCTGTTGTGTATACATGTACACTGCCGTAAATACTATTTCGTAGTTCTACGTTTGTTTTAAAAATGTTGCCTACGTCGCGAAAACAACCAATGTTGGACAAAGTTACAGAATTTATAGCAGAAATGCCTGACCCAAATTATGATGGCGTTAAAATTCAATGTGAAGTTTGTAATATCCTTTTAATGTGTTGGTCCAAAAGGGATTGTTTACGTCACGTAAATAGTAAACAGCATTCTTCAAAAAAAAATTGCACACACTATGACAAATTTAATTTATGTGTTACCTTTATTGCATGTAATCTACCGTTTAATTTACTAGACAAGGAAGCAAATTACCAAGTCGGGCATCGTTACACAGAATTGTGCCATCTGCTCGTGAACATGTTGAAGAAAGAATTAAATCGAAGTTGAAAGATAAAAAACTGCGGTTATGTGTGGACGAAACAACAGATCGTAAAAAACATTCCGTGGTTAATGTAATGGTACGTACAATGGAACCACATCAATCGTCACCTTCAATTCTATTAGCTTCAAGACGAGTACAACAATGCACTGCCGAATACATTGGAAAAGTTTGAACTTTCAACAAACCAACTGTTGATGTTTATGAGTGATGGTGCCGCAAACATGCTTTCTGTAGGTCGGTCTCTTAAAAAACATTGTGCTAATTTGTTACATATTACGTGTAAAATTCATGCTTTCAGAAAATGTTATCCTGAGGTAGATACTTTAATAGCGCAAACAAAAGCAGTGTTTTACAGACTGTGCCCCCCGAATGCCTAAGCCACCAGAACCTATTCTTACACGTTGGGTAACATGGTTACAGGCCGCGTTTTATTATCATAAATATTTTGAGAATATTAAGAACGTGTTTTTACAATTCGATCCAAAGGAAGCTGCGGCTATCAAGGAAAGCCAGTCGAAATTTCAAGAGAGTCAGGTTAAAACGGATTTAAAAACTATTCAGAACAATTACTTCGGACTAGTGGAGGCAATAGAAAAATTACAAGATCCTTCGGTGTCGTTAGTGGAATCTGCAAATAGTGCAACATGTTCACGCACAGCGATGCGCGGTAGAGGACGCAAAAAATGTTTGTGTTCTAGAAAGGTTTGAAAGTGTTTTAGAGAAAGGTTCTGAATTTGGCACATTAAGACAAATTTGTGAAGGTGCGTCAACAGAACCGTTAAGTTGTTCCAAAGATTATTTTAATTACGCAAATATAATGTAACTAGATGTAGAACGTTCGTTTTCTGCATATAAACACACTTTTTTCCTCACGCCGCACTCGGTTTGCCGAAACAACTGTGGAAACATATCTAATGTTGCAGATATTTAACATTATTCACTTTGTGATTTCACGGAATACTCTTAAGACGGTAAATGTTTGAGCACGTATTATATTTTATTTCTGACCATTTATTTTGTGTAAACTTTATGCGCCCGCCACTGGCTGTTGGCGCAAATTGAGCAACTCTATTAATTACTGAAAAAAACCGTCCACAGCGAGGAATCGAACCCCACATCTCCTGCTTGTCGAGTAGGCGTGATAACCACTACACCATGCGGACTGTGGAAGATTCGTTCGCTCTTTAAGCCTAGATGTTACTTATCTGCAAATACATTGTAGTATTTCGACAGACAATTTTAATTTTTAGATGCCAAGTACATCAAATATATTAATTAATATAATAGAGTTTAATTAAGTTGTGCTGCTACTCATGATCTATTAAAATACATACATACCAATAAAGTTGCTGTAATTCTAAATATAAAAAACAGCGAAAAAAGAAAAATAGAAAAAACTTAAAGGGCTCACTTCGGATTTAGCGTTTGCATTTTCCTAAATAGCCGCTACCGCTTGTCTGAATTGATAGGTGGATAATACTTGCTTTTATTAAGCTGTCCGTGGCCATCGGAAATAATACATTTTATTACTCTTCTGACAAAAACACGAATGTGAAAATTACAGATTTTTTATCTATGTACGAGGCAGGTTTGGATATGAAGCGCCGTTTGGCTATAAATAAAAAAAAAACACATAGGTGCAGATATTTTATTACGTACATCTCAAAACTACAGTTTTTCTACTATTTTTCAATATAGTTGCCATGTAAATTGAAGCACTTGTAGCGTTTCACCAATTTTGAAATCACTTCTTCATAAAACTCGACCGTCTGGGAATGTAGCCAAGCTGTTATAGCATTTTGAAGATCATCTTCATCGAAGTGCTGGGCCCCAAGCCATTTCTTCATGTGAGATAACAGATGGTAATTATTGGTCTGCTGACATCTAGCTTTGTGTACTTGGATGACAACGCTAGCCTTAAGACTGCTCAGCAAACACAACTTTTTGAGAAAATTCAAATGGGATGTTTTTAATTATCCACCGTACAGCCCCGACTTAGCACCATTTGATTTCCATCTGTTCTCACATGAAGACGCGGTTTGGGGCAGCACTTCAATGGTGATACACATCTTCAAAATGCCGTGACAGGTTAGTTACATTTTCAATTGGCTGAGTTTTATGCAGAAGGAATTTCAAAATTGGTGAACTCTATGGCAAGTGCTTGAATTTACATGGCGGCTATGTTGAAAAATTGTGGAAAGCTGTAGTGTGTAGTGTGCGTAATAAAATATTTTGTATCAATACGGGTTTCTTATTTATTATCAAACGGCGGTTAGTTTCCGAACCCGTTTAGTGCATACTTTTAAATTACTACGGAAAAATATACTAAAGAGTACTACAGTGGAACCCCGATTGTACAAATCAGTTATCCGAGTTAACTTGTGCTGACCTTATCTCGTATAACAGGAGTATATTATACGCATTTATGAACAAAAATATATTGAAATAAAGGTTAATTGTACACAAACAAAGAATAAAACAAAACAAAAGTGTATATGTTTGTTTTTCATTCAACGATACCAATATCTATGTACATGACTTCTGTTTACAGAAAATAATTTGTATTTGGGATAAGTAACTTAATGTTCTGAATATATAACGAATGTAATAAACTTCAAATGGATAATTTGAAAATAAAGTTGTTTTCAACATTTTGCAAATAGCTTAGTAAAAATTCGGTAATTTGTTAACGTATGTGATTATTAAAGCGTGACAAACGGTTGCACCCGCTGTGTTTACTATGTACATACAAGGAATCGAGTGGACGTTCGGTTATTATCGGTTGATCGGTTACACGCACACCGACCAACCGATAATAACCGAACGTCCACTCGAGCGGGTGCAACCGTTTGTCACGCTTAATGATTATGTAGTAGTAGATGTAGCAACGGTTGGAGCGAAAGTTTTGGGACTATCTCAAAAACAAAAATTTACGCGTTAGAAAAACGTTAGTTGACTCAATTTTTACATTGCTTAACAGAGTTGTAACTTTTTAAACGTAACGTAAATAACACTCAATGGTCCAAACTCTTCAATTTAACGCAATTCAGCTTGAACGCTTCGCATAGGGCGTTGGCAAGATTCAGCTTTGAATTTAGTTCGGATTCTGTTCCTCAACTGATCAGCAGTTTGGACTTCCCAAGCATTCTCGTAAACCTTCAAAGTCAGTAGAGCCCAAAATGTTTCAATAGTCCTAGCTTCAGGCACGTTTAATGGATTATGCGGGTGAGGCACAAAGGTATGTTGTGCGCTTCCAACCATTGTGTTATTTCTCGGGTGTAATGAGTTGAAGTTAAGTCTGGCCAGAACATAATTTTGCCATTTTGATGATGCAGATTGACAAAGTCAACCAATATCGGGATGCAACGTCAACGTGCAGAGGTGTTGGCGGTTACTACTTCTCCTCTCACATACCCGATGCAGGGTCTTGAAATGCCTCCCTTCGAAATAGCGCACCAGACAATGTATCAACATTTTCTGGGGATTTGGTTTTTGCCTTGTGTAAAGACCAGCATTACCGCGTGGGAAAGTGGAAAATATTTTTTATCGTCCATAATGATTTTGTTTCCAGCAAAATGAATATCTCTCAAAATTGGCAACATCAAGGAATTCTCTGAAGTTAAGGCTTGGATATATTTTGGGCACTTTTGTCTTTTCCTATGTTTGACATTATTTCCTTTAATCTCTCGAACAATAGTGGTGTGGGAAACATGAAAATGGCGAGCAAGTTTACGAGTAGACGCTTTGATACGGTTTTCGGCGAAGTAAAAAAGCCTTTCTTGGGCCCTTGCTGTAGCTAACTGTCGTAGCCGACCATTTTTCAGTAGGTTTTAACCGGGCGGTTATAAGGGAGATACGGAGAATTCGGCCTCATTTTTATTAGTCAGTAAGTGGAACGTGGTACTTTCATATTTTGTCCCCACGCTAGATGACACTGCAGGTGCATTTCCCATTATTGTTTGTAGTCAATATAGATACTGATTTTACCGACAGTACATTAGTACATATTTGATTTGTCGAAGTTGTCAAAAATCATCGTGATCAGCGTGTTGTTTCAGATTGTTTTTGTAATATCGTGGATTGTCTAGCAGATTTTATATATTCAGTTACAGTTAGTGTGTATTTTTAATTAGCTGTGTTACATGTTACTTTTGATTTTCTATCATGCATACATATAGAACATCTAAAAAATCTTGTTAGAAAGATATATAAAATAAATGTGTATAATTTCATGCAACAAAATTGTATAAAATTTCGTAGTGGATCAAAATAATTAGTTTAGTAACTGTAATATTTCTCTTAATATTTATTTCATCTCCTTTGTTGAATTTATATTTCTTGTACCTTTATATTATATTTCAAAATAAATTATTTCACTTTGATATCTTGTTTCCAATTACAAAGCAGAAAAATACTAATAAAAAATTACAATTAATTAGAAAGGAGTAAGGCATTTTAAGTAAGGATTTCGCAGTTCCCACGCTAGATGACGCTGAATATTGTCCGGCACTTATAACACGTAGCTTATGCTTCTAGGAAGATATGTTCTGTGGGTTTTAACAAGGTATATCTTCCTTATATTCTCGAATTGTTCCGGTGGTTCGGGAAATATTTTCATCCGCAAACAAGCGTACAATTTACCGTTTGCGTATTTTGCCAACTAAATTATATTCTTTCGCAATTCTTATTCGTAAGATACTTGATACTTTACAACAGGAAAAATGACACGTGACGCAAATTTTTAATTTACTGGTAGTTGTCGTTTCTATTTCAGTCTTGAGTATTGCGCCACCGTAAAGATAGAATAGAGGACGAACGTTAATATAATAAAAGCTGATTGGCGGGACCCTTTCCGCGTTACAGGAAGCTTTTGCGAGCGGAAAGGACGAAAATTCAAGCGGGATAGAGGACAATTGAGGTAAACGAGCCGCAAATAAACGTCCACGGGAAAGGTTATTCGTGCGCCGAATCAACGCTGACGGCAAGCTTGCCTGTTTAGGTGGCACGGCCGGCCCCGAAGCCTCGGGAGTCCCGCAATTAATTTTTTTCGAAGACTGCGCAAAGAACGGCGTAGAGCTTTGACGTGGGGGAAACCGCGAATCCGAAATGTTTCAACCTATCGCGACCGCCGAAACGCGACGCTGGCTAGGGCAGTATTCACTACTCTCCTTCAAGTAAATGAGGGCGTGACGTGTGACTTAGTAGAGTGGGAATTAAAAAACGTATTTGATTCCCTATAAGAGTTTGGATAACCATCTCGTAGGCAAAGTAACCACGGTAACGCTTGGCCATAATTCACTCTTCAAAGTTATTTCTCAAATACATACCCGATAAAAAAAACTTTGGCCCAAAACTTTGTTTCCGCCCGTTATGTAATAACTAGGGGAGTTTGAATGAAAACACGTCATTTAGCTCAGAAGTAATATATTTTTGGGAAGGGATATTAGAATGAAAGTATTAACTGATAATTCTAGACTACCTCCAAATGTGTGTTCTAGATAGACCGCGTATAATTCATCTATGTAGCATAGTAATATGCTACAGCATACCACTATGCAAACTTATTTGGCTATGCTAATTTTAAACCAATTTCAACTAATGATTAAGTTATACTACAATTACATTTGATCAAAAATAAAATTAGTGCAAATTTTGCAGAAATACATTTAACTATAAACTTGTTATATTTATTTATCTACGTTATGTTGCTGCAGTTAAAGTATGTACTTGCCATGTTTGAATAAATTATGAATAAATGAGAAATATTGCTTTTTATCAAAAATTAAAGCAAGAATAGCACATGGCATTTGTTTGCAGCAATATTGTAAGTATTGCTTTAGCAAATAAACTTGAATCAAGATCGTTTACCATTGAAAACAGATATCTACCTGGTTCGTCATTGCTACAAAGAGCGCCAATAGGAATATGTAACAATTCCAATTGAATTTAGATTGAACTTCTTCCTCAGGCAAGGTGAGAAATTCAAATAACATCCGCCCCAAAAATGGTATAGGAATCATAAAATTATCTCCATTCGTTTCAATAAAATCATGCCGGGTTATAGATGTGGGATCTATATGGTGTTCACGAAAAGGCCGCAGAAAATTCTAAAAAAAGAGTTTGATTTTTACTAGCTCCATGACAAAAAGTATAGTGCGATTTAGAAAATACTTATTACATAAAAAAAAAAAAATACGCTGCAAATTATTATGATTCGATTGCATTTAATGATATATAAGCTTTTAAAGAACCATTTTAATATTATTTTATAAAGATATGTGTAATAGAAGTGAATTATTGTCAGTAAAAATACTATAATAAGCATAGCAAATTGCAAAGAACAGATAAGCAATGCAGTATGATAGGATTAGAAGTACCTTCCCAATAATGGGGAGATCCACGCTACCCCATGTGTCAGCACCCCAGTGTACAAACCCTGAGGCAAAGTCAGCGGTGATAATACCAGCTACTGCTGCCAATAAGATTGTGCTTAGGTTCTCCAATTTCATATGATACAAAATGAATAAGAAGTTCGTCACCATAAGAGATATACAGATCCAAACACAAATGTATTCCTGTGTCCGTTTACCTATTAAAAGTATGTGCAAGTAAAGAATTTACATATTTTCACTAAAAAAATTATGGTGGGATGTGATACAATTATTACAAGCTTTTAAGAATATAAATAATGCAAATAACTATATTTTTGTTGTGAAAAGTGTTCATCTCCTCGCACATTTGACATGTTCAATATATATTAAATATCTACCCGCGCTGTATAAGTTGGCTAATTCTTGAGCCCCTTTGTGTTGTGGTCCCCATCGTGGTCGCTCCTTTTCTTCTTGCGTTATAGCACAATTGGCATTTGGATCATCTTCTAACATAGAATTTTCTAAAATTTCTTTTTCAGTTTTTACCGGTGATAATATCGTTGACGCAACACTATTCTCTATTCCTGTAGTCGACAGGGCTTTGTTAACGCGCTTAGAGCAGGAAATAGGGATGGGGAGTGCCATTGTAATGACAAATTGATGATTTAATCACAACCGTTTGAAATCACAGCTAGTTTGATGAACATGTCCTGCCAAATTTGTATACAATAACCTTTCTTACAGTTTACATGAACACTTCAGACACACGCACACATAGTTGAAACACCAACTTGCATGTGCGAGTTGATCACTAGCAACCCGTAGTAGATTTAAGTAGATGCTAGTAGATAGAAATGCAGCCAGTAATGTAACGAATGGAGGTGGACGTAGTGGTGGTATGTACACTCGCCGACCAGCAGAATGACCGCTCATCCAAACAGCTAATTACTGATTGTAAAGCGTAACAAACGGTTGCACCCGCTGTGTTTACTATGTACATGCAAGGAAACGAGTGGACGTTGGGTTATTATCGGTTAATCGGTTATACGCACACCGATCAACCGACAATAGCCGAACGTCCACTCGATTCCTTGTATGTACAGCGGGTGCAACCGTTTGTCACGCTTTACGATTAGTAATCAGTTCAGCGCGCGGTGATGTACGCATACGCACAACATACATATGTATATCAATATACAAATGGCTACGTTCGGTGATATAATTTAAAATATATTGTATTAAAACAGAACGTTTAATATTAAAAAACATCTCTTCGTGGTCGAAAATAATTTTGTTAAATATAACGTAAGGATATAAAATTATTTGAACAATAAAATCTTCACGTTTTTTGTCAAATACAACGGGCAGGTTAGGGAATTCACTTGGAATAGCATTTTTTTAAGCCTAGGACTTTTTAAACTTACAGTTATAGTTTCATCGCTCCTTGAATCTGTAGCTGTTGAAAAATAAATAATATCTGCTTTTACAGAGTGTAACTCACAAACAAAACAGCCGACGTCACAGTTTTTAGGTTATCCCGTTTTTATCGTTTCAAAAAAGGTTTTATTGCTTATACAACACTAGAAAAACATTACAGGTATCACCAACAATGTACGGAAATATCACCACACAGTATTTTTTTAAATAAAACCAATATAATTTGGATAAACCAATTCAAAACGCAAGAAACGATCTGAACGTGTGATTGTTCAATCTACAAATATGGCTGATCGACGGCCTACTGCCAAATACGTCACAGCCTGCTGACGTCAAAGCCGGTTAGCTTGTGTTTTCGGTAGTAACGCCCTGGTCCGTACCAAGCGGTAGACTGTGATTAACACGCGGATGAGCGGTCATTTTACTTATCGCTGAGTGTACTTCTATGTTACCGTATAATACGGGCAGGCTTATCCTATTCGGATTCGTTTGTGCTAGTTATGTTCCCAATTGGCTGATTCTAGTTTAAACTGGCATATAATTGCTATTTAAAATTTGGCAACTTTATGCCAGTGATTTTATAATATTATAAAAATATTAATTGAAAAATCTTTTAAAATGCTTAATAATGCAATTTGTAAAACTTTCTTACACGACAAATGCTCTCGGTTAATATGTCATTCTAAAAAAACAACAATCTATTAGTATGATTTATAAGGCAAAGTTACCTATTATGAGTGTGAGCCAAGCAAGTTATTTTTGTATTGTTCGTAATAGCAATATAGTGGAACTCCAATCATCCGGTTAAATTGGAGACACGATTGATCCACATAATCAAAAATTCCAAAAGCTGGATTTTTCATTCCAATCCAACGCGAAAAGAAAAGTAGCAAACACAAAAACCATACAAACATTTAGCCTGTCTAATTTACTTTTATCAGTAGTACAAGTACGCATTTAATTCACATAACATTATTAATTTTTGCTTGAATGGAATTCCTCGTAGTTTTATTTAGATAAATAAGTAACAAATTGTTTTTAATTGTTAATATTTTTCAGTATATATTTCAAATTTATATAGCTTTTAGCCATCCGAATAGTCAGATATCCGCATAATCGAATTTCAATTTTGTACAAATAAATTAAATGTTAACTTTAATACAAGCTTAAACTGTATTGAGTATTTCATTATAAAATATGTGCTGAATGGAATATTCACATGGCAGCTATGTATATATTAATTAATTACTTCAACTTCTCATTCGTCGTTTTTTATTTACGGTTTCAGTTAAAATTGAATCGTGGATGGTTTAAATTCAAGTTAACAGTTCAGTTGTTCAGTAAAACTTTGACATACACCATAAGAATGAAGAACCAAGCATAAGTACCTATATGTTTTAAAAATTAGGGATTTTAGTAGCAATTACTATTGTAATGGTTGTAATTGAAGGAGTTATCGTAACGCTTCGCTAAGGTTCCGTTACATAATGAATGATGATAACATACGATATGATATACATATAAATAAAAAATTATAAAAATATATATGGGCAATACTGAATGAGAAAAATTATATTTGTAAGAGGGATAGAATACTGTGATTTTTGTACAAGGAATTAGCTTATTAAGTATTTTAATGCATAATTATCAAATTGACCTCTTTTAAATATGTGTTATATACTTCACATCTACTTTTTTGTTTTCCTTGCTATACAAGCAAAGATTTGGAATTACCATATTGTAAAGAGCGTATTGTTTAATTGGCAATACAATGCATTTTGCAAATATATGTACAAGCATATTTTCATTTTGGTTTAAAACGAAAATCCGAATGTACATTTGCATTCGATTAATGCTACTCGATGATATTGTTAGATAAATACAGACGATTAAATTCTCACGATTAAAATATAAATTTTATATGTATGTATATTAAGTGAATCCTTGAAAGTCAAGGCAACCTAATATTTAATATAACAAGCATAAACGTGTAGAATGTCGCGGATATTTAATAAAACATTCTGAGGTTCTAGTACTAGCATCAACTGATAATCAATAAAAATGTATAAGTTATTATTTTCCCGAAAAGTACATCAGATAGGTCGATAATAGCTATAAGGAAAGTTATTACAAATGTCACCGATACCAAAAATCGAATAAAAATATGAGCATTCGATTTCAGAAAAATAACTTAGGTTGCGCCATCTAACGATTATGTATAGAGTAACCAAAACTTGCAGACTCGCATAGGCGTCGGTATTACGGGTTAATATAAGAATACGAAAAATTCATAAATAAACATACTTGCTAATTATTCAACAAATTAGAGGCATCAGGATGTGAACTACTGTAAACTTGCATCATTGCATATGTTTCCACAGTTACTTCTTTAAACCTTGTGCGTCGACAAGAAAAAATATTCTTATACATAGGAAACGATCTCTCCA
Source organism: Dynastes maya (assembly GCA_029619315.2). Taxonomy (NCBI): domain Eukaryota; kingdom Metazoa; phylum Arthropoda; class Insecta; order Coleoptera; family Scarabaeidae; genus Dynastes; species Dynastes maya. The sequence goes on from JAROYE020000001.1 coordinate 43,748,758, forward strand.
CATCTAAGGAAGTTACATTTGCATGTAGAAACTGTTTTTCAAAATCAATTAAAAGTTTACTATTCTTACACTTATTATAAACGGCCTCTAAAGTATTAAAATCGGGATTTTTCCTTAAAACATCTGCCAACTTTTGACTAGCGCATAATCCTGGCGTATCATTTAATGTGTGTAATTTATTTTTTACATTCTCCACTATGTCTAATGATTCATGCAATGACAATTCAGTACATTGTAGTTTTCTGATGGCAACTAGTAATACTGTATAATTGGTACATATTGTTGTAAAATAAAAGTTGAGGAATTTGAAATTCTCTTTGACTTTCTCTAATTGCTTTGGTTTCATTCCGATTAAATCGCATTATAACTGATTGAATTTGTTGAAAATGGATCAAATAGTAAGAAGCTGCTGTTAGCCAAGTACCCCATCGTGTTAAAATTGGTCCAGGAGGTTCTGGAATACCTGGACAAAATTTACGAAATTCTTTTAAACGTTTAGGAGATTTACAAAACACTGCTTTAGTACTTCCAATCATCCGATCAACGTTTCCGTAATGTTGTCGAATAACTTCACCAATTAAATGCAAAGCATGCAGCACGCAGGTTGTATGTATTAAGTTAGGAAATATATGTTTTAAGGATCGCCCAACACTTAACATCGTTGCTGCACTATCTGTCACAATCATCGCAACTTGATCTTGGGCAATTTTTAATTTTTTCAAAGCGTTCATTATCACTTTTTGAATATTTTCCGCGGTACATTATTGAACACGTTTGCAAGCTAACAAATATCGAGATGCTGTGTTCTCGCTAGATAAAACGCGAGCTATTACATTCACAATACTGTTTTTCTTTATATCGGTCGTCTCATCCACGGTAATCCATATTTTTGTTAGTTATTTTATTTAAACAAAAGGAAAAACCGTATTAGAAGTTAACATACGCTACTTCTTTATTTAATAACTATACACTCAGTGAACTCTAAAGTTAGATACATCGGTATATCAGAAAACTCTTTTTACTATATAATACAAGGCATACCTTACTCTAGTTAGCTATGCATATATAGTTGCCTATTCAATAGCTCAACATCTATTCATTAAAACAATATTACTAACACTTCCCCTTGTTGAGATGTTGAATAGTCACCAACACAAAAATATAAAATAGCTATTATACATAAATTCATCAATTTACAATATAATATTAAAACTGTAATCCAAAAACTAATGAAAATTCTTGTTTTATTACTACATAATGGCTTTGTTAAAATATCTGCGATATTCTTACTTGTTGATATATACTTGAACATTATTTCATTATTCTCTACTAGATCACGTAAAAAATGTAACCTAATGTCTATATGTTTAGATCTGTTTGAAATTACATTTGTCTTACTTAGACTAATTGCACCTTGATTATCGCAGTAGATCATACATGGGTTTGGTAAAAATTCATCCATACCAAGCTCAAAGAAAAAATTCTTAATCCACAACCATTCTTTAGTTATTTCAGTCATAGCAATATATTCCGCTTCCACCGTCGACAGTGACACACTTCTCTGTTTGTTAGTACGCCACACAATAGCCGCACCCGCGAACATTATGACGAACCCACTCCACGACTTCCTATCATTTTTATCACTGGCCCAGTCTGCGTCCACATACAGTTTTAATTTCTCACTTGTTTTCTTGAACACTAACTTTGTGTCCATCGTTTTCTTCAAGTATCGAAGCACGCGTTTGACTTCACTCCAATGCCCTTTAGTCACAGCGTTGTTAAATTGGCTGAGGTAGCTTGTTGCAAACGATATATCAGGGCGAGTACCATTTGATAAATACAACAAACTTCCGATAGCTCTTCGGTAGGTGTTTTCTTCAAAACTCTCCATATTTTCATTGTTATTGGTGATTATCATGGGTGTTGAAATTCCATTGCAGTCGCTCATATTAAATTCTTCAAGTATCTTCGATATATACGTTGACTGATCTAATTCCATTCTATCAAGTGTTTTTCTGTCTATTCTTATTGAGAGGATGTTTGATACATCTCCTAAATCTTTTATATCAAGTTCAGTAGACAAGATCTCTTTTACTCGTTGTACTTCATATTCTTCTCCTATTATGATGAAATCGTCTACGTAAATTCCTAGTATTAAATTTCTCTCTCTGTTGTAATAAACACAAGTATCGGCTTTTGATCTCATTAAACCAATCGTTAGTAGTTTCTCGTTGATAAATCTATTCCAGTCTCTTCCAGATTGATGTAATCCGTAAATACTTTTATTTAATTTGCATACAAAGTTTTCTGGATCTTTTTCTTCAAAGAATTTTGGTTGTTCCATGAAAACTATCTCTTCTAAATTGCTGTTTAAATACGCTGATCTAACGTCTAAATGTTGACACATCCATCCTTTCTCCACTGCTAGTGCTAGCAACATTTTCAAAGTATTTTTATATATCACTGGACTATATGTATCTTGGAAATCTATTCCTGGTATCTGCTTAAATCCTTGAGCTACTAATCTAGCTTTGAATTTTTCGCAATGTCCATCTTGGTTTTTCTTTATTTTATAAACCCATTTGCTTCCAATGACATTTTTCCCTTCTGGTCTTTTTACTATCGTCCATGCTTGGCTTCTTTTCATATTATTAATCTCCTCTTCCATTGCCATGTACCAACTCTCCGAACATTTACCGGATAATGCCTCTGCAGGTGATTGTGGTTCGTACATCTCATCTTCCTTACAATGAACTAGATTGCAACAATGGCAACTCGTTGGCTTTCTTTCTCTCTCTGATTTCCTTACAGGTATTTCTTCTGCTTCTGGTAAAATATTAACTTCCCCTGGAATAGCACCTTCTTCATTTTCATTTGCTTCGGATTCGCTGTTCTCTCTGTTTCTTACGTCTTCATTAATGTTCAGTACTTCTTCATTCCTATCTTCGTTATCTATATGAATTACAATTTGCTCTTGAATTGTTTCATTTTCTCCAATTTTATCTTTAAATGGGAAATAGTCTTCTTGAAATATCACATCCCGGGATATTATAATTTGTCTGTCTTTGATATGCCACAGTCTGTAACCCTTTGTTCCTTCCTGATATCCTAAAAATATGCATTTCTCTGCTCTACTATCCAATTTACTTCCTTGTTTCGCTAGTGCCCAAACACAGCATCCAAAAACTCTCATCGTGTCTAATTCCTCCTTGTCAAGTTTCTTTCCACTCCAACGCTCTAGTGGAATGTCATTGTTTATAGATTTAGAAGGACATCTATTTCTGATATAACATGCAGTGTTCAATGCTTCTGCCCAAAAAGTGTGGGGCAAACCTGACTCCGCTAGCATACACCGTACCATATTAAGTAATGTTAAATTTTGCCTCTCTGCCTTTCCATTCTGTTGTGGCGTATACGGCACAGTTTTTCTATGTAAGATGCCACACTTTTCTAAATGTTCCTTGAACTGCGTACTAATATACTCTCCACCATTATCACTTTGTAACTGTTTTATATGTCTATCCTGTAGATTCTCCATCTTACTTTGATATTTTTTAAATTCATCTAAAGCATCACTCTTCCTCTTTATGATCCTGACTGCTACATAGTTGGAATAATCATCTATAAACGTTATAAAATACTGTGCTTCACCTAGTGATTCAGGTGAAATTTTTCCTACAATGTCAGTGTGCACTAATTCTAATCTTTCAGTTGTCTTCTCAAAATGATTTTTAGGAAAAACTGCCCTTTTCATTTTTCCTTCTATACAAATGGTGCATTCCTTTGAAGTTTCTTTCTTTATTGTGTCTAATTCAGGTATTCTTTTGATTGCATCAGTATGAACATGACCAAATCTTCTATGCCAAGTATCTAGACTTGTAACTTTAGCTACTTTTCTTGTTATTTCTTCTGTTTCAAATACGTACAATGAATTTCTCTTCTTTGCTTCTATGACAACGTCTCCATTATTGATTATTTTTGCAATTCCTCCGTTAAAAATAATCTCTGATCCCCTTTCTTCTAGTTTACTTAACGATAGCAAGTTATCTTCTAATTTTGGTACATATAATACGTTCTGTAATTCTATACTCCAGCCACCATATTCATTGCTTATATTTAATAATGCTCTTCCTTTACCTAAAATTTCTACTTTATTCCCATCAGCTGTTATTACCTGACCAAACTTTGTTTCTACAAAATCCGATAAAATTTTTTTATATGGGGTCATGTGATCAGTAGCGCCTGAATCTAATGTCCATTTGTTTATTTTAAAGCTTTCATATTTTGCGTTTACACAGAGTGCTCTGAATTCTTTTGTGACATTAGCTACTTTTCCTACAGTATCATCCTTACCTTCGTCTAATTCCTTCTTTTTATTTTCTTCCCTGTCATTTCGCCTTCTACAAAATTTTGCAATATGTCCTTTTCCACCACAAGAGAAACAGAATACTACCTTTTGCGGCTGCTCATTACTTTTATGATATTTACTTTTATCATAGTTTCTTTTACCTTTAAAGTTTTTCATCATTAACACTTTATTGTCATTGTCCAATTCATCATTTCTTTGTAGTCTTTTTTCTTCTAATAATAGCTTTGCCTTTACTAACTTCGTATTTAATTTCACTTCTTCTTGTTCCAAATTTCTTACTAATCCTTCGTATTTATTCATAGGTAAACCCATCAAATAAAAACATGCGAGTAGATTATCAGGGAATTCAATACCTACCTTATTAACTTTCCTATTTATATTTTGGATTTTTGAAATATAATCTTGCATAGTCATGCCTTCGGTTTTTGTAATTGTTACCATTTCTTTAATTAACATTACTGTGTGTAACAACCCAAACTTTGTGTGCATTTCTTCTAATGTATCCCAAGCCTCCTTTGCAGTTTTGCTATCCCCAATATCTTCAATATATGAATCATTTACGCATAGTAATAAAAATGACAATGCTTTTAAATCTGATTTCATCTGAATTTCACTTAATTCCGATCCTTCATAACCGGGGTCAATGGCCTCCCAACACTGCTTCTGTATCAGTGCTGCCTTCATTCGCACGGACCAAGCGTAATAGTTTCTTCTTCTAATTTCGGAATTCTAAATTCGTCATTTGCCATTTTGTTTAAATTTTCTTCTTTTATACTTAACACAGTTTAAGATACGTGGCCTGGGCCCATAACCTGTTAGTTATTTTATTTAAACAAAAGGAAAAACCGTATTAGAAGTTAACATACGCTACTTCTTTATTTAATAACTATACACTCAGTGAACTCTAAAGTTAGATACATCGATATATCAGAAAACTCTTTTTACTATATAATACAAGGCATACCTTACTCTAGTTAGCTATGCATATATAGTTGCCTATTCAATAGCTCAACATCTATTCATTAAAACAATATTACTAACAATTTTTTGGAACACAAATCACGTTTACACACATTTTCTAGCAACTCTTTCATTCGCGGCAAATGATTCTGTAATTGTGTTTGTGAGGGTAATGGGTACTTTGGAACGTATTGTCGCCAAAACGTTTTAAAAGCTGCTTTTCTCACCAACGACAACGGAAGATTACAAGAGGTAAACATAATTAATAAATGTATGAGGAATAGTGTATAAGGTATTTCAGTTCTTGCATTTCTCATATGCTTAATACCATTGACATGCCTCTGGCAATCAGTTCTGCCCAATGCAGCCAAACGAACATTGCATATTAAGCAAAAAACTGCACTACCGTCATATTTTAAATGGGGAAAAAGTGACACATACTTATGTACATTAGTAGCAAATCTATTACGAGGCATTGTTTGCTTAGGTATGTAAATATTAGTTCTATATGAAACGATACACTAATTATGTACTTGGTATAATACTGCAACACACAAAAAACACCAGCTATATTTTCAAAAGTGACACGTAAGTACATAACCTTGACCGTTCGACTAATCTCTGCAACAGTTCAACCGGTACTAAAACGAAATCTCTCTCAGCGCGGTTTAACATGATTTATATTCAAGATCGACACTACATGCCTGCTTCTCTACCGGTTTAGTTTATTTATGAATTTTTCGTATTCTTATATTAACCCGTAATACCGACGCCTATGCAAGTCCGCAAGTTTAGGTTACTCCAGTTATGTATTTAGTTATTTTTTTTTAATACTAGAGAACATGGACGTAGCCACGACGTTTTTTTATACCATTTCTTATATTTACAATTAATGCGCGGAAAAGTGACACAGTGCCTTTGCATAAAAATGCAAAGGCACTTGCTATGCCTTTTTCTTTCTTCGGCATAGGCAAAATTTTCAACATGGAGAATTAAATGATGAAATTCATGTAAAGTGTATCATTACCTACAAATTTCAATGGCACTCATGTTTATCCTTTTTTGTTTTTTATATTTTGTTTTAATCTAATTTTGTATTTTTAGGCAAGCTTTCAGGCGTGGGCCGATGCCCTCAACAGAGCATGAGTGCTCCCAATGAACATTTATAGTAAAGTTCTCAAAATTTTAAAATCCTCATTTGTTTCTAAAATATCGAGCTGTCAAATTCCCCGCTGAACACGGAGTACGTTTACCGTGAGTAATACCAGGTAATACCGGATACCGGGTTCACATCGACGCGACACTGTGGAGCTGCGAAGCTGTAAAGCGGCGCATATAAAAATAAGAACATTGGCGCCACAAAACGCTTGCACCGCAACTCTACCTCAACTTTAACTTTAGCGGTTTCACAGCGTTTGACTGTTCTGGCGCGAAGATATAAGAAAGTGTAAAGATTCTAGGATAAATACCCTAAATATTCCAACACAGAATAAGTGATGATAAATTTTAATTATCACATAAATAAAATACTTATTTGAATAAATATTTATGTACTACAGGAAGCAATATGCTTGACTCATGAGTAACCTGGGCAAATATGCGGTAACAGCCAGAGGCGTGGCGAGCGCATAAAAGTTTACGCATAAAATAGAAGGTAAAAAATAAATTATAAAACGTGCTGAAACACTTACCGTTTTAAAAATCTTCCGTGAAATTACAAACTGAGTAACATCTGTTAAATATTTGAATCATTAGATATGTTTCCACAGCTGTTTCAGTCAAGTGAGTACGACGTGCGGAATAAATGTTTTTTAATGCCGAAAACGACCGCTCGACATCTAGCGATGTTATATTTGCATATTTATAACAATCTTTGAAACAACTTAATGCATCTTCACACGCACCTTCACAAATTTGTCTTAATATAAGAAAATCGGAGTCTTTCTCTAAAACACTTTCAAATTTTCGTATTACACACCAATTTGTTTTGCCTTTTACAGCGCATAACTGTGCGTGAACATCATTCACAATTTGAACAGAATCCACTAGCGACATCGAAACATTTTGTAATTTTTCTATTCCCTCCGCTAGTCCGAAGTAATTGTTGTGAATAGTTTGTAAATCTCTTTTAACCTGACTATCTTGAAATATTTCTTGGCTTTTCTTGATTGCTGCAGCTTCTGTCGGATTGCATTTTAAAACTATCTTCTTTACTTGATCAAAATATTTGTTGTAGTAAAACGTAGCCTGCAACCATGTTCCCCAACGTGTAACAATCGGCTGTGGTGGTTCAGGTAAATCAGGATACAGTTTGTGAAATAGTCGGGTACGTTTCGGGTACTTTAGAAACACTGCCTTTGTACTAGCAATCAATGCATTTACTAGTGGAAAACATGTAGGAATCGTTTGTGCCGCAAGATTTAGAGTATGGATTTTACACGTTACATGTAAGAAGTTACCACTGTGTTCTTTAAGAGATCGGCCCAAAGAACGCATGTTTGCGGCACCATCAGTCCATCACTCATAAACATTAAAAGTTGCTTAATTGAAACTTCAAATTTGTTCGATGAGTTCAACATCACCTTTAAAATCTCATCGGCAGGTACAATTTATAACTCTTTTGGAAGCAAGTAAGAAGGAGGAAGACGGTCGATGTGGTTCCTTTGTACGTACCATTACATTAACCACACATTGTTTTTGATCTGTTGTTTCGTCCACACACAACCACAGTTTTTTATCTTTCAATTCCATTTTCATTCTTTTTTCTATATGTTCACAAGCAAATGGCACTACATTTCGTATCGATGTCCGACTAGGTAATTTACAGTCCGCATATTTATTCCAGAAGGAGACAAATGCTTCGTTGTCTAGTAAACGAAACGATAGATTACATAAAATAAGAGTAACACATAAATCAAATGTAAATTTTTCTTGGTCTCGTATGCCACTTTTTGCAGAAGAATGCTGTTTGCTTTCGATGTGACGTTGACAATGGCTTCTGGACTAACACATTAAAGGGATTTTACAAACTAGACATTGAATTTTAGCGCCATCAAAAATTAAGTCCGGCATGTTCACTATAAACCTTTTAACTGTGCCTGCCATTGGTCGTTTTCGCGACGTACCTAACTGCGACATTTTTAAAGCAAACATAAGCGTACCATTACGAAATAAGTTACGACAGCCTACATATACACAGAACTACTCGCATACATCATCGATTTAGTATTGACGCTGTGAACACGTGCAATAAATAATCGCCGACTCCGCGCCACATATCTACTACACTGACTGTTACCGCTGTTTGCCCAGACTTCTCATGAGTCATGAATTCCTTTTAGGAGTAGACTAGTCAACTTAAGGAGATGATATTTTATATCTGTACTATATATTTTTGGAAACCAAATATCACACGCATTCTTTTTGTTTTTGCGAAGTTTTAATAGATATAATATAAATATTTGTTGGCATCTGTGCTAATATACCGGGTGATTCAAAATTGGTGGCGAGGTACCATATATGAGGAGTTAAGAGTTGTATACCTGTGGGAAAAAAATCTTCATAAGAAAAGTGGCCAAGAAAAAATGCTCTCTGCGTTTTGAATTGGTTTATCCAAATTATATTGGTTCTATTTAAAAAAATACTGTTTCCATACTTTCTTCGTGATACCTGAAATGTTTTTCTAGTGTTGTATAAGCGATAAAACCTTTTCTGAAACGATAAAAACGAGGTGACCTAACTTAACATGACGTCGGTTGTTTTGTATGTTCTGTTTGTGAGTTACACTTTGTAAATAAAAGAAGATAGTATTTATTTTTCAACAGCTACAGATTCCAAGACCGGTGAAACTATAACTGTAAGTTTAAAGTATCCTAGGTTTAAAAAAGATGATATTCCAACTCAATTCCCTAACTGTCCGTTGTATTTGACAAAAAACGTGAAGATGTTATTGTTTAAGTAGTTTTATATTCTTATATTATACTTTGAACACGAAGAGATGTTTTTAAATGTGTGTAATAAACGTTCTGTTTTAATACAATAAATATATTTTAAATTATATCACCGAACGTAGCCATTTTGGATACTTATGTATGTATGTAAATGTCATATTCATAGCAGTCAACGTATTGCAACAATTATAATAACTTGTTCTACAAATACCCTACTTAAAAATGATTGTGGGAAAAGTAATGATAGATTAGGTAAAACACCATATAATGGGAATGATAAATTAAGTAAAACACCACATAATGGGAAATTATGCCCGTAGGCTAAGCCAGTGAATGCTCACACTATAAGCCAGTTTTATACCGTTGTCTCTTTGAACTGCGAGGTTATGGAGAGAAAACGTAGAATTCGTAAATTTAAACTGTTAACAAAAAATGCGTTATTATTAATTTTAAGTGAGGTTGAAGATATTATTGATAGTGAAGTTAATAAAAAGTAAAAAGTTTGGGCTCGCCAATTGATGATTAGGAGGCCAAAATAATTTTTTAATTATGTTCAATCAAGAATGTGGCTCGCAAGTATTTTATTTCATTTTTTACATCTTCTACTGAAAACGAAGAAATGCCTAGTCCTTCTTTGATTTTCAATAAAGCACAGTCACGGTCTTCTTTATTTCGGTTTTCCTCTAAATCTACACGCTACAAACATTCTTGTTCTGTATAAAGCGTAATAAACTTAATAGTTTCTTCCGAATTTAATTTTACACGTGTAAACACTGTAAACAAAACATGGAAAACGGTTATTGGTTATGTATGTGGAGAACTAAGTGCTGTCTTGCCACAAGATCCGAAAGATAAACCGGATATGAAGAAAAGGTCGGGAATTTATAAAATTGCAGGCAGTAACTGTGATAAAGTCTACATTGGACAAACGAAACGAGCGATAGGCACTAGATTCAAGGAGCACATTGCATTACCGATATGGAAAAATTAAATCGTTAAATGTAGCACAACACAAACGAAACCGGGCATAATATTAAATTAGAAAACCTAAAATTAATTAAGACCGTAACTTTACCGCGAGTAAAGCTTACGAAATTATTTATATGAGAATGAATACAAATTTACTGAATAGAGAGAAAGGCCCACTGGCCCACTCAACTCTTATCGATTTATTAGGGTAAAGTGGATTAATGTTTTATATTTCATGCTACACAGACAGCTTTTTCGGTTATTTTCCGTATATTTCGCATGTTTTAGTTTTAGGGTGTATAGGCGGCAAAAGTAAGTATTATAAATATTTTCTTGAGAGTATGAATAGAATAGGCATGTTAGAATTAAATTTTTTTCTCACATCTCATTCTGTTGCATGGTTGACAATGGGTTTCCGTGAATTCTCGAACCAGCTCTTCCGAATTAATCAAATAATAACTTGCGTGGTGCGGAGTGTGCTGATACTTTAGTGTTATTATACGTCATGGAAAGCAGCCTAAGGTTGTTTTACACATTGACAAGTATAATATATAGAGTAAGAGAATGCGCCAGAGGATCGCCATTTTGTATATGACAGGCGTGTATTAAAACAACGTATTTTGGTTTGATATAGTTATAGGAACAATACTCAAGAGCAATCTATGAATCGTTGCCAGTATTTCTCGACTGAAAATCGCAATATTCTTTGATAATATCGCCAACTTAAAAAAAATGCTAATGGATGCAGCGGAAGCAGTTATGTTATGGAACGTATTTGTAGCAAAGCGTTCTAATAGGGTAATCATTTAAAATTGGCTAATAACAAATACTTCTTATTAAATTTTAAAATAATCCAAAAAGAGATGTGACTATAAAATTACATTATTAAACAAATAACATGAGCCCTTATAATTATTACAATAACAAATAAATGAAAAAATACCATTTTAACGTCACAAATTCGATGATCGACAAGAAAGACAAATTTTTCTATTTTTCACAATGAAATTGTCGGTACGTGCTATACTAACGATATATTCCTATAAAATTCTCCTTAATGTCCGATAATGTGATACTTTTTCTAATATTGTTCAGCCTACCTCGTCAATGGAATTCTCTTCTAAAACATTTAATAGATTATCTTCTTCTTGCATGTGAAATTTTTGTATCATAGTTTGCAGTCATTCTACTGTAGCATTATAACTTTCTTGCTTTCTTACACAATAAATTTTCACTGACATCTGTTATTGAAAAATTCAAGTTGTACTTGTATCAAAAATAAATGAGTCAATAAACTTTTCATTTTCTCAAATTTGTTCTAAAATCTGACGTTATTCAATCGATTTTGCAAAGTCGCCCAAACCTGTCGCCAATCGCCTATTTTAAAAACAGATCGCCAAGACATCTTTTATAGTTACTCATTTGGCGACTGGCAACACTGATGCCACCATAGATGCTACTCAATGCTATTATAGGTTGGCAAGCATTTGAGGAGGTTGGTGACACCTGAAAAATGACAAGTAGAAATAAGTCACAAATGACAAATATGCAATCGTTGGGTAGTTCGCGTCACAATAGTTAATGTCTCATTGTAGAGAGTGTAGTTGATTGCTATAATCTTTATAATCTAGTGTTTATGTTATATGACAGGTTCTTTTTGCTATGAACTGATCGGTATCTTTTAGTGAAGTTAGTTCAGTGACTTTTAAGAAACTTAGAGACTTTCACACGTTCTGTGTACATATAGTGTTCCGCAAAATAGAATTTTTCAATGATTAATAATAAGAGGTTATTACATTGAATATGTCTAATTGGAACGCAGATAATTATTACTTCAATCAGGAACAATCCTTTAACAACTTACAAACTCAACAGTTTAATTTAGGTAATCTGCATACTGACACATTTCCTAATTTTTCTGGATCTTATTCTTCAACATATACTGGGAGTAATGTCTCAGGGTACAATAATACTGTTAGAGATAATTTACAATCAACTACTTTAGGAGAAACTTCTACTCGTCAAGTTCCAAACTTTATCGACATCTCACATTCCAACCTAACTGCGACAGCTGCAGAGTTTAAACCAAGAAATCAAGGTGTTGCTCCAACAGTAAATAATGCAAGCAATGGAACAATAAAGAAAACACAACAAAATATTCAAAATAAAAAAATTGGTACTAATAAATTTTCTCAGGCATATCCTAAATCCTTTAAAAAACAGTATTTGAAATATGCTGAAACAAATGTTTCTGATCAAACGGATATAACTGAATTAAAAGAAACTGATGATGCTAGCGATATGCAACTTTCAAAGGGAAAAAATCGTAGAAATAACATAACAATAGATCAAATTAGCAAAGAGCCGGCTGAAGAGAATATAGATTCTAAGGAAAAGTGTAAAAATTACTTTAGGAATAAATTTACTGATCAATACACAAAAAATAATGCATCCATGGATTTTAAGAAAAAGTGGAGCAAAAATTCACATAATAGATATAATAGAAAATATGATAGTCATGAACATAAAAACCCAATATATAAAGAAAACTGGAGGCAACCTTCTAATGATGCTGGTGAGATGGACAAACGAAATAATAAAATATGGAAGTCCGAGCAACAATTAGATTTTAAATGTAAGTATGCAAAATGAGTACAACTTCAAAAAACTAAAATACATATTACTCAACAATGTGTAGATGTTTTCTATATTATACTTTCCCATTTATAAACATTGCTATTTACTAAAATATAAAGGAGCACCTATACGTACTAAATAAATCATATTTTAATAGTGTATAAATTTTATGTAAAATTGTGAAATTCTGTGATTTGAAAAAATTATAGTATTAAAATTAATTTAATTAGAGACTTATACCACTCCTATAATATGAACATTTTTAATTTATAGATATTGATAAAATACTTGCAATATTGTTTTTTTAGAAAATTATTGTTTTAGTAATAAAGTTAATAAATATACATATGTATGTACAGTCACTCACAGTCGTATTCGTACAGCATGCTTATAGAACAGAAATAAAACAAAACATGTCTTATTTGATAACAATATTAAATAATCTCTGTCCTATAAGAAACAGTATAGAATACACCGTACAAAATTAACATAGAATTTTATTTTTCACAATATAATTCATTTTGTCATTTGAAGACAACAAAATGAAACAAAATTCATATCACATTCATATTCGTACAGTAACAATAATCTGGATTCTGCAGTGTAATAAAAAATCCTCAGTACTTAGTATGGTAACCATTATTTTTAATAACCTCATCTAATCTCTTCGGCATAGATTCCACCAATGTTTGCGTTATATTCGAGGAAATATATTCCAATTCTTTCTTCAATTTTTCTTTTAGTGTTTGCTTACTTGAAATTTGGTGTACTCTCATTTTATTTTTAAGTTCAGCCGACAAGTTCTCTATTGGGTTAATATCCGGGGATTGGGGAGGAGTATCCAACACTTTAGGGCAATTATATAATAGCCATTCCCGAGTTATATGCACTTTATGTTTAGGATCACTGTTTTGATAGAAGACAAAAGAATCCTTTAATCCCAGTTTTTCCGCACTGACTTTCAAATGTGTTTTCAAAATGTTTATGTACATATTCTTGTCCATTATTCCGTCGATGAAATGATGTCCAACTCCAGCCGCAGAAAAACATCCCCATACCATGACGGAACCTCCTCCATGCTTTACTGTTGCCTGTAAGTGTTGTTTCTGCAACTTGCCCTAGGCTTCCGCCACACCATTTGTTTGTAAATTACATTTATTTCACACAAATAAATGTAATTTAATGTTTCACTCTGATGGAAGGCAAATGGTATATGCATGCTGTACGAATACGACCGTGAGTGACTACGTAAGAGGACAGATTGATTTTTGTCTGTTTTTGGTTTATTATAATTTGTTATATGACTGAGTAGAACTTGAAAAAATTTGATTTGAGTCAGGTTGGTTTTGGAAAACGAATCTTACTACTTACAACTTTTGACAAAATGCGTATCTATTTAACCTTCTGGTGGACGTGTAATGATAAAATTGTTTTTGACGCATACGTCTGCCCATGTAAGAATATTTTAAAATTCAGGAAATGATGATTGAATTTCATACATTTATAATTAAACTTCATGCGTGGGCAAAAGATAATTCCCGTATATTGCTGCGCTTTTGAATGCAACTTTTCAATTCGTGTTGACTTTCTTCATCAATCTTACTATCCTACCTCATTTGGTTTCAGAGAGAATTGAGATAATTTGAGATTTTTTGCGAAATACAGATGTTTCTTTAATCAATATTAGTATGTTTTATTGACTGTTGTGATAGTAACCAAACTATAATAACACCAGAAACCATTTGGATGTAATTTCCAAATGCAAAACACGCTCTTGATTGGAAGTAGCTACTTAGACTCACAATTTTTAATCAATAGTTGAAAGACGCCAATGTCAGTGTCTTTTGTTTACTGTTGTCATTGTAGCCAAACAATTCTAACCGCAGAAACCACTTGAATGCAATATCTAAATGCAGGACTCGCGCCTAAGTGTAAATATCTATTTTACTTTCAATATTAAACAGATGCATCTTTACATAAGAATGTTAGAGATATAATTTTTCTACACAATGGATACAGGAAAATATATTGTTATTTGAAAAAATTACGTTTCACGTGCTTGAATTGGCGAAGTTTACTGTTCAGTGTTGAAAGTAGGTGCCTGGTTTGTCACTTATCGATCGTATATATAGGGACATTTTTGAAAGATCGTCTATGATGTCTATTATGCCATCAACAAATTTTAATTTCCTACTATTTACGCAATAGGTGCAATTTTGCAATCCCAGAAGGTTGAGTGCGGACCTGCGATATGTTGGAAACTACAATAGCTATAGTGACGGGAAAATTTTTTTCATTACTAAAGTGGCAAAGGGAAATCCAATGAAAATATTTTCAAATTCGAAGTATGACCGCTAGGGGTGCACTTGCTAGTGTCAACCGTAAATTTTAAATTAGCTGGTAAAAGTTCCAGGATTAACTATAATTTTAAATGCTCCATTAAAAAGCTTAGTTAATTACCACTTTGGTCAAAGACGTTTTGTCATATTGTGAGTAATAAGTGTAGTAGGCGTTGCCGAATCATGTAAAACTAAACCTGTTATAACTGCTGTAGTTTTTACCCGAATTAAAGAAGTGTGGACTTGTTTGAAAGGGCATTCAGCGTCGTAATTTGTGCTACCCGTTAATGTTTAAGAAACGTACCAGGTGGCGTTATTCCCTACTGTATGAGTTTTTCTCATTTATCTCTAAAAATTCAAATGCAACAATATGTTTTCCTTGTGTTGTGTTTGAAGAGGTTTGACAGACTAAGGTAGTGGTGAAAACCGCGTAGTGATATCTTTTTACTTTTTCCAGATAATAACGAAAACAGCCTATTATCAGTAATAATTTCCCTATTAGTTACAAATGCTTACTTAATAATATCGAAACTTATCTTAGTTGGCCATGAAACAAAGGAATGATAACAATAATAAAATGTAGCAGTTACAAAATAAACAAATAAATGACGACAGTGCAAAACCAAGACTGTACCAATAGTACATAATATAGTGTTACTTGAAATGAAAATAAACAATAACTTTATTTTAAATGTTTAAACTATTTGCCGTCATTATTTATACGCAGATTTAGTCTACGACAAGTGCTAATAACGGCTGCTTCGATTTCTACTCTTGGTAGGCTGGCGATATCATTATGAATCGTTTGAATCAGCTTGTATCATTGTAGGATGTGTTGTGTAAACCAAATCTTTTATCGTTCCCCATAAACAAAAGTCAAACCCAGTCAGTTCTGGGGATCTAGCTGGCCATGGAAAAATAGATCCTCTTCCAATCCACTGATATGGAAACATATCAAGATAGTCACGGACGATTCGTAAGTAATGAGCTGATCAGCCGTCATGCTGAAATCACCGTGTTTTTCGAGTTTCCAACAAAACATCTAAAAGTATTGGTAATTTGTTACGTAAAATGTTTAAGTAAGTTCCGCTGTTTAAGTTGCATTCAAAAATAAATGGTCCAATAACTTTATCACCTAAAATGCTACACTAAACATTTATACTCCACCATGATCAACCTCTCTCATCCAGTGAAGATTTTCTCTGGACCAGTAATGCATATTATGACAATTTACCGGCCCATCATTAGCAAAAGCAGCTTCATTAGTCCACAACACGCAGTGTAGGAAGGCAGCATCTTTATGGCAGATATCTTTTAACCAATTACAATTATTGAGTCTATGATCAAAATCTGTATGGGTGCCTGTTGTGAGTATGAACTTCAACATATGCCAGGACATTTATCACATTAGCTTCAGTTCTAGTTACACGTGCACAACATAAGGAAGACATATTGTTGCATTTGAATTTTTAGAGATGATTGAGAAAAGCTCGTACAGTTAGGAATAACGCCATCTAGTAGATTTTTTGAACATTAACGGGTGGCACAAATTGCGACGTCTAAAACAGCGCTGAATGCCCTTTCAAACAAGTCCACATTTCTTTAATTCGGGTAAAAACTGCAGAAGTTATAGCGGGTTTAGTTTTACATGATTCGACAACGCCTACTACACTTATTATTCACAGTATGACAAAACGTCTTTAATCAAAGTGGTGCGTAATTAATTAAGCTTTTTAATAAAGCACTTAAAATCATAGTTAATCCTGGAACTTTTACCGACTAATTTCAAATTTACTGTTGACCCTAACAACCGCGTCCCCTAGCGCTCATGTTTGGAATTTAAAAATATTTTAGGTAAACTTCTCTTTGCCACTTTTGTTATGCAATCTTTTTTCCCATCACAATAACTATTGTAGTTTCCAAGATATCGTCGGTCCCTACTCTTAGTGTATTTTTGAATTCTCTATTTGTCAAAAGATCATATTAATTCTGTATGTTATGCAGATATCGTGTGTAAATGTCCATATGGCTCCTATACAACTTTGCACGGTGTTGGTTTGATTAATATTGCTTATTTACACGATCCATAATTTTTATGTGCATAATTCTGTGTAGAATGATGCGTTTTCTAAAACACCCTTAAAATGAGTATAGGGAAATTACAAGCGATTTTTCGCGACATACATTTTGTGTGGCACAGATGACGTCACTATTATTTATTCTTGTGTCATACATTATCGTGAAAACGTATAATCATGACATATACAAAAACATGTATGAGTGCAAAAAGTTGCATTATAATTTATTCTCTATAATTATTATCTGTGCTAACAGTCGACGAAATCAGTTACTGTTACAGCAAACTTTGGTGTAAAAAACAACACAGTGGCAACACAGCTCCCAAGATATTAGTAAATTTTCAACAAAAAAAACAAAGGTTTATTGTATGTCGACACAACACTATGTATTTAAACCAAAAACTTATCTGCATAGCTTCATATTAAATTTATTAGAGAAAGAGGCATTTACCTAGCGTTTAATATATTGGACCTTAAAGAAACCCCGGCATTTCACAAAAATCCTAAATTAACTCAAAAACTAAGCTAAAAATAGGCACAAGGAATGCTGAAGAAAGTTGACATGAATTGAAGAGAATCACCCAAAATCGAAATAATATGCAGGCTGTTCTATTTTAAAAATCCAACTTGTATCGTGCGCAGCGGAAATTGAACTTGTACAACCTGTATACTTGAATACAATTTTATGTTGTGCAAAACTTGTTTGTCTCCAAATAATATACATATATTGGCTTCCGTCGGTGAAAATTCGTACCGACACCAAGCAAATCATGGATTGTGTGAATAATTTTTAATCAAAAGTTTTTTCTCTAAATTCCGCCCTCGCACTAGGTGGACCCGTTGTATGTATGAGTGTTGGTGATACAGAGTGTTTCTTAAATTAGTGCCTGTACGATCTCTTTTCTAGTGAATATGGAATTTGCTTAAGTAAATATATTCAATAATCATAAAATTCATGGCTGCAATTTATATTTACGTTAAATTTGCTCAACTTTAATTTGTTAACACAAGAAATCAAAAATTAATACGCGCATCTGCTGGAGTAACTGTTCTTGGCGTGCCTGCCAAAAAGTTAAAGCGTTAAGAATTGAGAGTTGGATCTATGTTTATATGAAGTTATTTGCTCAAAATAGTCGTTAGTATCACCTTCTAAAATAGATTCAATTCCTTTCAAACACCGTGTATATTACAAGAAGCACTTATATTTTAGATGTACATTTAGTAAATTTACATTATTGCATGCTTGATAAACCGTTCTTATTACATCTTGTATATTACCACTACATGCAGTGACCCCCCCCCCCCCCCCACACACACACACACATCTTTTGAACGACAGAAGCTAACGTTTTTAGAAAAAATATGTCGATTTCTATTTTTTGTGAATTAATTTTTGGCGTTATCGACTGTGCAATTGCATTTCCGGGGTCACCGGGAGTGACATAAACTTTCTTATTTTAAGCAGAACACCCGTATATTTTTACGTTTTTGGAAAGATAATCGAAAGACGAATCCAACCATACCATATATGTTATACTTTAACTAAAGAAATATGTCGATATTCAAAGGTTTTGGTAATCTGTTTTTGTTGTTACGCAAAGTTGGCTAGGAGAGAGCACCAAATTGTACCTTGTGACGCCAAATTGATCCAAAGAGCTCGTTGCAAGCAAAGTAATCATAACAATTGCCAATTGTCAAATCTCAATTACAAACGCATACATTATTCTTGTTATTTATTGTTATTATATTCTGTATTTGTCATGCTTCCGTTCTTTGTTTTTATTACTTTCTCTCATTTTAACAGCCGGAAATATTTGAATTTTGCAGTAAGTCCAGGATAGATAGGATAAAATCTACAGAGTGAACTGCTTTAACAGAAGATAAACAGACTTAAATTACTGTAAAATTTGTTACTCAACTACGCCAAATAAGGTGATAATTGTTGCCAGATTTACATAATATTAAAGTTGACTCAGCAATTTTGCATGATTCGTGCCAAAGTAATAACAAAAAATCTAAAAAACAAACATATTATCTATCAAAAACTAACAAATTTAAACAACCTACCACAATGCAACTAATTAATGTTGCATTAAAGTTCGATAAAGTAAAGAAGTAACAATTAAAAAAAGAAAATGAGAGCAAATAATAACGAGAACAAAGTATGATAAATGCAGGGTATAACAATAGACAACAAGAATAATTTGGGGTTTTGGAATTGATATTTGACAGTTTGGCAATTATTATGATTACTTTGCTTAGCAAAGAGCTCTTTGAATCAATCTGGCGTCACAAGAAATATTTTAACATTCTTTCCAACTTTGCGTCTCAAGAAAAACAGCTTGCCAAAACTTTTATTGCTGCATATCGTCATATTTCTTAAGTTAAAGTATAACATGTGTGGTGTCGTTGAATTCGTCTTTCGATTACCTTTCTAAACATGTAAAAATATACAGGTTGTTCTATTTAAAATAAGAAAGTTGACGTCACTTTAGGCGATACTTTAAGGACCTCGCAGTATATATTGCTTTAAGAAAATAGTTTTCCTTTGTATTTTCAACAAATTGTACTAAAAAAATCTTATCCGTAGTTTCTTATTATTTTTTACGTAAACTCTTTATAACGTATCTTAAGCTTGACATTTTAAAATACTATATATTTTTATTGCGTTGTTCTCTTTTAATGCACAAATGTTTTTTTATATTAGCAGGCGCGGCATCTCAAAGAGAGCGATTGCAACAGATGTTGGAACACTTGCAGTTGGAATGTATGGTTTGTTGTGATAAACTCCGTCATACAGATTTGGTGTGGTCTTGCAAACAATGCTATAATATTCTTCATCTTAGTTGTATTAAACAATGGGCACATACTTCTAAGATGGAAACTGGTTGGAGGTGTCCAGCCTGTCAAAATAACTATTCAGATGTTCCAAAAGATTATTATTGCTATTGTGATAAAGTTATCAATCCTAAGTATGAGCCTGGAAATTTAGCGCATAGCTGTGGAGAAATATGTGGACGCAAAGGGAGAATTTGTGACCATACATGTGTACTTTTATGTCACCCAGGACCGTGTCCTGATTGCACTGTGCCAGTTTTCAGAGCGTGTGGATGTGGCGCTACCAAAGCGACGGTAATATGCAGTACAGACGTGCCCGTTACTTGTCAAAATATTTGTAATAAACTTCTGAATTGCGGTGTTCATGCTTGTTTGTCGACATGTCATCCTGGCGAATGTCGGAAATGCGAAGCTTTTGTTAGACAGGAATGTTATTGTGGAAAGTTGGGGCGAAAAATACGTTGTACTTCAGAAATACAGGGGGTTGAAGTTTTTGAATGTGATGATATTTGCGGTAAATTATTAGGCTGCGGAAATCATAAATGTCAATTAGTTTGCCATTCTGGATTATGTCCGCCGTGTGCAACATCAATTGAAGCCGTTACTACTTGCCCATGTGGTCAAACGAAATTAACTGCGGAAAGGACGTCTTGTTTTGATCCCATTCCTTGTTGTGAAAAGGTAAATATTATTTTATGCATTTGAGGAATATCAATCTTAAATTACTAAATTTCAGATTTGTAATAAGACGTTTGCTTGTGGGCAACCTAGTGATCCACATCACTGCCAGAGTAAATGTCATAGTGGCGCTTGCCCATCATGTCCATTAACCACAGTTGTAAAGTGTCGTTGTGGTTATATGGATAGAGAGATTATGTGCAGCAAGGTGACTACTAAAGCCGATGACGCACGTTGCGAAAAGAAATGTACCAAAGTAAGACACATGTTTACATTTAAGGAATGTTCTATTGCTAACTCTGTTTTTAGATGAGACATTGTTGCAAGCACAAATGCAATCAATTTTGCTGTATTGAAGTGGAACACATTTGTCCTCTGCCTTGTAACCGTTCTCTTTCTTGTGGTTTGCATCGGTGTGAAGATGGTTGTCACAGAGGTCGTTGCGCCCCATGCTGGAGGTCTAGTTTTCAAGAATTATATTGCGAGTGCGGTGCTAGTGTTATTTATCCGCCTGTCCCGTGCGGCACTAGACCGCCAATTTGTAATAAACCGTGTCCGCGCGTTAGAAGCTGCGGTCATGAAGCGTTTCATAACTGTCACATCGGAGTATGTCCTCCATGTACAGTTCTTTGCAAGAGATGGTGTCATGGAAAACACGAGCAAAGGACCACAATTCTTTGTCATCAAGACGATTTTAGCTGTGGATTACCTTGTGGTAACTTTTACATTCCGTTATATATTTTTCAGAAATTATACTTGGCGTATTCTTAGGAAAAAATATGCCGTGTGGTCAACATAAATGCATTCAAATTTGCCATGCTGATGAGTGTCTAACTCCTTGTATTCAACCGTGTCCAAAAATCCGACAAAATTGCGAACATCCATGCAATCATCCATGTCACGAAGGGGAATGTCCTGATATACCATGTAAACAAATTGTTCGTGTGACCTGTCAGTGTGGCTTAAGATCATCAACAAGAGCATGTATGGACTTGACAGGAGAATATCAAAGTATCGCAATGTCGCAACTTGCTTCTAAAATAGCTGAGATTCAAAAGGGTCAAGCCGTGGACATTACTGATATTGTAGGTAATCAGAAGAAATGTGGAGCACCTAAAACGTAAGTTTATCCCCAATGAGATTATAAACATGTAATTGTTCGCAAAATTTCAGGCTAGAATGTACCGAAGAATGTCGTGTTGCAGAAAGGAATAGACGTTTAGCTATTGGTTTACAAATAAGGAACCCAGATCTAAGTGCTAAGTTGACTCCAAAATATTCAGATTTTATGAGAAGTTGGGCAAAGAAGGATGCTCGATTTTGCCAGCATGTTTATGATAAACTTACGGAACTTGTGCAAAAAGCAAAGCAAAGTAAACAAAAGAGTCGCTCACATTCTTTTGAAACTATGAATCGTGACAAAAGAATATTCGTGCATGAATATTGTCAAATGTTTGGATGCGATAGTGAAGCATACGATGCTGAGCCTAATCGCAATGTTGTAGCTACAGCTTACAGAGATAAATCCTGGCTACCGAGTATTGGACTTTTGGAGTTGATACAACGTGAAAACGGTCAACGTAAAGTGCCCGGCCCTGTATTAGAGAACAAAAGTAATCCTTTTGTAAAACGAGAATTGGTTCCATTGAAGTCCTCTAGTAAATCGAATCATCCATCCACTCCTCCGGGAGAATATGTAGACTATTTTGACGATCCACCACTTTAATCTTTAGTACTATTTTTATTTAGTTTAGAGAACCGTTAACAAGTTTATTTATGTATGTAGGTTTCAGCGCGATAAATTTATCTTAGCTGCTTATTAAAAATTGTTCCCACTGTATTCATTTTACCATAATTAGGCGCAATTTCTTGTTCAAGTTATAAATCTAGTGGTAAAATCAATTATTCAAAAAAAGATTTTAAACGCATACCTACATACAAATGGTTACATACAAATAGTTGTGTTTCGGTAGAAAACAAAGGTAAGTAAGCTAACAAAAATACAGCTGTATAAGAACAATAATATTCTAAATTCAAAGATGATGATTTCAAGTGTTCTAGCGAAAATCTATACTGTCAATATTTTCGGCTAATACTGTATACATATATAGAAAAACGTTGGAATATAATAAAAATTTATAATGTCTACATATTTAAAATGGTGTCTGCTTTCAGCTTAAACATTTTAATAGATAGTGTAAGTAAATGTAACCACAAAAATATCTTAATGAACTTCTTAACATGACCGACAGTTCTAAGTCGTAGTTTGGTTAGTTAGAAGGCTGTAGAGGTTTTTATTCAGAAATATTTTTGTTTATTTATGTATAATCCGTATGATAACTTATAGTACTTGTTATGTTAAATTAAGTACATTAATGCATGTCCATGTATGAAATTCGAATTTAAATATGTCGTTGAATACGTTTTTTTTATTTTTAAAGTAAAGTAATATAGATATAGTTATGTTTAAGAATATGTTGAATAAAAATTGGATGTCTTAGATAAACGTTTAGCTATCTTAAATTCTCAATAGGAACTGACTACCTGGGCCTAATAAATGGGTTGAGTTATACCTTCTCTTGCCACTGCGACATATCGTGACCAATCACGAATCGTTTATACGTACGCAATGTATTACCGATTTATAAAAAAGCTTTTTATTAAGGTGATTAATTTATTTTATTGGTAGAAATTAATCGAAACTCTGCACTGACACCTACATACTCCACATAAAACGAATGAAAGATAAAATGCGCAACATTGATTATGCAATTATTGAAAGCTTAACAGGTACATTGTAGTACATATATAATTTTTTTTATTCGCTTTAGACTGCAAGTAAGTGCTAAATTAAGTAATAAATTTTAAACTTTCCTAGGAACATTGATAATATTGAATTACATGTGTAACTACAAAATTAATAAACTTATTATTACGATACTGTTTTCTGTACTACGAACCTAAACATATTTATATCAGCATTTTATTCATCTTTTTGCTTATTAATTTGAGCTCCTGTCAAACAAATCTTCATTAAATGTTGTTTCATGATCTCTTATTTGCTTCTTTCGGTAGATCAGTCATGTATTAAATTTTTGTACTTGTTTAATTCTTAGTGTTATTAAGTTTAATCTTGAATTTTAATAGAAGTTGCATATTTTTGTTTCTAGCCTTCATAATGATTTTTTATTTGTACATGGTATTTCCTTACAATTTAGCAAATGCTTGATATGAATGTTAAAAATAACTCAGTTACCAATGCGTTAGTTTTCTTTATGAGCCTATGCAATTTGATATCGACAATTGAAAAAATATTGGAATATATCATGTTTTGTCCATGTTTTTTTTTTAATTCTCTTATAGATCTTGCACATCTTTAATTTCATTTTAGTGGTAGAATTTCATATGTGCTCACAAATAGCAATTAACTAGATTTAAACCCAATGGTAATGCATAAGATAAAAAAAATTACTTAGAAACTGCAGTGAAATACGATAAATAACTAGAACAATAAAATCTACAGAAATAGAAATAGGAAAACAACACGGCGTCACCTGCTTGGCACAATCGGTAACAATGGAATCCACGATAAACGGTGAGCGAGAAATAAGCAACTGTTATAACATGATACAATGACCTATAGTCACAATGTCGATGCCCCGTACTTTGCATTCTTTGCGACACTTTGCTCTGGGTTTTATAAAATAATGTAAAGGTTGCTGCGTCTAACCCACTGAATGCGAATGTATAAGCGGCTATTTATGTATTCAACGAATGTTTTGTATGGTCAGGTATAACTCAGTATTATTAGAACACTTAGGACCATACACATATGCCAAAAATTATTTAAAATGATAGTTATAACCGTTATGAAGCCCTTGGATCGTAATATAATTATAATCAAAGACATTTTTAGTATTAAATTCGAAAGCTTCAGAAAAATGCTAGCTGTAGTAAAAATGTATAGTACATATTGTACTTCTATAGGCGAGTTCGGGTTTTCCTTCGGAGTAACTATTTACTCCAAATACCCTATTTACGCTCTTTCGCGTTCGGGAATGTCGTAGAGCTACTCCATCTATTCGTTTAAGAGTATGGGTTGCGTGATCCACTCATGCTTTACTCCTAATCCCCTCCACGTGCTCTATACTCTCGATCCGCTTCGAAGGAATACTTGAACTCGGCTTCTGTAATAATAACTATATTCTCAAAGGATCCTTGAAGTCATTGGTTGTGTCGCATAACTCTAGGACGACCTCCAGCACCGTCTAGTGTGAAGACACTGACATTTTTATTAAAAAATGAGTTGTATTCTTTTATTAATTGGTGTCCTCTGTGTGGCGGAACTCGCATCACTTATGCACACTAACGTCTAATGTTAATTGTCGCGTTATTGTACATTAAACACAGGTTTAACCACGACTTAACGCGCTGATTTGTTGTTATTATTAATGATGTTAGGCGGTAGCTCGGGTGGCGGTCTTTTTTGATACATCAAAACGATTTAGCCCGTCATTCATCGCGTTGTTTTGGCTATACTAGCATTGTGTATTGTGAAGGAAACAGGTTAGAGCGTAGTTTACGATTTTAATAGTACACAATAGAGTGATCGAATGAAAAAATAATCGAGTGTTTAGAAGTGTTTCAAATAGACACTCATATAATATACCATTGCAGCAGCCTCAACCTTCATCTTGAAATGATTTAATTGAAAAACGCGTTAACTAGACGTCAAATGCAAGTGTAGCCATTCACTTTACCGCGTAGTTTAATGTATATTTTTAACGCCATAATTGTTGGGATAATGGACGTTAAACGTTAACGTTACTGTCGCCCCAGCATTACAGCTGGTTTTTGCGACGCTAAGCAACCTAGCACTCTTGTCTCCTGGAACGCGGAGTTCCGAGGAATCCACAGAATCGTCTCGGTCAGCCTAGGAAGCTGGTGCTGGAAATATCAAGTTTCCATGGCGTTGAAGCTTATTTGAAGGATTTTTCCTGCGTACACCTAAGATGCGAAGGTTGGCAGGTGAAAGGTGCACTCCGTAGGGCTTTTATACAAACCAGATATACGATTAATTACATCTTTGATAAAGGATGCTACACTACACTGTAATATATTCTCATATTTATTTTACAGAATATCTTTGACAAAGATCTTTGATAGTGTAATACCCGCCTAATGTAGCATCTTCTATCAAACATGTCATTGATCCTGTATCTAACTTGTATAAGTCAGATACAGGACAAAATCTATATTATCAAATATTTTATAAAACTGTGACAAAGATCTTTGATAGCGTAATAACCGCCTAACGGAGAAGAGACAATCGTCGAGCTCCTGCCATAATGTCCTCTTCAATAAATCTGCCATTCCTTGCGACAGTTTGGCGAATGCGTTGTTGGGCCGCTCCAAGAGGATTGAAAATTATTTCTTTGTTGCCACGTTCTTGAGTTGTTCTGGAGGGTCCCGACAAAATTGAGATCCGGATCCACTGTCCGATTCTCGGATCCAAATCCATTATCCAATTCTCGGATCCGCTATGCGCTTGCCGGATCCGAATCCACTATCCAATTCTTGGATCCGGATCCGCTATCCGATTCGGATACGTTATTTTGCAATATAGAAAGTGTTTAATAAAGAAAATATCAAATTTGTGTTATATGGAAAAAAAGTGTAATAGTTTTTAATATCCGTACATTCAGAATAATACTAGGTTTCCATCCGCTCAATTTAAAGTTACTTTGCATTACATAGGTGTTCAGTAAATCTGGCGATTATTACAGCTATGTTGTTTGATAATTATTCGACCTACTGCAGGTAGTTGCTCGGAAAAGCTGTTAGAGAACGGGGCTGGATCCACGTTATCGGATAATGGATTCGATCGGATAAAAAATCCGGATTTGTGTTATAGGATAGCGAATCCGGATTCGAGTTATCGGATAGCGAATCCGGATTCGAGTTATCGGATAGCGAATCCGGATTCGAGTTATCGGATAGCGAATTCGGATTCGAGTTATTGGATAGCGAATCCGGGTTCGAGTTGTCGGATAACGGATCCAGATCTGAGGTTTCGGATAGCGGATCCGGATCTGAGGTTTCCGATAATGCATCCGGATAACACCATAATCCGGATATCGGGCTAGTAAATTATCGGGATCCGGATAACAGCTCCAGCTAAAATGGCAAGGATGTCCTGAGTGACAGCCACTGAAGGTTTCTTAGCCTAAATGGATTTCATGCCTCATTACAAAGGCATTACAACTAAGACTACTGCGAAGATATAGCACCCAAAAAGTAGTTGCATACCATGCATCACGGCTCCTTATCACATCACCACTCTCAAGGAATTAACTCTGTTAGTCGTCTGAGTAGCCGATGGATTGGAGCTAGACTATGGTCCAACCGTCCGTCTAGATGATCTTCAAACCAAAGAAGTGTGTTGTTGCTTCAAGGTTAACTCAGTCTTAATAACTTTTGATCCATTGACAGGGGTCACCATGCACGTACAATTATCGGGTCTGGAGTCTATGCCGGTCCGAGCCACGTAACTAGCCGATGCGGAAGCGCCGCAAGACCCTCTCGTCACATCAAGGACCCAATTAGTCGAAAAAGCATACGAATGAGTTATAATTAAAGCTAGTCACCGCGTAATCAGTCAAGATTAAAAGGTAAGTTTTTTGTAGCGTATTGCTTGTTTCTTTAGCTCTGGTTATAATGCATGTATTTATAGCGCTTGAGATATTGTTATGTATTTTGGTACATATATTAAAAACCCAGCATTTGATATGCAATGCGGGAAACTACTTCAATCCTAATTCGAACAAATGCACATACCTTGTGCGTGGACGGAAGATAATTTCCTTCCTGAGCAATTTAGAGAAGAAATTTTCAAATAAAAAATATTCAGAGACAAATGCTGCACAACGTAAAATTATACTCGAATATACATGTTCAGTTTCCGCAGCACAGAATACAAATTTGTTTTTTTAAATAAAACTTTAGATGCCCTTCAATTCATATAAACTTTCATCAATATACCCTATACCTTGGTTTTTGAGGTTATTTGAAATTTTTGTGAAATGCCACAGTTTCTTTAACGGCCGATATCTTAAGCGTCTTACACGCTAGGGTGGTGATTCAAATTTTATTGGATTGAGTATTTCTTGGAGTTTCAGACAATACATTGAAAAGTTTTTTAAATATCAACCAGTCTATAAGATAGCGATCGAAATCGTTGTAATATAATGTAATGTAATTTTTTTAAATGGAACATTCTGTATATTTTTCGACGATCTGATGGAGGAACTGTTATAAATTTTTTCTTACAAACATTTCCCTATACCTAAAATGTATCGTTCTTTAGTAAATTAATTATGAAGCTATGCAGATAAGTTTTTTACTAAAATGCATAGTGCTGCGATGAAATAGTATAAACTTTTGTTTTTCTAGACATTCATTAAAAATAAAGTGTAATATTTAATTTATGCACACAATTTCAATCTATTCAAGGCGAACACCATATTCCTTCATACAAACTGTAATCCGATCCCTTATATTTTATTGAACATTTACTAACATCCCCGGAGTATTATTTTGTGTAATGACCACCTTAGGCATTGCTTTAAGAAATTCATTCAGGAAGTTTTTTCATAAACACATCTAGCTAAATTGCGAAATTTTTTAAACATCTTTCAGTGTATTCTTATATCTTTTACTGCTGAAAAAACTTAGTGTATGATGCTTTAAATAAATCTATTGCTTTTATATCTCTCTAATCAACATTTGTCTACTTATTTTCGTTATTTATACGTGCTAGCTAACTTGCCTGACAATGTATGTAGAGAAATAATAATTACTTCGAGTAGATGATGGAATTGTATCAAAAAGGATAACGTTTACACATTTGCTTTAATGAATATCTTTAGCGAACCAAAATTTTATGTATTTCGTCATAGCACTCTACGTATTTAAACGAAAAACTTATCTGTATAACTTCGTATTTAATTTGTTTACAAAAAAGATTCTAGAAGACCTGCTTTATTAGATTTTGTATAAATATACAGTATGTTCTATTTAAAGAGATTGAAATAACATAAATCAAATCTGGCAACGATATCGATGACCTTTCTATAGAATCTGGTTGATATAAAAAAAATCTTCGATGTCTTGCCGAAAACTCCAAAAAATACTCAATCGAATAAAATTTGAATCACCCCTCTAGCATATAAGGCGTTAAAGCAACAGTGGCATTTCGAAAAAATATCAAATTATGTTTATTATCTCAAAAACTAAGATAGATGGGTATAGGGAATATTGAAGAATTCAAACTTGCGTCGTGCGCAGCGGAAACTGAACCGCCTGTATATTTGAATTTAATTTTATGTTATGCAGCATTTATCTCCGAATATTTTTCGTTTGAAAGTTTTTTCTCTAAATTGCTTAGGAAAGGAATTATCTTCGGTCCACGTACAAGCTGGACACGCTGTATACTACAACGCCATGGCAAAGAAAATCTTGCAATCAATTTGATCACAAGAGCATATTAAATATGTATACCTATTCAATTTTCTAAATTAGTTTTTCCATTTGTTGCTTCAGTATCGCTTTCAGTCACACCCGAAATGTATGGGATAGTCTATAATGTATACTTCTTGGTTCCCATTTGTTATGCATCGGTGGCATTAGATCGTTTTATTAGTAAAAAAACTACTTTTAATCAACATGTTAAAATTTTAAATGAAAGTGAGAATTATGTTTGGATTGAATATTACTACGAATGGCACAAATATAATAGAAGAAAGAATATTACTAGTAGTCAAATTGAAATGGATGGAATGGTTGATATGTTCACGAATAAGAATCTCTTCAGCCTACGGAGAGACGTACTAGATGCTTTAAATTTAGAGTGAGAAATATTTTAGATGAACCTGCATTGTTTCTAGTGCTAATTTCAAATGTAATAATTTTATCACAAAAAAGGGTAGAATTTTTGTGGAATAAAATTTAACACCAAATGTTGAAAATGGTTTATAACCAAAATATACTTAAATATGAACCACGAAGTATCTAAAGTTACTAGTAATTTTACTGCAAGTCTTTATGGTAGTTTCATAGTTCTTCTCGGTGCTTGTCCTTTCATGAACGTTGTGCGGATCGTTTTTCTAGAGCTTTCAGCGGTAGAATTGTACAAATAAAATTACCGTGAAAGTAGTTGGAATTTATCAAGTATTCCAGTTCATTTTTCTGTTGACAATTGAGTTCACAGTTACGAATATGGTCGTGCGAGTGTTAAATATTTACATTCTATAATAGAAAATTGGAGTTGAGAGGAACATATTATAAAGTATCCCTTTACAAGGTATCCGTTTCAAAACCAGATGCGAGGAAATAGTTTAATATACACGAGAACGTAACTACAGAAAATATCTCTCAATTTACTTGCATATATTTAGGCTAGTTACACGACACGGCAGATCCGCGGACCGGCGCTTTCCCTGGGAGAAAAAAATGCCGAAAAAAGCTGTAATACAGACAAGTTAATGATGCTGTGCACACGCAAAGCAATTTCCCCGTATGCAAATCATCATAAACTTGTGTGTACTACAGCTTTTCTTAGCATTTTTTTTTCGCCCAGCGAAACCGTTATCAAAATTTGAAAAGTGTCATATTCAAATCATGTCTTCTACTGTTGATATGGATCTTCAATAAGACTACTTTCTTAAATGTGCAATATTAGCTATTATAGAGAACCATACGTTTTCAGAGTAAATGCTCGGCAAATAAATTCAAGTTCGGATAAGACTTCCTATTTAAAAACCAATGATACAGCTTTCTTAAATTCTCTTATCGATGTTGATGTGGAGTCAATTGAATGTGTACTTCCCATAATTGAGAGCAAGTAATGTAAATTTTCATCAATTTAGATATTTTATTAATGTTCTACTTTTTGTTTTGCAGATTTATTTTAGTATATAAACCTGAGAAACTAAGTTCTTCAAAGGACATTTTCATAATAACTTTTACTGGCACTTTGTGGTTATTATTTATTTGTATTCTTGCAATATCTGTTGTGCTATTCCGTATTTGCACAAAATATTACCACGTTGTATATCAAGATCACTCCTTGTGGTCATGGATTGACATCGCATTCTGGGCTATTGCAGCAAGTTGTCAACAAGGTTAGAAATATGTTTATTATATTTTATACAGAGTTAGCCATTTGTAGTCCATTCGTTTTTTTGAGAAGTAAGATCTTTAATCCACATTTTCTTAGTAAAAAAAGAACATTATATTAGGTTTGTTTCTGCAGCGATTTAAAATCGTTTGAGATCGTTAGAGCATGCGCATTACAAAAATAGTGTTCGTGCAGTTAAAACGCCGAACTCTGACTATTAGTTTGACGTAATTTGGCGTTCGTGCGGATCTCCAAATTAATTTCTAACCGTTTGCTGGTAGTTGCTCCAGTTTGAAGATTATCGTCCAGTGACCCATCAGACGCATGCGCATTGTTATATTGTGAAGTGAAAAGTTGTGTTATAGGCTTCACGCGTGTTTTATTCATGTCGGTGGTTTTGTTAGGAATTAACAGTTCCTTTAAGGTTGTAATAAATTTGTAATTCTGTCTAAACATTCCGCGTTTATTTCTTTTTGCGCTTACCTATTTTTGTAATATTTGAATGTAAGATAAATCTATTGTTTTCATCTGCATATTTGAGTATATTTTCTCTCTTAAGTCTATTAAATACGCTTGTAACTTATACATCGCCTGATAATTGTAAAAAAAGCGTTGTTAAATTAGTTTCAAATCAGTTTTAGTTTGCGCATGCGTAGATGAATTCAAATTAACCTCTGATCAAACTATCACAAATCGGCTGCGGCAACAAACCTATAAAAACAGCAAAAACAAACATTTTTTTTAATAGTAATCACCACTTTTCCTCTAGTTTTCGATGTACTTTAGCCATTAAAAACGAATGTTGACATAAGTGCGTTTATGCAGCAAATTAAATTAGCACTTAATTTAAGAATGTTGGAAATATTCAAGGCCTTAATTTTAGTGTGTATGAGCTCACTTCATACTAATTTTTAATAAGCAGCTATATTCATGAATGTTGTTCCTTGTACTTATTTACAAATATTAGGCACTTATCATAAGTAGAGTTGGCCACGCGCGCCAACGGGCAGCGGCGTTGTTTCGATTAGGCCTCGGATTCCACAGAGCTATTTTGTGTAGATGTTTGTTGTCGTAAATACTTTCGCGTAGTTGTTAAATAAAAATAAAATAATGCGTGCTCAAACACTTACCATTTTACGAGTCCTCCGTGAAATCGCAAAGTGAATAATGTCTGTTAAATATCTGCAACATTAGATATGTTTCAACAGTTGTTTCGACAGACCGAGTGCGGCGCGAGGAAAAAATGTGTTTATATGCAGAGAACGAACGTTCTACATCTAGTGACGTTATATTTGCGTAATTAAAATATTCTTTGAAACAACTTAACGGTTCTGTTGACGCACCTTCACAGATGTGTCTTAATGTGCCAAAACCAGAATCTTTCTCTAAAACACTTTCATATTTTTCTAGAACACAAACATTTTTTTTTATGATAATAATTTATTATCATAAATATTATGAGAATATTAAGAACGTGGTTTTACAATTCGATCCAAAGGAAGCTGCCGCTAGCAAGAAAAGCCAGTCGAAATTTCAAGATAGTCGGGTTAAAACAGATTTAAAAATTATTCACAACAATTACTTCGGACTAGCGGAGGCAATAGAAAAGTTACAAGATCCTTCGGTGTCGTTAGTGGAATCTGGGCAAATAGTGCAACATGTTCACGCACAGTTATGCGCGATAGAAGACGCAAAAAATGTTTGTGTTCTAGAAAAATATGAAAGTGTTTTAGAGAAAGATTCTGATTTTGGCACATTAAGACACATTTGTGAAGGTACGTCAACGGAACCGTTAAGTTGTTTCAAAGAATATTTTAATTACGCAAATATAACGTCATTAGATGTAGAACGTTCGTTCTCTACATATAAACACATTTTTTCCTCGCGCCGCACTCGGTCTGTCGAAACAACTGTTGAAACATATCTAATGTTGCAGATATTTAACAGACATTATTCACTTTGCGATTTCACGGAGGACTCTTAAAATGGTAAGTGTTTCAGCACGCATTATTTTATTTTTATTTAACAACTACGCGAAAGTATTTACGACAGCAAACATCTACACACAATAGCTCTAGTGGAACACGAGGCCTAATCGAAACAACGCCGCTGCCCGTTGGCGCGCTTGGCCAACTCTAATTATCACTCACTGGATAAGAATCGTAAAAGTTGACAGCATTAGATGTTTCCACAGTTGTCTCGTTGAACGATGTTCGCTGTGGTGAAAAAATATGTTTATATTTTGAGAAAGATCGTTTGACATATACGGTTGTAATACATGCATGATTAAAACACTCGGTTAATGGATTAGTCGATGCACCATCACAAATTTGTTTTAATGTGATAAAATCGGAATCTTTCTCTAACACTCTCGAACTTTTCTAAAACGCGATTATATTTTGCGTCCTGTATAGTGCGTAGCGCTGTATGTACTTCGTCCACTATTTGCAGTGGCTTCATTAACGACAACGCTTTATTTTGTAATCGTTCTATTGCGTCATGTAATCCTTTACAGTTGCTGCGAATAGTTTATGACTCTGTTTCAACGGAAATATCTTGAAATTTTGCCTGGCTCTCCTTCATAGCTGCAGCTTCAGCATAATAACGAGGCATAATATTCAGCATAATAAAGATCTACCTGCAACTATGTTCCCCAACGTGTAAGAATCGGCTGTGGTGGTCACGAATACCAGGAAATGATCGCGTGAAATGATCGAAGACGTTTCGGAGATTTGAAAAACACTTTTTTCTATTTGCTATTAATGCATCTACCCCGGATGAACATTGTCGACTAGTTTCTGCCACAAGATGTAAAGCATGCACTTTACACGTAACATGTGAGCACTTGCAACCGTGTTCAAGAAGAGAACAGCCTACCGAACGCACAATCGCTCATAACGTTTTCTAACGTACTAACAAGGGAACATCCCGAACTCGTAAATTCGAAAAAAATTGAAACTTTGTGGAGAAGTAGTCCTCACCCCAAGATGTTCGAAGTCATTTTCCTTATCGGCCCAATTTCGTTTTAAGAAGGTGAAACCACCCCGGAAATTTTACTTGATTTTCTGTTTTTTAGACATAATTCGATAATGGTTGGACCAAATACATCAAAGTTATATATCAAAATAATCGTCTCTTTGAGCGCTATTACATAATTTTCTATATGTTCAATTGTATTTAAAATGCATAAAATGAACTTGTGATTATTTTTTTGGTTATCTCTATTTTCTTTATTTCTTATAAAAACATTTGATTCCAGTTATGAAATTTCGGATTACGAAATGTTTTTTGAACCAATTAATTCCGTAAACCGAGGTACCACTGAATTTTGTATTTCTCCTGTTGACAATATATATATATATATATTGTTATGTTATGTTCAACGTTGTATCTACGACAACAACTTCTCTCGGTTGTCACTTCGGTACTGACCAAATGTCAGGCTGGCCACTCGTTGGTAACTAAATTTCCCTCTTGCGGGGATAATTGGAAATTTCTTCGTTACCATCCCCCCCTCAGCCAACCGTCCTTGCAGCGAGGACATTATAATTTAAAAAGTCCAGATAATGACGAGTGTGGGGTATCATGGATAAATCTACTCGTTTATTAATTTTTCTAGTCACTTATTTCGTTCAAATTAATGTAAAAATCGTCTGGAATAAGCAACAGCATAAGTTGCAAAGTACAACAGATATAATATTTCATCAATTAAATCTTTATCTGAAAGGTTTCTGTAAATGAGCAGTGGATTTTCTCATTTAAAGCTTGTTGGTGACAGTTCGAACCACAGAATCATTAACAAACAACCTCCTGGTTAAGTCACTGCATTCGTTCTCGTATGTTAATATCATTTGATTGAAAGTCATCGAAAAGATAGTTTCTATTTGAGTTAAATTATCAAAATTGGCTGTGAAATGAAACAATCGCCGGTCTTTCGCGATTTAAAATAAAAGAAAGGTGAACGACGCCATACATTTTCATCAATCTTTATTCGGCTTTGGTTGAATCAAAGTTTGTCTTAAATCCAATCCCAAGATAAGTGTTCGTTTGTGTATTTAAAGTATTTATTAGAAAAGAAAAAAGGGTTGAATATCAAGAGCAGGCAGTTCCTGTAGTGGGTATATAAACAGAGGGTTTATATACATTGGCATCGTTCGAAAGTTTAAAGGTTAGTTAATTTTTAAATCTTAAAATTCGTTAATTTCATTTTACTGAGTTGGAAATTCATTCAAAAATTGCTGTAAAGGTATCTAGGGATACCCCTGAACCTACAAGAATCAGTTATTCGAATTAAATTAGAAAATTTAACAAAATTTGAGAAAAACCCCCGATAAAGATATTTCAATATATTGTATTTAAGTCGGGGTTTCTGCTGAACAGTGCATCAACTTTTTGAATTAGTTTACTTCCAATATCACCGAGAATACTTTTTAATTCATTGACAGTGTCGTTTAATGTATTGAACGCGTCTCTCAATCTTATATTTCGACTTTCGAAGTATTGTATCGTCGGTGTAAAGTGTCTGATATGGAGAATAAATATCTTAAAAACCTAATACTAATAATGAAATAACGAATAGATATAGTAAATATATGTAGAATAATTTGAGGAGAGCTCGATGCGAATACTACAACTGCATACCATTGACTGATTCCTCGATCTTGAAATAATCACGCGTACATCACATGCTCTGCATACGGCGCTGCTGCGGCTGACGTCATCCCATATAATTTTGCCGTTCTCTGTAGATCATAAGCGGGAAGTCGCGCACAGCGATTCGGTTCCCTCTGTATCGTTCACCCAATAAAAACAATATCTAGAACTATTATTATGAACCAATAACTAACCGCGAAAAATTGTCTTCCTACACAAAATTGCAATTTCTAAGGAATGATTTATGCTATAAATTAAATCAAATGCTCAAAAATTCCCCCGTTTTTTGTTGATATTGCGTTAGACACCGAAAAAATTTGGTTTCCTAGGCGGTGTACATCTTAAGCTTAAAATAGAAGTGTTTTTGCATAGAGTAGCTTTTCATTATTTCGTAGATTTAAAAATTAAATCTACTTACAAACATATTTCTGATTCCTTAAGTGTTTTTAACAAATACAAATTACATAAAATATTTTTATATTTCTGTTAAAATTATGTATATTATCCTAATACTAACTAATTAATTATTCAATAAAATTTCAGGTGTCAGTTATCCACCACACAAGTTTGCGAGCTGTTTGATTTTTCTACTGGTTTATTTGCTAGCTTATTTACTTTACACCGTCTTCACTGCAAGAATAACATCCACTCTGCTACAAGAAACATCTGCCAAATTTATTTCGGATACAACCAATATGAAATTCGTTACTTTGAACATCACACACGATCTAGGCGAAATACAGATGAATGTAAGTATTAGTATTACCTTTATGCGCTATTAAGTGCATTTTTATACCACTAGACAGACGTAATATGACAATTAAATAACGAGGTTTTGTTAAATTAAAAGGTATATTAAATAGTACAGTGAAATTCGGGTTGCAGGCCCTCGCAACGGGTCCTTTCTAAAACGACGCAACGCTTCCAACGATATTCTCATCTCGAAAAGTAGTATCGGAACCCCTCCGTAGTCGCGCTAAGTGATCCCTCGGATGTCTTTATCATATTCGAAACAGCTGGTTTTAATATGGCTTTTCATTTTGAAGAAAAACAAGCCGCAGGAAGTGAGGTTAGTGGAAGCTGCAGCAAACATACGTTGTGAGACAAGTCTAGGCGAACGCAGGCCATTTTTTTCAAATGCTTCAAAATTTCGAAATAAAACAGAATTGACTATCTGGTCATTCGGCACAAATTCCCGATGAATCACATTTTAGTGACCAAAAAAAAAAAAAGAAATGGGCATGGTCTTGATTTGTGACTTTAACATCCTGGCTTTCGTTGGTCGTAATTCACCGGTTGACTTCCCTTCATTTCCAGTCATGATTGTGCTCATCGGGTCGCAGTCCTGTTCCTTAACGAGCTGCAACGTTTTATTCCTCTTTTAACGTCTTATCACCTCAGGTACCCATCACCAAAGTGTCAGAAATATATACGTCGATCGGAAGTAATAAATGCACTAAACATGCAACATACGCTCTGCATTACCTACTGATTGTAATAATGCAATTCTCGCAGTTCGGCGGACCCAACTGGTAGGGACTATTGGAATCGAACGAGAAAACTATTTTTGGCCCTCTCGCAGACATACCGCAAATATCTATCTTTCATAATTGGTTTGTAACTAGGATTTCGAAGTTTGTAGCATGTTTGGGTGGTTTATAACATTATAACTATAGTAATTGTGGTTTAAAATGTTATTCGCCAAATTCATGCCGCGTCCCCATTCAATTTTGCACATTTGTTTGTAGTTTTCAGTGAATTATAATGGATTTCTATTTGAAGTTTTCGTTTAAAAATTAGTCTTTGCAAAGCTCCCTATACGGACAAATTTAACAATTACGAAGAATGGATACGAAATAGTGCCAATACCACCGCATTTCCACTGGCGCGCACCAGATGGCGTTGGCATCCTCTGAGCTGATAAAAGACAGTTACGTGAAGGCTTGCTGTGAGTGGTGACAGGCGAATGTGACTCAGTAGTATTGTAAGGTGGCTTGAAGTGCGGAGCGAAAGAGAAAGCGCCCGAACAATA
Organism: Dynastes maya; assembly: GCA_029619315.2. Taxonomy (NCBI): domain Eukaryota; kingdom Metazoa; phylum Arthropoda; class Insecta; order Coleoptera; family Scarabaeidae; genus Dynastes; species Dynastes maya. The sequence continues at coordinate 43,786,438 of JAROYE020000001.1, forward strand.
TGTTTACAAAGCAGGAACAACGCTGTTAGATAAAAAACGAAGTTGCAGTGGGTCATAATGCGCAACACTGTTATCAGGACCTGCGGAATGCATGTGGCGATGCTGCGTTGCCATAACGTACAGTGGCACGATGGGTGAAAATGTTTCGTGAAGGAAGGGATGTCACTCAGGATCAACATCGTTCCGGACGACTCCAGGTTGACAACCAAACAATTCAGCTCGTCGCTGGTTTCATGGAAGCTGATTGACGATGGACTTCGCGGGAGTTAGCTGCAGAGGTATGCAAATGCCACAAAACTGTGCTTCACATTCTGCACGACATCCTTGGATATCGCAAGATTGCAGCGTGATGGGTACCTCATACGTTGTCCGAGGTGTAACGTTGGCATCGTTATGCACTTGCACAGGATCTTTTGAACCGATACCAAAGGGAAGGTAACGATTTCATCGAACGGATCGTCACAATGGATGAAACGTGGGCTAGGTCCTACGAACCACATTTGAAATGACAATCCAGTGAATGGGGACGTCCTAGTTATACATAACCCTAAATCCAATCTTTGTATAAGGGCTGCGTTTATGTATGTAATAAATTTACCTACATTTATTTTTTAACACGAACAAGAACTAAAGACGGCTCTTCTGAATGTGTTTTTTTTATTTGTATAATAATTCTATATATAAATATATTATATTTGTTAAAAAAAAAAGAAGGGGGGGGGGGGTGAAACGATGAAAAACAAATTTTCTTTATCCAATTTGATTTAAAAAACCTGTTAATGAACAATTTATAAACAAAAAAACAAACTCAAGTACAAAGAAAACAACAAACTAAAAGGCATTGTTCAAACACATAAAACAAAAAAGTTGCAAATAAGTTTTCTTACTTAAAAAAAGCTTAATCTAAAATCAAATTAAGGTGTCTAGATCTTTTGGCCGCAAAATCATTAATGGACGCACTATCCAGACACAACCCTCATTAAACAAAACAAACTCTAAAATTAGACAAAAAGCTAGGGTAACACGTAATTTTCAAAAATGTTTATGAAAATAAGTAACTCCGCAAATGTACAAGTTTCACTACATATAAAATATATAATAGTTGCTTCGTTTTCGATTTTCGAAAACTATTCTAAAATTCGTACAACATGCGGAAATACAAAGTTTTTACAAATCACAAACTTTTATATTTCTAATATCCATAATTCTACTTGTCGGGTCTACAATTTCAGGTAGTAGAGCTGAAAAATAAAATTTTTCCAACTTTGGTAGCATTTTGTTCTAAAAACTCTTGTTTCTGTGAATAATCTCACAATGGAAAGCTTTTCTAAAGTATTGACACCCCCACAATTATATGATATAGCTGCCGCGTAGCATCTATATTTATAGGACGAACCCAAGGAAAAGTTTATTCTTTTTCCTCCTATAAATTTATTACCGATGAAATTACCTATGTACATGTTTCAGCTGCGTTACTCTCCACATCACACAATAAACTCGCAGTATTATGTGCAACTCTGTTTAAGACTCTACTGAAGGATTCAAATAGAAATCCTTCCTTCACAAATTGTGGTTACAAATTCTCTTCTTCTTCTTTTGGGCCTTTGCAGAAATACGCCGTACAATTCTCGTGAGAGCCGCAAATATGCTGCGGTCCGTTTAATATCTCTTGCTTTAACTTTGCAATTTTGATATGCAACGGATAATTTTCCTTTTTCCTATATTTTATGGCGCTGATGGTACCAGTTCTAAATTTTAATATATTGTTTTTTAAAAACAGTTTCAACGCTGGGTTTTGTCTAGAAGTTCTTCTCAACTCCTTGGTTTTGTTGCAATAATATAGTTACGGCATTCTATTTTTTCACTTATGTCGATAAGGTAAGAATCTTTTTATACACGCTGCTGTCTCCATCACCAATAATTTTGCCGTATTTGACACCATGCATTTTTATTGAGTTCTTAAAGCTTTCCAATAAAATATCTGCCACCATAGAAGTTGAAGTACCAGTCCAGCTTCTGCTACATTTATGTGGCGCTATTTTTTTTAAGTGCGTTTTGTTTGCAAACACCACAATATTTATTCCTAACACCAACAAAAAGTATTTTTCTCGTTCTTGCGCCTATAATGCAAGCCACACCAGAGAGAGCATTGTAATTGTTTTTTTAAAACCTTTTACTCCACGCGCCATTTACAATAACTGTAATAATAGGAACTCCGTCGATTACATCACCAGCTTCAGTAGCCAAAGCGGCTTCTTCTTTCCCAGTTTTAGATATTTCTTCCGAGAAACATGCTTCTATGGAATTGTGCACATTCTCTGAATATTTTTGATGCTTCCCTGGAGATTTGAGGAATATTCAGTGCAGCACAGAATTCAGAAAGTTGTGTGTAACCTACACCTACAGACATTGCACTCGTTATAGTTGCCTTATTTACATCTGAATCAAATGAATCCTTCAATCCACACACTTTGCACACTGTGAAAAATCTGCTTTTTAATCCAATTTTGATTTGTTTGACTATTTCTATGTCGAAGAAGCTACATTCCAGTCTTATACGTTTAATATTTTTGAGCGACTGAAACAAGTGATTAATGTTGGCGATTCGACGACCAGTGATTTTATTTTCCGCGGAATCTTTTGCGGTGTTATCCATTTCAATCTCCAATTGAGGTTCTTCGCCAATAGATATGTGATCGCTTTGTGTACAGCTAGATGAAAGCGGCAGAAATCTATAAAAAAATACGTAATGCAAAATGCAAGAAATGAATGAAATACAATCGCGAAATTAGGTTACAGTTTTTCCAGATTAACTAAATACGACAATAAAAAAGTAGTATCATTTAACGGCTTTCGTAATATTTGAAAATATTAACATATTAACATAAAGTTGATACAAAGTCAAGCAACATTTTTCTAATAACGAGATACATACATATATCTATAAAAATATACATACATACCCGTCTTTTCTCTTCTTCCAAGCACTGATCATAATCGGCTCTTCCGCTTTTTGAAAATGCATAACTTACCTTCGGTTAAGTAAAAAATAATAATAAAAGTAGATGGAATCTGCACAACTAATCTGGAAAATAATGTTTTACATATATTGTTAATTGTACCTCATATTAGTTAATGCTACTTACATTCTTTAAAATACCTATTATTTCAGACTCTTGAAAAAGACTAATTTAATTAAGAAAGTAAAGCACAAAAAATACGTAAAACACTTGTAGCATAGAGGGCTGCAAAACAGTGCACTTTTAAATATCTCTTTCTCTACCCCACATCACTACTACGCCTACGTTGTTTTTGCACGTTCTCGGTTACTAGGGGCGGTAACTATTGACTCGCCCGTTGCGCGATTCACATCTGACAAAGTACAAGCGATGCAATATGTATATGCAACTGAAATTACATGAAATCGTGAACGCTCTGCAAGGTTGGTAAAATGTGTGTATTTTAAAGATTGTCTCAGTTCCTATCTTGCAATACTTGCCCGAAAGTTTGTGGACGGAGGGGCGAAGGACGCATATTTTTATGTCATTGGTAGTAATATAGTGTTATGTTACAAATAACAATTAAAAGATTTGAATAGGGAGATAATTAGTTTTGTTTTTATTTTAAGCTTTTTACTTACAAAAAAGAAAATGAAATTTATCTGATTAAATTACTTACAGTTATGTAGTGGCGTGTGTTTGATATGTGTGTGTGTGTATAATCCTAATGGTTCTTTCTTCCCTCTTATCTTAGAGCCCTTTGATCGTCTTCTTCAATTAAATTTCTTCGAATTACTTCTTAAAATTTTCCAACTGATTTAATATTCTTGACAATCGTTGGTGATGATTTATGGTTCACTTAAAATGCTTTTCAAAACATTTGCAGTGATAACTTTGACGGTATTTTAACTTTTATATTGCAATTTCTAAATATCAATCGAAAGATTTTGTTTTCTGTCAGAATTGTTTTCGTTGCTAACTTCTGTTTTTTCTCGTCGTCCCTAGCATTGCCAATCTAACGACTCGATATTTAATTTTGATGTTTTGAAGATCGAATTCGGTGTCGCAGGTGACGTAAGGGATTTTGACGATTATTTCCAAATATAGTGTTTTTTGTGTGTGTATATGTCATTTTTACAAATAATGTTTTCAAAATATAAATAACTTAAAATAAGCTGAAATTTTGATTCTCCCCTGTAACATATCATTAACCAAGTCCTTTTTTTTTTTTTAATAAAAGATCAATAATATAAATAATCAATATTAATCGAAAATAATTCAAGTTCCACATAAAACTCTATTAAAATCTAACATCAGTGAATTTGGATATAATATTAATTAGAATGAATTTAGCAACATATTAACATACGCTTTTCATGTTAGAACATCCCACTACAATAGATATACTTGTTCGTAACAACGTTTAAATTAATGGATCTCATATGTTCTATATTCCACTACCACTGACGTCATTGCGCACCCTATTTTTAAACCGATACCACCTTTAAAGTAAATGTATTCTACCAACCTTGGTTCTGGCCGATCTTCGGGCACAATAACACCAGAAAATGTGGAGCGTGTGCCACTTGCGATTGCAGAAAATCGTTGTTGGACTGTTCGTGAATTAGAAAGTGACCTTGGCATTCCAAAAACATCTGTTTGGAGAATTTTAACGGAGAATTTGAGAATGAGACGTGTGTGCGCGAAATTCATTCCAAAATTGCTTACAATAGAGCAGAAAATACTTCGCTTTGACGTCGCTCGGGATAATTTGGAAATGGTCACTAACGATGAAAATGTGCTCAAAAAGATCATTACTGATGATGAATCGTGGGTCTTCACAGTGGACACTCCCATCCGAGCTACGGCCGAAAAAAGCGCGTGTTAAGTCCTTGTTGATTGTTTTCTTCGATTATGAAGGTGCTGTGTATCATGAATATGCTCCGAGAGGTCCAACAATCAGTAAGGAATTTTATCTTGAAGTTCTGAAAAGATTGCGTGACGCAGTGAGAAGAAAACGGCCGCATTTTTGGTAGAGCGGCGACTAATTTCTTCACCATGATAAAGCGCCATCGCATTCAGCGAACCTAGTGTAACAGTTCTTGGCAAAACACAACATCACACAACCTTGCCAGCCTTCATACAGTCCCGACGTAACCCCCCTATGACTTTTGGCTATTCCCAAGATTGAAAATTGCACTGAAAGGGCACCGGTTCGACGACATACAGACGATTCAAACGAATGCGACAAGTGCACTCAGGGCTATTCCAAAAATTGATTACGCGAATTGCTTCACCATGTGGAAACACCGATGGGAGCGCGTTGTTCAGTCGAATGGGGATTACTTCGAAGGATGCCACCTGCCAGATGATGAAAAATAATGCCAGCGCGAAGTTATGAACACAGGCCGGATACTTCTGGGACACACCTCGTATACTTAGTACGATGCTGGCGCGTCGCCCAAAAATGCCTACTCTAGCAAAACCGAGTTTTTGATTTAATGTCTCCAATACATGCATTAAAACCTGGGTGTTATAACGCGCACTTATATATAATGACATTTGAAATTATTTTTGATTTTGAATTTTCTTTTAAATTACTGATACACGCTTGACACAATTTCCCATTTCCTTAATTTTTAATCAACACCCTAGCTTCCTTGGGTGTTATCACAGATTTAGAATACCAAACATACAGAATCCTAAATTACTTATGACTAGGTTTAGGATTTTATGGCTCAAATATGCACATATATATGCAGATGTTTTTACGAAAACATGCAGAAAAATATGCAAGATATGAATTAAAAATATGCACTATTTTGTAAAAGATATCATATTAACTTATAAAATTATATTATAAAAACTGAGTTCTGGTGTAGGAAGAAAGATTATGGGAAATAATAGAGTATATAAACCTATTTATATATTTATTTTTCATAAAGTTATATAGCTACACAAGAAAGGTAACATAATTAAAGTAAAAAATAATAAGTAAAAAATGTAATACAAGAATCATATTAACTAATATTTATAAAATAATTAACAATTAAATGTTTTTCAAAATTGTCTATTAAAAATTCGCAGCGATTGTCGGTATACATATATTTGAACAAACTCCTTTCTACATCGACTGATGTTATAGGACAATGCTTGAATTTTTAACATATTCGTAGATCTATATGTAGTTCGACATCCGCACTAAAATTACCACAAAAAATTCGAGAAACATTTTTTTTGTATCCTACATTCTTATCAAGAACTGAAGCGAATTGTTTACATATAGAATTCCTTATCTCTCCCTTGACCATTTGGCATTTTTTTTTTCAAAATCATGTACTAAGTTCACTGAATCAAATAAAGACAAATTTTTACTTTCGAACTTCCCAATTGTCGTATGCACAAAATTGTAATTGGTTTTGATAAAAACGCTTACTATTTTCATGGGCAACGCACGAGTTGTCATGAAACTCATGAATGTCATATACTATAGGTTTGATTTCGTGTAAATAATCAGTAAAAAATTGTAGTTTCTAGCGAAGTACCCCATCTAGTAACAATGGGTTGAGGCAGTAAGGGAATGTTAGGCAATTTTTCCTGATAGTGCTGGATTCTTAAAGGTGCTTTAACAAATATTTTTTTATATTATTGATTAAATCATTAATAAGTGGAAATTGTTTTCTGATTTCTTCCGCTACTAAATTTAGACTGTGAGCTAAGCAAGTCACATGAATTAAGTTTGCATAAAAAATTTTTAGATTGTCTACAGCCTTAACCATATAACTAGCATTGTCGGTTAATATTAATAAAATTTTTTCACTTGGAATACTTTGCGCTAGAAAAACTAGACAATTCTTCTTGTACAAATCGAGTAGTAGATACATTATTTGTTTTTGATAACTCCTTTGACGCAATTAGATATGATTTAGCTGCGTAAAACCACTATAAGTAAATTTGCATTGTAACGACCAGAAGAATCTGCTGTTTCATCAACTACAAGATTAAAATAATTATTTCAAATAATATTAATTATTTCCTTAAGTATGTTATTGTAACATTTGTGCACATAATTTTTTCTTATTGTGCTTTCATCCGAAATATTACGGGTCTGTTATATCATCTGCATTATATAGTAGTTAGCAATAATTCCTTTAAAAAACAGGGTATTAGACAGGTTATTTACACGATGTTGCGTTGCGAAAGTCACCTGCATTATTCTCTACAGGAAAAAGCTGTGGATAATCTGTTAATTGCATTATAGGTAATCAAGTAAATACGAAGGAACCTAATGTGATGTTTTTTCCAAATTACCTGACATTAATGCCGTTCGTTATAATAAATATCTTACGATGTGAAAGTGAATGCAAATCTTTTAAAAATTGAATTATTTTCCTAAAAATGAAAATTTATGAATGAATATGCAATTTTTAACAAAATATGAAACAAGTACGAGAAAGATGCAACTTATGCAAAAAAAGATTGTTTTTTTACCCATATTTTAATTGTAAATATGTTGAAATGAAAAAGGGTAGGTATATATGCAAAAGATACAAGATATGCATCTTTCATAAAATCCGAAGCCTACTTATGATGCATGACTTCCGTTTCATGTAAGTATTAACCCCATGATATTCATTTTTCAGGCAAATATGGAAGAAGTTGTTGACATGGAGGATTTATTTGTATTGCTTGAAAATAAAGACACAGTTGGTGTAGTACCAAAAATATTTTTACTGCAATATTTGACTCATGCTACTGAAAATTACAATTTTTATAATGTTGAAGATTTACCGTCCAAATACAAAATAGTAATGTTAATCCGTAAGATAAACAATAATCATACAATAGTCAAACAAAGGTAACAACTTAAGATAATTTTACACAGAATTTAAAAAATTGTTTGATTTTTAGAATGCTTACTTTCTTACAAAGTGGACTTCTCAAAAGAAGTTACAACCCACTATTTCGCTATAAAATGTGCAAACAAGAGACGAGATACTACAAGGCAGACTACCATCACATTAGGTCAGGGGTGCTTTTGTTTTGTGGCGGTGTAGGTGCTAGTTTACTATTTTTAATTGTCGAATTTATTGTTGCTTACTGTAAACATTTTTATTGAACAGGATACTGTAATTAAATAGATTTAGGATACTGTTTCTTGCAGGAGCTTCATTAGTATTACAGTACTTAGAGCACTACAATACTTTTAGAGTATGACTAACAAGGGAACACCGGCAACCCGGACTCCCCAAAAAATGAAATTTTGTGGATTTGTAGAGGGGTCCAAGGTAAGAACATCCCACTTATTTTTATCGGCGGAATCCTCCGTAGGTGGGGTGGAGGGCGCTCTTAAGAAAAAACTACCCGTTTATATTTGTGCAAATATCTCGAAAACTATTGGAGATATTGAAAAAAAGTTAAGACAAGTTTTTAATTGTTTGAAGAGGACTAAATAATAGCATAACCCTTATTTCAAATAGTATTAATTTTATTAGAAAAATTACCCCCACCCCAACCCTTTTGAAAAGTCCAAAATTTTTAAATATCGGAAAAGAGGGGCTGCTTCATACTGAATACAACCTTATACATTGTTATCATTGAGTTTTACCTTTCATTCCAGAAAAAAATATTTTGTCATGTGAAATGTGTACCAGAGGACGTACTATTTATTATAATTGAATATGTAATAACAGTTTTGCAGTAGGATGTTCAGAGTTAGTTATCTAACCATACTAACTTTATCCGGTTGTGTTACTTTAATATCAACAATATTACAAACATTTTTTATGATGTAAACAAACATACCGATTTGGGAGTTGGGAAATTTGGGTTAGAGGAGAGAAAAATAATCATCTATAAATTGAATATTATTATAAATACCTCCGGAACTCAAATATAGCCGGAACTAAATATAACAGAGTAACTAGTTGTTTTTGCAGAATGACAAAGTTTACATTGCAATTTGTATTTGCAAACATATAAATTTCACACATACATACATATATACATTCATATTTTATTTTCTTTCAAAGTTGCAGCGTTAACTAAATTATAATGTGTGAACCTTACAAGATAAAAATGCCTTACATTTATTGTACAGTGGTATACAAAAGAATTAGTACATTTATTAAATAATATAACATATATTATATATATAGGTATCGCCAATTTTATCATACGTACTTATATAGTACATTACATGCATAACATACTTATACAAATGTTATTCAATATAGTGGTTGCAATAATGGTAATCTAAAAAGAAATGTTTAAAACACAGATATTGCTTACACCAAGAACAACGTACAAGAGCCGGCTTTCCACAAATAGTGCACAGTGGTGTGGATTGTGCAGTTTTGGCAAAGCAGAAATTTACTGGATTTTCAAAGGGACTTGGTCGCTCCGCAACGTATCCACTTTTGTATCAAGAATACTTAAAAACACTAAAAAATCTCGGAGACGAAAACTGATTATGGGTTAAAGACTGTAACTTCATTATTGTATTTCTATGATGCAAGTTTATATCGTGGCCCATCAAAATAACTTGGTCAGAAAAAGTTCTTTCAAAATTTTTCCATAATCTAAAACCATAAACATCTAGGGGTTGAATTAATGCTGTCGTCTTCTTTGGAATGGTCAAAATATTCACATTTTTGTCTTTTGGTGTCAGTGTAGATAGTTCCGCTGGACAGTGTCCACTCCATGAATCTAGTAGTAGTAAATTATTGGGACCAGCATTTGGCAAGAAAACATCTGTATACCATGTTTTGAAATGCGCGGATGTTAATTTTCCAGATGTAGATGCAGATATGTATACATTTATTGGGCGAAAGAGTGTTTCCTGTACGCGAGGACCTAAAGTACCGCTTACCTCTTTCAAAACTAGGAAAAGTGGAGACAATAATCTTCCATTTGCGGAAATAGTAGGCATTATGGTATAACTATGAGTAATAGAATGCAGAGACTGTACAGTGACTTCAACGTGCTTTTCACCTCGTGGAAACAATGTACGACCAGAGTGTATTTCCATATTAAAACCACTCTCATCTGCATTAAAAATATAGTCTCTTCCAAGAGAACTAATATAAGGTTTTACTTGATTTATAAATCTATCGCTTACGTCGCGTAATTCAGTTGTATCAGATACAGCAGAATGTGTAACAAATTTAGTTATTTTACGGGATACAATACCATGCACTTGTTTAAAATGCCAGATCGACCAATGTCCAGCTTTAAAACTTGTATATCCAACTTTGTCTTTTGCCTCTAAAGCCCAACGTCGAATATTCATATCATGCACTATATTTCCTCGTGTTAGCGCGTCTTGAAATTGTGTAAGTACTTCTTCCGCGATATATCTTGCTTTTTCACTGTTGGTTCCGCCCTCATTAACGCTATTTTCCCATCTATACAACTGCTGAAGTGATTTTACCTTTTTAAACTTCTTCGAGTGTTCATCTTGCTTTCTTCCCACTTCTCCAAAATTCTACAGCTTCAATTTTATAGTTAGCATCTACAACGCTACCTCCTTCTTCAGGTACACATTCTTCCCAATTTTCATTAGCTTCTTCTTGAGATAGTGATTCAACAAACTGTGGTTCATGTGGTTCTGAAGGCGATTCAAATTCCAAACTCATTTCATTTTCGAAACTAAACATACCTTCTTCAGAAGCTCTAACAATAATATCTTTTAAGGCGTCGTGCAACTCTATTTCGTCCGGTGTCGTAGGAGTTCTTGCAATACTTTCAATTTTAAAAGTTATTTGTAACATGTACAGAATATTGGCAATGTTAACTCGTGCCATTCTTTTCGTCGCGTTTTCTCTGATTGTGAGTTCTCGAAGTGATTACTTTAATCTTAATTATAAACGTTTAAGTATGGTCGTATACATATATATATGAACTTATCAGCAACTACGTGACAGAATTTTTCATTATCTATCTAAATATATCACTTCAAAACAATTCTATATATACAGTATGTTATTGAATAAAATGATTTTAATACTAGACAGTAAGTATGTAAATAATACGGTTACTTGTGTTTGACAATCCATTCTAATATTTATTAAATTACGCATACGAAAATAACAAATACTTTTCATATAAACACTTTCGCGATAAAATCTCATTGTTGTTGTTATTGTATAATTCAGCAAATAATAACTACTCATACTAGCAGATCAGATCAAGTTTATTATCAGACGTCTAGACGTTTAGATAAATTATTATGAAATACTTTTTATTTCAAAAGTGTTATTACATATGTATTTATTCAATTATAGTATAGTATAGTAAGTCCATTGGTATAACTTTCATATGACAAAATACTTTTTCTTTTTATTGAAAGGTAAAACTCAATGATAACAATGTATAAGGTTGAATTCAGTATGGAACAGCCCCTCTTTTCCGATATTTAAAAATTTTAAAGTTTTCAAAAGGATTGGGGTGGGGGTAATTTTTCTATTAAAATTAATACTTTTTGAAATAAGGATTATGCTATTATTTAGTCCTCTTCAAACAATTAAAAACTTGTCTTAACTTTTTTTCAATATCTCCAATAGTTTTCGAGATATTTGCACAAATATAAACGGGTAGTTTTTTCTTAAGAGCGCCCTCCACCCCACCTACGGAGGATTCCGCCGATAAAAATAAGTGGATGTTCTTACCTTGGACCCCTCTACAAATCCACAAAATTTTAATTTTTTTGGGGAGTCTGGGTTGCCGGTGTTCCCTTATAAGTAAAATGATTCATTTTTGTAGTTACTAATTAGATAGTAAATACATAATGGAAAACATTACTTCATGCCATTTTGATTGTAGTTGATTATTGGTTTAATGTATTCTAGGATTGTAAAATGAGAGTGCATATATGTATGTATATAGCGCAGTTGTGTGAAATTTACCAAAAAGAACTGAAAAAAGTTATCTAAAACGTCTGGCACATTTTAAATTTCAAATAATTTATTAATTCGCTCTTTAAAATTTAGTCTATTTGATATACAATCAAAACTTTTTTCTATGGGGCTAATAGAAGCGCATTTTCAGAGTTCAGTTCTTAATTGCGATTATACCGGAGTATGTATTCTTGATTGAACCGTCACCACACGTAAAACAATTGAAAATTTTCGAAGTAATAATATATATGGCAACGTCGAGTAAGTCGAATCGGTTCATAAAAAAAATTCCTGAAGAAAACGTATAATACCGGTACATTAAAAAATAAATACACCATAAATTTTTTTAGCCTATGTAAATAATGGAGGCTAAGTTTTAATAATTTATAACTTCCTCAAAATGTAATATATTTGCAATCATCTCGCCGTAAATGTAGGTATGTATGCATGTACAGTACCGTTCATGGAAGTTCGGGCAAGCTGACAAATTATATTCACTGTTTAGGAAAAAATTTTAAAATTATATAATATACATTTCTGTGAGGAATTATTAAAACTAACCTTTTCCGGAAGCCTTTTACCAATTTCCAGGTAGTATTTGTCTATTATAAGACCGTCATCATAAAATATATAATTATGTTGGAAATCCCCAATAATTACAGTGACAATAAAGCTTTATAATAATCCCTAGGAGGGTTAGCTGATTCACTCGTATTACCTGAAAATATTCGTATACCCTTTATAAAGTATTATAACATTTGTAAACGCAGTAGTTCTGAAGAGATTGTTATTGTGAAAGTATCTGTGGTTGTGCAAGTGAAAAATAAAATAATTTCGGTTTGACTGCTTAAAATGCCCCGTGGAAAGCCTCTAGCTGTTTCAAAACGATCTGCTGTTATTACCTTGCATCAGGAAGGGTACGCAGAAAGACGGATTGCGGATAAATTAAAAATAAAAAAATCTACAGTACATGATACTATAGTTCGATTTAAGACAACCGGTGACGTGTAAGATCGTAATCGGCCAGGACCGTCAAAAAAAACGACTCCTGCGGAAGATTTACGAATAAAGATAATTAGTAAGCGCAATAGAAGACTAACAGCATCAGAAATTGCTGCAGAATTCAATAATGAGCGAGATTCCAAAGCTTCTGTGAGTACTGTGAAACGTCGGCTGAAAGAGGCTGGGTTGCATGGGCGAGTGGCTTGTCGAAAACCGTTACTCCGAAGAGGAAATAGGCTGAAACGACTGAAATGGGCGCAAGCTCATAGAGATTGGACAGAGGACGATTTTAAAAACGTTTTGTGGACTAACGAATCTAAGTTTGAAGTTTTTGGAAATAGACGAAGAGTTTTCGTACGCAGATCAAGAGGGGAAAGAATGTTACGGGAGTGTATAGTTCCTACGGTGAAGTATGGAGGCGGGTCTGTAATGGTTTGGGGTTGTTTTTCCTTAATCGGAACAGGGGACTTGCTCAAAATTGAGGGCATAATGAAAAAAGAAGAATATCGGAAAATCCTGGAGGAAAATGCCATACCGTCAGGAGTCCGATTAATTGGTCGTGGATTTGAATTTATGCAGGACAATGACCCCAAACATAAATCTAAATTGTGCACAGATTACCTGCAGCAAGAAGAAAATGAAAGAACTCTAAAAATTATGGAATGGCCGCCACAGTCCCCCGATCTAAGCCCGATAGAGTTATGGGAAGAATTGGACCGATGTGTTAGGAAAATGTGTCCAAAATCGAAGGAACATTTGTGGACCATTCTCCAGGAGGTATGGACAAGCTTGCCCAATGAAACATTAGCAAAATTAGTGAATCGGATGCCGAGAATAGTGGCAGCAGTCCTAAAGGCAAAAGGTGGATTTTTCGATGAAAATTGGATTTAAATTATTTGTATTACATTAACTTTTTCTTTTTAATAAATTTGTGTTTGAAAATATGTAAAATCATGTAAATAAGTATTAAATACATGGCCATTTAATATTTCTCTTATTTTCTTTGACTTCCGTACATTTTTTTGCTTGCCATGAACGGTAGTGTATATGTAGCGGTGTGTTCGCTAGACGCGGCTGATTTTCCGACATGACCCTGTCGTCATGGAGCCGAAGATTTTTCGAACTTGTACTATTAACTATTACAAATGATGAATTTCAGTTACATACAGAAAGTGCAGTCTGGGTCAAGAGCCCAGTCGTTACCTACGATATAACAAGGCTAAGCGTTCTTCGATGACGTCACGATGGATTGGTGATGTATCGCCATACACGATATTAGCCTAAGCGGTAAAGGAATCGTTTTTTTGCATTTCTGTTATAAGTTTTGAAGGGCTTCCGGTTTAAAGAGGATGCTAGTCGTCAACTGAGCCCTTCTTCGCATCCCATTCGATTTTATTTTGGAAAAACGAAGTTTCAAAGCAAAAACCAAACACGTAACCGAGCACTGTTTTCGTGAAAGATGTATTTGTGGTTGATATTTAATCGACTAATGATCATTATTTGTAATTGTATATGTATTTGAATGAAACTAAGGTTGAAATGATACGGTAATTGCAATTGTATTTGAAATGTTGTTCAATTTCACGAGAAGATTTACAGACATGCTATTTAACCAGGTCTTTAATTTCCCATTATGTGTTGTTTGACCTAATCTATCATTACTTTTCCCACAATCATTTTTAAATATATTGTATTAAAACAGAACGTTTATTACACACATTTAAAAACATCTCTTCGTGTTCAAAAATAATTTTGTTAAATATAACGTAAGAATATAAAACTATTTGAACAATAAAATCTTCACATTTTTTGTCAAATACAATGGACAGTTAGGAAATTGGGTTGGAATAGCATTTTTTTAAGCCTAGAATTTTTTAAACTTACAGTTATAGTTTGGTCCTTGGATCCGTAGCTGTTGAAGAATAAATACATATCTTCTTTTACAAAGTGTAACTCACCAACAAAACATACAAAATAGCCGACGCCATGTTAGCTTAGGTTACCTCGTTTTTATCGTATCAGAAAAGGTTTTATCGCTTATGCAACACTAGAAAAACATTACAGGTATCACCAACAAAGTACGCAAATATCACTGCACAGTATTTTTTTTTAAATAAAACCAATATAATTTGGATAAACCAATTCAAAACGCAAGAAACGATCTGAACGTGTGGGCCTACTGACGCCAAAGCACTTAGGCCTTATGTATATCGTAGGTAACGACCCAGTGCAGCAAAACACGTGTTTGCTGTTCGATATATGTTTTTCGTGTTCTGGTCCCGGTTTCATTTCACCGGGTTATCGACGTATCAGTCTTTTTATTTTGAATTTTATGTACTTGTCATTAATTTTTATTTTGTTACATGTGTGCGTGTGCGTGTATTGTAAATGTCGGAGGCGGAAAAAGTTAAAGAATTAAGAAGTGTAACCCTGGGTTTGTAGAAAACTTTAATTCTGAATTAAGTTAATCTCTGATTAAAATTTAATTGGTGATTACATTAATTACTGTTTACATACACATTTTGAGCTGGTTTAATTTGTGATTAAACATTTTGAGTTAATTTAATTCGTGATTAACTAATTAGAGGTAAAATGACATTTGGAGCGATCGGTAGCACAAAAATATATTAGAGTGTATTCACGATTGTACTTAGATGATTATTTGTTCTTATTTATTAAATTTACGCAAATAGCAGCATTTGATTTTAGTCATGATTAATTTAATCGATGAAAGTTGTTTAATTGTGATTAGTGACATTACATAATTGAGTTGATCAGAGATTAACGTGCTAATCCGTGATTAAATATTTAATTAATTTTAATAAAAAATAAGAGGGCGTGATCAGTGATCACGCCAAAACAGTTGAAGCTTGGAAACATCTGATCAAACAGATTTGTAGCTGTATAACTATCATTCAATTCTTCTTAATGTTATTTTCCTCTATCTCTATTATTAAACGAGTTATTTCACATATGCCGAAATATGACTCACCCTGTATATAAGGTAAGACATACATTTACTATTTTGTCAATGTGACCACCCCTTAAATTTAACCACGAGCCACCACTGCTACCGAGTAAGTTACTTGTAGCTCTATATAATAAAATATTTTATATAGATTTACCTAAGATGCGTAAATCTTCTTAAGAAAAAGGCAAATAATTGTGGTAACATTGCCGAAAGTAGCAAACTATCCACTATAATATACATACTTTTTCTAATATAAATTATTTAGCTAAATATCACAATACGTACGGTGTTTTACAGTACTGACTATAAATAATAATATTTCAGTATCACATTTGAAATAAAATTCGGTGGCATAATTTGGCCGATGTACGATACAATTTACTCTACTTTACTTTAATTTTTTTAAAAATTGAAACATAATTCGGTAAAGTATATTCTGAAGTTCCAGAACACTTAAAGCAAATAAAAAAAAATATTTAAAAATCAGTTTTCAACTTTTAAAATATGAGTGGAGATTATGTATTTACTACTGGAAATACTACTACTACTACTAGTGTAGCAGATGAAATTTTAAATTAAGATGGTAACGTTAAAAAGTCAATGTGAGATCGTAAGATGAAGAATTAATTGAGTAATAATCTTATTGGATCTGATTGTTAAAAAAGTGTACCATGTAAAAATATAAAAGGAATATATGATGATAACAAATTAATTAATTATTAATAAATAATAACGTATAGTAATCTATGCAGCAATCACAAAACATGTTTTCTATCATACGAAATCGAAATAAATTCTATTAACCAATTTTACCTCTAAAAATCAGTATATGCAGTTCGTTTATTAGGGTTTCATGGTAATAAGTTATTATTTTAGTTGTTGTTTATTTTGAAGGATATTTAGCAATAATTTCATAGTTTCAATGCAATATTTTAAAAACTAAGTAACGAAGATATAAGTTTTGCGTATTAAAAATTAAATATAGTAACTTGTAACAACAAAAAATGGAACCATAAAAACAAAAAAAAGAACCCATCTCCAACCAAACTTTTGGAAAAGAATTTATTTTCATTCAGCATTCAAGTGAAACAAGTTAAATATTGTGCCGCTTTTGTTAAGTAGAAAAAGAAGAAGACTATACCAAGTAAGTATAAATTTATTAGTAAAAAAAAACATTGTTCTTTAAATACGTTCAAGTAATTGCTTAGTAGAATTTAGAAATAAAGCAAAACATTTCGGAAAAAAGTTTTATATTTTAAATAAGGTATAGGGCGTGTTTTTTGTAAAACATTTTGTAGATTGATCACTTTGCATTTTTAACATGAGAGTAAATTTTTCGGGTTAGTCTCTTTAACCTTCTCACAACTTGCCTTGTATAGTCACAAAAATAGTTTTCAGATGTTAATTACCAACAAAAGTACATATTTTTTGTAACACTCCTTCTTCAGTTTTCAGTAGAAAAAAATGAAACAATAGAGTAAATCAAATAAAGTTGAGCAGAAGTAACGGAGTACATCGCAACTACTAAATTATAACACCAATCAATAGACCCGACCAATTAGAAAAGCAAAAAAGAAAAACCTAGTAATGTCATTTTCTTTATTTCTAACAGCAAAATTTTTCGATTGAGTTTCCACTCTTCATCAGGAAATTATGAACATTTCCTAAATATAGTATTGAAAAAATTATAAGACAAAGAAAGCATTAAGTTTTTAATAAACGTACAAGTACGCGAACAGAATGTTCTAGAACAACTTAACTTTTTTTGCCTTTCTTACTGGAATTTGTTGACTGGCGTTATAGTTTAGTAAATCAAATAAATAAAATAAAATTATTAATTTTTATCATTATAAGGTATACTAAAAAGTAGAAATTAAAATGTCTACTTTTGGAAGTAGATATATGTTATTTCTTTTATTTTGCGATCACTACCAAAAATGGATGTAGTAACACGTAAACATACTATCATACTTGGAATAAACAGACTCATACTCTAATTCAGAAAGGGTAAGCAGTTCAATTTAAAGTGAAAATGTTTTTTCTAGCGATTTTATCGCTATTGTTAACTGCGTTACAGCGATTTTTAAAAGCAATCGCAAAGTACATTTTTTTCAAATTTCGGCGTTCTTAGCTCTAACATTTTATTATGATATTATTCAATTATTTGGTTTAAATTCATTTGATTTGTTTTATTTCTTTATTTTTCTTTTTATGGGGGAATATAATTAAATGTTAGAAAAATTATGTTCTTTTCTTGGCAACAAACGCATGTTTTTCGGAAAATAGTTGTCCTGATTAATCATTTTGGATTTCTAAAATATGTACAATATAAGACTCAAATGAGAAAATTTAGTAAACTTAAAAAAATTTCGTTCGCTGCGGATGCAATAGATTCCAAGTTTCTGTTGTCGTTGGAACAAGAATTCGTACCCCAAATCTATGTGATATGAGTCACACGTTTCTTCAATTTAACGATTATTGTTTACGTTTTCTTTAGTTTTTATCATTGAAAAATTAAATTAAACTTCAATCAAAACTCATAATGATACAACAGAAAAACTCTGAAGATGTATGCTAACTTTCTCCCATCTTTCCTTTTTAATTTTAAGTATTGATAAAAGGCGAAATAGTTTTTTAAAATACAGAAAAAATACAAATAATTTGGCTTTTGTTTGCTCTAACCCAAGATAATAGATTCATCTAACTTCTTTTTGACGAATATCACTACGTATTCCACAATTTAGACGCAATAAATAATTTATCTAGGAATATTATCAAAATTTTGTATTTGTAGATGGCTGAAGCATCGCGCGAGGAAGCACCAGTTGGTAAATTATTTCGAAATATTGATTATTTTACGAGACAGCTTAATTTCTCTATTACGAAGGACAACAGCAGTCATTATGTATCGCCATTGGCGCTACATGCTTTTTTTACATTACTTTCTGAAATGGCTCAGGGACATAGTCGACAGGAACTAGAGAGAATTGTTTTTAGCCAAGGGGCAGTGCATGGTGATCATTATAGAGTCTTTCTTCTCGAAACGTTAGACACTAATGCTACATTTGAATTAAAATTACATAAAAAATTGTATATTCCCACGAGATATGAGCTCGAACTACGTATCTTAATATTCAAGGATGCTTTCAAAGTAGAAGTTGAACATATTGACTTTATAAATAACATAGATGCGGCGCAGACTATTAACACGTGGTTTGATGATGCTAGTAATCACCACATCCAAGATATGGTTACTGCATCAGATTTCGATGCCGAAACACGTTTGGTTCTTCTAAATGCAAGTTACTTTAGAGGAAGTTTTCTCCATCCTTTTATGATGGGAGCAACTTATCGTGGAGAGTACATGTTATACAATGGAGAGAGAGTAGATTGTGAATTCATGTGTATGGAAGGTCTCCTTCTATACGCTAAAAATAAAGAGTTGATGTCGGAGCTACTACAACTGAAATTTACAAATCAAGACTTCAGCATGCTTTTAATTGTACCAGAGCTGGGGAGGACCTTGGAACAAACTGAGAGAAATTTGCGAAATGTATCTTTTCGTGAATTGATAGAGACTGTAACAACAAGACATGTTGCTGTCAAACTGCCCAAGTTTAAAATAGAATATAGAATTGATCTTACTGAAGTATTAAAGGAGGTAATTTTCTTCTCTCATTTATTAGTTATGGTATACAAGCGTGTCCACCTAGTGCATAAGCGGAAGATAATGCGTTCCCTGAATAATTTAGAAAAAAAAGTTTTCAAATAAAAAAAATATTCGGGGACAAGTCCATAGTTTTTGAGATAATTTGAGATTTTTGATCACTAGATTTTACGAGAAGGCCATCAAAATCGTTACCAAGTTTGATTCGTGTTATGACACTTTTTTTACTGGTGTGCTTCCAGAATGTGATAGAAAAGAGCTTCTAGAAAGTTTTTTTATAAATATTTCCTTTACCTAAAATACGTCCTTCTTTCGTAAATTAAATATAAGACTATGCAAACACGTTTTTCGTTTATGTACATACATATATGCCACGAAACACTGCCTATCCAACGATATTCATTAAAAATAATGTGTAAAAGTTTTCTTTTTGTATAATTCCATCCATTCTAAGTTACCATCATTTTCAATATAATTTCATGCTGTGACTTGTTTCTCTAAATTGCTCAGGGAAGGAATTATTTTATACAAATTGCAATTCTAAATATTTCAGGATTAAAAGCAAAGCAAAACGGAGTTAATTTTATTTTTAAAAATGTGTGTTTACAGAATACAGTTCAGCATAGTTATGTAATATAAAGTACCTACATGTAGTACAGTAGAGTATGTAGGTATGATTGATATAAAGCTTAAATTTTATTTATTGTTTAATGCCATGTAATAATAAGAAAATCTGATTTAATTCTCATTATTTAAGGAAAGTATAAAATTTGAGTACAGAACTTGTTTGAAAATTATTGTATACATACATACATACATAGCTGATAAGCAAAATTAAACACACAATACTGATATTTCAAAATATATCCTAATTGCACCTTCATTATGAGGACATAACGATCTTTCCATTACATATATTCGAATATGAACACATCTAAAGGTTACCCCATTTTTTTAAGAAAGTGCTGAAAAAGGACTGACGGTGTAACCCAACCTTCTGGAATTGTAAAATTACACCCATTGTGTAATTAGTAGAGTAACCTAAACTTGCGGACTCGCATAGGCGTCGGTATGACGGGTTAATATAAGAATACGAAAAATTCATAAATAAACTAAACCGGTAGAGAAGCAGGCATGTAGTGTCGACCTTGAATATAAATCATGTTAAACCGCGCTGAGAGAGATTTCGTTTTAGTACCGGTTGAGCTGCTGCAGAGATTAGTCGAACGGTCAAGGTTATGTACTTACGTGTCGCTTTTGAAAATATAGCTGGTGTTTTTTGTGTGTTGTAGTATTACACCAAGTACATAATTAGTGTATCGTTTCATATAGAACTAATATTTACATACCTAAGAAAACAATGCCTCGTAATGGATTTGCTACTAATGTACATAAGTATGTGTCACTTTTTCCCCATTTAAAATATGACGGTAGTGCAGTTTTTTGCTTAATATGCAATGTTTGTTTGGCTGCCTTGGATAGAACTGATTGGCAGAGGCATGTCAATGGTATTAAGCATATGAGAAATGAGAACTGAAATACCTTATACACTATTCCTCATACATTTATTAATTATGTTTACCTCTTACAATCTTCCGTTGTCGTTGGTGAGAAAAGCAGCTTTGAAAACGTTTTGGCGACAATACGTTCCAAAGTACCCATTGCCCTCACAAACACAATTACAGAATCATTTGCCGCGAATGAAAGAGACGCTAGAAAATGTGTGTAAACGTGATTTGTATTCCAAAAAAATATGGATTACCGTGGATGAGACGACCGATATAAAGAAAAACAGTATTGTGAATGTAATAGCTCGCGTTTTATTTAGCGAGAACACAGCATCTCGATATTTGTTAGCTTGCAAACGTGTTCAACAATGTACCGCGGAAAATATTCAAAAAGTGATAATGAACGCTTTGAAAAAATTTAAAATTGCCCAAGATCAAGTTGTGATGATTGTGACAGATAGTGCAGCAACGATGTTAAGTGTTGGGCGATCCTTAAAACATATATTTCCTAACTTAATACATATAACCTGCGTGCTGCATGCTTTGCATGCAGTTGTTCGACAACATTACGGAAACGTTGATCGGATGATTGGAAGTACTAAAGCAGTGTTTTGTAAATCTCCTAAACGTTTAAAAGAATTTCGTAAATTTTGTCCAGGTATTCCAGAACCTCCTGGACCAATTTTAACGCGATGGGGTACTTGGCTAACAGCAGCTTCTTACTATTTGATCCATTTTCAACAAATTCAAACAGTTATAATGCGATTTAATCGGAATGAATCCAAAGCAATTAGAGAAAGTCAAAGAGAATTTCAAATTCCTCAACTTTTAGAAGATTTAACAACAATATGTACCAATTATACAGTATTACTAGATGCCATCAGAAAACTACAATGTACTGAATTGTCATTGCAGGAATCATTAGACATAGTGGAGAGTGTAAAAAATAAATTACACACATTAAATGATACGCCAGGATTATGCGCTAGTCAAAAGTTGGAAGATGTTTTAAGGAAAAATCCCGATTTTAATACTTTAGAGGCCGTTTATAATAAGTGTAAGAATAGTGAACTTTTAAGTGATTTTGAAAAACAGTTTCTACATGCAAATGTAACTTCCTTAGATGTGGAGAGATCGTTTTCTATGTATAAGAATATTTTTTCTTGTCGACGCACAAGGTTTAAAGAAGTAATTGTGGAAACATATGCAATGATGCAAGTTTACAGTAGTTCACATGCTGATGCCTCCAATTTGTTGAATAATTAGCAAGTAAATTTATTTATGAATTTTTCGTATTCTTATATTAACCCGTAATACCGACGCCTATGCGAGTCCGCAAGTTTTGGTTACTCTAGTAATTAGTACGAAGCTAAAATTTTCTGCTAATATAATAGACGTCGTAAAATATCGTCAACTGAGGTGAAGTCGATGAAGCCAGGTTTTTCACATTTTATAATGCGTATGGCAACAACGCATAAACAATTAGCTCCCGGAGGTGCGAGTTAAATGTGAACAGTAAGTTTTCCATAAACTATTAAAAAATAAAAAGCAAAATGCTTTAATTTATACAATATGTGAAATCAAAAATTTACACAGCTGAAGGTTAGTTCACACATATAGGACTGTGCGCCGACCGTATCGTGCTATTTCAAATTATTATGTACTTTAATATAAGTGATCGACTTCACCCCGAGGTTAGGGTGAAGTCGATTCCCATTTAACCAAGAATTTAAAAAAATGCGTACCCTACAACCCTGATTCAGTGACCAGTCGACAGCCAAAACATCAACGAAGTTATATTTTTAATTGCATTAAAATTTAATTTTTTAATTTTAAGTTGTCTGAGAAAATCGTAATTTTTTGATCGACTTATGGATTTCGTGATATTAATAATTTCTCCCGAATCGTCTAAATCTAGATTACCTATTTCCTTCAGAAAATCCAAAATGCAAATACATTTTAACGTAAATTTTTACAAGATTAACCCTCGGGAGGTCGCAGTCAAAACATCACAGCAGAGGTCGCGTGTATCTATTAGATACATTCATCAGAAATATGTGTTGAAGTTAAAAAAACAGTAGAAATTATGAAAATTGACATATACATATTACATTTACATAGTAACTAAATATTTTAAATTTATTTTAAGTTACAAATAATATATTATGTATAAAAGTAAGTAGTAGCAGTTTTCTTCTGAAATATTAGATACAAACGTAAATACTCGAAATACAAAAACATAGACACTATTGAAGAAACTTTTAGTATTAGTTAACCAGAATCATCAACTGGTTTTGAAAAACCAGTTTGCAGTAATCATCACAAACAATATTGCTATGCTCAAGGCATAAATTTTCTTCACAACACTTACAAAAATATTTTGACAAGCGACTAATTTTTGTTTCGTAGCACCTAACACATCTTTTCCTTTTTCTACTTGTCGACGGGGCCGCATCAGCGTCTTCATTAGAACTTCCTTGAGTTTGCTTTTGAAATTGATGAAGTTTTAGGTGTAAAGGCTTATGCACACCAGTAGAAATTTCTGATCTCGCTTTTATTTGTTCTGACACCAACTGCGTTACGATATTTCTAATAAATATTCTACGCCTTTTTTCAGCCTTGTTCAGCATATGAGTAGCCTGGGCATTTAGTCCTGCAATGTTTAAAATGGTATAAAATATTACCATAGGCCATCTTCTTGTATTTCTAGCCACAGTATATGTACTTATCATTTGGTCCACAGTGTCGACACCTGACTTTGTTTGGTTGTAATATTCTATTATGTCAGGTTTTTGTGAATCTAAATTTACGACGTCACCAAAATGCATGCTTAAAACTAAAATTACATTTTTTCTTTTTTGGGGTATATGAGATACAAGTGTGCAATCTGCACCAAATGCAAATAAGTTGGATTTTTTAGGTCTATTTCTAACAGATACTAATTCGGGAGGCAGTTGCGGTTTATTCTTACGAACCGTTTCTACATATGAATGTCGCTTCTTTTTCAGGTCGGAAACAAGATTTATATAACTGAACCAATTATCTGCAGTAATATTATGGCCTGATGAATAAATAGGTTCAGCAAGTCTCTTGATTACATCTACTGGTTTATTACTAACCATGTAGAGACCCTCTGGTTGCTGACCGGCATATATTTCCAGATTTCCCGTATAAAATATTTTTGAGTCAACCATAGCAAATATCTTTATACCATATTTATTAGGTTTAGATGGGATATATTGTCTAAACCTACATTTACCTCTAAATCCCGGTAACATTCCATCTATTGTTACGTTTTGACCCATAGAATAACATAATTTACAGTTTTCTACAAAAGTTGAAAAAATATCTCTGACAACTGCCAATTTATCTACTTTCAGACGTTCTAAGCGAGTAAGTTTGTCATTAAAGCTGATGCAATTATGGATAAACCTAAATCTCCGTAAAGACATTGTTAGTCGGAAAAGTTCGATCCTACTACCATCTGACGCCCATAGATCTTGCAAATTTAGTCGATTGCTGCGATGTAAGCCGGCTAAATATAAAAGACCTAAAAATGCTTTCAATTCGATTTTGTCTATACGCCTAGCATCTCTTTCTCGTAAAAACCGACTTGACACAGAATGAATGTATTTATTTGTATGCAATAAAATTAAATCCAAAATATCATCTGTAATAAAACATTTCCAAACTTCAAGCTCTGTCTTGGCATTTTGCCGAACGTTAGGAAGTTGACACAAAATATTTTGCAGTTTCTGATTTAATTTCTTATTGGATATTTGTTCTATTTCCAGGTTCTATTTTTCCCAAAAAAATATTGTTCGTTAATTTTTGGATTATCAAATCTAAATATTTTTTGGGCCATTTCCGACGATAAATAAAAAAGAAACACAGCGGGAACTACAAGGTTAAAAAAATACAAATAGGTACTCCAATACTAACTTCAAAGCTCGCGGTATCTCTCAGTTACAATTTCGAACAATATATCACATTACCTTACAAAACGTTCATGCGCAGCTACTAATGATTTTGACCTTGTACAACCCATATGCCTAAATATACTTAAGAGGAAAGTTCGGTTGTATCTCTCAGATCAGCCGCGACCTCCCGAGGGTTAAACTGCATACTTGGATCTGTCTAGGCATTCTACTGGAACGCTTTCGAAGTATACAGGGCTGTTCAGTATAGAACACCAAACTTTGCGAAATTCAAACACCAGAAACGTTATTTTCTTGAATAACACCATACATTTTTATCTATATCTACGGTATAGGGAATTTATATCTCTAACGTTTTTTTAAATTTCAAATTTCGCGGCTGATTTAAGTTAATATTTGCCAATTTCTTAACGTAATACAAACGAATATGTCCTTTATTGCCGCACGCAGAGAAACGTTTACTTGTATCAAAGCTGTCCGCCTTAATTCATGACAATTACCGTCGCAATTATCCGTAATACAATAACTGTTTTAAATCAAAAGATAATTTTTTAGCGTTTCTTTCTGCGCTTAAGAGAAGTATATACGACATATCCGTACATAATTCAGTAACTTATTCACGTTAGTTGTGATTTTAAAAAGGTTAAAGTAGTGGTTATCTACAAAATAATTTTCTAACAAAAGTGAACTTAATGTAGAAGTACATATGAAAAAAGTGTCTAGAAACAATAACCAAGATAATGCTAATAAATAGTTCCTAGTATTGATGGCATCACTACCGGCAAAAACAATGTGGGAAGAGAAAAGCATTAACGCTTTTTGCTCCTGACCACATTCCTCTTACATCTCTAAGTTTAGGCCGCTTATCTTCAAAAACGGCAACTGAAATATTTCCTGGCGCTACGTAGTGCCAGTAATTATAGTCATGCCGTCCTAGATGGTAACGACGGAACTGGAATACAGATACCATACTTACCTTAATGATATAACCTTTACCATACAACGTTTCATAAACATTTTCAAAAGATACCGGTTAATGTAATATTTTTCCTTTTTATTACTATTTACCACGTGTACTAATTTAACTATAGTTTTTTTAAATATACAATAAATAATAATAAAAAAGGAACATATGAACTTAAATATTAACTTATTCATTATTAAACTATTATACATGAAAATAATCCCTACTTGATTACATTATTAAAGAAATAATTTAATTACACTGTAACGTATAAAAAAGATTTTTTTCGTTAGTTCATTCACTTTCTCCTAACTGTAATTATTAACTTTAGGTTTTTTTTCCATTATTGTATTTTTTCTTTTATTAGATTTCCTTGTAGCTGGCCCGATGATGTGTTTTTTGAACACAAAACCGGTCGCCTAATCTCTAAATAGAACTTGTGAGATCGGGACCATTTTTTTATTCCTACCTTTAATACAGAATATTTTCTTAGCTTAAAACTAAATGGTTTACTTGGAACAAACATTTTTCTGTCTTGGATTTTCTTGATTTCCTGATATTTATTTAATATTTATTTAATCCAAATAAAATTTCAAGAAAATTATTTTCTCATATTACCTATACATTTTTAGTTTTGAAATAAAAATATTTTCTTGAATAGAGACTGATTTTTGCAAGATAATCTATTTTTAAAGATGCCAACTCTAATAATGATGCATATGTCAAATATAATTTATAAATTTAGGCGATTGAGGACAATATTATAATCATCTCGAAATCTGTTAGAAATAGTCATATGAAATCCATATTATATTGGTTTATTTTTAAAGGAGAAAGCAAATACACACGTAACAATATGTAGGTGCTCAATTTAAAATAGTGAAATAGGTGCCTGATTCGCTACTTATCGATCAACCTGTATATACGAAAATATTTTTGAAAGGTACAAAATGGCGTCTGTTACATTTTATGTTATATAAAAATTTTATTCTCCTACCATTTACACAATGTGTATAATCAAGGGCTGGTGCACTGTGTCTGCAAAGCACATTAAAAGATTTCTGACCAAAGAATATTTATTTATGTATTTATTATATTGTTGGAATTTAGTTTGCAAATAATATAATATACGCATATTTTATTAATCTCCTTATAACTTATCAAGAACTGTAGTCTATGCAAATATTACCACGATCTTTATTTAAACGAAACATATCGCTGTATGTTCACAGCTCAATATTTTTAAAATAAAGCCTTCTTATTGACCAACGCCGCACGTGATCAAGTATTGCAAGCAGAGTCTGTAGGGAGAATACAGAATGATACTTGGCCTACTTACGAAAGAAATCTGTCAGCCATTTTGATGACCTTGAAACGCGGTTACGTTTTGAAAAATTGGCTAACGGTGTACGTATTGTGTGGCTGCAGTCAAGGCAGCCACAAACAGTTATTCATAAGTAACCCTGGCACAGAACGCTTCGCGCCAAGTTAGAAGCCCATGATGCCCGGCCCATACTGACGAATCAGCACGAGCTACCTCCGCAAATGAAATTATTGCTTTATTGCAACAGCTACTTCTCAACCTTTGGTAGCGTTACACGTAATTAGAAAGATAAATATATCGATACCTTTATTCTAATACCAGGTAAGTGATAGAAGGAATATTTTGCAGGAAGCTGAAAAAAACTGATTATTTCAGGCCAGGTTTATATATAATATAATATTGCTTTTTGGTTATAAAGCTCTGTTAGAATGATTTTTAAAACAAAACAACCACCGATTAAAGCGCCAAAAATAAGTTCAGAAACAGTCACAAACCAAAATTGCCTAAAATTCTCATACGTGGTATTAGAATGAAGGTATCGATAAGTATGTCGGTAAGTATGTCTAGTACGCAAGGAAAATAAACGACCGTTGGCTGATAAAATCACTAAATTTATCAGTGAATTTCCGGATTTGAATTATAATGTGGAAACATACCTAATGATGCAAATTTTTTACCAATCTTATACATGCCGTTAAGAAGTTACGTTTATTTATTATACTATATTATTTATTGAAGTGAAACTTACGTGGCGTATTAAAATTAACGTAACCTTAATTTAAAAAAAAGCGATCAATGTAAATACATATATTCGTTATCTTTGAAAAACAAAAGTGTTTTTTACTACATACCTTTACGATATTAAGTACAACAGATTTTTGAACAAACTGCTTTGTTTACTTTTTACGGATATTACGTTACATATACAACAAATGCCGTTTTCAAACAAAAAATAAAAACAAATAATGGCAATAAAGACACTTCAACGTGTGTGCATATATTCGTTTTATATACCAAACATTTTTATTGCGTGTTTTTATTTTTTACCATAGGGTATTGATTTGGAAATTTCACTTCTGTCGGGCATGAGTCACACGTACACTCTTTATTTATAATACGTGACCCATGCGACTGATCCGATTCTGTCGGGAAGAGCGTTTATGCCAGGCTTATTCATTAACGTTCGGTGGTGGAGGCGTTAGTTTTCCCCCGAACGACATGAATGTGAATACGATATCGTATTTACAACGCAAAATATGATAAAATTTTTCACTGCAAAACAAATCTCTCTAATAAAATTGCAATTTTAATTTGATGTTTCTTAATCTCAATTATATTATCGATATGAATGAAATGAAAAATAATGGTTGTATGATAGTCCAGCGAATTAAAAAAAATACTTACTAAATTATTACATCACAATTATAAAAATTAAAGAGAAATGTTATACGCCATACAAAGAATGTTATACTTTAGGTAGTAAGTAAAATTAAAAAGAAAATTGCTTTTCTTATTCAACTAAATACGTCCACATTACATTTGCTTGGACGATAACTTATATGTGCGTAGAACCAAATACATGTATAGTTTATTTCAAATTATAAGAATATAACTGTAGACTTACAAGGCCTTTAATACTTTTATTGCACCTTCTGTGACGATAATAACCTGGCGATGCATATTGAATCTAGGGGCCGTATTGACTATATATTACGGCCCTATAAGATAATTATATGTTTATGTATATATATTTTACAAACAGTATAAATTTACATAGTAAGCAATTCGATGTTACAAGTACTTAAATAATTTACATATTAAATGAGATTTAAATGTATAAACAGGTAGTTACGCATATCGCAGATCATAATTCCATTTCTATTCAATTCACCTAAACTTGTCATTACGGTCCTCAGCAGTTTGTTTGCGTATCCAGGTAGTTATTACCGCAGGTGGTGCAATAACAGCATTTAAGCCGTTCAGTTATATTCTTATAATTTGAAATAAACTATACACTGCCCGTACTATATTATGTCTCCCCCTTGCGATGATGTATCTATACTTTCTACCGCACGCCATAAACCGTGCACTTCGGTCATTTTCGGATTCGCAGGTATGATTTACATTCTGCATTTAGGTATTGCCGTTTTAGTTTACGATTCATAGATAGGTATTCCTAATAAAATTGGTGTTATGCTTTTCTTAAATGATATTTATAAATGTAACTCCAGTTACATGTTTCGGATATTTTATCTACCTAATTGCTAATAATGTTCAATAAAAGTATTGGAACTAATTGTAATGATTATGATTGTATTTAATCTTCCTGTTCCTTCTCTTGTATATACTTATCGTTACTTGATACGCTACCGGCCAGGAAAGATATTAGAATTTTAAAAGATTGAATTTTTTCAATATTCAATAGCCTTAGTATTACTGTAAAAACTTCTATATCAAAATTGGGATAATAAAGTATTTCAAATGGAAATTCTCATTAGAATAAAAAATGCTATAGAGAGAAATTTCAATTTATCCTATTTGCGGGTAATAAAATCATTAGAACCGGTACTGTTTACATGTTTACAAAAGAGGGAAAGGGTGTCAGGGGTCGTCAAATATAGCTGTGTGTCTTCGATTATACAAGGGTGTGTCAAATACATAACCGGGACTGATTTTCTTAAAAATTCTGGAAGGGGTTGATGCGCAGCTAGCTCCGTGTCTCCATGGAGCAGCGGATTATCATCAAGTTTTTGGCCAAGGAGGGGGTGAACCCAACCGAAATTTTGCGGCGATTACGGACAGAGTTCGGGAACACACCCTGTCAAGAACCCGTGTGTTTGTATGGCACAACAAATTTTCTGGAGGACGTGAAAAGATCGAGAACGAGAACCATGATCGCCGCCCAAGGACAAGTGTGACTGAGGCCAAAATCTCATAGAGGGAAATCGGCGCATAACTGGAAGTACTGGATGCCGCGAAATTGTTATTTAGAAGGAAAAGGAAGAAGCAATCGGCCAGAAGTGTCATTCTTCTGCATGACAACGCCACGATGCAAAAAGTGGATGTATTGAGACGGGAAACAAAGCACAGCAAACGGATGATGGGAAGACCGTCGCAACATCTGACTGCTGACCTGCTTGAATTAAACAAGATACAGCTTAGAGCAGCAACATGTCTATGAACAGGACATGGCTGTTTGAGAGGCCACTTGCATAAGATGGGGATCTACAAACATGAGCCCTTATGTAGACTTTGCAATGAGGAGGAGGAAACAGCCTCTCACATTATTTTCGAATGTGCAGCGTTAGCTCAACGCAGATTCGCTATGCGAAGCACAATTGAACTACCAATGGAGAAAGATTTACTACATAGGCTGTTAAACCTGATTGCGGGAACTAACCTGTTTAAGTAAAACAAAACCGAAGCAGGAATAATACAATAAGCTACTAAGCTTCAGTGTTAGGGATGTAAAGACCAGCCCTGCTCTGGTAGAAAATCAATCAATCAATAAATCAATCAAAATGGGAAACGCTGAAACATCCATCCTATAGACTCCTCCAGACTTGTCACCTTGTGACTTCCATCATTTTGGACTCATCAAAGAAGCGCTTGGAGGCTAGCGTTTCGACAACAACGAAGCGGTGGAAGCGTTTGTGATCCAATGGCTACACGAACGTCCGAAGAGTTTTTACGACGATGGAATAAAAAAACTGCCAATCCAATGGGAAAAATGTATTTCTAGGACGGGAGAGTATGTAGAAAAATAATATATATTTGTAAGCTCAGTTAAATAAAGTTAGAATTTTTTAAAAAACGAGTCCCGTTTATATTTCATACATCTTCGTAATAGGGAGTGATTCTTATCATACCCGCTGTGAATCAGATACGGATGTTCGGTTGCACTGCTTGTGGAAGTAATATATTTAAAATGCCGAAAGGAATTTGATTGGTAGAAAGAAATCCACAACTAGAATCCAACTGATATCACGCTATTTGATTGGCTCTGACTGCTCCTGATTAATTTCGCGAACAACCTATATATGTAATATCCTTCCCTGCCCTTCTTCTACCTGTCAATCCGAGCTGAATCGAAGTACTCGGCCTAGCGTGCGGAAGATAGTATCGATATTTAGTCGTCACAAGGGGGAGGCATAATATAGTACGGGCAGTGTACAACACGGTACCGCCTGCAAAGTTGCTTAACTATTTAACAATTAGATATTTTTACAATTTACCGAAGAGAACTACTTAATATCTAAATAGGGAAGATTATTGCTTATATCATAATAATCAATTTGGTTGCAAAACATTTTAAAAATAATTAATGGAAGTTATCTATTAAACCGATTCATCGCGACTCAAGTGATTTTCTTTCTTTATAATGATTTTTTTTTGATTTTAATTTAATTGTTCATTATGTACCTACATAAATGTGTTTCGTTGCATAGTACAATGTACGCCATATACAACGGAAAAATATGAGGGAATCGTAGCGTTGTAATGGAGCTCTACTGCCACAGTTCACCAACCGCCGCTGGTTAGTAGCGATTGTATTCACCGTGTACACGTTAAAAATATTGTATTTAAAGAAGTTCCTGAATATGTTTTCTTGTTTTTTTAGTTCGGTGTACGGAACTGTTATGGGCCTTTTGCATCATTTGAAGGGATACATATGGAGCACCTACCACGAGATTGCGTTCGCCTCAGTAAGGTAATTCAAAAATGCAGTATAGGAATCAATGAATTCGGAGGAGACACAGCTGATGTAGGAGGTAGGCATAATAGTTTCAGATATACTTACTAGGTACTATGCCAATGTGTTGATTTTTATTATTATAGGATTCAACATATTAACACAAAATATAGATCAATACATAGGCTTTGACGAAAAAGGTCTATTTTTAGAGCAGCTTAACGTGTGGAATAGTTAATTTTTCATAACGCGTCTCAATTCCATAAGGAATGACCCATTCGGTACTCACTGGGCAGATAAACGAAAGACATTTCGTAAAATATAAATGCACTACGTATGGTGTATGTCTGGAGTATTCTGTTCAATTGAGTAGTAGTTTCAAATCTATTTTTTGTGATGTGATCTCTGCCGGTATTATTCGATCAAGTTGATTTTAACTTTTACTACTGTATTAGCTATAAAACGAATTGTGTTTAGCTATAAGACGAATTGTGTTTAGCTATAAAACGAATAGTGTTTAGCTATAAAACGAATTGTGTTTAGCTATAAAACGAATTGTGAAGCGAAAAAATAACCTTGGATGCATTCGAAGAAAATATTTCAAATTAAACTCATTCAAAATTAACCCACCAGTCAATGTTTCTGATATATTTTCTATAATTTTTGTACTTTTTACAGTTTACCATTTCTGATGAAAAAATAATTACCAGTTTATTAATTTTTTGCGCGTTTCGAATTTAAGTTAATAAAGTTTAAATTGGAAACTATACTCTTAGTTTCCGGGTTGGAACCGCATCGTTGTCGTAGCTTTTGCCAACGTTTCGTCCACACTCTTATAGGACATCTTCAGGGCTGTTACTGCACACTGACTGGGGACTTCATTCCGGAGGGGTTTATATAGGGCTTGCCTCCGATCTGCGGAGCGGAAATGTTATGGATCAATGAAGCGTGGCGGTTGCTAGGAAGTTTGATAAGTTGGGATTTCCACGTGCGATGTAAGGGATAGCCATCTTCGCGATTCAAGTTGTTGGGATGTTTGAAAATCTCTATTGATTCACGGATTTTTCTACTATAATAGTGACGGTTGCGGGATAAGATGCGGGTAGAGTTAAATTGGATTTGGTGGCCAGTTTCCAGTCTATGCTCAGCCAGCGCGGACCCGGCAACACGTAACAACCGCGTACAACGCTCGTGCTCACTAACACGAGTGCTGACCGATCGCTTTGTTTCACCGATGTACACACTACTGCACGAATATGGAATGTGGTAGATACCAGGGGCTTCCAGATTATTGCGGTCTTTGATGGGAAAATAGTCTGAGAGCGTGAAATTGGGTTTGAAGATTGTTTTTATGTTGTTCCCGAAGAGAATCTTGCTGATGCGATCAGTTACACCATGAATGTATGGTAGATACGCTTTCTTACGGACATTAGGGTTAGATGAGGGGACTTGCTGTGGAGAAGGGTTGGTGTTACGGTTAATGGTAGTTTGAATATCTTTCCTAGAATAGTTATTGTGGATCAGAGTTTCAGTGATTCGGTTCAGTTCTTGAGCAAGCGAATTGGGTTCAGACAGGGAAATGATCTCTTGGATAAGAGAATTGATGACACCGCGTTTTTGGACTAGATGATGGTGCGAGAGGCTATCGAGATATCTATCCGTGTGTGTGGATTTTCGGTAAACGGAATGTCCCAGTGCTCCGTCAGGACGCCGGTGTACGAGAACATCTAGAAAAGGAAGGCAACCGTCCGATTCGATCTCCATGGTGAAGCGTATGGAATCATGTTGGGAATTCAGAAACGATATGAAATTGTTTAAAAATTTGTGTCCATGAGGCCAGATGACAAAGGTATCATCAATGTACCTGTACCAACACTTTAGCTTACAATTCTAAGATAATAGGGCTTGTTGTTCGAACGCTTCCATAAAAATGTTTAAATTGAAAATTTTAAACCTACCACATCATTTAATCAATGATGAATGTGTGAGCTTCTAAGAAGGACATACAATGCGTTATGCACACAGAGAAACGTTTACTTGTATCAAGGCTAGTCCACCTCAATTCAAGACAGTTACTGTTTCAATTATCCGCAATACAATAACTGTTTTAAATCAAACGAAATATTTTCTTTGCGTTTTCTTTCTCCGCTTAAGAGAAGTATATACTTATAATGAAATAATTGCATTCCTTTGTTTGAAATTTGTTAACTCAATTCAAGAAAATCTTGCAGAAAATTTGAAGAAAGCGATTCTTAGTATTGTTATATGTGGTTTCATTTATTTTGTAATTTATAAGACTGCTTAATAAGTAACGTAATTTATTCACACCATTACATAAAAATGGTACAATACAGAACTGCCAACATTCCTAATCTAAACTCCCTAACTTATACATATATTACATCCTTCCTCTTAAAAAGAATGTTTTAATTTAATACTACAAATTCAGTCTCTGAGGTGGCCTTATTTGACGCCCATATGAAGTTGTTTTAATACATTGGTTCCCAGAGTCTGATTCCGTGCTTTCTGGTTCCTTATCTAAAATATTGGTTTCGGTTTCACTTCTTGTGTCTAAATTTTCATTTTGTTTATCTAATTCTAAATAACATTTAATTTCTTCATTTTCCTTCCTTTCTTTCGAAACTGTTGTAGTTGGAGAGCGGCTTCTATCAGTCCTAATATGTGTATGTGTTTTCATAGGTTTAATGAATCTTCTATTTCTAACTAATATAGATCCGCTATCCAGCCTCAGTTTATATGTCCTATTTCTTAATCTACCTAAAATAATACCAGGAGTCCAGGAACTCTTTGGCTTGGTTTGAACATATGCTCTAGTATTTTTAGTAAGTATAGATAATTCCTTGACTCCTGATTGGTCATGATAATGTTTTTGTTGCTTTTGTTGTTTTTTAATTGTCTTATCGAATGTTTTAAAAACTGTTGGTTTAAGGGAGTCGGATACACATGGTATATTTGTTCTAAGCATTTGCGCCATTAATAGTTCTGCTGGAATAATATTTTCAGCAACTGGAGTGTTACGTAAATGTAATAATGCAAGTTGTATGTCTCCATTGTCTTCTAAAACCTTTTTCAACATCCTCTTCACACTTTGAATGTTTCTTTCGGCTATACCATTTGATTGTGCATTAGTGGGAGATGACAGTATGTGGTTAAATTGCCAACCATTTGAAAATTGTTTGAACTCGATTGAGGTAAACTGGGGTCCTCCGTCGGAAATTAATGTCAGCGGTACGCCAAACAAAGAAAATCTGTCCTTTAATACCTCTATAATTTTCTTACTCGTTGTATTTGCTTTTAAATCAACAACATCTATAAAATTTGAATAGTAATCAATAAGTAAAATATATTTCTGACCATTCAGTTCAAAAATATCACATCTCACTTTATTCCACGGTATTTTCGGTATTTCGTGATTGATTAAAGGTTCTTTTTTCTGTGAATTGGAATATTTTAAACATGAGCGAAAATTTGAAATTTTTTGTCTTACCTGGTTTATCATTCCAGGCCAAAAAAGTGATTTCTGAGCTCACTGAGTACATTTGTTTATTCCAAAATGACCATAATGTATGCGTTTTAACATTTCATTCCTCAAACTTACAGGTATAACTATGCATCTACTTCTGACGATTATGTTGTCAATTACACACTTTAATATTGTGCATATGGCTTGACTTTTTCACTTAATTTTTTATTATCATTGGGCCAGCCGTTTAAAATTATTGTTTTTAAGAGTTGTAGTTCTTCATCCTTTTCTGTTTCTTGTTTTATTTGTTCTAGTTTTTGTGCTGTTGCATTTATTTCCCCTTTTATTAAACAAACTTGAGAATGAATCTCATCGTCAAGTTCATTGTTACAAATTCTTTTAGCATGTGCTTTGGATAAAGCATCAGCTAGTAAAAGCTCTTTTCCTGGTTTGTAAACTAAGTTAATATCGAATTTCTGGATTTGCATCATCATACGTTGTAATCGAGCCGAACACTTGTTAAGCGGTTTTTTGAAAATTGAAATTAATGGAAGATGGTCCGTTTCTATGGTTACTTTTTTGCCAAATATGTATTGGTAAAATCTTTCCAGACCAAAGCAGACAGCAAGCAGCTCTTTTTCGACCTGCGCGTATCTGGTTTGCGTCTCGGTCATAGCTTTCTAAGCATACGCACATGGAAGTCTATTCTGAAGAAGCATCGCGCCTAATCCAGATTTCGAGGCATCTACTGATATAATAATCTCTTTGTCAACATCAAAAAGTTGCAAAACTGGTTTAGAAATTAACTTATCTTTTAAATTTCTAACAGCTATTTCGTGTTCGTCCGACCAGATAAATTCATTATCTTTCTTTACCAACTGTCGCAATGAGGCGGTTTCATTTGAAAATTTTGGGATAAATTTGCTAACATATGTCAGCATACCAAGTAATCTTTGAATATCTGCTTTATTTTCTGGCTTAGGTATGTCTAGAATTGCTTGTATTTTTGAATTACTGCGGGAAACGCCATCTTTAGATATTACATGACCCATATATTCTATTTTATTTAATCCAAACTTGCATTTCGACAAATTAAATTTAATCCCGTTTTTATTCGCGACAGCAAGTATCTTTCTTAGTCGCTTATCATGTTCCCTTTTGTTTTTGCCCCATATCAAAATATCATCAACGTATACTTGCGTGCCTTCTAGAGAAAAAAATATTTTTGAAGCGCTCTTGGAACACCTCCGGCGCTGATTTTCACACCATACGGTAATCTAAGAAATTTATACCGACCAAACGGTGTTCCAAAAGTGCAGAGATTTGCACTGCTATTATCTAGCAGTATTTGATAGAATCCCTTGGCTTGTAGTTTCCGCTATGGTGGGTATTTGGCAATACTCTCTTTTAATTACTTTGTTAAGATCTTTGGAGCCAAAACAAATCATTTGGTTTCCTCACCAAAACCATCGAATTCACCCAATCAGATGGACCATTGACCTTTTCTATAATGTTTGATTTTTCTAATTCTTCTAGACTTTCCTTAAGATTTTCATGTAAAGGCAATTGTTGAAAATAGTATTAGCAACAAATACTTTATTGAACATAGTGGTATTTAGTATCTTAAGTTGGTAACATAAAATAAATAAAAGTTGGTATAATCGAATATATAAAAAGTAGGAGTCGTTAAGTAAACAATGTTGTTGCATGTGTGTGTGAATTTAATATAATATACGTTAAGAAAGAATCTGCGTTTTTCTTCTCGATATACCACAAATAACGGACAGACAGATATTTCTACAGCAATGCCACCTTTCTAGTTGGATGCACAACTGGCTTGCCACCTTCTTCTAAAGTTATGTGGATTGGATTACTCTTTGTACATCCTATTCCTGTGAAAACTTCAGAAAACTCCTTAATAATAGTCCCACATTTATCTGATTCACCATCAACAGAGTCAATTTTCATAATTAAATCTAAATCACATGAGGATTGCAAACCTAATATGTTTTCAGTTTTAGAATTTAAAATAAAAAATTCAATCCTATAGGACTATTTCTTTTGCGTGTAATTTCATTTATGCCTATTACTTTTAAACCTTGACCCGTATATGACTTAAATTTGACATTACTAGGTATGATATCTGGTTTATTTAAACCTAACCTATTAAAAATATTCAAAGATAATACATTTGCCATAGAGCCATATTTTAAATTTTACAGGTGTTTCGGTAATTTATAAATCTAATGTCCATTGTTCTATATTAATTTTATCAATATTTTTAACATCACTACCAACAAATAAATAATTGTGATTACTTTCATAATTCCACTTGATGAACTCTTTTTTATTTCTTTTATAGCACACGCTTGAAAAACGTTTAAATTGATGGATCTTACATGTTCTATACCACTGACGTCATTGCGCACGCTATTTTTAAACTGAGAGCACCTTTAGAGTAAATGTTTTCTACAAACCTTGGTATACTACAAGGTAGTTTTAGACCGTAACATTTTCGTGCACGAATATAATCCATCCTGTAGCGCTCCTAAATTTTGTTTATATGCTTTTGCGATAGTTTATCCACTTTTGTCGTGTTATTTTGTTTGGTTATATCGCTGCAGAACGATCCTTAGGGACACAGTATATAAGGTTCAATTTTGTGTAACGTCCAATTTTGCATGACCGTTATTCCCGCGTATTTCTCGAAAGGACGCTACTACATCATCGCTTTGTTTTGCTTATTTACTTGTCATTATTTTCCATATTTTGAATATATTTACTTGTCTATGCATTTTTGTTTTGCGACTACAGTCACCACGACTTGTGCAGTTATTTGTTTAAATATATTTCACACATGCTTACACGTTTGTTCTAAATATATGTCACATGTTCATTGTTAGATATGCGGATGATACATCTATTTTGGGGGCTGATTGTGATGCCTCAAATATATCTAACCGTCTGCCATAAGTTTTAATGCGGTGGTTCTCTGAAAACATGTCGCTTAGTTTAGAAAAAACAAAGTACATGATATTTCACACAATACTTGGGAAAGTGAATTTTGGAAACTTGGTAATTTATGGTATTCACTTGCAGCAATCCTCTGTCTCTAAGTTTCTGGGTATCGATACCAACTTAGGCGAAACTATGTTTCGCTGTATACGATCGCAAATTGCACCATCTTGTCTTACAGCGCTGTATTTTTGCTGAAATTCAATCATGTCTTCAATATGGATTGCTGCTATGGCGTTTTTCAGCAGCTGCAAAAAATATTCAGCACAAAAGGCGATAATTCGCAGCATGGTAGGTACTCACTTTATGGATTCCTGCAAACCACTGTGTAAACGACTCAATATTCTACCACTACCGTGTCTTTACATTCTTAAAGTGTGCCGTTACATTTTCAAACATTAAAAGCAGTATATTAAAAATTACTCACTATAACTCGATCAGACAGTATTGGCATAACTCTACACAATAAGGTTCCTTTGATTATTAGGGAAAGTGGGACACTTTTTCAGTTTAAAAGTAACCTGAAAAGATTTCTTATACAGCATCTATTCTATTCCATCGATGAATATTTGATTATTTGATATTATATTGTTAACATTGATATGTGCATTTATGTTTATTTATCTATCTAAAGCATCCCACTCTAATTTATCTCAACATTTGTACGCACAAAATAAATTTAATAGATTATTTTTAATAAATATCAAAAAAGAAAAGTTTAGGAGTATTTTGTCCGCCGCATTCTACTTATTTCATCAAAAAACCTATCTGCATAGTTTCGTATTTACTTTACTGAAGAAGAATGCATTTTAGGCATAGAGAAATGTTCATAAAGAAATTCTAGAAGAACTTCTCTCTCAGATTTTGGAAAGATGTACAGGATGTTCCATTTAAAATAATTGAAATAACACGAATCCAACTTGGCAACGATTTCGATGGCTAACTTCGATGTTAACCCTGAAAACTTCAAGACATGCTCAATTGAATAAAATGTGTATCACTACTCTAACATGTGAGGCATTTTGGATATCAAGTATTAAAGAAACATCCGCACTTCGCAAAAATCTCAAATTATTATCATAAAAACTAAACTAGATAGATACAGGGAATTGCAATGTATACTTGGGGATACCTATCGAAGTTCGTAAGTGTACTTACGAACTGAAATAATTGTAACAATAGTCACAATTAAACAAGTATGGTGACAATTATTTCAATTGTGTTTAATTGAACTTAGCAAATAGAAACAGTTATAAACCTTGCAGACATTATCCATTGTCATAACTTGTGTAGTATAAAATTATGCGTACATCTGTATCTTATCTATGTTACAGGTTACGATCCTACACTCGAAAATCCACCACCATCACCACCTCCGACTGGAATGCTAAGTCCGGTGGACCTCACTGTGAATCGCCCTTTCCTCTTTGTAGTTTTGTTTCAGGATGAAGGATATCACTGTCCCTTAACTTTTGGTAAAGTTTATGAACCTGGAGTATAACATTCATAGGTCACATACAAATTATCTACATATTTTCTAGTTATCCATTTATTGTAAAAAAAATTACACATATTTTCTAATTATTCATTTATTGTAAAAACAAATTATACATATTTTCTAATCATGCGTGTATTGTAAAAAATGTTTCATTATATTTTCATGTTTTCAATTATATTTATATAATACTTAATGTTCAAATGCATTGTAATTAAAATATCGCGTACTATATTTGTTAATTAAAAAATTTTAAATTTATCATTTATTTATATGTACATTACTAAGGTCCGGCGTTTTGCGTAAGTTGAAAACTGTACAATATACGGCATAAAGGCGAAAGCTGTTGGGGGATGTGAAGGCATAAATTATTATTATTATAAAGGTGCGCCTTAGCGAACATATTCGCACATTTCGGCTACAAAACTAACGAGAAACCTATGACAGCACGCCAAATAATCACGTGTTCGGCATAGCTTACCGCAGCTACAAAAGTTGGTCAAATCGAACTTTTGTAGCCGAGCGATTACCGTAAATGTCAAAGATTTCAATAACATAACCTCGGTCTGCGTTGATGTTTGTGTCGCTTGACTGTTGTGAAAAATTAATGAAAGATTCTGTTTGGTGAAGTCGCATTTGTGTACTTAAATTATTAAATGCGCCTTCCACTTCTCATTTCTAATAAATAATTTTGTGCGTTTTCGCTTTTTTAAAAACGTATAATATAGCGTAGCACAGTACTTCTTTTCGTTGATTCATAACTACTTCAAAAAGAAATTTCTTAGAATAATTTCATAGGTTATATTGTTCCCATTTGAAACGTTCCGCTCGTCGAATATGAAAATGTCGCTAAGACCATATGTAGAAAACAAGCCGAGCTGAGCTATGCTAACAAGCTTTGCAAAGCCGCTAAGACGCACCTTAAAAATGTTATCAAATGATTAACGGCAAAACATACGTTCCTACAGCTGCCTCGACGACCACATATTCTAACAGAAGAAAGGCAGATACAACCATATGGGTGGTATTGATTCAGACGCCTTGCTCGTCTCCCACTTAATGAAAGCAATATAGCTACTCGCATTTTTGCGAAGCCCGTTTAGCTCAACTTGGCTTGTTTTCTGCATATGGTCTTAGCAACATTTCCATATTCGATTTCTATCAAATTGAAGTTTCTTTTTGAAGTAGTCATAAGCAATGAGTCGACAACGAAAGAAAGCACTGTACTACATCTACTTACATTATAAGTTAAAAAAAAAGAAAACGTACAAAATTATATATTAGGTAGAAATAAAGAAACAGAAAGCGCACTTAATAAATTTTAGAGTAACCAAAACTTGCGGACTCGCATAGGCGTCGGTATTACGGGTTAATATAAGAATACGAAAAAATCATAAATAAACTTACTTGCTAATTATTCAACAAATTAGAGGCATCAGGATGTGAACTACTGTAAACTTGCATCATTGCATATGTTTCCACAGTTACTTCTTTAAACCTTGTGCGTCGACAAGAAAAAATATTCTTATACATAGAAAACGATCTCTCCACATCTAAGGAAGTTACATTTGCATGTAGAAACTGTTTTTCAAAATCACTTAAAAGTTCACTATTCTTACACTTATTATAAACGGCCTCTAAAGTATTAAAATCGGGATTTTTCCTTAAAACATCTGCCAACTTTTGACTAGCGCATAATCCTGGCGTCTCATTTAATGTGTGTAATTTATTTTTTACACTCTCCACTATGTCTCATGATTCCTGCAATGACAATTCAGTACATTGTAGTTTTCTGATGGCATCTAGTAATACTGTATAATTGGTACATATTGTTGTTAAATCTTCTAAAAGTTGAGGAATTTGAAATTCTCTTTGACTTTCTCTAATTGCTTTGGATTCATTCCGATTAAATCGCATTATAACTGATTGAATTTGTTGAAAATGGATCAAATAATAAGAAGCTGCTGTTAGCCAAGTACCCCATCGCGTTAAAATTGGTTCAGGAGGTTCTGGAATACATGGACAAAATTTACGAAATTCTTTTAAACGTTTAGGAGGTTTACGAAACACTGCTTTAGTACTTCCAATCATCCGATCAACGTTTTCGTAATGTTGTCGAACAACTTCACTAACTAAATGCAAAGCATGCAGCACGGAGGTTATATGTATTAAGTTAGGAAATATATGTTTTAAGGATCGCCCAACACTTAACATCGTTGCTGCACTATCTGTCACAATCATCACAACTTGATCTTGGGCAATTTTAAATTTTTTCAAAGCGTTCATTATCACTTTTTGAATATTTTCTGCGGTACATTGTTGAACACGTTTGCAAGCTAACAAATATCGAGATGCTGTGTTCTCGCTAGATAAAACGCGAGCTATTACATTCATAATACTGTTTTTCTTTATATCGGTCGTCTCATCCACGGTAATCTATATTTTTTTAGAACACAAATCACGTTTACACACATTTTCTAGCATCTCTTTCATTCGCGGCAAATGATTCTGTAATTGTGTTTGTGAGGGTAATGGGTACTTTGGAACGTATTGTTGGCAAAACGTTTTAAAAAGTTGCTTTTCTCACCAACGACAACGGAAGATTACAAGAAGTAAACATAATTAATAAATGTATGAGGAATAGTGTATAAGGTATTTCAGTTCTTGCATTTCTCATATGCTTAATACCATTGACATTCCTCTGG
The DNA here is from genome assembly GCA_029619315.2 of Dynastes maya. NCBI lineage: Eukaryota > Metazoa > Arthropoda > Insecta > Coleoptera > Scarabaeidae > Dynastes > Dynastes maya. Next base: position 43,829,100 of record JAROYE020000001.1, read on the forward strand.
CAATCAGTTCTGTCCAATGCAGCCAAACGAACATTGCATATTAAGCAAAAAACTGCACTACCGTCATATTTTAAACGGGGAAAAAGTGACACATACTTATGTACATTAGTAGCAAATCTATTACGAGGCATTGTTTTCTTATGTATTTAAATATTAGTTCTATATGAAACAATACACTAATTATGTACTTGGTATAATACTACAACACACAAAAAACACCAGATATATTTTCAAAAGCGACACGTAAGTACATAACCTTGACCGTTCGACTAATCTCTCCAACTCAACCGGTACTAAAACGAAATCTCTCTCAGCGCGGTTTAACATGATTTATATTGAAGGTCAACACTACATGCCTGCTTCTTATATTAACCCGTAATACCGACGCCTATGCGAGTCCGCAAGTTTAGGTTACTCTATTAATAATTTAAGTACACAAATTCGACTTCACAAAATACCTAGAATCTTTCATTAATTGTTATAGAATGACACCTTTCAACTTCGTCCATTTTCGACACCGAAATCACAACAATCAAGCAACAGAAACACCAACGCAGCCTGTCATGTTATTGAAATTTTTGACATTTACGGTAATCGTTCGGCTACAAAAGTTCGATTTGACCAACTTTTGTAGCTGCGTTAAGCTATGCCGAACACGTGATTATTTGGCGTGCTGTGATAGGTTTCTCGTTAATTTTGTAGCGGAGCTGAGCTAAACGAGCTGTGCGAATGTCTTCGCTAAGACCCAGCTTTATTTACATCCTGTACGATAATTTCCTTATTCTTAAATACTTGCATATTCGTTATCGTTGTCCGCGGCCTCCCGTTTACGTCATCACTAGAGCCCGGTAACAGGGAGCCGTGCCATAGCCGTACCTGCCTAGTATACAAAAACAATAGTAGGAAAATAGAAAAAAAATAACAGAACTAATACATAATTATAATATGTGAAAAGTAGTGAAACACTCACCCTTTTAAGCAGCCTTGGCTACGAAACAGTAAAACTAGAAGCACCATTATCAGTATTAACATCATATGAATAAGAGTGGCAAAAAGTTGACACCATTAGATGTGTTTCCACAGTTGTCTCGGTGAGCGATGTTCGCCGTGGTGAGAAAATGAGTTTATATTTTGAAAAAGAGCGTTCAACATCTACCGATGTTATACGTGCATGATTAAAATACTCTTTGTACTTAGTCAGTGGATTATTCGATACACCATCACAAATTTGTTTTAGTGTGCTAAAATCGGGATCTTTCTGTAGCACACTCTCGAACTTTTCTAAAACGCGATTATATTTTGCGTCATGTATAGTCAGTAGCTGTGTATGCACTCTGTCCATAATTTGCAGAGACTCCAATAATGATAACGATCTATTTTGTAATTGGTCTATTGCGCCAGCTAATCCTTTATAGTAGCTACGAATATTTTTTCACTCTGTTTCAACGGAAATATCTGGAAATTTCGACTGGCTCTCCTTAATAGCTGCAGCTTCGGCAGGACTGAATTGTGCAACAACAGCTTTTACTATTTTGAAATGTTCAGCATAATAAAAAGCTGCCTGCAACCATGTGCCCCAACGTGTAAGAATTGACTCCGGTGATTGACGAATACCAGGACACTCTGTGTGAAATGATCGTAGGCGTTTGGGAGATTTCAAAAATACTTTTTTTTGTGCTTGCTATTAATGCATCTACCTCGGGAGAGCATTGTCGAATGGTTTCTGCCACAAGATATAAAGCATGCACTTTACACGTAACATGTAAACACTTGCGACCATGTTCCAGAAGAGAACGGCCTACCGAACGCATTATCGCTGCGCCATCGCTCATAAACATCAACACTTTATCTTTTGAAATTTGAAATTTTTGCGACGTACTAAGTACAACCTTCGTAATTGCTGCAGCAGTACACTCTTGTAGTCTTCGGCTAGCTAGTAACAGTGGTAATGTAAGTTTACTAGGGTCTAGTATGCGTACCATAATATTTACAATTGATTTTTTTTTACAGTCTGTTGTCTCGTCAACACAACCAAAGAAACGGTTTTTTCAATATGCGTTTCATTTTCTTTTCCACGTCATCGCGTACAAATTCAACATGCTTACGTGCCGTTTTCTCCGTTGGCAACCGCAACTCGGGATTGTATTTGTCCTAAAAGTCCTTAAACGGTTGTTTATCGAGTAAGCCTAGTGGCAAATTACAATTTATCAACATAAGAATTACATAAAAAAAATGCACTTCTCGGTGGCATACCCAATTTTCGTTTTCTATGCTGTGCGGAATTTACGTGTCTTGTACAGTTCCACTTCTTATTTGACATCAAATGTATTTTGCACACTTTACAAACTATCTTGCTCCCGTTGTAAAACAAATCGGGAAAGTCAGAAATAAACTTATTTACTATATCTTGAAAGGGTCGTTTTTTAGTCGACATGTTCACTAAAAACTACAATTAATAACTACGTCTGTATCAATAAAATCAAAACGTACTACACTAAATAATAACTACAATTAATAACTACGTCTATATCAATAAAATCAACACGCCCTATCCGCTATCGAATGCTAAACTGAACTGAGTGATGATGATTTGTCGTGTCGTATCATAATCGACCAGCCCACCTAAACACAGTCACACCGTCGCTGCGATTGCTCTCCAGTTACCGGGCTCTAGTCATCACCCACCGCTACTGGGAATTGTAGTAAAATTAACATAACCTTTTGAAAAACAAAAGTGTTTTACTACATACCTATAGTTACTCGTACATTTACGGTATTAAGTACAACATTTTTTTGAAGCTGCGAATTCAATTGACTTTATTACCTTTGCCGCACCGCCCTCTACCGATGCCCTTTAGTATCGAAATTTTTGAATTTACCCCATAGTTTTATTTTGATCAATAAACGATTCAAAGTGTCCCTGAATTCCAACTATTCTTCATACATATCGCTAAATGTTGGTAATTTAATCTGGGTTAGTTTAACGACTAATTACTTTGGTTTCGTGAATTCCTACTGTGTTAACCGTATTTACGTTGTTTTTTGATTTTGTTATAGTTTGTCCTTCTACTAGTAGATGGCAGTACTTCAGTTCAATATCATCCCTTTGGATCATTTGCTGTTCTAAACTTTCATGTTTTATTTCTATTTCAGTTTGAATTTCCCCAAATGTTTCCGATAATAAACAAAATCTTTCCACCCGCATAATTAATTCATTTAAAATTACATCTTTTTTTACCAACGTCTAAACGAGTTTTAATTTTCTTAATATATCTACTAAATATTGTTAATCTAGCTTTTAATGCACCACGCTTCTTTATTAATGTATCCATTTTTTGTTTTCAGGTGTCAAACGAAGTAAACGCAGAATATTGAAAATGGAAAATCACGATTCTATTAATACAAATGAAAGGTAGGTAACCGGGACTTACGTGTTTTGAAAAGCACACTGCTGCTGCGGCGTTGATGTGCTGTGACGCTTTTTACGCTAGCTCACCCCAGAAGGTTATCTTCTCTTTGCAATGATTCTTGTTCAATTCTCGCATCCAGCTCGAAGAGCCATTAGACGATTAAAACTACACGAGATTGTAATTTTATTGGTTTTATTTAACTTAACATTCTAAAGAAACAGTAATCGTACGGGTGACGCGCTTAGTTGTTTACGTGATTCCCTCTTTCGCGCTTTCTGACATCACGTAACGTCACGGTGGAAGCTGTATCCGCAGCTACACGCGCATTGCTAGTATGAGTGCCATATTTGAACAATGTGGTTTATGCAAGATGGCGCCCCACCACATTTTCTCTAAGTGGTGCGAAATTATTTAAATAATGCATTTCCTCATAGCTATCCATCTATGAGCAAGGAAGTGGATTTTTATGGCCTGCTCGAAGCCCTGATTTTAACCCCCTAGTTTAATTTCTACGGACATATGAAGACGCTGGTGTACGCTCAGGAGATTAATACCTAACAAGAATCACAGTAATAAATACAGAATGCTGCGAATTTTATTACAAATCAACCAAACATATTTTTAAGGGTTACGACAAATTTTATCAAAAGAATTCAAAAATGTTCGTCGCATTGAATTCATCATTCAATATAGGCGACTTTGAAAATTCATTATAATTGTTGATTATTTTTTTATTCTTTTTCAAATACATTCTTTTAAAAATCTAAATACATTTATTTCTGTTTTATTCTACTTAAATTTTTAAATAAACACAGTTGTCGGATCGTAACCGTGGTGCTACGTCGCTTTCGTCTCCATATTCTTCGGTTCATAAATTCAATTGCGATTGGCATACATGTCGCTACCATAGTTAATGGTATCGGGTGTATCGCTATGCCTTATTCCAGTTCGAGATCTAACATATTTATTCTTACAATTCACGTAATAGCGAAAATCTGAGTTGAATTAATGAAGGAATTAACTTTAAAATATCTAAAGCCTATAAACTGAAAGTAATATATTACAGAATCATAAAATAAATAACTATATCCTGCTAGAGAATCTTACTGCCTAAATAGAAAACTTAGATGTTTGAAGTGAAAACAGAGCGAAAAAATAAACAACCGTTTGCTACTATTTGAATCTTACTATCTAAAATAAGAAACTAAATATTTCAAATAAAAGCTGAATTCTAAAAAATTATAATAAAATTTTAATAGAACTGCATCGTTCACCTAATAAAAACAATAACTGGAACTATTATTACAAACAACCAATAAATAACAAACAAAAATTTGCTCCGTACACAAAACTAGAATTTCTAAGGTATGATTTATATCATGATATACTAGCGTTAGAAAAGATTCATTTATAAGCGCCGGTCCCATACATTCACATTTGGAAAATGCGAAATTAGCTATATCTATATATGTACGGTGAGAGAACGAGGAGGGGATTGAGTGGAATTCGATCAATTCGATGCGAGTCGCGCTAATACGCTTCTAACAACGTTGGGATGTAGACCTATTAATTTTAAGTCACGGTCGCCTGGAAATAAGTGTTTCGCATATTTATTTTGTTGCTACGAAGCTTAGATGAACGTAATAAGAGATTCTAAAGACGAAAATAAAAACAAATTCTGATGAAATAGAAGAAAAGAAAAAGAAATACTCTGGAAATTCTTACTAAGATCGTCCGCACATAACGCAATTTACCTCGTAACTAACCACATCGGTAACCGTCGCGAGCTGTCGACTGCCGCTAACTCCTCTGCTTGTAATGAATCACCCATTCGCGTTTACCGTTGTCGCATGTACGCTTTTTCGCATAGTTAGACATTTTCTTTCCATATGTGTATAGCAAATAAAGTTACCTCCCTCACTCTTGTTTCCCCACACGCATGCCAGATGCTAGTCAGTCGCCTATCATACATGCTTGAGTTATGAGCTCGGCTTCACTGCTGACTTCAGGAACTACGTAAAATATCTAATTTGATTTTTGTGGTAGCGATGAAATTTAATCGTTGATTATTTCCAAATAAATACTTTATTGTAATATTGCCGTATATGAAACAAAGAAATCGTTTTCAATTAAAAAATTATAAATTATAAATTCCCAAAATAAGGAGAACCTCTCATTATAAAATAGCTAGATTACATTTTTTCGTTTCCAAATATTCAATATATTAAATGTTCAAATAATAGAAAGTGCACAATAAAAACAAATGTTTAAGTGTAAATTGAATTCCAAAACAAGAACATTTTTTCTAAATCTAATTAATGGAGGTTTACATCAAAATAAGTCGTATTTGTATGTGTAAAAATTCAATTGAATCTATTATTACGATAGGTAATGGATATATATTCAAATAAGCAGTGATTTGCAGTACTGCTAGTACCGTAGTACCATTTAACGACTTTCTAGAAAAAGCATAATTCAAAAAACGTCACTGCATAGCTACGAGATACAAACAAAGCAAATCCAAAATAACAAAGGAGCAAAAGATCGAGAAAGGCAACGATAGTCAATTAAAGAAAAAACTTGGTGTATAATGACTAGAGTCAACCGCGATCCTCTTATGGCAGCGGTTAGATTATTACTGATACTGATTCATTCCCGTCGCACAACTTCCCGCTCTTATACTTTTATAGCGAGCAAATTTTGCAACAGGGCCCATGCATTTTAGCGGCTCAATTTATTACGGAACTTTCTAACACAGTATAAATTAAATAAAATCCTCAAAAATTCCCGCTTTTTGCTGGCAGTATCCTAGTCGCTAGTAAAAAATGTTTAAAGGTGTTGAAATCGAACCGCACATCATCGTAGTTCGAAAATGACTGAACTGAATCGGCACAACCATGTGTGCTAACAGATCTCCCTCTATCGCCTATGATGAAAACCCGCATAAAACACATCGATGGCAACAGCGCTTGCAAAAATACATGCAATTATATAACCACCAGAAGCCTGGATCTGTTGTGAATGCAGGTTAATTATAGAAAAACAATTGTTTAAAATTGACGTATATTTATCTATGTGTACTCTGTACAATAAACTACAACGTATAAATTTTAAATGCATAGTTTGTAAAAATAAGTACAAAAAAATAAAATTTAAAACAGCAATTACAGTCTAACAATAATTTTAATGTAACGGCAAATTTTATTTAAAATATTAGTTGTGCTATTGTTAATTTAATTACTTAAGTGTGTAACTATACGTACATATATCACATATCAAAATAAGTTTATCAACAAAAAATCAAGCATGATTTGTATTTAAAACATGTGATAACTGCAAAATATTACACAATCAACATAGAAAATAAATAGTTTTGGATTAGCCAAAGTCAACAGATTTCTTTTGTAAGTGCAGTAGGAATGTTTTCCTTGGTCTTCGACATAGTGGAATACCCCAGCAGTTCTGGACATGAAATATTACCTTCCTGAATGCCATTAACTGTCTTCAGTAAATCATAATTTACTTCGCTCGATACTTTTGAATTATTTCTACAAACAATTAGGTGTAGCTAAATATTATGCTTACAAAATTATTTATGACATTATTTTATTATCATGTTAATTAAAATTGACATACAGATGCTAACTGACATTAAAAAGAAATGGCTTTAATTTCCGAAGCATTAGCAGCCTGTGTTGGGTTTCAACATAATTTTGTACACTGCATATTTATTAACTAAAGTCACTATTGTTACTAAAATGCAAAGATATTAAAATTAATTATTTAAGTAAATTTTATTGGAAACATTGATAAAAATATGATAATTAATATAAAATAAAATACATATATTCAGGATTAAGTATGCAAGCTATCTCACGAGGAACTGCATATGAAAGAATACACATTGGAAAATTCTGAAAGCTTGGTACATATTACTAAAGCCGACATGTACTATTGAACTAAAATATTTTCAATAATCTGAAGCTTCCAGTTATACCGGAAGTAGCTATCGTTTTTGTTATTTGTAACGGTGATTTAACTTGGAAAATTGTAATTTTGTAGAATTGTTGACCATATAGGACATTAGATATCGAATCAGTTTTTGGAAAACATTATACAGCGTGTCCGAAAACTACGGTTAAACCAGTAAATGGAGAAAGCGTTAAAACTTTTTTTAAATAGAAGTACCTATTTTTCTCTTTCTTATCAAAATAGATCTTACAAAAAAATACAATAAAGGCCATATTAATTACACAAGATATTTAGGAAAATGTGAATTGTAGCACAATTTACTTATGAAAGAAAGTATGATGGTGTCACAATATAGTTTTTTAAAATGTCTTCCAACTTTAGTGTATTTGAGTTGGTCATGATCATTAAAAAAGGCGCGTTTAAATTATACGAACCAGTATTATTTAAATTTGTTTATTTTTTATGGAAAATGCTACAATGTGATATTGAGAAGATACGATTCATTTGTCGCTCGGTATCCACAATAACAAGTTATCACCAAACATGGTTAACCCTGGTATGGTGGATTATAATAACGTTAAAGATATGACCATCGTGGTTTTTCATATATTACCAAGGTCATGCGCGATTTTAGTTAATCCACCATGGCCATTGGCGCTAGTGTGTAACTGTTACCGGTTAAGTAGTAAACTAAATTGTAGGTTATTTGTAAACAACACAAACACACACATGCAAAAATGCCTAGTAACAAAATCAAAAATAATGCTAATATAGCTCATGGTATTGGCGGAATCATTCCCGGCCAAGAACAATGCTTCTTCTTCTTCTCTTCTCCTTGTGCCTTTTCAGGCGTCGGAGTGGGATTCCGGTTCTTCTTTTACCCATATCTTCCATGCTTTCCTATCTCTTGCCAAAATCTTCATTTCATCAAGGGTTTTTCCTTTTTCTCTTCCTATTTCCTCTATCTGGTTCATCCATGTTTTCCTAGGTCTACCTCTTCGTGTCTTCCTTGATTTTCCCATTTCCATCACTTTTTTCGCCAGCCTGTCCGGGTTCATTCTTATCATGTGTCCATACCAATTCATTTATTTTTCTCGTATCTTTGTCATTATCGGTTTCTGATCTATCATCTTCCTGATCTCCGCATTTCTTAGTCTGTCCCATTTGCTCTTTCCAGCTATTCGTCTAACATCCTTCATTTCAATAGCGTTGATTTTTGCCTGTTGGTACTGTTATAGCGTTGTGGATCTTCTTTTTTACTATTGTCTCTATTTCTTTGTGTCCTAATATGGTTTTATTCAATGAGTGATAGATTTTTGTTGACTTATTTCCTCTATTTGCTATTTCCGCATCCATCTTTCCAGCACTTGTCATCACGCTCCCCAGATATTCATAAGTCGTTACTTGTTCTAGGACTTCTCCTTTGCATTTAATTTGATTTGTGTTCCGTCCCTCTGTTGGTTTTTCATTTATTATCATTACTTTTGATTTCTCCGTATTCACCTCCATCCTTGTTCTCTATCTCTTCCGTCCATATGTTTACTAGGTTTTGCATTTTCTTTCTTGTGTTGCCAATAGTATCACGTCATCTGGGTAAAGAAGATCGCTTGCTTTTACCAGTTCCATGTTCCTATATCCTATAACAGTACTCGGGTTTCCTTCTCGCTCTCTTATTATTTTTACAATTTTATCCATTATAACTATGAATAAGGAGGGGCTTAGGCTGTCACCTTGTTTGATACCTCTGTTCATTTGAAACGCTTCTGACCTGCTGCCTGCTATTTGTACCTTTGCTCTTACGGTTCTGTATGTGGATTTAATAGCTTCTAGTAATTTGCTTGGTATCTGCATTTCTTCCAAACGTAGAAAAAAGAGAGTACTAGCATACGGACATGTTTCTGCCTACCCGGCGTCATCAGCGCGGCTACGAGTACTCACTCCTTTGCTTTGCCTGCATTGTGTCTACCTCTCGCTTTATGCCCCCAATGTCCACAACAGCACTGAAAGCGCCAAGAAACACAGTCATGCCGTCCTAGACCGTGGCGACACACACCAAAGTACAGATGCCCCCCACCAATCGAGCAGTTCATGAGCTGCTGAACACAAGGTGTCGTTGCACCTAAGCGCTTAGGCAACTGCATGTACAAATGATCTCTCAGGCACACCTTGATGTATAAAAATGCACATGAATAAATGTCTAGTAACAAAACCAAAAATGAGCTATATATTAACACAAACAGTTTGTCCATTAGTCTTTGATAGCGTTTAATGGAGTTGATTCTTGTTATTTCAAGTGCACAGTGAATTATTAGCGTTTTTAAACATGGGTGGTTTTACGTGTTGCGTACCAGGTATGAAGAAGTAATATCTTTTCCGTGTGAGTAACGGGACAATAAAATGTATGTAAATGTTTATATGTGTATAATGAATGGATCCGACGCATAGGTAATCCTAAATTACGTATCTTGCATCCTACAAGTGTGAGTAAAAGTCATTGGATATGTGATCTTCACTTCAGCCAGCATTCACGGATACCTGATCAATTCTAACATAGAACTGAATTGAAGAGTAGAAGTGTACCAACGTTACATCTCCCTGGTATGTCCTTTGTTCAGTCTGAAGATCAGGACAAAAGTCAATAAAACCAATTTTCAGTTCATAATGTCTCAATTGTCACAACAATCAAAGAAAACTAAAGAATGAAGATTTTCCACACACGTCAAGATACTAGTATTATCTTTGAAGAAGCAGGCTCCAAAAAGTTTCAAAAAAAACTTGAACAGCTCTATTGAAAAGGTTGACAATAAAAACCGGTGTTAATGACACAATTATGAATTAATTGAAACACTGTGTTGCTAATTTGAAGAACGATCTTGACAAAAATTATGTATTAATGTTCGATGAGATGTCTATTGACTTAGCATTACAGTACAATGTTGCTTCAGATCAGATAGATTAAGAAGATTTGGCAAAGAGCAAAAGAAAACCTTCCTTTGCGGAACATGCGTTAGATGATAAAAGGACTTTTTAAGAAATATAAAGAGCCTGTGTGCTACTATTTAACAAGTGCAGGCATAAAATCTGCAGAGTTAGTGATACTATTAAAGGATGTCATTACATCTTTGCAGTCAATCGGATTAAAAGTTATTGCAACTGTATGTGACCAATTGTCTTCAAATACCGTAACATACAATTACTTGTTGGAGGAAACAAAGAGATACTATCACTTGAATGCTGTGGAAAATAGATATTTGGGTTTTTTAATAAACAATACTGAGATAGTACCATCCTACGATGTATCGTATTTATTGAAAGGAATACGTAACAACCTTCTGGAGTATAATGCTCACTTTAGCAAAGAAGGGAAAACACAAACGACATCCTGGGCTAATATTGTTACTTTTTATGAATTTGATAAGGGTGATATGGATACTAAAATATGCAATAAACTTACAGACGCACATATATATAAAAATAACAAAGAAAATGAAAGTTCGCAATGCTGCTCGGATTTTTAGTCGGAGTTTGTCAGCTGTCATGAGAGGCTTGGCAGTTCGAGGTAAAATACTTATGTATCATATATCCCTTATTAGTAACAATAATAACGTAATTCATCGTGTTATATAACCTAAATATTGCTTAATAAAGTTTTTTTGTTTTAAAGGTAGAAGGGATTTCCAGGAGTGCCGCCGAAACAACTGATTTCCTTTTATTTTTTGATAAAGTGTTTGATAGCTTAAATGGATCAAATAAAAACTGTTCATGGCAAGGGATCAAGATGTGCCGTCCAATTATATACAGTTCATGAGCAATTCTGGTCTGAAGCTCTAAAGCAATTACATTCAGCCTTTTTTTATAATAGTAATAGAAGATTTCAACCACCAAGCGTGAAAAACTTTATATTTACTATTACTTTATATTTGGAATCAATTAAAAGAAAATCCACTAGAACATTTCTTTGGAAGTATCAGAAGTTTGGGGGATCGTAATATAAATCCGAATACTTTGCATTTTGGATCGGCTTTTAAAATCTTGATTATAAATAGTTATGTTGCTCCAATCTCCGGGTGCAAATTGTGAAGAGGATGAAGTAGAAGGGGCACTAACATCACTTCATCACCTACTAGAGGACGAAGAAATTCCATTACTTTCAGAAGATATGTCGGTAGTTATCCCGCAGGTGGCATATGGCCAGGAAACTATTACGGTCTGTTAAAAATTACGAAATTTGCAAAAACGATTTAATAACACATATTGAGAAGGACGAACATTTAATAATATCATTAAAATCCTACTCCACGAAATCGTTGCTATTTCCCAATTCTACGTTCAATGTAATATTTACAAGAACATGGACTTATCTGAGTCAAATCATCAATGCTGTTTGTCATGTAACTAATTTGAAAAAAGCGTTGTTAAATGCTGTAATGACTAATGTTAATTTTTCACAATTCAAAATCGCCATTTTTTAATTTTACTATACTGTTTTACATACACAATTGAACAAAAATTATCAACAAAATATTTAAAGGGTTATACATATAATCAAAACACCGACGGGTTAATTGGAGTAAAAAAGTTAGACTGTGAGAAATATATAAAAACAAAAGAAAACTTCAAAAAATTGCAGTACTTAAAGGTCTAGTTTAATTTTTTTCTAAAATTTTGGTTCAATTTGAATACACAAAATCGGCAACTGTTCATTCATAAATTTTGAACGTTTTTTGTGATTGGTTAGAATAATTTTCTTTCAAAGTTACCATGCGGAATTTTAGATTTTAACACATTTATAGCATTCATATTTGTTTGGTTGTTTACGGTTTAGTTGTTCGTCGACGTTTATATTTTTTCTATCGTGTATTTACTTTTTACATTTTTTAATTATTGTTGCGCAGTGTAGTGATTCAAGTCTGTGTATTGTATTTCATTATTACTTTATATTTTTTTTAACAATTTCTGAATAAATTTCTTTGTTTGAATAATTTTTGTGTTATAGTAGCTTTCTATCCCTTGTAGGTACTATATTGTAGCCGGGTTTAGTAAAGTTAATTTCGTGTTTATTTGACATTCGTAGCGGCAAGAAACAATTTAATCCTTATACATATATAAGTATATATAAATTTTACACAAAATTAATTTTATAAAACCCGACGTACATACACATTTATACATAATCAAACATTAATGAAACGAAATACATTTTAACATTTTGTTTAAGGCAGTAAACTAAAGTAATATTGCGATCGCAAAAATGATATATGCATATTCATTCTAACGTTTGTGATTGCAATATTACTTTAGTTGATTGCCTTAAATAAAATTTTAAAATGTAATATACCAGGTGATTCATTTATCTTGAGACGACTGAATAACTCAGAAACAATTTATTTAATCGAAAAAAAAAAATGAAAGATTAATCGTAAATTTCGGGCAAGCTGTATGTTTTCTTCTTCTTCTTCGCCTTTCTTTTGCCCTTTTAGGGCGTTAGAGATATATTTTCGAAAAATTAGTTCGGTTTTTAATCCTACTCTATACGGTCAAGAGTTCTGTAAAATTTCGACTTTCCAAGTTAAATACCTTAACCTTTATAAAAGTTCAGATACACTCGTCCATCTGTTAAATTTAAAAAAAAAAATGAAAATGTTTCAATATGGTTAAAAATAGCAACATAGCCGCTTTATCAAATATACCTTAAAATTCAGTTAGTAATTCAAAAATGTAATAATATATAAGATGCTCCATTTAAAGTAATAAAGTTGACAGCTATTTCCAGTATAACTGGAGGTGTCAGATTATTGAAAATATTTTAGTTTAATAGTACATGTCGGCCTTAGTATACCTCGTGAGACACCTGTATACACAGAATGTATATCGCATCTGTATCAGTTCAGTAGTCTTGTAATTATCACAAACTTCTACATATCACACATATTGCGTAAACGCCTAGTGCGTGTGTAGAAGTTAATTCCTTTCTTGCAATTTACAGAAAGTCTTTGAATAAAACTTATTCGGTCTATATACGTATTACTGCAGTTTGGATATATCTCTTCAATTCATATCAATTTTATTCAACCATTCCTGCATGTATTAAGCTTAGTTTTGAAATAGGTATTTTCAAATTTCTGGGAATTGCCGATGTTTAATGAGTAATGACCGATATCTCAAGCACCTCAGATACTAAGAGTTATGATTCAAATTTTATTCGATTAGGTGTTTCTTGGAGTTTTCCGCAATATATCGAACGATTTTGTATACCAACTAGATTCTACAAGATGGCTATCAAAATCGTTGCCAAGTTTGATTCGTTTTATTTTTTTGTTGGAACGGTGTGTATTTTCCAGAATCCGATATGGAAACTCTTCTAGAATTTTTAATACATTTTCCTACATTTAAAATGTGTTCTTCTTTAATAGATTAAATATGAAACTACGCAGACAAGTTTTTCGTTGAAATATACAGGATGCAGCAATATTTATTACTCGTGCTGTATGCTAGATAGCAATTTGATATTTTGGCGATGTACTATATGTGCATCTTTAAAAAATATATTCCGATATACCCCCTATATTTTTACATTATTAAAGATTCCTAACTACACTCCATTTATCCCCACATTATGAAAGTAACCTGTTTTGTGGTTTTGGAGTTATAACTGTCTATTAAAAAAATTAAAAAATCACATACTCCAAAGAATGTACAGAGTGTTTAGATGTACAGAGTGGTCATCAAGAAAGTACTGACTTTGCTAATTTCAAAATGATTTTTCATCTTGCATATTATGACTAGAAGTGATGCAGAATTACATTCTGCATCAATCCATAAAGAAAAAGCGAACGGAGGTTCTTTCCTCGTAAGAAAAAAGTGCCTATTAATAACAAAATTTATTGAAACGGAAAAGTATAAATAAAATATTAACATGTATTATTCAAAGTAATGCAAAACTAGACGAAATTAATAAAATATTATGTAGTAATTAAATTTAATGTGTTAATCAAATGTAGAGATGATAATAAAATAAAGAAAAATCTAAGGCAGCAAATGTTCAAAGTGCCTTTCTTCTTGTTGGAAATAAAGGCTGGTCCTGCTTATGAATTCTCTCTGAACTCGCCTTAATTTTTCAGATGTTATGCTTCGAAAGGCGCTAGTATCTGCTTAATGTGCTCTATTGTTGTTGGAACCTCAGCATATACAATTTCTTTAACGCGTCCCCATAAATAAAAATGAAGATGATTAATTCTGGAGATCTAGGCGGCCATCTTACTGGACTATTCCTTCCCATCGATTTCTCGGAATACGTGTTATTCAGATAATCTCGTACAGCAATGTAAGAACTCCAAATACATAGGCCTATTTAAATTATTAAAAAAAAAAAGGTCCTACAACATACCCGCCGATTATGCCTCAACAAACACTAACGCTCCACCGATGTTGCTGATCCACTTGTAGTAAAATTCTAGGATCTTCATCGGCATAGTAATGAAAGTTATGCTTATTTACCGATCTATTTTTGTGAAAAGTTGCTTCGTCAGAGAATAACACTTTAAAAATAAATTAGAGATTTTCTTGTAATTTATCATTGGTCCAGTTACAAAACTGAAAACGTTTTTCAAAATCCTGTTCAATAAGCTCTTGATGTAACTGAATATGATAAGGATGTAAACGATTCTTTAATATTCGCAGAACAGATCGTCTACTTACATCTATGTTCTTACCTACATTTTTTTGGCTTGTGTATCGATTTTCAGTAACTGCCAACAGAACGTTTAATTCTTTTTGTACTTTTGCAATTCTTGTAAACGACATTTCCCATTTCAATAAATTTCGTCATTAGTTTTTTAAAAACTCTCTTTTCTGAATATCTCTTGTCTGGATATCCTTCACTGTCAATTCTACTGACTAAAAAAGATTCCTTTCTGCTTCGCCCAGTATCAAAATCATATCTAACATATCATCTTTATAGTAATTCATTTTTTTGTAAAACGAACGCTCTTCAATGTACTTTTCATACATTAACAACTTGCCATTTGTTTCATTTCTTATTAGCCGCTAATTTGATAATCTTTTAGGTACATTTACTTTATTAACTTTGAAATTTTGATTATTCTGGATTATTGTAGAAACCGCTAAAGATAGGTATAGGGAAACCTAATATGGATTGATGCAGAATGTATTTCTGCATCGATGGATGGAAGAAACTTAATACATGTTCATTTTTATTTATGGGGCCGCGTTAAAGAAACTGTATATGCTGAGACTCCAATAATAATAAGGTTCGACAAACGAATGCAACGTCAGAGGCGTATCGCGCAAAAGTAGGTACGTAAGATATAGTATTATTAAAAAGTAATATATTCTTACCTTTTATTGACGTCTTGATGTCCACTGCGACAAGATACTACTGCCCCGCTAAGCCGCGTAAAACTGCAACATAAGCAGCGCTTCCATTGTCAATTCACTTAATCTTCGACGTTGGTCTGAAAACGTTTTCGTGTATTTCGAAAGCGATCGTTCTACATCTAGCGAAGTAGGATTTGCGTAATTCAGATATTCCTTTATCCCTTCTGTGCACTCTTTATTTTCAGTAATAGACCGAACCTTTTGTAAATCAGGAATTTTATTTAAAACTGCACGAAATTTTTGAGCGACATCTAGTCCTATAGGATCCGTCAAGCTTTCTAGAGCGGCTTGTAAATTATCTAAGGTATTTAATGAGTCTCGTAAAGATAAGTGACTGTATTGTAACAGCAATATAGCTTGTACGACTGCAGAATAGTTTATGGAAATTTCATTTATTTGTAATTGAACGTCCAAACTGGAAAAAAGTTGCCGACTCTCTCGAATCGCATTTCTTATTTTTCAACTCGTCTACTATACATTTTTTTACTGTACCCTGCAAATGTGGTAAATTGTAGCGCGATTGTCTATTGGTTGGTAGTTTCCACGAGGGAACATATTTATTCCAAAAAAGATGAAAGTGTTCATTGTCTACTAGGTGTTGTGGGATGTTACACACACTTAGCACAAAAATAACATCGTACAGAAATTCCCAGTACGGAATATTGTTGCTTAAATTCAGTACATAACGTTTACTTTTAATATGTCTTCTACAGTGAAATGTATCGCGACCTATCAATCGTATATTGCAAATTTTGCATTAAATGATAGTACCTGTATGTTCCAACCCAGGGAAACGGCTAATACATTTATTCACATGCGATGCTAAAGGTAAATCTCGCTTACCACGATCCATGTTTTAAAAGACGCAGACCGATAAACCGATAATTATCGAACGATCGCTCACTTCCACGCCTATCGAATGACTAAACTCTCCACTAGCTTCGCATCGACCTAAATTCCCTCTCGGCGTTTCTGCCGTAGCACGCGTTTGTCGAACCTTAGCAATAAAGCACATTAAACAGATATTAACACATCTAAGGAATTAAGGCGAGCTCAGGGAGCATTCATAAATAGTGAACCTTTGTTTCTAACAAGAAGGAAGACATTTTAAACATTTGTTAACTTAGGTTTTTCTTTCTTTCATTATCATCTCTACATCTGATTATTACTTTAAATTAACTTAAGCTCTACATAATATTTTATTAATTTCGTCTAGTTTTGCATTACTTTGACTAATACATGCTAATAAATAATAAATAAATTTATACTTTTGCGTTTCAATAAATTTTGTTATTAATAGGCACTTTTTTCTTACAAGGGAAGAACCTTCGTCCACTTTTTCTTTAAATTAATTCACTTAAAATTTATTTTAAAATAGAAAAAAAGTTGAACATTGAAATTTTGATTATTTTGGATTATTGTAGAAACCGCTAAAAATAGGTATAGGGAAATCTAATATGGATTGATGAATGTAATTCTGCCTCACTACATATGCATATACATACAGGTGTTGGATTAACAAAATCGAGAAAAATCATTTTGAAATTGGTCAATACTTTCCTGATGACCATTCTGTACACCTGGTAATAAAAACAATTTACCGACATCGTCACCCAATCTCAACTAATCCACACAACAAATGTTATTGTTAAATTTGAAAGCGTTTGGAGAAATACTTCCTTTGGAATGTGATTTTTCAATTTTTTTAACGGAAACAGTTGTAACTCGAAAACTACAAAACAGGCTACTTTTATAGTCTAAGGATGAATGGAGCGTACATAGGGATTTTTAATAATGTAAAAAATATACAGAATGTTCCATTAAAGAAAGTAAATTTTACTGTGCCAGCTTTTTTATAAAACACCTGGAATATATTTTCTAAAGATGCGCAATTAACATTATATTACATCTCCAAAATATCAAATTGCTATCTAGCATACACGCCGAGTAATAAAAGACGAACTTACCATTCCTACACACTGTATGTTGTGTGACGAAATACTAGAAACTATTTCTCTAAAGCTACTCATTAAAAATAATATGCATGCGTACAACTCTAACATTATTAGATTGTTGCTCAAGGGAGGAATTATCTTCCATCAATGCACTAAACGGACCTGCTGTACAACTGATGAAATAAGGTAATAAGATAACAAAAAACAATTTCAAAATTAATTTCATTCACTGATGTTGCAATTGCAATTTAGGCAGATAATATGGTGATAAAACGTTGAAGTTTATTAACTAACTGCATTCAAAGAAATACGATACGCAGTACGATTTATATTTTCTCTAGAAAAGGTTAAAATTAATGGCTAGATAGAACATCCCATACTTACTTGTAATCTGGGTGGTTTGTAACATATTTCCTAATCCAAGAAGCAGTTGTTAAAATGTCTCCAGCAGCTCGTTTCTGAATAAACTTCAGATATTGTTGAATAGTGCAATGTGTATCGGCATCAACATCCATGCCTGACAAATAATTATTAATCAAAGGTATTAACCCGGGGAATTCACCTTCCTGTAAATAATTCATAAATTATAAATAAATTGAGTACAACAATAAGTATATAACACCTTCCCACTAATAATTTCGTTAACTGTCATGGGTATGAACTGATCACATGCCTCATCACAATTCATAGAGCTTTTGCAACATTTATTTGCTTCAGGTGGACTAACTTGTGTAGTGATGTCCTTGCGAAACCAAAATTTTTGATTTAAACATGCTCCTCGTTTCTGGGCGTTTTGCATATTTTCATCTACCTACAACGACTATATTATCAAACGTTGGTCCTCTTAGTTATAATTCATTTACCTTGCTAATAGGAATGATAAAGTTTAATTGATATGATAGTATTACCCGTGTCAACAATACAACGAAGCAGACGAAAGCAGCATTTTCAAAATCAGTTATTTGAATCTCACATGGTCTAAATTCTACCCTCCAGCCAATAGTTGAATTTGGAGGTGGCGGTTTGAATCTCATTGTTTGCCAGTTTGTGGATTGGATATTCTAAAAAAATCAGACATTTATATTGCACTGTGCATCAGAAAACCTTGATTTCAATGAAACTATCTATACGATCGATTCAAAATTTTCAGTCGCATTTATCAAATGCAATTTTTTTCTCGTAATTAACTGTTGTTTTAAATAAAACATATAATGCAAAACTTAGATACAAATGAACTCTGATATAACGTAACATAGATATAACGAACACTCATTTTTAACAAACAAAAAGGATTTCCCTAATTATAACTCCTAAATTTCAAATGTATTCTGAATTTATAAACGGAATCGATTATAGCGAACACTTGGTTTTAAAGATCAAGTAAGGGTAAAATTTGGTCGCGTTCCATGGTTATAACGAACTAGATCACGTAGTAGCAGTTGTTCCTTGGTTATTTTCTCGGTAAAATGTTTCGTTTGTTTAATACGGTTGATTTTACTCCTCTATGTAGTTGACTTGCTTTTTTAGTTTATTCGATTGGTGCTTGCCTAGTTCTTGTTGCTTTAACAGTATAAAACTATGAACATTGTTAACTGCAATGTGTTTACGATAAAAGAAAGATTGTCAATTATTGCTGAATTGGAGAAAGGCCGTTGCAATTCAGATATATGCCGGTAGTTTAATTTACCGAAATCAACTGTGGCTACAATTAAAAACAACAAGGAAAAGTTAAAAGGTGTGGATAATGTTAACATTTCTAGAATTCAGAAAACCTGTTAGAAAGGATGTCGACGGCGCGATTTGGCAGTGAAGAAGAATTTTCCATATTCCCTAACATCGATAGTGACTTAACTGTTGCGAAACTGCCCACAGATGCAGAGCTCTTATCAAAATCCTTTGAAAGACGAAGCAACACCACCTACAATAAGTGAAGTGTACTATGCGATTAATGTTTTATCCGCCTACATCGGACTGATGAAAGTTGAAAAAAAACTTTAGAGAGGGGTTCGGTATGTTGCAGAGTAAAGTAGAAAAGGATATGTTGACTCAGAAATTTGCTGAATCAAAAATAAATAATTTTTCGACAGATAGAAATAGAAATTGATAACTAGAGTTGGCCACGCGCGCCAACGGGCCGCGGCGTTGTTTCGATTAGGCCTCGGGTTCCACTAGAGCTATTGTGTGTAGATGTTTGCTGTCGTCAATACTTTCGCGTAGTTGTTAAATAAAAATAAAATAATGCATGCTCAAACACTTACCATTTTAAGAGTCCTCCGTGAAATTGCAAAGTGAATAATGTCTGTTAAATATCTGCAACATTAGATATGTTTCAACAGTTGTTTCGACAGACCGAGTGCGGCACGAGGAAAAAATGTGTTTATATGTAGAGAACGAACGTTTTACATCTAGTAACGTTATATTTGCGTAATTAAAATATTCTTTGAAACAAATTAACGGTTCTGTTGACGCACCTTCACAAATGCGTCTTAATGTGTCAAAATCGGAATCTTTCTCTAAAACACTTTCTCATAAATTATGAGAATATTAAGAACGTGGTTTTACAATTCGATCCAAAGGAACCTGCCGCTATCAAGAAAAGCCAGTCGAAATTTCAAGATAGTCGGGTTAACACGGATTTAAAAATTATTCACAATTACTTCGGACTAGCGGAGACAATAGAAAAATTCCTTCGGTGTCGTTAGTGGAATCTGTGCAAATAGTGCAACATAGAAGACGCAAAAAATGTTTGTGTTCTAGAAAAATTTGAAAGTGTTTTAGAGAAAGATTCTGATTTTGACACATTAAGACACATTTGTGAAGGTGCGTCAGCAGAACCGTTAAGTTGTTTCAAAGAATATTTTAATTACGCAAATATAACGTCAAGAAACCCAGGTTTTTAAGGTCTATGAGAGCGAGTGTGATAGCAATGTTCCAGTGAGCCTTCGCGTATCGAATATCACAGTGTGTAGTCGCTCGCTCCTCCCTGACAGACTCTTAATAAATCTCGTCCCGGATAGGTAGGTAATGGCCAATAGTTTACAAATGGATTGCAAAAAACCATTACACGTTATCAATCATGCTAAAAAGCAATGGCTACTAAACGAATTCAGATATCAGTTTGCAAGACGTGCTCAATTTGAAATAGAATTATACAAGTTACATATCAAAATAACGCGATATTTAGATGAAAACAATCTAACGAAATGGAGTAATTTCCAAAGACGTGTAATTGAACGATGTAATCGTAAATTCAAATTAACGATGTGAAATTGCCCTGTTTAAACACGGACTAAAACATTGTATTCGTGATTGTAAAACACATGTTTCCGTTTTGTGCTACATGCCTTTCCTTTTAGTTTCGTATATTTCGCATGTTTTAGGGTACAAAGGGCAATAAAAGTAGATACTTATAAATCTCTTTTAGAATAGGGATAAGACAAGGCATGTTAGAATTAAAATCATTTTGCCACATCATTAGGTTTTACAGTTGAAAACGAAATCCACGATTTCTCGTAACGATCATTCCGAATTAATTAAATATTAACTTGTGTGGTGCGGAGTAATCCGATACTTTATTGTTATTTCTTAAAAATGGATTACTATACGCTCAAGCAAAAACTATTTATGGTAAAGCAGATTTACGGTGGTAATTCCGCGGAAGTGACTAAAGATTTATCTGCGGTTAACTATCTCGAGAGCTGTATCTAGCGCAAATACTATTCGTAATATGGTTCGACGTTTGGAAACATTTACTTTAATAAATAATAAAAACAAAAATGTTCCTCATAATAATGTCAGTGATTTAGAAATTCAAATATGTGTTTTAGTAGTATTAAATCCTACTATGTCATCACGACAACTTGCTTGTAAATTTGATATTGGAACAATTGTCCAAAAGATTTTACGTAAGAAGAAATATCGGTTCTACAAAATTACAACATTACAAGAACTTTTTCCCGACAATTATTACCGCCGTAAGGAATTTTGTAAAATAATGATCAATCAACGTCACAATGATTAACTATTTTTCAATAACGCTGTTTCCTGACGAAAAATCGCTTTACGCGCACGGGCATCATAACCGCGCAATTTGTCGGTATTGGCCGCGTAAAAATCTATATTTTAATATACCAACGCGAACGTAATATCTGCAGAAAGTGAACGTGTGGACTAGTATCATTGGGAACGAAATACTCGGACCTTTTTTTATTGACGGCCACTTAAACGGAAATAGGTACCTGGAATTACTAGAAAATAATATTATACCGGCTCTAAAAGAACAATTTAATTTTTTTAAATTTAAATTTAAAACCTAAAAAGAATTATGTAAAGAACAAAAGACGTAAATAGTGCTCCTTTTTATTTTTGCAATGACAGTATTTCCGCTTCGTTTAATGCAAATGTTAGGTCTATTAAAATTAATTCAAAATTAGCTGAATTGCAATTCATTATTTTACCTCAAATTATCTGGGATCCTACGTATAAATACTTATATTTTTAAATCTAGATTTATTATTTATTTGTTTGTAGTATGTGTACTTTACTTATTATTTTCTGTTGTTCAATTATTAAATATGTAATATGAATTTATAATTTTATTTATTATATGGATCTCTTTTTAAATTCGCTGGAAATATACCATCATTACTAAACTATTTTGACTGTCATTCATTATACACGTTGGTCCAGATACGAACGGGGGATTGGCTTTGTGAATGGCAACTGCGCATTCGAGTCTCACTCCAATCGCAGTACATCATAAAATGAACACCGGTACGCACGTATATTATAAACACGCATGTCCGCTCAATCACGTAATATTATAATTCAACGCCTTCTGACAAAATATGTTAATACAGGCTTACTGCATAATTTTCCTGTATTCTCAAATTGTGTTAGAAAGTACAGCTTTTTATATTCATTTTGTTGCTGTTATGCGATGTAGGAAAACGAAAAGTAATTCTAAGTAGGAAAATAAACTACGATTCTTATAAAATTAGACTAAGGAAAACTGAATTCGATAATTATACAAAATAAATTGAAATTCTAACAATGCTACTTTATTAAGGAGAAAAATCTCCTGGCAATTTTGAACTTTGTAACTTTTAAACGGGTACTCTAAAACTGTGGCACTGGAACACTGAAACAGTTCACTAAAACCCTTACCACAACACTTAATTCGTACTGGACGCACGTTTTATTTTCCTTATAAGGTTAGTTTTTCGCTTAGCTTGTTAGTTCAGTCTTGCTGCTGATGATGATAGCTTGGCTATCGAAACGTGCGTCCAGTACGAATTAAGTGTTGTGGTAAGGGTTTTAGTGAACTGTTTTGTAACTTTTGTATTTGTTGCGTTTTTGTACCTTCTCTGCGGTTGTAAAACTAACATAGTGTTTTCGAAATCCACGATCACTTGTTAGAACCTTGCGAGCGCACAGATAAACAGAGAATGCGTCAGATAGGCCTCTCAGAGCTACGGCAGTTGCGCGCGGCGAAGCTGGCCGGCGGGGATAAATGCAAGGATGCCAGATCACGCTACGTACAATATATCTTGCACCCCGGTGAGACCTGGGCCAACGTATGTAAGCAATAACATGTAATTTTGGAATATTGTTGTAATGGTAAATTTTCTATAAGGTGGTTTTGTTTTATTCTTATATTGTCATTATATAGAATATTTATTTCATATAACATTAAAATTTATATTATCAACACATATTTCAATGTTAGCAGCTAATGGCTAATGTGTCGACACGGGTCTAACAAGTGTTTAGATTCAGCGGAGACCCTTACCGTTGAGCGAACTCATTCAAGTAAATAAATACAACGTCGAACAAATGCACATGTGCAGCTCTCTGATCGCTACTACCGTGTGGACGTGGGTTTAACCCCTCCCACTTACAGTCGGCCACCTATTTCTAATATTTCAATACGCAGGACGACGGTGGACATACTGTATATCAGCATGCAAGAATTTTATTGTATCATCAAATGTATTTTCGAATTTCTTTTAAGTTAAGAAGACTTGCGGGAAATAAATTTAGTTTATTAGAAATAAAAATGTATTTTTTTCGAATAAATTAGCGCTTACCTTCACTTGGAAACCTTTCGCGGTACACCCATGCGTGTACTACAGAAGTAAGTGACTGTTTTAGATTGTTCATTAGGGATGCGTACGGAATATAGACTGATATTTAATACACCACTTTGAAATACCCATAAAAAAATTGAAAATAGACTAAGAAACCAGCATTGCAGCTGCCTCTGTAAATGTTATTTCTAACTAAATATTTAATTGTTCATGTTTGCATGTTTCATTAGCGTTTTTTTCGCAAAAATTAGACTGTACAATTAGTGAGTATTAATTCTTTTCAATTACACATTTTAATGTCTCTTAATTTATTGATTTTAAGTAAGTACAAAGTTTACCTCAAAATGATCGGTATCTTTTTCGTCATCTTGATGAACCTTTTCAGTAAAGAGCGATACAGTGTCTCTTATGAATAAGTGAGCAACATGTTGCGCCAATAAATGATCTATGCCGCCGTTTTTCAATTTTTCAAAAATAGCTTCGTCATATACGAGAGGCACGTCATTATATTTTTCTCCCTGAGGTGATAAATATGAATCAATGGAGTCATAGCGTGATTTATTTATAACAAATTTATTTTCATTAAGGGGCTTTAGGCCGCGTTCTTCTTCCGTTCGACAATCAACAGAGCATGAGATTATATTCCAGCGACAGTCAACATCTGTTATAAAACCACGATGTAATGGTGACGCCGCTGTTAAAGCCAGCTAAAATTGATATAAATATAGTATAACACTAATAGTGATGTCATACATTACCATAATAGGGCATAGCGGAGCCAATTGATCATATAACGTTCTAGCTTCCTGAATATTACAAGCTTGAAATGTAAGTTGCAGACAGCAACAACCCATACCAAATCCCATGGCATCCATGTAAACATGATCTGGTAAGGCAGCTTTACTGTGTAAGTATGAATCATCCACAGGTATCACAGTATTTATGTCTCTATAAACTGAAATATTTACAAGATAGGTAATACTTCGTTTTTGTTGGAAAACATTACAAATATTGGTAAGTTAAAAAATGTAGGGAGGCTTAAAATATTAATGCAATAGGGTTTAAGGATCGACTAAAATTACTTTGATAAATCGAGAGCACTGAACCTAGTATTTGTAGAGAAAACAACCAATTTTTATTTTCGGTGAACTAACTTTTTGTGTTACCGACAGCTTAATAACATTTCTGGCGTCACTGCATAAAAATGTATAACCTGTTTTTTTTTTATCAAAATACACTTGACTACCACGACTCATTGTAAATGTTGTCAGAATTAATTTAATTCATTGACAACTTTCTGATTTGCTATATTATTCTATTAATCTTCTAATGCTGCTATGAAGTACATATTAATAATAATAAAAATGAAGGCTGAATAACTGTGCTGAAATTATTTTAGATGGATACCATTAATTGGGATTACTTCAGGCATTTTTGAGAGATTTTTTGTTGCTATAATTATCCATATATACACCTTGTTTAAAGCCGATGACGTTGTTGAAACGATAGCTAACAATCACAATTTTACAGAGAGCTATTCCCTGCAACTCAACCATCTAAAACCTTTTAAGCAGACCGAGTGATATTGATAATGTTAAAGATAATTTCTATTAACGTCTCTACAGTTCCGTTGTCTACCGAGGCAAAAGATTATGGTGCCTGCCGCTCTTATCACAGATCTTATCGACTATCGCAGCTATCATCACAGCTATAAATACACCCAGATAGAGCTTATGGAAAAGTTAATTGTTAATCGAGCTGTCATACTGCGTTCACTTTTTGACATTTACGATCAATATACTCTGGCAAGTCAGCATGAATAGGCTCATTATAGGCTCACGCTTGAACACTATCAAATATACAAATTTACTTCGAAAATCAGTCATCGCAACTTACAGACAACTTCGTGATTTTTATGGCCCACATAATCGTCCTTCTGAGCAAGCCATCCGTCGAACTGCAGACAGATTTCGTACCACATACTCTCTCCATGATCTAATAACACCAATACGTCGAAGGAATGTGCGTACTGAAGAGAACATCGTTGTAAATGAAAGTGTGGATGAAGATCTCAATTTGTCCACTCTGCAGTCGGTCACAGTCACGGGGGCTCTGTCCGTCCACTATATGGAAAATTTTGCGTAAAGATCTCGGTCTACATCCGTATAAGATTCAGCTGGTACAGAAATTGAAGTCACAAGACTATCATCTGCGTCGTTCTTTCGACGATTGGGTTAAAGAGCAGCTGGAAACTGCCTCATTGTTTTATCGGAAAATTGTGTTCAGCGATAAGGCTCCTTTTTGGCTTAATGGGATGGGAATAAACAAAATTGCCGCATATGGAGTGGGACCAATCCATAAGAGACCCTAGAAACTCCATTACATCCAGAAAAATACACTGTTTGGTGTGACCCTTATTTCTTAAAAAATGAGACTGAAGTTCGCGTTACCGTCAATGGAGGTCGTTACCGCGCCATGATTAATGATTTTTTGTTTGAAAATGTGGAGGACATTGATTCGGATGAGATGTGGTTTCCACAGCTTGGCGCTACATGCCATACGGCAACGCCAAACATCAACTTAGTGAAATCAAAATTTGACGATAAGTTAATTTCGAGGAATGGACATGTCACTTGGCCTATAAGATCTTGCGATTTGACATCCCTCGATTTTTTCCTGTGGGGCTACGTGAAATTATTGGCTTATGTCAATAAACTAACAACAATTGACGCCTTGGAAACCAACCTTGTTCGTGAACACCCTGAATACTTGGGTATAATTTTATGTTGTGCAGCATTTGTCTCCGAATATTTTTTGTTTGAAAATCTTTTCTCTAAATTGCTCAGAAAGGGAATTATCTTCCGTCCGCGCACTAAGTGGATAGGTTGTATATATAAAGTCTCCCAAAAATTATGTAAAATCTGATAAGTTGTGTGTAACAACTGACAAAACAAGTAACGTCCAACAGATTAAGTAAAATCTACCAAAAATTTGTAAAATCTCTGACAAAATATGTATAAAATGTTAAAGAGTCTATAAACATGTGACAGAGTATGTAGAATTTTCCAAACTATATAAAATCTTCCAAACTATGTAAAATCGAAGATTCTTTACAACAAAATCTGTTCTTGATGGCAATTAACTAATAAATAGTAGACTTTATTTAGAATATATGATTTGATAAAGTGCAGAGAGAAAAAGAATGAGTCGAAAATTACTTAGTTACTATGTGTTACATTTAAAGATGCTAAATTTTAATTACTGGGAAAACTTAATCATAAATTAAATGACTGTTATTAATCTTCAAATACAAATTGAACAATCTAAAATTATACATCTGACCTTGCTAGCTTCTTAAATCGTGCAGGTCTATCGGGAATGTATCAGGTAAAAATATTGCTTCGCAGAGAAAAAACGAGCTACGCTGGGATTATTCAATTTCAAAAGGATTCCTGGCAAGCTTCTAATGAGCTGAGATGTTTGTTTTTCTCTAAGGTGCTGAGAATATCCTGCACTTTACGGCTCCCATTTCATACGAAAACCAATGCAACGTTGCCAAACTTTCGTCGGTTACTTTAGTTGTCATTCGAGAATCGTTCAGCGAAATCATTTTAGTTACAAGTGTTTATATTTATTAGTTCAGTTCAATTGTCTCTATCAAAAATAGCAGGAAAAGGTGGTCTAACCATACAGAGCAAAAAAGGGGAATTAAATTTTGGATTTCATAGTATTACTAGTTTCATAAATTAATTACAGGTAGTTCTAATTAATTGGAAAGTATACATTTTCAAATAGTAATTATCTCTTATGTCAAATGAGCTAAGGTAAACTATAATTTGACAGATATGAAACTGGGGGGCCCTGAGGAATCCTCCTTTTACAAAAAAATTAAATGATTATAAACTGAAATGATGAAGTGATTACAATGTGATCTTCTTCAGTATCTTAGCAATTGCATCGAAACTGAATATTTGTAAATGGAACGCTATCAGCGTCAAAGTAATTATATGGTAATTTTGAATCAATAAATGTTCAGTTAATAGGGAAAAAGGAGAACACCTTTGGCATTGGTGCCGGAATAGACAAACGAAATGGCAATATTTTTAATTAACAAAATCTCAAATATATGAAACTTTAATTGTGAATATTATTACTAATAAGCGTTGCCGATAAAAAGTTTTTATTGTTTCGGGTCATATTCAACACCATGAACGTGTTAATTAAAATTAGTCCTTACCAAGAATCTAGTAAATAATCACGTTTTTTGGTGACTGTATTACGCTAAAATGTTGCAGCGGTAATAACGTTTGTTGAGCAAAACGTGATAGTATTCGCATTCACGAACAACCTTTGATACCTTTTGAGGCAGTGAGGGAAGTAAGTAGTGTGTTTGCATAAACATAAGGTTTGTTCGCTCGGGCTGCACTTTTTACTCGGTGTAGTGTGAAATGACGTCACTGAAGGGGTTCAGTGCAAGTAGATGTATGGTTGTGTACAGCTGCACACAGGCCCAACGAACGCATATTTTTACACTGTTTATTCGGAGTACTTAGTGCAGGCCGAGCGAACAAAGCTATAGTATTCAAAGAATTATAGCCTAAGTATATAATTTTAGAGTATTGCCACAATTTTGAATATTAGCATATCTTCTGTTAGTGCGATATCAGAAGTAGTGAAAAACAATGAACCCCTGACTGGTTCCAAAGCAAATTGATAAAGGGCTAAACTTGTACCAGGTATCGACAATGCTACAAAATTATCTATAAGGAAAGTTACATATATATGAAATGTATCGAAATAGTAAGTATATGACATATCAATTTTAATTTACTTTTACATATCTTGAAATTTTAGAACAACATAATACACAGAATAGAGTATTACAAATTTTGAAGGATAGAGATATATTTCATGGAAGCCTTTTATCTCTAAGGATTATTTTTAAAATAATAGGTTTCTGTTGGGGAAAAGATGATCTTCAACAGGGATTGATGGAATTGTCACACATAGCAAATCAATTTTTTGCAATCCTATGTTGAAAATGTGCCCACTAATTATTAGCAGTTTGTCTATTTAGACAAAACATGGATTTTTTGAACTGGCTCCTTTAGCCTGTAGAACCATACTCGACAAAGTATTACGAAAATAGAAACTGGGAGCAAAAGGTGTGTACATGTACAATATTCATAGATTAGAAGCGTGTTTTTTAAATATTTGTAAATTGTATTGTAGATACATTATTTTATACGCTGGCAGTGTCGATAGTTTTTTACTGGATGCACCTTTGATATTTTGTTCAAGCACTAAAAACTGACTATGAGAAATGAATCATGAAAATTTTATTCGTTGATTTGAGGATCACCTCCTAAGACATCTTGAGAAGCCACTTATGATAGTTATGGATTACCTAATTTATCATAGTAAATTAGAAGGTCAATGTCCTACCTCAAGTTGGAGAAAGGAGTCAGCCCTATAATTATACATCTTGGAGAAAGTGACTCGAGTGACTGTGATAGCAATGAATTAATTATAATAAAGAAGATAAAAATGCTTATCAGTGTCTTTATAATAAACATATTCTAAAATTGCCTGTGTGTAATCATTGTTAATTTATTTGTTACAAGAATTTAGTGTAGTATCCTTTACATTATGAATGCTTTAATACTTTCATTATACATATTCATCTTCAGATCTTCTTCCATCTAATCGTTGTTTAAATCACATTATGTTTGAGTATACAGGTTGTTCCAGTAAATAGTGCTTGAACACTAAATAACAATTAAAAAACATACTGAACAACAGTGCAGTATATGACGATATTGTAGTAGTAGTAAAGGTGCCCCCACCATATGTAAATATATGAAACAGGGAATATGGGTAGGAGCATGGTTAGTGTGGTCGCATATACAAATTGAGTGGACACAGGATTAGTACTGTATCTTATTCCCATCTGCATACATACTCCTGACTTATATTCTCCTTTTTCCATATTTACGTAGAGACGTGGGGATTACAGCATATTTAGAATTAAGAAACAATTCTACGTCAATCTAAAAAGTAATATGCAAGATGTTTCATTTATAAAAATATAACTTCTAATAAAAATTTTAAATTTTCAAATGCTCCTTCCATTGTTTTAACAGCAACTTAGAAAAGGTAAAAAAAAAAATACTATTACTTTGGTAATAGCAACGTCATCATTTACAATAGTGGGACTATATGAATAAACAGGAATTTATGAATGATATAAGTTTCTTGTTTCCCTTTTCAATTAACATGTTTCGTGTAGCACTTAAAATCACTTACTGGGTAAATTGATTGCAACTTTTTCTCCTCTACGTTCTCTAATATTTCTTGATAATGTCTTAAAACGTGGATGTCCTGGAAATACAGCTTCATCGGGAAAGAATAATGATCTAGTTGCACCTTCATTTGGTGTAGGTTTACATGGTGGATCAGTAAAATTTTCACATCCTAACCTAAAACAAAAAATTGCTCAAATTATTAAAATATAATGTTGATATTATAAAAACAACCATTTAGTATTATGTAACATGTGTAAATGAATTTTAAGGTGGATTACCTTGGAAAACTAGTTAGCGTTAAAATTGCTTCATCATGACTTAAGTACTTCTGGACTTCTTCTCGCCTGTATTTCATATTTGCTTCAACAATATTGAAATGTGCCATTAATCCACCATAAGGTTTTCCTGGCGTGCCTTCTATCATATAGGCACCATACTCAGGTCTCCAAAGTGACTTGACTCCAGTGGGATCTTGTCTTTCCTTTTCATTTAACTCGTCCAAAATATCTTTTGCTCGTAAGCTTAATTTTGCTTGTTTTTTTTCAGAATCGAATTTAACAATTACATATTCTACCTCATCACCCCATTTTAGTACGTCACCTTGGCGATCTCTTAGTCGTTTATATAAATTTATAAATTGATTTACACCATGCTCTCGAACATGATTTGCAAATTTTTTTGTTTCTTCCCATGATAGTGGACTACCTTCTGTTAACAAACCCATTATCAAAATTCAACAGAAAATATGTACTTATCTGCCGTTTCCACTTAAACTTTTAACTAACTTTATTTTGAAAACTGCCGAATGATTTCTATAAATGATTGCCGAAGTATTTATACCTTCCTTCAATTTAGAAAATCATTATTTATATTACATTATATTACACAACAATATGAACACGCAGAATATAAATAAAAATACCACTTGAAACACGTTTGAACGTAAAATATGAAATACTCGACATATATTGATGAGGGCCACTTAGTTATTTAATTAAAAAATTCAATAAATTCTAGAAAAATATAATACAAATACTTTTAATGTCATTTTACGTTAAATTGACAATTGACAAAATACTAAAAGGTACAGGGTCTACAAAATTATCGTTTCTCCTTCAAAAAATTGTTTTTTAACATTTACATCCTCAAGTAATGTATTGGTATTTTAACACTTTGTCGAAAACAATATGCTACCGATAGTACATAGAAGAAAATAATTTTAAATGTTCATGGAAAAAAGGTTTGCTGATAAATAGTATTCTACATGATTTTGGTGTTATTTTAATAAACGCATAAACTTGCACGACTGGCAAGCGACGAAGCAGTGTTGCAAGCATAAATAAGGTTCACTTTCGTACATGTTTCCTGTGTGTCGTCCAGGTTTACTTTTGTACCATTGTACTTATAAGAAGAGATGGGTCAGTATTTTAATAACGCTATTTTGGGCAGATTTTGGGTGTTTTTTTTAATTCACTGAAGCTTTGATCGTACACTTTGAGCAATACAAATGAGTTTTTTATAAGTCGAGTGCTGCGTTTTTTAAATTGTTGGAATAACTCAGTACGGGTATTCGTTCGGAATAGATCAAGAGTACAGAGCACATGGAGTGGATCAGGAGTAGAGCAAAAGTGGATCATTCAAACCATATTTCTAAACGAATGGATGGAGTAACTCTACGACATTTTCGAACGTTAAAGAGCGCGAGTAGGGTACTTGGAGTAAATGGAGTTACTCTAGTGTTGGGCGATTATGAATGATATAATCGAGATATATCGATTATACCCGAATAATCGATCATTCGATTATGGTTCAGAAATCATTCATTATTCGTTTCGATTGCGCAGGAGCACACAAACGGATTACAATTCGAGATCTATATTTGAAACTTCGAGGTTTCGAGTTTCGAAATAATTCACTCGTCACTCGAATTCTGTCAAATAATCGTGGAAAATAATCGAAATCGTTAGTAAATTTCGAATGATCATTCGATTATCTTAAACGATTATTTCGATTCATTCGATTATTAAAATATATCGATTATGCCCAACACTAAGTTACTCCGAACGAATACCCGAACTCGCCTACTAGTAGCTGAGTTCGGATATTTGATCGGATCAGATCAAAAGTAGGCGAGTTCGGGTATTCGTTCGGAGTAACTCTAGTAATTCTAAGTACCCTCTTTCGCGTTCGGGAATGTCGTAGAGTTACTCCATCCATTCGTTTAGGAGTATGGCTTCAGTGATCCACTCTTGCTCTACTCCTGATGCTATCCACGTGCTCTTTGCTTTTGATCTGCACCGAACGAATATCCGAACTCACCTATGGTCAGTCACGGTGGTCACTCAAGATTGCTAGAATACATTTACTCTAAAGGTGGTCTCACTTTAAAAATAGCGTACGCAATGACGTCCGTGGTAGTGGAATGTAGGACATTTAAGCTTTGTTCGCTTGGTCTACGCTAACTACTCCGAGTAACCAGTGTAAAAATATACGTTCCTTGGGCCTGCGTGCAACTGTACACAACTATATACCTACTTGCACTGACCACCTCAGTGACGTCATTTCACACTACACCGAGTAAAAGGTGCAGCCCGAGCGAACAAACCTATGAGATCTATCAATCTAAACGTTACGAACAAGTATATCTAGATATACTACCAATAACGTCAAAATATGCGTCCTTCACCTCTCCACCCACAAACTTTCGGTCAAGTATTGCAAGATAGGAACTGAGACAGCCTTTAGAATACATAAAGCATTTTTTGGCGAGTAACCGCTGGTATCGGTACCGTACTGTTTTGGCGCTAGGAATAGTTGTGACCAAGTTACATGACATACTGTGACATTGTTGGTGACGTTGAATAAATTCTGTGACTACGTCGAACAAGTGGTTACCATTTTATTAAGGTTATGTTTGTGCTGTACTCAAAAAGAAAAATATGGAGGTGGATATAACTTTAAACTATTGAGGCATGGATGTTGGTTTAAATATCGATTTAGACATCATGAATTTACTTTTAAATGTTAAGGACTTTTTTTAATAATATTTGACGTATTGATTTACATATAATACATGATAAAAGAATCCTTATTAAAGGTCCTGAACTAGCTGATTAATAGCTATATTAAAGGGTAGGTAAAAATATGTTACATTCCAGTTGTGAACACTCATGTAGGTCAAACGGATGGCTTATAGCAAAACAGCGAGAATGTTTGAAAAAATATATTAATACCTGTTATTGTAAATTAAATAAAGTATTAGTTAATATTAATAAATCCATTAGAACACACATTATGCAGTAAACACAACGGTAACCAAACTGCTATTTTCGCGAATTTATCTGAAACGTACCTGACCTGTTACCACTGACGTCATTACGGTAACCCCTATTGGTTCAACGGTTACTCGCCAAAAACTGCTTATACATTTTACCAACCTTGTGCGTCACTTGTCGATTTTGGAAGATGAACAGAAGTGTGGTTATGTATGTATTACTTGTGTTGTCGCATATAATTTCGAGAAATATTTAAGATTTCGCAAAAATTTAGTATTTATGATAATATAACAATGACAAAAGCACTCTTAATTCCCGACTTTTATACACGTATATTGTCTCGATTCCCGCAAACTATCCAGTTTTGCTTTGGCTACGGTTCTGGAGTGAAAAAGCAATTAACTCATAATATCCAAAATATGATTGATTTAATTTATTGTGTAGATGATTCAGCAAAATGGCATAAAAATAATATAGAAAGAAATCCATCCCATTATAGTGCACTGAAATATTTAGGACACAAGTTCGTGTCAAGATATCAAGAAAATTCTGGTGCAAGAGTATATTACAATACCTTAGTACCATTAGAAGATATCTTTATAAAATACGGTATTATAACAACTAGAGATTTGGTAACAGATCTCTTGGAGTGGTCAGATTTATATTTAGCAGGGCGGCTTCATAAACCTGTGGAAATAATAAAGAGTCCATCAAATGCAGAATTACAAATGGCATTACAACTAAACCTGCAATCAGCTGTACATGCATCACTGTTATTACTTCCTGAGACCTTTTCGGAATATGAGTTCTATTATACCATATCTAATTTAAGTTATTCTGGTGATTTTCGTATGGTATTGGGTGAAAATAAAAATAAAGTCGAAAATATTGTAAAGCCGCAAATGTTAGGTTTTCGCAATTTATATAAGCCTTATTTAAAAGTGTTGCATGATTTTGTAGAATTTCCAGTTACCGTCAAATCAACTTTGGAAAATGATGACCTTGATATAATTAATGATGTTTGTTGCTCACAAGATGTAAGACCATTAGCAAAATTACATCATTTGAATCAGTTGCCAAGATGGCCCCAGGTTGCTTTAACAAGATTTTGGAATCATGGAAATTTTCGACAAGACACAGAAGATGTATTAAGAGCTATTGCGTATGACCCAGATAGTAGCTTTATAGTAAAACAATGTATTAATGATATAGTTTGGAAATCATCAGTAAGACAAAGTTTAAAAGGAATTTTAACTGCTGGACTTTATAAAAGTATTAAATATAGCAGCAAAAAATTAATGAAAATGTGGTCATAATATCTACTTTATTACGCATTATTAAACATATACAGTTTTGTAGGTGTAGTAGCATATAATTAACTTTTCAATATTATTGTTTCTATACTATTTTTAATAATTATATTTTTACTTTTCGACAGTCGGTTTTTCCAGAATTGATGAACTTCAGATCAATTTTTAATTAAGTGATTGGAATTTTGGTAATATGTATATTTATTGCTTTATTTCTGTATGAATTTCTTCAATTGTACACCATCTGCTTCAAAAATATTGTATAAGTATGTTTAGTAAAATAAGGTGTTTGTAGAGCCATAAAGATTTATTCTTAGAGGACAAACAGTTTTAAATAGATATTATTTATTTCAAATACAGTTTTATTATAATTTTATAAATAACAGCTACTGCACAAATTTATAAAATATAAATGGCAATATTAAGGTATATTATTGCTTTGCATTTTATTGTTATGCAATATTTTTGGAGAATTATGGTGCAGCACATATTTAATTATATGCTAAGTGCTTGTTGCAGATGTTTGCCTGAAAATGTACAGATCAACAAGTAAGAAAGCAACTACTCCTAGTACAGATAATCAATGTGAGCAGAATAAGTATAATTGTAGTAACAGCACAAAGCTACATAGTTGTATAAGTAAAGAACCTAAGTCAAAAAATCCAACAAGAAAGAGCAGTGAGTACTCCAAACATAATACCAGAAATTCTGAAATATATAATGAAAGTAATGCACTAACAATTGGAAATGAAAGCAATCATTCTCAATCAAGTACTTCTGGTTATTATGAACCAACACCTCCGCCTCATCTAAATTTATCTCCAGAGAAAACTCAAAAATTTTATGTTTATGGTCCAGCATTACCTCCACCTAATAATCATGAGCAGAACTTAAAAACCAAAGTGTATGGTCCAATACTTCCATCACAAATGACCAATGCAGCATCAGAAACGTCCTTGCAAAAAAATCCTACTACAAATAGTGATCAAGTAACGCGAAACTTAATCGATGCGTCTTCAAGTGATGAAACTACTACACAAATTTCAGAAGATGAAGAATGTTGGGGGCCACTTCCTCCCAATATAATTTCGCAATCTGCAGTACATATTGCGTTAGAAGAAAGAGCATTGCAAATTAAACTTGATCGGTTACAAAAAGGAAAACAAGATCATGTGTCAAGAGAAGAGTGGATGCTCGAACTACCAGAAATTCATTCTAAACACTTAGCACTGGGACCAAGACAATTTAGAGCTAATCCAGGCCCAGATTTTTCAGACAGGTAAGATTACATAGTTTATTAATTGCATTATATTGAGCTACGTGAATCTGCTTGCCTGAACAGCGCTAATCATAGCAACGTTATCTTCAACATTACAATATGAGTCTACTTCTAATATTTATGTTTGATTTCAGATCATCTTGGACAGATACTCCTACAGATAAGGTTAACCAGAAGCCAGCTACACATAAAAAATTACCTGATTTAAAAGACAAAGCAAGAAAGAGAGCGCAAGAGCAATATGATAAAGAACAAGAAGTCATAATAAAAAAACATAAAAAGGAAAAGTCTTTATTGGAAATTCATCAAAGTAATTTAAAGAAACAGGTAAATTAATAAATATTCTTTGCTGTCTGTAGCACATTTCTATTTTTAGAAAAAAGGAGAAAGCAGTGTTCGTAGACCATTTAGTAGAGAAATAGACTTAAAAGTTAACCATTTTGATAATGCACAAAAGGAAGCCATTTTAAAAAGAGCTCAGCTGTTGGATGATAGATTTTCTAAGGGTCAATCTAAGTTTTTGTGAAGTCATATACTTGCTCTGCTTCCATAACTTAATAAAAACTATGTTAAATATGAATGTTATTTGGATATTGATTGTAATTGATATTTTCTTAGTTATGTAAATATCTTCGTGTCGCACAATTCTTTTTCTATTCCAACATGCATATTAAATGATCGATTATCCCTCCCAGTAAGTTTGAATTTTCTTCATTATTGGGCGAAGCTTCAGGTTACGGAATATACCTCGCACTTCTAGGCATCGATTACTGTGTTCATTAGCCTGCCCTACTAGAATTTTATCGAATCCAGAGGTGTTCCAACCTCCGGAAGGGATTTTTAACGTGCCAAAGATTTTACTTCATTATCCGAGAAGAAGGCACATTCCAATTTTTATCCGTAATTGAAAAGCAACCGTTCCGGCGTCCTCGCGTGATTCGGATCGAAAGGCAAGTATGCTAACCGTTCGACCAGCGAGACGGTCTTTCTATTCTACCTATTAGTAAAAGGTATCTTTTTTCCTTTCCTGTGCTCCTCCTAATACCCTAGAAGTGTTTATACAAAATTGTTTTGTCTGAGTTGAATTCCTACCCAATATTTAATAATGCTATGTACAATAGCTGAGTTCGGGTATTCGTTCGGAGCGGATCAAGAGTACAGAGCACGTGTAGAGGATTAGGAGTCGAGCATGAGTGGATCACGCAACCCATGCTCTTAAACGAATGGATGGAGTAATTCTACGACATTCCCGAATGCGAAAGAGCGCGAGTAGGGTATTTGGAGTAAATGGAGTTACTCCGAACGAATACCCGAACTCGCCTAATAAGGATGCAATGTGATTCGATTTAAATTGACCTAACCATGTATGTGCCACTGTAGCATCAGGCTTTATTTTATAGGGTTAAAAAGGGGCAATGCAATAAGTACAACCTTAAAGTTGAGTCTTGATTTTCTAGGAAGTCACAAACTTCCAAAAGTTAATTACTTAATGATAAATATTGCACCACTGCTTGATTTACAATTTTCAATAGGCCGTGAGAATAAAAGAGGTAACGTAACCTATGGTGTGAAAACACATGGTTTAAAATTTCAGTGTTTCCAAACAAATTAAATGTACGTATTGTATTGTACTGTTTATAGGATGTTAGTAAAAAAGATGCAGTAGCAAATGTTAAAAAATATATAAGATTTATATCCACCATTCTAATGACAGTGTGCATAATGACATTCCTGTTCTAAGTGTAGAGGAACTCTTGTATCTAGCTTCCAGGAATAAGCTAGAATACTTTACAAATAAAACCAAAGTAACTAAATACAATCAAAAGTATTGCTATTCAAACAAGTTGGCGAAGTAGCAATGCTTCAAGGCTTATATTAAAAAAGAATTCCCTTAACTGCAAGTCATTTTAGTTGTAGTTGAAAGAAATAGCTATCCATCTATATAACTTAATTAATAAGCACATAAAAAGCATTGTTCTAACTTTCCTCGATTCTTTTATTATTAAAATGAACTTACCTAAGAACCATGTGCAGCAGGAGTTAATATCCTCAAGAATTTTTCATGTGATAGTTCTGATCCATTCGTAAAGCGCATACACAGGCGGCCGAATGGAGGGTTCTCGGTTGTGTACAGTCATCCTCGAACCCCTCCTGGCCAGCCTTTCCGCTTCTTCATTGCCAGGATCTCCATTGTGGACCTTCAGCAATATTACGTTGATATTGTTTGCTTGAGAGACTAAGGATAGAGGCAGGCTAGTAGCAGATTTGACGTTATTGGTCGGTTCAATGCCGATACTACAGGTTTGCTGTCGGTAAACAGGTTGATGTTTCTGCCTACAATCTTAAGGTTAGTTAAGCAGTGCGCTGCTAGGGTCAACGCCGACCCAAGCGGCACATATATTTATACAATATTCATTTAATATTCTTGAAATATATGTATGAGAAATATTCATTTAATATTTTTGAAATATTACATGTATGAGAAATATTAAATGAATATTTATAATATGTGCGGTTTGTGGAGATTTCCGCCTGAAAATCGGTAATCTCTGTCTCTAGTGTCAATGATTCTTTTATATGGAGCTCAGAAAATATTTCGGCTTCAGTTCTTTGATCTGTCTACGAAGAGACATCAGCTGTTCTTATCACTGTCGGTCTGTAGGTGTGTCGAAAATTTGTCGGGTTTCTCGTAGACAAAAAGAGGTGAAATGTTATTCGTCCCAGTCTAGGATCGGCAATCTATTGCAAGCGTTCTCGCAGAGCTTGCAATGCATTTTACTATGTCTTATAACTTCGATCTGCTTTATACCATTGCGTAGACAAGCCAAGTGGCAGCAGGCAAAGCATGAGCCGTTGGTGTATCTTAATGCTGCGCCCGTGATACTTAGGCAAGCAGCCCTTTGTACGTGCATTACTTTTTGGCGACGACAGCGCCGTTTGTAAGCATTGATCTGATAACAGCTACCACGTTTCGGATGCTGTCGGGCACCAGGTTGGCAGTGTCAGCTCGTTTGGTAAGCACGTTGTGAATCCATACCATCAATGTATGTGGAACTCTACCTCTCTCCACAATTGTAGTCATAAGTCCCCTCCACGTCGATAAATATATTAAAAATGGACTGCTGTATATCCAGAGATTATTGAATCATGCCAGAAACAAAGTTCAAGACAGAGTCTGTGGATTTTCTCGGGATATATATATATATGTTGGTTTTTGTGGAGCGAGTGAGTGCACAGAATTTCGCTCCTTAATATATCACTCACAGTGAGACTGATTGGGCGGTAAGATTTGGGAGAACTGTAGTAGTTTCTTCCAGGTTTAGGGAGGAAAAGAACCTTCACCTCTCTCCATGCCAAATGAATATGCTGCAGAGCAATACTGGCTGTATCTAGGCCCTCTAAATGAGATGTCAATATTTCGACACCTCCAATTCCTACTAGACCACTATCCGAACAAGCGGGCAACATTAAGATACCTGAGATTGTTCAGAAGGGACCTTTGCATTGTTGTTGCGATCCTGACTGGACATTGCCGGCTAAAGGCGTACTTCTACAGGATTGGACAGCCGAAGACCTGTCAAGCCGAAGGCGAAACAGTGGAACACTTCCTCTGCAGGTGTCTTGCGCTGACGTTAATTAGGACTATGCTGGGTCAACATCCTAACCAGGACGTTGCCAAGGTAGTAGGTTGGTTAATGGCCTAGAGGGCTCCCTGGCTTATGTATAATGGGCCTAAAAACAATAATAACGTTAGCTTCTGTTTATCAAGCGATTTCCAGTGAAACCCTGTACCGTTGATATTGGCTTGCTTTGATTTGATTTAGTATACAGGGACTCGTTCGGGTATTATCGCGCACTGTATATACTTCCGAAGTTTAAAATCATATCAATATATACCCAACCGCTAGCCGCTTTAAGCTTAATTCGCAAATATAGGACTATGAACTGACCGTGTCGTGCTATTTTGAATCAAAGAAAACAGCTTTCGCATGTAAAATATATGGGAACGACTGCTTCGCATTCACACCTATGGTGCTGTGTCCCTACTGGACTACAACCGTGTCGCCTTTGATCGCTTTGATGAGCAACTCTAGACAACACGGTTCGAGCACAGTTGCTGCATGATCGTCGTCGTCGTTGTATCGTTGACCACTAAGGAACTCCTTTAAGTACCGAAACAAGTGAAAATCACTGGGTGCAAGGTCTGGACTGTAGCGTGGATGATTCAGTTGTTTCCATCCAAAAGACCTGATTAGACCTTTTGTTTGCGCAGAAACATGTGACCTTGCATTGTCATAGAACAACATCACACTGGAAGACAGTAGGCCACGCCACTTGTTTTGTATGGCACGTCAAAGTTTTTCTCAAGATCACACAATACGCATCAGAATTGATTGTTGTGCCACTAACAAAATTCCTTTCCTGTCCCACAAGGCAGTTGCCAACATCTTTCGCGCTGAAATTTTCCGTTTACTGTTCACATTGGTTGGCGAAGAT
This sequence comes from Dynastes maya, assembly GCA_029619315.2. Classification (NCBI taxonomy): domain Eukaryota; kingdom Metazoa; phylum Arthropoda; class Insecta; order Coleoptera; family Scarabaeidae; genus Dynastes; species Dynastes maya. Next base: position 43,869,589 of record JAROYE020000001.1, read on the forward strand.
GTTTGCCGCCATTCCATTGACTATTGCTTGGACTCAGGAGTCATGTGAGACACCCAAGTCTCATCTCCTGTAACGATGTGGTCCAAAAATTCATCTCCTTCCCGATTGTATCGAATCAAAAACGATAAAGCACAGCCCAATCTTTTTGTTTTGTGATCGTCAGAAGGCAGTCTTGGAACCTACCGAAAATACAATTTTCAATAATTTAGCTTCTTCGAAACAATGGTGTACAAAACTGACCTTGAAACCTGTGGAAATTCAATTGATAACTTTGAAATAGTGAATCGTCGGTCCTCTCGAATTTTGTTTGCCACATCACGAACCAAATCTTCAGAAATCAGAGAAGGTCGGCCAGGGCGTATGTAGCTCATCATGCACATTAATCCGCTCCGACCTTATTTAAAAAATACTCCTCGCATTAAACCTTCGAAATTCGCTGTAGAATCGGGAATGTTCGTGGTAGCTTCGTGTTTCATCGGTGTTCTTGTTTGACATAACTATAACTGGAGTTGCTCACTAGTGCCAACGGGCAGTGGCGGAGGTTCGATACAACCCTCAGTATAACTGCGAGTCTCAACCAGATCTGTTGTGTATACATGTACGCTGAGGTAAATACTATTTCGTAGTTCTACGTTTGTTTTAAAAATGTTGCCTACGTCGTATAATAGTAAACAGCATTCTTAAAAAAAAAATTGCACACGACACTATGAAAAATTTAGATTTAATTTATGTGTTATCTTTATTGCATGTAACCTACCGTTTAATTTACTAGACAAGGAAGCATAAGTCTTCTTTTGGAATAAATATTCGGACTGCAAATTACCAAGTTGGGCATCGTTACAAAGAATTGTGCCATCTGCTCGTGAACATGTTGAAAAAAGAATTGAATCGGAGTTAAAAGATAAAAAACTGTGGTTATGTGTGGACGAAACAACATATCGTAAAAAACATTCTGTGGTTAATGTAATGGTACGTACAATGGAACCACATCAATCGTCATCTTCAATTTTATTAGCTACCAGACGAGTACAACAATGTACTAGTGAAGTAATTCGAAAGTTAGTGTTAAATACATTGGAAAAGTTTGAACTTTCAACAAACCAACTGTTGATGTTTATGAGTGATGGTGCCGCAAACATGCTTTCTGTAGGCCGGTCTCTTAAAAAACATTGTGCTAACTTGTTACATATTACGTGTAAAATTCATGCTTTCAGTCATGTGGCAGATAGTATTAGAAAATGTTATCCTGAGGTAGACGCTTTAATAGCGCATACAAAAGCAGTGTTTGTCAAATCCCCAAAACGTATTCGCAAATTTGACAGACTATGCCCCTGTATGTCTGAGCCACCAGAACCTATTCTTACACGTTGGGGAACATGGTTACAGGCCGCGTTTTATTATCAAATATTTTGAGAATATTAAGAACGTGGTTTTACAATTCGATCCAAAGGAAGCTGCGGCTATCAAAAAAGCCAGCTATCAAAGAAAGCCAGTCGAAATTTCAAGATAGGTTAAAATGGATTTAAAAACTATTCAGAACAGTTACTTCGGACTAGTGGAGGCAATAGAAAAATTACAAAATTCTTCGGTGTCTCTGCAAATAGTGCAACATGTTCACGCACAGCTATGCGCGGTAGAAGACGCAAAAAAATGTTTGTGTTCTAGAAAGGTTTGAAAGTGTTTTAGGGAAAGATTCTAATTTTGGCACATTAAGACAAATTTGTGAAGGTGCGTTAACAGGACTGTTAAGTTGTTCCAAAGATTATTTTAATTACGTAAATATAACGTCACTAGATGTAGAACGTTCGTTTTCTGCATATAAACACACTTTTTCCTCGCGCCGCACTCGGTTTGTCGAAACAGCTGTGGAAACATATCTAATGTTGCAGATATTTAACAGACATTATTCACTTTGTGATTTCACGGAAGACTCTTAAGACGGTAAATGTTTGAGCACATATTATATTTTATTTCTGACCGTTTATTTTGTGTAAATTTTTATGCGCCCGCCACTAGCTGTTGGCGCAAATTGAGCATATAGTAATAAGTAAGTACAATACAGTATGTGTTGGCCTGGTTGTTGATTATTAGAGTTTGTTAAAAAGGTGGTACCGGCAGTGGCGCACCGCATAAAAGTAGGTACGTAATATACAATATTAGTGAAAAATAATATTGTTATCTTTTCCTGTCGTCTTGATGTCCACTGTGGCAATTGGCAACCGCCCTGGTACGCTGCGTAGAATTGCAACATCAGCAACGCTTCCATTGTCGATTCATTCAACCGTCGACGGTGTTGTGAATACGTTGTCGTATACTTCGAGAATGATCGTTTGACATCCAGTGAAATAAGATTTGCAGATGTCAGATATTCCTTTTCCTCATCTGGGCACCCTTGATTTTCAGTTATAGGCCGATTTTGCAAATCGGAATTTTTCGTTAAAATTGCACCAAATTTTTGAGCAACATCGACTCCTATAGTGTTCGTCAAGTTTTCTAGAGCGGCTTGTAAATTGTCCATACAATTTAATGCGTTTCGTGCAGATAAGTGACTGTTTTCTAATTGCTCAATAGCTTGTGAAACTTCACAATAGTTCATGGAAACTTCATCTATTTGTTGTTGAACGTCTGAATTGGAAAAAAAAGTTGCTGACTGACTCGAACTGCTGCAGAATCATTTGAATCAAGTTTCAAGATGACATTTTTCACTAGTGAACAATATTTCTAATAGTAAGATACTGCCTGGCGCCATGTTCCCCATCGCGTTATTACAGCCTGAGGTGGTGGTGGTAATTTGGGACACAATTGTTTGAATACATGGATGTGTTTGGGAGATTTGATGAACACTTTTTTGTAGATGCTATTAACTTATCCACCATCGGATACTTCTTTCGAATGGTTTCGCTACGAGGTGACATGCGTGTATGAGGCATGTTATGTGAAGAAGAGTTGGAAAGCATATTTTCAACATCCTACCAACTCTCAACATTGTTGCTCCGTTAGTAACGAACATTGTGTCTTGGGTTCCTGTGATACAAAATTCTCTCAACGAATCTTTTATTATCTTGACAATGGTTTCTGCATTAGTTTTTTGAATCCTTTTACTGGATAACAACAATGAAGCTAGTGGACCATCACGTTTTAAAGGGCGCGCTACAACATGAATGACGCTGTGTTTCTGAGCATCAGTTGTTTCATCCACACATAGGCAGATTTTCTTATTTCTCAACTCGTCATTTATACATTTCTTTATTGTACCTTGCACACGTGGCAAATTGTAATTGCATAGGTGTTGGCAGCTTCTATGAGGGAACGTATTTAGCCAAAAAAAGACGAAAGTGTTCATTAGATACTAGATGTTGTGGGATGTTGCACACACTTAACATAAAAATAAAATCAAATGAAAATTGCCAGTATGGAATACTGTTTCTTAAATTCAATACATGACGTTTACTTTTACAATGTTTTCTACATTCAAACCTATCACAACTTAGCAATCCGCTATTGCATATTGTGCAATGAATATGCGGACTTCTATATTCTAATCCAGGGAAATGCCTGAGGTATGTATTCACATTCGAAGAGAACGTTACACCCTTTGGGCGTCCCATCTCCGCGTGCTTATTTGGCGTGCAGCGTGCAACGTACTGTCGCTTTGAACTCTCCCGGTACTGTTGAGATCGACTACGAGTTGACTACCCACGCCGCTACCGCTACGCTACTGCCATCCGGTACCGCCTTTTTAACAAACTCTATTGATTATTTAGTTTTTCTTATTAAACATGAATGAAGAAAATTACATTGATATAAGAAAAGTCTCTATAATCTACAACAGAGATTACGACAATAATGCAGTAAAAGGTAATACAATAGACGCAGTTTATTGTAATTACGGTTAATGTCATCAATCGGTATCTAAGTTGCGAAATACGGAGTGGCTATAGGTATACAAATGCATATAAAATTGTACGTTTATCGTGATTCAGACTTCGGTTGAGGTTATCAACACTCTCATAAATTTTTGTCATTTTTAAAGACCTTCCGGCCATAATCTCTACGACGTGACGCATGTATACAGAGGAATCGGCATGAGCTCCCCCCGCGAACGAAATTATTGATTTATTGCAACAGTTTCTTTTCAACCTTTCGCAGCGTTACACCCAAAGACATACCCAGCAAAACATAAGCGAGAGCCATCTGTCATTAAATCCTTTGAAACTATTTCGCTGTTCGCTGTTATTCTTGCATTAAGAAGTCGTCATGTTTCACTCCCCCTCCCCACTTCCACGAAACTAATACCAGTTGCCCCACTCCAGTTCAGATCCTGGGTACGCCCTTGGCTACACATAATTATAAAAATAAATATATCGATACCCTCATTCCAATAGCACGTAAGTGAGAGTATTTTATCTGAAGCTGAAAAAACTGATTATTTTAGGCCAGATTTATATATAATACAACACTGCTTTTTTGGTTATAAAGCACTGTTGGAATGATTTTGAAAACAAAAAAACCATCGGTTAAAGCGCCAAAAGTAGTTTTAGAAACCGTCAGAAACCCAAATTACCTAAAAATTCTCATACATGGTATTAGAATGAAAGTGTCGATGTGTATGTAAGTATGTAACGTACGTTCGTAAGTATGTAACGTATGCAAGGAAAATAAACGACCGTTGGCTGATAAAGTCACTAAATTTTATAAGTGAATTTTCGGGTTTGAATTATAATGTGGAAACACACCTGATGGTGCAAATTTTTAATGAATCTTATCCACGCTGTTAAGAGGTTGTGTTTATTTATTATATTAGGTTTGTTCGTTTGTCAATTAGTGCAATACGGAGTAGCTCGAATTTCTAAATTGCGCGTTCATTTGTAAAAAAAAACTGGCAATCCGATGTTCGTTTGTATATGTTGGGCAGGTTCCGACAGTTTTGAACTACACAAACTTACACCTTCTCAGAAGGTGGAGTAAGTTTGTGCAGTTCAGTGCAGCTGTCATTCCATTATTTGTCTAATCCAACTTTACTTCACATTCATACAAAATGACATCCGTTGTAATAATTGAAAGTGAAATACAACAATTAATAAATAATAAGGATTTTTTAATGCTATCGTGATTGCCAATTGCCACCATTCTCAATCTTTTAGGTTATGTATACTATATAAATGCCAATTTGTACTGTTCGTTTGTACCCATTTAGAGTAGTTCTGAGCAATCAAAACGATCGCGTGATCATAATCCTATCACACTCTAGGACTAACGCGAGCAAGACAAACGAACAAACCTATTATATTATTTATTGAAGTTAAACTTCTTATGCAGTGCATTTAAATGAACATAACCTTAATTTTAAAAAGCAGTAAATGCCAATACATATATTAATCTTTGAAAAATAAAGCTGTTTTACTACATACCTATAGTTACTCATACATTGACGGTATTAAGTATAACAGATTTTTTTAAGAAACCACTTTGTTTACTTTTTACTGCTATTACATTACATGCATTACAAATGCCATTTTCAGAAAAGAAATAATTGCACTAAAAACGCTTCAACGCGTGCATATATTTGCTTTATTTACCAAATGTTTTTATTGCGCCAGTTTTTATTTTTTACCATATGGTAGGTTTGTTCGTTTGTCTTGCTCGCGTTAGTCCTAGAGTGTGATAGGATTATGATCACGCGATCGTTTTGATTGCTCAGAACTATAAATGGGTACAAACGAACAGTACAAATTGGTATTTATATAGTATACATAACCTAAAAGATTGAGAATGGTGGCAATTGGCAATCAGTCAATTACAATAGCATTAAAAAACCCTTATTATTTATTAATTGTTGTATTTCACTTTCAATGATTACAACGGATGTCATTTTGTATGAATATGAAGTAAAGTTGGGTTAGGCAAATAATGGAATGACAGCAGCTGTCAACTTACACCACCTCAGGAGGTGGAGTAAGTTTGTGCAGTTCAAAACTGTCGGAAGCTGTCCAACATATACAAACGAATATCGGATTTCCAGTTTTTTTTTTTACAAACGAACGCCCAATTTAGAAATTTGAGCTACTCCGTATTGCACTAATTGGCAAACGGACAAACCTATTGATTTCGAAATTTCATTTTGTCCAGCCTGAGACACATATATTCTTTATTTATATGTCCCACAGATACAGATTTTCATAATGCACCGACGGCAGCCAAAATATAATAATTACTTAGAGTACTTGGATTGTAAGAATTAAAAATTGTCTATCAAAATATTATTATATATTTGCAGATAAAAATAATAACCAGGTATTAAAAAGTGAACGTTCCATCAAAGTCTCCGTGGTGTAGTGGTTAGCATGCCCGTCCGGCAAGCGGGAGGTATTAGGTTCGATTTCAGTTACGTCGGAAATTCCAAGGAAAATTACAGATTTTCATAATTCACCGAAGAAAGCCAAAATATATTAAGTAACAAAGTAGTTTCTTTAAAAATCTGTTGTACTTAATACCGTAAATGCATGAGTAATTATAGGTATGTAGTAAAAAGCTTTTTATTTTGTTTTTCAAAAATAACGAAAATATGTATTTATATTGATTGCTTTTTAAAATTAAGGTTATGTTAATTTTAATACGCCACATAAAAAGCTTGACCTCAATAAACGGGTACTCTAAAACTGTGGCACTGAAACACTGAAACAGTTCACTAAAACCCTTACCACATCACTTACAACATCAAGTTGTGGTAAGGGTTTTAGTGAACTGTTTCAGTTGACCTCAATAAATAATATACGTAATATAATAAATAAACGTAACTTTTTAACAACTTGGATAAGATTGGTGACAAATTTACACCATCAGGTTTGTTTCCACATTTGTCTCGGTGAAGGATGTTCGCTGTATGAACTTTACACAATACTTTAGCTCCATTATATATAATTCGAATCCGGAAATTCACTGATAAATTGAGTAACTTTATCAGTTAACGGTCGTTTATTTTCCTTGCGTACGTTAGACATATTTACATACAAATTATGTGTAGCGCTGCGAAAGGTTGAGGAGAAACTGTTTCAGTAAATCAATAATTTTATTCGCTGAGGTAGCTCACGCCGATTCGTTTGTATACATACGTCGCGTCGTGAGCTGGGTAATTTTATTTTTAACCTGGCGCGAAGCGCTCTGTATCAGGGGTACTTGTAATACCAGTATAATACCTCCAACCATAGAAAAAGGTTCAAAAGCGACCGTGTCCACATTTTGATCTTTTTTGGTCTGGTGATTTTTGAAAATTGAAAAAATACGTATTGTCCTTATTACCAATATTTAGATTTATTCTAGAGAAAATTTATTTAATCAATCTTTAACGTATTGAGAATTACTTACGACAAAAATTGCATTATAAATATACATATTTAATTATAAAAATCCATAATTTTAATGAAAACCCCTATTCATATAAACCAATTTATTTCTGATGTTAATGAAATGTGAATGAATTGATAGTGTAATTATAATGAAATTCTAAATGTAAATACTTGTAAAAATGTAAAAAAATAATTTAGGACAATTGATTTTCCATATCATTGATGGTATTACCAATGATTGCCAACCGGGGAGTAAGAAAGTATCTTAACTCAGAACATAACTGCATAATATCACTATTCTTTTTCAATCTCCCGCGTTAGGGAAATTAGATATTGGGAGGATTGGGAGCTTTGATATACGCCAAATGTCAGTTTGAATTTTCAAAAAACAGCCAATCATAACTAAGCCGTGCAACGTGTTTGTCCAATAAAGTTTCTTCCTCCAAAAGTTTTAACTGACAAAATACTTATACCATTCAATATCTTTTAGTAAACGGTCTTTTCGGAGTCTGAACTTAAGTTAAATATTGAAATTTGGTTGAAAATGTCTAAAGAAGAAGATAAGCAGGAAATTCCCGATATTATACATGATGCTATTACAAAAACAAGTTATAAGAAGGGACGGTTTTTAGGAAGGGTAAGCTTGTGTTTTTTGTCTCGTTTGCAATATTATACATAACTATTGATATTTGGTTAAACGATGCAAATATTTTGGTTTGATATTATAGGGTGGATTTGCAAAATGCTATGAAATAACTGATTTACAGAGAAGTTATTTATATGCTGGAAAGATAGTATCGAAAAAGTTAATGGCAAAACAAAGTCAACGTGAGAAAATGACACAAGAAATTAAAATCCATCAATCACTAAAACATAAACATATAGTTGGGTTTTATAATTTCTTTGAAGATCAATTCAACATATATATAGTATTGGAACTTTGTAGAAGACGGGTAAGTAATTTTCAGATTGTTCGCTAATGTATTGATAAACTATGAAAATGTTTCGTATGTACCCCTACTTTTTTTTTAACTCAGTAATCGATGTTTTAAATCATTAAAGATATTGGTTTTTAATATGTATAAAGTATATAGAAAACTTTTCTTTTAATGTTTTTATACAGATTGTGAGCGCGTATTGTAGATGCATGTATCTTAATTGGATGTATCTGGAATGGGTAAAGGGATATTCACTCATTACTGGTGTCTCGGCTGTCACTGCGGTATGTTGCTTACAGTTGACATGAGGGATTTGATGTTTTCATATTTTTTTCTCAATTCTTCCTTTTGGATTACACAATTTATTTATTGGTCGCTAGAAAATACTGCTGGTGATATTACAGAGCTGCAAGCTAAGATTATTGATTGCTTAACAAATATTCTACCTCGAATATCAAATGAATGGAGACATTTTTACGATTCATTGGGTTCTGTTTGTTTGAATTTGAAGGTGGTTTTGAATATCTGTTGATCAAACTTTATCTCTTTCTCTTACTAAGAATTAAATTCTTAAGTTTTAGTTTCAAAATTCCTTCGAGTTAGTAAAGGTATAAATACTATTTTCATTAGAGATTTGTTCTTTTACTGTGTGCACCCAATTCTTTAATTTAGTCAACTAAGTTTTCTGAATCATTGAAACTCATGTTTTGATCAAAAGTCCCACCATTACATTTTAAGTATTCATTGCATCATTTTGAAATATTCATCATGTACAAAATACCATAACTCAGCGTTGCCAACATAAAAGTACCTTAGCAAGACAAAAAAAGTTCAGAAAATCCCTAAATTGTACTAATTCCACCTGTTGTTTTCACATTTGATTTATATCATATACATATTTACCCTAACGACATCATTTGACCTCTACAAATAACCAATTAACCGCCTATTTTTTAGGATATTATTACGCCAAAGTAGTTCATATTATACAGAGGTCCTAAACTATACCCCCCCATACTAACTTTTGAACGACAAAAGCTCGTGTTTTTTGAAAAATTAGGTCGATTTATATTTTTCGTGAGCTATCTTTTGTGGTTATCGACAGCTCGATTGTATTTCCGGTGTCACCAGAATTTGGTATATAATATTTATATATTTTCTAAATTAAAATGTTATTTAGAATATAAAACCATTAAACAAAATTATGTACATTTATAATGTTTTGTTAGTTTTATATCAAATAATTAGTGAAAGTTGTCATAAGATCAAATGTGTGAATAAATGAATAAAACAACACAATAAATGTATAATACTTTTATTTTGAATACACAATTACAAACACATTATTTTTGGGTTGCCTGTGTTTAATATAATTAATTCTGTGCTTACAATGTTATGGGATCATTTAGAGTAGAAAGAATTATTTTTCGCTTTAGTATTTTGTTCACATTTTTGTATAAATATTAGAGCTGTTATCTGAATCCGGATAATTTACTAGCTGGTTATCCGGATCTCGGGTCCGGATCCATTATTCGAAACCTCGGATCCGGATTAATTATCTGAAATCTGGGATCCGCATTCATTATCCGAAACCTCGGATCTGGATTCATTATCCGAAACCTCGGATCTGGATCCGTTATCAAATTCGAATTCTTTATCTGATCGAACCCATTATCCGATAACGTGGATCCAGCCCCGTTCTCTGACAAGTTTTCCGAGCAAGTACCTGCAATAGGTTGAGAATTGCGCGCATGGAAACCCAGTATTATTCAGAATGCACGGATTTTAAAAACTATCGCACTTTTTCTCCACATAACACAAATTCGATGTTTCCATTATTAAACACTTTCTATATTATATTTCTTTTATTTTATATGATAAAATAACAGATCCGGATCCGGGTAGCGGATAGTAGATCCAGATGCAAGCATCGGATAGCAGATCCGGATCCGAGAATCGTATAGTGGATTCGAATCCTAGGATCCGGATATCCAGATAGTTGTGGATCAGGATATTCGGATCTCAATTTTTTCGGATATCTACAGCACTAATAAATATAAATGTAAAATTCTGTCACACAGGAAACACATCTATCTTTAGAATTGTGTTTTAAATATTTGAAATAAGAAAAATACTTCTAACAATATCGAATACATTAGCACCTAATAAAGCTACAGAATATAACAACTTTATGAGAAATTACAGAAAATTATAATTTATTTTATATATACCTTGACCTCGTTGAACACATAGTAAATTTATAGAAGGCACGCTATCTATCTATTCTGTATTTTGCCTTTATTTTAGTTGGTTCATTATTATTTAATTACCTCTGGCAGGTTAAGCTGTCAGTCGAGCTGCTGCCCTCACAGAAAAGTGGAGCATTACGAGTTGCTCACTTCTGTAAAGGTCGATATAGCTATTAGATACTCTCATCCATACTTGCCTTTATTTTGTTGAAATCTTTTTTCACAAGCTGGGGGCTATCCACTCTCTCCGTCCATAAGACATGTAATTAAACATTAAACACTTACCTTTTTTTACAAATATTACATAAACGTTGGTCCACATTTCACCGAGGTGCGAGAGATATTGTACGTAGCGCGATCTGGCACACTTGCATTTATCCCCGCCGGCCAGCCTCGCCTCGCGCAACTGCTGTAGCCTATCTGACGCACTCTTTGTCTTTCTGTGCGCTTGTAGGGTTCTAGCAAGAGATCGTGGATTTTGAATACATTGTGTTAGTTTATACAACCGCAGAAATGGTACAGATCATTAAATGGTATTTTGCGAATTGCCGTAAATGCCAACAAATAGACGAACAGCCTCAAATCCCTTTAACGCATCCCGAGCGGGAGGAGAGAGAATTGAGGGGTTTGTTCGTTAGTTGAAATGGGCCAACTTTGTTCTAGCCGACAAAATCGGTGTTAGTAGAAGTACTGTGAAACGTATTTTGAAACGCAACAAATACAAAAGTTTCAAAGTTCAATATTGCCAGGAGATTTTTTCCCTTAATAAAGTAACACTGTTAGAATTTCAATTTATTTTGTATAACTATCGAATTTATTTTTCTTTAGTTTAATTTTATAAGAATCGCTGTTTATTTTCCTACTTAGAATTACTTTTTTGTTCTCCTACATCGTATAGCAGCAACAAAATGAACAAAAGAAATAGTAATTTCCAACAAAATCTGATAATACAGAAAAATTGCGCAGTAATTCTGTATAAGCACATTTTGTCAGAAGGCGTTGAATTATAATATTACGTGATTGAGCAGACAAGTGTACCGCTGCTTGCTTTATGATATACTGCGATTGGCCGCGATTTATCAGGGAGGCTCGACGTGTATACTTACAGAAGAATCCTTTATCATATAGAGGGTGTTCTATTCAAATTAAGAAAACTGGCATCTGCCAATTCTCATATGTATATACACTGAAATAAGTATCCCCCTCCCCCTACCGCTCTCCCATACTACTTTTGAACGATAAAAAATATAGGTCGATTTATATTTCTTGTGAACTAACATTTGGCGTTATCGGCAGTTGAATTGCACTTCCGGTGTCACCGGAAGTGATGTCAACTTTCTTATTTTAAATAGAACACCGTATATTTTTATGTTTTTTGAAAGGTAATCAAAAGGCAAATCCAATGATATCATATAGGTTATACTTTAGCATAGAAATATGACGATATACAGTAATAAAGGTTTTGGTAATCTGTTTTTGTTACGCAAAGTTGGCTAGGAAAGAGTGACACAAAACTGATCCAAAGAGCTCGTTGCTAAGCAAAGTAATCATAACAATTGCCAAACTGTCAAATCTCAATTCCAAAAACGTAAACTATTTTTGTTATTGTTATATCCTGTATTTGTCACACTTTCGTTCTTTGTTCTCGTTATTATTTTCTCTCATTTTGTTTTATTAATTGTTGTTTGTTCGTTACTTTATTGTAGTTACTTAATTATGGTATGTTTGTTTAAATTTGTTAATTTTTGATACACAATGTGTTTGTTGATTTTACTATGGCTTTCGCATGGACCGACGTAAGATAAACTTCTAGTACCTAATTTTAATCGGTGAATTTTGCAACAATTATCGCGAAGTGGAACATAACGAACACTGCTCTTGTATAGCCGGAAACATTTGAACTTTAGTAAGGATAGATAGGATGAAATATATAGAGCCAACTGCTTTAACAGAAGTAATTTGATTTAAATTATTGCATAATTTGTTGAGCAACCATGGCAAATAAGGTGATATTTGTTGCAAAATTTACATAATGTTAAAGTTGACCCAACAAAAACCTAAAAAGCAGACATATTGTCTATTAAAAACTAACACATTTAAACAAAAATACCATAATTAATGAATTGCAATAAAGTTGGATAAAGTAAGGAAGAAACAACAATTAACGAAAGCAAGTTAAAATGAGAGAAAATAATAACGAGAACAAAGAACGAAACTATGGCAAATGGATATAATTACAATAAACAACAGGAATAATTTACGCTTTTGGAATTGAAATTTGACAGTTTGGTAGTTGTTATGATTACCTTGTTGAGCAGCGAGCTCGTTGGATCAGTCTGACGTCACAAGAAACAATTTGGCGCTCCTTCCTAGCCAACTTTGGGTAACAACAAAAACAAATTACCAAAATTTTTATTGCTACATATCGTCATATTTCCCAAGTTAAAGTATGACATATGTGGTGCCTTTGTATTCGCCTTTCGATTACCTTTCTAAAAACGTAAAAATATACAGGCTGTTCTATTTAAAATAAGAAAGTTAACGTCACTTTCGGTGACATCGGAAATGCAATTGAACTGCTGATAGCGGAAAAGTTAGTTTAGGACCTCATCATTGTATAATAAACAATATGGATTTATATAGACTACACTGTACCTGTTATAAATTTTTTTTCAAATTTTGTGAGTAGGTTCCACAACCTACTAAAGGTAATTCCCCAAATTCTTAGCTCCTGATGTGCAATACATGACCTGCAAGAGCCTTTTAAAGTGATAACTGGTAAAATGTCGCAGATACTCACGGACACTTTTTGCCATTTTTGTCAAGCTGTTATCTTGTAAGTAAGAGAGAAATTTTCCTGGAAATTGCTGTGCTTGCTTAGTAATCAGTGTCCCAAACATCCAAATTTTAACAAAAACAGTCAAACAGTGAAAATTGGTCGCGACAAAAAAGAAATCCTAATTTCTGGGAAGTCTGTATTCCAGGGAAGTTATTGCAGAAAGCTCATCTTCTGTGCATCTAGTGAAAAAATAGTTGTTTTTAACTGTTTCAAATTTTAAGCTTCATTGACAAATAGTTTCTGAGATACTTGAAGATGAACATTACCCCAATTAATTTTTATGCAAATTTAGCATATCTTTGAGCGTCTATATCTCAACTGGAAAGCTTTTTGACCCAACAAACATTTAAAAGAGCTTGTTTTTCTCCACAACATACTTGGTTTCTGTGTTGGGGTCTGCTCTTATAAGACTAAAAAAAGAAGACAAAGTAACTTTACTTTTTATTCCGTCTTTCTCATCATGCAATTCAGTAAGCCGATAAGATATTCTACTGAAAGTTAGTGAAACTGTTTAAAATTGAGTTGAGTATGAATGCTGAAAAGTTTAAGGAACAATATTAAAATCCGTTCTTACCATATGCACTCAAAGTTGGGGAAAATGCAGTTTCGACAATGTTGAAATCTCAGGAGATGCTTTCTTTATCTGGTCGTGGTTCTTTTTAATACTTTTATAGCTTGCGTTGTGAACCAACAAAGGCAGCCCACCTGACGCTTGTGAACCTCGACTAAGCTGCCTTCCAAATACGGCTTGGGATCCTTTGCTAAGCTACCCACTTAAGGCTTGGGAATCTTGGCTAAGCTACCCAATCGGAGGCTTGGGAACCTCGGTGAAAGTATCCTACCCGCGGCTAGACTTGCCTGGCTATCGGGCGTGGCCCCTTGACGATGGGGATCGCATTTCTAAAATGGTGGTGACAAAAAGTCACCATGGACCAACGCCAGCTATAAAAGTATTAAAAAGAACCACGATCAGATAAAGAAAGCATCTGCTGAGATTTCAACATTGTCGAAACTGCATTTTCCCCAACTTTGAGTGCATATGGTAAGAAGGGATTTTAATATTATTCCTTACACTTTTCAGCACTCATACTCTACTCAATTTTAAACAGCTTCATTAATTTTCAGTAGAATATCTTATTGGCTTACTGGATTGCATGATGAGAAAGACGGAGTAAAAGTTTTAAGTAATGCGCACAGTCCTTTCAAGCAGTTATTTTGTCTCCTTTTTTTAGTCTTATAAGAGCAGACCCCAACACAGAAACCAACTATGTTGTAGAGAAAAACAAGCTCTTTTAAATGTTTGTTGAGTCAAGAAGCTTCCCAGTTGAGATATAGACGCTCAAAGATATGCTAAATTTGCATCAAAATTAATTGGGGTCATGTTCATCTTGAAGTATCTGAGAAACTATTTGTCAAAGAATCTTAAAATTTGAAACAGTTAAAAACAACAATTTTTTCACTAGATACACAGAAGATAAGCTTTCTGCATTAATTTCCCTGGAATACAGACTTCCCAGAAATTAGGATTTCTTTTGTCGCGACAGATTTTCAGCCAAGTTTGAGGACTAAGAGCAAGAGGACTAGTTGACTGTTTTTGTTAGGGACACTGATAACTACTAAGCAAGCACAGCAGTTTCCAGGCAAATATCTCTCTTACTTACAAGATAACAGCTTGACAAAGATGGTAAAAAATGTCCGTGAGCATCTGCGACATTTTACCAGTCACCACTTAAGAGGCTCTTGCAGGCCATGTATTGCATCTCATGAGCTAAGAATTTGGGGAATTTCCTTTAGTCGGTTGTGGAACCCACACACAAAATTTGAAAAAAATCTGAGATGGTCGTGTGTGGGGACTTGATCACTTGACATGGAATAACCCTATTACAGTTTCATGCCAACTATTATAACTAGCCAACTATAATAAGAGCTCCGCAAAAATTCTCCCATTTGATACTTCGGGTCTTGGCCATGACGTTAAGGGAATAATTATATCCCTTCCCCCACTCTGGATACATCCGATCAAGGTAGGTGCAACCATAGGATCGGCCTGGGACCAGCTCGCAATCTATATAAATGAAGTCTAGTAGTGCCTTTCTAAAGAGTATCGTTCAATTACTTCGATGTTTACAGAGGTTTTGACAAGTATGAATTGCATGCTAACATGTACATTAATATTTTCTTTTCTTTGAACAGTGTCATTTTTCCAATGTTCTATTTGTCAGTATATTAGTTCATGAGTTTCAAAGAAAAACTCGCTATTTATAATCTATGTACAGTATCAAACGCTTCAATCATTGGCCGGTTAACGGAATTAAGAGTTAGGAATTTAGAGTTGTAAATTTTAACTTTTGAGTTATTTTTGAATAAAAATATTAACGTCACTAATTTATACTTGGTTTATCTTTGAAACTAGTTGTTTTTTTCTGCAGCATTAGAGTAACTTGTCATATCCTGCATTTTAATTCACGAGGGTTCCACATCTATGTATTTAAACGGAAAAACAAAAAATATGTGTGGTTCTAAAATTTTTAACATACGTGCGTTATCAATGCACTGCGTTATACCCGTAAATTCAGCAATTTTTTTCAAAATTAAGATTATACAGCGTGTCCACGTAGTGCGTGGACATAAGATAATTCGCTTCCTGAGCAATTTAGAGAAAAAGTTTTCAAATAAAAAATATTTGGAGACAAATGCTGTAAAATTATACTCAAGTATACAGGGTGTTTAGTTTTTTAAATTGAACACCCTGTATATTATTACGATTTCAGATGCCTCTCTTCAATTCACTGCTAACTTTCATCGATATTTCCTATACCTCTCTATCTTGGTTTTTGAGATAACTGACATAGTTTTTGCAAAATGCCACTGTTTGTTTAACGGCCGACATGTTCAGTACCTTATACGCTAGAGTGGTGATTCAAATTTTATTTGATGGAGTTTTTCTTGCAGTTCCAGACAATACATTGAAAAGTTTCTTATATCCACTAGAGTCTACAAGATGGCCATTGAAGTCGTTGCCATGTTTGATTCATACTATTTCAAATTTTTTAAACGGAACACTCTGTATATTTTTCGATGATCTGATAAAGAATCTGTTATAGGTTTTTTCTTATGAACATTTCCCTATACCTAACATTTATCGTTCTTTAGTAAATTGCTTCTAACAATTGCTTATTATTAGGGATCGACCGATAGCGACATCGGTATATCGGCCATATCGGCCTTCTTGGCCGATATCGGATAATTTTTCACTAATTGCTGACGAACATTTTTCGTAAATATCAAGAAGTATCTTTTCTCTGAAATATTTATCTGAAGGCATATTATAAGAAGGAACCAATTTTTTTAAAAGCTGTTTAAAGTCCACATCATTCACAATACTGAAGAGTTGTATATCGATAGCTATTAATTCTCTAATGGAATAGTGAATCTTTTTAGATTTAGTATTATTGATGTCCCATAATTGCATATTCTCAAAAGATTCAAAATTCTTTAGCTGTGTGGTTTCACTTTCAGTTGAACAAAACGAACCCGGGTTTTCCCCGAGTTCTGCATCTGAAAAAAAAGGAACCATCTGAATATAAAAAAAAATATTGTGTGATCATAAAATCACGGGTAGACAAAACAACGCAAGCACAAAAACATAACTTCTGCGAATTAAGTGGCGAATGAAAAAAATTGTCCATGCATAGTCCAAATAACACACAAAATAGCCATGCGCCATTTAGTCCGTGCGCTGTTTTGTCCAAGCGTCATTTAGTCCGTGCGCTGTTTTGTCCAAGCGTCATTTAGTCCGTGCGCTGTTTTGTCCAAGCGTCATTTCTTCAGTTAATTCTTAACCAGTAAATAACCTTTCTTTAAAAAGAAGATTTTGTGCGTGTTACAAAAAATATTTACGTTTATTTATTTTGTGATTAAAGTAAATATTATTTATTGAATTGCTGTCCTGCCTTTTCCTTCCAGAGAAACAACATTACATGTTTTACAGGTTGCACTTGCTTTTGTTGTGGTGGCATTAACTTCGTTTTTAATGAAATACTTCCAGTAAATACTTTTACTAGCCTTTATATTACTACTGGTCTTTGAAGCTAATAAACCAGACTCTTGTAAAGATGATGACTGCGAAACGGGTTGAGAACGCACAATAAAACGCTCCATGTTTTTGAAAAAAAAAAACAGGGTAACATTTACTGTTCCTAAATTTTTAATCCTCTCTGGTATTCCCCGACCGAGCGGACGTAGAGTATTTCACACGACTACACGAAAGAAAGGGGCACGGTCGCTCGTCAGTGGATCGCCGAGCGTTGTCGAATTTGGGGATTCACCGCACGGGATTGTAATCGATTAATGGGATTCATCGAACATCGAGTTTATTCTGTGTTCTTTTTAGCAATGTTTCTTTGGTCAAACCGTGTTCAACAGTAACGGTATTTTTGTATTGATTCGCTTTTCAAAAAATTGTCAAAAATCAATCAATATTAGTTAATTTGTGTAGCAAAATATCCACAATAAAAAATATGGCCGATATTGACCATGCGTATATCAGTATCGGCCATAAAAACCATATCGGTCAATCCCTACTTATTATCAAAAGCTGCATTTCCTTTAGTGTGTAACAATTGTTACAAATTCAAGCAATTGCACGCTGCTTTATTCATTGGGAACTAAGTATTTGCTAGCGAATCCCAAGAAAAAGCAATTGCTTAATTTTTATTCATAAGGCTCATTTACTAACATTTCCGGAGTATTATTTTGTGTAATGTCCAGGTTACGCATTGCTTTGAGAAATTTATCCAAGACATTTTTTAATAAAAATTCTTATTTAGCGAAATTGCGAAATTTTTGAAACATCTTTCAATATGATCTTACATTTTTTACTGCTGAAAAAACTTAGTGTATGATGCTTTAAATAAATCTATTACTTTTATGTTGAATTCTAATCAACATGCGTCTACTTATTTTCGTTATTATTTATACGTGCTAGTTAACTTACTAGACAATGTACGTAGTAAAATAATGGTTACCTCGAGTAGATGATGGAATTGTACCAAAAAATATAACTTACTCATTTGCTTTAATGAATCTCTTTAGCGAAACAAAACTTTATAGCATTTCGTCACAGTACTGTTTTTAAACGAAAAACTTATCTGCATAGCTTCGTATTTAATTTACTAAAGAAGAAAGCTTTTCATTTATAGCGAAATGTTTATAAGAAAGATTCTAGAAGACTGCTCTATTAGATCTTGTAAAAATATACATGGTGTTCCGTTAAAAAAAAACATAAATCAAACGTGGCAACGATATCGATGACCTTCCTGTAGAATCTGGTTGATATAAAAAATCTTCGATGTCTTGCCGAAAACTCAAAGCAATACTCAATCGAATAAAATGTGAATCACCCCTTTAGCATGTAAGGCGTTTAAGATATCGCAAAAATCTCAAATTATGTCTATTATCTCAAAAACTAAAATAGATGGGTGTTGCGTACAGTCGCAACAAATTCATTGCAGATTTTCTTAGTTTTAGTATCTTTAAGTTTCTAATAAATTAAGACCTCGAATACGTTATTAGGAAATCCCCTTAGTCATAGAATTATAGCTTTGCAGGAAAATAGTTAAGTTCAAAGAATTATTTTACGACATCGGTAAAACCCTCAAACATATTTCAACTAAAATTTAGTAAACCTTTTAAGTATTCGTAATCTTGTCAATATAATATAATTTAGGTTTAGGAAATACTCTTCAATTTAAGCCTCTTAGTACAATGTAATTTACAAGCGTATTTATTCAATTTAAATCTCTATTTTGCACACAATAGTCTCCTACCTGGAAATTTGATATTATAAGGTTCACCTCGGTATGTCATCAACAGCTTTATGACTGGTCGCCTAATGGGCACCTATACCATTTATTTTATTTTATTACCTAAATTGTTAGAACTAAACCAAATTTAGGGCTTATAGATTTAGTGTTGTTTGCATTTGTTCGAAATTTCCAAGTAATGTTAGAATATTAAATTGTAGGATAATTAAGTACCTTACTATATATAGAGGAAAGACAGCACTCCTGGGAGAGTCGTGTAACGTATTTCAGAGAGCAGCATTGCTAGCCTGCGCAAATAAACTCTTGTACAGACAAACACATTGTTTAGTTTTTCAATCAAACGAACCTAGTTGTCCATCATACTTTACACGAAACACAATCATCAAGGTATACAGGAGTACATCATTAACTGTGATAATAAGAATACCAGTGAAGGCAAGCTCCGGTATTATAAGCAAGTGCCATTTGCTTATTCGATTTTCGTTCTGTTACGCCGAACCAGCTCAGCACTTTCAAAATAGGAAGTGCCCTCAACATTGGTCCTTCGAGCCGGATATCAACACATTTGGATATTCGCAACATTGGCCTGGATATCAACACACTTGGATATTCGCAACATTGGCCTGGATATCAACACATTTGGATATTCGCAACATTGGCCTGGATATCAACACATTTGGATATTCGCAACATTGGTCTGGATATCAACACATTTGGATATTCGCAACATTGGTCTGGGTATCAACACATTTGGATATTCACATCAACATCCTGAAGAAAGAACTGCAGAGTACTCCGGGAAGACAACGATTGACCTCGCTTCAAATAAAGGTTAGTCTCCAGTCATTCACTTTCCTATTATAAAAACCTCTATTTTAATCATTTACCATGGCCGATCTAAAACCCCTTAAGTTACAACGCTCTCAGTTAAAAGCGTCGTTGACAAGAGCGCAAACATTCATTGAAAAGTGCAACGAAAACACAAGCCTAAGCCAAATTCGTAGTCGTCTGTCAAGTTTAATACCTTTGTTAAATGAATTCAACACCGTGCAATCTACCATCGAAGCTTTAGACGAGGAAGAATTAGAGTCAGAAGAGCGCGAATTATTCGAAAACAGATACTACAATCTAGAGGATGCCTTTCAACAAAGGCTTGCTTCACTAAATACAACTCTTAATGGAAATGAGGGTCTTCATGAACAGCCAAATCAAAATTTTGTTAAACTGCCAACCATCGATTTACCGAAATTCTCAGGTTCATACGAAGACTGGTTAACATTTTACGATACCTTCAATGCTTTAATTAACGCCAACCATAGCATACCTCCTATACAGAAATTTCATTATTTAAAGTCCTGTTTAAAAGGTGACGCCGCCAATGTCTTATATTCTCTAGAAATATCGGCTGACAATTATGCTACTGCTTGGAGTATGCTTGAAGAGCGTTACAATAACAAGAGGTTAATTGTTCAAAGGCATATTAAAGCCATTTTTGATTTGCCAGTAGCATACAAGGAAAACGGGGGTGCACTGAGACAAATTCTAGATGGTGTAATTAAGCACATTAGAGCGCTCACTACGCTAAAACGACCAACAGAATATTGGGATGATCTCATAATATTTATTGTCAGTAAAAAGTTGGATAGTACAACCTTTAAGGAATGGGAAACGACCATCCAATCTTCAGAATTGCCTACGTTTCAAGACCTTTCGCGATTCTTAATGCAAAAATGCCAAACACTAGAAATGATCGTCAAGCCAAATAGTTTTAAAACAATAACTAATATGGTTACAAATAAGCCATTCCCATCGTGTGTAGTTTGCAAAAAAAATCATTTGCTTTATCAATGCAGCAAGTTTATAGAAATGGACGTAAAACGAAGGATAGAAGAAATCAAAGCCAAAAAACTTTGCTTTAATTGTCTCCGATCAAATCACGCCAGCAATCAATGTACATCAAAGCATAACTGTAAAACATGTAATAAAAAACATAATACGCTATTGCATATATCACAAGAAAATACACCAGCAATAAACGCAGGACCGTCTCAACCTGCTATAGAAACCCTAGTTTCAAACCACAGTTCAGCGACGGCCAGCAATACTCAGGTTCTTTTATGCACTGCTTTGGTTAATTTGCAAGATGCCAATGGTCGTAGCCAGGCATATCGTGCGCTATTAGATCCAGGGTCGCAATCCAATTTGATAACCTACCGAGCAGCGAAGGCTCTGGGGTTGCCATTCACCCCCACTCAAGTTTCCCTGACAGGAGTAGCTTCTGCGAAATCCGTAATCAGCCATGCGATAGACGTGACTATGAAATCCCGGTCTAACGGATATCAGACGAACGTGCGATGTCTGGTTCTAGAAAAAATATCAGAGCGATTACCACTAGTCTCCATTCGGAAAGAGCATATCTCGATACCCAAGAATATCAAATTAGCGGATCCCAATTTTAATATATCCGGAGACATTGATATATTATTAGGAGTACAGTTATTTTTTGCGCTGATGTGTCAAGGGCAAATTAATCTCGGTCCGAACCATCCTTGCCTGCAGAAAACGCTATTGGGATGGATAGTAGCGGGCAGTGTAAATGTATCTCCATCAGTCACCGTAGTGTGTAATCTAACGACACTCGAGAATCTGAATAGCAATATCACCAAATTTTGGGAGCTTGAAGATGTGCGACACAGGAGCGGAGTTCACACCCTAGAGCAAAGGCTATGTGAACAACATTTTCAACAAAATACGCAAAGGGACAGTGACGGCAGGTTTATTGTATCATTACCTTTCAAAAAAGACCATCAGTGCTAACAAACTCTCGTGATCAAGCGCAAAAAACGATTTTACTCATTGGAAAAGAAACTAAAGGCGAATCCCCAATTGAAACAAGAATATTCAGCCTTCATGCAGGAATATCTCCATTTGGGACACATGAAATTGGTAAACCACTCACCAAAAGAACCAAATCATCATTTTTATCTACCGCATCACGCGGTTATTAAAGAAAACAGTTTAACCACCAAGGTCAGGGTCGTATTCGACGGTTCCGCGAAAACTGTAACCGGGATATCCTTAAACGATATTTTGATGGTCGGACCGAAATTGCAGTCCGATTTATTTGATATAGTTTGTCGATTCAGATTTCATAAATATGCCATCACCGCAGATATTGCGAAAATGTATAGACAAGTTCGCGTCAGCAGTGACAGTACACCTTTTCAACGAATATTGTGGAGAGAATCAGATCAGCACGAAATTCAAACGTTTGAATTGCAAACCGTGACGTATGGCACGGCTTCAGCTTCCTACCTAGCCATAAAGGCCTTGCAGGAGTTGGCTGCTGGAAATCGGCATACGTTCGAATTAGGATCCAATATTATACAGAGGGATTTTTATGTGGACGATCTCTTGACAGGGTCAAATGACATTAATGAGGCACAGGACATTATAGCGCAGTGCAATTCAATTTTAAGTCAAGGCAAATTTGAATTGCGAAAATGGGCATCCAATGAGCCATCCCTGCTTAAAGGAATACCTAAGTCGGATAGTGGCAGCACCATTCTAGATTTAGATAAAACACCCGGAATTTCGACCTTAGGATTACAATGGAATGCAGGCGCTGACATCCTTCAATATTCAATAGTCAGTCCAACTACGCAAAGACGCACTTCAAAAAGGCACATACTGTCGGAGATCTCCAAGATATTCGATCCACTAGGGCTCATTGGCCCTCTGATAATCAAGGCAAAAATAATGATACAACGTCTGTGGCAATTGAAGTTGGATTGGGACGAATCCCTTCCTGTAGACATTTCAAACGAATGGCAACTTTACATAAATGAAATTCAGCATTTAAGTGCGTTAAAGGTCAACAGGCGCATCATGAGCATAGACATCCCGGACATCGCTGAGCTGCATGGATTCTGCGACTCTAGTGAGAGGGCCTATGGGGCATGCATTTATGTGCGAACGGTGAGTGAAACAGGCGCTGTATCATGTAACTTGTTGTGTTCAAAATCTAAGGTCGCGCCCCTAAAATCAACAACGCTTCCCAGACTAGAGCTTTGCGCAGCCTTGCTTTTAGCGCAATTGATGCACAGGTTAAAGACAATGCTGCACGTGAGCATTTCTAAATGTTATTATTGGACTGACTCTAGCATCGCGCTGTCATGGATAAAATCCACCTCTAGAACGTGGAAAACCTTTGTTGCTAATAGAGTCAGCCAAATACAGGAATTATCTGCGATTGATAGTTGGTGGCATATTGGCACAAAAGAAAATCCTGCCGATGTCGTTTCGAGAGGGTGCGCGCCATCGGTGTTAATTAACGATGAATTGTGGTGGCACGGTCCTAAATTTCTCGAACTGCAAAATGAGGACTGGCCGTTATCGGACGTAAACGTGGACGCTAACGTTCCTGAAGCCAAATCAGTAGCATGTCTTGTTAAAGTTAACACCCATGAACTCGATCTATTCGACCGATACTCCAGCTTTAATAAGCTCATTCGCGTGGTAGCCTATTGTCAACGATTTATACGGAACGTCAAAGCACGAATTGCCAAATCTTTCGACGAAATCAAAGCAGAATCTCTAAGTACGGACGAGATGTCCGCGTCTACTACTGTTTTGTTAAAAATCGCGCAAATAGAGGCGTTTGCTACGGAATACCAACAGCTCCTGGCGACTGGCAAGGTGAATCGCAAGAGCAACCTTCTTTCATTAAATCCATTTATCGATTCAGATGGACTAATCAGAGTCGGGGGAAGGCTAGGTCAGGCAAATATCCCGTATCAGGCAAGGCATCAAATTTTGTTACCTTCTAAACATCCCGTAACAAAGCTCATAATAAGGCAAGAGCATATCAGACAGTTACATTCCGGCGCTCAGCTAACAATAGCTTCGGTTCGAGCGAAGTACTGGCCAATATCAGTTAGGAATACAACCAGGGCGATACTACGAAGATGCGTTACTTGCTTCAGGGCCAAGCCAAGGGCTTCTCAATATCTTATGGGTGATCTCCCAGCGGAGCGAATAACTGCTACGCGGGCATTTAATGATGTCGGTGCGGATTATTTTGGGCCGTTGCATGTGCGCCGGGCAAAAGAAGAAATAGCGTGTCTATCAAAACTTATGGGGCTGTATTTGTCTGTTTGGCGACTAAAGCGGTGCACCTAGAGCTCGTGGGGGATCTTACAACCGAGTCCTTTCTAGGGGCCTTAAGGAGATTTATCGCACGTCGGGGGAAAATGGCAACTATCTATTCCGACAACGGTACTCAATTTGTCGGGGCAAACCGAGAATTAGCCAAACTAATGAAACAATTTGTATCTCAGCAAACTAAGGGCACCATTGTAGAAACCTTGGCAGCCGAAGGGATCACGTGGCGTTTCATTCCTCCAAGAGCCCCTCATTTCGGAGGCCTTTGGGAGGCTGCGGTGAAATCCATTAAAACTCATTTACACCGCGTTATCGGCAAGAATTCTCTAAATTATGAAGAAATGTACACCCTATTGGTACAAATCGAAGGTGTCTTAAATTCCCGACCCATTACGCCACTTTCCAACGATCCCAACGACATGTCCTTCTTAACCCCTTCCCATTTTTTGACTGGGGAAGCACTAACTTACATTGCAGAGCCCAGTACTATGGAGATGAAGACAAATTCGCTATCTCGGTGGCAATATATCCAACGTCTAAAGGAGCATTTTTGGAAGCGGTGGAAAAGGGAATACCTACACTGCTTGCAGACCAGGAGTAAGTGGAAAACAAAGGGAGAAGATACCCTGAAACCAGGAAGCTTAGTCCTAATACAAGAGGACAAGGTGCCGTCGGCATACTGGACGGCGGGCCGCATCGCAGAAGTTTTTCCTGGTACTGATGGCATCATCCGCACCGCGACCGTGAAGACCAAATCAGGCGTTATTCAGCGTCCGGCATCGAAGCTGTGTGTACTCCCAATTGATTGCTAATCAGCATGGATAGTCTCGGTGTTGAAAGGCAGCGCTTTCAAGGCGAGGGACTATGTTGCGTACAGTCGCAACAAATTCATTGCAGATTTTCTTAGTTTTAGTATCTTTAAGTTTCTAATAAATTAAGACCTCGAATACGTTATTAGGAAATCCCCTTAGTCATAGAATTATAGCTTTGCAGGAAAATAGTTAAGTTCAAAGAATTATTTTACGACATCGGTAAAACCCTCAAACATATTTCAACTAAAATTTAGTAAACCTTTTAAGTATTCGTAATCTTGTCAATATAATATAATTTAGGTTTAGGAAATACTCTTCAATTTAAGCCTCTTAGTACAATGTAATTTACAAGCGTATTTATTCAATTTAAATCTCTATTTTGCACACAATAGTCTCCTACCTGGAAATTTGATATTATAAGGTTCACCTCGGTATGTCATCAACAGCTTTATGACTGGTCGCCTAATGGGCACCTATACCATTTATTTTATTTTATTACCTAAATTGTTAGAACTAAACCACAATTTAGGGCTTATAGATTTAGTGTTGTTTGCATTTGTTCGAAATTTCCAAGTAATGTTAGAATATTAAATTGTAGGATAATTAAGTACCTTACTATATATAGAGGAAAGACAGCACTCCTGGGAGAGTCGTGTAACGTATTTCAGAGAGCAGCATTGCTAGCCTGCGCAAATAAACTCTTGTACAGACAAACACATTGTTTAGTTTTTCAATCAAACGAACCTAGTTGTCCATCATACTTTAAACGAAACACAATCATCAAGGTATACAGGAGTACATCATTAACTGTGATAATAAGAATACCAGTGAAGGCAAGCTCCGGTATTATAAGCAAGTGCCATTTGCTTATTCGATTTTCGTTCTGTTACGCCGAACCAGCTCAGCACTTTCAAAATAGGAAGTGCCCTCAACAATGGGTATAAGGAGTACTGAGGAAAGTTGACATGAATTGACGAGGAGCATCCAAAAATATAATAATATACAGATGCTGTTATGCTTAATTATTACTGAGTAAAACGACTTATACCAGAAGAATAATGTATATTATATAACTTATGATACATAGAAAATGATGTGGACTGTAATTCTAATTGACAACTCGGTATCTCTCTCCGTATCTCTCTATCTGGTGGCAGCGAGCACTACTGTTCATTTCTCATGCGCTACGCATGCGCGCGAACGTTACATATTTTAAAATTTTAAATTGTGCCTTAACATCCCGCCCGCCTTGAAAGGTTTCAAATATGTTGCAATAGTAATGTTTAACAATAATAAATTCAGAAACATAACAGTTTACAATATATCATATGCGCGATACATTGTTCAGTCTTCATTTGGTAGTGGACAAATCTTAGCAACACTTCTTTTCACTATACCGTTTTTCACCTTTACACTGACCACTCGCACGACACCGTCCTTGCCTGGATGCAGATCGATGATCCTTCCAAGATGCCATTTCGCAGGAGGTGTGTTGTCTTCCTTAAGAAGGACGATTGTATCGACGGTAGGCGAGTTCTCACCTTTCGATTTCCATTTGATTCGTGTCTGAAGGTTACTCAGGTATTCGGCATGCCATCGGACCCAGAAATGTTGTACGATTTGTTGTAGCCTTTGGTAACGTTTAAGGCGATTTTCTTGTGCACTAGTATAATCGAGCTCCGGTAGACGGAGTAGACTCTTGCCGATAAGAAAATGTCCTGGAGTAAGGACTTCTAGCTCGTCAGGATCGGAAATTAGAGGACAAAGAGGACGGGAATTCAAAATTGCCTCGATTTGAGTCAATACCGTGGAGAATTCCTCAAATTTAGATGTGCGTTTCCCGCTATACGTTTTAAATGATATTTTACGCTTTTTATCCCCGCTTCCCAAAGACCGCCGAAGTTAGGCGAACACGCTGGAGTAAAATGCCATGATATTCGATCTTGCACTAACGAGTTACAAATATTTTCATTTGCATCTTGCAAAAATGATTGAAGTTTCTTAAGATCAGCACAAGCACCCACAAAATTCCTACCATTATCCGAATATATGTTACGCGGTTTTCCGCGTCTACTAATAAATCGCTTCAAAGTTGCTAGAAAATATTCGGAAGTTAGGCTAGAAACAGCTTCTAAGTGCACGGCTTTTGTACCTAAACATACAAAAAGACAAACATAGCCCTTTATAAGTTTAGGGTTTCTAGTCATTCTGTCTTTTAAAAGGAATGGACCTGCGTAATCTACGCCCGTATTATAAAAAGGTGTGTATTGATTGACTCGTACCTCTGGTAAATTACCCATCAAATACATAATAGATTTGGGATTTGCTCTAAAACAAACTTTGTAATTTCTTACAACACCCTTAGCGATATTGCGTCCAGTAATGGTCCAATATCGGTCTCGTGTACTAGAAAGTAACATAGTAGGACCGCAATGTCCCAACCGATTATGTTCTTGTTCAAAAATTAATTTGGTTAATTTATGCTTTGCTGGCAAAATGATTGGATGGTTTTTACTAAAACTGCAATTGCTGTTTTGTAAGCGACCACCTACCCGTATTAATCTCGTGTCAATATCGAAATAAGGATTCAATGCTAGCAAATTACTTTTCGTGTTTATCGGCTTACCCTTAGCTAAGTCAGTGTATTCGCGAGTAAATACCTCCTGTTGTGATATGCGTAGTAATGAATTTAATGAAGTCTCTAATTCGTTTACAGTTAATACACCGCGTGATCTTGATTGCTTTTTGCATTTGCAATTAATACAAAATCGAAAACAGTATGCAATTATTCTTTGCAACTTCAACAAACAAGAATACCTATTGAAGATATCCAAATTTGTATCTATATTTACATTAGCTATCGTACGTTGTTCTGGTATATCCTGTAAATTCTGTTCCTCAGATGTCAATGGTAGACAATCATTTCTTAGCCACTTTGGTCCTAACCACCACAATTCGCAAGATGGAATGTTGCTGCCATAAAGAAAATCGTCAACATAGAAGTTATTTTTTATTGCATCACATGCTAGTGAATAGTTTGCTGCGTTTTCATTTGCTAACTGATGTAAGCATCTAATCGCTAGATATGGAGCCGAAGCAGTTCCATAAGTGACCGTTTTTAATTCATAACATTTGACTTCCTTTGATGAATCATCTCGCCAAAATATTCGTTGGAAACAACGTTGATCGGTATCAATTAAAATCATTCGATACATCTTTGAAATATCCGCACTCACGACATATTCATACATTCTAAACTGTAATATTATTGCAAAAAGATCGTTTTGGATTGTAGGACCAATATGTTGCACGTCGTTCAGCGAAATTCCGCTATCAGTTTTCATAGATGCATCGAAGACAACGCGTACTTGTGTTGTGGAACTGGCTTCCTTTACCACTGCACGATGTGGTAGATAATAGTTCAATTCTTCACTATCGCCTTCATTTATTTCCTTCATATGGCCAAGAGTTTCATATTCATGCATAAACTTTCTATACTGGTCATATAGCTCCGGATGATGTATTAATCGTCGTTCTTGAGCATAAAACCTCTTTAATGCTAATTCTCGAGATTGGCCTAAATCTTTATAATTCCCTTTGAACGGAATTTTAACTATAAATTTACCGTCTGGATTTCGCCTAAACGTGGTCTGGAAATATTCCTCGCAAAATTGTTCTGATTCAGATAGTATTGACCTTGCATTTACCTCTTCGACTTCCCAAAACTTCGAAAGCTGTTGATCCAGATGGTAAGTAGATAGACAATTGATCAATTTACTATGTTGATATGGCAAACTCAAATTACCCGCTACCATCCATCCTAGCTTAGTGTTTTGTAGAGACAACTCATGGTTAATTATTTTCCGTTGACTCGAACATAAAATGTCCCAAAAAACAGAAGACCCTAGTAAAAGGTCAATTGACCCAGTCTCATTAAACGTCGGATCCGCTAATTCTATACAATCAGGAATATCGAAAGTATTTCTATCGAATGAAACTAGAGGTAAGTCTGCTGTAATTTTAGGTAAAACTAGACATGAAACTGATGTATTAAATAAATCAGCCCGAGAAAACATATTAACACTTGTTGAATACTTCACATGCGACATTGCCTGTCCAACACCTGTAATCGCGTAGTTCACTCTCGATAAACTTAAATTTAACCTTTTGCACAAATCCTCTGTAATAAAATTACTCATTGAGCCATTATCCAGCAGCGCACGACACTGGTGTAACCCATGGTTTGAATCTTCTACAGAAACCATCACAGTAGCTAAGAGAACTTGTGTAGTAATGCTATTACACGTTGCGTTCGATGATTTCAACGTATGGCTAATAGACGTCGTAGGTCCAGTACCTAATGTGACATTAGTTACATTGTTTTGATTGTTATTCGGTCGCGATTCAAAATGTAACAGAGTATTGTGCGGCTTCTTACACTTTCTGCAAGTTGATCCCTGACATTTTTCTGTACTATGGTTTGTCTTTAAACAATTTAAGCAAAGTCGCAATTTCTGCGCCTCTTCGTGTCTATCTCTCGGCGAAAGAGCCAAAAATTTGCTACATTTATAAATTGTATGGTTTTGCTTGCAATAAAAACAACTTATCTTATTCATAGAGACATGTGTAGTCGAGTGAATTTTGCCACTTCTGGGGGTTTGCAATTTATTAACATCTAGTTTTTCTAGTAATTCGCATCTTGTTTTAATAATATTAAATAAATCATTTAATTTAATTATTTTTCTATTATCTGTTGTTCCCTTCGCGGATTCTTTCGTACAAAACAATTCCCATTCGCGCCTAGTACCATTATCTAACTTATCTGTAATTATAGGAATTAAGAGTGTATCCCAATATTCTATCGTTTCTCCTAATGACTTTAGTGCTTGTAAATTGTTACTTGTATTGTTATATAAATTTCTCAGTTCCTTAGCTGATTCTTTTACTAATTTTGGAAAATCTAAAATCGCTCTTACATGAGTACGAACTATCAACTGACTTTTTTCATATCTTTCCCTTAGAGCATCCCACGCAATTTTGTAATTAGCAGCTGAAACTGGAATAGATTGGATTGTCTCTAGTACTTCCTTATCTAAACACGACCTAAGATGGTGCATTCTTTGCACGTCTGATAACAACGAATTGGTGTCTACCAATGCCTGAAAACTGTCTCTGAATTCTACCCACTTATTGTAATCCCCATTAAATGTAGGTAATTTCATAATCGGTAACTGTACTTGAAGAGGTTGATTGCTAGAAATGACTTGATCGTTTGGTTTATTATTGACAATGGAAGACTCGTTTTTACGTGTATTATTGTCAGTGCTTGGCTGTGAAACTTCACTCACTGTATCGCTAATAGTAACACTCGTTTTGTTGAGCTTAAAATTTTGAATTGTTTCTTTAATACTAGTATATAAAGAATAGTACTCGTTTTCAAATACTTCGCGTTCGCTCTGCCCAACCTCGTCGCCATCTTCAGCTAACTCAATATTTGATTGTATTTCGTTAAACTGATCTAGTAGCGGAATTATTTTCTCTAATCGTAGTTCTAATTGGATAATTGATTTAGTATTTAAATTGTTTAGATCTAACGTTTCGTAAAAATGTTTACATCTAGTAACGCTAGCTTTTATTTGCCCTCTTTGGCGCTTTAATTGCAATAGCTCAGTCATTATATCGAGACAATATTGAATAGATTGTAATGAGAAATAGGATAATAGATAGGAACTAACTTACTCAGCATAAACTTGCTTGAACGTACGGCGTCACGACAATTGGCGGGTAACTTGTAACTTGTAATTGTTTTCTAACCTCGAATGCCGGGAAGCTTTTCTTGAATAGTAGTTAATCTTGATACTTGTACCACTGTAATCCGTCTCGAAGTTGGACCAATGTTATGCTTAATTATTACTGAGTAAAACGACTTATACCAGAAGAATAATGTATATTATATAACTTATGATACATAGAAAATGATGTGGACTGTAATTCTAATTGACAACTCGGTATCTCTCTCCGTATCTCTCTATCTGGTGGCAGCGAGCACTACTGTTCATTTCTCATGCGCTACGCATGCGCGCGAACGTTACATATTTTAAAATTTTAAATTGTGCCTTAACAGATGCTTTTAAACATTAAACGTGTGCAGCGGAAACTGAACTCTCTATATACTTGAATATAATTTTGTGTTACGCAGCATTTGTCTCAAAATATTTTTTGTTTGAAGTTCTTTCTCTAAATTGCTCAGGAAAGAAATTACCTTCCGTCCACGCACTAGGTGGGCACGCTGTAGATATGCGAAATTGCGTTTAAATAGCTCGCGATAATTTATCCAAAAACTAAATCTACATATGGTTTTCCAATTTATTTAGTACAGATTACATTTATTAATTAAAATAGTGTTAAGGTATCTTCTAACATTTCTGTTATGTTGTTTTTTATTACTTTATTTTTTTTTAAGTCTATGATGGAGTTGCACAAAAGAAGAAAAGCGATTACGGAACCAGAAACGCGATTTTATATGCGCCAAATATTAAGCGGTGTACAATACTTACACAATAACAACATTATTCATCGGGATTTAAAACTAGGCAACTTATTTCTAAATGATGACCTTCATGTAAAGATAGGTGATTTTGGTTTGGCAGCAAAAATAGAATTCGATGGGGAAAGGAAGAAGACACTGTGTGGAACTCCCAACTACATTGCTCCAGAAATTCTTAATAAAAAAGGACATTCATTTGAGGTTGACATATGGTCCATTGGTTGTATTATGTACACTTTACTTATTGGTAGACCACCATTTGAAACTAATAGTTTGAAAGAAACATATTCTAGAATCAAGAAGTGCGAATACAGGTAGGTATTTATTTTTTAAATACATACTTACTTGGAAAAACACACAATTATTAGTATAATTGTGAAAACATTTTTAGCTCGAGAAAAATACATGGAATTCAGAAAAACATAGATATTAATGCTCTGATAAACCGCATCATTAGTAACAGTTCTTTTATTTAATTTTTGTAGTAGGAGGAAATATCGAATTTTCAGTATTCACGGATACCATATACCGACTGCTTTATAGCGGATTTATGCGAATAAATAAAGAAAGAAGTAAGATCGATAGGCAACTTAATGTATTGAAAAGAGATGCAGCGTACTCTACATACGATCGAAGAAACAAAGCGTATACACATTGGGAAAATGTGAAATTAGCTACAGGTCTCGCGTTGTAGGATGGCGAGTTCCGGCGCTGTCCGAAGGTACTGTCGGACATCGTTCGGGAAAATTCCAATTTGAATGCAACATGCAGTGGCGTAGCTCGACTTATTTTTTAAATCATTTTAGTATAATAAAAAACGACTATAAAACAAAGTGCATTAACAATCTATGTTACAAAAAATGATAAGAAATCCACTGGCATCATTTTACAAATCTTCATTATCCCCATCGTCACCAAAATGGAAGTCGTTTTCACTAGAATCCTCATTTAGATTAATTATTAATTCTTCGGTTCTGACGTCAATTATATATTCACTTTCCATATACTTTTTTTCAATATTTATTACGTGTTTGCATCTTTTTCTTTTCTTCTTCGGCTAATTTCCATGTATCGTTTATTTTAGATGTAATATTCCGTTTTCCCACTTTTTGTTTTACTGTTGCCCATATTAATTCAATAGGATTTAAATCCGGATTATATGGCGGAAGCCTTAAAATAGCGTGGCCGTTTTCTTGAAAAATCTGATCAAATTTGCACTGCACGTGGTTTTTTTGGTGAACTTTTATGATTTCGTAAAGCTGTGGTTTAAGCATTGTGGGTGTAAATGGTATATTTTTTTCTGTCAACTGTAATATCATTTCCGCCTTTCGAGAAGTACTATTGGGTGGACGATTAATTTGAACATTATGGTATGGCGCATTGTCTACCACCACAACAGATTGAGAAGGTAGATTTGGAATTAATTTTTCTCGCATCCATTTTTCAAAATTTGTTCCGTCCATTTCTGAATGATAATCGCCCAATGCAGTACCAGAGTTAAAGATTGGGAGACATTCTGGCAAAAAACTTTGCTCTCCACCTGGATGAATAATAATTAGTCTGTCCCCTTTAGAAATATTTGTGGACAGACCACTATTAGTGTCGTCATTCCAGCGTTTGGAAATAGTGTGCCCACTATGGATATACGTTTCATCGAGAAAAATTACAGGACAGTTTTGTTCTTGAAAGTATGTTATTTTTTGTCGATAATCGATTCGACGTGCTCGAATATCACTTTTTTCGATTAGCAATTTGCGATTGTTTCTTGTTTTTCGAAATCTGAATCCTAAGTCTTTGAGAATTTTCCTTAACGAAGTTAAGTGACCGTCCCATTGTAAATCTTCACGTAGTTTTTCTCTTAAAGCCCGAAGTGTAATTCGACACCCTCCAGTTTTATGAAAATTGTAAATTATGTTTCGAAAACCGACTTTTTTATAATCTTGAAGTTCAGTAATTGGGCACTTGCGGAGACGTTTTTTGTTCGGGCTTTTGAAAATAGGGTCATTTTCATGTGTATTACTTCCTTCTTTCACAATCCTTTCAATGGTTCTTATTGATACACCTGTAGCCCTAAACACAATGTTTTTTATTTCTTCTAATAGCAATTTAATATTCATTTAAACCCTCATTTGCATTAAGTAAATAATATTAATACAATATGTAAATATACTTAAGGTGCAGGTACAAAAACCTTTCAGATCAATACAAATAATAGAAAAATAGATGCATAAATAATGTCACATTCTTCGAAATACAGTAGGAAGGTATGTATTATGTAAACATAACTCCTTACTACGCCACTGGTCACATTTAGATTGAGCGGTCTTGTATTTCCACCGCGCATCTGAAGCGTTCGCTATCCTATAACGCACAAACTGTATATATATATATATATATATATATATATATATATATGTACGGCGAAAGAGCGAGGAGGGGATTCAGTGGAATCCGATCAATTCGATGCGAGTCGCTCTATTACGCTTCTAACAACGTTGGAATGTAGACCTACTGTGTGCAAGAGCGCACGTAATAATTTGAAGTCATGGTCACCTGGAAATGAGAGTTTCGTATATTTATTTTGTTGCTACGAAGCTTAGACGAAACTAATAAATTCTAAAGACGAAATAAAAACATTCTGATGAAATAAAGGATACGAAAAATTTTTACTAAGATCGTCCGCACATAGTGCAGTCTACCTCGTAACTAATCACATCGGTAACCTCCGTGAGCCGTCGAGCGCCGTTAACCCCTCCGCTTGTGATGAATCACTCATTCGCGTTTACCGTTGTAGCATGTACGCTTTTTCGTATAGCTAGACATTTTCTTTCCTTATGTGTATCTGCTGCCAAATGCAAAGTCTATTTTTTCTTGCTCTCTTTCTTTCTAGTATCAAGTATTAATCTCCAGGTCGCGTTCGGGTTCATGGTATATTAATTCCTACATGGTTTAATGCGAATGAAAATATATCGTTCTTCTCGAATTATGTTGGTCAACTTATTTATTTATTTATTATATTTTCTATTTTAATACATTTTGTATATTTTAAAATAAAAGACATATTAGTAAAAGTTTTCACCACGGGAGCTTTCCAATTGATATTTATTGTAATTATTAAAACACCAGGGAAACGCCAAATATATTTCTTCACATGCGACGCAAGAGGTACACCACGCTTACGTCCCATGTTTTCGAAAACACACAATGAGAATCCGAAAAATAACCGAACGACCGAACTCTTCAATGTCTACCGCATTACTGTACTTTGCATCCACATACATACATACACCCCCCCATACAGGCGTCTTTGCGGGTGCAACCGTTTGTCACGCTTTACTTATTACTATTGTTTCCGTATCCTATCGATTGTAGCTCCACGCAATTCGATCAAATTAATCAGTACTAATTTTCAGATGAGCAAATCCGTATCTTTGCTGGCTTTACATGGGAGAATATTACTCAGCTCGCAAACATGATATCAATTAGGCGAAATTTAAATCTTTCTGTTTTACAAGCAGTTTTGAACCGGAAACTCGTATCATCATTTCTGCAGTTGGAGCGAGAATGATCGGTTTCCCAGTTCTTAGCATCAGTTATTCAGGGTTTTTGAGACAGACGTGCTTCCTACTCGTTTTGGTGTTGCTGTCGCAAATAGAAGTGAGCTCATTGAAAACACTACAGCTCTTGCAAAAAAACTGCATAATGCTAGTAACGAGCTCTTGTTAATTTGCGATAGTGCATATGCACATCATCAAAAAAGTTTCAACAACGAATATCAAAGAAAATCATTTTCTGGACAGAAAAAAGTGTCTCTATGTAGACCACTTACCATATGCAGAACTAATGATTACATGGTTGATATGTTAGGACTAGAGAACGTATCTCTTGTTTAGCGTCGAGTTTCGTAGCGTGTGCCTATTTACGAAACATACATCATACCAAGACAAGGTGTTCAGTATTGAACACTAAACCTTACCAAATTATATCTCATATACGTCATTTTATATTTTTTTCTGTATCTACCCTATGGAAAATTTATATCTCTAACGTCTTTGTATAATGATGCATATGTCTAAAATTGAAAGTAAAAGGATATTTAGAGTTAAGCACGAGTCCTATATTTGGATATTACGTCCAAGTGGTTTCTGGTGTTAGTATAGTTTGGTTACTATGACAAGAGCAAACAAAACATGCTAACATGGACATTTTTCAACTATTGACTCAAAATGTTGAGCCCAATTGCTACTTGCAGTCAAGGGCATGCCTTACACTTGGAAATTGCATCCAAATGATTTCTGGCGTTAATTTAGTTTGGTTACTTTGACCACAGTAAAAAAAAAACATACTGACATTGACGATCTTAGGCTGTCAACATTTCTAGCCTAAATAAAGAAGGGTTAGGTAATAGATATAATTTATGTATTAGGAAAAAATGAAAGAAATTGTGTATTTTACCAGTAGGCGCTATCCTGACCGACGATGTCCACGCCTGAAAACATTTGTCAAATTTTAATTTTGCTTTATTTGATGCTACTGGAAATATGCATTCTACTGTTGTAGGAATAGAAAAAAAAGCTAATGCATCTTCTTAACGAAAAGATCAAAGGAAACAACATTTTAGTAACAGTTCATACAGGCTAACTATAAGTGATGGAAACATACTAATGCCAACATTAATTTAATATCAAAACAAAAAATTAAAAAGATAACAGTAACATGTAACACAATTGAAATACACCTTTAACAAACTTAATAATGTTCATTGTAACTTTAATTGCAATAATTAATAGCTATTTTATTTATCCATCTACAGTGAATGCTCGAAATTAATTCCTTCCGCCTCGATACGTTTGCGCAGTCGTTCATAAAAGCTGCTCTGCATTTTTCTTAGAGCACTAAGTGTTGCTCTCCAAAATGTCTGCCTTATCCTTAACTTCACACATGAATTATATACACGTTGAACGGAGCGCAGTGTGGCTATGTAGTATACGTTCATATATTCATCAAAAGTAACTGCGTTGCCAGACGTTACATGGAATGATCATTCGTGGCGGAAACATGGGTCGTTAAAGCAAATTTAAACTTTACGTATGGCATATTGTTATCTTAATTAGCTTGACATTTGACATAGAAGTTTACAAGAAATCGTTAACAACGGTTTTCCGTATTAAAAGTATTAATTGTTTTTGTCTTAAAATGAGCCCAATTATAATGGAAATAATTTGAAATTCCAAGAAGTAATAAATGCAGTTAAAAATTAAAAATAAACTCTAAAATTAGTTAATAAAGAACATAACACGAAATGAAAGATGAAATTGTAATCATGAGCGAACATGGAAAACTGTAAAATTAGTCAATAGACGCAAAAAGAAAGCAAATTTTAAAGAAAATAAAAATTGTTAGATATTGTTTAATATATTTTTCTGCGTCACAGTAACCCAGTCTACTACAAAACTCTCTACGTACATGAACAGGAGTTACAAGTGAAATACTGTTCTAGTTGTGTAATTCACATTCGCAGCTCGTCTAATGTTCAGGCTTTTTCATGCTGTACTTACATACAAAGAGAGTTTCCGTTAAGTATCCCCAAAGAAAAAAGTTATTAGACAGGCGCTAAGTTAGGGGATTTAGCTGGCCAAGATATAGTGTCCCAGTGGTCAATGGTATGTGGAAAATGTAAAGAGATGAATTCTCGAACAATCTCGAGAATTCAGAAATGAAATCTACATCGATTTATCGGATTCTCATATAGTAAATAACATTGTAGGACTATCCGATAAAGGTTGGAAAATCTGTACTCGTTAAGTAATTGTGCTCACAGTACCAACAAAATGTTTAAGAAAGGTAGAAAGGAATTCAATATGAGGGAGTTAAGTTTGCACGTACACTAACAAAATTATTATTGTTAGTGAAACCAAAAAAAATAAATAGTGAATATGATTTTGGTATGCTCGCAATTTATCATACTTTATTCGTTGCCAAATCACTTTTGTTTCAACAAACAGTTTTGGGCAAGTTTAGGAACCAATACGCATGCGAAACATTCATTTTACCGCCAAAGCTTAAATAGCACAAATACATATCCATAGATTGTAGAACTGTTTAGCACTGCTTCTAGGCTAAAACAAAGCTATTGACTTTTTTCATCTGCAGTTAGCGAGCTTTTTTAAACTAAAATTTATAACACACGTATACCTTCTAGAATAGTGGTTTAATTTTTAATCAAATTCTTTTATTTATCGTATTTTCAGATTAACTTCTAATATTAGTTCATCTGCCAAACATATGATAATGCTAATGCTGCAGTCAGATCCAGCTAGACGACCGAAAGTTCAACAACTTGCCCAACAGGATTTCATGGCTAATGGTTATATACCTAATTCGTTACCAGTAAGTTGTTTAACCATGGCTCCACGATTTGATCAGGTGGAAAAATCGATGAGGAAACCTCTTATAGAGGTAACAAATGGTAAAACTTGTAAATAGGAAAAACATTCGAATTCACCTGGTTCATTGTTACAGGTGAACAAATGATAACTGATTCCCCTTTGAAAACTGGAATAGAAGTAGCTGGAAGTACGGATATACCTCATGCGCCTCCAATTACCGCTTTTGATGCTAACGAAAACCTCCTCACTTTGAGAAAAATGATGCAGGATGTATGTATCCAAACATGTTTTCTGAATCGTTATTTTAATGCTCTCTTTGAAGGTAATTAAATCCAAACCCGGAAGAAATTGCAAATTTGGTGATGAAATGTCAGACCCAGCGGCCCAACCATTATTTTGGGTTTCAAAATGGGTGGATTACTCTGACAAATATGGTTTTGGTTATCAGCTATGTGATGAAAGCGTAGGCGTAATGTTCAATGATACTACTAAATTAATTTTACTTCCAAATGGATTGTGCGTAATCATTCCTATTGGCTTCATTTGTTTTAACTGTTATTTGAATTACAGAAACGTTCATTATATCGATAAAAATGGGGAGGAATCTTATATGACAGTGGAGAATTATCCGAAAATGCACGATAAGAAAATGAAGTTATTATCTTATTTTAGTCGATATATGCGGGAACATCTTTTAAAGGCTGGTGGTTCAGCTGTACGAGAAAATGACTCTCTATCTAGAATACCTCACCTTTATCAATGGTGTCGATCAACATCAGGCGTTCTCATGCAATTGAATAATGGGACTGTGCAAGTATGTTAACTGTAAACTTGAAAATGTTAATAAAAAAATTAATTGAATCAAAGCTTGGAAATGCTTAGCATCTTTAGTACTGTGTGATTAACTCTTCCTAGTTGCACTTATAGAATAATTTTAATTAATTTAATCTGAATTTATATTTTTGCTTACAGATGAATTTTGGTGATCATACAAAAATAATGATGTGTCCATTGATGGCGGCAATAAGCTACATAGATGAGGATAAATCATTCCGCACATTTAGATTTTCTTCAATACAGAAGAACGGTTGTTCAATGGGACTTTACGAAAAAATGCGGTATGCGTATGATAAACTAGGTGTTTTATTGGAACAGGAGATGTGTGAGAAATGAAGTACTGTACTGTTGGTATATAAGTCTATATCTCTAGTTTTTCCCCTGTTTAATGCCGTATGTGTACAGTTCCTTAAAGTAAGTGAAGAGGATGCTGAATAGAACAATTTTGAATTGCGTTGTTGGTTTCACTAGTTAAAAATATTTTTTGTAACTTGCAACAGTATTTTTTTATGTATTAATGTATTTAACAACTAGTTTATTTTTATATTTTTTTCGTAAATGTTATATTTAACTAAAGGATTAACTTGCATTTTATATTAATATTGTATAAAGTTAGGTATACAATATTAATTTTTGTATTTTTTTAGTTTTCAATTTATAATTATATATTTCTTATCTATGTTAATTTTA
Organism: Dynastes maya; assembly: GCA_029619315.2. Taxonomy (NCBI): domain Eukaryota; kingdom Metazoa; phylum Arthropoda; class Insecta; order Coleoptera; family Scarabaeidae; genus Dynastes; species Dynastes maya. Next base: position 43,909,224 of record JAROYE020000001.1, read on the forward strand.
GTGAGCTGTTATGCACTACTGAATAAGAGCGGCTACTATAATATCAATAACTGTTTAAAAAATGTATAGACTATTTTGTATTTATTATGTTGCAAACCTCATGTTGTTTGTACAATTAGTTAATAAAAGATGGGTATATTTTTACTATGGCATTTTAAGTATGCTGTTCTTGTATGACTTGTATTGTTAGCCAAGTTCCATATTCCATTGAAACAATCTTATTGTTAGTCATTTCCACTGTAGGTGCTTAGCTTTTCTTTATCGAAGTGTGCTAAGCGCATATTTTTCTTATCTCACTGCTCTACATTGCGTTTCTCACATCTTGAACACGGCAGAGGAAAGTGGCGAAAAATATTCGGACGCTGACAATTATGATTAGTTACCAGATGCAGTGGTTAAAAAATTGTTGTATTGAATAACAGATAATATGGCCCGATGTGCAGGTAGTTGTCTCAAGTCCCGTGTGCACTTTTAGTAACACTACCAGAAGTTGGAGGAATTTAGTTTTACTATAGCTACGTATAATTATATGGGTTAATTATGCACAAAAATACCAAGTGAGCCAAAATGATTGAAGATCATTTGAAATTCCCGCAAAGAGAATTATCAATTTCTACTATTGTCAGTACTGCAATTTGTTATTTAAGATGTGGCTAATCTTAAAATGTGAAAGTATAAATTAATGGTGAGAGTATTCGATTCTTGAATATATAATCTACATATTCAATTTTAATGATTAATAGAATTACAGTAAATGTAATAACCGAGTAATAGGTATTGAAATTCTTTAAAGATTCAAATATAGTACGTATTCGTCAATATATTTAAGTATGCTTGAATAGTGCGTCACTAACACAAAGGCACAGTAATGCTTATTGCAATCAGTGTATAAGATTTAAGAATAAAGAATTGAAATGCAAATTCCTATTTAAACATCAATAGTCAAATACATAACAAAATATAATTTTCATATTTTACTTTACAATGAATGTTCAAAATGTCTGCCATTATTTTGTAAGCATATTTGTATTCTTCGCATATTTTCAAATACTCGTTCGAGGGTTTGCACTGTTATATTATTAATTTCTTGTCGAATCACTTCTTTAAGTTCATCCAGAGTATGTGGGCGATTATGAAAAATGATGTTCTTCAAATATGGGCATAAAAAGAAATCTAATGAGGCTAGATCAGGTGAACGTGCTAGCCAAATTCCATTGCTAATTAATCTATTCCCATAAAACTCTTCTAAATACGTCAACGTTTCGTAAGAAAGATATGCAGTTACACCGTCCTGCTGAAAATACCCATTACTTAATTCTCGGTACGTTAATGAAAAAACGAAACTCTGTAACTGTTTACTTATAAGGCGCACCAACATTATTTCCTTAACAAAAATGCGGTCATCTTTGTGAATTTGTGTAAAATTTAAGAAATATGTGATATTTACAGGATAATTAAGGACAATGGTTACTTCTTGTGTAGCATATGGTTGTTCAGTTTGCAGGAAATGGCATTTTTAATTTTGTTAAATTTACACCCTATTTACAACTATCTGATAAGTCCGCATTTATAAATGATACTCAATTTCTTTTTTATTTTATGTTTTTGTTATAACTAAATTTTCTTCAGATATATTATAATGCGTTAGAAAGAAACAGAAATACGTCACTATTTCTGGTTGCCTATCTGTAGCCCGGCTTCACTTTTTCACGAATAATGATGCCGTTCCAGTTCCGTAGGTTACAGTTCAATGACCAAAACCATATGTACATTAATTAATTCTATTTTACCCCTCGCAACAGATTTTTAAAAATTCTTCAAGTTTGTAAGTTACCACATTTTTTTAATGAAATTACGGCTGTAATGCGATACGCAGGGAAGTTAAATAATTCTGGTAATGGTTATCTTAGATATGGCCGGTAACTTCTTTCCCGTCCGATATTTTCAGAAGTACCTACGAGATGCGGATATTTTTAATATTGGTTGGTGATTAGGTTTTGATCATCGATACACTATGCTGATTTATAAAGACAAGTTGCAACAAATAATGGCACAAGAATGAATAAGAGATACATGGATAGGTCATAATGTTGCAGAATCTTTTATTAAATGCTTAACTATTTTTCGTCTAACTAAAAAAAATCGTTGCTACTTTTAGTTAAGATAGTTGTCATCTGGGGCGCGTTCGAAAATTCAGTAGGTAATCCCTTGGTACTCCACTATCCGTTCGAAAATAGTGGATAACTTGCTCTGGACAATGTTGACCGTATTTTTCGAACGCGGGTAGATGCTCCACTGTTAGACAACGGGACGTCCGGAAGAATTACCCGTCATGCGCAGTGTTGCTTCATTCCTTCAAAAGCCAAAACAAAACTTGACGGTTATGTATTGGAAGACTATTCGTTATAATTAACGCTGGCCACGAGCGGTACCGCGCATCGGCGTAGAATCAGTTCGGACCGAGAGGAACGGTAGTATTACTTCGTCTGCGGAGCAGTACGGACATTTTCGCTGCCGGTCATTTGCGCAATTGTTTATCTGTCCTAGAAAAATTATGATTTCGTCAGCAAAACGACCGCGGTCGGACAAACTTCGAAAATTTATTGCAGAAATTCCAGACTTAATATATGAAGGTGCTAAAATTAAATGTGTAATCTGTAAAATCCCGTTAATGTGTTGGTCCAGAAAACAGTGTCTACGACACGTAAATAGTGAAAAGAATGTCTCAAAAAGAAATTGCGCACGAGACAATGAAAAATTTATATTTAGTTTATGCGTTACGTTTATCGCATGTAATATACCGTTTAATTTACTAGACAAGGAACCATTTATCTGCTTTGGGAATAACTATTCGGAGTGCAAATTATCAAGTCGAACATCGTTACGAAGAATTGTGCCATCTGCGCGCGAACATATTGAACAAAAAATAAAATCGGAGTTGAAAGATCAAAAATTGTGGTTATGTGTCGACGAAACAACAGATCGGAAGAAACATTCTGTTCTTAATGTAATGGCACTCAAATTGGAACCTCATCAATCAGCAGCGTCAATTCTATTAGTCTCCAAACGAATACAACAGTGTACTGCCGAAGTAATTTAAAAGTTAGTGTTAAATACATTGGACAAGTTTGAACTTTCAACAAACCAACTCTTGATGTTAGTGAGTGATGGTGCTGCAAACATGCTTTCTGTAGGCCGGTCTCTTAAAAAGCATTCTGCTAATTTGTTACACATTACGTGTAAAATTCATGCTCTCAATCTTGTGGCGGATAGTATCAGAAAATGTTATTCTGAGGTAGACGCTTTAATAGCGCATACCAAAGCAGTATTTGTCAAATCACCGAAACGTATTCGCGAATTTCACAGACTGTGCCCCCGTATACCAGAGCCACCAGAACCTATTCTAACTCGTTGGGGAACATGGTTGCAGGCCGCGTTTTATTATCATAAATATTTTGACAATATTAAGAACGTGGTTTTACAATTCGATACAAAGGAAGCTGCCGCTATCCAGAAAAGCCAGTCGAAATTTCAAGATAGTCAGGTTAAAATGGATTTAAAAATCATTCACGACAATTACTTCGGGCTAGCAGATGCAATAGAAAAATTACAAAATCCTGCGGTGCCGTTAGAAGAATCTCTACAAATAGTACAACATGTTCACGCACAGCTATGCGCGATTGAAGACGCAAAAAATGTTTCTGTTCTAGAAAAATTTGAAAGTGTTTTTAAGAAAAATTCTGATTTTGGCACATTAAGACACATTTGTGAAGGTGCGTCAACAGAATCGTTAAGTTATTTGAAAGATTATTTTACTAACGCAAATATTACGTCACTAGATGTAGAACGTTCGTTCTCTGCATATAAACGCATTTTTTCCTCATGCCGTACTAGTTTTGCCGAAATAACAGTTGAAACATATCTAATGTTGCAGATATTTAACAGACATTATTCACTTTGTGATTTCACGGAGGACTCTTAAAATGGTAAGTGTTTGAGTACGTGTTATTTAATTTTGATTTAAAAGATGAGCGAAATTATTTGCGGCAGCAAACATCTCTATTAACAGAATAACTCTAGTCGAACGCGAGGCCTGGTCGACTCTACGCTACTGCGCGGTACCGCTCGTGGCCAGCTTTAGTTATAATGCACATATTTATATAAGAATATAAGTACCGTCAAATGGGGTAAGTGGGGTTTTATGGGAAAAATACAATTTTTCTGAAATTCGCGGTCATAACCCATCTGTCAGTGGCAGCAACATAACAAAATTACTCAGCATTGGTGTTAGTGCTATTCGCATGGCTATGTGACTGAGCGTAATTGCAATTTTTATCGTTTTTTCACAAAAAAAATTTAAAATGAACTGCGATTTTGTGAAAATAAAAAACCTCAAGTTGTCTTCTTCGTACCCAGGTTAGTTGGAATGGTATTTTAAACTGTTTTCAGAAACAAGTTTGTCCCAAATTACCCCATTTGCACTTTAATTTGGGATAGTAACATTTTCAAATAAATATTGGAAAAAAATGTAGAAGTTAAAAAAGTAAGTGACTTATTTTTAAATAGTTCACTGTCATTTAGTTATAGTCTTTAATTCCTGGGTGTTTTGCAAAAACCAAAAAAAAGTGTTCCATATAACCCCATTTGACGGTAGTTAATATGATAAGCTTTACGCTATATTTAATTAAAAAAGAATAAATATAGAGGTATACAAGAAAAAAACTTTTAATAGAAGCAGAAAAAACATACAACCAATGTGCCAATGATTACTAGGACTGGTATAATCGGTTTTCGCGACAGAATTGGTCAGTCGCTTGGGGTGCGTATTATAAATAAAAAGTGTATAACTGGCACCCAAATTTAGAAATCAATACCCTCTGGTAAAAACTAAAAACTGACGCAAGAAAAATGTTGGTAAATATAGGGAATATATGCACGCGTTGAAGTGTATTTATTGCCATTTTTTGTTTGAAAACCGCATTTGTTGTACACTACCGTTCATGGAAGTTCGGGCAAGCAAAAAAATGTACGGAAGTCAAAGAAAATAAGAGAAATATTAAATGGCCATGTATTTAATACTTACTTGCATGATTTTACATATTTTCAAACACAAATTTATTTAAAATTTAAAATGTAATACAAATAATTTAAATTCGATTTTCATCGAAAAATCCACCTTTTGCCTTTAGGACTGCTGCCACTATTCTCGGCATCCGATTCATTAATTTTGCTAATGTTTCATTGGGCAAGCTTGTCCATACCTCCTGAAGAATGGTCCAGAAATGTTCCTTCGAATTTGGACACTTTTTCCTAACATTTACTTCTAATTCTTCCCATAACAACTCTATCGGGTTCAGATCGGGGGACTGTGGCGGCCATTCCATAATTTTTAGGGTTCTTTCATTTTCTTCTTGCTGCAGGTAATCTGTGCACAATTTAGATTTATGTTTGGAGTCATTGTCCTGCATATATTTAAATCCACGACCAATTAATCGGACTCCTGACGGTATGTCATTTTCCTTCAGGATTTTCCGATATTCTTCTTTTTTCATTATGCCCTTAATTTTGAGCAAGTCCCCTGTTCCGATTAAGGAAAAACAACCCCAAACCATTACAGATCCGCCTCCATGCTTCACCGTAGGAACTATACACTCCCGTAACATTCTTTCCCCTCTTGATCTGCGTACGAAAACTCCGTCTATTTCCAAAAACCTCAAACTTGGATTCGTCAGTCCACAAAACGTTTTTAAAATCGTCCACTGTCCAATCTCTATAAGCTTGTGTCCATTTCAGTCGTTTCAGCCTATTGCCTCTTCGGAGTAACGGTTTTCGACAAGCCACTCACCCATGCAACCCAGCCTCTTTCAGCCGACGTTTCACAGTATTCACACAAACTTTGGAATTTCGCTCATTATTGAATTCTGCGGCAATTTCTGATGCTGTTAGTCTTCTATTGCGCTTACTAATTATTTTTATTCGTAAATCTTCCGCAGGAGTCGTTTTTCTTGACGGTCCTGGCCGATTACGATCTTGCACGTCACCAGTTGTCTTAAATCGAACTATAGTATCATGTACTGTAGATTTTTTTATTTTTAATTTATCCGCAATCCGTCTTTCTGCGTACCCTTCCCGATGCAAGGTAATAATAGCAGATCATTTTGAAACAGCAAGAGGCTTTCCACGGGGCATTTTAAGCAGTCAAACCGAAATTATTTTATTTTTCACTTGCACAACCACAGATACTTTCACCATAACAATCTCTTCAGAACTACTGCGTTTACAAATGTTATAATACTTTATAAAGGGTATACGTATATTTCCAGGTAACACGAGTGAATCAGCTAACTCTCCTAGGGATTATTATAAAGCTTTATTGTCACTGTAATTATTGGGGATTTCCAACATAATTATATATTTTATGATAACGGTCTTATAATAGACAAATACTACCTGGAAATTGGTAAAAGGCTTCCAGAAAAGGTTAGTTTTAATAATTCCTCACAGAAATGTATATTATATAATTTTAAAATTTTTCCCTAAACAGTTAATATAATTTGTCAGCTTGCAGGAACTTCCATGAACGGTACTGTATGTAATAGCCGTAAAAAGTAAACAAAGTAAATTGTAATTAAATACTTGAAAAAACTTAGTCTTGGAAGGAATCGAACCTGACACCTCCCGCTTGCCAGACGGGCGTGCTAACTACTACACCACGAGGACCTTGAAGGAACGTTCACTTTTTAATACCTAGTTATTATTTTTATCTGCAAATATATCATAATATTTCGACAGACAATTCTTAATTCTTACGTGCCAAGTACACTAATTAATTAATACACTTTGACTGTCGTCCGTGAATTAGGAAAAATCTGTAATTTCCTTGGAATTTTCGACGTAATTAAATACTTGCAAAAATCTCGTTCCGGTAAATTATAAGGAAATTACAGATTTTCGTAATTTGCCGACGGAAGCCAAAATATATTAAGTAACAAAGTAGTTTCTTAAAAATCCGTTGTACTTAACACCGTAAATGTATGAGTAACTATATGTATCTGGTAAAAAGCACTTTTGTTTTTCAGAAATAACGGATATATGTACTTATAAATAATATAATGATAGCAAGGACTGTGGGGTAGTAGTGAGTATTGTGGTAAACACAATATTCACGGCATATTCCGCACCACACGAATTAATTAACTCGGGAAGACACTTGAGTCATCGTCATCAGCCAAGTACCGATTACCGTCACTGGCGGTAGTCAAAATGTATATTAGTATACATTAGTGTACTTGGCATGTAAGAATTAAAAATTGTCTGTCGAAATATGATTTATTTGCAGATAAAAATAATAACTAGGTGTTAAAAAGTGAACGTTCCTTCAAGGTCCTCGTGGTGGTTAGCACGCCCGTCTGGCAAGCAGGAGGTGTCAGGTTCGATTCCTTACCGAGACGAGGTTTTTTCAAGTATTTAATTACAATTTACTTTGTTTACTTTTTGCGGCTATTACATACATAACAAATGCCGTTTTCAAACAAAAAAATGGCAATAAAAACACAACGCGTGCATATATTCCCTATATTAACTAAACATTTTTATTGCGTCAGTTTTTATTTTTTACCAGAGGGTATTGATTTCTAAATTTGGGTGTCGGTCACACATACACTCTTTATTTATAATACGCGGCCCATGTGACTGATACGATTCTGTCGCGAAAATTGATTATACAAGTCCTAGTAATCATTGGCACATTGGTTGTATGTTTTTTCTGCTTCTATAAAAAGTTTTTTTCTTATATACCTCTATATTAATTTTTTTAAATTAAATATAGCGTAATGCTTATCATATTAACTACTTATATTCTTATACAAACATGTGCATTATAACGAATAGCCTTCCAATATATAACCATCAAGTTTTGTTTTGGTTTTTGAATGAATGAAGCAACACTACGCATGACGGGTAATTCTTCCCGACGTTACGTAGTCGGTAACAGTGGAGCATCTACCCGCGTTCGAAAAATACGGTCAACATTATCCAGAGCAAATTATCCGCTATTTTCGAATGGCTAGGGAAGTACCTAGGGATTACCTACTGAATTTTCGAATGTGCCCCAGATGACAAAGTTTAGCAAGTGTCTTAACTAAAAGGATCAATCGGTACTTGGCTGATGATCGAAAAGGCCTACCCGAGTTAATTAATTTGTGTGGTGCAGAGTGTGCCATGAATATTGTGTTTATATGTATTTATATTGATTGCTTTTTAAAATTAAGGTTGTTAATTTTAATACGTCACATAAAAAATTTGACTTCAATAATTAATATAATATAATAAACGTGACTTCTTAACAACGTGGATAAGATTGGTAAAAAATTGCACCATCAGGTTTGTTTCCTCATTTGTCTGGGTGAAGGATGTTCGATGTGTGAGCTTCACACAATACTTTAGCTCCATTATAATTCAAATCCGGAAATTCACCGATAAATTTAGTGACTATTAGTCAACAATCGTTTATTTTCTTTACGTTCGTTAGACATACTTACATATACAGGTCTTGTAAAGTGAATGTGTACATCAAAAAATAGTGAGTCACCCGCTCCCTCAGCGATTGGAGATTAGAAGTCAATCGCGTCGTCGCGCCCTCTCCTGCTCGCGCGTAAGTATGTATGCTCTCACTTGCTCGGCGTAACGCCCACATTTTTTGCTGTACGTATTCGCTTTACATGACCTGCATATACCGGCCGGTCGGAAACGATCCGAACGCTATAGTTGAATGCTGCACTGCGAGACTACAACACGCAGCATTTTTCTTATCTAAATGTGAGAGAGTCATCAAAAACAAGGATTATTCAGACTAATTCATTGAATTAGGGTTTTTATTAAGTTACAAAAGGCATTGCTAATTTTTGTATTTATAGTTATTTATTTCGAATGAATAGAGAGTTGCTTGTTCATTGAAATTGGGAATCGTAACCTAACAATAACCTAACAATATTTCAAACTTTATCCATCACACATTTGCGTTCAGATTAGTAAGTCACGTGACCATTAGCTCTATTACCAGTATTCTACCTTTACCCAGCTTTATCGAAAGCACCTCAGAGGAATAAGCGAGGATCCGTATACCACATTTACACGCATTCCATCTTAATTGCACATCTTTATATGTGAATCTGTTTTACCCATTCGAACTAAGCAGCTTACTAAAATGATTTTTTTTTATCAATCATAATTAAATTCAAAGTCAGGCTGTAGTCAAACGTCTTTTAGCTACAAAATAAAAGTAAAAAGAATGCAAATTCTTAGTTTCGTTTTACATCATTTTATCCAAGTTTGTCTTACTTCAATCTTGCTCGTAAGTCGTTTTTTTTTTGGCGAAAAGAATACATCAATGGTATACAATAATCTGACAACTTCATAATTTAGCGCAACCAAGTGGACCCAATTTAATAAAACCACATCATATATCACAACATTCCTTTACATTGTATGATTTAAATTTGAAATTTGCGACACTGTGCTTATCTAAACTTGATTTCAACTTTCTTTTCTTTCGTTATAAGAGACTCATGTTGGTGTTCATATAGAAATTGAGGTTTCTTACGGCGTGGGCGAATGGATTACCTGGGCTTGAATTGTGGATCGATCTCCAACTCTTTTGCAGCTATCTTCATTTGCTTGAATATATGTGATCTATAACTTCTTAGAAAATAGTCACTTTAGAATATTAGTGCATTGTATGATACCAACGTTCGGCGATTGCATCAGTAAAGAGACCTTATTAATTTGAAAAAGAATATCATGCCATAAAATAATGCTGCAAATAAATTTGTAATTTTTAATTTGATTTGGTTGTCCTACTGCTTTGTTATTGATATTGGCATCTCACTTGATATCGCAATGGTATTAGAGCATCTAAGCTGCTTGACCAGCGTGTAGTTTGAAAAAAATCCAATAATTTCTGTAGTAGAAGCGGCAGCATCATTTACGACTAAACACAAAGAATGGCAGCCACAAGAATTCATTAATGACATTTTATTTTGTACACCTTTCTGCACTCCTTTCATGTTCAACTCATTGTCATAACCTTGTCCTCTAATATTGGAAATATCTAGGTCATTGAGTACTTTTATGATTGAATCTGTTAGCCCTTGACCCGTAGTATCAGTAGTTTCCAAGAATACTAGGAAATATTCTTAAATTGCATATATCGGGCTGGTATCTTTTAATACTACACAAATTAGCGATAACTGTTCGCAATGGCCTAAGTCCGATGTACAACAATTATCGACAAGTATTTCAACTCTTTAACATTGTTGGCAGTTTCGGCTTGAACTTCGTGGCCAAGTAAAGCTATCGATTAATTTTGGATCTTGTTACTTAGATAAGTTGTAGACCAGTGTTTAGACTTGAATTCATTTTGGATTCGTCGAAGATGGTCACTCATGATAGGATCAAATTCGGCTATAGAATTTTCAAAAAATTCCCATTACCTCGTTGATATAATTTTGTGCCTTCATTCTTATCGAAACCATTTTTTTCAATACATTGCTCCAGCCTTGTATTTCCATATTTAATAGCCCACAAGAGGAAAAACATGTTTATTATTGGTTTATAAGAAAAAATTCTTTATATATGTAAGTTTTCGCTTATTCTAAAACAAATAACGCGAGGATTCTGACCGTCTCGGTGGTTGAATGGTTAGCATACTTGCCTTTCAATCCGAACGGCGCGGTTTCATATCCCGGTCGAGACGGTTGTTTTTTAATTACGGATAAAAATCAAGGTATGCCTTCTTCTCTGATAAGGAAGTGAAACCAGTGTCAATACGATGTTTGGCACGTTAAAAATTCCTACCAAAGGTTGGAACATCTGGATTCGGCAAAATTGTAGTGGGGTTGGCTAATCATCATAATAATCGATGCCTAGAAGTATAAGGTGTATTCCGTGACCCGACGCTTCGCCCAATACACAACAACAACACTAGAGTTCTGAAATAAATTTGACACTGCGTAAAATAGTGGTTTTTGTAATTTTCCAAATAGAATTTTTCCTATTACCTAATTTTGATGACTGTCGTGTTGTATTAATATCATTATTGAAAAATTATATATTTAATAAGTTAACGAAACAAGGCTATTCTTATTTACTACATAATTCTACCGCCTTCCACAACAAATAATTCCTCTTCTCTTTGGAATTGCTTATAACAATTCTGTAGTCATCTTCACAGTTAAATACTGCGTGACAATACTTTACTCAACGCGTTGTGAAAAGCATTACCATCAATGCAACTAAATATTAGCGCAATATTAATGGGAAATTCTGCTTTGAGAATTATAAAAAAAAAAAACATTTAAAGCAGCATTAAAACATTTATTCTAATTTTGAACAAGTACAAACTTCTACAGAGTATTTTCTTTATAAATCTACAAGAAAAGAGGTTATTGATAATTCGACGTAATTCTTTTAAGGCATGTTAGTGGAGCTACAAATAGTAAATTGAATTTAATTTAATTCGGGCTTTTAAGGAAAAATGCGAGTAAGTAGCTTTAAAATATAAAAAAAAACAATACTAAAATGAATCAAATTAGAGGATTTATTTCTATTGAAATTTGAAGTAGAAATCAATTGAAAATAATTTTACTCAATTTCATATTGTTAAATTCATAAGAAATATATGGAATTATCGACAGCTCTATATATTTTCTTGCTAATTTGTGTAAACAATTGCTGTCGGAGGTTTCAATGGCTAATTACAACTCAGCAGAAATTTAATTAAGCAGTAACAACAAGAGTAAATGCGGTTTGTGGCCAAAATTAACGACGGACAGAAAACAAAACAATCAAATAGCAACCAAAAGGGCTGTGCATAGGTACTATTAGCGCTACAGCATAATAACAAGAGGATTAAGTAATATAAAATTAAAAAAAAAATTAACAATGGAATGCATTTAAATTTTGTTAATATGGATATTTTGATTAGACAAACATTATTAACATTCAACGATATTACTTCCTTCCCCCATAAGAAATGTTATTGAAGTATGGTTTTTTAGAACTATTAAATTACAGTGGAAAAACCAGTGATGTGTTACGTAACTGATATTTGCATTCAATTTTGATCAAATTAAAATGGTATTTAAAATGTAGATGCTAGCATATGAAAATCTACTGTGATTTGAAGCCAGATGTTTAGAGGGGAATAAAGTATCTTATTACGTAGGCTTAAAAATGTTTGTTCATATTGAAAATTTTATACACAATGCATGCTTATGCATGCACCTGATCACATATACCTGATCCTATACAAATATGCAAAATTAATTAATTGGCAAGTGCTGCACGTATTATTTCATTACTCGTAACTATATTTAAGAATTTACCAATTAATTCGCATCTACATATATAGTTACGCTCCATCGCTGAAACCGTCACCCAGGTATTGCATATGCTTTGTTAAAACAATTTTAGTTTAATATATATATATACACGCTGTATAAATGTAACACTGAATAACAAGTGAAATACACATACATGCATATGCGATCCTTAATTATAGTATATTTCAAAACGAAAGTAATTGCAGCTACACTTAATAAGAGGTTCTTGTCTTATCCTTTAGCTGTAAAGTTACATCCGCTTACTAAAATCTAGCATCTTACAACTAACAATTTAACATTTACTTAACCTTAATTTCAATGCGGTGTATGAAATTTAATTTACGTACAAAAGTGATGGATGACGAGCATATTAGAATGACCTTAACCTGTGAAATATTTTAATTGCTATGGTTATGGTTATCTAATGAATACATTTGGATGCAATTTATCATTTCAAGTTAGTCTTTACGTTTGAAATTCAAGTACAGTAGTAAGTTTGAAATTCAAGTACGGCTAAAACGAACCCGCTTAAAGCGAACTACCGGCTGTTGCGTACCAAAACCGAGGGTCCCGTGATATTTGCCATAAAAATAATATTAAGAAATATCTTTTATTGCGAACCCGCTTATTTTAGAATCTTAACAGAAATGGTTTTTGTTTAAAGCGAAGTCGTTTAGATACTACATCAATACACAATATTCGGAAAGCCCGGGCAATACCGACAAGAACATTGATCTACAGAACTAGGAAAGAGGCTAAATGGTGAACAGTTTATTTGCAGTCGAAGCTGGATTGAAAGATTTAAAAGAAGGCATCGTATTCATAGTTGCAAAATTGTTGGAGAAGTCGCTGATGTTAATATGGATGCTGCGACAGATTGGTTAAATAATAAGTGGCCTGGAACTAGAAGACAGTATAAGGATGAAGACATTTTCAATAGAGACGAAACTGGATTGTTTTATAAACTAACACCAGATAGAACATTAAAATTGAAATTTGAGGAATCTATAGGTGGTAAGCTTTCAAAAGATGGATTAACCTTATTTCTGTGCGCTAATTTAACGGGAAGTGAAAAAAGAAAATTGCTAGTGATAGGCAAGTCACAAATTCCACGATGTTTCAAACACGCCAAACAAATTCCTGTGAATTATAAATCAAATAAAAAAGCATGGATAACTGGCGATTTGTTTATAGAAGAACTGAGACTGTGAGACGAAGAGTTATTACTTATTACTGAAGAATAGAAAAATTATTCTATTGGTTGACAACTGCACCGCACATCCTCCAGGGAAAAGTTTGCGTAATATTAAATTAGTTTTTATGCCACTAAATACTAGCTCCAAGCTTCAACCTATGGACCAGGGAATAATACACGCATTTAAAAGCTACTATTGACATTTTTTGCTTATAAACTTATTTAATTAAATTGACGAAGGTAAATCTAGGTATATAAATTTACTGGATACAATAAATTTTAGACATAATGCATGGCAAAAAGTTACGGAGAAAACTCAATAATTGTTTCAAACATGCTGGTTTTTGTACTTCTTGATGAGCTTGACTCTGATGAATTATTACTTTCACAATGGTTCAAGAAACAAAAATCATCTTTAACAACTATTGATTGAACTGTCGTTGATAATGAAGTCGTAAAAAGTGTCATGCAGAATATCAATTTTAACGAATTCGTTCGTGTAGATGATCAAGTTGCAATCGCCGAATTCTTAACTGACGATGACATAATCAACAGCGTACTCAATGAATCTGTAGACGATTCCAATACTGATGAAAGTAACACATGCGAAGATATGCCAATCCCTACTAATCAAGAAGCGCTACAATGTGCTAGAAAGCTTCGCTGCTTTTTACAATCCCATAATACCCCTAAAGATGTTTTGGATATATTCGCTAACATTGAGAATAATATTGAACAAACTTGCGCTGGCGCGAAATTGAAACAGTCAAAAATTACTTTTTTTTTAATCAGTAGTTAATACATGTAATATTAAAATATATGTGTGGAGTATTTTCCAAAATTTGTACCCTTATGTAAATAAATATCGTTTGAATGATGTAGTTATCACTAACTTTTTAATTTGTCCAATGTATTTCATCCGTTTTGTTTATTATGAACTCCGCATATAACGAACTGAATTTCTCGGTCCCTTGCGGTTCGTTATATCCGGACACTACTGTATTTTATTGTTTCTAATTAACGCATAATTATTCGGTATGCTCCCGTTTCGCCAACTCCCGATTCGCTAACTACGAAATTATTAAGCACTTGTCTTATTTATTAATTAAATGTATATGAAAATATTGATTTGGTTAACAGATACATATTTGTGCCGCAAACCTATGTGTAGCGGTTGTACACATACAGGATATAAAATTGACGAAACATTACTATTGCATATATCTACGAGTGGTGGATATTGGGTAGGACAGCCAAAAAGAAAGCAATGACTCAATTGTTCAGATTTTGAGCGTTTGCAATTAATTCATTGCTTCATCGGAGAAATTCAAAAAGTTAGTGTCAATTGGCAACAGAAAACTAGAACTACAATCAATTACGTAGTGACATTTTAGAAAACTTATTGAAAGCTATCATTTAAAACATTAAAACGTGCGGCAAAAACTTTTGCGCGTGTCTAGTCGCATAAATAAAACTTGTTTTCTTCGTATTTTAATATTTTAATGATATTATAATTAAAGATTTTTGTTTATTTTGCCAACTGACATTCACTTCTTGATTTTCTCAGATGACGCAATAAATTAATTGTGAAGGCTCAGAATCTGAACAATTGATTGATTGTTATATTTTTGGCTGCCCTACCCACTACAGTCAACCTTCTTATAACGCGATTAATTCGTACCACGTTATATGGAAACCGCGCTATAAGAAATACAGATTTAACCTGGTGCAAACCAGTAGTAACTGTGACAGCGGCAGTTCGGCAGCGCTATTGGATAAAGAAATTCACGCAAATATGCAACAGCCAATCATATGGTCTGTTTCTTCACTTATAGTGGAATTCCCGCGTTATAAGAGTACCGCGTTATAGGAGGGCTGTCGCAGTTTTAGCTCTGCGTTATATGGAAACCGGGTTATAAGAGTACCACGTTATAGAAGGGTTGGCTGTATTCATCCCTTGTGGACCTAACGAGTACATCCGTATTTCTTCTCAATTTAACGTTACTATTATAAAGCTTCCACGGGATAGAGTTGACGAAACGGGAAAATTTATCGTGAAGGATTGGCTTGAGATAAATAGATTTATCTTTCGTTGGGATGGATTGTTTGTCCCAAATATCTCTCTGAGGCACATTTTTGGTATCTGAGATGAAAGCATACTAGATTCAAATTCGAAATGATTGGATGCTACTTCCTAGACTTGTTAAAATTCATATTTTCAAATTCAGTCATTACTGCCCTGATTAAGGGACATAACTTAAATTTGTAGTTTATTTACATTGGTTGCCCTTGACAGTAGGATATAACGTAATTAATAATAATACAGCGATAGTAATTGAAAACTGACAAGCATGACAGTATATAATCAAATATCAAACATTTTCGAGATGTGACGCGAAACGGAATTTATGTCTTTTGTGACCAGTAGCGGTGGGTGATGACGTAAACGGGAGGGCGCGGATAATAATTCGATTTCCTCGAATAATTCCGTTGCATGAGGGAATTGAATCGCTGTCCGCGGCCTCCCGTTTACGTTATCACCCACCGCTGTTGCTTATGACATACCTATGTGCATTTTCTTTTATTCTACCCTACCACTATTTTATTAATATTCTTAACACATGATTGTTTGAAAGAAAATCTACTCATACCTTGAAAGAAACATGTTTATTAAGAAATGCTTACATGTAGGGATCAATGAAAATACATTTTAAACTGCAATAAATAATTAAATTTAAAGAAAGGAACAACAAATTTTAACTAAAGGTTGCGACGCAAAACTAAATTAATGTAACTAATATAATAACACTAGTAACTCGTGATGTCTTCCTTTGACTTGATAACCGCTCGAATACGTGTTGGCAAATTTTTTTACAAGCATGTTGCAAAATTCAGATGTTGGCGTCTCCCAGATTTGTCTCAATTTGGCTTTTAAATCAACAATTGTTCTTTGAGGATTGTTCTTTAGGTATTTCTTCATTTCGTGCCATATATTTTCGATTACATATAATTCCAGGCTATTTTAGGACCAAGACAAAATTTTTATATTCTGTTGGGCAAACCGTTGTTTAGAAAAAAATGACATCTCTCCCGTATAATTTTCCAATACTAGGCAATAAACTGCAACATTTTTTGATACTTTGCAGCATTCACCTTATCCTCAATCAATTCCAATTGACCCAAACCACTATATCATTTGCCCTTTTGCAAATTTAACTGTACTTTTGAGACAGTCTTTATGAAAAACCTTTTTTTTATTTCTAATCACCCACTTTCGAGTATCCCGTACACAAACGTTAAACTTAGACGCGTCACTGAAAATAATACTCGACCAATCGTCAAAAATCCAATTTGCTTTTGATTTTGCTCAAATCAACCGATTTCGTTTCCAACAGCAGTTAATATAGGCTTTTCTTTGGTCTAAATAAATTATTTATGTAATTTATTCATGTACATATGTATACTTTTAAATACCTTGTAAAATCCGAGTTCAGTTTTATGTAAGAATCAACATATAAGACACGTAGTACGGAGATGTGGTACGCAGAAGTACGTAGCCGACACCAAAACAACACTCGTTTTTCCAGAAGGAAGGTTTCTGACGTCAAACTAACCATATAGTTACCGAAACATGGTACGCAGAAGTACATAGCCGAAACGACACTTTTCATCATTTTCCCAGAAGGAAGGCTTCTGACGTCAAATTAACCATACAAAAGGGTCTGTCACTTTACTCCAAACCCTCTTTTACTTTTCTACGTTGCTTCTTCTTATGCCCGTTTGCACCGTATGCGAAATAAGCATTACTTAACTAAGCTATTCTTAAAGTTAAGAAAGACTTAAATACGATTCGCGTTGCACCGTTCAATAGAAAGGCGTTGCTTAACAAAATGACACTTGATCTGACAACAGTGTTGAAACTCGGTACTTTTTGGTAACATTTTAATAGAATATGTTGGATCTTTCATATTTACCGCTAAAAGCGTATATTCTAACCTAGCTTTAGGAAAGTGGTGGCTGAAGAAAATAAAGAAAAGGCTTTAACTGGTTTGTATAAAACAAAAAAATAGTGATATATTATACAATGTGAATGTTTATAGGAGGTGGAAGTGTGACCACAAAAAATTACTTGCCAGAAAGACCTAATTTTAGAGATAAAGAATCTAAAAACCGTATATGGGTACGGAAACCTATTCGATTCAGATGAACCTATTGCTGCTAGTATAAATATGTATTCAACAGTATGTATAATTTAATTGTAACATAAATTTTTATTAATATGTACTTTTTTAAGGATGATGAAATTGAAGAGGAGATGGCAATAAATGTAATAATATAATATTTATAAGTAATTAAACAGATCTTTTTTTCATATAAGCTAAAATTATTATAAAACGTAAGCTTTTAAAATAAGAGCGCATAGATTTGTACAATAGAAAAAACAATAAATACACAACTAATAATAAAGTAAATATAATAATAAAGTAAATATATATATATACAGGATGTTTCGAAATTGGCGGATATGGGCAGTGAGTGGGAAGATAATTTAGAGTAAAAACTCAATAGAAAATTCCTTTGCATTTTTTCGATAACATAATTGCACCTACTAGTTGTTCGTTCATTGTTAAACTTTCTAAGATTCACCATATATGTTCTCTTGGTACTCGTATCGATGGTTTTTTCAAGATCTATAAAACATAAGTACAAATCTCGGTTGTGTTTGACAGCTTTTTCACTGAGTTATTGTAATGTGAATATATGATCTTGCACTCCATACGCCTGCTGAAAAACGCTCTGCATTTCATAATAAAATATATTGCTATAACTTTATCCGATTTTTATTTGAAGTTACCATACATTACAATGACTGATTTACTAAAAACAGATAGATACCTGACACTTATAAACTTGTTAAATAATTAATAAATACCTAACACTTTCATAAATTACTAAAAATAAATACTTAACACTTATAAATTTGTAAAATAATTTTTAATTAAATCATGACGGGTATTATTAATGTCTGCATTTCCTAGCAATTGTGGTTCTTGTTCATGCACCTGCCCATTTTCAATCAAACCATTCAATTCATTTATATCTATATCTTCTGGTAGAACTGGTGGTTCGTCGTCATGCAATATTTTGTAGCACTGCCGTAGCAACTATAATGGTCGTAACAGATGATAATTTTAATCGCATACCATATGCCAATACTGGAAAGCGACGTTTCCAAGTTATTTGGAAATTCTAATACATCTTCTATTAACATCAGAACTTTCAAACTAGTTAGTTTCGTGAGGCGAAATCTCATAAAAGTTAAATTCGTCCATATCATGAAAATAATTTAATCGGGGAAAGCCATAATCAATTATTTCCAAGATATGCAAATCACTTTCCAAAATATCATTCCATCGAAAAGCCAAAGTTTGGTTATATTTCTACTATAAACAGAATAATACGTCAACTGATGCAAGTGAAACTAGGTTAAGTAGCGTTTAAGCCGCTCTTTTCGAGGGCTTAAATTTAAGAACAGCTTAGGTAGTTTAAGTATTACTTAAAATGCGGTGCAACCGAAACTGACATTTTAAGTCATTCTTAACTTTAAGCCTTACTTAATGCATACGGTGCAAACGGGCATTAGACGTAGTGCTAAAGAACACCTAGTTTAAGTAAATTGTAAATTAAATTCAAGTGATGTTTGTAACTACTTCTTAAATAAATCATTTTTAAAAAGTAACCTCTACAATTCACGAATTTAATTATATGCAGGGCGAGTTTCTTCCGAGGCTTAGTGTGGGGATCTCGGAAACTAGCAAAGATACAGAGACGATCAAATGGGAAAAGAATTGTAGTTTTACGAACTCAATCGAATGAGCCTTTTGGTTTTTGGAAAAAATGCACGGCTAACTAGATATCTTGAAAGAACTATATTTTTATTTCGTACAGTGTCTATAACTTTGTTATTGTTGACTTCAGAAAAAAAGTGTAAAGGAGAAAGTTGTGGGTAAATATGTATTTAATAAGACCGAACTTTTTATTTAAGCTACAAGTTTAAAGTATAACAAAAGAATTGTGTTTTTTAATGGAAACCATAGTCGGCAATGACTTCATAGTGTCAGCGATTCCAATGATATAACACTTGATATACATCATTATTTTTACAAATAAATAAATTATGGCCATTTTCTCCTTTTAATTTCCGAATTGTTCACGTAGTAAACTACAATTGATAGATGCACATCGCCTTTGGTAACAAAATTCAAGATAGTTTCTTTTCTTTTAATTTCGAAATTATAACCATAATTATTTTGGTGTGAAATGTTTCCGTTAGAATTACGATTTTACATTAAAATAATTTCTAAGAAACTAATAAATAGCGAATAACAAACGATAAATTAAAAAACAATAAAGGAAATTAACAGGTAAAGTACTACCTAAACAACGGAATTAAAGTAAGTAAAGTATTTAAGACTAAAAACCATTAAATCCAAACTTAACTTGGAGTCTCCTCTGTTGATCATGATGCGGTTTTTCTTGCGTCCATAAATGTTCATTATGTCTATTAAACATCCCGTAGTTCGCAAATCGTGTTTTATCCGTCTGTTAAATTTAAACTGTGGGTCAGCTTCACACATGTTAGTAAACCAATTACCATACTACGTTTAATTAAATACGCTTATTGTAATTATCAGGGTGTAGTGTTTGTGCAACTGCTAATTTATAGAGATGGAATCTATGCTTCTTCAGTACTCGAACAACATTACAATTTGTCGGGTTGAATGGCAGCCTTATTTAGATTACAGAAAGAACCATACTCGCCCTAATTATCATACAGTCTATTAGGGGTAGTTAGAGGCTAACGACGATCAAAATACCGATCGAAATACTGTTGCGCTGCTCGTACAGCATTTTTATGGCACGCTTTTCTTGATTAGAAAAGTTCATTTTGCTAATTTACGAAACCTTAATCAACATTAATTGGAAACTAAAGGTTATTTACATCTATCAATAATTGTCGTTTGCATCTATCTTACTACCTACAAGGAGGAAATGGTCGTAATTTATTTATTTGTAAAAATAAATATCGGAAAAAACTCACCCTGTATACTATCGACAACTCTCCAAGGCCACATTAAAACCAATGCGCTAATTCCAACGGGTTGTAATTTCCCTTACAGTGCTTCTCCGATTTTCTTTGAAAATGATGACCAAGTTTCTTTGGTTCTGTTCGGTTATAATTCTAGGACAGTACTTGATAAAATTTTTCCAACGGCCCAACATTTAGTCTGCGAAATCGTATATTTTTGGAATTTCAATTAAAATTACAATTAAAGAATAAAATGTTGACAATTATCGAACGTTGATAGGTATTCAAAAAGTTGTGTCCTTAGATTTTATAACCAGTTTCGAAATATTTTAAAATATGCTGAATTTTTGAAAAAATCATTAACCGTCCCGACGTATAGTTGTTGGGGTTGTACTTGATTATTCTTTCAAATACCAGGGATACGTTTTAAAATTTTACAAGAGCAATGAAGAAAAAAAAAATGTTTGGTACAAATCGTTTTATTGTGTTTCAAAATATCCGCCATTAAGATTTATACACTTTTGAATGCGTTCGAACTAATTCTCGAAATATGTTTTCCATTCTGAAGGTATGTAGTATCTCCAAAACATGGTTTTTAAAGGCTTCAATAGTTTCTTGATGTGATAAAAATCGCTGTCCACGCATTTTTTGTTTGACACTCGGTGACAAAAGAAGTTGTTAGGCAATAAATCAGGTGGACACGGGCAATGAGACATTAATTCGTGTTTTGTCCTTCAAATAATCAATTGTTTGACGTGTTGTGTTAGAGCTGGCATTGTTTTGTTTTTCTTGATTTCATCGACAACTTCTGGCAAACAAATTATTGTACACCATTCAACATTGACTGTTTTTCGATCCTCCAAAACAATGTTTGCGACATGTACATTACAACGAAAGAAACAAGCATTCATTTTCTTGGAAGTACTTCATAAACGAACATCTGGGAACACCCAAACAGTTGATTGTTGCTTAGTTTCAGGCTCGTACGAATATGTCCAAGTTTCGTCACCTGTTACGATGTTGTGTACGGATTTTGAAGTTCCTCAGTCGAATTTTTTGAGCATTTCCTTACACCAATCGACACGGGCCTTGTTTGTGTTTGTGTCAAATTATGCGGAATCCACCTAAATGTTCAAGCAGAATCGAATGTACTACAGTCTTCAACATGCCTAAGGATGCCTCTGTCTCACGGTAAGTCGCATGCCGGTTCTCTTCAATCATGTTGCGCACAGCATCGATGTTTTTTGGAATAACTGATTTTGGTCCACCTTCACGAAATTCATCACTGACGGAAGCACGACCACGACGAAATTCAGCAAACCAGTTATAAACAGTCTTTTCACCATCAAAAATTGAATGAAGCGATTCCAGGCGCTTTTACAAAACTCGTAAGAAATCATCCAACCTTCACGTAAAATTTAAATTTTTTCACAAAATAGCTTTTTTTTGAGTGCTCACTGTGAACAAATTACTCGGCCGATTTATGTGCTGTCACGTGTTGCCAGCAAGAAGGATGTATTCGTACCAACATTTGGTTTTAAACGTATTAGATTTGACTACCTGCGTACTAAATTTGACTTCTTGCATATTAGATTTGCGAGCCTGCGTACTAGATGACGTTACATCACAAAGGTTTACAGTAAAGACAGTGGTGAAAACAACAGAGGTTACTTTTAAAGGAAATAAAATCAGTCTGGGTCTTTTGTAATTATAATTCCATTTAATAAATTAAAAGATATTGCTGCAAAAATAAATATCCATTAAAGCGTTGTTCCAACATAAATCACAAATTAGTCAGGGCCAATCATATGCTGTGAAATAAATTTCGAATTTTTTTCAACCAATCAAATCGCATCTAACTTATAGTTTGTGATTTTTGTTGGAACAAACCTTAAATACAATTTATGAAGAACAAAACAAAACACTCTTTTACAGGCACAATATCTAAAGTTAATGGCGTGATAGTACCTTTTACAAAAATTCATTAAGATTAGGTCTTTTGGTTCCTGTACCTAATTTTCTTTGCAATTCACTCAGTTCTTATGAGACAACCGTTTAAATTGGTGCTGCTATGCTTTGTTAAACTTTCCATTGTAGTTTTCGTATTTTTTGCGATAAAGCTGTTGATGAATCCACGGCATCATCACTCGTTTGACAAAAATCTTCATTATTTTGTTTCTCGCTACATTTAATTGCTATGCGCTTACCAAGTTTCCATTTTATTTCTCATAGCTGAACCTGTAAAACTCACTCCATATTCATTTGTTTTTAATTATTTCGTCACCAGAATAAACTGCTACCTCAAATCAAACAGCATATAAACCTAAATCCATCAACTATAACTCAAACTCAGTGTTGACAGCAAGAAGAGTACATCTCAATTTTCGTTTTTGAACATAGGTATTAGATTTGGCCACCTGCGTACTAGATGGCGCTAGATTTTCCACACAAAGTTTCTTCTAAAAGTAATTGATTTCGTCAATCGTGGGATTGTCTGTCAGTAATGTCAAACAAAGAACACAATTTTTAATACAATGCAATAATTTATAAAGTAAAATTTTGCGTTGAAACGCATTTTGTTGTATGTGAAGGCAGCAACTTGCTTATTTGAATTTGGCGCCCTGCAGCGATGGTTGCTCCGAGGAGGGTGGGGGTAGGCACATTCGAGAGGGCGGGGCGTAAAGTTGTAGCTCCGCTTGGTTTAGTTAGCATCATGATTTTTTAAAGAAAGCGAACGGGCAGTTTCGGTGACTTCTGACCGTTATCTCCACATGATTCAGGAGTTTTTCCTGTCAACACTCAACGAGATGGGTGTGGGAGATGTATGGTTCTAGCAGGACGGTGCCACGACACACACAGCGCGTGTGTTAATGACTGTTTTGCGGCAACACTTCCCAGGACGCCTCATCTCCTTGAGGGGCGATCTGCACTGGCCAACACAATCGCCTGATTTAGTCCCCTGCGACTATTTTTTATGGGGCTGTCTAAAATCACTTGATCGTCCGAGGATCCTGGCTCACCTGATGAACAACATTCGTCAAGCTGTCGCCAACATACCCATCGATATGCTTGAAAGAGTTGAACGAAACTTCCAAGTTCGATTAACGCAGTGTATTGAGAATAATGGACACCATCTGCCTGATATCATCGTTAAAACTGGGAAAACATAAAATTTAAATGTTGTACTTGATGCTGTTCAAAGAATTAAATATATATCTGCATTACTTTTTTTTTAATTGAATTTCTAAGTAAGCAAGTTGCTCTGCCCCACCCTGTAATATAAAAAAAATATGGAATACTTTAGAATTGGTCCTACATTTGTATAAAAATTGTTACCATATTTGGTAACAATTCCTATACTAAAATTATCGTTATATTGTATATATTAGCAAGTAGAGTTAAAATATTTCATTTTGACAACATAAGACCGCCGTAAGTTTAAATTTAGGGAAATCTAGGCAATTATCACACGTTTAAAAGGGAATTATAGTTCAAATTCATTGGCAACACTGTAATATACACAATGATGACAACTGCAAGATATTTACTACAATATGCGATTGCTTTCATTATAAAAATGAGCTAACAGTGCAAACATTTTTTAATTTATGTTAAATAAAAGAAATAAGAATATTTTCTATAAGCTGTAAACGTACTAGAAAGATGAGGTATAAGTGTACTGCATTTTGTTCGAACGTACAAGTGTTGGCAACACTGACTGCCACTGCTTCAACAACAAATGACAAATTTTACTGAAATAGTAATGTCAAATCTCAATAGCGCCATTTAGTGGTCGTTTGTAATAAAAGACGCTGATTCAGGGACTGACATTTCATTTCGGTACGAATTTCGAACCTCGAATTCAAGTTTAGAATTCTCTCACGGCATTAAAGGCATATAGTGGAATTGTGTAATGTAGAAAAGTTGATTCAAAAATCTAGTAATTCTAATATAATTGTTATCAGGAAGATGTAAACATAAACAAGTAGGTACTTTCCTTCCTAAGCTTTTTCAAAAACTGTGGGTGATTTCTATTTAAATGCAGAGCGTGTTTTTAGCTATTTCTTTTCTTAGTACTGCAACCTCTAACTACTTGAACAAATCCAGCTTTTAATATTAATTTACAAATACTTATTTTCTTCATAATATAACAGTATTTTTGCAATGAAAGAGTGAAGGAAAAAACAACTACGTTTGTTTCGTAGTAGATAACTATCATTATTTTCATTATTTACACACGGTTTACAGAACATGTTTAATCTTGAATTATGTTAATCTCCACATAAAATTTAATTCCTGATTAAATTAATTACTGTCTACAGTCTACATATACGTTTTGAACTGGTTTAATTGTTGATTAACTAATTAGAATTAAAATGACATTTGGGGCAATCGGCAGCATAAAAATATGTTAGCGTCTGTTAACGACTATATTTACATGATTATCTATTTCATTTTAAATAAATAATAATATGGTTTTTATCGATTCTATGAAGATAAAATTCTTGTTAAATTTATGCAAATAAAATTATTTAGTGGTAAAGGAGTATCCGGCAGCTTTTCTCTATAAATCTGAACTCTCAATGGTGAGGGTACAAAAGTTTAAGCTGTTGACCCGCTTTAATCATATATGCCGCTGCATCGGACAACATTTTTCCTGTGGGAACAACATCGGGAAGAAAAAAATTCATGAAACTTTCACTAACAAATCTTAATATTGTGAGATGGTTTGTTTTTTCTAAATGTTTACAAGCAATTAAAGACGATCTACCAGGTTGTTTATTATTTAGATGACCAATTAATAAATTTGCTATATAGCGGCTACAGGAATCTGTCGTTTCATCAACGGTAAAATATATATACTCGTTTTTAACAATTTCCCTAATGCACAACAGATTACAATCCAAAAAAGGGTACAAAGGTAGTAATTGAAGGTACATGAATAAATACAATGCTATCAAGGCAAATCCAGAGGCGCTTTCTATAAAATATTTGTTCGAACCGTTGGAAGACAGACACCAGTATTTCATCGGTATTTTACTTTTTTGGATGCTAATACTGACATATCTTAAAGTGACATTTGGTTTTAATCACGAATTAAATTAATCGATGATTAAAATGGTGATTAGTGACGTCACAAAATTATGTTAATCAGAGATTAACGTGCTCGTCTGTGTTCAAAGATTTAATTTATTTTCTGTAAACCTCGGGTTAGTCCACTAATGTTTATTTTTTCGCGATAATTGAGTGGCATAAATATCTAAGTACGCATTAGCTAGGCTAAGTTGTTTGAACATAATGTACCTAAAATTTGTTACCATACTGCTTAATTTGTGCTTTGTGTTTAGAAGCTCACATAACTCTTAAATATATACATTTTTTGTTCGACTACATTACCATGTAAACAAAGTTGAAAAGTGTTTTAAATAGCCTATTCTAGCAATACCACACTGGTCTTGCTATTTACTTCTTACTATCTACGGTTACTTGAAGATATGATAACGCTGTTTCTATTATTTGGAATAATGTGTGCAAGGTCAAAGAAAGTGGTGTGTTTACATTTTGAATTCACTTCATGCTTACACACGACAAAAATACCGTATTATGGGTAAGTTTATATCTAGGTTTAAATGTTTGTCATGGAGAAAGTCGACACAGAAAATAGTTTAATTTTATCACCACGACCTTCACGGTTTTACTTGGTATAAACAAGTGCACAACCCCTTCGGGCAGCATAGCTAGTGCAATTATATAATAATTACCTATTGACGCTTATATTAATATTGTTATAAGTAGTTTTTAGTAATTATACTGGCAATAGGAAGCTTTCACTGATTGTCCGTCGTATTAAAATGTACCAAGAAATTCAACAGAGTTCAAGGTAAGATGGTATCACCTGCAATTATGCCGGTCGTCTTTGTCTCCTTGTGACCCCACCTTCGTATATATACTTCTGTTAATTCAAGAACATCGCCAGAATTCCATCAACGGCAAGAAGAGTAAGTATATATTTACTGAAAACCGTTCATTCGGATGTAGCACCAGTCGCAATAGTATACGAAAATAGTGCTATTAGATAATGTAAAATATATTCGTTTTTAGCATAACCATGGTTTTCGCAGTATTCTTTGTGGCCGTTCTCGGTTTGGCATGTGCTCAATTCCCTGGAGGAAGGATTTTAGAACCACCAGAGCCATCATTATGTGCGAATAGAGTTATTCACGAACGTACACCTGATGGTATGCTACTTTGATTATTGTTTATATTGTCAAAACTATTGGAAAACTTAACGCAAATTTGAAATAACATTCACATTTTCATATTTTATTATTCGAAATATTTAATAAATAGATAGTTGCTGAGTAATAGTTGGGCAATTGTGCCAATGTAAAATAAAGTCAAATGTGAATTCGTAAATACTAAATTTAAATATTTTGTATACTTTTCTGCTTTGTTATCAGTAAAAAACAAGTTATTTAGTGATACCTGTCATCTTTATTAAAATAACTTCCAGACTTCTCGATTGGTCCAAACATGTAGATTGTAATACATCAAGCCTAAGAAGTGTCGATATATTTTCAAGTGCCTGCAGATCAAAACATTTTTGTTTAGGCCTGAATTTCTACTGAAAGAGTAAGGACCCATATTAGACAATTAATTCGGTACCAAATAGATTTTTTTTCTTTGTGGAATGATAGCGTTCACATATTAATATATGCATATTAATATATGCATATTAATATGTGCTATTAATATGCCTAGCTTCTTTGGCGTTTTTCTACACGAATTCTAAATATGTATACAAATTTAAGGCTTACACATTAATAGGGGTGGCAAAAATAATAGATACGATTAAAGAAGTAGACGTACTTGTCTTCTTTTCTCAACCCAATTCTTACGCTTTTTAAAGTGTGTTAATTGTATCACATTCGCATATTTGTTTAATATTATTTGTATTATTGTATTTACGGTTACTTTACGTTCTTTTGTTATTGTAATTTAAAATTCTGTTTACTTAACAGGACTACAAATGGTTTACTTTATTGTTAACTACTTCCGGCGTACGGTATTTTTTCCGTTGCCGTATACATAACCTTTGTCACCTCTTTCAGCTCTTTAGTTTGGACTGTAGGTATGTGCGAATCAAGTTTTTATATGTACAATTGTTCGCCAAATGTTGATTTACGGACTTGAGAATCATATAATCAATAACAATAAACAAACAGATCTTACCGCTAACGCTTCTTTTGTAGGTAATGGATTTTCATAAAAAAATGTTCGATTTCATAGTACAAAAATCCCAATCTATATCAAGTTAATTTGAAACTTCCGCACACCTGACTTCCTTAAAGTATTTCTTTGTTTTCCTTTTTTAAAAGAACGATTAAAAAATTCCAAGCAAATTACTTTTTCTAAAATCGCAATTAGGTTTCAAGACAGGTAAAGCTATAATAAAATGAATTGCTATGCATTTTTTGTTTCAAGATTCTACATTGTTTATGAAAATATTGGTCCATTATGGACAGATTTAAATATCGAAATATCTTCATACCATGCGGTGTATGTATACCAATATAATACTATACATATATGTTTATAATGGCAATTGATTTTTTATTAAATTAATTTTGTGTGAAAGCTCCCCTTTAGCAAATTTGAATTGTAAAAGTTGATATACTCAATTCTTTCCAGCCCGTTAAACAACAACCTGTAGGTAATAGCGTAATACGACATTTATCCATGTGAAATCCGGGCGTTTATTTATTCATAAAATGTTATGTGTACCATTCTAATTGAAATTCACTCGCATCTATTTTATTTCTTTTAAGACGAGAAATGTGTACCTTCAAGGTTGTGATGTGCAATAGTTATGAATACATCTTGAATATCATTAGCAACTGTGAACAAATTATTACAGCAATTACATATTTATAATGTTTGAAAAGGTTGCGAAGACAAGTGGAATGAGAAATACGACTTGTCGCTGAAGATATTTCGTTCAATTAGCGATGCTGTAATTAAGTACATCGGAAGATTTAATTCTGAAATTTTATATAAACTTATAAAATGTATAAATTCATACGGATTCTAGTTATAATGGCCGCAAAATGCAGATTCCTTTTTTAATAGACTAAAATTAAGAGAATTAATTAAGATGAAATGAATTAGTAATATAGTAGTATTTGTTGTTTATAATTAGTAATATGAAATTCGGAGGTTTTTATTTTACTGCGTTGAATGCGAGTAAGTGGTAGCCAACTGTGAAAATTTAAAGACTACAATAATTTTCAAATTATTTGTCTATATACATAATAAAATCGTTTAATAGTTTTTGAATCCCATACTGCAGAAGTAGGACGTCTGGAATATAATAATAATAATGATAATGGTTTATTGTCCAACAGTGTTAGTCAAATTAAGGACAATGTTACATATAGATCATTACAACTAAACAACAAGTAATAATCAAATGAACACTACATATAACTAGAGTAAAATATAAAAACTGCGTACAATTTACAAATTCCTCAACATTTACGAGAATATCAATAAAAAATGTGTACAGATAAACTACTCAATACTGCGCTGGAGAAAGGTTTGAATCAAAAATAATATATACCGGTATTTAAAAGTAACACCTAATACTTACTTCAGTTTTCAAGGGTTCAAATTGTAAATCTACACTTAATCTAGAATCTTGCGATGTCAGATTAAGTGGGAGATAAAGTTAGGTTCCCTTTCCATATTTTTTTCAAAGCTTCCTGTTTACGGACGCACTGCTGACGTTTTCTATTTACATACCTCTTTTCCCTACAACGAACCACATTCTTCTTGACTTTGCCCTTTTTTTTCTTCTTAAATCTTTGGCCTTCAATGCCTTTCTTACCAATCCGCCTTTGTGCATCCCGCGTACGTGTTCTAGCCACCTCCATTGTCTCGGCTGTATTGCCTCTTCAATGGGAAAGATTTTATCCATTTGACTTTTGCTTGTGTAGTTGTATACTGTCAAATCTATTAATTTCTTTGGTGTTGGTCCGCGAGTTACACCAATGGGCAAGCATCAGTTTTACCATTGTTTTCACTACTTCTACACGGAAAAAGATGACTTGATAGAATGTACTACAATATTGTAGGAAAAATATTGTAGCAGTCAGACAATTATGTAACCCAAACGCAGATTTTTGTTAATTATTACATGTTGTTGTCACAGATAATACTTCAAGGTTATGGTTAAGTTTCTATTGCGTTGCTTCATATAAATGTATCTTTTTTTCCAAGAATCTTTGTCTGAAGACGTGCACGACAGGATTGTGGCAATTTTTGACATAAAACTTGTACACTATTGTAGCAACCTTTGTAACAGATCATTGACTAAATATTTACAACAATAATGTATTTACCGGCTCGGTGGTCTAGTGGTAAGAAGGCCTGCGCTTGACTGGGCAGAGTTAGGCGCTGTGTGTTCGAGTCCCGCTAAGATCAAATTTCCTTTGCGGGTGCGGTACACTCCCGAATCACCATTCGTAGTTGGGGTACAATTAACTGCGCTTCACCCTCTACGACAAGAGGGTGATAGTAACAAAACCACGGAACACTTTACACACACAATGTATACAGTCAAGGCTCCTGAGGTTATGACAAGCTTTAAAAAGCTTATACACCCCGTTGGGCAATCATCACACACAAAAAAAATAGAAATACAATCCGTTAACCACAATGGAGTAGTAGGGATTTGCGGGAGTTGTAGCCAGTCGTATATTCTCAAATAAATTGTAGTAAATTGTTCTACAATTGTTCGATTCTTTATAACATTTTTTTCCGTGTATTTTTGAAGGTGTTTTTATTGCGTTGTATTCCTCTCTTGTTAATTTCGTCCTCTTGTCGTTTATTATGTGTTGAGTTTCCTTTCTGCATCACTTACTTTTTCCTTGACGTTAATTTTCAAATTATATTTTATAAGTTTTAGTAGGTTTAGATTAAATGTAATTGTTCTTCGGATTCTCCTCGGATTAATGGTAATCCGACCTATGGTATGCAGACCTTGTATGGGCACTGTATGCATACCATAACTTTGTAATTTTCATTACCTTTAATTATTGACATCTTACACAATGTGTTTTTGCTTTCTTCTTGAACCCTTTGATCACTTGATCTAGAACAGTATTGAATACAAGGGCACTTAATATGTATCCTTATTGTAAGCCAGTTTTTTTTTTTCGCAAAAGGTTTTAGGTCTTTTGGTACAAATTTTTTATGGTTTTAATGAGGGCCCTCTTCACTCCCATTTTCCGATTATTTTCCATATGGTTTTATTATCTATTTTATCGAAAAATCTATGTCTGTGAAGTAAGTAAAATGTATACAGCACGTGTAATTTAATGCTTCTGATATAAATATATGGATCAAATTTTTAATTTAATCGCTACTTAGGTTTTACTATACATGAATATAAGAAAGAATTTTTTCATAACATTAATTTTTTATTAACTTTCAGGAAAAGGATATATGTTTAGCTGGCGGGAGCCGTCTTTAAGGGGTGTCGAAGAAGACTGGTTGGGTGGGCGCAATTATTGTAGGAAACGTTGCATGGACCTTGTATCATTGGAAACTAGTGCTGAAAATGAGTGGGTCAAACAGAGGATTGTCAAAGATAAGGTAACATTTTAAATTCAGTTATTTTTTGTTCGTGTTTGCATATTTCTTCGGACTTCCCGCCAATATATAGGCTTTATTTGCAAATACGATTGCGAAAGCTGCAGCAGTTGAATAAATAAATTGTGTGAGATCAGGTTTTATGTATATGTACCTACTATTTTTTATTTTGCTAGAACGAATTTATAAAGCCATTTTAATTCAATTATTTCTTACCCAGTAATAATAAATTGTATCTGATGTCTATACTTTCGGAAAAGCCATTTGTTGATCTCATTAACTATTCTAACAATGAAAGACTTGTCACGTTGTTACATTAAGAATGTTTGACATTTAATTATCGTGAAAAGGACACGTATACTGTCATTATCTGAATTCTTGTTCAACTTGTTTTTAGTATACATATATACACAGGTCTTGTAAAGCGAATGAGTACAGCAAGAAATAGTGAGTCACTCCCTCCCGCTCAGCGATTAGAGATCCCAAGTCAATCGCGCAGTCGCGCCCTCTGCTCCGCACGTAAGTATATATGTATGCTTTTACTTGCTGGACGTAAAGCCCGTACGTATTCGCTTTACAAGACCTGTATACAAGTACTGTATGGATTTCTTGGCTAATACGATTAATTCGTTTTTAGATACTTATGTAATGCTATTACATAGTTTGCTCCTTAAAATTGTTTTGTTGGTATTTGCTCAATACCATCTGTTTTAATACAATTTTATGTGCATGTTCATGTTATACTTATTCGAGTTAGATTTGTACTTTTTATCACTTTACGTTACAAAGCAAATCGCATGGGTACGTGTCGTAGGGATCTTGTATTTTATTTGTTTTGCAATAGGGAGCAATACGCAAGGCAATTGCTCCTTTTGTTTCGTGCAATTTTTTGCTTTATTATACAAACTGTTATTTTTGTAAAAAAATTAAAATTGGCAGTTGGGTTAGATTTATAAATCTAACCCTGACTGAATTCAGTGTCTCAATAATAAATAATATATTATTATTAAGACACTGAATATTGGAAGGTAATATAGATGCAATCATGACGTAATTAAACGGTAACGTAAAATTGGCAACGAGAGAAGCTGTAACCAAACATACATAATTTAGATTCGTCAAATTTTGTCTCATTGCAAAATTTTACTTTAATTCAATTATTGCGTTCTATCCTGAATTTTTCCGTGGCGCTTTGTAACACAAAATGACAAAAAGAACAAATTTATTAATTTTGTGTCCTAGATTCATATAATTTATGTTTTTGTTCATGTGAAATTACTGCTAACTTTCTAAAGCGACTGTTGATGTTTCTATTGAAATTTATTTAAATTTACACAGTTGACATAGTTATTATATGCTTTGCTTCAATGACTAGTGCCACTTGTATAGACATTTTGCGACTATGAAAATATTTGAAAAACGAAAAGAAGTTATGATTTTTAGCTGATAGTTTTTACTTAGTATTGAGAAGTTTTTCAAGAAGAAGGGCTGGAGTGTTGTATAGTTACACTTTTCAAATTTTATTGACTTCATTAAAATGAAATTATAGCCCAATTAAATTTGAGATTAACGCCATAAAGAATAATAAATTTGTATACTGGGAAATTTGCATCTTATTGATTTGCGCGATGAAAAATTGGCTATAAGTATTTTGATTATTCAAACTTATTTAAACAATATACTACTCCCCATATAACAAAGAAATGAAGTCCTGCAATATTGATGCATTAATCTCTGTATAGTTTAGTTTCTAATATTTTCTTAGAATGAAAATGGAACAATTTGCTTTCCGTATTTAGGTGAAGTATATCTGGACTTCTGGACGTCTTTGTGACTTCAAAGGTTGTGAACGCGCCGACCTTCAACCAATCTCTGTTAACGGATGGTTCTGGACTGCTGTTCTACAAAAGTTGGCTCCCACAACTAATCGCCAACAAAATGATTGGTCTGAAAATGGTGGTATTGGTAAACCGCAACCGGATAATCGTGAAGCTCAACAAGGTGGCGCTACAGAAAATTGCTTAGCCGTCCTCAACAACTTTTATAAAGATGGCATTAATTGGCATGACGTTGCCTGCCACCATCGTAAGCCGTTTGTCTGTGAAGAAAATGAAGATCTTTTAAAATATGTACGTTACACAAACCCACAGTTAAGGATATAAGTTGTTATGTATTTTGAATGACTGATAATTAATTTATGAGTATGTAATACACTATGCCTGTATTAAGTGTACAAATGTAATAAATTAATAAAGTATTTATAATTTTACGAAATTGTTTAATATAGATGCAGTAAAAAAGTGTGTTAGATAAGTAAAACGAACGTAAGTAAATTATTGCGATACACTTCTGTTTACATTATGCATGTTAGTCGCTCTCCGACCTCAAGAGCCACTAAATGTATTGTCTGTATATTCGTGCTCCTAACCAAAGTACTGAAACTGGGGCATTTAAATGTAAATATACTTACGTGTCAAGTCATAAGTAACCTGGGCAAATATGCGGTAACAGCCAGAGGCGTGGCGAGCGCATAAAAGTTTACACATAAAATAGAAGATAAGAAATAAATTATAAAAGGTGCTGAAACACTTACCGTTTTAAAAGTCTTCCGTGAAATCACAAACTGGGTAGCATCTGTTAAATATTTGAATCACGAGATATGTTTCCACAGCTGTTTCAGTCAAGTGAGTACGACGTGCGGAATAAATGTTTTTTAATGGCGAAAACGACCGTTCGATATCTAGCGATGTTATATTTGCATATTTAAAATAATCTTTGAAACAACTTAATGCATCTTCACACGCGCCTTCACAAATTTGTCTTAACATAAGAAAATCGGGGTCTTTCTCTAAAACACTTTCAAATTTTCGTATTACACACCAATTTGTTTCGCCTTCTACAGCGCTTAACTGTGCGTGAATATCATTCACAATTAGAACAGAATCCACTAGCGACATCGAAACATTTTGTAATTTATCTATTCCCTCCGCTAGTCCGAAGTAATTGTTGTGAATAGTTTGTAAATCTCTTTTAACCTGACAATCTTAAAATATTTCCTGGCTTTTCTTGATTGCTGCGGCTTCTATCGGATTGAATTTTAAAACTACCTTCTTTACTTGATCAAAATATTTGTTGTTGTAAAACGCACCCTGCAACCATGTTCCCCAACGTGTAACAATCGGCTGTGGTGGTTCAGGTAAATCAGGACACAGTTTGTGAAATAGTCGGGTACGTTTCGGGGACTTTGGAAACACTGCCTTTGTACTAGCAATCAATGCATTTACTTTCTAGTGGAAAACATGTAGGAATCGTTTGTGCCGTAAGATTTAGAGTATGGATTTTACATGTTACATGTAAGAAGTTACCACTGTGTTCTTTAAGAGATCGGCCCAAAGAACGCATGTTTGTGGCACCATCAGTCCATAAACATTAAAAGTTGCTTAGTTGAAACTTCAAATTTGTTCGATGAGTTCAACAGCACCCTTAAAATCTCATCGGCAGTACAATTTATAACTCTTTTGGAAGCAAGTAAGAAGGAGGAAGACGGTCGATGTGGTTCCATTGTACGTACCATTACATTAACCACAGAATGTTTTTGACGATCTGTTGTTTCGTCCACACACAACCACAGTTTTTTATCTTTCAATTACATTTTCATTCTTTTTTCTATATGTTCACAAGCAAATGGCACTACATTTCGTATCGATGTCCGACTAGGTAATTTACAGTCCGCATATTCACTCCAGAAGGAGACATAAAATAAGAGTAACACATAAATCAAATGTAAATTTTTCTTGGTCTCGTATGCCACTTTTTGCAGAAGAATGCTGTTTGCTTTCGATGTAACGTTGACAATGGCTTCTAGACTAACACATTAAAGGGATTTTACAAACTAGACATTGAGTTTAAAGGCCATCAAAAATTAAGTTCGGCATGTCCACTATAAACTGTGTCTGCCATTGTTCGTTTTCGCGACGTACCTAACTGCGACATTTTTAAAGCAAACATAAGCGTACAATTATGAAATAAGTTACGACGGCCTACATATACGCAGAACTACTGAAATAAATAATCGCCGACTCCGCACCACATATCTACTACACTGACTGTTACCGCTGTTTGCCCAGTCTAGTCATAAGGAGGATGAATATAGTTTATTTCAAATTATAAGAATATAACTGAACGGCTTAAATGCTGTTATTGCACCATCTGCGGTAATAACTACCTGGATACGCAAACAAACTGCTGAGGACCGTAATGACAAAATTTAAGTGAATTGAATAGAAATGGAATTATGATTTGCGATATGCGTAACTACCTGTTTGTACATTTAAATCTCATTTAATATGTAAATTCTTTAATTACTTGTAACATCGAATTGCTTACTATGTAAATTTATACTGTTTGTAAAATATATATACATATATATATTATAACATATAATTATCTTATAGGGCCGTAATTAATAGTCAATACGGCCCCTAGATTCAATATGCATTGCCAGGTTATTATCGTCACAGAAGGTGCAATAAAAGTATTAAAGGCCTTGTAAGTCTACAGTTATATTCTTATAATTTGAAATAAACTATACATGTATTTGGTTCTACGCACATATAAGTTATCGTCCAAGCAAATGTAATGTGGACGTATTTAGTTGAATAAGAAAAGCAATTTTCTTTTTAATTTTACTTACTACCTAAAGTATAACATTCTTTGTGTGGCGTATAACATTTCTCTATAATTTTTATAATTGTGATGTAATAATTTAGTAAGTATTTTTTTAAATCTGTTATTTTAAGTGTCTTAATTCTAAATGGTACATAGGTGGCAGATATTGTGCCACGTTAGATGAAGAATAAATGTGAAAGAAAGTTGAAATTCTATTTTTATTATACAGGGTGCTTCAAAATTAATAGTAAAGCTTCAGCTGGCCATGCTCCTCTATGCTTTCCAAAAAATCTTCGAATAACATTTCTCTACAGGAGTTAGTTTTTGCTCATAAGCTAAAAAGAAATTAAACTTAGAACTGAATGAACTAGGTTCTTGAAATTTACGAACTTAAGATGTTTTTATTAAACTTTTGTTAGATAGTGGGATATAGGAAGTTTGCATATTGAACCGTGCTTTATGATATTACCATGTAGACTACATATTTAATGTATCATAAGCCGTAGTGATTAGGTTACAATAGAAATGAAATATTAAGGAAGTTGGATAAGTAACTATGCAATTGTGGCTAGCAGTGACGATTTCCTCGTGTATTTTCCTTGCATATTGTGTACATTATACTACGCAACGGAAATGCACGAAGAAATCGAATCATTGTCCGCACCCTCCCGTTTACGTCATCACCCACCGCTACTAGTGGCTACTGTTATCGAATCTTATTTTAAAGCCCAGTATTTTGTGATTGTGTTGTTTTGCTTTCAAACATTTAAAGCCTGTCTCTTTCTTCTTAAGTTAAATCTTTTTCGGTAGACTTTGCCAAATGATAGATGATCCAATTTAATTTAGTGTATTAATGAAAACTGTTTTTTTGAATCATTCTTAGTGCAACTTACTTCATGTCTCTAGACTATCCTTTAGAATAGTTGAGTGAAGGCTTTCACGGTCGTTGAATTTACTCTCGACGACTGGCTGATCAGCTTTCTCAAAAGGTTTCTAAAAACTAATGTATATCGAAAGAAGACATACATGTTGAAGATGATACATGCATGCATCATCTACAACAGAAGAGATCTCTTGTCAATATGCTCCTAAGGAGAGCCAAGAAGATCAGCGATGAAGAACACAGACCGGATGAAATCCAATACGTAAAGGATGTTCTACAGAAGAATGGATCTTTCTAAAAAGACATGCTAAAACCACCTAGACGAGAGGAGAAGAGGGAAGAGATGTATCTACAATAACAACCAGAAACATACGCCTAGCAAGAGAAGAATATATACATTGCCTGAGAAGAATATAACCGCACGCTACAACACAGTGAGAAGAATACACCAACTGATCCCACCAAACAAGGATGTTCATTTGAAACTGCATACGAAGAGCGTATACGAGCTGGAATGCAAATGCGGGAGAGCTACATTAGTTAAACAGGAAGAAGGATTAAATGCAGAGCAAAGGCACATCAACGGGACGCGCTGCTTAGACACACAGACAAATCCGCAGTAGCCGAATAACTTTATTAAAATGTAAACCATAACATCGACTACGACAACGTAAAGGTATTAGCCAGAGCCACCCACTACCACCACAGAATGGTACACGAATCTTTGGACATTGTGAAGAATCCGAACAGTTTCAACTGCGAAGATTAGCAACACCTGGAGGCCAACTCTTCGAGAACACCGACGAAGCAATCATACCATGATGGAAACGCTCCTTCAGACCGGAATGGATACGAATCAACAGAGCAGAATGAAAATAAATTATACAGGCTGTTCAGTTATTAGGCCGCTATTCTTAATT
The DNA here is from genome assembly GCA_029619315.2 of Dynastes maya. NCBI lineage: Eukaryota > Metazoa > Arthropoda > Insecta > Coleoptera > Scarabaeidae > Dynastes > Dynastes maya. Next base: position 43,947,013 of record JAROYE020000001.1, read on the forward strand.
TTGTTAATATTGTAGCTACGATGGTAGTTAAATTACCACAAACCACAGTAGTGATGTAGTGATTTTCCCGGTGATCACCGAGAAAATCACTACACTGTGATCACAATGGTACTGGGAAAAAAACCATTGCATGTCGCATTTTAGGGCTAACTTGAATTGTTTATTTTTTTAAGTAAGCCCTTTCTTCAATTATTCCACAGGAAATTAAACTTTACGAAACATATTCTTATTATAGTACCATAAGAAATGAAAAACAAAAGAGGCATGATGAAATTTACATTGGCCAAGTGAAACTGTAATAAGTTCGTTATTAGAGCAGCTATTGAGATGGTGAAACTTGAAAAATATTAATTCCGTTCAATAAAATGGTGTAATCAAAAAAGGAATTGCGCACTGCATTTCAGCGTTTGGCTAAATAACTCGCTTTTTTGTAATTTTTTTTACAAATAGATAGAGTGACATTTCAAATAAATTACTTTTATAACACTAAGGCCCCAAAAGGAGAGAGAAAGAACGAGATGTGATCGATTTTAAGATGAAAGATCTAGAAATTACAATAGTATGCTGACGTTTCGTTCGCAATTGCATAGTGGTTCCTCTATGCTGCTGTGTTTAGTATTGCATGCTGCTTCGAGAATTGAGACAGACCAATGCAATTCCTACGCGGCTGCAGCTCGGAAAACAATACATAATCTCTAGAATGTTTGTATACCATTGTAACAACAAGTCTAATGGTAATATTAATAAAGCTGGTTTTTCTTAGGGAATATCAGCATATTTAGTTTCAGATTTCTTTGGAAGAACTACGTACTGTAGATGCAGTGTTGTATATTGTTTCTTCACAGCTTTACGTTGCCTTTAATTGTTGCGTGCCAATGCGATGAGTTTATAATAAAAATGGGGCCGGATAGCTTGTTAATAACATCATCATAGTACCGTTTGCATAAAAACCATATTAACGACTCATTGAAATAATTGCACGTCCTTACATTAATGTTTATGTAATAAATAGGCTGATTTTTTATAGTATATAGTCTCTAATCGCAATATTCTAAATGTTTATCCATCGACTCGTTTTTGCCTATGTTAATAACAACTGTTATTTATTGCAACTTAAAAAATGGTAAATATGTATTATTACAGCATTACAGCAAAATACGTATATAATATACTATACTATTATACGAGTGAAAATGATTGATGCAAAAATGGAATGTTGACCTTTTTAATGGTTTTCGATCGACAGCAGTATTAATAACAAAACTTATTACTACTGTTTAAAACTAATATTTTAAGAATTTGTTTTCGGTCGCTAACCACATCACTAATCAGCTTTCTTCATACCACGTCACATGTTATGTAGGATATCCTTTTAAAAGTAGATTACCCATAGTACACAACAATAATGCATGTACCATCTTTTTCCAATCAAATGCGATTCGAACCTCCACTAATCTTAAAAACGTGAGAAATAATAGCACACACTCAAATATTAATTAATACTTATTTACGAAAAATTCAGAATTACGCGTCGCTAGATATGCAGTACGTGTAGCTTCGGTTGCATAAAAAATCGTTCGTTTCGATTCGTATTTAGTTTGAATGTATAAGCCCTCTTTCTTTAAATAAGTAACATTACAATATACGAGGTTGGTATGATAAATACTTGTGTTAAGGAAGACAATGCAATTTTTTTGTATTTAGTAAATTTATTTCTCGACAATCTCCTTGTAGCTCTTTTCACTTAGTCCGGCGATGTTCTTACTTTTTTAAGTCAACCAAACAATAGTATTTGTCGAACTCAAAATAGGCCGCTGTTTCGGCAATGATCTCTTCATTTGACGTGAACTGCATTCCGCCAAGCCATTTTTTCAAGATTGGAAAGAAAGGGGATCAAATCTAGCGAATATGATGGTTGGGGCAACAATTCGTACCGTAACTGAACTAGTTTCGCTGCCGCAATTGCTGATAAATAGGCCAGGACATTATCATGGTGGTAGAGAACTTTTTTCTTCGCTAGTTGGGGCCTTTTTCTCTTTAGTTCAGCGTCGAACCGGTCCAATAAATCAGCATAGTACTTTGCCCCATGATTGTCTTTCTCTTCTCCAAATAATCGATTAAGATTATACCTTGCGAATCCCAAAAAATCGTCGCCATAACTTTTCAGGCTGATGGAATCGTCTTCGACTTTTGATCAATCGTCAGCAAACGCGATACCCATCTCTCCGATAGCTTTCTCATACTCAGTTGTTCGCTAAGGATGTTTTAAATACGTTTAGTCAAGATGTTTATCATATTAGCAATCTCTCTAATCTTCAGCCGGCGGTCTGCTAACACGATATCATGAACTTTATTAATCATATGGTCCGTAGTCACTGTAATGGCCGCTCCTCATCAAAGACGGATATTCGGCCACGTTTAAATTCATTAAACTAGTATCGATGGTAGCCATCAACTTCTCTTTGATTTCTGCACATGTTTCCTCACCCAAAAAAGAAATCGAATCACTAACCGGTATTGCTCTTTTTCCATGATTCCACAAATACATAAACTTGCCCACTTTCAACAGCTCTCAAAACAACACTACTCGTTGAATCTCGAAATTTTAACAGATATCGACCAATGAATAGTACTCACAGTCGATAATGCAGACTTTAGAACACTACAATTTTTATCGTCCAGTGTCTACTATTAGCTGTAGCCCTTTTTCTATACTGTGTAGGTACCGACCGATAGATTTACAGTCTTCTGAGTATGTAAGAAAAAACCTGCTATGCTGGGTGTGTCACGGGGAATTGCATCGAGTGGTATATGAAAGAGTAAGTACGCATTGGAAAATTCTGAAAACTTGGCAATATACTAAAGCCTATATGTACTATTGAACTGAATTATTTTCAATAATCTGACACTTCCGGTTATAACGGAAGTAATTGTCACCTTTATTATTTTAAATGAATTACTAGTTCAATTGTGGGATATGTTTGATAAAACAACTGTATTACTATTTCTAACCACATAGTTAGAAACCATGCCAACTTGGTATATATAGGTTAGCCATGGCCATTAGGAGATAATCTAGCATTAATGAAATGTCACTTGGTCTTCAACGATAAACAATATCGGTATATAAAGTGATATCAAGATCATAGGATATAAATAATGAACAAATTTATATAATCTTCGTTCATATAATTTAAACATGCCGATATTGTTTATCGTTGAAGACCAAGTGACATTTCATTAATGCTAGATTATCTCCTAATGGCCATGACTAACCTAGCTATACCAAAGTTGGATGATTTTAAAAAACTACGTAAGTTACATTAGTGCAGGAGCTGCGTGTCGATAAAGGGTTGATTCGTGAAAAAATACAGAAGTTTTTTTCTTACTTGTTCTGTATGTTTTTTTGGGTGCTGAATTCAAATTTGAAATTTGCGACCTCAAAAAATTGCCGCATCATTGACAAAATTTTAAAAAATTACCAAAATTTCGCCCATTTTGATGTTTTTCCCTTATTTTTTTTTTAACTTACACGTCAAAAGCTTTTTGATATATCACTGGAAATACATATATTAATAGAAAAATCGCGCGATTTTCTTCAAATTAAGTCAAATTGATTATTAACGAAAATTGCTTAAATTTCAGCACGCTCTAGCGTCTAAACCATTCATCTGACGAAAAAATCGTATAGTACTTTTTAGAAATTTTCTCTAGCTTATATTTGCAGATAGATCACTTCCTTGAAAAATGCACCGTTTTCAGGTTATAAGCAAAAAAATGGACGAAATTTTGGCAATTTTTAAAAATTTTCTGAACGCTGCAGCACTTTTTTGAGGTCGCAAAGTTCAAATTGTAATTCAGCACCCCAAAAACATACAGAACATGTGAGTAAAGAACTTCTGTATTTTTTTCTTGCCAAACGACCTAGCGACTGGACTACACTTCTTATGGCATACATACATGGTGGGTACTTTCTTTATAAGGAAATTACGCTACAATTCACTTTTTCCCAAATACCTTAAAAATGCGTAATGAATATAATATTTTTTTCTGTTTTTTTGTAAGAGCAATTTAATGAGAAAGAGAAAAATAGGTAGTTGTATTTCGTTTTGACACTTTTTTCACTTGAAAGTTTAACCGTAATATTCGGACACGCTGTATAACGTTTTCGAAAAATTCATTCGGTTTCTATCCTATACGGTTGACAGTTCTGCAAAATTTCAATTTTCCAAGTTAAATACCTTCACAGTTATAAATGTTCAGACGAACTCGTCCATCTGTCAACAATTTTCAAAAAATGCAAATATTTCAAATATGGTTAGAAATAGCAACATAGCTGTTTTATCAAACACATTTTAAAATGGAATTAGGAATTCAAGAATGTAATAATACATAGGATGTTCTACTTATTGTTAGTTCTATAAAGTTAACAGCCATTTCCGATTTAACTGGAAGTATAACATTATTGAAAATGTCTTAGTACATGTCAACTTTAGGATACTACTAAATTTACAGAATTTTCCAATGTGTACTCTTTCATATACCGATCGATGTATTCCCTCGTGAGTTACTCTATATATACCCATATATTTTGTCTACAAATTAGTACTTCATAAAAAGATCAAAATGCCGAGAATTACATTGCTCTCCGATTTATAAACAATTTCGGGTTAGGAGGTTTAATTCCTAAGCTTGAAAAGTATTAAGTAATCCCATTAAAGTACTGTTTATATTTGAAAAAGTATTTAATGTTAGTCAATACATTCCTATTCAATGGGTTTGAGAGATGTATACATGTATGTATATACATACGTGGAATAAGATTCCGTTTATTGTAGCAGATTGACGATCGCCAGTATAACATCATTTGCATATGAAAAAAAAAACAGTTGCTATTACTTGCATGCATATCTAGGCATACTTTAATATTGGCTATGTCCAATTCTCATATATGTTATTATTGATATTTAGACGGGTGAGATAATTTTTTTCCCGTAGATCTGTCATAAATTCGAGAGTATCAACTTGATATTCTTTCAGCAGTTTGAGAAAATAAATTAAAAATATAATAAAACTAATAAATTACAGAAAAGTAACCTATTAGATTTTACATTTAATGCGCCCTCTCTATATCAGCGTGCCGCGCAAATAAACCCCGCATGTTCTCTCAAATGAACCGATGCAGTGAAAATTGCTATTTTTTAAACACTAAATTTGTAAATTAAATTACTTTTGAAGACAGCACTTCTAAACACGTCTATTTCTTTACAACAGCCAGAGCTAAAAAGCCTTGATTGCCTTAGCGTTCCTTCACTAATCAGATCTCGATAAATTTGTTAATTTTTAACTAAGGATAATTGCGATACGCTTTCTATTTAAAAATACGTATTATTCTTAACATAAAGTTACATATAACTTCATTTATACAGTGAGGTCCTAAAGTGCTTCCCCAAAGGTTAGTCGACGATTCCATCAGCCGGAAAATTAATGCCGATTTTTTTGGGATTTGCAAGGCATAATCTTAATTGATTATTTGGAGAAAGGAACGACAATCACGGCACAGTACCGCGCTGATTTATTGAATCAATTCGACCATCAATTTTTGGTGTTATCGGTAGCTCAATTGCATTTCCGGTATTATCAAGTGACGTCAACTTTCTTATTCGAAATGGAACACGCTTTTGAAAAGAACTATCAGTGTATACAGCAATAAATGTTTTAGTAATTTCTCATTGTTCTTTTGCAAAGTTGGCCAAGAAAAAGAGCCAAATTGTCTCTTGTGTGGCCAAGTTGATAAAAAGAGCTCGTTGCTAGACAACGTAATCATGACAATTGCCAAAGTGTCAAACTCAATTCTAAAGGCAAAAATTATTTATTGATATTATATCTTGCATTTTTCATATTTTCGTTCTTTTTTCTCAGTATTATTTCCCCTTATTTTTAACTGTTTTGTTAATCCTTAATTAATTATGGTAGGTTTGTTTAAATTTGTCCCTATTGAATAGAGGGTGTGCTCATTTTTCAGTCTCTTATGTTGATTTTACAATAGCCTACACATAAACCATGTAAGGTAAACTTCAAATAATTTTAAAACTGGGTAAAACGCAAAAATTATCACGAGGTAGAATATACTGAATGCTACACTTGTAGAACTGGAAATATTTGAATTTTGCATTTAAGTGGAATAGATAGGATAAAAGCTACATTGCGAACTGCTTTTACAGGAGATAATAGGATTTAAATTATTGGACAATTTGTTATGAAACCGCGACAAACAAGGTGATAATTGTTGGTAGATTTACCGAATATTAAAACTGACCCAGCAATTTTGCATGGTTTGTGAGAAAGTCATCCCAATGGTAACACATAAAAGTCTGAAAAATAACCACATTGTTACCAAAAATTGATAAATTTAAACGAACCTATCATTATTAATAATTTGAACAAAGTACGATAAAGTGCAGAAAACAACGATTAACAAAATAGGTAAAAATAATGGAAAATAATACCGAGGGTAAACAACAAAAATGTAAAAAATACAGGCTGTAGTAACAATAAATAACAAGAATAACTTTCTCTTTTAGAATTGAGATTTGACAGTTTGGCAATTATGATTACGTTGCTTAGCAACAAGCTCTTTAGATCAACTTGGTGACACAAGAAACAATTTGGCGCTTTTCCGGGTGGACTTTGTAAAAACAACAAAAATAGATTACCAAAACATTTATTGCAGCAGGGAATGGGGCGATTCACCGCAAGCGTTTCGCTGTGGCCAATTCGCCCCTGCCATTTCGCCGCCGAAAGTTCTAACGCACAACTAAATTTGCGTTTACGTAATTTTAACCAGCAAATGATAGTTGACACAGATATGCTAAATGTAATTTTATCGTATTAAATATTTGAATAACTTTCAAATGAATTGAAGCTTGTTAGAAAATGCCACACATTTAAATTTCGAAGGTGCAAATATGGTGTTTATGGTTTTTGCAATGGGAATGCTATAGCTGCTGTTGAGAATATCGTCAACGGTTTCCATATCAGAGAAATCCTGGCAAAAACCTATTCATCTGAGTTTTCAATAAACTGTGCAAGACCGGAATGCTTCCTAGTGAAAGAGCTACTCGACAAGGTTTGAAGAACTACAAAATATTTTGCATTTAGTAGAAGAAGATGCAGTGACCAGCTATAATTAGTACTCAATTGGGCATTCCACAAAAAAGAGTAATAAACACACTCCACGAGCAAAGTTTATATCCATCCCATATTTGGCGTATACAGCACCTACAACCGGAAGATTATGTTAATCGTATAGAACTTTGTTGGTGGATAAATAATAATCGTCGTGTTGCATCGCGCATAATTTTTACGGATGAAGTAACATTCACCTGTGACGGCATTACTAATACTCGGAACTCTCATGTATGGTCAGATGAAAATCCTCACGCAACAATTAAAAGTAATTTTCAGCACAAGTTTTTGGTAAACGTGTGATGTGGTATGGCCCACAGTTATTTAATTGACCCTTTCGTTCTGGAGAATCGCCTCACAGAAGAGCACTACTTACATTTTTTTTACAAAATGAATTACCAGGACTACTAGAGGATGTTCCCCTAAACATCAGAATGTAAATGTATTACCAGCATGATGGAGCTCCTGCACATTTCGCTCGTCAGGTCAAGCAACATTTGGACGACCGGTTTCCAGGGCTTTGGATTAGTCCCGGTGGTCCTATTAGTTGGCCTCCAAGATCTTTAGACCTCACCACTAGACTATTGTTTATGGGGTTGGTTGAAAAATGAAGTTTACAAGGTAAAAGTCGACACTTGGTATGCGTTAATTCGATGTATTAGAAATACTGCGGCTGATATTAAAGAAAGACGAAGCAATCAGGAGAGTAACATATAATCTGTAAACGAGAAAACAGTTATTACTGCATTTTCTAACGGTCTGCGAAACGCGGAATTACGAACAATGAGTTAGAAATTATACTGCTTTAAAACATGCAGTTGCTGGGGCGAAAGAAAAATCTAGACTTCAACTAGACTCCGATGTTTTTAATTTTAAATAAAATAAAATTTCACATAGGGGAGAAAATTTTAGAGGCAGAAATAATTTAGCATTCATTTTCAAAATAGACACATCAAACATTTAATCAGCATCAAATTCAAAACTTTTAGCGGAAAGACGCAAGAGGACGAAGACAACATTATCGGGGTCATCAATTTCGTATTAATGATTAATTCTAAATACCAAGGTCGTGCATATTGCACAAATATAAAACTAATAGATCAATCAAGTTCACAAAATAATCAAGAATTCGCTTCCACTAAGTTTTTTAGTGAATCACGGGAATGAAAGTATTTTTTGAAGTGGTATTTTTATTGTAAGATTTAGATTTATGACAAATGAGTTAAAATGAGTTGTTAGTTGACTACTGGAGCATCCGCTAGTATTATTTTTGCAACGTTTAGAAAGTAAATGCATTATAAATGAGTGAGATAGTGTTAAAATAAATGGTATAGGTTGTTATGGTTAAAAAAAGAAGAAAAGAAGGAATTGAATTATAACCTTATTTATCACTAGCGAGCATGAAACAAATACAAAACCGTAAATTTACAATAAGATTTCTCATACAACAAAAGGGTCAATTAACACAGATAAGTTTAACACATTAACACAATTAATTAAAGTGATATAGTGCTCAGAATTGCTATTTGAACGTAGATGTTAGAAGGAGAGGATTCAATGAGTGTAATAATACAACGGCGTTTAAAATGTATTTATTTTTGTTGCTGAAGTCGTGAACGTTCTTCGTATTTCTTCGCCGAGACGACGACCCGGTATTTGAACTCTTGGGTAAGAATTCCAATGTTTATAGGACGCCACTGAATGTTTTGTTTAATTTAGTCGCCTCGCTGGTGGTCGAGAATTCCGTCGGAAACCATTCAGAGCTTTCGGGGGAAAGGAAGCAAGGAGTGTACAAAAGAAATTCAAAATATGTAGCAAAATAGGTTAGCAAATATTTGAACAAACTGTATATTGAATGAAAGAGCACTATTCAAAATATCATTGACAAAATGTTACAAAATGACAATATCTCAGGGTTAAAACAATAACTATAAATATTGACAAAGTTTACAAAGAAATGAATAAAAGCGCCAAAGAAATATTCAAAGATTAATACTGAACAACAAAGTTAATGAAGGGGTGTAGAATTTTGAAAGGATGAATATTAATGGTTTTATTAAATAATAAAGATCAATACTTAGGACAAATTAGGGGAATGGGTTTAGCTAAAATATACACGAATACTACGCATTATAGACGCGGTGATGTCATCCTTCGCAGGTGTTCAGTTTCGTTATATATTGAAATGAGGAATGGGCGTGAAATGAAATGTTTGAAGTATTTTAAATATGAATTTAAGAAAGAGGTAAAGAAGCACTCCAAAAGGTTGTTTCTAGGAACTTTGTTGACGTGTTTTTCTTATGTATTTGAAGGATGTTGTAGGAAAATGAGCTTAGATACTGGACACCAATCACCAATGTACTCTTATACTTTTTCACTTTCAAATCAGTAATGTATGAAATAATACCAGAACGATTTTGTTAATGACGCTGTCATCACGATCTAGCAGCATGCTCATGACCTAGCAAAATAGTTACCTTAGCGACGGATTTTGTGAAGATTGTTTGTTTATATTTGTTGAACAAAATTTCACTGGTAATATTGAAAACTTAAAATAGATGTTAGAACTATCTGCTATGAGAATCAGGTATTTATTTGCCTTGCTAGAGCCAGTAATACAAAAATTGTAAATGATTGTCTTAGAAAATTAAAAATATTTTAAGAAGAGCACAAAGGAAAATATGTTACGTGTTATTCCATTGTCTAAAAATCTCACTAAATGTGTAATCAATAGAAGAAACCAGTTGTTAATGACATAGTGGGTAGGGCTGATATTGCCTAATATCCACATACATAGATACTCGCTTACTAGTTTTTAACTTCAGAATTTTAATCCGATGTTTACATTTTAAGGTGAGGTTTTCGTTGCTACTCCCGGGCGCACTCGAATTGCACAAAGTTTAATCCCAGGAAGATAAGCCTATACTTGAACTGCGCAAGGTAATTAGAAGGGTCACTTAATCCGAGAAGGGTCACTTAATCCGATACACGAACTGCGCAAAGACAATTAACCTTTCCTAGAAGTGCGGTGAATAAAAATTATTCAAAATGTATACGTACAGATGTTAATGTATACAAATTAGAAAACTTCTAGTATAGCAAAAATAGTTTATTATAAAATCTTTACAAAAACTGTTGCGTTAAAATATATGTAGATGTTAAAGTATTCAATTAGAAAAAGTCTAGTATAACAAGAATAATTTATTTTAAAAGCTTTACAAAAACTTGCGTCAAAATATGTATGTATATACGTATACATACATACGAAAGCATATAAACTTGAAAAATTCTATTTTATATGAGCAACACAAAATCTACTCTTGAAATACAATTATTTTGATATTGTTCAAGTTTCTTTTCTAAAAATATTTGGCAGTCCCTTACGTTTTTACGTGGTGTCCGATCAATACAATTAACACTATTAATTTTAATGTACGAAACTGTTTGAAGGTTTATTATGGTGTATATAAAAATATAAATACTAGGATGTGGTGATGGGCAATACGAATTAAATTTACTGTGGAAGTACTCACACGTATTAGTAGTTCTTATATTAGATACGCTATGTGCAGCCCAAATATTTGGTGGAAAACGCGATTCATCATCTATATAGTTTTTAACCAAATAGTCTACGAATGCACCTCCAACTTCTTCAGGGGGCAAAAAAGTTAACCCAAAGAGATGACGCAACCAGTTTCCCGTCTCGGATGTGAAGTCTTGAAACTCCTTGCTCAACTCGACTTGTATTATACCTAATAAATGACGTAAAGTATTAATATTATTTGTAAGAATATATTACATAATATTTTAATAAATATTTTAACTCACCAAGCTTGTGCCAAATGAAATCAACAACCGATGATATTAACTCCCGGAAAACTTTCGGCTATACTTTCCTGAAGTCCAACTTCAAAATCCACCACTATGCTTTTCGGATTTAATTGAAAACCTTCATCGACACATTTGTCTAGGAATTGAAAACATATATCATAGGTCTGCTTCTGTTTATTTTTTAAAAGGAAATATGCAACAGGCACATATGTATTATTTTGAAATGCGTGCAGTGTGAATAATTGTAAATAGAATTTCGTGCAATATTCGAAGGTACCGTCACCATACAAGATGTCACTACCACACATAAATTTAATGTTGCTTTCACAAGTAAAATGATGTGTAAACTCTTATTGTTAATTAACAAAAAATCTTCGCCGATAGTTTTACAAACCATTGCACTCAAAAAATCATGAACTTCATCTGTAGATTTCGGCAGTTTTGGGATAACTTTTCGTTTTTCATTGCCGATATTATTTCTTATACTATACATACATACCGCATTCGTAAGTTCCATAGTAAAGTGAACCGCTAAAATATATAGGCAGTGTTACAACGTTTGCCCACTATAAAAGTATAAAGTGGGGAGCTCGCGAAGCGAATCAAGGACTCTCATAGCGCAAGCGACAACATTATTCGCGATATGCATGGGATTCGCTCTTATAAATGAATCCTTACGTACCCTAGTATATGTAATGGCCTTTATATTAAGAATACTTGCAGCCTCAGGATTTTTTCTAATTTCGGAACGAATGATCTTCAATGGCCTCTCACTGAGCTGTTCGGATGTTTTTTTTTTAATGCTGTTGTTAATTTTTTGCCGTAATAAAACATTGGATGAAACTGCTGCGTGACTGTAGATTCTGATACTTCGCGAAAAAACTGGGTCAAAGCCAAAAGTGTAAATTTTCGCTTTGCATACATCTCCAACAAACTTCACCCGTAGACACCATGTTCCGAAATTTATAATATTTAAAATTTTCACGCATAAACAACACTTTTCCTTTTTCACTAAATATTTTGCTAATGCTTATTAATTTACTCTTTTCGAATTGTTGATGTTATTTCACTTGCCCTTTTTTATATGCAGACGTTTTGTTTGGGGAGTATTTAATATTTACGCCCATTTACTGTACGTATTTTATAAAAGTAAATGTAAACTTCTTTGTAAATATTCTTAGAAATGAAAGTAAAGGGGTCATTAGTGCTGGTCTACGAAAGATTAAATTTTGGGTAGTTCATGTGCATCGCTACTCCCATTTGACATTCCTTTTAGTTTTGCATAAATGTACGGTGGTACCAAGTCTATGATGATTTGTACCAACAAATGAAAAAGAACATTAGAGTTTTAATATTTGTAAGCTGGTGAAACAAATATTATTTTTCTAAAAATTAAACTGTGATGAAAGCTAAAAGAAATACGTAAATCGTGTGCTTCGTGTAGAGAAATCTAAAACATTTTAGATATATGGAGTTCCTCCACCGTTTAAGCAGATCGTTATCACCTTATACATTTTGCGATGAAACAATTGACATAAAAGTCTGCTTCATGAACAATTGCGTTTTATACTAATGTGGGTAAATCAGTTCTCTAACTTAATTGTCTATACATATAGCTCTGACAATTACAAAGTTGACAGTAGTAAGTATACTCACCGGCAAAAAAAACCGGCCACCTAAATACTTTTTGTAAAACTTTTGTTTCGTCAATCACAAATATTGACCCTTTGATTAAAGGAAATCACTTTGAGTATTTACTATATGTAATCATTTGGTTAATTCTTCTTTTAATTTCACTAAGAAATATTTTTTTATTCTGCTAGCTTTATTGACTTAGATTACCACATTAGCCATTCACGCTTTAAACAAAAACTTATTTGCATCATTAGTAATGATGTTGTGCGACGAAATACTAGAAACTATTTCTCTAAAGCTACTCATTATTTATTTCACGCGTTCACAGCGTCAGTACTAAATCGATGCTGTATGCGAGTAATTCTGTGTATATGTAGGCTGTCGTAACTTATTTCGTAATTGTACGCTTATGTTTGCTTTAAAAATGTCGCAGTTAAGTACGTCGCGAAAACGACCAATGGCAGACACAGTTAAAAACTTTATAGTGGACCTGCCGGACTTAATTTTTGATGGCGCTAAAATTCAATGTCTAGTTTGTAAAATCCCTTTAATGTGTTAGTCCAGAAGCCATTGTCAACGTCACATCGAAAGCAAACAGCATTCTTCTGCAAAAAGTGGCATACGAAACCAAGAAAAATGTACATTTGATTTATGTGTTACTCTTGTTTAATGTAATCTATCGTTTCATTTACTAGACAAAGAAGCATTTGTCTTCTTCTGGAATAAATATGCGGACTGTAAATTACCTAGTCGGACATCGATACGAAATGTAGTGCCATTTGCTCGTGAGCATATAGAAAAAAGAATGAAAACGGAATTGAAAGAAAAAAAACTGTGGTTGTGTGTGGACGAAACAACAGATCATCAAAAACGTTCTGTGGTTAATGTAATGGTACGTACAATGGAACCACATCGACCGTCATTCTCCTTACTTCCTTCCAAAAGAGTTATAAATTGTACTGCAGATGAGATTTTAAAGGTGGTGTTGAACTCATTGAACAAATTTGAAGTTTCAACTAAGCAACTTTTAATGTTTATGAGTGATGGTGCCGCAAACATGCGTTCTTTGTGCCGATCTCTCAAAGAACACAGTGGTAATTTCTTACATGTAACGTGTAAAATCCATACTCTAAATCTTGCGGCACAAACAATTCCTACATGTTTTCCACTAGTAAATGCATTGGTTGCTAGTACAAAGGCAATGTTTCTAAAGTCCTAGAAACGTACCCGACTATTTCACAAACTGTGTCCTGATTTACCTAAACCACCACAGCCGATTGTTACACGTTGGAGAACATGGTTGCAGGCTGCGTTTTACTACAACAAATATTTTGATCAAGTAGAGAAGGTAGTTTTAAAATTCAATCCGACAGAAGCTACAGCAATCAAGAAAAGCCAGGAAATATTTCAAGATAGTCAGGTTAAAAGAGATTTACAAACTATTCACAACAATTACTTTGGACTAGCGGAGGGAATAGAAAAATTACGAAATGTTTCGATGTCGCTAGTGGATTCTGTTCAAATTGTGAATGATGTTCACGCACAGTTATGCGCTGTAGAAGGCGAAACAAATTGGTGTGTAATACGAAAATTTGAAAGTGTTTTAGAGAAAGACTTCGATTTTCTTAGATTAAGACAAATTTGTGAAGGTGCGCGTGAAGTTGTTTCAAAGATTATTTTAAATATGCAAATATAACATCGCTAGATGTCGAACGGTCGTTTTCGGCATTAAAAAATTCCGCACGTCGTACTCATTTGACTGAAACAGCTGTGGAAACATATCTAATTATTCAAATATTTAACGGATGTTACTCAGTTTGTGATTTCACGGAAGACTTTTAAAACGGTAAGTGTTTCAGTACATTTTATAATTTATTTCTTTTATGCGCTCGCCACGCCTCTGGCTGTTACCGCATATTTGCCCAGGTTAATCATTACTCTCAAATATGTCAAACGTAATTTGATGTTTGAATCTTGATTGATTTAAGCAAGATTTAACTGTCAGATGTAATTCTAACCAACATAAAAAATAAGTTTAAAAACATGGCCTTCTCGATTACGTTTTTTTATAATCATATTGTATGTTTTCAATGTATATCGAAATTAACGCTGATTATTGCCTACAATTTAGTGTACCGTTTGAAACTGCTCTAATTATAAGATTTGTAAACACACATATTATTTAGTGGTTTTACTACATACTTTTCTTATCTAATAAATTTTTCTTCGGAGTGATGAAAATGAAATGAGAGAGAATATTTGAATGAATTTTACGTATGTAAAGTAATGTGCGCTCCCCCAAAATCAAAAATGTTTTGGATGTTCCGTTTGAAATAAGTGCGTTGATATTAGTGATGTTACGAGTTGAATATTTCATTGAATTGAGTAACTTGAATAATAATAACATCCTAATAATATCTATTCACAACTCGGATTCGTTGGTGCGATATCAACAATTATCGAGTAAACTCGAATTCGATCGATTTCGTTTGGAATATTATAATTTCGAGTTAATCGATAAATTTAAGACGATTTCGGAGTGTCTAAACATAAATATATCAGATCTGATTTTTAATTTGTTTTTTTTTTAGTAAATTACGAGGGGAGTTTTTTATGTTACCTAAGGCGTCCTCCTTTTACGAAATAACTAAGTGATTATAAACTGAAATGATTTGCAAGTGATTACAATCTGAACTTGTTCAGTATTTTAGCAATTGCACCGAAACTGAATATTTGTAAATGGAACGCTAGGTGACTATATGGTGATTTTGAATCAATAAATATTCAGTAAATAGGGTAAAAGGAGCACACCTCTCTACTTGCTATGAAAATAATTTTCTTATGTCAAGTTTCTATGACATTTTAGGTATCATTTCCAAGTTTGGTTCCAATCGCTTAACATTTATATATCAGTCTCATTTATATATCAGTTTAAAGAAGCGTGATGAAATTTTTATCGAAAGAAGGTAGTAGCCCGAAGAAAATCCATGACAGAATGGTGGAAGTCCCATTTCCAAGTCAAATATTGGTGAAAGCAGTTCAAGTGGGGCAGGGAACTCATTCATGATGATCCAAAGTGTGGAAGACCTCTGGAAGCACGAACTGAAGAAATCATCAACAAAGTTGAAGATTTGGTGTTGACTGACCACCGAATAAAAGTTTCAGTTATTGCCAGAGAAATAGGAAAATCAGAAACGAGTGTTTTTAAAATTCTACACGAAGAGGGAATGAGCAAAGTGTCGACACGATGGATTCCCAGGCTGTTCAGTCCCGAACAAAAACTGTGTAGACGACAAATATGCTAGGAGAATTTGACTGCTTTATCCCAAGATGAAGACTTCTTCTAAAGAATTACAACCGGGGATGAGACCTGGGTAAACTACTGGGACCCTCCCACGAAACAAGAGTCCATTCAATAGATCCATAAGGGCTCTCTACCACCCCAAGAAAGCGCAATTTTCTGCGGGGAAAGTGGTGGCCACAGACCTACAAAGGGGACTACAATAACGAGAAATGTCAAAGGCACAATTAGGAACTTGAAAGTGGCTATACGCGAAACAAGATCCCAGAAAACTCTGCTTCTGCACGACAACTGCAGGGTGCATAAAGCACGAATTGTTCAAGCAGTAGTCAATGAATGTGGCTTTGAGGAATTACAACATCGACCTTACAGTTCCGACCTCGCCCCCTATGACTTATCTTTTTCCAAAACTCAAAAAACACTTGAGAGGACGTCGCTTTTTATCGAATGATTACTTGGAAAACGTTGTAGAGTTGCATTTTGCAGAATTACCAAAAGATTTTTTTCGAATGCATAACGTTATTAGAAAAACGTTGGCATAAGTGAGTCAGTGCTAATGGTTCTTACGTTGAAAAATAACATTTTATTTGTTCTCTAACTCATTGCTTTCATAACTAGGTAAATAACATAAGAAACTCCCTTCGTATTAGTTATAAAATCTATATTACAATTAACAAAAGGAAATACAGTAGTCTCCGGATATAACGAACTGCAAGGGACCGAGAAATTCAGTTCGTTATATGCGGAGCTTGTAATAAACAAAACGGATGAAATACATTTGACAAATTAGTCATAACTACATCATTCAAACAATATTTATCTACATAAGAGTACAAATTTTGAGAAATACTCTATATATATATTTTAATATTACATATATTAGTCACTGATTAAAAAAGTAATGTAATTTTTGACTGTTTCAATTTCGCGCCAGCGCAAATTTGTTCAATATTATCCTCAATGTTGGCGAATATATCCAAAGCATCTTTAGGGGTATTATGAGACTGTAAAAAGTAGCGAAGCTTCCTAACACATTGCAGCGCTTCTTGATTAGTAGGGATTGGCATATCTTACTTACTTTGATCCATACGGTTAAAATTTGTTGCATCCAGTAAATTTATAAACCTAGATTTACCTTCGTCAATTGAATTGATTAAGTTTATAAACAAAAAATTTCGATAGGAGCTTTTGAATGCTTGTATTATTCCCTGGTCCATAGGCTGAAGCTTGGAGCTAGTGTTTGGTGGCATAAACACTAATTTAATTTAAACCTTTCACTGGAGGATGTGCAGAGCAGTTGTCAACCAATAGAATAATTTTTCTATTCCTCAGTAATATCTCTTCATCACACAGTCTCAGTTCTTCTATAAGCAAATCGCCAGTCATCCATGCTTTTTTATTTGATTTATAATTCACAGGAATTTGTTTGATGTGCTTGAAACATTGCGGATTTTGTGACTTACCTATCACTAGCAATTTTCTTTTTTCACTTCCCGTTAAATTAGCTCACAGAAATAAGGTTAATCTATCTTTTGAAAGCTTATGTATTTCCTCTCTTTTAAAAAATAATTGTCTTAATGTGCAGATACATCAAAAATATAGAATACAAACATTCGATTCGTCATAACCGGGTTCGCAATAGAAGGTATTTTTTAATATTATCTTTATGGAAAACATAACGGGACCCTCGGTTTTGTAAATGTAATAAGCTTGGATACATATAATATACTCTTAAGTGGTAAACACTTAATCCTACTGAAATTAAAAATTTGGTATATTAATATCCGATATCTCCCATTCCGCGGAAAATATAAAAAACAAATTATATAAGGTAATTGAATAAAACGCACCACATGTACCTTAAACTTGAACAAATATTCAAAAAGTTCGTAGAATATGTCTAGACGTAGATTTTCACGGCGAAAACGTGTAGTTGGCGGTTTCCGGGTCACCGGCCGTGTGTCGATTGTTGAGTTCTGTGAAGGATTGTTTGGACGAGCTTTCGGCAGTCTCGCTGCTGCCATCATCAGGTCGCTGTTGTTGTTTTACTCATACTGCGAGTGACCCTTCTGTGCGCCTGTATTTGTAATGGTCTATGTTAGCTAGAATCTTGCTATCGAAATCTATTTTATATCCCGTGTCTCTGAAGTGTTGGTAAAGGGAGGACGTTGATTCCTTCCGCGTAATGGAGTTTTTGTGTTCTTTCCTTCTAACGCTTATACGTCTGTTGGACTGACCCACATATGTTTTTTGGCAGGATCCGCGTGGAATTTCGTAGACTCCTTGTTGTTCTAACTCGATTTCATCCTTGGGGTTCCTTAATGCTTGCGCGATTTTTTTGTGTGTTGTGAATACTGTTTTTACGTTGTGTCGTTTGAGAATGTGACTTATCCTGTCTGTCGTGCCTTTTATGTAGGGTAGAATTGATGTGTGTGGAGTGTCCTTTGTTTTTGTGTTATTCTTCTTTTTGGTCGCCCGTATTATTTGTTTGGATGTGTAGCCGTTCTGTTCTAATGCATCATTCAGTGTTCTCTGTTCTTGTTTTGTGTGTAATCGCGCGGATCAAAGTTTTAGTGTTCGAATCGCTCCATTTAGCTGCGCTGGGTGGTGGTGTGAGTTTTTTTTGCAGTATGCGGTGTGTCCTAGGCTGCCGTCTGTTTTCTTGAGAACCAGGACATTTAGGAATGGCAATGTGCCATTCTCCTCCATTTCTATTGTGAAGTTGATGCTGTTGTGTATGTTGTTCAAGTGAGTTAAGAATTGCTGTAGTTCTTCTTCTCCGTGGGGCCAGATGACGAAGGTGTCATCGACGTATCTCGACCATAACTTCGGTTTCCGTGCTGCGGTTTCTAGTACTTCCGTTTCTACATGAAGAGGTCCCCCAAGACAGGGGATAGAGGTGAGCCCATGGGTGCACGAGGTGAGCCCATGGGTGCACCTTCTGTTTGTCTGTACCGCTGGCCTTCGTAAAGAAGGGTCACGACAGCCACCTAATGATGGCAGCAGCGAGGCTGCCGAAAGCTCGTCCAAACAGTCCTTCACAGGACTCGACAATCGACACACGGCGGGAGACCTGGAAACCGCTGGAGTTTTTTGCATCCCTTAGATATAATACTATCAATTAATTATTTTTTATAAATGTGTGTGTAGCAGTTCTTGGTATTACTTAGCGCTCATTATAGGAAGAATTAATCAAAATAATTCCTAAAACCTGCGAATTGGCTCATTCTGCCGTAAAGAATGAGCCCGACTCCTCACGACTCGGGCCGGTTAAACCAGGCATAAATGAAACCGAGTTGCGAGTTCGATTCGATTTAAAGTTAGCCCGGCTCGGTTCGATTAAACCCCGAGTAGATTAAAACGAGTCCAACTGGAATGGAAATTAGAAGTCACTCGAATTGCGAGTTGGATGTTCAACTCGACTCGTTACATCACTAGTTGATATTAACTTCCGATATTAAATTCGTGTAATCAATAGCTACTGGGCGCCACCTAACCTGTACAATATAAAAAGTATATATTTTATAGAAAGTTATTTTTCTTTTTGCTTTTTTGCTCTTTGTATTAACTGTGTCTTAATTGTAGTTTATTGAAAAGTCTGTGTTTACTAAATTCGACCTGCTTCGTAAGAGGAGTGAAGAACAAAGAACTTTCAATTTCATGAGCGGATAGAATGGTATTATTCGAATTTTACCAACTATAACAGCAGTGTGAAATTAAAACCATTTTTTATCTCAGCTGCGAACGTGGATGATTAGATTAATTTTATTTTCAACTACAATGTTAACAGATTAAACTTACGATTAAAAATAGAAACTACTACTTGTCTTCGGTTTCTTTTTTAACTAAAATAAATATGCAATAATTAAGTATGTTCATTGTTTTGTATTTATTTAAATTTGGAAAATTACATAAAGTGAACAAGGAAGAATTTAAAGGAAATAAACGTTTTAATAACGCTATTGAGCGATATTGATAAATGTTTTCGGAAAGATATTTTATAAGCAACATGTAATATCAGCTGGTGCATACATGTACAGGTCTCGCGTTGTAGGATGGCTAGTTCCGGCGCTGTTCGAAGGTACTGTCGGACATCGTTAGGGAAAATTCAAGTTTCAATGCAACATGTAGTAGTTATTTTTTAAATTATGTTAGCATAATATTAATAAAAAACGACTATAAAATAAAGTCTTGTATTTCCACCGCGCACCTGAAGCGTTCGCCATCCTATAACGCACAAACTGTATATACCTATGATATAATACATACATACGTATGTATGTAACATATATTTCTCCGAAGAAAAGAATACTTGTTCAATAATCGATAGAGAGTAGAATATCGGTCGGCGTACGTACACCGATCAATACCAATGACGACATGCGTTCTATTGAAAATGACGTTAAGTAATTGAGTATCCTGTCTGTGTATACAGCGGGTTCCATTGGGAATTGCAACTATTGATACATGGAAAATTATTATTGGAAAAAACTTGAAAATTCGGTAAATTATTAACAGCGGTGGGGCTAAGTCATTTAAAATGTTTTACAATCTCTGTCGCCGCCAATTATACCGGATGTTGATACCAACGTGCCTATTTTGTTCTCCATTTAAATTACGAAAGCTTTACCAATCAAATTCGTCCGTTGGCTTATGTTCCCATTGATTCAAGACAACTTTCATCAATATTCCCTATACCTATTTATCTTAGATTTTGAGATAATTAACCTAGTTTGAGATTTTTACGAAATATCGTTGTTATTTTAGCAGCCGATAGCTAAAACACCTTACACGCTAGGGTGGTGATTCAAATTTTATTCGATTGAGTATTTATTGGAGTTTTAGGCAATATATCTAAAAATTCTTTATATCAACTGGAGTCTACAAGATGGCCATTGAAATCGTTGCCATCTTCGATTCATGCTATTCCAATTTTCTTAAATGAAACACTCGGTATATATTTACAAAATATAATAGAGATGCTCTTCTAGAATCTTTTTTGTAAACATTTCCCTATACCTAAAATACGGATAAGTTTTTCGTTTAAAAACTTAGGGTGCTGTGAGGAAATACTGTAAACTTTTCTTTCGCCAAAGATGTTCAATAAAGCAAATATGTAAACGTTATTTTTTTAGTACAATTTCATCTACTCGAAGTAACCATCATTTTCCTACATACATTTTCTAGTAAGTTAACCAGCACGGATAAAAAATAAATAGCGAAAATAAGTAGATAAATGTTAATTAAAGTTCAACACAAGAGGAACAGATTTATTTAGCATCGCACACTAATTGTAAGTTGTTTCAGCAATAAGAAATATAATAAGAACATACTCAAAGTTGTTTAAAAAATGTCGCAATTTAGCTAAATGGAAATATTTATGAAGAAACTTCCGAATGAATAAATTTCTTAAGGCAATGCATAACATTACACAAAATAATACTACCGAGATGTTAGTAAGTATTCAATATATACAAGGAATCGCATTACAGTTGGTATGAAGCAAAATGGTGTTCACTTCAAATAGACGTGAAATTGTATTCATAAATTAAATTTTGCATTTTATTTTTAATGAATATTTTTAGAAAAACATAAGTTTATAGTATTTCGGCATTCTATGAATTTTAGCAAAAGACTTATCCGCATAGCTTCATATTTAATTTACTCAAGAACGACATATTTTAGGTATAGGGAAATGTTTACAAAAGAGATTCTAGAAGAGCTTCTCTATTATATTTTGTAGAAATATGGAGGGTGTTCCATTAAAAAAAAGGAAATAGCATGAATCAAACATGGTAACGATTTCGATGGCCATCTTGTAGACTCCAGTTGATGTAAAACACTTTTCGATATATTGTCTGAAACTCTAAAAACTACACAATCGAATAAAATTTGAATCACCACCCTAGCGTATAAGTCGTTTTAGATATCGGTCGCTAAAGAAACAACATTTCGTAAAAATCTCAAAGTATGTCAATTATCTCAAGAACTAAAATAGAAAGGTATAGGGAATATTGCTGAAAGTTGCCATGAATTCAGGAGAGGTATCTAAAGTCGGTGTTCCATTTAAAAAACCAAACTTGTACCGTGCGCAACGGAAACTGAACATCCTGTATACTTGAATACAATTTTGTGTTCTGCAGCATGTCTCCGAATATTTTTTATTTCAACATTTTTTCTCTAAATTGCTCAGGAAAAGAATTATCTTCGGTCCACTCACTAGGTGGACACGCTGTATATTATTAAGGCAGCTAACATGCGTTATTTGCCGTCTCCCAAATAGCGACTGTTTGTTATGTAGCAAACATCTAGTAGTGTGGATCGAGGAATTTCTGCGAATATTTGGTATTCCCCAATTTTTGTTATTTGGGATACGGCAAATAACGCATGTACTACCTTATAATTAGAGTTGCTCAGTTTGCGCCAATAGCCAGTGGCGGGCGCATAAAAGTTTACATAAAATAAATGGTCAGAAATAAAATATAATACGTGCTCAAACACTGTGGTACCGTCTTAAGAGGCTTTCGTAAAATCACAAAGTGAAGAATGTCTGTTAAATACTTGCAACGTTAGATATGTTTCCACAGTTGTTTCGGCAAACCGAGTGCGGCGTGAGGAAACAGTGTGTTTATATGTAGAAAACGAACGTTCTACATCTAGTGACGTTATATTTGCGTAATTAAAATAACCTTTGGAACAATTTAACGGTTCTGTTGACGCACCTTCACACATTTGTCTTAATGTGCCAAAATCAGAATCTTTCTCTAAAACACTTTCAAACATTTCTAGAACACAAACATTTTTTGCGTCTTCTACCGCGCATAGCTGTGCGTGAACATGTTGCACTGTTTGCACAGATTCCACTAACGACACCGAAGGATTTTGTAATTTTTCTATTGCCTCCACTAGTCCGAAGTAATTGTTCTGAATAGTTTTTAAATCCGTTTTAATCTGACTATCTTGAAATTTCGACTGGCTTTCCTTGATAGCCGCAGCTTCCTTTGGATGGGATTGTAAAACCACGTTCTTAATATTCTCAAAATATTTATAATAATAAAACCGGCCTCTAACCATGTTCCCCAAACGTGTAAGAATAGGTTCTGGTGGCTCAGGCATACGGGGGCACAGTTTGTGAAATTCGCGAATACGTTTTTGGGATTTGAGAAACACTGCTTTTGTATGCGCTATTAAATCGTCTAACTCAGGATAACATTTTCAAATACTATCTTCCACATGACTGAAAGCATGAATTTTAGACGTAATATGTAACAAGTTAGGACAATGTCTTTTAAGACACCGGCCTACAGAAAGCATATTTGCGGCACCATCACTCATAAACATCAACAGTTGGTTTGTTGAAAGTTCAAACTTTTCCAATGTATTTAACACTAACTTTGAAATTATTTCGACAGTACATTGTTGTACTCGTCTGGAAGAATAGAATTGAAGGTGACGATTGATGTGGTTCCATTGTACGTGCCATTACATTAACCACAGAATGTTTTTTACGGTCTGTTGTTTCGTCCACACATAACCACAGTTTTTTATCTTTCAACACCAATTTAATTCTCTTTTCAACATGTTCACGAGCAGATGGCACAATTCTTTGTAACGATGCCCGGCTTGGTAATTTGCAACACGTAAATTAAATTTACATTTGTCATAATGTCGTGTGCAATTTTTTTTTAAGAATGCTGTTTACTATTTACGTGACGTAGACAATCCCTTTTGGACCAACACATTAAAGGAATATTACAAACTACACATTGAATTTTAACACCATCATAATTTAGGTCAGGCATTTCTACTATAAATTCTGTAACGTTGTCCAACATTGGTCGTTTTCGCGACGTAGGCAACATTTGTATCGAACCTCCGCCACTGCCCGTTGGCGCTAGTAAGCAACTCTACTTATAATAACTACCTTTAGAACTAGATTCTTAAAGCAAAGTGGAACGTTATCGAACATTAGTCTTTTGTAACACTGTACCTATATATGTCATCTTATCTTGGACAACACTTATAGGTAGATGTATTACTAATTGACCTACTTTTGAGACACTGCGTTTAATATATGGTAAGTCCATTTTATTTTTACTACTATTTTATATAATAGAATTGATTCAATTACAGGCAGAGAAATGGTTTCTTGCATCATGAAAATAGATTTTCTTGCAAAAATCAGTCTCTATTCAAGAAAATATTTTTATTTCAAGACAATAAAAATGTATAATATAAGAAAATAATCTTTTTGAAATTTTATTTGGATTAAATAAATATTTTCTTAGGGTTAGAAAATCCAAGACAGAAAAATGTTTCTTCCAAGTAAATCATTTAGTTTTAAGTTAAGAAAATCATATTAAAGGTAGGAACGAAAAAATGCTCCAGATCTCACAAAGTTCTATTGAGAAATTAGGCGACCAGTTTTGTATTCAAAGAACACATCAAGCCAGCTACAAGGATATCCAATAAAAGAAAAATTACAATAATGGAAAAAAAACATCTAAAGTTAATGGTTAAAATTAGGAGTAAGTGAATGAGCCAATGAAAAAGTTTTTTTTTTATAGGTTACGGTATAATTAAATTATTCCTTTAATAATGTAATTAAATGAAGATTATTTTTATGTAGTTTAATAATTAATGAGTTAGTATTTAAGTTTATTTATCCATTTTATTATTATTATTATTTATTATATATAAAAAAAACTAGTTAAATTAGTACATGTGGTAAATAATAATAAAAAGAAAAAAACATTACATTAACCGATATCTTTTGAAAATGTTTATGAAATGTCGTACGTTAAAAGTTATATCATTGCATGGGTTTTTTTGAAGATTAGTGGCATAAACTGAGAGATGTAAGAGCAATGTGGCAGCAGCAAGAAGCTTTAATGCTTTTCCCTTCTCATATTATTTTTGCCGGTAGTGATTCTATCAATACCAGGAGCTATTTATTAGGATTAATTTTGGTTATTGTTTATAGGCACATTTTTCATGTGTACTCCTACATTAAGTTCGTTTTTGTTTGAACATTATTCAGTAGATAACCTCTACGTTAGCCTTTTTAAAATCGCAAGCAATGTAAATAATTTACTGCATTATGTGCGGATATGTTGTACTGTTTTAAACAAGGTAAGCTCAATTAATAATGTGCATATAAATAATATGAGTTTCAAGAATTCCAAGTAAAAAATGCTTTATTTTAAGAAAATGAAACTATCGATTTATGAGCGAAACCTAAACGCTTTCTGTAATTGAGAAAACTATTTACTACCCTTAAGAAAATATTGTTTTGCGTTATAATGACCATTTACTTATACTAAGAACCGCTTTCTTCAAATTTTCTGCAAGATTTTTTTGAATCAAGTAAACAAATTTCTTAAACAAAGAAATACAGTTATTTCATTACAAGTGTATACTTCTCTTAAGCGGAGAAAGAAACACTGAGAAAATATTTTTTTTTAAATTTAAAACAGTTATTGTATTTCTGATAATTGCAACAATAATTGTCTTGAATTAAGGCGGACAGCTTTGATACACATCAATGTTTCTTTGCATGTATCGTTAGACTTTGATTTCGTAGATGATAATAATAAATATAACAGGAAAGACTTGAGATACAAAATATTAAATATTCACCATTGTTTTTGCGAACTGAATAAAAATAATGTAACAGAACCTACGATAGTTATTTTCCTCAGTTTTGTAACTGGGTGGTTGACAAATCGAAATATTCATGGCATTCATTATGCTGTTGGCCTTGGTGTTCTACACCGAGGCAGCCGTCAATTAGACAGTTCATGGAATTCAATTCCATATAAGAAACTTTTCTATTTTTTTATTGGATTTAACTAACAAATATTAACATGACCGAACTTTTACTGTAAGGATAACATTGGAGCGGTGAAAACATAGTCAATGCCTAGTAAACCAATAGTAAAATGGCAATGTAAGATAAAACGTTTATAACATTTTCTTTAAATGGGTGATCATTAGACATTTTACTTGATAATTCATTTTCTATGAACAATATTCCTAAAGTCGATAATCGGGCATTTGTCAGGAAATTCCTCATATAATTTTAATTTGCTTAAGCGTGGTCATACTTCTTTTATTACTTGCAATTGTAGCATATATTGCGAGGTCTAATTATAGGAGGTTTGTGATTTCTCGGTAGACATCATTCAATTCGTAAGCAGTGAGGTAATAAGCGTTCTTTGGCTATCGGAAAACGCTAACTTTTCCAATTTATCGCGGGGAATATTTTTACTATACTCTGCTTTTTGATTGTATTATAAAATAAAAAGGATGGCAAGGCGACGTAGAAGCAAAAATACAAGAAATGCAATAAGTAAAGCCGTTAAAGAATAATAAAGAAATGCACTTAAAATAGGTAGGATATTATGAAATACTAAAATAAAATCACAATAAACCCCAGGTTATAGCGTAGGTATTAAAAAAAAATAAAAAAACATTTTATTCTACTAGGAAATGATAGATATTGCTTTGTTTGATCTAAAGTCAGATTGTAGTACTCTATCTACGCAAGGTATCTTGCGTATAAATTACCAAGTAGATATTTTTTAGTTTGAATTTGAAGAGACAAAGTATTCTCTTTTTTTTTGTTCTTGAAACTGAATACTAAACAATACGTCATCTTTGCGGTTCTACTACACCAGGTAGGTACCTGATAATTAGTAGCGGTGGTTTATAACGTAAACAGGAGGGCGCGAACAGCGATTCAAGCCTCTCGTGTATATTATGTACAATGGCACAAAAGTAAACCTGGACGACACACAGTAAACCTGTTCAAAAAGGAGTCTTGTTTATACTGCGAATACCACCTCGTCGCTTGCTAGTCATCCAAGTTTACTTTTGTCTCATCATACATTGTACTATTTGACGGAAATACACGAGGAAATAGAACCGTTGTCCGCGCCCTCCCCATTACGTTATCACCCGCCGCTACTGCTGATAACGCTAAATGAGGTCATTACCAGTGAACGGCGAAATTGTAAGGGGTATGACTCAGAGCCACGCATGGTAAACATGATACAGAGACGCACTAAGTGTATGTTGTATATTTCAGAGGCTAAGTTTTTATAAATGTATTTAAACGAAATTAAAAGAGAGGAATTAGTCATTACAACAAGAGGCTTTTCTATATTTTCTGCAGTAAAACGGCATCTTTTTGAAGTTAGTACGTCTTCCAGTATCGAAAACGCTCTTTCAACTTCACAACTTGTACGAGGAGTAAAATTAAACCTTGATATAAGAAAGTTATATTTTATACATATACAGTGGTACCTCGATTTACGATAGTATCTTATTACGGAATTTTCGGGTTACGGAAGAAAATTTGGATGAATTTTTGTTTCCAAAACTGAAAGTTACTCCCGGACACGAAATGCAGCTTAGTACTTTTACTGATTCGGCAGAATTTCCGCGCAACTCGTCTACATGCTAGAAATGGATTGTTGTATACAATCTAATGCGATGGTTTGTGTGGTTAATTTCCCACTATTCCACCGCTTCGCATCTGACTTGAATTCATAGTTAATATTATTCTTACTTTATCCGAAGATTCTTTTATTTTTGAGAAAAAGCTTTTTCAAAGAACAAAGCCGGAAGTTCTCCGGTTAAACAATTTCTTATCTGTCGCGTGGCTAATTTTGTAGTATATATGAAAAAGCCACCTCAATCTCACTGTCTTCCATACGCCAGAATGAATCCCTTATTAAAAGTAGTGTATGTAAGTGAAGTTATTTCGGTTTTCGAAGTATTGTATTGTAATGTTAATCATTTGAGGAGAAAGCTCGACGTGAATACTACGACTGCATACCATTCACTGATTTCTCGATCTTGAAATAATCATCGCGTACATCACATGCTCTGCATACGGCTCTGCTGCGGCTGACGTCATCCCATATAATTTTGCCGTTATCTGGTCATTACGCTTATAATTAGTGTACGGTTTTTGTATACGATATAGCAGACATTTTTTTAAATACGGAGAATGTATACGCTTGCGCATTCTAATTCCAAAACTGCGGCATATATCCATGGATAAAACCAATCTCAGATGCATACGTGTAACCTCTATTTAACGGACACTCGAGGGAGTTAGAAAGTGTCGGCTATTTCGAGGTTTCCATTATGTAGAGTTTTAATAATATTAAAAAAAAAATAAATCGAAAGAGGAATTTAATTCATTTAACATTATTGATAAGTGTTCTGCATTTATCATTTTTGAATGAAAAGGTTATTGTTGGCAGCACTCTAAAAAGCAAAACCGGTTTCATTTGAATTATAATCTCATGGGCTATAATCTGTCATTGATAACTGGCAATCTATTTTTCCAATTAGTTGCCAAATTACTATCTACAGTTGCGCTTTCGCCACATATGTTCTTGAATGTAAGATTATGTCTCCTAAGAAGTTTTCAAGCCAGCTATTTGATGCTTCGAATTCCTTAATGTTCAATAAGGTGGCCGCCTCTAAAACTTACTCTTTTATAACCCACTTAATGGGATGCTTAAAGATAGATAAGTTAAAAGGTTAGTTCTGGTGCAATGCTATCGATATCTTAACAGAAAATATTATTTAATTAAAATTAATGTAGCCGTACACTTAGAAAGTGTCGATACTGTACGTATATATACCTTTATTCCGAACATTACAAAACCAGTAATAAATAACTTCATTAATTGCTTCATTTCCAGTTTCTGGGATTTATCAACACCAAATTTACCAGCCAATAATCTAACGGAAAATCTGGATTTTGCAACGTACTTTATACATTTTATATATTTTTTTTTCACGATACTTTACATACAATAAGGATAGTCACTGCTTTTTACTTTAATAATTTTTTGTAACTTGTTACTCTTACTTGTTTTTTGTACTCGTTTTGTAATTTGTTTAATTAATTACTTGTCCAGTAATTGGAATTTTCTCTGTTGGGCAATAAAGCTTATTATTATTATTATTATTATTATTATACCTTATAATTTTAAATGGTAAAAAAGGTTTCTTTAAAGCTTGTCTCATAAAACAAAAATGTTATGAGCAAAATATGGGCTTAAATATTAGTTTGTTGACCGCTGTTATTTTGAAGACAGTAAATATACGTTGGAAGATATTTTAAATACGTTACTGAATCAATTTTCTCGGAAATACAGTACCAAATTTGAATTGAACACAAGAGGACAAAAGCAGTTTGAATGTTAGGTTATTTCACTACTTTTAATTCTCATTTTATTGTATTCTCAGGCTCAAAAAAATAGGTAATATCAGCTTTGAGAAATATAAGGCTCATTAATATAATTATCTTATGGCTTTCATTATTTAGGAATAGCCAGATTTTTTAGTAAGAGTATAAAAAATATTGCAAGTAGCAGGGTAACATATAATTGTAATAAAGCTTATTAAAATCGTGATAAAGCGTATTAAAATAACATTTATTCTCTATTTGTATTATCTATTTTTTTTAGAGTGTACGTGTTGATGGGAAGAGTAAACAATATTATACAAAATCTGACAAAAATCTACTCTATTTTGTATAAATTTGTTAATAAATGAAAATTAGGTAAAAATAATCGGTTGACACGTTGCTTTATCAGAAGACACCTAAAATCCTTGACAGAATCTAGTTACAAAGAAATAGAGCACGTATACATTTTTTGCGGATGCCACGAGATAAAAAGAAAATGACTCACTGCATCAGAAGATTATAGGTTTTCATTATTTGTACATCGTTTTATTTGTTACATTTGTTCATACTGACGATAAACAGATGATCCTTGGAAAGTGTAAGCGATATTATATACTGCGTTCACGACGAAAGGAATAAATTCAAAAAAGTTCTAACAACTTCTAGTGAGTAAAAATACTCTGACACGCCAATTTAAAATTTTGGTTTGCCATTTTTGGACCTACACTACAACGTGGTGTCACTTCTGGTTTGAGCTGAAATGGCAACAAGTCTATTATTTTAGTTTTTAAACTATCGGGCCGGCAAGAAAGTAATGTCGGTTTTGTAGTGTGAATAAAACTCATTTCTTTTATACAAAGAATAAACTTTAATCAATTATACACTTTCCATTTTGTTCAATGACCTTTTGCCATCTTTCTTGCAGATTCATGACTACGCGTTCATAGAAATATTGGTCCTTCTCAGCAAAAAAATTAACCAACTGCGATTAAGGTCATCATCATTTGTGAAAGCTTTACTATCCAATGAGTTTTGCAAACTTCGAAATAAATGGTAATCCGATGCGACATTACGTGACAATAAACATCTGAATCGATCGTCTGGTTTCTTGGGAGCAGCTCAAAATACACAACACCATTGTAATTCCACCAAATTGACAGCGTGACCTTTTTTCTATGCAATTTAGCTTTAGATGTGGTTTGTGCTGGTTCATCACGCTTGGACCATGATCGTTTTCGAATAATGTTACTGCAGGTGACCCATTTTTCATCACCAGTGATGATTCTTTTCAAAAAAAGGTTGTGTTAAGTGAATTGAAAGAATCTTTTTCAATTCATGCGGAACCCAAATATCGAGCTTCTTAGCGAGTCCAAGACATTTTAAGTGATTTTCAATTGTTGTGGGCGATACATTTAACCTGTCTGCAATCTCTCGAACAGTTACATGACGATTCTATTCAATTATGGTTTTAATTTGACCATCATCAATTTCAGTAGGTCGACCAGAACGTTAGTTATGTTTGAGTGAAAAATCTTCAGAACGGAATTTTTTAAACCAATTATCACACGTGCGTTCTGTTATGCAATCAACACCATAAACTTCATATATCTCTTGGGCTCTTGTGAGTCTCAGCAGCTTTCTTTCCCTTACGGAAATAAAAAAAGTGAAGTATGCCGAAAATGTTCGTTTCTGCACTTCATGATAAAATTGACCTTAAACTAACAGCTACTAACACAACTTGCTTCTAAAGTAACCTAAATGTCACTGATATCAAACATCAAAAGGAAAAAAAACATAACACTGACAGGAGTCCTTTAAAAGAATTACAATGCTCTCAATGTGGCAACAGAAATTGCTTTCTTGCCGGTCCAATATTGTAAATTATTTATTGCCTTAGTCAAGTTATTATTTGTCTTAATTTATTTTTCCAATATCTTACGAACTACCTGCAATAAACCTGCATGGGGCAGGTTTACTAAAAAAAAATGCAGGATATTTTAAATAACAAAATTCAATTTCAAAAACTAAATTCTATTTAATAATGAGTACAATAATTGTAGATATAAAAAATATTATTTATTTGATATGAATATACATAAATGCTAACTGCTACATATACTGGGGGTGACTGACAAAAAACGCCCCAAGTCATAGTAGCTCCATTATTTATTATCCGATTTTAAAAAATGAAACATCAAATTAAATAGTTATCAATTGGCGCAATCAAAATATTACTAGGAATAAAAAGTTTCGACATGTGATAGTCATTTTTTTCTTTGTAATGGCAATGTATATTTTTTTTAATGTTTCGGATAGATTTTTTTTTCTGAATTTAATGGTGTATAACAAGTTGAGTTTTCAAAATAAGTTTCAAGTGTGTCGTGCCAAGAAATGACATATGTATTATGTTGCATAAAATTAAGGTGGAACACATATTTAATTTTTGTGTATAAAGTGAATATTTTCTGTTTTTTGAACCTAAAATCTTGTGTTTCTGCTACATTAAACGGAATATACTATTTTCTCAGATGAAGTTCGGCCAAATGCATATTCGATAATTGCCGAATTGTCCTACTACAATTACGCATTTCTGTAAAACATTCACTGACAAAGTTCGGAGAAATACAAATTGAACAGGAAATAATTGTTTAGCTATAAATCTTACGAGCATTAGATTCTAGCAAATGTTGCATGTTAATAAATTTTCAGTTTTAAAGTCTGTTATAGTTAACACATAAAAAGGGGAGTGCAGTGGTTAGTTGAGCTATATCCCACTCTCTGCATACTTTAGATTTAACGAATTGAGAAAGTTCAATAATCATCCTAATCACTATTATTGCAATCTGAGCAAGAGTAGATAAACTATTTAAGTTCAAAATGCCAAAAGTGAGTCAGCTTGTCTCGGTGTGGATAAAAAATTACCTTGAAATGAGTTTAGATAAAAAAGAAGTGTTCTGCAAGACCTATGAGAAAGTCGTAAGTTTTCATTATAACGTTCTATTTCAAATTTTTAATAACTTGAAAGTAAATTTAAACAAAAGTTTTGCTTACTTATTTTAATAAAAACCGAAAATGGAAGTAACTTATTATAGTTTATTTGAAAACATTTACCTTTTCTAAAGCCTAATAAGGTAATTAGTTAACATTTTTTTAAGGTAAGCTGTGAGAAAAAATCACAAGTAGATCAGCATGTCATCACTGAGAGACATAAAAGTGGAGGCGAGAAAATAATAAGTACAAACTTTTCGTAAACTTCTTTGCGCTGGTGTCTTTCGTCATCATCATTTTTATTGTAATTTACGGTTATGTGGAGAGTTGATAAGTGGAAATATATCCTTCAATAAGGTAACAAATCATAAATTTAGACACTCTTTAGAAACTTTTTGCAACAGAACTATACCCAATCAAAGTTCATTAAGAAAAAGTTATGTAGGTTCGATTTACAATAATGTGATTGCAGACATAGAAAGCTACATAAAAGATCAGTTTCTCTACGTTATTGTTTATGAAACAACCGATGTTGATAGTCAGTATATCTATTAGTGTTCTAAATTAACATATTTTACCAAAATCGTTTTTGATTAGTGACAGTAACAGAAAACAGTTGGAGAAAACGTAGAGATTGTTCGCTTTGTTATTGAAAGCTTAATAACGTGTTTTGCCTCAAATATTCGGCCAGCAAGTGACAAAATTCTTCTTTTTATCATCGACGCAGCAGCATACACATGATCAAAGCAGGGATAAATTTATGTTTTACAAAAACATTATTCTCATCTTAGCGCATCCACTACAAAATTCACTATAAGAATAGCAACACTTACTAATTAGAAATTCTTTACATAAAAAACATTTAATTGTTAATTGGTATAAGTGTAATATCATTAATATGTGTTAGGTAGTTATTTTTATTTATATATGTTTATCTTATTTACAGTTGTGCTATTGCTTTTTTTCCTTGATTTGCAAAGTTATATATAAAAAGCATATTTCCGGCATATTTCTTGAAAAAAGGGAACATATTTATATAGGATCTAGAGGTACAAGTAGACAGAACGTTCAATAATAGAAACGAGTTTATTTAAAATAAACTAACACACATGAATTGTAGTGGGATGCTCCAACGTGAACAGCGTATGTTAAATTCATTATAATTAATATTATATCAAAATTCGCTGATATTAGATTTTAATAGAGTTTTATGCGGAACTTGAATTATTTTCGATTAATATTTGAGTTCCGACATTTCGATTATTTATATTATCAATCTTTTACTTCTTAAATAAAATAAAAAAAAGACTCAGTTAATGATATGTTACAGGGGAGAATCGAAATCTCAGCTTATTTTAAGTTATTTATATATTGAAAACATTATTTGTAAAAATGACACATACACACACAAAAAACACACTGTATTTGGAAATAACCGTCAAAATCCCTTACGTCACCTGCGACATCGAGTTGGAACTTCAAAACATCAAAATTAAATATCAAGTCGTTAGATTGGCAATGCTAGGGACGACGAGAAAAAACAGAAGTCAGCAACGAAAAACAATTCTGACAGATAACAAAACATCGTTTCAATTGACTTTTAGAAAATTGCAACATAGTTAAAATATCGTAACAGTAATCAGTAACCTGGGCAAATATGCGGTAACAGCCAGAGGCGTGGCGAGCGCATAAAAGTTTACACATTAAATAGAAGGTAAGAAATAAATTATAAAACGTGCTGAAACACTTACCGTTTCAAAAGCCTTCCGTGAAATCACAAACTGGGTAACATCTATTAAATATTTGAATCATTAGATATGTTTCCACTGCTGTTTCAGTCAAGTGAGTACGACGTGTGGAATAAATGTTTTTTAATACCGAAAACGACCGTTCGACATCTAGCGATGTTATATTTAAATATTTAAAATAATCTTTGAAATAACTTAATGCATCTTCACACGCACCTTCATAAATTTGTCTTAATATAAGAAAATTGGAGTCTTTCTCTAAAACACTTTCAAATTTTCGTATTACACACCAATTTGTTTCGCCTTCTACAGCGCATAACTGTGCGTGAACATCATTCATAATTCGAACAGAATCCACTAGCGAAATCGAAACATTTTGTAATTTTTCTATTCCCTCCGCTAGTCCGAAGTAATTGTTGTGAATAGTATTTCCTGGCTTTTCTTGATTGCTGCAGCTTCTGTCGGATTGAATTTTAAAACTACCTTCTTTACTTGATCAAAATATTGGTTGTAGTAAAACGCAGCCTGCAACCATGTTCCCCAACGTGTAACAATCGGCTGTGGTGGTTCAGGTAAATCCGGACACAGTTTGTGAAATAGTCGGGTACATTTCGGGGACTTTAGAAACACTGTCCTTCTACTAGCAGTCAATGCATTTGCTAATGGAAAACATGTAGGAATCGTTTGTGCTGCAAGATTTAGAGTATGGATTTTACACGTTACATGTAAGAAGTTATCACTGTGTTCTTTAAGAGATCGGCCCAAAGAACGCACCATCACTCATAAACATTAAAAGTTGCTTAGTTGAAACTTCAAATTTGTTCAATGAGTTCAACACCACCTTTAAAATCTCATCGGCAGTGCAATTTATAACTCTTTTGCAAGCAGGTAAGAAAGAGGATGACGGTCGATGTGGTTCCCCATTCTGGACGAACACATTAAAGGGATTTTACAAACTAGACATTGAATTTTAGCGCTATCAAAAATGAAGTCCGGCATGTCCACTATAAAGTTTTTAACTGTGTCTCCCATTGGTCGTTTTCGCGACGTACCTAACTGCAACATTTTTAAAGCAAACATAAGCGTACAATTACGAAATAAGTTACAACAGCCTACATATACACAGAACTACTCGCATACAGCATCGATTTAGTACTGACGCTGTGAACCGCGTGAAATAAATAATCGCCGACTCCGCACCATATATCTACTACACTGACTGTTACCGCTGTTTGTCCAGACTAGTTATCAGTGCAAATATATAAAAAGCATTTCAAGTGAACCATAAATCATCACCAACGATTGTCGAAGAAATTTAATTGGAGAAAACCATCAAAGGGCATCAAAATAAGAGGATTTTACCAAGAAGAGGGAAGAAGGAACCGGTAGGATTTTACACACACACACACACACACACACATATAAAAAACACGCCACAACATAACTGTAAGTAATTTTAATTAGATTAAACTCATTTTTTTGTTGTAAGTAAAAACTTAAAATAAAAACAAAACAGATTATCACCCCAATTCAAATCTTTTAATTGTTATTTGTAACATAACATAATATATAATTAATTTATATTAGAAAATTAGTGCGTCTTCGTTTTTGATCTGTCAAAAACTGACATTCCACACACACTCGATAAAAATAGTTGTTTAGATACTACTCGGCTCTACATTTACACCGCCGGCCATTAATGTTAGGACAACTACTGAATTATTACAAACGTGAATAAAAACAGCAATAATGCAAAAGAAAATAAAAATTTGTTGCTAGGAATAAAAACATAAACAAATAATAAGAAGAAATAACATAAAAAAATGAATCAAAACATTCTCATTAAAATATTAGGCTATATCTTTTGCTCATCGAAATAGTCTTCTCTGGCTTGTAATACTTCCCGGACCACTCGTGGCATGCGTTCTGTTAGTTTGGTTAGAGTTTCACCGGAAATGTTGTTCCACTTAGTTAGGAGAAGTCGCCACAGGTGCTCTTTTGAAGTTGGACAGACATTTCGTATTCGTTTGTCGAACTCATCCCACTGTAATCCAGACTCTGTGGGGTCCAGAGCATGATTTTCGAAACGTTCTCTTCTACTTGAGACGTTAGATAATCTTATAGATTCGTACTGTATGTTTGGGGTCGTTATCAAGCGAAAACATAAAATTCTCCCCAATTAATCGCAATTCGGATGTCACAGCGTTCTTTTTTAGTATTCGTCTGTAATCTTCTTTGCGCATAATACCGTCGATTTTTACTAGATCTCCGGTCCCCGCATTGCTAAAACTACCCCAAACTATCACTGAATCACCACCGAGTTTTACTGTGGAAATAACGCAATCGTGCAACATCCTTTCGTCTTTCGTTCGTCTCACGAAAACTCTGTGCTTCTGTCCAAACACATCGAACTTGGATTCGTCAGTCTCCAATTTTCTTCTGTCCAGTCCCTATAATTTTCAGTCTCTGTAGTCGTTTTTGGTGGTGCCCACGACGCAACAACGGCTTCCTTATCGCAACACGACCATAAAGACCGGTTTCTCTTAAGCGGCGTTTAGTGGTGGTTTCAGAAATCGGTTGTTCGCGTCTTCGGTTGATTTCTGATGCGATTTCGGGCCCCGTCAATCACTGATTTCGTTTGCCTAGTACTGTAAGCCATCGATTCTCCAACGCGTTGTCATTTTTGACTGACCTGAGCGGTTACGGTCTTCTAATGTCCGGATGGTTCGGTATAGGTGAATAGTATAAGGTGCGGCAGAATGATCTCCCCTATTTGGGAAGGGCGTAGCCGCGGACGGGTGGGGGGCACAGCAGCGGCGAGCGCGTCAATACGGCTGTGCTCATGCCATTTCCAGTTTAAATCATGGTTTGGTCGGGAGTGCACCGCGCTTTCACTAGGAATTCAGCAACGAATGTTATCTGGGCATGTTATCTCCTTGCGTGGTGACATCGGGTGGCCCCCTCGTTCACCAGATTTGAGCCCCTGTGATTTTCTTCTCTGGGGCTACCTCAAATCCCGCGTATGTCAACATCGTCCCCAAATCTCGGAAGCTCTTAGAGGTGCGATAACCCAAGAAGTTGCTGCTATTCCGCCCGAAATGACCCGCAGGATCCTAGAAAACTATCGGGAGAGACTCAACCAGTGTATTGAGAATGGAGGTCGCCACTTGAGTGATGTCATTTTGAGAACACGTCAATCTAAAACCGCATTATATGTATGTGCTTTTCAGGGATACATTTATCTTTTTTGTATCTTGCTTGGTTTGAATTTTATTAGCTTTCCTAATCGGGGAGGTCATTCTGCCGCACCTTGTATAATGTACAGTTGATTTTGTAACCTGCAATCACACGCATCTCGTATAGTGTGAGAATAGCCGATCGTTTTTCTACAGTTATAGGATTTCTCTTCGGCATTTTTTGAATATTACTTTCATAAATGCTGCAACCGAACATACGTACCGAAATTGGTTTACTAACAGACTGATCCACAGCGAGTATGATAAGTTCGGTTATTATCGGTTGATCGGTGTGTGTGTAATCGATCAACCGATAACAATCGAACGTCCACTCGATTCCTTGTATGTACATCGGGTGCAACCGTTTGTCACTCTTTAATGATAAGTAGAGCGAGGTAATCGGCTGCGATGCATAGGCGTTTCACCGGAGTAGCGGGCTGTGTGCAAAAATCGATTCTCTCTTTGTCAGCGTCTGCTTGTTTATTTTTCGAAACAAGAGCGTGTGTTGTTTTGTGTTACGTATTATTCGTTATAAACATATCATTATTAATTTAAAATGTGTAATGTGAACAAGGCTAAAAAACGACCCTTTGCTGGCACAGTAAATAAGTTTATCTGTGGCTTTCCGGATTTCTTCTACGACGGTGCTAATATAGTTTGTAAAGTGTGCGAGAAACATTTTATGTGCTGGGACAAAGCAGACTGTAACAAACATGTAAATACCGAAGAACACAGAACTACCTTTATTTTCGATTTACTTGTCATGATGATAACCTGTAATTTGTCACTTCGCTTACTCGAAAAAGAATCGTTTCAGAACTATTGGTATAGGTACAGCCCCGCGTTGAAGTTGCCAACTATGAAAACGGCACGTAAGCATGTTTCATTTGTACGCGAAGACGTAGAAAAGCAAATCAAATCTACATTAAAAAATCAATAGCTTTGGTTATGTGTTGATGAGACAACAGATTGTAAAAAGAACTTTATTCTAAATGTTATAGTACGTGTGCTGGGCCCGACATTTCCACTGTTACTAGGTAGCAAAAAACTGGAAAAGTGTACTGGTGCAGCAATTGTGAGCGTGATAATTAGTACGTTAGAAAACTTTCAAGTCTCACCACTTCAACTGTTGATGTTTATGAGCGATGGTCCCGCGACAATGCGTTCGGTAGGCCGTTCTCTTCTTGACCACATGATCACACTTGTTCATTTCACGCACAGTGTCCTGGTATTCGTGAACCACCACAGTCGATTCTTACACGTTGGGGAATATGGTTACAGGCAGCTCTTTATTATGCTGAATATTTCAAACAAGTAAAAACTGTTATTCTACAATTCAATCCTGCCGAAGCTGCAGCTATTAAGGAGAGCCAGACAAAATTTCAAGATATTTCCGTTGAAACAGAGTTATAAACTATTCGCAACAGCTACAAAGGATTATATGACGCAATAGAGCAATTACAAAATAGAGCGTTGTCGTTAGTGGAGTCACTGCAAATAGTGGACGAAGTACATACATTGCTACGCACTATACATGACGCAAAATATAAACACGTTTTAGAAAAGTTCGAGAGTGTGTTAAAGAAAGATTCCAATTTTATTACATTAATACCAATTTCTGATAGTGCATCAACTAATCCATTAATTGAATTCAAAGAGCGTTTTAATCATGCATGTATTACACCGTAGATGTTGGACGATCTTTTTCAAAATATAAACACATCTTTTCACCACGCCGAACATCGTTCAACGAGACAACTGTGGAAACATATCTAATGCTGTCAACTTTTTACGACTCTTATACAGTGGGTGATAATACCGATAATGGTGCTTCTATTTTTAATTTTCGGTAATTTCCATGCAGTCTACCAACCTACTTGATAACGCTGCTTAAGAGGGTGAGCGTTTCACAACTTTTCAGATATTATAATTCTTGATCGGTTCAGTTATTATTCGATTTATTACTTATTTTTGGGTATTATACTTGCACGCCTATGCCACGCCGCGATATTTACCTGGCTTTAATGATAAGAATTACTTTGTATTATAATCGGAGACACGCAGGTAAAATTTTACGA
Organism: Dynastes maya; assembly: GCA_029619315.2. NCBI lineage: Eukaryota > Metazoa > Arthropoda > Insecta > Coleoptera > Scarabaeidae > Dynastes > Dynastes maya. The sequence continues at coordinate 43,986,231 of JAROYE020000001.1, forward strand.
CTCCCTAGGCCCATTCCCTCTTTTGTAAACATATTTATAGGCCATTCATTAAATATCGTTTCTAACAAAGTTGGGATAACAATAAAGTATTTAAGACGAAAATCCTCATTAGAATAAATGTTATACAGAGAAATGTCAATTTATCCTAATAGCAGATAGTAAAATTCTGCTATTAGGATAAATTGACATTTCTCTCTATAACATTTATTCTAATGAGGATTTTCGTCTTAAATACTTTATTGTTATCCCAACTTTGTTCTAGAAGGTTTTACAGTAATACTTAGGGGGATTGAATATTGAGAAAATTGTCTTTTATAATTCTAATAGTTGTCCTAACTTCAATGGCAGATAATGTATGTGTATATTTGTAATATTTTCTGTGCATAAAAATCCGGATTCTAATAATTTTACAAACCAGATAACACACTTTTGAGTGTTATTTTTGGCTTACTGAAAATGCGGGGATTTAGCCGCCAAATTGTATAACATATACATAAGTACTGAATAAAATGCACGTTTTTCTTTGCGGAAACGGATTTTTTTTTGTTTCTATGTATTCAAAACTTCGCAAGCTCACTCTTGTATTTATTTATAGACATTTTTCTTGTTGGAAATACCGTTGATACGCCATTCCGTGATGGACGTCTGCTAACATGTTGTCAAAAAGTAATATAGCAAACTCTCGATTATCCGAGCATGGGAAACAATATACTTTCTAAGGACAATTTCTTTTTGCTTGTTAGAAATGCGAGTTTTTCTTACAATAACAACAACGTGCTAACTTTACCACAACCGACAAGATATGTATGTAGGTTATGTACACTGACTCAAAAAAGTCTCCATACACCTGTCACCATTTTGATTTGAGTGCTTAAAAAAACAATGCAATCCTATTTATTGCAGAAAATTGTTGGTGAACAGTATATTAGAATACAAATGAACAAGATAACACAAAAAGATAATATTTTATTGTACAAGTAACATGACATTAGAAAAAAGAACAAAAGTAGGTACAATTCCAATCTCAAAAAATCTACATACATTTAGCAAATCCGGAATTATTATTAGAATATTAGTATTTACATTTACAAAGTTTAGTAACTTGTTGATCCACCCTTTGCTTTTATAACTGCTAACATGCATCTCTTTATACTTTCAACTAATTTGTTCGTTACTGTAGGATCAATGGAGTTCCATTCTTGTTGTAAGGCGATTTGTAGCTGCTCCTTGTTGCGGATCATAAGTCATATGAAGCTGCTTTCCCCCAATATCAACCATTCCTTGACCCGTTCAGCGGTGTGCTTGTGGTCATTATCTTGCTGGAAGATAAATGACCGTTCCAAGACCGAATTTTTGGGCACAAGCTTGCACATATTCTCGCAGTATATCCATGTATACATATTGGTTCATTATACCGCCAATAAATTTTAAATTACCAATGCCTGTAGCACTCATACACCCCCACACTAAAACTTTTCCTTCACCAAATTTTACAGTAGCGCACAAATTTTTAGTTTTCAGTTCTTTTGGCCCAAAAATGGCCATCTGACCCAAAAATGTTATACATATAACATTTTTGGGTACAATGGTGTGGCGAAAGAGAAATGAAGAAACTAAAAATTTGTGCGCGACTGTAAAATTTGGCGGAGGAAATGTTTTAGTGTGGGGGTGTATCACTGCTGCAGGCGTTGGTAATTTAAAATTTATTGACGGTATAATGAACCAATATGTATACATGGATATACTGAGAGAAAATTTACAAGCTAGTGCCCCAAAACTCGGTCTTAGATGGTCATTCATCTTCCAACACGATAATGACCCCAAACACACCGCTTAACGGGTCAAGGAATTGTTGATATTTAATGTGGGAAAGCAGTTTCATACACCTCCACAATCGCCGGACATGAATCCCATAGAGCACCTATGGGATGAACTGGAACGAAGAAAGAGCAGCTACAAATCGCCTTACACCAAGAATGGAACTCCATTGAACCCACAGTAACGAACAAATTAGTTGAAAGTATGAAGAGACGCATGTTAGCAGTTATAAAAGCAAAGGGTGGATCAACAAGTTACTAAACTTTGTAAATGGAGTTACTATTCTAATAATAATTTCGGATTTGCTAAGTGTATGGAGATTTTTTTGAGATTGGAATTGTACCTACTTTCGTTCTTTTTTTTATGTAATGTTATTTGGACAATGAAACATTATCTTTTTATGTTATCTTGTTCATTTGTATTCTAATATACTGTTCACCAACAATTTTCTGTAATAAATAGGATTGCACTGTTTTTTTAAGCGCTCAAATCAAAATGGTGACAGGTGTATGGTGACTTTTTTGAGTCAGTGTAAGTTATTTCCTGAGACGGCACTAACAGCTAGCAAGTAGCGCATTTTTAGCGTCAACATATTTTAGATTGAGTAGTAATTTCGTGCGAGAAAAGCGTACTGACAACTATTTCGTATATGTTAGTAAAGATAGTAGTGACAGCTGATTTTTGGGAACGTAATTTAAGTAACATGGATAAATCTGAATATCATGAAAAGATAGTGATTAAGTACACGTCGGGCAACCTAAAAGATCAATCAAAGTTCGGTGTAAAAAAACCTTGTTTCATCTTACCTTTAGAAGGTTTTAATAAATCTAGTTCGCGATTTATAAGTTCCTTTAATGTATGATATTCTGCGTGTATACTTCAATGCTTCTTCCATTTTTGTTCTTGTTTCATCTTGTAAATCTCGTATTAAGTATTACTTTCTGGCGATACTAATAAAGCAAATGCACATATTTTTGTTACCGACGTATTACTTTCAAAAAGGAAAAGTGATAATAAAGTTAAGCAAATATGTTATCAATTGTGTAGACGGCGATATTGATCTTCTTTGTACTTACATCCAGTTATCGTTTGACGATTAGTAGATACCGTATTGTTTCATAGCATCACTAAAACATGTTGTAAACGAAGAGACGTGTTACATCAGGCAGGTTGTTGAGCTGTTACGGTCAAAGGTAGTTTATATTTTGTTTTTGACACAATGGCTGACGAAATTAGTTTCTGTAACGCTGGTATTAAATTCTGCAACAAAAAAAGATTTTAAAATGCAATTTTTTAAACTAAAACTTTAGTAAAATAAGTAGCTTTGCGCGCTTCTGTAACTAGCACACGTTTTTTTTTTGTTATTTTGTATTATCATCACTTTCAATATGTACAGCAAGTTATTTTTCATTGTTTGTTCAAATGTGCATTTAAACCGCTATTCATTTCCAGCTATAACTACCAGTACCGCCAGTACTAAGAAAGGATGTAAATGTGGATTTTCCTAGGACTATAAACAAAAGATAATCGATGTGGCGAGCCCGTATACTGAAAAATATATTGTCTATCTGAGTACGGCACAAGCGCAGAACGATTTTAGCGGAAGGTTATAGACATCGTCGATATTCGAAACTTCTCAGTGTGTGTTCTAAATTTGTATTCGGTATACGTACTTGATTTAGCTGCGCGTTTTAGTGCATGTGTCTTTTCTATACATAAATATATTTTGAAAATTTAATTATTTTCTTAATTGCCGACATATTTGTGATAACTAGATTAAGGTGTACTTTTACATATCATTAACAATGGACAACGAAGAAAGACCAAAGAGGAAACCGAATCCAAGAGAAAGAGCTAACTTTCTATCAGTATTGATGTTTCTGTGAGTAATTTTCCATGTACCGCTCTTCTTTGTGCGACTAGTCTAAAATTTTGCCTAGATGTTTTTATTATGCTGTTAATTAGAAATCTACGTGGCTGGTATGTAAAATTTAGTTTTGCTATTTTTATTAAAGCAATTAACTGCCACCAGCAGTTATTTATAGAGTAATTCTAAGTAAAGTACTATGTTACTGACTTCAAAAATAACACTTTTCCAATGTTGGGTAATGTTGTGAATTTCTAAGTTAAAGCACCGGTCGCTGTGTTTATCTGCCTACTATACGTAAACACAATTACCGGTTTAGAAGGTATTCTCGGAACAAATTTTGTAGTTTTTCCAATACTTGTAACAATATAAGATTACAGTAAATTACATATTGAATTAATTTGTAACAGGTAGGTTAAGATAAACAACAATGTATTTATCCGATAGATGTAGTCGCGTAGAAATGTTATACCCGTAAGTATAGATATTTACTTGCTTTTTTTTTACAAAACTGAAGAATATTTTAATTATCTTGCAGTTATTTTCACAATCTCCATGAGGAAAACAGATATCAGTACAATTTCCGTAATAGTAAAAATGCGATAATTATAAATAAAAATGCGAAAAAGCAAATTCATGTTGGAGTTCCTTTTTTTACATTGTTTTTAGAACTAATACAAGTTTTAAATGATCGCGATTCGTGATGCAACGCTTGTTGAAATTTACTCTTATGCACTTATTACTTATCGTTGCTGTTTGGTATTGAACTGTAGTTTCGATTTCATCAGTTTCTGTTTTGTAAATGAATGTACACTCCGGACAAGAAATTTATGCTGCTGAGTTGTAAAACTTCGGTGGATATGAATGTAGTAAGGACGTCCTAGGAACGCAAAACAACGATTGGATGCTGTTAAAAATTGTATGCGTTAATGGGAATTTCTTTCACTATACGAATTATTATTTTACAACCGTGGTGTTGTAGTATTAGCCGCTGTTGTGAATACTGAGAATACGCGTTGTAAACGAAACAGTTTTTTTCTAATGCAACGTTATAGATAAAGATGAAGAGATGTGCGTGTGTTAATGTCCTATCTGCATAGATTGTTATCGTACATTACTCATGGTTTGAATTGCAACTCTCGACGGCGTGATAGGATCGGATCTGTTGTTGTGCGTAAATATTGTATATACGGCCGCCCGAAAGTTGCAACCCTACTCATGTTGAAAAAAGAGGGAAGTATGCCATACACTTCTGGAAATAAGTAATCAGTATTGCAGCTTACAACTGATGTTCAAAATATTTAGCACATAATTTGTTTCCATATTTCAAAATGGAATTGGTATCAAATTTAGATCAAGAGTGAAAATGAAGTACCTACAAAAAAATTAAAGATATCTATTGAAAGTTAGAATTATGTGCTTATAATAATGATGTTACGAGTCAAAAATTTCATTGAATCAGGTAACTCTAATAATATCTAGTGTCAACTCGAGTACAATTCGAGTTCAACTCGGATCGGTTGACGTGATATCGGCAATTCCCCAACTCGAAATACAATTCCAACTCGGATCGGTCTCGTTTACATCGACCAATGAGATCTATTGGAGGCCGACAATGTTTTAGAGTTCGCCATGTAGGCCTATCTCTCTGGCGAATTTCAGAAGTTCGCTCAGCGCACAGGACAGTGCAGAAAATGTGCACAACTGTTTCCTGCTCTTCCAAGCACAGTTGGATCCCCTCTACTTGATCGAGCCCTATTCTGTGTGGGTGTTTCTTTAATCGAGCGTGGCCGATAAGGATTGCGGTTAGAGCCCTGACAGACTTCCTGTCAAGTTTTGTGAGCTTCCTGGTACTGCGTCTGCTGAGCAATATAAATGCCCTCGCATGAGACAGACCTGTGGAGTTACCCCAGGTTCGAAGTACTTCTCGTTCGGTCCAATGGGTAACATGCGTTTTGGCAGTATTAAAAGAAATGCCAACTAGAGGCTCTGGAACCAGCGAAGTGTGTTCAGCTCTCTTCCTGGCAAGGACATCCGGCCGCCTCATTGGCATCAATGCCGTTGTGTCCTGGTATCCAGATGAGAGTCATCTTGTTGTTCCTGTCCAAAATATTAGTATTATTTCTGCAGTCAGCTACATGTCTAGAGGAAGTCTTTTTCCCCTCGCTCGCAGTGCAGTCTGGCTATCAGAGAAAATTGTTATCGACTTGCGTCTGGTACATATACTGAAGAATATCCCGACATCCACATCGATCGCAAAATGTATAGCATTTTTATAAAATGTGTAAATTGTAAAAGATAATTCAATAAAATGAAGTAAATTGAGCTTAATTCGAACAAATACTCAAAAAATTCGCTGAAAATAAGACATACACATATTAGCTTTATTCACGGTAACGATTCCGAATATACGCGCTTGCGCATTTTAATGAGTCGTTCGTGTTAGGGAAAGTTCCCATTCAGAATGATTCTTGAGTATGAGACGCATGCCCATTGAAATATCTACCAACATGCTAGCAATCTAGCAACAACTGTTTGGACTCATATAGGCGTAGAAACATGTGACCTAGCAATTAATTATTTAATTCAAGAGTACACAGATTGAGATTTACTACTTCATTCTATTTTATTGCACATTTATTTATTATATCAACTTGACGAAATCTAGAATTTCCAACGATATCCAGATTTTATATTATTGTATACATCTTAATTTGCTTGCAGATGATACAAACGAAGAATTTCTAATCCCCAAGGAAATACTTTGCCATATTCTACCTGTTAGGGAAAATACCTCTAATCTTAGTAGTGGCTAGAGTCCAAATGTTTTTATATCTTGTAAATGACATTTAGATTTATAATTTTATTGTCAAACTTCCCTGTCTTATATTATAATCCAGAAATTTAATCAGATTACGGGTTTTTCTGTAGTGTAATAGTGCTTTCACTGGTAATCTGCATTTTGCTCGCCATCATTGGTCAGCACTTAATTTTAGGGCGACTCAACAGTACTGAAGAAATGTAGTATTGACAAGAAACATAGCAGAGATAGATGTTCTTTTTAGTTGTAAATGGTTGGTAATAAATGTGTGAAGTGTTAGTACGATAGTGTTTTCATTCTTTGCTAGTGTACGTATTATAATTATTTGTTATATGGTTCTTCGAATCTCAGAACAATAAACGTGCCACTGATAGATACTTCAGAACCGTTAAGATATTCTGGTCGCAACAGACTGTAAATTGCGAAAGGGTACAATGTACAATTCTATGGTTGCAATTGTAGTATCTACCCTTACGAATTGATTAATAGGATTTGCTGGTGTTGACATAGAAAATATTAAACGTTTGTTTTATTTTAATACGTACTAGTTACATCGATATATGTATATATATTCATTATATGCATTTTTAGATGTCTGATCAGTGAGTGATCACTTTAGTTTAAGTGATGGTGACTTAAAATAAGTTATTGCACCTTTTGACATGCTAAAAGTAGAAAATTACTTTGAAGAAGTACTTTCTTATTTTACCGATAAGCAATGTTTAGAGCACTAGAGTCAATAGACAAATTGCTTTGCAATTATCCCAATAACTTCAACGGAACCTTGTCATTGTCAAGAATGTAATTTGAAAAAATTTTAAAATTGAAATTTATTACAGTTTTTTTTATGGTTTGCAAGTAATGAAGCTGCCTAATTTAGAGATGTAGCAGATAGATTCAACATCAGTAAAAGTTCTTTGTATAATAAATAACAATAATTAACACAACAAGTAAAATAAGAGAAAATAACAACGAGAACAAGAAACAAATGCAGGATATAATAACAATAAATAACAAGAATAATTCACGTTTTTACAATTGAGATTTGACAATTTACTAATTGTTAAAATTACGTTGCGTAATAGCGAGCGCTTTGGATCAACCTGGCGTCATAGGAGATAATTTGACGCTCTTTCCTAGTCAACTTTTTAACCACAAAAACATTACCAAAACCTTTATTGCAGCATATCGTAACATTAAGCTGGTATTTTTGGATTCACCTTTTGATTACCTTTTCAAAAGCGTAAAGATAGACAGGGTATTTTATTTAAAATAAGAAAGTTGACGTTAGGTATAGTTAGGTCACAAAAAAAGAAGACCTATTTTTTCTAACCTTCTGTTGTTCAAAAGTTAGTGTGGGGGAGATACTTTAGGACCTCACTGTATATTAGATTGAAACTTGTACTATAACCTGAATTTTACCTTTCAAATCACGATGCGATAGCAACTACTATGTAATCGCATAGTTCATCAAGAGATGTCGCGCTAAACGTTCTCCTTGCCTTCTGTTAGTTTCCTTCATTGCTTTTATATAAGATAAGATTAGGTGCTTATTTTAGATAAACGTTGTGTATGAGGTAATTCTTGCGGTATTATTTAACTATCAAGCGTATGAACGAGAAGGACAGAATAAATACTTCTATTAAAAAAAAATGAATGAAATAGATACCGAAGTCTGGGAATTGGGGGAATTTTTATCTAACGATTTTCTAATTACGATTTTCAGTTTCTCTCGATAATGTCTATGGGAATCCCATTTAGCACTTAAAACTGCACAACTTTAACATTTAAAACAAATCTCTATATTTTACAATGAGAAAGATACCTATACTGTTTAGATCTGTGTATAGGTTTCAATTATGTCATGTTTGGAAAAGTTCTTAAACTTGCGATGTCAAAAATTCAAAGGTAGCCTGCTTCCGCTAGTAATCCTTAGAAATTAAAGCAATAGTGGATTAAGTTATAATAATTAAGCTATTAACTTAATTCATTTTAGTTATCAATTACGCGTATTACTCAAGGTTTGTATATCGGTGTATAATCTTCTGTAATATAGACACTATAGAATTATATTTACGTAGAAATCAATTTAGATAATAGGTACAACCTTGCCAGTAATCAAGTCAGTTTATTGTATTCCCTCAAGGAATTTGCCAGTTAATAAAGATAAAAGAAAATAGAATTAAGTTTCCAACAGTAATTAATTACAATGAGCCATAGCAATCTAACGTAGATATGTAATTAGAACTTTCCTAGAAACACTCTAGATTATTCTGAGTAGTTACTGTTCAGCTCGCCTAATCTGTGGCTAAATTTAATTACTCTCTCCATTTGTTAATTGTGTAAGAACGTGAAGCTCAGAATAGAAATAAAAATACCGAAAGCAGGCTTATTTGTTACAATATTTTTTAAAAGAGCGTTAGTCAGCTTTGTCATAGTTGATAATCATAACTTCCTTTTGTTGAAAAAGATTTAAACGTATTTACAGGGTGTATTCGTGATGGGAAATGTGTAATGTCTAAATATCTGGAAAATTTTTAAATAAATGTTGTCGCATCTATGAACTATATTCGTTAGGGTGGGTTAAATAACACTGCTACTCCTTGATTTAGTAATTATAGATATTTACTATTGTATACTCGCGCTGCGTTTTTAATAGGTGTAATAGTGCTGAGATCTATAGACTTACCGACTATTAATACCTACTTGCTATTTTTCAATTGTTAGCTTATGGTTACATGTGGTTGAAAATTACGTTTTTGATGATTGAATTTGATAAGGTTTGGTGTTCAATATTGAATAGCTTCTATATTTCGAAGATGTTCTAATAACACCATGTCTAGATAGAGGCAAGTATGAAATTTAATCTCATACAAATTTACGTTAGGATGTATTTGCATTTCGAAATTTTTTAAGGAAATAGATATCTCCAAGTTTAGGCGATTAAGGACAAAACAATAAATATCTTGAAATCTGAAAATCCATGATTTCCTTGGTATTTCCGACGTAATTAAATATTTGAAAACATCTCTCTCCGGAATATACGAGGTAGGCGCCATAAATTTTAATAGCCAGACAGACAACAAGTGCATGAAAATGTCTCAGGTAACGAAAATTGGGTACCGCGCGGCAATCATATTAAACAACGTCTAGACGGCGTTTACGATGATTTATCTCCTTCATATTCCACTGTAAAAAAGTGGGCAAAATGTTTCCGTTTGCGGCAAAAGGGATTCTTGCCCCAAACGGAAGATGATGAGCCCCGGTCGGCTAATTAAACTGATAACGTCTCAAAACATTTCAATTATTGAAGAAATTGTATTAGTAGATCGCCGTTTGATAGTGAAGGAAACAGTGATGTCTAACATTTCCGAAATAAGTATTCGCCGAATTCTCCATAACCATTTGGAAACCGATTTTGGAGTCCATTGTCACAGGAGATGAAACAATGGTTCTGTATTATGATCCTTTATCGAAAAAGGAACTGTTTTAAGGACGATAGTGAGTTGCAAGCAGCTGTAATACAACATTTTGAGGGAAAAACTTTAGATTATTTTTACAAGGGTGTAGAATTATTAATTGATCATTGTAATAAATGTATTGGAGTTAGGGGAGATTATGTTGATAAATAAAAATTGTTATATTTTACCAAATTTATTTTTTCTATATTAGGCCGAGAATTCATGGCACCTACACCGTATATGTACACTACCGCTCATAATAGAATGGACGGTACGAGATTTAAATGGAGAATAGTTTAAATTCATGAAAAGGGCTGTAACTGTGTTTGTATTAATCTTTAACAAATTCCCGAGTGATCTGAATATATTATAATGTCATAATTTAGGAATTACTAATTCAAAATGCAAATATAAATATGTATTTATTGATTAATGGGGTTAAAGGAATTTACGGAAACAGTAATTTAATGTTATGTTCGGAGCTTTCCCAAACTCATAAATGTACAATAAGCTTAATTGTATAAAAAAGGGTACGGGTGTAAACCTCTCTTCTTTTAACTGCGGTGTATTAGCTCCACATTATATCAGTACTCGAGTTTATGTGATCCAGTGCACATCTGATAAAAAAAAGTAAGTATAAAAGACGCGTATTTGTTCGTCGATCCAAAGGAGAGAAAATGCTTCCCGATTGTGTTGTGCCTACTGTAAAGCATGGTGGCGGTTGGGTTTTCGTTTGGAGGTGTTTTTCATATGCCGGGACTGGCGATTTAGTAAAAATTGACGGAATTATGTGAAAAGAAAATTATAGACAGATACTGGAAGAAAATGTGATTCCATCAGGTTTGCGTTTAATTGGATAACAGTTTGTATTTATGGAGGATAATGACCCCAAACATACTGCTCGGGTGTGTAGACATTATTTGGTGGCTCAAGAGGACGAACATATTTTGCAGCTAATGACGTGGCCTCCCCAGAGTCCTGATCTCAATCCTATTGAGTTGCTATGGGACGAACTCGGCAGATGCGTAAGACAGAGAGCTCTAACTTCAAAGCAGCAATTGTGGACCATCCTCCAAGAAGAATGGAACAATATTCCAGATAATCCACTGCACAAATTAGTCGACAGAATGCCGAGGGTTACGCGAGCTGTATTGGCGACTAAAGGAGGATTCTTCGACGAAGGCAAAATTTTATTTAAAAAAGGAATTCTTTTTATGTAAATTTAATAAAGAAGTAAAGCTTATCTTGTATCCTTATGTTGTCTAGTATTTGTCCCATTTTTACATTAATTCTTTTCTTTAATTCTAAATTTATTCAACTGTCCAATCTATTACGAGCGGTAATGTATATCATATATTTAATTGCCATGGAAATACCAAGAAAATCATGGATTTTCACATTTCACCTACGGAAGCCTATATAAATTAATCCTGAAATTTGTTCGAAATGGATATATGAAACCGATTGGTTGATTTCTCGAAGGGGTAATTAAAAACGTAATAATATTCACGATGTTCCATTTAAAATAACAAAGTAGGTGCTTGGTTCGCTGCTTAAGGATCACCATGTACATACGAAAATATTTTTGAACGATACTCTATGAGGTTTATTACGTCACCAGAAAATTATGGCTTCATATTATTTACACAACAGGCGTAATTTTGCAATTCCTGTATGTAGACGTAAACCGAGTGGAATAATAATGTACTGTACTGAACCGCATTTTCTCTCTTCTTGTCATAAATGCTGTTTTCGTGTTTACAGTTCAATTCAGTAACTATAAAATACTTATTGACCCACATAGCGACCAAGACGGATGCATCAGGCATCAAGCAATCCATTGGTAAAGCCGTAAGATAACTGTTAAGTACTTGAATACTAAGAAGAAATTGTTGCCACTATATTTTACGGTTTTACCCACGCAGAAATTTTTAAAATTCGCGGAAAATTTACGTTCGCAGTTTCGGCAATAAAGGTCAAACTCGCATATAGTGCGCGAATATGTCCTTTACTACCGGAACTACTAACTTTGACCGCGAAATTTAAAAATTTCTTCTAGGATAAATATCTGTACTGTATACAGAACTATAACTATAGTATTTTATCTTAGCTTTGCGTACTATAAAATAGACACACTGTATTACATTCCCGTGTGCATTTTTGTTGCTATGTAAGAAACTCGAAGAAAACGTTCAACATCCACTACAATATTATCTACAGTAATGTTTAGAAAATAGCCGTACTATAATCGTTTCGATTATTGTTGTTCAGCCATATGCCTTGAGGGACATTTACATATGTATGGCAACCCCCACGACGATGCCGAATACCCTCTGATAAGAGGACCTGCACCTGACTGTGGCAGAGTTAAGCACTGTGTGTTCGAGTCTCATCGGGGTCAAATGGAAGACACACCATTGGCATGTTGGGGAACGATTTAACTCCCCTTCTCCTTTTACGGCGAGGGGGTGGTAGTAACAAAGCCATGGAACACCTTACACGGGCCATTTATGTTATGGCGCGCTCTGAAGTTTATATACCCCGGTGGGACGTCACCACGCGCAGGAAAAATGGTTATGATGTGTGTAATTCACACGAATAGTTGTAGCTTAGCGTCATTAATTTTACAAATACTATTTATTCTAAAATTTATTTACAGTTTTTTTTTTCATATTTCGAGCATGGTATTTTTATTTCCTGATAGTCTGTAAGGGATTTTCTAAATCACATTATCCATTCCATAGAATTCCATTACATCCGGATCTGATTTTTTCACAAAAAAATAGATAATACGGTACGGTGCATTTCCTTAGAGAAAAGTACGTTTACGTCATATACGCCGCGAACAAATTTGGGTTTCAGAGATTCTGTTGCTAAGCAACAGGTACGTTAACATCATAGACAGGCGTGTTCGGCACTGCAATAAAATTGTATTCGGTGTTGAGGTTAGTACTAGCGTTTGTTGGTTTAATTTGTTTTTGAATAGTCATGTTTTAATGACGCAATATACTACTCTCTAACGAAATGCACCGCATTATTAATCAAAAAGGGAATTGATTTGATCATAATATTCAAAATTAATCTCTTAGGAAATTATTTAAAACCAATCCCTAGTTTTTTTTTGTTTTAAGCATTTTTTTCGAGGCAATATTCATTTTGGTACATTGGGTAGGATACTCTAGTACCTTGAAGAATATTATTACAATTTAATACATTGCACCTTGGATATACATATGAACAGAAAATACAATAATATGCAGATCTGTTAGGCGGCCAAGAAACGTACGTCTAGTGATCAGGTAGCAATTATGAGAGTCACGAAAACTTTCACGACAAAAAAAAGGTATTAAAAATAATTGCTCACTTTTATCTATGACGATTTTGAAAAGTGTCCTTGTAACATAACTTCCTTTGCAATTAATTTTGTTGTTTAATTTTTTGGAGGGTGCTACGTAATAACACTAATAAATAGAGTTGACCACGCGCGCCAACGGGCAGCGGCGTTGTTTCGATTAGGCCTCGGGTTTCACTAGAGCTATTGTGTATAGATGTTTGCTGTCGTAAATACTTTCGCGTAGTTGTTAAATAAAAATAAAATAATGCGTGCTCAAACACTTACCATTTTAAGAGTCCTCCGTGAAATCGCAAAGTGAATGTCTGTTAAATATCTGCAACATTAGATATGTTTCAACAGTTGTTTCGACAGACCGAGTGCGGCGCGAGGAAAAAATGTGTTTATATGCAGAGAACGAACGTTCTACATCTAGTGACGTTATATTTGCGTAATTAAAATATTCTTTGAAACAACTTAACGGTTCTGTTGACGCACCTTCACAAAATCAGAATCTTTCTCTAAAACACTTTCATATTTTTCACAAACATTTTTTGTGTTTTCTATCGCGCATAGCTGTGCGTGAACATGTTGCACTATTTGCACAGATTCCACTAACGACACCGAAGGATCCTGTAACTTTTCTATTGCCTCCACTAGTCCGAAGTAATTGTTGTGAGTAATTTTTAAATCCGTTTTAACCCGACTATCTTGAAATTTCGACTGGCTTTTCTTGATAGCGGCAGCTTCCTTTGGATCGAATTGTAAAACCACATTCTTAATATTCTCATAATATTTATGATAATAAAACGCAGCATTTAACCAAGTTCCCCAACGTGTAAGAATAGGTTCTGGTGGTTCAGATATACGGGAGCACAGTCTGTGAAATTCGCGAATACGTTTCGGGGATTTGATAAATACTGCTTTTGTATGCGCTATTAAAGCGTCTATCTCAAGATAACATTTTCTGATATCATCTGCCACAAGATTGAGAGCATGAATTTTACACGTAATGTGTAACAAATTAGCAGAATGCTTTTTAAGAGACCGGCCTACAGAAAGCATGTTTGCAGCACCATCACTCACTAACATCAAGAGTTGGTTTGTTGAAAGTTCAAACTTGTCCAATGTATTTAACACTAACTTTGAAATTACTTCGGCGGTACACTGTTGTATTCGTTTGGAGACTAATAGAATTGAAGGTGCCGATTGATGAGGTTCCAATTTGCGTGGAGCACGGGAGCACAGTCTGTGAAATTCGCGAATACGTTTCGGGGATTTGATAAATACTGCTTTTGTATGCGCTCTTAAAGCGTCTACCTCAGGATAACATTTTCTGATATCATCTGCCACAAGATTGAGAGCATGAATTTTGCACGTAATGTGTAACAACTTGTTTTTTAAATAATGTGTAACAACCCGTTGGCGCGTAGCTGTAATAGGCTGAGATTAAAATTTAAACCAATAAGATAATGTTCCCTCCGGAATGAATAGTCCCAGTCAGTGTACAGTAACAGCCCTAAAGATGTCCCGTAAGAGTGTGGACGAAACGTCGATAAAAGCGACGACAATGACGCGGTTCCAATCCGGAAACCTAGAGTGTTATTGACGACAGCAGAAGCCTACGTGCCGGATTCTAAGTAAGTTTCTTCGTAAAATGATTACTGCACAAAGTATTCTTATGTAATATATGTATCAACTTCTGTTTAGAAAAAAGATCATTTATACAAATAACTGCTTTATACCTATATTTGCTCTTTCATTTGATAATTATCAAGTTTCAAGATTTAATTGATTATTATTTCTATTTCTGTTGTAATGAACGTTTGGCTTAATAACCAAAATTGCTTTCTCCTTTCTCTCCAAGTTAAAATAGATGTATTTCCAGAAATAAATTGAACCTCTGTTTTTGTTATTTATTGAGATTAAGCAAAAGTGTTAACATCTGTGAATGAATATTTGTTTATATATTGAATGTAATATTGCAGTAATAAACGCTGTTAATAATTTGCTGTAGTTTTCGTTTCCACGCATAAACAAAAAAAAAACTAAACAGGTACGTAACTCTAATATACTTACTAAACAGTTTGCTTGGGTTAAGTGAACAGTTTGCTTGCTCTTAGTTAACTTGTTTATTTATCCTACTAGAATAGTTTACTTGCAGTAATTGAAGAAATTTTGGTGTTACTAGTAACCTAGTGAAGTAGTATACTTACCACAGCTCCTAAATGTCAGCAATCTTCGTTTACTTTTTTTTTACTTGTAAATAAACAGCTTATCTGTCCTCCACCTAATTAAACTTTTTACTTGCTGTTATTAAATATTTAATTAGGGCTAGTGAACATTTTTCTCGGTGTATTGTATATATGGGTACTCTCTCTTGCTATCATAAGAAGATACTGACGGCTCCAAAGGAATAAAACAGGAAAAACCAGTTTTCGCTTGTTAATATTATTTGTAACTACGTCTACCTTGTGAACGGATACTACTCTAGCAGTAATGTTTGATTTATAGGAATATAAAAAGTATTATTAATTATTGAAATTATGATATAAATATACCGGGTGTGCTGTTAGTGTGTCGGTGGAGCTTACCGTGAAAATCACCAAAGATTGAGAAATTAGATTTTTTGTATGTACACTACCGTTCATGGAAGTTCGGGCAAGCAAGAAAATGTACGGAAATCAAAGAAAATAAGAGAAATATTAAATGGCCATGTATTTAATACTTACTTACATGATTTTACATATTTTCAAACACAAATTTATTAAAAAGAAAAAGTTAATGTAATACAAATAATTTAAATCCGATTTTCATCGAAAAATCCACCTTTTGCCTTTAGGACTGCTGCCACTATTCTCGGCATCCGATTCATTAATTTTGCTAATGTTTCATTGGGCAAGCTTGTCCATACCTCCTGGAGAATGGTCCACAAATGTTCCTTCGATTTTAGACACTTTTTCCTAACACATCGGTCTAATTCTTCCCATAACAACTCTATCGGGTTTAGATCGGGGACTGTGGCGGCCATTCCAAAATTTTTAGAGTTCTTTCATTTTCTTCTTGCTGCAGGTAATCTGTGCACAATTTAGATTTATGTTTGGGGTCATTGTCCTGCATAAATTCAAATCCACGACCAATTAATCGGACTCCTGACGGTATGACATTTTCCTCCAGGATTTTCCGATATTCTTCTTTTTTCATTATGCCCTCAATTTTGAGCAAGTCCCCTGTTCCAATTAAGGAAAAACAACCCCAAACCATTACAGATCCGCCTCCGTGCTTCACCGTAGGAACTATACACTCCCGTAACATTCTTTCCCCTCTTGATCTGCATACGAAAACTCTCCGTCTATTTCCAAAAACCTCAAATTTGGATTCGTCAGTCCACAAAACGTTTTTAAAATCGTCCACTGTCCAATCTCTATGAGCTTGTGCCCATTTCAGCCTATTTCCTCTTCGGAGTAATGGTTTTCGACAAGCCACTCGCCCATGCAACCCAGCCCCTTTCTGCCGACGTTTCATAGTACTCACAGAAACTATGGAATCTTGCTCATTATTGAATTCTGCAGCAATTTCTGATGCTGTTAGTCTTCTATTGCGCTTACTAATTATCTTTATTCATAAATCTTCCGCAGGAGTCGTTTTTCTTGACGGTCCTGGCCGATTACGATCTTGCACGTCAGCGGTTGTCTTAAATCGAACTATAGTATCATGTACTGTAGATTTTTTTATTTTTAATTTATCCGTCTTTCTGCGTACCCTTCCTGATGCAAGGTAATAATAGCAGATCGTTTTGAAACAGCTAGAGGCTTTTCACGGGGCATTTTAAGCAGTCAAACCGAAATTATTTTATTTTTCACTTGCACAACCACAGATACTTTCACAATAACAATCTCTTCAGAACTACTGCGTTTACAAATGTTATAATACTTTATAAAGGGTATACGAATATTTCCAGGTAACACGAGTGAATCAGCTAACCCTCCTAGGGATTATTATAAAGGGATTTCCAATATAATTATATATTTTATGATAACGGTCTTATAATAGACAAATACTACCTGGAAATTGGTATAAGGCTTCCAGAAAAGGTTAGTTTTAATAATTCCTCACAGAAATGAATATTATATAATTTTAAAATTTTTTCCTAAACAGTTAATATAATTTGTCAGCTTGCCCGAACTTCCATGAACGCTACTGTATATAGCATTCTACAGCGTATTTTGTAAAATTATTAACAAAAGCACAGGATGATACCGGTATTTTGTGTTTCGGTTGAAGTTGAAGAACCATAGAAAATATAGTTACAATTTTTCATAAACTTAATAATTGTAAATTTCATCACGTCTCTTTTGTTTTTCATTTTAGTGCTGTAGTATTATAAGGATATTTTACGTAGTTTTTTTTTCTATCGAATAATTCGAAAATATGCAGGGTGTTCAATTCATTTATGATTACGCTTTTATTAGACCGCTTAGCTTTAAAGGTGTTCTCGTTCTCGCGAAATATCTAGAAGAGCCGTAGTAACTGTCTTCTACTAGGCAGCTACTGCAACATTGCAGGGCTTTTCCGCAGTTCCTACCGTATGCGAAATATGCCTCAAGGATATTAACGCAAACGCTTAGTCAACATAAAGTAAAAAGAAATCAACAAACCCGAGGCAAAAACCAATTATTCTCACTAATAAACTTTCTACTTGATGGCAATGTCGAACAAGTTTTGCAAAGGGTCGAAAAAAGCAAGGTTTGTTTGCTTTCATCTTAAAATCTATCAAATTTCTTTTCTCTCTCATTTTGTGGCCTTAAGAATAATTTATTTTAAATATCGCTCTCTATAGATTTGTGAAAAAATATATAGGGTGTTTAATAAAAAAGCGAGTTATTCAACCAAACGCCGAAATACGATGTGCATTTTTTTATTACACCAGACGGAATAAATTATGTTTCGACTCAATAGCTGCTCTAATAACGTTATTATAGTTTCAATTGTCCAATGTAAATTTCATTTGTTTTTCATTTTAGGGCTATAGGACTATAAGGATATTTTAGACAGAGTTTCATTTCCTACCGAATAATTGAAAAAAATACAGGCTGTTCAATAAAATATATAAACAATTCAAGTTAGCGCTGAAATGTGCAATTGTTTTTTTCTCAAAAACGTCGTGATCACCGGAAAAATCATTAAATCTTTGGTAATTTAACCAACATCGTATCTACAATAACAAAGTTAGAAATAGTGGCCCGATAACTTTGAACAACCTGTGTACGTACAGACAATTTCATTTCTCCATCTTTGGTGGTTTTCACGCTAAATTCCGCCAACACACTAATGGCTCACCCCTTATATTTATGTAAATATTTAGAGGATAATTATCATACCGTCATAAAAATAAGTTTTTATCAGTAAATTAAACTCTTAATTTTCATAATTGTCGTGTAATTTCCTATATACTTACCTATTTAGATATGTTGGGTAAGGAAATATATCTTTAGGATGTTAGTGTATTTATTCTTTACAAAGAAAAAGTAGCGAATTTTAAATGAAATGGTAATGATATGCGTAGAATAAAAAATATACTAGGGTAAGTAAGGATTCATTTATAGGCGCGAGTCCCGTACATATAGCGAATAATGTTACTGCTTGTGCTAGGAACGTCCCCTCCGTTCCTCAGTACCTCTAGACAGGCGCACACACTCGCAATTCAGTCGCCTAGCATACGTAGTCAAGGTAACAGCTCAGCACAGATTTTAGGAAGTACGTAACACATTTATTTGATTTTTGTCCTATTGATGGACTTTAATCGTTGATTATTTCAAAATAAATACTATTGCCGCATATCAAGCAAATAAAACGTCCTTAATTTAAAAGGAAAATGTCGAATTCGAATATATTAAATGTTTAAATGATAATAAGTAAAGCGTGACAAACGGTTGCATCCGCTGCACATACAAGGAATCGAGTGGACGTTCGGTTATTATCGGTTGATCGGTACACGCACACCGATCAACCGATAATAACCGGACCTCCACTCGATTCCTTGTATGTGCATAGTAAACACAGCGGGTGCAACCGTTTGTCACGCTTTAATAATAAGCTCATAACAAATACATGTTTTCTAAATTTAATTAATGAAATTTTATGGTAAAATGAATCGTATTTGTATGTGTAAAAATTCAGTTGAACATATTATTATAATAAACGTTCAAATAAGCAATCATTTGCAGTACTGCCTCTACCGTAGTACCATTGTAACGACTTCTTAATTTATAAGAACATAATTAAAAAGAAAACTATTCTACAGTATAATTTCGAGACACAAACAAAGCAAATCAAAAATAACCAAGGAGAAAAGATCGAGAAAGGCAAGGATGATCAATTAATGAAATAAGCTGCGAGTATAATGCATGGCTAGAGCCTAGCGCGATCTCCTGACGGCAATTGGATTCTTACTGATATGTAGATTCGCTTCGCACGACTCCCCACCTTATACTTTCATAGCGGCAAACGTTGCAACACTGTCCATATACTGTAGCGGTTTACTTTACTACGGAAACTTACTAACACCGTATATGCAAACCTATACCTATATATTAAAAACGTTTTATATTCAAAGTTCTTAAAGCGACACTATTTTGAAGTTCTGACTAATTGCTGACAATTTTGGTTTTCTTCTTGATTCAGATTTTTTTTTTAAACAATCAATAGTTCGATTCGATATTTTATTTCAAAAGGCTCAACACTAGTCTGATAGGTGCAGTTGCACGAAAGTTGCTCATTGGGACCTGTGTAGCTGCACTGGTGCTGTTGGAGTCTACGCAGTCTAGAGTAGGAGTAAAAAGTGCATGAAGTCGTTCGTTTGCGTCTGCATGGTGTAAGCTACACGACCATACATTAACTTGCATTGACTACTCTAGCGACGTCATTTTACATTACGTAAAAAGTGCAGCTCCAGCGAACACACCTCATGTCTGCACCTTTTATGTGCATCCCATTACAAGAGAATGGGAAGAGGTAAATAAATATATAAATATCAAAGCTTAGATAACAAAAGAAATATTGAATACGATATACAACTGCCTATGAATGAAAGGAGGTAGATGAATGTGGAAATACTTAGCCTTAAATAATAAAAGTAATTAAGTAAGGAACCCCCCTTTCAGGTAATGAAATAACGTCAGAGAGATGTTCAATGAAATTAAATTTGGGAATCTGAACACTTAACCATATCTTGTTTGTATTTATATAATTCGACGAAAATGTATGAAAGATAAATTACGTAGATTTATTTTAAATTTAAATTATCTTGCAATGTCATTTAAAATTATTCAAAAATACCCACGGCAAATATTTTTTAGAATAGGGGTTTATTAACTTTTGGATGAAATTCGGATTACCCCGAAAGATACATAACATCTATTTATGTCTGTATGCACATTATATTTTCTTATGTCAGTAGATAACATTTTGTTTATGCAAGTTAGTTATCACTATTTGTTTCTAAGGAAAAGTTAATATACAAAATAAAATATGAATATTAGAATTTTACTAATTGTTTTATAGATTCAGTGCTTATGGTCCTTTTTGTTCAATTTTTTGCTAAATGACTATTTTCTATAATAGTTTTTTCGTATTTATTTCGTTAATTAAATATAGTGCTTAATGTTATTATGGTATGTTTGTGTACTGCTCTCATTTCTATATTAAGCTATAGTCAATAACATGGAGAAACCAACCAAACATTTATTTAAACGATTACGAAATAAATAATTGTACCTCCGGTTTTAAGCAAAGCCTTAAACAACTCAAAACTACTTTCCTAGTGAACTTTTATAATTTATTTATAAAGTTGAGTATAAAATAATAACATGCCACGAAAGTTATGTTTGTAATACTGTAAAAAGATAGAACGATCGTTATAAACTACAAGCATGGAAAACAGAAAACATTTCAACACTTTAATCAGGTAAATAAGTAATTTTTTATTGGAATAAAGAATCTTCAGGAGAAGGAAAAACAAATCACGTTGACACTCAATATCAATTATTCAAACAAAGATATAGGTGAAGGTTTTACTTTTTCTTTTTTTTTCCTACAAGGAAGGTCAAATAAGCTATTTTATATTACGTGAGAATCATTAAGGACAACTAGTACTATCTGCGCAAGGTACATGTTCCATTTTGTACCGGGTGGCCAAATAAGAATGGTAGCCGGCTATATCTCAGACACTAGTAATCACAAAGCTTTCGGGTAAAATCTTTTATAGTAAATGTGGCCAAAAGAAAATACTGGAAATGATTTTGAAGTTTGTAAGATGACCAGTAGATGGCACAACAGTCACGACTAAGTATGACATTAAAGTGTTCATCGTGTTTTGTCTAATTAAGAGTTATCGGAAATACATGCAATTTATAGTCAACCAAATTCCCTTTCTTTTGCGTTAAACACATGTTGTCGTATCTTTTCAAGTAAAGTGGTGGGGAGATGTCAATTACTTTTTTAAATAAATAGTGGTTACTCCTGTAAGGCTTAACCGATTCTAACAACCTTGGTCTCGTTTAAAAAAGCTTTATTTGATCTATCAAATGCAGTTTTGGTTGTTTTATTACGAATTTTACCTTCACCACTAGAGGGCGTTATCTGATTTTATAACAAATAAACCGGCTTTTCACAAAAATTTTAAATAGAACGATATGTTTCTTTTCACGCGGAAAAGTAGAGAATTAAACGATGCCAGCGAAAACCGCGTCTCGATATCTTTTCTGTAACGGAGATATTAACGAAAAAGCTTAAACATTTGTTGCACCTGGACGACCCGGTTTTACTAGCTGTCTGCTATTTTACACCCTGCACATTTTGCGGTAAATTTTCGGAACTTCTTAGATAACACTTATCCTGGCAAGTGGGTAGGACGAGGAAGTGTATTTCCATGGCCAGCTAGGTCTCCGGACTTAACTTGCTTAGATTTTTATTTGTGGGGAAGAATAAAGGACCCCGTGTTTGCTACCATGCCCATTACAAGAGAAGACAGAAGAAGAAATGCAATTCGGAGCATTTCACAAGCAGAAGTTGAGACAGCTATTTTGTTCACTTGACAAAGAATGGGGTCATGCATAGAATATGATGGAAGGCAGTTCCAACATCTAGGAAGCCACTAATAAGACATTTATGTTATATTCTACAAAGGGGCACCACAGTGTCAATTAAATAATAATATTGTTTTTCGAAATTAAGCTAGGCTAATTTTTATTGTTTACTTCAAGTTGTCAAATAAGATTCAATTTATTTATAAGGCATTAAAATAAATAATTATCTTTGAAATAGGGTACCTATATATTTTTATTGTTACCAATATTTAGAAGCTTAAATAAATCAGCAGACAGCAGAATCGGCTCGTCTAGATGCAACAAATTTTTTCATTGTTTTTGATTAAAAAAAAAAGATATCGAGACGCGGTTTTCACTGGCATCTTAAGTTTCTAATTATCTACCTTTTCGCCTGCAAAAAAATATATTCTATTTAAAATTTTTGCGAAAAGCCGGTTGATTAGTTATAAAGTCAGATAATGCCCTCTAGTGGTGAAGGTACAATTCATAAGAACTAGAACAGAACTACATTTGATGGATCAAACAAAACTCTTTTAAACGAGACCAAGTTAGAATTGGTTAAGCCTAACAAGAGTAACCAATGTTTATTAAAAAAAGCAATAGACGCCTCTCCACCACTTTGCTTGAGAAGATACGACAAAATGTGTTTAACGCAAAAGCGAGGGAATTCGGTTGGGAATAAAATGCACACGAAGAAAACTTTAATTTCACATTTAGTCGTGACTATTACACCATCTACTGGACATCTTACAAACTTCAAAATCATTTCCAGTATCTTTTCTCGGACATATTTATTAAAAAAGATTTTACTCGAAAGCTCTGTGATTATTAGTTTCCGAGATATAGTTGACTGCCATTCTTATTTGGCCACCCGGTACATATATTGTACTGCACTATAAGTCTCTCACCTGGTTGTAAGTTGCAGCTTAAGTGATGTGCAGCTCGAATAGATAAATATAAATCTTCTTGTTTATAATGTATTTGTTCGTCACCATAGGTTCCCTTTTCCAAATGCCTGTGAGTTGTTAAAATTTGAATTGCAGGATAAATTGGGTACCTGCGATTGCTATTGCTTGCCAATTGTCATAAACTCTTCATTTGTGTAAACTTTCAAAGGATTTACTCTGTCCAAGTAAAACCTTTGTATTTCGAAGAGTATTTACTTATTTTTTGAATCTCGAGAGATATTGTGATTGCTATTATTTGCCAATTGATCCCTAACTGCGTCAATTATTGTATTTACCACATCTGTTTTTATTCTGTACTTTGTTATAAGCTGTTCATTGGTGTAAACTTCCAAAGGATTTACTCTGTCAAAATAAAATACTTGCATCTCGAGAGCAGAGCGCAGAAGCTACAACGAGAATGTACCAATAGCAGATTGAACGACAATCGACATGGCTGTCGGCAATGTTTACGTTTACAGATTTTAGATTTCCCGGCCCAAAGATACGCATATCTTCTAGAATATACAGGAGCTCGCGAGTAGCGGATAGGTAAAATTAGCGCCTGAATTAAACTAAAATTAACGACGTGGTCACGATTTCAGATAACATTGGGCAAAAATAAATCGTATATGATCACACTAATCCAAAAACTGAAAATCTAGACGCCAAGCAACTTCTAAAAAAAAGAGCTGGTAGAAAGGTACTTTAAAAATATCCAAAGTTTTCTATTATAAGATCAGTTACTATTTGTCTAACGTACTCAACATACACTAGAAATAACCAATCGCTGTCATTAATCAGTAAAGTTCGCAAAGCCGGTGTCAGACCACGTGCGTGTAGAGAGGCGGGTGATACTCAGGTAATACCATGTGCCGTACGAATAAAAACATTTATTACGCACATATCTAAACTTAACAACTGTGTAAAGAATATCAGTCTGACGATATTATTTCGGTTCGTTCGACGTTACCGTGCTTTAGTAGCAAATATTAGGGAAGAAATAAATTATTACGTGGTGACCAATGTTCGCAGGTTTATTTCAAAATATCCAGACTTCAAATATAAGAGATCTCGTGCGAGGTGTTTGTTGTCCAATAGGGATTTATGATTTTGGAAACGAGATCACGAAAAACATGCAAACCTTACGCCGAATTTGTAATGGAATTAATATGTATGATGAGTAGTCTGGGCAAACAACGGTGACAGTCAGTGTAGTAGATATGTGGTGCGCAGTCGGCGATTATTTATTTCACGCGTTCACAGCGTCAGTACTAAATCGATTTCGTAATTGTACGCTTATGTTTGCTTTAAAAATGTCGCAGTTAGGTACATTGCGAGAACGACCAATGGCAGACACAGTTAAAAACTTTATAGTGGACATGCCGGACTTAATTTTTGATGGCGCTAAAATTCAATGTCTAGTTTATAAAATCCCTTTAATGTGTTGGTCCAGAAGCCATTGTCAACGTCACATCGAAAGCAAACAGCATTCTTCTGCAAAAAGTGGCATATGAGATAAAAAAAAAATTACATTTAATTTATGTGTTACTCTTATTTTATGTAATCTATCGTTTCGTTTACTAGACAAAGAAGCATTTGTCTCCTTCTGGAATAAATATGCTGACTGTACATTACCTAGTCGGACATTGATGCGAAATGTAGTGCCGTTTGCTCGTGAACATATAGAAATAAGAATGAAAATGGAATTGAAAGATAAAAAACTGTGGTTGTGTGTGGGCGAAACAACAGATCGTCAAAAACGTTCTGTGATTAATGTAATGGTACGTACAATGGAACCACATCGACCGTCATCCTCCTTCTTACTTGCTTCCAAAAGAGTTATAAATTGTACTGCCGATGAGATTGTAAAGGTGGTGTTGAACTCAAATTTGAAGTTTCAACTAAGCAACTTTTAATGTTTATGAGTGATGGTGCCGCAAACATGCGTTTTTTGGGCCGATCTCTTAAAGAACACAGTGGTAACTTCTTACATGTAACGTGTAAAATCCATATTCTGAATCTTGCGGCACAAACGATTTCTACATGTTTTCCACTAGTAAATGCATTGATTGCTAGTACAAAGGCAGTGTTTCTAAACTCCCTGAAACGTACCCGACTATTTCACAAACTGTGTGCTGATTGTTACACGTTGGAGAACATGGTTGCAGGCTGCGGTTTGCTACAACAAATATTTTGATCAGGTAAAGAAGGTAGTTTTAAAATTTAATCCGACAGAAGCTGCAGCAATTAAGAAAAGCTGGGAAATATTTCAAGATAGTCAGGTTAAAAGAGATTTACAAACTATTCACAACAATTACTTCGGACTAGCGGAGGGAATAGAAAAATTACGAAATGTTTCGATGTCGCTAGTGGATTGTGTTCAAATTGTGAATGATGTTCACGCACAGTTGCGCGCTGTAGAAGGCGAAACAAATTGGTGTGTAATACGAAAATTTGAAAGTGTTTTAGAGAAAAGCTCCGATTTTCTTATATTAAGACAAATTTGTGAAGGTGCGTGTGAAGATTCATTAAGTTATTTCAAAGATTATTTTAAATATGCAAATATAACATCGCTAGATGTCGAACGGTCGTTTTCGCCATTAAAAAACATTTATTCCGCACGTCGTACTCACTTGACTGAAACAGCTGTGGAAACATATCTAGTGATTCAAATATTTAACAGATGTTACCCAGTTTGCGATTTCACGGAAGACTTTTAAAACGGTAAGTGTTTCAGCACGTTTTATAATTTATTTCTTACCTTTTATTTTATGTGTAAACTTTTATGCGCTCGCCACGCCTCCGGCTGTTACCGCATATTTGCCCAGGTTAATGATGAGTGTTTGTAGCATTCCATTTAATAACATTCAAAAAGAACAGTTTCTTATGTTTTGGGACAAATACAACCCCGACCGGAGATTGCCAAGTGAATCAACATTACGAAATTATTTACCATGTGTGCGTGAAAGAATAGGGAATATAAGTTGGCGAGAAGTGCGATAAAAAATTGTGACTGACCGTAGATGAACCAACGAATTCAAAGAAATACTCATTGGCACGTAGTTATCATATCTCCATCATATTTCCAAACAGCTGACAAAATTTTGTAAGGAGTAAAGAGGATCTGTATTTTATTTTAACATTTTGTCAGTTGTTGAAATATGGGAAGTCATCGTCTAATTGAACTAATGGAGAAGCCGCCGCTTCATTATAGTTCATATTAAAACCAAGAGGATCGTCATCTCTATACTTAATAGCCAATACAAGGGGGGGGTTATTCTGTGAGGATCGAGAGTGTTGTTTTTTACAGTGTCGTATCCATACATCAAATTTTCAATAGTACTTTTCTGATTCTATTATTTTGCTACAGTGCAGATGTTAATGGTGTCGTGTCACTTATGCTGCAGTTATTTTCGACACGTTCCAAGGTGTTGCTTTAGAAAAGTGATATCGGTTTTGCTGTTTCGTATCCAATTGTGTTTGCGTTATTTGCGAAAGGTTATCGTCTGATAAAACGACATAAACACCACAACACAACATCATTCTACAAAACGTGAGGTTGATGTCATAAATTTTGTTTTACCCCTCTGGTGAAACCATTGAATACGTGATATAAGCCGCGAACGAATATTCGAAATTTTCGCAATCCAAGTATTAATGTTTGTAACTGATAGCGGACCAACTATGCTTCGCGCTGGCCGCTTGCTTAAACCTACTTTCCTTGATTTGTTACATGTAACGTGTATACTGCATGCGTTGCATCTCGCAGTCGAAACTATTCGCCACTGCTATCCAGATGTAACTGAACTAATAGCACATACTAAAGCTGTATTTGTCAAATCTCCCAAACGAATTCGGCAATTTTAAAACAGTGCCCTAATATCCCAGAACCCCACAGCTAGTTTTGAGCAGATGGGGATCGTGGTTGGAAGCCGTGTTCTGTTATTTTTAACATTCCCATCCGTTCCAGCCCCTAATCTTACAACTTGACACAAAAGAAGCTGCCGCCATCAAAGCAACTCAATTGAAATTTCAAGACTATGAAGTTGAAATTGATTTACAAACTATTTTGAATAACTACCACGTGATAACGAATGCCATCACAGCATTGCAGAGGTCTTCATTACCGTTAGATGAAGCCAACAACAAATAGTAGATAACGTACAGAGGGCTAGAAACCTAAAGTAACAAGAAAGGTGTCTGTGTTAGAGTTTCAAAGACCATTATAATTATGCAAACATTACGTCATTACATGTCGAACAGTCGTTTTCGTTATATAAAAATATTTTTTTCGTCGCCGCGAACAAGGCTCAAGGAAACGTGCGCCTTGATTCGGATATTTAGTCGAACACATTCGGAATTTTAATATTTACGAAGTAAGTTAGTTTCACGGTATGTACAATGTAATACATATCAAGAAATAAACTTACCTAGTAAATATTATAATTCCGAATGTGTTCGACTAGACATTCGAATCATGGCGCACGTTTCCATTGCAATTTCCTTGAGCCTTGTTGTTTGTTTAAATAAAAATTTATAAGTTCTATTTTACAATTAACATTAATTATAACTCATTTTCACTCGGGCGCTTCTGGTCGGGAACCGTGATTTGCGAACCTTATTAATCACAATAACAATGAATACAAAAAGTAATCATGAATAGTGAATAACAGTAATTGGTGAATAAGAAACATATGTAGATTACTTGTGTAGTCATGATTAATAATTAAAAGTATTTATGATTACTGCGAAGATAATTACTCACGAATGAATACATTTCATGCATTCAGAAATAACTAATAATGTCAATCATGAATACTTGTAATTCCGAATATGGTAATCGTACCCTCGTACTTGTAGCACTGGGTTAAACTTAAAAAAAAAATAGGAACGGAGAGGTCATTATTTATTTTTAATGAATACATACATCATAATTACTGTACAAGATTAAAGACAATTTATGTAGCAATAGCTTGCCGTAAAATGGAATTGTAATGTGAGGGCGTCTCTAATTAACATTTGTTTGTTTAAATCATTTCCAAAAGGAATAATTCGCTTACACAGAACGTAGTCGCATAACACTTTTGATTAACTCTAATAATCAATATTGGAGGGTATTAATTCAGAAGTAGGTCGCCTTGAATATGGTGTAACCGAAGAAGGCTTGAGGTCACTAATTTTACACCATGACATTTAGACAGTCTTCAATTTCACAAACAATTAATAATTTCTCTCAGAGGCGAGCTTGTAGTATCACAAATTTGTTCATGATATGTCTCCCAACTTTATCGATATATTTTAAATTGGTCAGTCACACTATTACTTATTTTCCATTGCAAATTAAGCTTCTCGAGGTAATTTAAAATTCATGTGGCTAAAATTATTTCTGTTTTTATGGCGACATGGTTAGTTTTTATAACAAAAATTATTGGACAAGTACGGTATATGTATAAAAAAACACAAAAGCTAAAACCTCGATGTGATATTTAGTAATTTAACAGTTCCAAAAATAAAAGTAAATAGTAGATTTCTAGTACAACCCGTTGTGTCGCATAAGGTACTTCATTTTGAGTATCTATCTAGATAGTGGTACATATATATTAAAAAAAAAATGTAAGTAGATACAGATACACTGAAAAACTGATATGTTTGAGTCAACTGAATTCATTTTGTTAAAGGACATTTGTTTGTGGCAACTATTTAGTTTGTTAATCCACCTATATTTTGTTTGAATCAACATGATATTATATATATATATATATATATAGTTTTGAAATACTTATAGGTTTGAAATTAGTTAAAATAACTATAATTAGGTTGACTCAACTCAGTGGGTCTTAGTGTATAAAGTACAATACGATCATAAAAAAACGTAATCGAGAGGGCCATGTTTTTTTTAATTATTTTTATGTTAGTTATGATTACATCTGACGGTTAAATCCAAGATTGAAGATTAGTGACATAAACTGAGAGATGAATAGCAATGTGCACAGAAGCAAAAAGCGTTAGTGCTTTTCTCTTCTCACATTGTTTTTGCCGGGAGTGATTCCATCAATACCATGAGCTATATCTACATTAAAGTTCACTTTTCTTTGAACATTATTCTATAAATAATTTCTACTGTAGCCTTTTTAAAATTACAAGCACTGAGAACAATTTACTGCATTATGTACGGATATGTCATGCTGTTTTAAACAACGTAAGCGCAATGAATAATGTGGATGTAAATATGCATTTTAAGAATTCTAAGTAAATAAATGCTTTATTTTAAGAAAATGAAACTATTGATTTTTGAACAATACCTAAACGCTTTTTCGAATTAAGAAAACTATTTACTATCCTTAAGAAAATATTGTTTTGTGTTACAATGGCCATTTACTTATACTAAGAATCGATTTCTTCAATTTTTCTACAAGATTTTCTTGAATAAAGTTAACAGACGTTTTAAACAAAGAAATACAATTATTTCATTACAAGTATACAGCGAGGGCCTAAAGTGTGCCCCCCCCCATGCCAACTTTTGAACGATGGAAGCTAGTGTTTTTAGAAAAAAATTGGTCGATTTCTATTTTTTGTAAACTAACTTTTGCCGTTGTCAGCATTTCAATTGTTATGGAATTTTCTTTGAATTGATTCAATAGTATTAGTATACACCTCAAAATAGGACACCATACCACACTAGCATATTCAAGACGAGAACGAATTAAGGAAAAAAGTGTTGTTGTAAATGCTTTCAAGTTGTGAAGGTCACAGCGATTGCAAAACTATATAGTTTGAGAAAGTCTCGTACTAATTGTAAAATACGTCCAGAGAAAGAACAGGGTCAAGCAAGACACCCAAATCCCTGACCGATGTAGAATGTTCTATTAGGGTACCGTTTACAGAATAGTCCGGGTCGGACTGGAATATTCCTGACGAGGCCTTATTCTTCCTAAACTTTCATTTTGAGAAGATGGAGTAAGTATAAATACGTTAGTATTTAAATTAGTAATGTATAAGTACATTCATAATATCATACCGAAAAATATGAAAAAAAATAAAATATATAATATATAATTCATGTGCTCACTTAGAAGGACTAATATTTCACATTTAAGGCAGCAGCAAATTTCCCATTTTGTCTGTTTTATTAACTTTTATTATTAAGTCAACATATTCGCTAGCATTAGTTGCTACAGAAGCTGATTGTGTCAGTACTGGTACTTGTCGTAAAAGTCCACCTAATAATGTTGTAACACTGCTTTGAATAAATTCATTATCGCTAATTTCATACGTAATTTGTTAAACTAAAACAATGTTTTCATAAACCCAAGTAGAATTTTTTTTAATTCGCGAGAAATTTAAGTTGGTACTTTCGGCAATAATATATCCAATGCGCGTATAGTATGCCAATAAATTATCGAATATATGTTTTATTACCAGAACTGCCAACTTAAATTGTCCGCGAAATTTAAAAATTTCTACTAGGGAAGAAGCAAAAAATCTCGTTTTAGTATATTCATATTTATTGCCCGGATTAAATAAGTTATAAGTAAATCGTCAATGAAATTATTTTCTTTTTTTAATTACAAAAAAACACCTCTAGCCTAGACTTGAAATAAGAACAGTTTTTTGTAGTATCATTTGAATATCAATTCGCTATTGCGAATTAACGATGCTTCACCCTTGAGGGTGAGAGAGTGAATAATGTGACGGAACATATACACATTTATGGGTCCTGCGGTTATGACAAGTTTAGATCGAATACCAAACTTACCTGGACGAACCAGCACAATTGTGTTCGGCTTCAGACTTTTTAAAATACGTGTTGCGCTCTGTTTGACGTTTAGATTTGACATTTTGTGGGTTTAAACAGTTCATAAAAACCCATCTTTTTTTTGTTTTTTTTCTTTTTTAGCACCTGTCTCATTTGTTTTGTGTAACAAAGATTCGCAGGCTTTGCTTGAAAATAGTGGAATATGAAAAAGTTGTTATTATATGACTTTAAAATAACAATAACAATTCAAAAATTAATGTAATTTTATTTTATGCTGTTTTTTAATTATTTTAGAAAAAGAAAAACATCTTCTTGGTGTAGTTACCCGTGTAGTGTTTCTAAATCGCATTACACAAAGTTATACTACTGTTTCTATTTAAAAAAGATCTGTGGCACAAAACAAATGAAACTCATGTCAAAAATCTAAATGCCAAACGGTTTGTATGTGATTCCCTTTCCTGCAATACCTTTTATATACTTGGTATGTGAATTTATGTTACTAAATAATCTAAATAATAAATATAATTTAAGCATTACTATAGTTCATTCACTTTAAGAATATAGCGTTATTTATTTAGCATATTGCATTAAAATTGTTCTTGCCAAAACACGATTAATACGATATTTACGGAGAGGAGGTATTTTTTTCCAATTTTGATAATACAATTGTACTTATTAATTACTATTCCAGGATTATTACGGCTGAAGAAGGAGCCGTTGAACAAAATTCTCAAGAGAAACGAATCAGCAGTGGGCAAAGACTAATGGCTTATAATTTATATATACGGTGGAAACAGGATAAATCTAAATCGGCAGCTATAAAGCTAACCTCCAAGCTGTTAGGGCTTGGTGAAGCAACTGTATGGAACATTGTAAAAGAAATGAGTCTACGGGAACTGTAGGTTCACCACCAAAGAAACGTCAACGAACAACAACTTGCGAAGCTTTGGATGATCCTCAAAAGTCTGCAATTCGCAGACATATACATTCGTTTTTCTTAAGGAATGAATTGCCAACATGCACTAAAATATTAAATGTAAATGAAATATTGGTTTTAAAAAAAAAATATTTTATCACACATTTGTAGATCATTAATACAGACGATACCTTGCCAGAACTAAAACGGACAACGCTGTATAGAATTATAAAAAAATTGGGCTTTAAGTAGGAAAACGCAGTCGAAACAATATTTTAGTAGAACGGCAAGACATTGTTTTATTGAGACGTCAGTATCTAACAAACATCCGGAAATTTCGAGCAGAAGGTAGAAGAATATATTACTTAAATGAGACTTGGGTTAACGCAGGCCACACCAAACAAAATGTATGGAAAGATGCAACAATTCTTTCGGCAAGACAAGCTCTTGTTGATGGGGTAACAACCGGACTAAAAAATTCATCTGGCAGACTTATAATACTACATATCGGGAGCGATAATGCTTTTGTTGAAAATGGGTCGTTATATTTTGAATCGAAGAAAACTTCAAATTACCATGAAGAAATGAATGGTGAAGTATTTACAGAGTGGATGAGAAATGTTCTACCGTTTTTAGAGCCAAATTGCGTTATTGTAATGGATAATGCACCTTACCAGTCTGTCAAGGTAGAAAAATGGTCAACGACTGCCTGGAAAAGGATGCTTTAATTAATTGGCTTATTTCAAAAGGAATTGCCAGGGATAACTGACATTTAAAAGTAGAACTTTTGGAACTCGCTAAAAACTATCTAAATGATAATCCGATACCCTACGTAATCGATGAGATGGTGGCAGGAACTGGTTGTACAATTTTAAGGCTACCACCATATCATTGCAATTTAAATCCGTTAGAACTGGTATGGGCTCAAGTGAAGGAATATGTAACTGCAAATAACAAAACTTTTAAGCTACTAGAGGTAAAAGATTGATTGAAGGACTCCAATTCGTAACTGCTGAAGCATGGAAAAATTACATCAAACACACCATTGCCGAAGAAAATAAGATGTATGAGCTGGATAACATCGTAGAAGATATAATGGAAGAATTTATTATTACCGCTAATACTGGATCATCATCGGAAATGTCCTCACTAAGTGATGCTTCTGAATTATCAACATAAAAAATTTATATTTGAAGTAATTTGTACATGTCTATAAAATTATGATTATTGTAGCTATTTTAAAACAGAACTATTAGAGTGTCATTCAGAATTAAAATAAAGTATAGAATGTATCTCAAACAAAATTGTCTCAATTTCTTTGGTTTGATTAAATGAATTGAAATAAACGTAAACATATATTTGTATATTTTTCTTAAACATTTTACTGAAACATTTGTCATTAGTATTTAGAGTTACTTTTAAAGAAATTGACAAAGGTTATAATAGAACTGACATTTTACTTTTAAATTACCCGCCATTATTTAATCGAGTTAAATTTTGGCAGTGTTATACGGACGCCGATTGCAGCGCTATCTACTATATTCTTAAAGTGAATGGACTATACTTTCTCAGTTTTTGAAATTCACAAGGACCCTCGTATTGACAGCGCCCCCATGTAACGTAAATCCGGTTTTGCTTAGAACCCCGCTCACGATACGGACCAAATAATTTCTTCTTTTACAGTATAAACGTAAATTGTGTTTTTCTGTAAATATTTATTTTAATAATAGTAAAGTCTCAGTTTGCCCATTTTTTGCCGATTAGACCTTCCGCTTGGATGGTTATTCTTACTTAACCACTTTGCTTTTTCCACTTACTCTGTGCTATGTAATTTGAATTATTCTGTAATCTGCTTGCTAGAGCGATCTCGCAACTTTATTTCTTAATTAATTTTCATGAATTCTATTATGACATAAAATGACCTTGTTATAGTGTTCGTGCATACCTTTACTAATTTCAACTGCCTTCCTGTCTTACCACTATCCAGATTTTGATGAAAGGAAGGTAATAAATTTGACCATTTACAATCAAGTCACTACTGGATAGTAATGTCATTGATTGTAACAACAAATTCATTTTCTTTGTCTACCAAGACTAGAATTACAAAAACATGCTTTGTCAAGGTTACAATATGTAATACAAAACGTATTTAGCGCTTCACGAAATAAATTGTGAATACTAACGATAATATACAAGGTGATGCAGTATCATGTGTGCGAATACTTTGTATGTGCCTTATTTACTGTGCGAGGCAAAACGATGGAATAAATTCATTAAATTTAAAGCAATTTGTTTTTCGAAGAAATGCTCTGACAGGTCAATTTTATTTTTTTTTAATTAACATTTTTGCATCGATTTGAAGTTTCCCCCACTTCTGGTTTTCAAGTGATGACGTTATCGAACATTTTTTTAAATTACAACTCCCGATTTTTTTATTTTGATAGTTCATTTAATTTGTCTAAATGGTTTAATACCTGGCATAACAAAATTTTTGAATAAAGTAATTTAAAGGTATTTAGAGGTATTTAAAATAAAAAATCTATGTTAATATGCCACAAAATCTAGGAGATTTGAAAAATAGAATTTGGTATGAAATAAGCCCAAGTAGTCCTGACGTCATTCGCAATGTACAAAATGAATGTGCCCATAGATTTGCTTATTGTCAAAAGGCCGATGGATGGTATTTCGAAAATTTGATTTAAAGGAAATAACTATTTCATTTCTTGAATAACAACATTTATTTTTGCTTTTTGCTATTAATGAAATTTATGTTTTCCATTCCTTAAATTACTTTTATTCGAAAATTTTGTTATGTGAGGTATTAAAATTTTGATTGTACCACTTAGGCAA
Source organism: Dynastes maya (assembly GCA_029619315.2). NCBI lineage: Eukaryota > Metazoa > Arthropoda > Insecta > Coleoptera > Scarabaeidae > Dynastes > Dynastes maya. The sequence goes on from JAROYE020000001.1 coordinate 44,021,105, forward strand.
TTAAATGGTCTATAAAAATTAAAAAAATCACTTGAAAATCAGAAGTGCGGGAAACTTAAAGTTGATGCAAAAATGAGCATTGCTTCAAATTAATGACTTTATTCCATAATTTCGCTACGCAGTGTGCATATGTATATGTATATTCATCTCTCCGTAAAACCTCACTAAAGGAATAGGGAAAGTTCGGGTAATAGATTTTAACGTGTATTTTCTCTTTTAGTATTAATGTAAGAACTTTTCTTGATAACATTAACTAAAAATATTTACAATAAATTCTTGTTACATAAAGAGCAATGATTAAAAAGCTTTAGTCTGATTTTGGAACAATGGAAAAATGGCGGGTAACTCGGGGTACACGTACTAACGATGGTTTAAACGCTTTTAGTCATGCAAATGTGACAGTAATAATAAGAATTTACTAGATCAAAGTCAGCGCAGTCTTTATCTGCATTTATAGCACTGAATCCAGTCTTCTGAAAAAGTTTCGCCGTAGACAATACATTGTTTCCTTATTACGATCTTCACGGGAAAAACTTTCAACAGATTGTTTTATTTTTAATTGTTTACCTTTGGTGCTTTTTACTTTCCTTTAAAGATCCTTCTTACATAGGGAATATCTTAAAATCTATCTTTTTGTCATTCGTAAGCGCGTTAAAGTGCGTACAGACTGGACCTGCTGGTTTTGAACGTGAACACGAACCACATATATGTACACGTATATATGTACGAACTTTTTATACTCACGTGTTTATACACGGATGTCGAATTGTACGGGTACACGGGTTTTTGGACACGAACCGTTCACCTAAGTCGAATTTTCACGTATGTATTTCACGTAAATTTAACAATACAGGTACATTGCGCACCTTAGATACACGTGCAGTTCGCATACGTACCGTTCTGAAGAGGTTCGGACTAGTTCTTGTACACGTATTCACGCACATTATCAAGCTCTAGTACTAGACAATATAATATATATAATTTAAAATTGTTTACGAAAATTTAAATGCAACAGTCTGGTTTTGAGCTTCAACTAGCACAACAGACATATTGAAACGATTGTCAACCTTTTCCTGGTGCCTCAAAAAAGCGCATTATAAAGGTACATACAGACTACTCGTGCGCAGGCTTGTACTCTCGCCCGTGCTCGTGACGTTTTATAGTGTGGACGGCATGCTTGCGAGCCTCAGAAGCCGCGCGATCCAAGGCACAAACTCGCGAGCCTCACGAGCACGAGTACGCTCTCGAGTAGTCTGTACGTACGTACCTACCTTTATAATGCGCTTTTTTGAGGCACCAGGAAGAGGTTGACAATAGTTTCAGTATATCCGTTGTGTTAGTTGAAGTCGTTAACTCAATTCAGACTGTTGCATTTAAATTTGCGTAAAATATTTAAATTACATATATTTTGTAAACTTTTTTTTAGTTTACATAATCGGGTAAACTCAGACACTTTTTTTTAGTGTCTGAGATTACCCGATATCTTTACAAATTATCCGACTGCTTGCGTCCAATATTTTAACTAACGACACTGTCCAATATTAGGAATAAATTAAATTGCAATATTTACCTTTTGTATGTAATAAACCTTTAACGTAATTTGACAGAAGCGCGCAGAAATTTTTAGTTGTTGCTGTATTATTGGGCGAAGCGTGAGGTTACGGAATACAACTCGCAGTTGTAGGCATCGATTACTGTGATCACTAGCCAACCCTACTAGAATTTTGCCGAATCCGGAGCTGTTCCAACCTCCAGTAGGCATCTTTAGCATGCCAAATATCATATTCGCGTCGTTCGGATCGAAAGGCGGGCATGCTAACTGTTCGACCACTGAGACGGTCTAAATTTTTAGTAGAAACAACATTCCCTATGGTACCACTCAATTGGAGCTTACGCAAATTCTGGACTGTATTTGTATATATTATATATGGCTTCAGAGCATGCTCCGAAAGAAGGTCTTGTTTAAATTTTTTGACTACTTAGTGATTCAAAAGTCCAAGGGTCCCCGCCGTCCGGGATTACCGGTACTTTCTCTACTATTGGTAAAAATATCGTATCCATCTAATCGTTTCGTTAATATTTTAGCAAGTGGACTGGAATGTTCGCTTATGGTGAAACGATTGGACCATTTCAAAGGAGGCGGACGTGTTAGCGGAGAACCGGCGATAAAAAATTCGTAAACTCGAACCTTATCCCGTTTCAAGGCTATTTATCGAAAAACGGCAAGAACACTTGTGTACAGATTGTAAATAACTATCTGTGGTGATAAAGTATACGGAGTGCGATCAAAAATTTTGAGTGAGTGGTAAGAAGAGATATTAAGTTAACATTAAAATAACTTACAGTTAGTGTAGTAAGTAAGAAAGTGAACGATGACTTTAAAGAAAAGCAGAAATTATTCTATGGAACTTTAAAACAATTAAGAGCAAAGAAAGAATATCTAATACCAAATATAAAAGACAGGGAAGGAAATGTAATTACTAAGCAAGATAAGATCATGGACCGATGGAAACAGCACTTCCAAGAATTGACCAAAGCAGACGAAGTTCCTAAAGAAGAAGAAGAATTTATAAATACACAAGAGATCACATTAATAACAGGAAGAGATAATGGAAGCAATAGGTAAATTAAAGTTAGGTAAAGCTTCTGGAAAGGACGAAATAACATCAGAAATGATAAAATATCTGGGACACCAAGGAACGGAAGAACTAACGGCTAATTATGAATATTGCAATTGTATCCAAGATGGACTGGAAAACAGGAATAATCCTGCCATTTTATGAAAACGGAGACAAAAGACAATGCAGTAATTATAGGAGCATAACACTATCTAGCATACTAAGTAAGATATTAGCAAGAATAATAGATAAAAGATTGAGAGATAAATTAGATAGAAAATTAGAAGAAACACAATATGGATTTAGAAAGGAAAGAGGTACTTAAGATCAATATTCATATTAACACAACTTAGTGAAAAAATTATAGAAAGAAACAATAAAGTACATGTATGCTATATAGATTTGGAAAAGGCATTTGATAAAATAAAAAGAGAAGACATCTGGAACACCTTAAAACAAAGAGGCATAGCTAAGGGGACAATAGAAGTGACAAGAGAAATGTATAGAAATAATATAAATTATGTCAGAACTAATAACGAGGAATCAAAAGGATTCAAAACGGAAATAGGAGTTAAACAAGGATGTGTCCTCAGCCCACTTTTGTTTGCAATAGTAATAGATGGTGCTATAAAGAAAGTGAAAGAAAGGATGAACAAATTTAAGGTAGGATTTTGGATGTTGAAAGAGATAAGCTTAGCAGAACTGATGATGCGGATGATATAATAATTCTGGCAAACTCAGAAAAAACTTGCAGTTTAACCTAAATATTCTTAATGAGGAATTAAAAAAAAATAATATGACAGTAAATGCTACCAAAACTAAAACTATGATAATAACAAAACAAAGTAAAAAACAGAATATACAGCTAAATGGATAAAAAATAGAACAAGTTGATAGCTATAAATATTTAGGAACAATTGTAGAAGAAAATGGTAAAATAGATAAGGAAATAAACGAGAAAATTAGTAAAGCTGGAAAAATATTTAATGCGGTGAAATCAACGTTTTTAGGAAGACGGGAGATCCAAAAGGAAATAAAGACGGAAGTAGCAAAGAAGATAGTTACACCAGTGTGACTGTATGGTTGTGAATCATGGATAATGACAGAAAAGCACAAATTGAGGATAAACGCTGTAGAAATGAGTTCCTGGGGAAAATACAAGGTAAAACAAGAAAGGACAAAATACGAACAAAAAGAAATTGGAGAAGGACAATTAAGATGGTATGAACATGTTAGCCGCATGAAGGAAGATACACTCACAAAAGTAGTCTATGAAACAAAAGTACAAGGGCGAAAGACAAGAGGAAGACCGAGAAAAACATGGACTGAGGGAATTAGAGAAGAATTAGACAGAAGAGGAATAAAATGGAAAAAAGTAAAAGAAAAAACAGAAGACAGAAAAGAATGGAGGAAAATATGCAGAACGGTGAAATGAATAACTCAACTTACAGCCTTACACTTCACGGTAAAAGGCTTAAGATTAAGAAGAAGAATAATAGAGAACTTGCATGTTTTTCAACTTCATGATAATAAGAAAGTACATTAAAAATGAAGAATTTTGATATACTCGTATGATAAACTGATATTAATATTCGACTTCCATCTCAAACACGCTTTTGGTCAGCGTTTTTGCGACGTCACCGGATCGTGATAATCAACCACTACATTATTTTATGTTGGTAGAAGTGTATTTGTATTGTTATTTTCGACATTAAAAACACGTGAAATATATAATGGGCGTTTTTTAAGCCCGATAGAACTTAAAATTATGTAAAAATAATACGAAAAATTAAATTCTGATCAAATTTTTGGTACTATTCGAAAGATTTATTCATGGCATTTATAAATAATTTCAGGTATATAACCACCACGGCTGTTCCTGACGAAGCATATTCTGGACCTCTAATTTTGGGTCACTTTTTCGAGGATTGCTGGCTATATGCCACGAATAACACCAACGATATTGGCTTCCAAGGCGTCAATTGTTGCTGGTTTATTAATAATCGAGAGGTGTCAAACCGTAAGACCTTGGAGGCTATCTGACAGGTCTATTCCTCGAAATTAACATCGTTAAATTTTGATTTCTATAAGTTGATGGGTGCGGTCGCCGTGTGGCATGTAGCGCCATCCTGTTGAAACCACATCTTGTCTATATCAATGTGCTCCATATTTTCAAATAATAATATCGAATAATTCACTGACTAAGTACAAAGAGTATTTTATCATGCATGTATAACATCGGTTGTTGTGGAACGCTCTTTTTTAAAATATAAACTTATTTTCTCACCACGGCGAACATCGCTCACCGAGACAACTGTGGAAACGCATCTAATGATGTCAACTTTTTGCCACTCTTATTCATATGATGTTAGTACTGATAATGGTGCTTCTAGTTTTACTGTTCCGTAGCCAAGGCTGTTTAAAAGGGTGAGTGTTTCACTACTTTTCATATATTATAATTATGTATTAGTTCTGTTATTTTTTTTCTATTTTCTTACTATTGTTTTTGTATACTAGGCAGGTACTGCTATGGCACGACTCCCTGTTACCGGGCTCTAGTAATAAGGCACTAATATCGACCAAGTAAAATTGGTTACGCTTTCAGTTATTATTGCTGTTATTCTTAAACTTCTCCTTAATATCTCTCCTTTATTGTGTTTATTGTCCTATATAAAAATCAATTCAGAACCTATTGATTTTTAGAGGCTATACGAATAAGTGCGTTTCAACTCATTCTCTATCTACAAACTTATCAAAATATGTGTCATTGTTTTTAGATGTATTGTATTTTATGTTTATGTTTAGTGGAGTGTGTATCTTTATAATATTGTATTATTCTCAGCATAAGATTTTAAGTATGTATGGTAGGGTTCCAAATCATTTCCACTAGAATCCAGAGTTAAGGCGGATTCTCGCTCGTAAGTAGAATGTCGATGCCGCAGAAGTACATAAAAGTGCATGGCGCACAATAATGTCATTAGCCGTATATAAATGAGATTGGCGACGTTGCTGTCAAAATACGCCCTAATTGTCAAAGTGACTTTTATGATTCTTACATAATTTTGTATTATTAGGAAAATTAATGTGTTTATACTGGCTACTGTATTGTTTGGTATTTTTATTATGAAGCAAAAGCGCCGCCATAAAACATTTGCGCAAGGTTTTTTGTATGTATACAGTTTGCCGAGTAATAATATGCATTTTCCGTTAATAACCTAATGTAAAAGAAAAGTACTTTAAATACATTCTTTGCTATTATATAAGCCGGCTAAAATATATTTTTGTTTGTTGCAGGTATGTCTTACCAGTATTTTATAAGGCGTGTAAAAAAGGACTGAAAGAAGACGATCTGTATGAACCTCTCGAAGAACATAAATCTAAAAAATTAGGTGAAAAATTGGAAGACATGTGGAAGCAGCAACATAGAAAGCATAAGAAATCTGCGTTACATAGAGCTTTATTTCGAATGTTCGGCTTAGAGTTTATGTTAATAGGAATAATTAAGCTAATACACGAAATGACCTTAGTGTAAGTATCTATTCCTTGACGTGGGGTAATTGTTCACTATTCTGGGAATTGTTGATAGTTACTTTTGAAAGTTTAGCACGTTGAGTTTGGCACGACATTAACGAATAGTTCAACTGGATGGAGACATTTATTTACCTATTTATATAGCTATGTATTCATGTAAAGAACTTGGAGCAATAGAAGCAGCATCGCACACTAGCCACTATATGCCGCGGTGAAGCCAATATAACATTGATTTTGTACATAAAATCAACCTTCAACCCAGCAGAGTATCGTCTTTGCTATAAAATTACGGGATATTTTATTAGCGGCGTAACGTACTACTAGAAACGACAAAGTTCAATCCTGCTTTACCCTCATTCTTGGAGGATTAAATGAAAATACAGTAAAAGTCCCTTATAACAACAACGAAGGGACCGACAAAATGCGGTCATAACATGCGATTGTCCTTATATTCTAACCTGCTTTTTCAATATATTTCTGAACGTCTATTAATATATTGCAATAACATAAAAATACATTCTATGCAAAGACAAATAGTTCATTAGTCAATATTAAATATGTACAGGATTTTTCATTTTATTTTGACAACTACGGATTTCTGTTGCTATTGCAGATACAAAAAAAAATGTTTCAAATAATTGTGGTAGTGTTTTACTTTAAACAAATAGAAATTTGATAACTGCATTAGAATTGTATATACAGGGTGCGGCCAGCAAAACATAGCTTTGCTTTTTTAATGGAACACCCTATATATTTTTGTATTTTTGGATAGCTTTTCATCTCCTGACTCCAAATTATATGTGAGACTATTTTAAGTAATTAGTGGTTTTGCTAAATATAATTAGGAAATATTGGCAATTAGAAAGCCAGGAAGCTGAAAATGATATGTTAAAATAAAACAATTACTAGTTTTTTGTTAGCTGTCAATCTATAAATGAATCTGGGTTACACTACAGCGGCAAAAGTAGGAATATACTACATGGGCTAAAAAGTCTTTGGCCTGACACATAGATGGCGTCAGAAATCAAAAATCCATATGCGTACCGGAGAGTACCAACCTTAACTAGAACGCTGTCAAAATTTCATGACATTTCATTTACTCGTTCTCAAGTTATTGCTCTCGAAGTGACGCTACCTCTGTTATTTTTGTTTAGCATGGAAAAAAGTGAATTTCGTGTTTTGATAAGACATTGCATCCTGATGGGAAAAAATACTGTTTAAGCAAAGCAATGGCTTAATAAGTGTTACGGAACATCTGCCCCAGCCAATTCAACCGTAAAGTATTGGTATGCTAAATTTCGTCGTGACCGTACCAGCACAAATGATGCACAACGTTCAGGAAGGCCAAATGAGGCAGTTACGCCAGAAAATATCAAAAAAATTCGTGAAATTGTGCTGAATGACCGCAAAGTGAAATTGAGTGAGCTAGCAAAGAAGAAGCGCGTTGGGTGCCGCGTTTCTTAACAATTGATCAAAAAGACCAACGTGTCAAACTTTCGAAGGAAAATCTGGCACTTATTACGTACAATAAGAAGGATTTTTTTCCAATCGGCAGTCGGCAGAGTGGTTATTGCCTGGTGAGAGTCGTCCGAAGCGCCCAAAGACGCAATAATCAGCCGGTAAAGTGTTGGCCAGTATTTTTTGGGACGCGCACGGTATAATATTTATAGACTACCTTAAACATGGTAAAATAATCAACAAACAATATTACTGTGCATTATTGGATCGATTGGACGCCGAATACAAGGCAAAACGACCGCACATGGCGAAGAAGAAAATGCTCTTTCACCACGACAACGCCCCACCTCATTCTGCTCGCGATGCGACCGATAAATTGAAGGAATTGCGCTACGAATTGGTTCACCACTCACCGTATTCGCCCGACCTAGCCCCCAGCGACTATTTCCTGTTTCCCCGATTGAAAATGTGGCTCTCTGGCAAAAGATTTCACTCAAATGAGGAAGTAAGGTTGGAAACAGACGCCTATTTTGAAGGACTTGACGCGCAGCACTACAAAACCGGCATCGAAATGCTAGAGGACCGCTACAATAAGTGCATTACTCTAGATGGAGATTATGTCGAAGAATAAAACAGTTTTTTCATTTAAAATGTCGTTTTTTCATTGGTAGGCCAAAGACTTTTCAGCCCATGTGGTATATGTAGGTAAAAAATAATAAAAACAAATAGGCTACAAGGAGAGGATATATAGGGAACTGCATCCGAATCTACAAACTCCTCGTGCAAATACGTTTGTAAATGTTTACCGTCATGTAAGGAATACTTGCACAAAAACAACGTCACGTCAGAGTAAATGAAGAACATCTTAATACGTTGCTGTGTTTTGAAGTTAAAAATTAAATACTTGTTAGCACGTTTCACTAAATAACTTATTTCCTAATTTTATTATATAAAATTTGGAAAGCAGTTTATTAGCTGCTGCAAGGATGTTAGATAAAAGCATCTCCACAATCCATCGAACTTGATGATTACAAGCCGTATACAATATTAACGGTCCAAGAGTTCGCAGGAGTTCAGAAGAGGAAAAGATTAGTTTTGTCAACAAATGATTGGAAGTCCAAGCAATGACCCCAGTTTCTTTGATGAAATTTTTTGGACAGATGAGTCCACTTTTTTCACTTCACATATTTTAATAGAAAAATATGCGCCCGAGAAAATGAAAAAAAAATATAGAAGAAAAAGTAATACTATACAAATAAAAAGCCTGGAAGGAAGTCAAAACACGTATGATATGGAATTTTCTAAAATAAAGTAATCGGGCCAATTTGTTATAGTTTCAAATTAACGGAAGCGTACTTAATCCTTCCTCATCTACCTTACGGTGTAGAGGTACGGAAGTATTATTTGGAAACAATAGTTCCACAGGTAGATGATACCTTAAAAGTTCTTAAGAAACCAATTAGACAACATAAGTTGGCAGCAAGATAGAGCACCATCGCACGATGTTTCAGCTGTTCAAGGGCATTTAAACAATTAATTTCCGGTTTCGATTGTCGGTGCCGAGACTATTCCATGGCCACCAAATAGCCCCAATTTAACGCCATTAGACTGTTTCTCATGGGGCCTCTGAAAAGAAAAAGTGGATTTCGATTCTAATGCAAGCATTGGACTAACGAAAGAAATAATAACTGCATTTCTAATGCTATATAAAACTTTAGAAGCCGATCTCAGTTGTGCATAGACTTTTTATGGGGGTCGCGTTGAGCAGTTCTTTATTCAATTCCTGTAAATTAAGTCGTGGATAAATTTTTGACAAATATGTTTGTTGTTGTATTAATGGCCAAAGCGTCGGGTTGCGGAATACACCTTGCACTTCTAAGCATAGATTACTATGATCATTAGCCGATCCTATTAGAATTTTGCCGAATGGCGTTCGAACCTTTGGTAGGGATGTTTAACGTCCCAAACATCGTATTAACACGAAGCCTATGGTTTTACTTCCTTATCCGAGAATTATAATCCCTGTAATTATATTTTTGATATTTTCTGGTAAAATGAGTCGCTAATTATTTAAAATAGTCCTACATAATATTTTATATTTAGAATTAGGAGATGAAGAGCTATTCAAAAATAGAAAAATATACAAGGTGTCCTATTGAAAAATACAAACATATATTTTGTGGGGCGTGCCCTCTACATGCAATTCTGATAGTTATCACATTTTTAATCGGTAGAGATAAAATACTACAACTTTTATTCGAAACATTATTTTGTGGATTAGTAACGGAAATAAGTAGTGGTCAAAATAAAATGAAAAACCCTGTACATACATACTTCAAATGTGTTCAAATATATGACTTATTAAAAAAATGTGGTTATCATAACTTCAACAAATTAAGCCAACAACAAAAATCAAGAGAAACTGAATTTCTTGAATGATCTTATGTCCAACACTGTTTACCGCAACTGTTCAATATCACCTCCACTTTGGAATTATAATAGCACCAACCTTTCCTCCAAGTTATTTACTACATTCTATATTTCGGGTTGAGGAATTTGCTCCCTAATACTGTCCTATAATTCTTCCAGCATTTTTGGTAGTATTCTAAACACGAATTTTCTTAAATAACCCCAAAGCCACAAATCCGCTGGGTTTAGATAAAGTGATCTTGGTCACCATAAATTTTCAAAATGTCTGCTTATAACAAGATCTTGAAAAACAGCAGTTAACAAGTCTTTAACTGGTCGGTAAGTGTGCGAAGGTGCTTCATCCTGCATAAAAATGATGTTTTCAATTGCGTTCTCGTTTTGCAACTGTGGAATTGCATGCATAATCTCTCAACATTTGAATTTATGTTAAAATCAGTTTTATTTTGAGAATAAATCACTAAATTGCAATTATTTTGTTTTGACACTTGTGACACTAGTCATAACGAAACTTATTTTACATTAAAATCCCATTATTGTAGCAACTAGGATAAAAATCCTTACTTGCAATTATTTCGATTTCCTAAAACTGTATAAGAACTTACAGTATATCCCTTACTTTGCGACAACACATATTTATGTTTTAAAAAGTCGGCTTGTCTTTTTTCAATAAAATTCATTTTTTCTAGTGTATTCTCTAAAACAGACTTGTGATCAATTAAAGTCTTATTAGTTACTTTTGCAAAAAAATACAATTTATGAAGAACGGCTACAGCACGAACACCTTCGACGATATTTGGTAGCTGAAATTCTTTCTCCTCCTTACTTCCTTCTTCTTCCTGGTCTTCCTCATCATTGATCTTATTTTTCATCTGATGGTTCTTACCATGTCGCTAAATCGTTATCCACGTGCATACGTTCATTCCACGTGTTATCTGGTGGTTGAATCGCCACTAAGTCTGCAGTAGTTTTTAACCACTTTGCTAAAGGAATTTCATTTTCTTCATCGAAATCTGATAAAGCTGGCCCGCTTAAAATTGGTGATAATCCTGCGTGTGAAGCAATGGGCATCTTTCCATTTTTTTTTATATCCGCATTTGATAGAACTTGTTTTTCTATGCATAAAGCTGCAGTTTGCATCATGTCTACAATTACGGTATTCCTTATACGGATTTCTAAAGAGAGCCCCTGCCCGGGAAAAAATTCAACAACACTAACACGGAAACAGCCATGCACAATACGATCGGGTTGTTGCCATGTTGTGTCTCGTCAAACCTAATATATTTATTTTTCGTTAATTTCACTTGCAAAATTTCATTTTAATCTATATAAAATTATAGTAGAAATTGGTTGGAAAAATAATTAAAAATATCATTCACAGTCAAGTCCGTACACTGGTGTTGTTGTTACTGTTACAACAACAAAGATCATTTCGTAATCGAGAAACGGTAGATTAAATGATGTCGCTTCTTCAAAATTCGCAAAGCGTTTAGCCATATTTATTCTTAATCCGCTCTAAATAATAATAATTATTATATTATTAAATAAATTGTATTATATTATTATATAAATTGTAGATTAGGAAAACCGGCAGCACTACAATCGCATATAATTTTGCTGCCAGATGGTGATTGCTTATAAGCGACGTATTTTTTTGAAATAAAGTATCTAAAAGAGAAAAATTGAAAATATTCATTTGCTTTTTTTATAAGTTTAATAAGACCCTCTAGCAATTGCAATTGCTTAAAAGTTTGCTTAAATGTAAACAAATGCTTTTATTACTTCAAGTTCTGTGGGTAGGTATACTTATTCTTGAATTCGCCGATCTGACATTTCGTATTCCAAGCCCAAGGTCAACATGTTAATATTTTAGACTATTTATGAGGAAAGAAATATAATGACTAGATATAGAAGTTTGGGCTAGCTAGGAAGCTTTTAAAAACGCTTGATAATGATGGTATACTTCTTAAATTGAACAGGGGTTGTTTCCTTTTTTTTTGGCCGGCGCAGCCTAATTATTATCCTTTAGAGACATTTGAACATTGAAAATGTGTAATATATTTCACATATACAGTGAGTGCAATGTTAGTTTACGAAAATGTACTATTTTGTTACAGATTACTTCTTCCATATTCGATAAGGAAGCTTGTCTCGTATTTTAGTGTGGGCCAGACTCACACGTCGTTGTCAGAAGCGTACTTGTATGCAGGGCTAGTAGTTGTGGCAACTTTAACTGAATGCTTCTTGGGACACCCAAGTATGATGGCTCTAATGCACATATCTATGAAATTAAGAGTGTCATGCAGCGCTATGATATACCGAAAGACTTTAAAATTAAGTCAACGCGCTCTAGGTCAAACGACTGTCGGTCAATTAGTGAATTTACTATCAAATGATGTTAGTAAGTTCGACCAAGGTTTTGTCCTGGCTCACTATATTTGGGTTGGTCCTATCCAAACAATAGTGGGTACTTACATGATTTATAGAGAAATTGGTATTGCCACCTTCGGAGGAATAGCGTTTCTACTATTTTTTATTCCTATGCAAAGTAAGTGTTTTTTATATGTAATTTCTTTATTAACATTTAACATGTAGATCAGAGCATCTTACATACAGTAGCTTTCCTTTCGATGTCAGGATTAGAAGATACTTAACACATTGCATCAGTACGTGTTATAGTTCATACAAATCGATTGTGGCAAAAGGTATTAGTGGTTTTACTACAAAAAGGTTTTATCTCGTGTGATACAGTTTCACTTCACTAAGTGATTACTAACGAATGGGCTAGCGCTTAATAGTTGAATAGGGAGCACGAGTAAATAAAATAAAATACATTTATTGTTAAAGATAAAGAAAAGAGGTTAACAAGCATAGATGATACAAACAAGTTCTAAATATTAAATATATTGCAAGAATAATCAGTCAAAAGTATGGTGCTCAAAATTTTACTCAATGACTGTGCGATAGATAAGGAAGGTAAACCAAGGATGTAATAAAACAATGTTGATGTAACTTTATTATTGCTGAAGTCGTACGTTTCTTCACGATGACGACGACCCGGTATTCGAACTTCTGGGTAAATAATTCGATGTTCAATAGGATGCCACTGAATGTGTTCAATTCGTCGTCTCGCTCGATGTTAAACTGCTCGGAGAAAACCATTCAGAGTTTTCAGGGAGAGGGAAGAAAGGAATCGTACGAATATTCAAAACAATTCAGCAAAAGTAGGTTAAAATATTCAGCAAATTTAATATTGACAAAGTAAAATATGAATATAAATTCAGGCAAATGTGACACAGAAATATCTCAAATATTTTTCGTTACTAGCGAATTGTAATGAGCAAACGCGCCAAGTTATTCAAGTAGAATATAAATATCATATAAGAGCGAATAAGTAATATTATCAGGAAATCTCAAAATTATTTAGCAGTAGGTGCGTGAAGCGCAATCCAAATTCTCTTAACTTAAATACAAAAACTAATTCCTCGATCAAGAATACTTAGAGGTTACGAACTATAAGTAAATACATATGCACGCTAAATGATCAGTAGCTAGTCATACAAAACGATTCAAACAGACAGCAAAATATATTAATTATAGTTCGTGACGTTACACAAAATAAAAAGCATAAGATTAACTTTCATGGAGGTACAAGCTGTGACACGCTGTGGAAGTATGGAAGGATTAGACGCGTTCCGACGGGAAGTTTTCTCGGCGGCGCACAGTGGTCCCAGCCCCGAACAAGGGCGGTCATAAATCTGTAACTTTGTAAATGGAGGTTTGTTTTCATGAAAAATGGATTTAAATTCTTAATAAAGTTATATTTACTTAATTTAATACAAATAACTTACATTCGGTTATGGTATTTAAATTTTATAGTCCCCGTTAAAAAATGCTTCCGATTAAGAAATCAAAGCTTTTCATAATAAGGTTTATTATGTAAGCATATAATAATATATATGTATAATATATATATATGACTTATTTTAAACCAAAAGTAAAATCACGATTTATTTACAACCATAATAATAACAAATAACTTACTAAACTAAAAATTAAGCTAAATGTAACAAATCTAAAACCTGCTTCGACATTACGCCAATTTTATTACGGGGAAGTTTCCGAAGACCAGTAATAAATGGATCTGAACTAAGTAAGAGTCTATTTAATAAGTCCGTATTCGTAAGTTCTCTTGTCATTTTTTGAGTATGATCTTGTCTGAAGGCCTTATAATTTTTATTGTTCGATTCGGCTGACTCTTCTGATAGTTCTCCGATAGATAATAGACCATACTCTGCCACTTCACCACCATGAATGAGGACTTTGTGGACGGAAACTGGGAGATTGTACCATGGATATTCCTGAATGAAAAGTCGCGCGGTTTCTAAAGCATATTCATTAAATTTTTCTGAATTAATACTAAATCCCGATGACATAGCGTGTAAAATTCTAGAACAACGATCAATCGTATTTTTATTTAAGCTTGTAGTTTCAGCTGAGACTGCAGAATTATTGGAATACTTTCTTGCTGTATTTTCATCGTTCGATGTCCCACTTCCGCCACTTCGCGGTTTGTCTACTATTAAACCTAATCTAAGTCTAAACTGATTCTGTATATACAATTTTCTATCTGCTACCTGCTTCTTCTCTTCATCCAACCTAACCTGCCACTTCTTAACATCAATCCTGTAAGCAAGATGAACGAAATATTCAAAAAAGCGAATCCAAGAATATAATGGAGATAGGCCAAACTCATATCGACTTTCTACAGTCTGTTTTTGTAAACATACGTCTATTTTGTTTATCTCTTTGGGAGTTGCTCCACAAACATAACACTTACAGGATGATGATTCACTTAAGGCAGTACATATTTTACCATCAATCATAATTAGCTGTAGAGGGTGCTGAATTTTGAAATCGCGGTTATCTAAACTAAAAGTTGTTGGAGTCAAATTACTAATTTTTTGTCTGAAGTAGGCTTCCTCTTCCTTAGCTCCTTCAGAACTTTCTTTTAAAAATTGAAAGCGTATAGGTCTGCAGTATCTAGTGGAAGAAGGCCGGGGATTTTTCCAAACTATAATATTTTCCAAATGGGATTTTAGTACTAACTGAAGTAGGATATAGGACGTAACAAATAAACTGCTGTCGTCGTCTGAACAAGAAGGATCTGAAGAACGCTGTTTGTATTCACTTTGACCCGTACTACGATCAAATGCCCACTTCCCAATCAAAGTTAAAATATCCGTGGAATCTATTGGCACTCTAACTAAAATGTCTTTTTGACACACAAGTATTCTAGTAGCTGTATGATCTAATAAACTTTGCAATTCAACTTCGGCTTTAGATTCTAAGATTGACAAGTTTTCGGGGTAGGATTTCTTCTTACCAGTTAGTAATCTTTGGTGTGATGGCAAAATATTACATGCAGTTTTATTGTTAAGTTCTTAATTAATACATATTGGTGCTTAGTTAACTTAGCCTCAGCAAAAAGTGATAAGACGTCGTCCGCACTAATATTTTTTTCTAACCTAGTATTCGAGTTATCACGATTATTGAGTAGTGTATTCACAGCAGAGTCGTCTACTTGAGATAATTCCGCCCATATTCTAGGTTTTGCTCAGACAAATCAGAAAAATCTTTCTATTTCCGTTCATAGACGACCAAACCTCAAATAAATGCAACATTGAAAAGTTACATTTAATCAAAGAACCTGAAAAGAAAAGAAAATACATTTAACGCATGTTTCGTAGACCGTGCTACGCGCGAGCCTACGCAGTCGTAGAGGGTGTATAGTGTACCCAGGACGCAAGCTTACGCAAGTTAAACTTCATTATTTTCAAAATAGACATTTCAATGTTTATTTTGGAGTAGGTGAGAATGGTTGGAAATGTTTGGAAATTTTTGTCTACGTAAAGTCAACTATAACGTAAAAATATTCTGGAAATCTTGTGTGACGTAGCACGTCAAAATTGACAAATAATCAAATAAAAGTAAAAAATACATCTAAATAATAAAAACATCTTGTTCTTGGAAATTCATGTCACAAACACCACTCACAAACAAAATAATTCTAAGAAATCACAATTGCGCAAACAAGTGTGGGTGAGTCACATAACAGCGAGTGCAAGCGTTAATGATGCTTTTACTTCGGAGGTCAAAACAGCAATGACAATTAAGTAAAATGGTTGACACATTTATATACTCAGGTAGCTTGTTTATCGGTGTATCGTTGTGTAATTAAATAATGGGTATTTGATAACTGACTTTTCACATTTATGACCTATGGCGGGACCACTGTGCGGCGGTAAGCTCGTGTTAGTGCAGAGGTCTGGCCGGGGTCCGTAGGGTAGAAGAAAGAAGAACCAATTCAAATCCGCACCTTAGTGCGTATCCTAGGCGATCGACTAAACGTGAACTATCCGCAAACCAAATGATCGCCAGGAAATAGGCCTTGCGTACTAGATATCACCCAGAAGGGTTATGTCAGACGACAAATGTGTAGTACGCCAAGGTAACAGGGGTTTCTCAGCTACTTAGCCACCACTTACGGCTACTCTTAACTGGCCAACAGTTCGACTGCTACCGGATGAATTAATCAGTAATCATAACGTTGCCTTTTTATGTGTTACGAATTGCGTAGGATCCACCCATCGCGATATTCCGTACACCAATAATAATGCAGGAATAGATGCATTAGCTATGACGTAAGCGAGATGTGCTTATACAGACGGATTAATTGCTAATTACTGCGATATTTGCACACAGCTACGGATAAAATTCAATTAAAACATGACCATATTGTAGAGTAAGACGAGTACTATTATTAGACTAAGTATTGTTTGAAAACTAGGAGAATTAAAGATTTCTAGGTGCCTAGAATCTATGCGTATGACGTTCGGTTACTGAATGAAACAACTAATTAATGAATATATTAATGAATTATGAACGTTATGCAAATTAACTGCTACCATATGTATGCTACCATATGTAAGAATAACGGAGGTATTTAGCCGGGTAGAATTTTGAAATATATAAGTATTAGGTATTTTATTTAGAAATAAACATTGCAGTGAAATACCAATTCATAGGCGGGAACGACTACGCGTGACCAAAAAGGGCTAGGGATATAGAAGTTCGTTAGAATTATTGTTACGCGCCAAAATAACGCTGTTTAAAATAATTCAAATGCATTTTCGCAGGGAAACGCAAATTAGGGTATAATACGTGTATCCAGTAGAATCATTTTCAAGCGATGCTACATGTAATGGGCGCACAAACTAAACATTCATTATAGAGGAAAGATACAAAATACTAGTATAGAAATGAAAATTCAAAATTTTATGATTCTCGAAATAAATCATGAATAAAAGAAAGTATTAATCAAAAAAATACATAGAAACGATCCAGAATATACTCAGTAGAAATCCGTTAATTAACCTAATGCGCAGGCGTGTCCAGCTATGTGTACGAAATTTTATTCTATTACAAATATAAAACTGTAACTGTAGTAAGGTGGCGTTGGAACGTTCACATAATTTGTCCGCTTATTTCCAAACAAAATTGGCCACACCAGTTATTTTAAAATTTCGTAAGTATCTTGTGGTTTGCAGAATGAATGGGGAAGAATTGATATTTGTGAAAGACCGAAATGTTTTGTATCTGTCTCTTTTTAATCTACTACGTGTAATCCGTGATTATGTTTAGGATCGTTCCTACGAACAAAGCTATTGTTTCAACTTCAGAATTTTCTTTTTACTTTTTGCATTAAAATTAGTAGGTGTATATGAAGGATTCCATTTTAAAAGGAATACGTGCTAAAAATATATTTTTTTGCAATAATAGCAACATTGGCCGAATATTGGTTGTATTTGCAAGTACATATACAATTTCTGGAAAAATCAACTATAGACAATGTTCTTTACATGTGAAATTGCATAATATACGAGGGTAGTCTGAAATATTCCAAGCCTCAACACGAAGGTGTCATCAAAAATGTTCTGGTAATATACGTGCGGATGCTTTGAAAGATACTTTTGAAAATTTCAGCTATGTTGGACGCTCAGTTGTTGTTTAACAGTCGTTTGTGTCAGTCAGATACACCAGTGCTCACCTGAAGCCAAGGCACAGTTGAAACCGTGGACTGCGAGGGATGAATCAGCTCCGAAAAAGGCGAAGATTATTCCATCGGGCGCTAAAGTGATGGTGACAGTTTTGTGGGATAGTCATGGAGTTGTGTTAATCATCTACCTTGAAGAAGAAACAACAATAACGAGGACATGGTATGCTTCATTACTTGCCAAGCAGAAGGCAGAAATTGCGGAAAAACGGCCGCATTTGAAGAGAAAGAATGTTTTGTTCCACCAAGACAACTCCCCGTCTCATACTTCAATGGTCGCCATGGCAAAAAATCATAAATTGGTGTTCCGATTGACAGACCACCCACCCTATTCACCAGACCTGGCCCCCCAGCGACATTTTTCAATTTTTTAAGCTCAAAGTTTCGCTCAGAGGGCAGATACTTTCATCGAACGAGGAGGCCATCGCGTTCGTAAACACCTATTTTGCAGAACAAGATGCGAATTACTATTTGGACGAATTAAAGAGACCGGAGCATCGCTGCGAAAACTGTGTAGATTTACAAGGAGTCTATGTCGAAAAATAAAACTGAATTTGACCAAAGAATACTTGTTTCTGTGTTAGGCTGGAAACTTTTCAGACTACTCTCGTATACTATTCCCTAAATAGAGCATTTATCAGTTATATTTGTTACTATTGATTAGGATAATTACTTTAACACCAACATTTCAATAATAATTTATTTGCGAAAATTATCATTGTATTCCTTTATTAAAGATTACAGTATGTACTATATAACTTGTTCCCCAATTTCTTTTAAGAGTTACACTTGTCAAACAAAATCAAAATTTTAGGTGAGTGAATGTTAAAATGTTTGCATGTTTGAAAAGATATTGATTTCTTTGCTGTTGACAAATGCTGTTTTAAAAAAAACCTTCATATAATTCATATTTTCACATTTTCAATGCCCCAATGCACTCATGTAATCGACGCCCATGCCAATTACTAGAATATTAATTGATTTAATAGACGCAATTACAAATACGATAGCTACGATAGCAAAATTGGTAAACAATCTTTTATGATTATTTGTTGTACAAAAAATCACTAGATTTATTTACACACTTCTCAGCAAAAATATAACTTGTCAATATGGAAGTATTAAGTGAATGCTAGAGATAGTACTTGGAAAATATATTATTTAGGATTATTTAGGATAATTCAATAAAATACACTGTAATAGGCGGTATACTCCCATTACATCAATAGCTATTGCTATTAACCTTCAATACGAAAAGGTTCTAGGGAAAAAGTTTTTCAAATGTCAGTATTTAAATATCTACTAAATTAATTTGATGAATATATTAAGGAATAACTGAATTCCAGAAATTCATGTATTTGAATATTCAAATTTTGCCACTTAATTTTTTGCAATATATTAAATTCTTACGTTTTCATTATGTTAATGTATGTAGTTCATGTAAATGTTTTGCATAAATAATTATAGTTGTAAAATCCTATGCCACTGGTTTGTTGTCTCATATTAATCGTATTAATGTTTATTGAAAACTGATTGAGTACAGTCACAAATATTATCTGTGAATGTATTCTACGAATTTATTTACATTTAATATCAGTAGCAGTTGCGTGTTTTGTAATAGTATATGCATTGTTTATGTATCGTTTCGAAGTTTTACAATAACTGCATGAAATCTTGTAGTAACATGAAGTTTTAATTTATCTAGTATAAAATTGTGTAAAATAATGTATATATATATATTAATCAAACACCCGTTTTCCCTTTCGGTGTACGGGGCTGTGTAAAATAATATTAGACCTTTTTTTTTAATATTTTTTCAAGTTTGAGACTGTGTTACTTTTCGTAGGTTCTTAAGGGGCAATTCCACTGAGGCAACATGTAGCATGCATGTTAGCAACAGCGTCGCATGCCACACAGTGAGAATTGTCACCGGTCTCCTGTATCACCTTTCGATAAGATTCAGCTTGTCGAACGATGTCGCAAATTATCTGACGGTCAGTAGATCCGTGCGGCTTAAAACGGGCGACATGGAGTGGAATATTGATAAAACTACGTTATTTATTCATAATTACCACAATGCACCAGAACTATGGAATAGCAAAAGTGCTGTCTTAAAGACAATAAAATAAAAATTGACAAGTTAAAGCAGCTCGCAAGCAAATACGACTGCAGCGTCATTGATGAGAAGAAGAAAATAAAGAATCTCACATCCGGTGGTATTGGGTCACGAAAGTTGGTGCCTGATTTTGCTATAATCGGTACGTCTCTTTCTAGCAAATATTTAAAATCTTCTCTTTTCATTCGAAAAAATTTTAAATAAGATTTTATCGTCAGCAACTAATCTGTTGAAAAACTCCCGGGATTCTTGACTTCCAACAAATAACTCTCTTCTCCACCATCGCGGCTTTTATCTTTTTCTTCTTCTCTTTCTACTGGAGGCTATTACCAAATACACAGCTGCTGCTACAGTTTCCAGAGACATGACAAACGTTACTGCGTTGCTTTAATGGAATTGGTTTAGCCGCATGCTCCACACAAACTCAAAGCGCATGCTACACTGGGCGACAGGTTTCCATACAACATCGAATTTGTAGCACGGTTTGAAGCCGTCCATTAAAAGTAGGCTACGTAAGAAGACATGTAGCATGCTACATATCGCTAATTGTTGCTCCGGTGGAATTGCGCAATCTTTCACAACTTGCTCGTACAGTTATTGAGCAAAATATGTAGTAACAGAAGAAATTTTTGAATTGTACTGAATCATTTTTTGTTGGATTCATATTGGTTTTTGTTGAAATCTACTAAGAAACTAATTAACAGAAAATTAACGTAATATACTTTTTGGTCCTATAATTATTTAAATGTCATATAGATTTTAGTATGTATTAGCAATATTTTAATAGAATTATTATACGGGGTGCGCTATAAATGTGTCGGCAGAGTTTAGCGCGAAAACTACCAATGATAGGGAAATGAGATTTTCTGTTCGTATATGGTATACTACAACGTATTTTATAAAATTATTTATATATACAGGGTACTCCAAATTTCCGCAACCGCCTTCAACTTCTTTATTCGACATTTTTATTTTTATGTATTATTTTGATAGCCACTTAAATTACCTTTGCAATAATGCATGGTTATGTGCACTTTCGACATTTACTTTTGACTGTACTGTAAATTTTGTTAAAATGACCGTTGCAAACTCTGACGTTTTAAGACCTAACCTGAAAGCGGTAGTGTTTCGAGTTTGCTATCAATTTAGGGTCTAACGCTTTTTTGTTTCAAAGTGGTATCATGCAAAAATATATGCAGAGCGTTAAATACATGCAACGTTTATTGAAATTCAAACGCTTTTTTTTCGATTATTTAAATAGAACCTTCATTTTTGATATCGCTAACAATTTATTTGTAAAATTACTTTCAAAATGGTATCAATAACGTAATCCTTATTTCCAATATTTTCGAAGATATTACATTTTTTTTTAGGAAACAGCTAGATGGCCATGATTTTCTAAAAGTACTATGTATATCATCGCGTTTTAGTATTTATTATAATTTTGTTACGTCTCATTTATTGTAACTTGAATTTTTTATATGTTCATTATTAGTTGTTACGTACTGCTTTAATACTGTTGTCAGTTATTTCGTTTTGTTGTTATTTTTTACTAACTTTCATTAACTTAAAATGAATTTTTCGAAAGAGCTCATAAACATGGTATTTGTTCTTGGCGTTTGCAACAGAAATCTACTCTTAACATGAAGAATGTATATAGTAGAACAGCACTTTCTAATTTTTGAATAATAAACAGAACAAATTCACCCAAGAAACCCCCATTCTCTGCGATCCGTATATTAACACAAATGGAGTGTTAACACTTGGGGAGAGATCTTAGGAAGGACCATTGTAGGTCAATTCTTCTTTAATAATAATTTAAATCGTGAAATTTATAGAAATTTCCTAGAAAATAATTATCACTACTGTAAGATGACGCACCCGCACATTATGGAGCTGATGAAAGAGCGCTAGATTTACCGATAAGTTGCAAGATAACAACCTACTATAAAGAACGCATGTTTAGATGATACCCCCAACAACCGCAGAAAACATGCAGCAACGAATAAGAAACGCCTTTCTTCAATTAAACGAGTCCGTATAGATACAGCAGAATGAAGATGTATTTGAGCACCTTCTGAATTAAAATTTTACTATAAAAAATCTAAAAGTGTAAATTGCTTTTTAGAAACTGAAAATAATAGTTTCGTGTTACGTACGGTTTCTTATTACTTAATAATCTAAACAATTTGCATAAAAAAAAGCAATTGAATACAGGTAAATGGTTCCGTTTTTATTATCTCACAATTTTAAAACCTAGTATAAGAAACTGGGTACTTAATTATTTCCTTCTGCGTTATGTGGTGATACATAGGTACAACAATGTCAAATCTTTTTTGGTGGCAAGTTTTTGATTAATATGCGTGTAGAATCAAACGGCACCATTTGATATTTACAAGTTACGTAGTAATTTCTGTTTGAAGATCATGGCCATCAAGCTGTATTAGATGTTCCGCATATTGAATATTTCTCAAACGTATTTCTCACAAAAGTGTAATATCTTCGAAAATACTGTAAATAAGTATTGTGTTATTAGTACCACTTTGAAAGTAATTTTACAAGGAATTTGCTAGCAATATGTAAAAAAATATGGGTTACATCTAAAAAATCGAAAAAAAGCGTTTGAATTTTGATAAATGTTCAGGACGTATTTAACACCCTGTATATATTTTTACATTACTTATACCTCTTTGAAACATATATAGTGTTAGCCTATGAATTGATAGCAAAAGAGTAACTCGAGATACTACATTCTTTTTCAGGCTAGGTTTTAAAACGTCAGTCTGCAACTGTTAATTTTAACAAAATATGCAATACAATCAAAAGTAATTGTCACATAACCATGCATCATTGCAAAGGTATTTTAAGTGACTAACCTTTTATACCCTAATGTGTAAGGTGTTTAGACTATTCTATAAACCATAAACATTACATAACAGCATGTACAAACTTAGTCCATTCTTTTTTATTTCTAACTTTCGTCCTTGCTTCTCTCTATGATACATTATTATTTTTCAAGATGGTTGCCACCTCGTCGTTCCAGGTTTTCTTCGGTCTTCCCTGTGGAGCTTTCTTCTGAACCTTTGGCTCCCACACTCTTTTGACTTGTCTTTTGTCACCCATTCTGCAGATGTGACCGAACCACTTTAACTGGTTTCGTTCAATTATTTCTGAAATTGTCTCCACTTCTAGTTCTTTTCTCACTGTGTCATTTCTGATTCTGTCTGCCCTAGTGATTCCCTTGTCTCCTCTTAGATATTTAATATCAATTGCTTGTAATCTGCTTCTCATATTCATTGTTAGAACCCAGCTTTTGCTTCCATATGTTAGTATGGGTCTAAAGACAGTTTTGTAGACGGTAATTTTTGTTTTTCTGCTGATCTCTCTTCTCCCTATGAACGGCTTGCTTAAGATGTGATACACTTTTGCTGCATCGTTGATTCTTTCCGTTACTTCGTTCTCTACATTCCCTCCTCTTTCAACGATGACTCCAAAGTATTTAAATGCATTTACCTGTTCTATTCTGATGTTGTTCAGTTCTATATTAACATTTTTATTTTCCTCTCCGATCACCATGACTTTTGTCTTTCTTTCATTAATGTTCATCTTCCTCTTCTTAAGTTCGTCTTCCCAGATCTTTAAGTTCTTCTGTAATCCCTCTCCACTTGCGACACATATTATTAAATCGTCAGCGAAAACGCACTCTGATAAACCTACTGATTGCTGTTTGTTAAACCCAATATGCACTTTCCTTATTTTCTTCGCACGTTCTTTTATTACATCATCCATGCTCATTATAAACAAAGTTGGACTTAACACTCCTCCCTGTCTTAAGTCATCGTTTATTCTAAATGTTCTCGATTGTGTGTTATCCTTCCTGATGTAACTTCTATTATTGTTGTGTAGACTTTTATGACTCTGATTAATTGCCACCTAACATTTCTTCTTTCTAAACTTTTCAAAATTTCGTTTTGTGGAACTTTATCGAATGCTTTTTCTAAATGTAAAAAGGCTACATATATATGGATACCTCTCATTCTAGCTTTTTCTATTATTTGCTTTATTGTAAAGATGTGATCTTGGGTGCTTCATCCCTTTCTGAATCCGTTTTGTGTCTCGGCCATATCTTTTTCTATTATCTGTCTTCGTCTTCTCTCTAGAATGAATTCGTATGCCTTTGCTGCTTGATGCTTTACAATGTAATTCTTCGATAATTTGCACATACATTAGAGTCACCTTTTTTGAATATTGGCAGTATAATGGTAGTTTTCCAATCATCTGGTACTTCTCCTTTATTAAATATAGTTGTCAGCATTTCAATTCCTTGTTGTCGCATGTTCTTCAGTATTTTCGGTGTTATTTTATCATGTCCTGCTGATTTACCTTTCTTGAGATGTTTTATCGCTTCCCCCACCTCTAATACCTGTATTTCATTGTAATTATTTTCCGAGCCTAAACTCGATAACTTATCTTCGGGAATATCGTGACTAACAAAATAATTAATAAAAAATATAATAATCCATTTAAAACGAAAAAGTTGAAGGCAGTTGTGGAAATTTTAAACACCCTGTATATTTGTAAATAATTTACAAAATACTCTGTAGTATACTATGTACGTACAAAAAGTCTTATCCATCTTTGGGAGTTTTCACGCTAAACTTTGCCTACATGCTAATGGCGCACCCGGTACGTATATAGTACCTCGTACATTAACGAATTCTGCTATTTGTTGAATCTAAAAATCTGTGTTATTTTTGTTTTAGTATATTTAGGCAAACGAACCTCAGTACTACGATTAAAGACAGCTCTAAGAACTGATGAAAGAGTACGATTAATGAATGAGATAATATCAGGCATTCAAGTGATTAAAATGTACACATGGGAGAAACCATTTGCAAAGCTAATTTCTGCAGCAAGAAGGTACGAATTGTATAAATGTATGTTTACGTTAACCAATTTATTGTTTATTTTATTCTTGCAGGTTCGAAATTCGTGCCATACGTGCCCACTCATATTTACTAGGAATTATGTTTTCATTTGAAACGTTCATAACGAGAACGTCAATTTTCATTAATCTCCTAACATTTATTTATTTGGGAAATGACATTACTGCAGAGAAAGTATTCGCGGTAACGGCGATATATAATGTTATGCGGCCTATAATTACTATGATCTTTACCATAAGCATCTCGTCAATTGCAGAAGTAAACATTTCTGTGAATCGAATAAATACATTTCTCAGTTACGAAGAACTTAGAATTCCAGATGAAAATGTCAAAGGTTATTTCCCAATTAATGGTTCTATAATGAATGGTCTCTCCGAAGAGAAATCGGAAAAAAAGGAGATTAAAGATCCTTGTGTGCGTTTGGAGAAACTCAATGCTAAATGGCTCGATGAATCAAAAGAGAATACCTTAAGAAATGTTGATATGAATATAGAAGGTGATAAAATAGTGGCTATTATAGGACCGGTGGGAAGTGGAAAAAGCAGTGTACTTAACGTGATACTGAAGGAATTGCCTATAGTTAGTGGTAATTTAGAAGTAGTAGGCAAAATTTCATTCTCATCGCAAGAACCGTGGTTATTTAATGGTAGCGTTAGACAAAATATACTCTTCGGAGACGAGTTATATGAAGAACGATATGCAAATGTTCTGAAGGTGTGTGCTTTAGAATCCGACTTAGCAATCTTGCCGTATGGAGATAAAACAATGGTGGGCGAAAAAGGAAAATCTTTAAGCGGTGGTCAAAAGGCCCGCGTAAATTTAGCTAGATGCGTATACAAGGAAGCAGATATTTATTTGTTGGACGATCCATTGTCGGCTGTAGATACAAAAGTTGGTAAACAACTTTTTGAAGAATGTGTTAAGAGTTACTTAAAGGGAAAAATTAGAATTTTAATAACACATCAATTGCAGTACTTAAAAAGCGCAGATCACATTATAATACTTAAAGATGGCGAAGTACAGAAGCAGGGTACTTACACAGATTTACAAACAAGCGGTTTAGATTTTGCCAAACTATTAGAAGAGTTTCATTCCCCAGATGACGAAGAAAATGAACGAAAAATTAAATTAAGGCAAATGTCTGAATCAGAAGATATCGAAGATGATTGGGAAGAGCCAGAAAAGGACAAAGAGCACATGGAGACCGGCAAAGTTAAAATGGAAATTTATACTGCGTACTTACGATTCGGTGGTTCATGGTTTACAATTTTGGCCGTTGTACTTCTATTTCTATTGTGCCAAGCATCTGGTAATGGGGTTGACTACTTTGTTAGTTTTTGGGTTAATATGGAGCAGGATATAAGCAACAATAGAACGAGTATGCCTGTATGGTCACGTGAAAACATAATTTATACATATGCTGGTTTGGTAATTTTGCTGATCATATTTGCTATATGGCATTGTTTATACTACTTTCTATTCCTTATGAGAGCTTCAATTAAAATCCATGATGTAATATTTTTAAATGTGACAGATGCAGTAATGAGATTCTTTAATAAAAACCCTTCAGGGAGGATATTGAACAGGTTTGCAAAAGATCTGGGAATAATTGACGAATATATACCACTTGTATTATTTGATGTAATTGAGGTAAGAATAGTGAAATTATTTTTCATTTCAAAATCTGTAAAATTTGATTTCAGGTTGGCCTGCTGCTGTTTGGTGCACTAGCACTGTCAATTGTAGTTGATAAATGGTTAGCATTACCGGCACTTATACTTCTTTTTGTATTCTACTTCATGAGAGTTGTCTTTCTAAGAACGAGTAGATCAGTTAAAAGAATCGAAGGAATATGTAAGCTCTTTTTGAAATCAATAATTCTCTATATCGTGCGCGCATTCGCCAGTTACGGATTGATTTTTGATGAAAGAAAGAAGAAAAGCGAGAACGCATAGAATTTACGTCTGTTAGCATCTTACTTCTTTCCCCAAATAACAATCCGCAGCTCGCGTTTGAGCAGTCGGTATAGTCAATCTATTTTTAGACCGTAGTCCCATATTTGGCCAAATAACTGCCTCCATGAATGGCCTAACAACAATACGAGCATTTGGCGCACAACAAATTTTGACTAAGGAATTTGATAACTATCAAGATTTACATAGTTCGGCTTGGTACCTATTTCTGGCTTCCACACGATGTTTCGGATTTTGGTTGGAAATTGTTTGCGTTATTTTTATATCAAGCGTTCTTTTCAGTCTTTTAAGCTTAAATAGAGGTATCCTTCATAAATTTGAAAAGATTTGTAGAGACTAATATTAGTATTATTATAGTTTCCTACGGGGGAGATTTGGGATTATTAATTACTCAATATATTGGATTAATCGGTGCATTACAATGGGGTATGCGGCAATGGACAGAACTCGAAAATCAAATGACATCAGTTGAGAGAATATTAGAATATACAAAATTGGAAAGTGAACCAGTAAGAGACGAATCTAAAATACCAAAGAACACTAAGTGGCCTGAGCATGGTAGAATAGTTTTTAAGAATCTGTGCCTTAGATATAACGCAGGTGAAGAAAATGTCTTAAAAAATTTAAATTTTACCATCGAAGCTGGTGAAAAAGTGGGTATTGTTGGTAGAACGGGAGCAGGAAAATCATCTATAATAACGGCACTATTTCAATTATATGAAGTTGAAGGCTCTATTATAATTGACAATGTTGATACTACAGAAGTTCCTCTCGACTATTTAAGATCAAGAATTTCAATAATACCTCAGGAACCCGTGCTGTTCTCTGGCACTATGAGGAAGAATTTAGATCCTTTTGATGAATACAGCGACGATGTTTTATGGAATGCTTTGGAGCAAGTGGAATTGAAAGAAGTAATATCTGAACTTCCCGCTGGGTTATCTAGTAATGTCAGTGAAGGCGGAGCTAATTTTAGCGTAGGTCAAAGACAATTGGTTTGTTTAGCCAGAGCTATTATAAGGAATAATAAAATTCTTGTATTGGATGAAGCGACTGCAAATGTAGATCCACATACAGATGCCTTAATTCAAAAAACCATCCGTAAGAAATTTGAGGATTGTACCGTGTTGACAATCGCGCATAGGTTGCATACGGTAATGGATTCTCATAAAATATTGGTGATGAGTTCAGGTCATATGGTTGAATTTGCTCATCCACATGAACTTCTTCAAAATGACATGGGATATTTTACGCATATGGTAGAGACAAGTGGAAAAATAACTGCCAAAAATTTGAGAAAGCTGGCGGAAAAGGTAATATACTTGGCATACAATAATTGTATTTAAACATTAAAACATTTGTTTTTCTTTTTAGAGTTACAATGAAATAAAAGATAAGTGAACTTATAATCATGTCAATTATTATATATTGCAGCCGCCTTTTGGTGTATTTAAGAGTATTAGAAAGCGCATGCATGTAGAATAGGAATCTTTTACATTGTGATATAGTTCGTCAATATTTTTATGATTCTTATGGAAACAGCATCTCTTTTTTATTTATAGTCAATTATTATATGTATGTTGCCATCCAATGTGCCTTAAATTTGGCATATGTATATTTATTAATGGATGTCACACCTTTGTAATTGTTTTATGTGAATAAAAGATTATACCTATATATATAACGTTTTATATATTTTGTATTTTATACTAATAGCTTCTATCACAACAACATAATTCGAAAAACAATGTGTATTTCGAATTCGGGATGAACTAGTGGAGTAGAGACATTTTGCTAAATAAAACGTGAGCACCCTCCTGCACTAAAAAAAAAATGGATAATACAAGGTAGGTATGAGAAATACCATACCTTTTAGTATAATTTTTTATACATTTCAATGTATCGTTCACGATGAAAGGAATAAATTCAACAAAATTCTTTTTGACAAAAATGTTTGAACATGCCTCTCATATAGAGGTTTATTATAGTTGGGGAGGTATTGTAAAAAATAAATGAACACAATAATTTCACTAACAAGGAAAAGGTTCATGATACAACCGCGTTTTCTAACGTTATAGCTGGGAGACCAATGTCAACTTTATGCGGACCTATCTACTGCTTATTGCCAAATTCACAGGGCAATGTCCTGCTCAAAAATCTAATGGTAAAAGACTTCGCGGTCCAGTGTTTGATACTTAACTATCGATTGAATAATTCACTGGTTAGTTTTCCAGAATGAGACACTTCAACAAGTATGTTAGATGCCTAAAAATAGTACTTTATTAGCTTGGTTACAAAATTAACCAGCTATATCAAATTAACATTAATTAAAATTACAGATCCAGAAATATCTAAAATACGTTTCGCTACACTTGAGGACTAAAATTTCCTTCGACGAGAAGAAACTGAGTACACAGCACATTCAACTTTTCTTGGACCTACTGCCACTAACGTACGACCTGAATATAATTCTAAATTAAAGCCGCTTTCGTCGGTGTTAATGTGTCAAATTAGTTTTACGTCTTCTACAAAAGCAGATGCTTTTGTAGAAAACGTTTTCAATTTATTACCATCAATTCCATATGAGCAACTTACAAACTTGGTTATTTTTCTTGAAGCTATTGTTATGTTTTCCTGGTTTGAAGAATAATGCCGCTAGTTGTCTGCTTCTGTGTATCTTTCTTGCGAAGAGGGAGGACCAATTACCTTTGCTTATTCGTAAATGATGCTTATATATTTGTTCGCTTACTCGGTTGCTCTCTAAATTAAACACATTACGTGGGTATAAAACATAAATTTATTATATAAACAGTCCCCTTGTACAAAAAATGCAAATAAGTATTGTGTAATATATGAATTACATAATTCTGTTGTTTTCCGTGTACGCATTTATATGTATCAACGTTTCTAAATGCTCGGTCCACCACCACAACCCTTCGGAGCCTGAGCGTCTGGTCGGGCGACAGCAGCAAAGAAAAAGCCGATCATTACCGCAAAAATATGCTATACAACTCACAGTTTCCCAGACGCTCGTGTTATTTCATGTATTTGTATGATACACCACCTCTAGTATCTATTGCATCTGCAGCTGTCCCCATACATAAGTGAGAGACCAAAGATTGTGTGATGAATAGACGCTATGTTATGCGTAAATGGAGCGACGAATGACAATAGTGGTATTATGTTTTCCTCCTCGGCGCCAAATGCATATCGAGCGCTCGGTTCCAATATATACGCTAGTGCTCCATCCGACAGATATATAAATGACTATTGAGCAATTTTTAATTTGTGCGTTGACGATTTTGATAATATTTACGTATATTATAAGAAATTAAATATATTTTTCAAAACAAGTGAAATATTGAACTTACAAGAAAATAAAACAAATGATTCGCAAATAAGGCACATAAAATATTGAGTTTATAAAATAAAACAAAATTATGAATTTACAAAAAATAAATAAAATGTGAAGTGTTCTTAACAGCTATTGTGTGAGCACTTTTGAAATATAGCCTCCATTTATGAGAAGTGATCTAACTGCGCCTCTTCGCTTGCCTCTAAAGCCCATCGTCGTAAATCCAAGTTATCAATAATTGAATTAATATCTAAATTAGCTGCAAACTTCGAAATTGCCAATAACTTATCCCCTCTTGCACCACATTTTATAATGACTCTTTCCATCTATAGGTTTGTTCGTTTGTCTCGCTCGCGTTAGTCCTAGAGTGTGATAGGATTATGATCACGTGATCGTTTTGATTGCTCAGAACTACTCTAAATGGGAACAAACGAACAGTACAAATTGGTATTTATATAGTATACATAACCTAAAAGATTGAGAATGGTGGCAATTGGCAATCACGATAGGATTAAAAAATCCTTATTATTTATTAATTGTTGTATTTCACTTTCAATTACTACGGATGTCATTTTGTATGAATATGAAGTAAAGTTGGATTAGGCAAATAATGGAATGACAGCTGCACTGAACTGCACAAACTTACTCCACCTCCTGAGGAGGTGTAAGTTTGTGCAGTTCAAAACTGTCGGAACCTACCCAACATATACAAACGAACATCGAATTGCCAGTTTTTTTTACAAATGAACGAGCAATTTAGAAATTCGAGCTCCTCCGTATTGCACTAATTGACAAATGAACAAACCTTATATAATTGCCGCTGGTACATACTTCACTTTTTTTTAAGCAAGTTTGTACAGCTCTTAATGTCAACCTTCGCTTCTTCTGCTTGCCGCTTATATTCTAAACAAATAAAGCCACCTTCTGCATTGTTGGTACAGGTTTCTTTCAATTCTTTTTGTACCATTTCTTTAATACCTTCCCGTAATGGTTCTTTATCCTCTTCTACTATTTCTAATCCATACGTTGTTTCAAATTCAAAAGAAGTGTTATGTGTTATAATTAATAATTGTGTAATATTCAACGGGTTTAAGTATACCTTGTTGTAATTTTTTGATTGGTCTGGCAAACAAACGAATATTGCTTATTTTTATGATTATGCAAACGAACCAGTATTTTACATTGCCTTATAAGGTCTACAAACTACCAAAGTTTCATCAAATTCAGGAAGTGCGGGTTGGGTGTCTTTCCTTGTAAGGCGGCAAATAAGCTCAGCAATTTAAAAAAATCATAGTAACCTTATGCCAAAACTGTTTTAAGTGTTTACAAATGTTTACTAATTAGTAAAATTGGCATTCTTTAAATTTCACGAATGTTTCAAGTTAGTAGTTCTGGCAATGAGGGACATATCCGTTTGTGTTACGTTAAGAAATTGGTAAATATGTCATTTATTGTCGAAACTACCAACTTAATTCATCCGCGATTATTATTAACTAGTTTGCACATTAATTTCAAAATGCGTTTAATGGAAAAAAAGAACAGGGGTTCTTGGAACGATTGGCTTTGGAGATTGAGTACTTAAGCAGAAGTTGTTAAATTATTTGACAAGCGGTGACAATTTGAGCATTTGCGTTAGGAAGTATTTCAGTATATTTTCCAAGTTATTTTTTCATGTTTTATTTATGTATTTGTTATAATGGCTCAAGACTTCGTAATAAACCTGCATATGGAGCGTTTACTAAAAACTTATTTAATCTTCTATCCAAATTCGTCAAAATATTCTATTTAATATTCTATACCACGCTGTAGTATAGGTCAAAAAATAAACCAAAATTATAAATTGACGTTACAGAGTTTTTTTTTCGCTAAAAGTTGCTGGAGTTGTATTGAATTTATTCCTTTCATCGTGATCGCAAAAATATGAAAAAAAGGCGTAATACTTGTCAAAAAAGTCACTAAACAATTTGAAAAAGGCAACTTACATCGAAAAAAGCAGTAAAAAGAAAAAAGGTAAATAAGTTTCTGATTTTTTATCAAACTTGCCTCTGGTTTTGAACCACTGCAACTATCATTTATACGCTTACGACACCCAAATCTACCTTTCGTTTGAGCAATCAAAGCTACTTCAAGCCCAACAGCAATTAAATGAGGATCTCAAACGGATATCAGAATTTGCAGATAGCAATCAATTGGAAATAAACCCTTCCAAGTCGCAACTGATAGTGTTCGGACCACAAAAGGCTTGCGTTTTCGCAGAGCTGAATCTAGAGATTTTTGTTCGAGGGCAACAATTAATATCGCAAAAATCGATTAAGAACTTGGGATTGCAAATAGATAACCGTTTGCGTTTTGATTGCAACACCTCGCACCTCATTAGGAGGTCAATTTAATCTTTAAAAGCGGTTTACATTAACCGAAATTAGTTTGACATCGCCACCAAACAGCTCTTATGCGAATCCCCGGTGCTTTCGCATTTGAATTATGAAGACGTGTTATGTGGTAGTAGAACGATGTAAATGGTACAAAATTCGTGTATGCGCTTGATATATGGTGTGCGAGGTGGGAGAGGTATTAGCCGTGCTATGTCAAAATCGAAGACCTTAAACATGTGTAACCGCCGAATATTACATAGTGCCTTATTCATTTTCAAAATTTTGAAAAGAAAGGAGCCTCCATATCTGTATAATAAAATTCAATTTCGATATGATAACCATAGCATCAATGTACGTAACAGACATTTGTTAACTATACCAAGGCATAGGACGGAAATATACAAAAGAAGCTATTCGTATAATGTCGCTTCGGTGGTGAACAAGTACATACTGGTAACGGACTTTGGCATATCCACACCGATCTCCACTTTGAGACGTAACATAGGGCGTCGTTTACTTACCGAACAAACTGGACAGACTTCGTGAGTGATAGACTTAGTGTAGTTACTTCGGAGTGACTTATTTTGCACCTGTGATGCATTTTACGTAGTTTAAGTTTTGCTTTATTTCTTGTTCTTATTATTATTTAATTTCGTAATAGGTTAAAGGAAGAACGCTAATGCAACAATGTATTGTTCTGTAGGCGATTTAATCTTTTTGGCATTGTGTATATGTTCGTGTGTCCATTGTTCTATGTTTATTACCTTATTGCCAATAAATACATATTATTATTATTATAAAACTAAAACCAAAGTGTTTAATTCTATTGGTTGAATATGAATCAATCCATAATTTTAAAACTCAACCCTAGATTTAAAAATTTTACAAGATTATTCTACAGAGTATAGAGTACTTCAATAATCAATATCAGAAACCGAATCTAAAGTTCAACAAAAACTGCAATAAAAGTAACAAGCAAGGAAATAAGTATTAACACGTTCAGTGCTAACTAAACCCATCGGAACTTTCAGCAGAACTGAAAGAAATTTTTTTAATAAAACTCTAGTTTGAGTTAAAAATCATAGTTTCTAGATAGTAAACAAATAATATGCAATAATTTATTAATTTCGCGTCAATTTTCTTTTCTGACGCACTAGTGCGTCATGAGCACAGCTAATGGTAACACATGCGCACTCAACGTGTTAAGAGCCAAAATTTCTATTTGTAATAAAGAAATATTACAAGCAAATGTCTCAAAATATTGTATGTTTATAAAAAGTCATAAACAAATAATCCAGATGTCTTTTTAAATACTACCTAAGTTTATTGCTTACAGTTTAAATCAATATAACATTGTAAACGCAAAACTTTCGCCCTTAAACCCCTTGAGTCACAAACTTCAAAATACTCTTCAGTAAATTATGAAACTTAGTAATATTTTTAGACTGGTTTTACAAGGTTACAAAAGTCAAAATGGTAGGTCAGCGGAATGTTTCGTGGAGGGACCAACAAAATGACTCTGAGGTTTATATAAAATGTAATTTTATAGATAAATATGCATATTGTCTGAAATTTGTCTATATTGCTTAAACTTTATATAATAACCAGATACAAAAAAAGGCATAGGAAATTGCAAAATCTAAGCGAAAAGGCAGTCTTTGTTCTAAAAAGGCACTTTTAAGCAAAAAAGGCAAAAATTTTGGATATTACAAAGAAAAGCAGGCAACAGGAATTTGCCTAAATATCCGGACTCTGCTTATTAGCATTATGGTAAAACTTATTAACATGATGATAAAAGTTATTATATTAACTCACTTTTATTTATGGTTTTTTTTTGTGTGTACAAAATGGGAAAGGGGGAAAAATGCTCTAGGCTGAAGGTAAAAGGTGTAGAGATGTTAATTTTTTCGAAAAAAAATTCATTAGTAAAATCCAATTTTGAATTTATGTATTTTCACTGCGGCAGTACTTATATTAACAAATGTTTGTAAGTGACATAGTACGTTTCATTAACTAAAAATGTTAACAACTTCGATAGAAATCAGACTAGTACAGTGATGGATATAGTGGTATAAATAGAATCAATTTGTTACAATAAAAGAAACATTTCTTGAAAATATAAAAAGCACTTGATAGTTACTGCAAATCATAAATTTCTTTAATATTTACTTGTTTTAATAGGAACTTGACGAATGAAAACTTACAAGTTTATTGCAATATCTTAATAATATTGCTTCACCTATATAAATATTTGTGTAAACATCATATAGTGTTAAGTGTTAAAAAATTCTTTATTACTGTATCACCTAGCTGTAAGTGTATTTTGTGAAGTTATTGTGTGTTTGTGCGTGAATTTGCAACGCAGTAAGGTAATTTTTGTTTTTCAATCGGTTATTCGGTTATTCACTTGGATTTTGATATATTTCTGGTATAGTAATATTTTAAAGTTTGATTTATTTGTTAATTTCTCTGGATTTTTTTTTGTATTTTTTTTTGTGTCAGTCACTGTCATTCGGCTCGGACAATATGAAGTGAGTCCCTGTCTTAATCCCTAATATCAATACAAACACATTTTTTTGTCTATAAAAACTGTATTTAATTTAAACTTAATATGAATTGCCTTAAATGTAATATTACAATAGATAAATCAAAGGAAAAACCCATTAGATGTGATGATTGCAACAGATACGTACATGCAGCCTGTTTTGAACTCTCTACTGCACAGCTTAAATGTTATGGGCTTAGACCCAGTAATAAGAGACATATGAAGTATGTATACCTGTATAAATTATGAACAAGGAGTTCACCAAATACCCAAACTTATTTCCAAGATTAATGATCTGAAAGAGGTAGTTAAATTAAAAAACAATCGTCTTGCTACTATCTCCTCTAACTCATCATCGGTTCTGTCTTCGATGGCCGCAAATGAGGAAACGATAAGTGAAATGCTGGAAAGAGACAAACGTGCATCCAATTTCATAATTTATGGATCTCCTGAGTGTGGTACTAACAAGCAGGAACAGATTGCGTATGATATTACCCTTATCAAGGATTTACTATCTGAATTGAGTATTGCTAAAGAGAATATAAAACCTGTACGTTTGGGCAAGTTCGATGCATCAAAGCAAAATCGGACTAGGCCTATTAAAGTTAAATCATCTTCTTCCGAAAATGTGCCTCGAATATTGCGTAAAATTAATTCAATAAAACAAAAATTAAATTAATTTAAGAAATTAAAAACTCATAATAAATTTTCAAGCCTTCTCTTCGGATAGAACACCGCGCCAACAAGCACATCAAATCGTCCTTACAAACTAGATTAGCA
This sequence comes from Dynastes maya, assembly GCA_029619315.2. Taxonomy (NCBI): domain Eukaryota; kingdom Metazoa; phylum Arthropoda; class Insecta; order Coleoptera; family Scarabaeidae; genus Dynastes; species Dynastes maya. The sequence continues at coordinate 44,057,342 of JAROYE020000001.1, forward strand.
AATGCCGTGTTCCACTTAACCATATTAACAACGTCCTGACTATAGTTCCTTCGTTAAACTGAATGAGTCCAGCAGTTTTTCATCTGCAGACGTAGGTACTACTCGCTCATCATCTTTTTTATTATACTACCAAAATACTAGAGGACTGAACACTAAGTTAAAGCAATTTTATAAAAGCGTTTGTGATCTTACCTATGACATTATTTGCGTTTCTGAGACATGGTTCAACGACTCTGTTTTGAATAGCGAACTATTTCCAGCGAATTACAGTGTGATTCGATGTGATATGTAATTTGATTGTGTTGGACGATCCTGTAGTGGTGGTGTGTTTTTAGCCCTCTCTAATAGTATCCAGTGCAATATAGTTGACACTTCATATATATCTATTTTGATTCCTTTAATAGATGTAATTATTTGCAAATGTGTAGTCCCAATTAAACGTCTTACTTGTCTTGTTTATATACCATCTGATATTATTTACCAACGCTCTTGACATTTATTTGTCAGATACCGCAGTTATTCTATTGGGGGATTTCAATTTGCCATCTTATTCGTGTAGTTATCCATCCCGCACTAAAACGCTTAATTTTCAGAATTTTTGCTCTGGCATGAACCTGAAACAAGTTTACATCTGAAAATTTTAACACCTCTCTCAATCATGCTGATATTCAAGTTTAGAAATTGCAATTTCTTGCAAGTTTGAGTGGAAGATCTCTAGTTTTCCGTCTGCACATTATATATTGTGATTTTCATCATGCAGATTTGGAGGTGCTTTCTAATGCACTTAATAATGTTGACTGGACATTTCCCTCGGATTATACTGACTTAGACGAAGCTGTTGAACGTTTTTATTTATCTTAATGAAGTTTTTGAAACTTGCGCCCCCAAGAAACCAATGCGCCCTCGGTGTGACAGGTTTCCAATTTAGCTTTCATCTGAAATTAGGCAGCTCTTTAAGACAAAAAACTACTACCGTAGGAAATTGTTGGCTTCGGGAAATCATACATATCAGAACGAATTTAAAAGACTTCGTAGTTTAATAAAAAAAAATATCTGGGGCCTATACTGATTACTTATCTAATGTACAAAAAAACATAAGGTTGGATACATTTGCATTGTGGAAACATGTTGACTAGAAATGTCGTACTACTAGGATATCGGGTGTTCTGCATGATGGCGAAGCAACATTTGATCATCCTCAAGAAATTGTTAATTCCTTTGCCAACTTATTTTCTGACGTTTACGTTACAACTAGAGGGGTGACACCAACAGTCCTTGCCTACAATTTCTATAGTATGACCTAACTTTGTCACAGAAGACTGTGTACTTTCTATTATGTCACGTCTCAGTAACAAGTTTACCGCGGGTGATGATGGTGTGCCATCTTGCATTGTTAGACATTGTTGTTCTGCGCTTGTTAAACCATTAACTACTACATTGAACCTTGGTTTGAAAACCAATACATTCCCCAGAAAATGGAAGAGAGCCCGGATTGTTCCAGTTTTCAAAAAGGGTGATAAATGTCAGTTAAAGAATTATCGTCCTATATTTATACTTTCAAACTTCGCTAAAGTTTATGAACAAATTTTTTATAACCATATACACACTAGCGTGCATATACATCTTTCGTCACTGCAACATGGATTTATGTCGGGTCGCTCTACTGTAACCAATTTAGCAAGTATAACACAATATATTAGTGAATCCTTAGGCACCCGGGGTCAAGTAGACGTCATCTATACAGATATATCCCGTGCCTTTGATACGATAAACCATCATATACTTCGTGACAAACTCAATTCATTTGGATTTTCTTCTTCGTTTTTGGCATTGATGAAATCATTCCTGAAGAATCGAAATGGTTATGTATAGTATACTACAACGGATTAACTTCAACGGGGTATTGCATGCCGTCGGGTGTACCCCACTATTTTTACTTTATATGGATGATCTACTAAAATCACTTACCTGCCCTGCATTGGCCTACGCTCATGATTTAAAAATCTATTCAACGAGCTCTGGGCCTGATGATATTGTTTTGCTCCAACACAATTTGGATGTGGCCGCTAAGTGGTGCGAGAACAAGGACCTGAAACTTAATATTGCTAAATGCAAAGTTACATTCCAAAAAAATTAGGATCTCTAATTAATGCTTACCTCCAGTGTGGCACACCATTATCCACCAGTGAAACCTTTCACGATTTTGAATTCTTTTTGACAGTACACTCACATTTGTTCCATATCCTAATGAGTTGCGTGGGTTAGCGTCGAGAATGTTGAGATTCGTTCTAAGAACTTGTAGGTGTGTGTGGTACAACAACAATTTATATAACGCACTCTCACATGTTGCAGCAGATTCAGCGAAAGTTCTTGAAATTCATTCAACTTACAAAACAACTGATAGCTACCCCGTACGCGGTTCTAATCTGGACGAAACTATGAACCAATTGCATGTGTAGTCACTTACAACGAGAAGAGAGTTCCAGAGCGTACGACTTATGAGTAAACTACTCAATAACAATATCGACTGCCCATATTTTCTATCCAATGTATGCTTAAATGTGCCAGTTTTTGTTACTCGTCATAGTGCGCTATTTATTCTATATACCTGCAGCCCGGACTAAAATATTGATGCGCTCACCAGTTTATATGATGTGTGGTAACGGTAATAGGCTTATGGTGGACTGACTTTCAAATAGTGTTAATTTGTTACATTTTTTTTGTAATTATTTTATTTTCCTGTAATTATATTTTGGTATGGAAACCTACTTTGTTATATTATGAATTTATCATTGTCCTATAATTGGAACTTTTGTTGGACAATAATGTTATATTCTATTCTTTTCTAAAGATAATGTTTCCCCTGAGAAAATACTTATGCATACGAATAAATTAAATCAATTCCTTCGATACAAAGTATTGTATCATAAAAATGCATGTAGTAACATGCACTTATCATCTTAAAAGTTATCGTCGTACTTGCATATACGCACTTACATACATACATACAGTAGTGCTCACGTCTCTACGTAAATGATTAAAAGAAAGAATACAAGCGCGATGGACGTCACTCATGCTTTCACTTGTATTCTTCATTTCGTACATTTCATATTCTCCGTTTCATATTCTAAATTCGGCCAAACACCAAAATGGAGTAATATCACAGAATGATGAGATTTTTTGGGGAAAATTATGTAAATGCCGGGATGAATTTGAATGTTTAGTTTTTTCAAATTTAGCAAATTATGTTCTGAATATTCTCTCATTACCTCATTCTAATGCCAAGTGTGAAAAGGTATTCAGCAAAGTAAATTTAATTAGAACAAAGACGAGAAAAAATTATAAGGGGGACCATCAATGGATGTCTTCTCAGCGCCGGGTATTAAAAAAAGTGGAAACCGACAAAGTTTACCCTTCAATGAATGCTTTCCAGAATGAAACAAGCACACCTCCCAAAAAACAAGAAACCACCCCCGAAGAAAGTGATGATGTTTTAATTTTTTGACGTTTCTATACAATAAAATTTACATGCTTACATTTTTTATACTCGAATTCCCAATCCACCTTTACGCGGGATACTTTATCTGAACCAAATCTATGCTACAAAAAAAAACATTTTTTTTTATTTTTTGGTACTAAGTTCCAAAAAAGATTAAATATGCAATTTTTTTTCTGTAAAATAAAATGACCAAAAATTTGTTGTGGGTAAGTCTTTTTGAAATACGGTAATTTCGCACCTCATGTACGGTAATTTGAACGCCAGAGCCTGGCAACACTGCTTGGAATAGCAATTTTTTCATATTTGTATTGGGCAGGGGTGGGAATCGTTCCCTGAAACGAGTTTTTCCGTATACATAGTAAATGCCATTAGAAACAAACACGGGCAATAAACACCATACAGTTAGACGTTGCTAATTATGAAATAATTGTGCGACTGTCGAATAAATCGAAGCAATTACAACACAGACAAGACAGCAAAATAATGAATATCTCTATCGTTTTTTTTTTTTAGAGAACACTTACAATTGGACTATCGATATAACTTTCGGTACGAGGACTATCGAACACCTTCGATAGCACTGTCGAAAACTATCAAAGACTGTTGATTGCTATATAAATTAAATGGTTAAATTTTATGTCAATAGATTGCTATAAAGTTGTGTTGTTGAGTGGTGTAAGTAAGGTGTTATCTACACTCCCGGTTACTTCGTTTTTTATGAAAGTGATCTGGAATTTATCTTGCTGGTTTATGTTTTTTGCATTTTTTTGTCGCGCTGTTTCTTCATATATGATATACAACAGTGCTCTCCGAAACTTTTGCTTTATCATTTCCTGTTTTTTTCCCTCATCCCCTTTTCCCGTGGTCTCTCTTTGTGTTTATTTTAGCACCAGAGAACCCCTTTGGGGGCGGAAGAATTGTGTCCCGCTTTCTTCCTTAACAAAAAAGTGATAACGTTAGTCACCTTTCCAAAAGGGTAAAAAGTCTGTGCGACATCGCAAAAAATTCATTGCAGATTTTCTTAGTTTTAGATCTTTAATTTTTAAAAAAAATTAAGACCTCGAATACGTTATTAGGAAATCCCCTTGTCATAGAATTATAGCTTTGCAGGAAAATAGTTAAGTTCAAAAAATTTTTTTTTACGACATCGGAAAAAACCCCAAACATATTTAAAAACTAAAATTTAGTAAACTTTTAATATCGTAATCTTGCAATATAAATAATTTAGGTTTGGAAAAACTCTTAATTTAAGCCTCTTAGTACAAAGTAATTTTCAAGCGTATTTTTTAATTTAAACTCTATTTCTCTATTGCAAAAAGTCTCCTACCCGGAAATTGTATTATAAAGGTTTACCCGGTATGTCATCAAAAAGCTTTTGACTGGGCCTAAGGGCACCCAACCATTTATTTTTTTTTATTACTAAAATTGTTAGAACTAAACCCAAATTTTGGGTTTTTAGATTTTGTGTTTTTTTGATTTGTTCAAATTCCCAAATAAGTTAGAATATTAAATTGTGGATAATTTAAATACCTTAATATATATAAGGGAAAAACAGCACTCCTGGGAGGTCGTTTTAACGTATTTCAGAGAGCAGCATTGCTAGCCGCGCAAATAAACTCTTTTAAGACAAAAACATTTTTTAGTTTTTCAATCAAACGAACCCCGTTTTCCCTATACTTTTTAAACGAAACAAATCATCAAGGTATAAAAGGAGTACTCATTAAAGTGATAAAAGAATACCAGTGAAGGCAAGCCCCGGTATTATAAGCAAGGCCATTTGCTTATTCGATTTTCGTTCTGTTACGCCCAACCAGCCCAGCACTTTTAAAATAGGAAAATGCCCTAACATTGGGCCTTCGAGCGGGGTTTTCAACAATTTGGATATTCGCAACATTTCTGGATATCAACACACTTGGGTATTCGCAACCTTGGCCTGGAATCAACGCTTTGGATTCGCAACATTTGGGCCTGGGTACAACACATTTGGTATTCGCAACATTGGTTGGATATCAACACATTTGGTATTCGCAACATTGGTTGGGTACAACACATTTGGATATTTACTCAAATCCTGAAGAAAAGGGAAAGCAGAGTACTCCGGGAAGACAACGATTGACTCCTTCAAAAAAAGGTTTGTCTCCAGTCATTCACTTTCCTTTATAAAAACCTCATTTTAATCATTTACCATGGCGATCAAAAAACCCCTTAAGTTAAAACCCGCCCCAGTTAAACCCTTCTTGAAAAAGAGCGAAAACATTTTTTTTGAAAAGTGCAACAAAAAAACACAAGCCAAACCCAAAATTTCGTATTAGGTCTTTTCAAGTTTAAAAACCTTTTTTTAAATAAATTTAAAACACCGTGCAATCTCCCATCGAAGTTTTAGACGGGGAAAAATTTAGAGTAAAAAGAGCGCAAAATTTTTCAAAAAAGTACTAAAATCTAGAGGATGCCTTTCAACAAAGGTTTGCTTCACAAAAATACAACTCTTAATGGAAATGGGGGGTTTTTCAGGGAAACACCCCAAAATCAAAAATTTTGTTAAACTGCCAACCATCGTTTTCCCAAAAATTCTGGGTTCCCTTTTACGAAGACGGTTAACATTTACGATACCCCCAATTTTTTTTTAATTAACCCCAAACCCCTGCATACCCCCTTTATACAAAAAATTATTATTTAAAGCCCTTTTTAAAAAAGGTGACCCCGCCAATGTTTTATATTCTCTAGAAAATCGGTGACAATTATGCTACTGCTTGGAGAAAGGGCTTGAAGAGCGTTACAATAAAAAGGGGTTAATTTTCAAAGGCATTTTAAAGCTTTTTTAAATTTGCCAGAGCATAAAAGGGAAAAGGGGGGGTGCATGGGGACAAATTCTAGAGGGTTGAAAATTAAGCACTTTTAGACGCTCCCCACCCCTTAAAAGCCCAAAAGGGAATATTGGGATGATCTCAAAAATATTTTTGTCAGAAAAAATTGGATAGTACAACCTTTAAGGAAGGGAAACGGCCACCCCAATTTTCGGGAATTTCCCTACTTTTAAAAGCCCCTTTCGCAAATTCTTAATAAAAAAATGCCAAACACTAGAAATGATCGCCAAGCCAAAATTTTTAAAACAATAAACTAATAGGTTTACAAAAACCATTCCATCGTGGGTATTTTCCCAAAAAAAAATCATTTGCTTTATCAATGCACAATTTTATGGGAAATGGCCCGTAAAAAAAAGGATAGAAAAATCAAAGCCAAAAAACTTTGTTTTAAATTTGGTCCCGATAAAATTTAAACCCCACAATAAAAGACATAAAAGCATAACTGAAAAAACATGAAATTTAAAAAACATAATACGCTTTTGAATATATCACAAGAAAATACACCCCGCAATAAACGCAGGGCCGTCTCAAAACCCGCTAAGAAACCCTGTTTCAAAAACCCCGTTTTAGCGACGGCCAGCAATACTCAGGTTCTTTTTTGCCCCTGCTTTGGTAATTTTTAAAAATTTCCAAAAGGTCGTACCCCCGGGGAATTCGTGCGTATTAGATCCCGGGGCGCAAACCAAAATTTTATAACCTACGGGGCAGCGAAAGGGGCCCCGGGGGTTTCATTCACCCCATCAAAATTTCCCTGACAGGAGTAGCTTCTGCGAAATCCGGGAAAACAGCCATGCGATAGGGCGGACCCATGAAATCCCGGTTTTAACGGAAACGGACGAAAAGTGCCCATGTCTGGGTTTTAGAAAAAAAAATCAAAAGCGGATTACCCCCTTTGTCTCCATTTGGAAAAGAATATCTCGATACCCCAAAAATATCAAATTAGCGGGGTCCCAATTTTTAAAAAAACCCGGGGACATGAATATTTTTTAGGAGTACAGTTATTTTTTTCGCGATGTGTCAAGGGCAAATTAATCTCGGTCCGAAAACCCTCCCCTTTCCTTTCAGGGAAAAAAGCTATTTGGGGGGATAGTAGCGGGGCCAAATGTAAATGATCTCCATCAAAATCCCCGTAGTGGTTTAAACTTAACGAACTCGAGAAAACTGAATAGCCCAAAATCACCAAATTTTTGGGGCTTGAAAAATTTGCGCCCCAGGGCGGGGGTTCCCCCACCCTAGAGCAAAGGTATGGAACAACATTTTCAAAAAAATACGCAAAGGGACAGTTTCCGGGGAGGTTTTTTTTTAAACATTACCTTTCAAAAAAGGCCCATCAGTGCTAAAAAAAAACTTCGTGATCAAGCGCAAAAAAAGATTTTTTTCTCATTGGGAAAAAAACTTTAAAAGGGGAAAACCCCCCAAATTTAAAAAAGAATATTCAGCTTCATGCAGGGGAAAATTTTCCCTTTGGGACAAAATGGGAAAATTGGTAAAACCCCTCACCCCCAAAAAACCCAAAACATCATTTTTATCCCACCGCATCACGCGGTTATTTTAAAAAAAAACCGTTTAACCCCCCAAGGTTAGGGTCGTATTCGACGGTTCCCCGAAAACTGTAACCGGGATATCCTTAAACGATATTTTGATGGTCGGACCGAAATTGCAGTCCGATTTATTTGATATAGTTTGTCGATTCAGATTTCATAAATATGCCATCACCGCAGATATTGCGAAAATGTATAGACAAGTTCGCGTCAGCAGTGACAGTACACCTTTTCAACGAATATTGTGGAGAGAATCAGATCAGCACGAAATTCAAACGTTTGAATTGCAAACCGTGACGTATGGCACGGCTTCAGCTTCCTACCTAGCCATAAAGGCCTTGCAGGAGTTGGCTGCTGGAAATCGGCATACGTTCGAATTAGGATCCAATATTATACAGAGGGATTTTTATGTGGACGATCTCTGACAGGGTCAAATGACATTAATGAGGCACAGGACATTATAGCGCAGTGCAATTCAATTTTAAGTCAAGGCAAATTGAATTGCGAAAATGGGCATCCAATGAGCCATCCCTGCTTAAAGGAATACCTAAGTCGGATAGTGGGCCAGCACCATTCTAGATTTAGATTAAAAACACCCGGAATTTCGACCTTAGGATTACAATGGAATGCAGGCGCTGACATCCTCAATATTCAATAGTCAGTCCAACTACGCAAAGACGCACTTCAAAAGGCACATACTGTCGGAGATCTCCAAGATATTCGATCCACTAGGGCTCATTGGCCCTCTGATAGTCAAGCAAAAAAATAATGATACAACGTCTGTGGCAATTGAAGTTGGATTGGGACGAATCCCTTCCTGTAGACATTTCAAACGAATGGCAAACTTTACATAAATGAAATTCAGCATTTAAGTGCGTTAAAGGTCAACAGGCGCATCATGAGCATAGACATCCCGGACATCGCTGAGCTGCATGGATTCTGCGACTCTAGTGAGAGGGCCTATGGGGCATGCATTTATGTGCGAACGGTGAGTGAAACAGGCGCTGTATCATGTAACTTGTTGTGTTCAAAATCTAAGGTCGCGCCCCTAAAATCAACAACGCTTCCCAGACTAGAGCTTTGCGCAGCCTTGCTTTTAGCGCAATTGATGCACAGGTTAAAGACAATGCTGCACGTGAGCATTTCTAAATTGTTATTATTGGACTGACTCTAGCATCGCGCTGTCATGGATAAAAATCCACCTCTAGAACGTGGAAAACCTTGTTGCTAATAGAGTCAGCCAAAATACAGGAATTATCTGCGATTGATAGTGGTGGCATATTGGCACAAAAGAAAATCCTGCCGATGTCGTTTCGAGAGGGTGCGCGCCATCGGTGTTAATTAACGATGAATTTGTGGTGGCACGGTCCTAAATTTCTCGAACTGCAAAATGAGGACTGGCCGTTATCGGACGGTAAACGTGGACGCTAACGTTCCTGAAGCCAAATCAGTAGCATGTCTTGTTAAAGTTAACACCCATGAACTCGATCTATTCGACCGATACTCCAGCTTTAATAAGCTCATTCGCGTGGTAGCCTATTGTCAACGATTTATACGGAACGTCAAAGCACGAATTGCCAAATCTTTCGACGAAATCAAAGCAGAATCTCTAAGTACGGACGAGAGTCCGCGTCTGCTACTGTTTGTTAAAAATCGCGCAAATAGAGGCGTTTGCTACGGAATACCAACAGCTCCTGGCGACTGGCAAGGTGAATCGCAAAGAGCAACCTTCTTTCATTAAATCCATTTATCGATTCAGATGGACTAATCAGAGTCGGGGGAAGGCTAGGTCAGGCAAATATCCCGTATCAGGCAAGGCATCAAATTTTGTTACCTTCTAAACATCCCGTAACAAAGCTCATAATAAGGCAAGAGCATATCAGACAGTTACATTCCGGCGCTCAGCTAACAATAGCCTTCGGTTCGAGCGAAGTTACTGGCCAATATCAGTTAGGAATACAACCAGGGCGATACTACGAAGATGCGTTACTTGCTTCAGGGCCAAGCCAAGGGCTTCTCAATATCTTATGGGTGATCTCCCAGCGGAGCGAATAACTGCTACGCGGCATTAATGATGTCGGTGTGGATTATTTTGGGCCGTTGCATGTGCGCCCGGGCAAAAGAAGAAAAAATAGCGTGTCTATCAAAACTTATGGGGGCTGTATTTGTCTGTTGGCGACTAAAGCGGTGCACCTAGAGCTCGTGGGGGATTTACAACCGAGTCCTTTCTAGGGGCCTTAAGGAGATTTATCGCACGTCGGGGGAAAATGGCAACTATCTATCCGACAACGGTACTCAATTTGTCGGGGCAAAACCGAGAATTAGCCAAAACTAATGAAACAATTTGTATCTCAGCAAACTAAGGGCACCATTGTAGAAACCTTGGCAGCCGAAGGGATCACGTGGCGTTTCATTCCTCCAGAGCCCTCATTTCGGAGGCCTTTGGGAGGCTGCGGTGAAATCCATTAAAACTCATTTACACCGCGTTATCGGCAAGAATTCTCTAAATTATGAAGAAATGTACACCCTATGGTACAAATCGAAGGTGTCTTAAATTCCCGACCCATTACGCCACTTTCCAACGATCCCAACGACATGTCCTTCTTAACCCCTTCCCATTTTTTGACTGGGGAAGCACTAACTTACATTGCAGAAGCCCAGTACTATGGAGATGAAGACAAATTCGCTATCTCGGTGGCAATATATCCAACGTCTAAAGGAGCATTTTGGAAGCGGTGGAAAAGGGAATACCTACACTGCTTGCAGACCAGGAGTAAGTGGAAAACAAAGGGAGAAGATACCTGAAACCAGGAAGCTTAGTCCTAATACAAGAGGACAAGGTGCCGTCGGCCATACTGGACGGCGGGCCGCATCGCAGAAGTTTTTCCTGGTACTGATGGCATCATCCGCACCGCGACCGTGAAGACCAAATCAGGCGTTATTCAGCGTCCGGCATCGAAGCTGTGTGTACTCCAATTGATTGCTAATCAGCATGGATAGTCTCGGTGTTGAAAGGCAGCGCTTTCAAGGCGAGGGACTATGTTGCGTACAGTCGCAACAAATTCATTGCAGATTTTCTTAGTTTTAGTATCTTTAAGTTTCTAATAAATTAAGACCTCGAATACGTTATTAGGAAATCCCCTAGTCATAGAATTATAGCTTTGCAGGAAAATAGTTAAGTTCAAAGAATTATTTTACGACATCGGTAAAACCCTCAAACATATTTCAACTAAAATTTAGTAAACCTTTTAAGTATCGTAATCTTGTCAATATAATATAATTTAGGTTTAGGAAATACTCTTCAATTTAAGCCTCTTAGTACAATGTAATTTACAAGCGTATTTATTCAATTTAAATCTCTATTTCTCTATTGCAACAATAGTGCTCCTACCTGGAAATTTGATATTATAAGGTCACCTCGGTATGTCATCAACAGCTTTATGACTGGTCGCCTAATGGGCACCTATACCATTTATTTATTTTATTACCTAAATTGTTAGAACTAAACCAAATTAGGGCTTATAGATTTAGTGTTGTTTGCATTTGTTCGAAATTTCCAAGTAATGTTAGAATATTAAATTGTAGGATAATTAAGTACCTTACTATATATAGAGGAAAGACAGCACTCCTGGGAGAGTCGTGTAACGTATTTCAGAGAGCAGCATTGCTAGCCTGCGCAAATAAACTCTTGTACAGAACAAACACATGTTTAGTTTTCAATCAAACGAACCTAGTTGTCCATCATACTTTAAACGAAACCCAATCATCAAGGTATACAGGAGTACATCATTAACTGTGATAATAAGAATACCAGTGAAGGCAAGCTCCGGTATTATAAGCAAGTGCCATTTGCTTATTCGATTTTCGTTCTGTTACGCCGAACCAGCTCAGCACTTTCAAAATAGGAAGTGCCCTCAACAATGTCATTGATTAGCTGCATGTGTGGATGCAATGCTGCTACGGAGGAGCATAAGGTTGTGAGATGCTCTGTCTGCAATAAAACTTATGTACACTCGTGCGTTGAGTTAAGCACGGCTGAAGTTCGAACCATTAGAACAAAGAAGGGGTTGTCATGGTCATGTCGCGATTGTCGTGATATGAGAAATACGATTAACGAATTAAAAGCCGTTATTCTTGAGTTGAAGGCTGAGTTACAGAATCGGTCACGAAATACTGAACTTATTAGTGACGTAGTATTTGAGGAGCTTTTGCAGGAAATGCAAGAGAGGGATAACCGAAAACAAAATCTGATTGTATTTACTCTTAAAGAATCAACATCTAATAATGCAAATGAAAGATCAACTGATGATCTAATGCAAATTCAATCCATATTAAGAAGTTTGCCTAGTGAGGTTGTTACTGGTGATGTGGAGGTTTTCCGCGTCGGTCGTGGTGACAAAAACCAGCAAAAACCAAGACCACTCAAGTTTAAGTTTGGCAGCACCAGGGAGGTGCATATGGTCATTAAAAACGTAAAAAACCTTCGTAACTCACCTAACTTTGGAGATATTAGAATCTCCCTGGATCGTACACCACAACAAATCAAATATTGCAAACTTGTAATATTCGATCGTGTAGCTAATGGTGAGACCAATTTGAAGATAAAATACAAACGTGTGATTCCAACAATAGTACCTTTAAACTGAGTTGGTCCAACAACGATATCAACATCTACTATCAAAACGTTAGGAGTTTGCGTTCTAGATCGGACAGTGTCTATTCCAATGTGTGCAACAATGACTTCGACATAATCTGTCTCACCGAAACATGGTTAGACCCAGACATTCATTCTAGTGAATTTTTTCCAACTTCTTATACGGTGTTGCGCCAGGATAGACGCTTTGGACTAGTAAACAGAAGCAGGGGTGGAGGAGTCTTGCTCGAGTATAAATCATACTTACGCGCACGACAGGTTGATGTTTCGGATATATTTGTCACTTTACCTCTTATAGATGTTCTTGCTTGTACTTTGGATATGTACTCCCATAAGATGTGTATTTGTGTTGTCTACGTCCCACCTGATACCCCACTTTGTGACTTTGAATCTTTCTTAAATTTGTTGGAAATATTAAACGAAACTCACAATGACAAAATATTTATTATTAGCGACTTTAATGCGCCTCATTATAACAACTCTGATATCTGCGACAGTAAATCTGCAGCTATTAACAATTTCATGGATTTTCTAAATTGAAGCCAAATAAACTCCGTGGTAAATTCGCTTGGGCGCTTGCTTGATTTGGCGCTAACAAACATAGACAATTTTGATGTTACTTTAGATACTCTCCCGCTTGTGGAAGTTGATCCTCATCATCCTGCTGTAATTATAGTGTGTGCTGATACATCCAATCGCATTTCTTCATTGCCCCCAAGTAATAATAGAATCTATAATTTTAAACGCGCCGACTATGTAGGATTGTATGATGCTCTACTACATACTGATTGGTCTTTTCTATATGCGTATACTGATATTAATTTGGCATGTAGTTGCTTCTACAATAAAATCTATGAACTTATGAATCAATATATTCCTTTGAAAACTCTTAGCAGATCGAGATATCCCGTATGGTTTACTCCAGAACATATTAAAAACATTAAATTGAAACATAAATACCGCGTAGGGTATAGAAAATTTAAAAAATTGGATGATATGAATCGGTACACTGAGATGTGTAAAATCGTGAAAACTAATTCGGCGATATTATATAATAATTATATGCTTTACATTCAGAATCAACTTAAATACAATCCACGATCATTTTGGTCATTTGTTTCCTCAAGGAAACGTAATTCTGGAATATCTAGTAACATGAGAGATGAGCAGGGTGACATCTTTTCAACACCAGCATCTATAGTTAATGGTTTTAAGGATTTCTTTCAGTCGGTGCACGTTCCTTCCCCTGGGAAACCATCTCTATCTACAGTTAGCACGAACAGTTTACTGATTGATGTTCCATCCTTCAGTGAAGTGGAAGTTGTTAAAACACTTAGGAAGTTGAAGAACAAGAATACAATGGGTGACGACAACATTCCTAGTTTTTGATTAGAGATTTTGCCAGCATACTCGCGACCCCATTACATTACTTGTTTAATCTCTCGCTGAACACATCTACTTTTCCGGAATGTTGGAAGGTTGCTAGGTTGTGTCCAGTTCATAAAAAAGGTGATACTGCATTAATTAGTAACTATAGACCTGTTGCTATAATAAATAACTTCGCTAAAGCTTATGAAATGCTCCTGTATAGCTGCATTTACCCACAATTTCAAGCCGTTATATTTGAAGATCAGCACGGCTTTGTAGGTAAACATTCCACTGTCTCCAATCTTACACAAATTACTCAGTTCATATCAGATTGCATGGATGACAACAAACAAGTCGATGTTATCTATACTAACTTTACAAAAGCATTTGACCGAATTGATCATCCATTGTTGTTACATAAACTCATCATCAATGGATTTTCACCACGTCTTGTTTCATTTTTTTCAACCTATTTGCCAAACAGGACACAATATGTAACTTATCTTGGACATAAATCTGACAGCTTTTCTCCTTCGTCCGGAATTGCACAAGGAAGCAATTTGGGTCCTCTTATGTTCTTGATCTTTGTTAATGACGTTTGTTCTTATTTAGATTGTAACAAATTAATGTTTGCTGATGACTTAAAGCTCTTTTCGAAGATAGAGACACCAACTGATTGTCTTTCTCTGCAAGCTAATATTGACAAACTCCATACTTGGTGTTTAGATAACAACTTATCTATGAATGTAGCTATCATAACCTACTCACGTAAAAAATCCTCAGTTATATAGGATTACCTATACAATGATGTCAATATACAGCGATATTCATGTGTAAAAGATTTGGGTGTCCCATTTGATTCAAAATTATCATTTAATGACCACGTCACTAATATTACATCATCTTCTTTGAAAGCTTTGGGCTGTTATTAGAACAACAAGGCAATTTTCTTCGTCAATTATCTCTCTTTATTTCGCACTGGTGCGATCTAAACTTGAAAATGTCTCTACAGTTTGGTCACCAATCTACGCAACACACATATCGTCACTTGAAAATATACAAAGAAAATTCCTTAAGTACATTTACTTTAAACAAAATGGTGTATACCCAGGTCAAGGATTTGACCATGATATTCTACTGGCCGCATTTCATGTACAATCCTTACAGCAACGACGCAAACAGGCTGACATTAGATTTTTACATAATATGTTGCACAACAAAATCGATGCTCCTCATCTTTTGGAAATACTTTGTTTTGCGATTCCTTCCCATTCTACTCGATTATCAACAACTTTTTACTGTCTCTTCCCCAGAACCAACGTTATGTTAAGATCGCCTATTTATAGAATGTGGTCTTACCTTAATAATATTTCTGATATTAACGTTGATATCAATTGTTCTGATCTTTGTGCCGTTTTAAATAATGTTTAGTAGTTACTTGCATGTATAATTTAGTAATTTAATTTAGTTTAGTCTCCTCTTTTGTTGTAGCTTATTGATACATAATATTATCTTAGTTGAACATAATTATCATAATGTGATGGTTATCTTTGTGTATATTTTTTGTCCTGTTATTAGACTTGTCTGTTGGACAATAAATGAATTATTATTATTATATAAGCACTTTGCTGTTGATAAGATTTAACAGTTTCCTTTGTTGGCAAGTGCGTATTCACATATATTTATACGCATACTAATTTTCAGGTGCATATTGTTTTCTAATATTGTGAAATATGTTATTATTTAATGGAATACTTTTATCTTTGACGCCATTATGCGATAGATATGTATGTATATTAAGTGGTTATTAAACGATTCAGTCGTGATATTAATTAGATACAACGATATATCACAGTAGTAGATAATTTACAAAAACCACATACAAACAATTCGCTACACAATGAGGTTTTAATTAGATTTATCAATCATCTGTAGCTAGTAACACTGTGGAATACATCAATGTGGTACTTGCTACGGTGTTTGTCTTACTTGGAAAAGTACACCTTTCCAGAGAATGATTCGATAACTAATCGCGACTGTATGGTGTCCCGGCTTAGTTCTTTGTTATAGCTAAGATATTTTAATACACGTTTGTGATACCTCTACACTGAGCTGTAGAATAATTACAGTTTTAAAGAAGCGTTTCGTGTATATTAGTGCAATTACCGTAAAAGTAAGTATTCCATATCAACTTCGGTATTAACACCGATTCAAAAATATTATGTAATTAAAATTACAATTTATAATTATTTAAATTTTATAATCAATTCCTTTATCTGTTTTCGAAAATTAATTGTTAACGAAACAAAAAAACAGTGAACTGAATAGTTTGTGCACCGAGAAATGCTTTCTTGCATCAAGAAAATAGATTTTCTTGCAAAAATCAGTCTCTATTCAAGAAAACTATTTTTATTTCAAGACAATAAAAATGTATAATACAAGAAAATAATTTTCTTGAAATTTCATTTGGATTAAATAAATATTTTGTTAGGGTTAGAAAATCCAAGACAGAAAAATGTTTATTCCAAGTAAAATCATTTAGTTTTAAGTTAAGAACATATTCGTATTAAAGGTAGGAATGAAAAATGGTCCAGATCAAAGTTCTATTGATAAATTAGGCGACCAGTTTCGTGTTCAAAAAACACATCATCAGGGATATCCAATAAAAGAAAAATGTCAATAATGGAAAAAACCTAAAGTTAATAATTAAAATTCGCAGCAAGCTAATGAAAATTTTTTTTTATATATCTAGTTTAGTAATTAATGAGATAATATTTAAGTTTATTTATCTTTTTTTTTATTATTATTTATTATATATTAAAAAAAACTATAGTTAAATTAGTACACGTGGTAAATAATAATAAAAAGAAAAAAATATTACATTAACCGGTATGTTATGAAAATGTTTATGAAACGTAGTACGTTAAAAGTTATATCATTGCATGGGTAAGTCTGCTATCTCTATTCCGGTTTCTATATTCCCCACTCTCTAGGACACCATGACTGTAACTACTGACACTACATGGCGCCAGGAAATATTCCAGTTGCTGTTTTTGAAGATTAGTGGCGTAAGCTGAGAGATGTAAGAGCTAGAACACTGCACGGGCTAGGAAAAGCTCGGCCCGCGAGTGGGCTCGGGCGGGCCTCGTCTCTTTTCATTGCGGGCCGGGCCTAAAATTGTACGGGCGTATAGTATACAAAAACAAACAAAATAAATGTTTAATTCTACTCATTATAATGTAGTAATTAAGAAATGTTTAGAAATAGACGGTGCAGATATAATTACTTAAGCAGGCTAAAATAATTTAGGTGGGCCAAACGGGCCTAAATTTCCTAACTGGCGGGCCGGGCGGGCCCTGTGCCGATGTAATGAACGCTATCTATCTTGGTTATTATCTCTCGACACTTTTTTCGTATGTACTTCTACATTAAGTTCACTTTTGTTTAAACATTATTCTGTAGATAACTTCTACTTTAGCCTTTTTAAAATCACAAGCAATGTGAATAATTTACTGCATTATGTACGGATGTGTCGTACTGTTTTAAACAAGGTAAGCGCAATTAATAATGCGCATATAAATAATACACATTTCAAGAATTCTAAGTAAAAAATGCTTTATTTTAGCTATTGATACTATTGATTTATGAACAATACCTAAACGTTTTCTGGAATTAAGACAACTGTTTACTATTCTTAAGAAAATATTGTTTTGTGTTATAATGGCCATTTACTTATGCTAAAAATGGCTTGCTTGAAATTTTCTGCAAGATTTTCTTGAATCAAGTTAGCAAATGTCTTAAACAAAGAATTATAATTATTTAATTACAAGTACATATGTACTTCTCTTAAGCCGAGAAAGAAACGCTAAGAAAATATTTTTTTTGATTTAAAACAGTTATTGTATTGCGGATAATTGAAACAGTAATTGTCTTGAATTAAGGCGGACAGCGGATACAAGTAAACGTTTCTCTGCGTGTAACAGATGGAGAGCAATAT
Source organism: Dynastes maya (assembly GCA_029619315.2). Taxonomy (NCBI): domain Eukaryota; kingdom Metazoa; phylum Arthropoda; class Insecta; order Coleoptera; family Scarabaeidae; genus Dynastes; species Dynastes maya. Next base: position 44,075,265 of record JAROYE020000001.1, read on the forward strand.
ACCTATTTGTTACTACTACTTGATATCAACTTGTATTTTTATATACAAAGTTGTTTTTAATTTTGTACGATTGCATTGTATATTGGGTATGTGAACTTATATTATTTGCCCTTTATATGACTAGAATCGACAAGTTAGTAGATTATGAACAATATTTAAAGCCTCCTGTATACATCAAGGTTGCATTTAGACATCATATAATTTTTGGGAAAAAATATTGCCTATATACAATAAAAATGTTGATAACAGGTGGAATTACTTAAACCTTACGTGGAAATGCCGCACACAGCAGGTTGTTCACAGAACTGCAAATCACAGAAATATATACATAAATAGATTAAGCTTACCACAGACAACATATTTTTGTCTGTGGCCCAACTAAAGGTTTGTTCCAACATATCGTACATGTACGATACATGGATTAGTTCATGAACCGTTTTCTACGCATGCGTTAAAAATGTATTACTTTCCGACCGAATCCGTATTGTGGCGTGTTAAGATGGCTTACGGATATTTACTGAATGTGCCGCTTGCAACCATGTTCCACAACGCGTAAGAATCGGCTGTGGTTGTTCGTGAATACCGGGACAAAGCTTGTGAAATGCTGGGAGATTTGAGAAATTTTTTATTGTATTTGCTATTAATGCATCCACCTTCGGGTAACATTCTCGAATAGTTAGTGCCACAAGATGTAAAGCGTGAACTTTACACGTAACATGTAAAAGTCCCTCACACTTTTCTTCGGCCTACACTACACATTGTCGCTGCTCCATCGCTCATAAACATCAACAGTTGAGTAGTTGACACTTGAAATTGTTGTAATGTACCGAGCTCTACACCCGTAATTGCTTCCCCAGTACAATTTTTTGGTCTTTTGTTAGCTAATAAGATTGCAAATTTCGGTTTAACAGGATCTAGTACTCATACTATAATATTCAGGATTTTTTTTACAATCTGTCTTCTCATCAAGACATAGCAACAGCTGCTTATCTTTTAATCCCGCTTTGATCCTATTTTCGATATCTTTACGTACATTTGCGTATTTACGTATAAATCAAAACTATAGTTTTTACTATCAAAATTCATCCATTTTTATTATGTAAAAAAAAAATATGTAATCTATCAATATTCTGCTTCATCAAACGATAAAGTAATGTTTACTGAATATACAGGCCAAGTTTGAAGGTAATCGGTTCAATGGTTACAAACATATTATGCACACCGTCCGCAAAAATGCTGTTTCGAGAAAACAGCGTTTAAAGTTTTAAGTTTAGTTTATATAAGTTTATATAAGTATATCAAGTATTTACATGATTTTTCTGTTACTCAATTATTCCAGGGCCATATAAGCAGTCCTTCCTCTTCTTCGTAGAATTGGTTTTGAGACATTTGTTTGCTTCTACGCTTTGTCCGAGCTTCTTTTGTAGTCTCGAGGCTTCGTCGCGTTCGGGTCAGTTAAGAACTACTCATAGCTCCTGAAGTTTTACGAATTTCGAAATGACATTCTCTGGGGATATTCTTGAGATGTTAAACTAAAATATTCCGTAAAACAAAAAATCGATTTTTTTGATCCGAAAACCCGAATTCCCCCCCTAAAGAATATAAAACTGGGTGTAATTCCGTTTATCTTTTTCCGAAGCTTCGTCTCCATATTTATAGACATTACCATGTTGTCCATTACTGCCACTGCTTAAATGTATTATATATTTTGTATATCTGCTATATGTTTAGATATACAAGTATATGTATGCATTGGCATGATAATGGCTTTTTTCTTCTTTTTTTTATAGTTGTCGTTTTAAGTTTATTTAGATTAGTTTAGTATAGCATAGTACACTGTGTTTCCTTACGTATATTTTGCTTTCAAATTCATTGCGTTTACTTTATTTACTTTGAATTTGCCCTTTTTTGCACTTTGTTTTATATTGTGTTAGTATTATTATAATAAGAATATGTATTTCTAAATTCTCAACACGTTGAATTACCATTGAAATGTTACAATGGTGTCTGCTATGCGATTATATCTACAGCAATATCAATTTTATTTATTACTTTATTCATGTTTCATTTCAACTAATTTAAGTAGATATATATATATATATATATATATATATATATATATATATATATATATATGACAGAACATTAAAATTTCAATACAATATCTTACTGGTTTATTAAACACTTGTGAATTAAAATAATAATAAATAATTGAAAACGGATCTTCATTCACTTTATACATTTGTTCAAAAACTATGTACATTGTGAAAAGAGCTGCTTTTTCAATTATGAATATACTAAATAATTTCCAATTTAAAATTTTCCAGGGGTATAGATGGCTGGGCGAAGCAAGTTTTTGAAAACTTCTTAAGTGGCTATTCTCTTGTCTGCTTTGCTCCCGTTAATTACGAGGTTCATTGTAATTCTAAGAATAGGAATACAAAATGAAATCATTAATAATAATAATAATAATACAGCTTATTGCTTTACTACATCAGTATACAAAGCAAATATTAACTATTCCTGCCGCAAGGAATTTTATATCTTTATTTTTAGATGTTTAAGCTATAAACGTAAACGTAAGCCTACTATGAACGTTAGCAGTATGCATGCCGTAAGGAATCCCAGAAAGGATGCAAACTGTTTCTCAATATGTATTTTCGCGTAAGTGTTTTGTGGTTTAATAAGTACGTGATAATGTATGTAATTTTATTGTAGGTGGTTTATACCCACATTTGTAAAGGGTTTTAAAAAGGATCTAGATGTAAATGATCTCTTCGAAACACTACCAGAACATGCGTCGGGTGTATTAGGAGATAACTTAGAGAAAGCCTGGTTTAAGGAAAGTAAAGAGGAAAAACCTTCATTTGCAAAGGCTCTACTTCGTGTATTTGGCTGCAAATTAATGTGTTTAGGAGTTATTACGTTCACTAATGAAATCATTTTAAAGTAAGTATAAGTTTAAGTTTGTTATAATTTCTTTTATAATTGCTTTTTTTTCAATTATTTGCGTTATTAAAAATTATCGTGATGCTTTTAGAATTGTACAGAAACTTACTGATATATAGACTACCTAATTTTATACTTGTTGAAAGACCCCGGTGGAAGCCGGCATCACCGCAGGTGCTAGTAAATTTAACATTGCACATTGCTGCAAATAACGGAGTTGTTCCAACAGAAATCATTAGTCAGACGCGAAACAATAACCACTTGATGTATGCTATTACATTACTTACTACAAGAGATGGTTTCATTGGGATTGCAGTGTTTGTTGATTTTATCGATTTTTTTTATAAAGGTATCTAAGGTTTGTTCGCTCGACCTACACTAGCTACTCCGAGTAACCAGTGTAAAAATAATGTGTTCATTGGGCCTGCAATCGCACACAACCATACATCTACTTGCACTGATCACTCTAATGACGCCATTTTACATTACATACATACTTAATCATTATGCCTATCTACCCTATGGAATGTAAGGCGGGGGGAGTTGAGCTTCTTTAGCTTTTCTCCTCCATATCTCTCCCCATTTCGTCCTGTCCTGTACGGCTTGCTGAGCATCTTCCCAGGTTACTTCTCTTCAATTTATTGCTCTTCTAACTTCCTCCAGCCACGTTTTTCTTGGTCGGCCCTTAGTTCGTTTTTTTTTGTAGTTCTGGCAGCGAAAACTTGTCTCACTATATTACCGTCACTGATTCTTTTCACGTGTCCGTACCACCGTTATTGACTTGCCTCTATATTTTCTTCTATTGATCTTATCTTCAAATTTTCTCTGCGTGTTGTGTTCCTTATTTTGTCCAATCTGGTTTTATGTTCTATTTTTCTTGCAAATCTCATTTCTAAGGCTGTTATTTTTTTTCAGGTTTTCCGTCAGTGTCCATGTCTCTGTTTCGTGCATTATTATTGGAGTCGCTACTTTTTCTAAGACTTGCACTCTTGTTTCGTTTGGAATTTCCTTCTTTCCCAGAAAAAAATATTTAATGCAGTTGAACAGCTTGCCTCCGACGGCTAGCCTCTCTTTAATCTCTTCGTCTGTTCTACCATCTTCTGCTATGATTGCCCCGAAGTATTTGAATTTTTGTGTTTGTTCTAGTGTTCCTTTATCTAAATGTGCTATAATTTGGGTATTGGTTCTGCCAATATTCATTACCTTTGTTTTTTCTATGCTTATTTTCATATTAATTCTTTCCAGGGCCTTCTTGTATATCTTAACAAGTAGTGTCGAGCGTCTAAATAATTTCCTCAGGAATTTGGACGCTCTACATAGTCTTGTAAAGAGAACCTAGTAGAAGCTTACAGACTGCGAACGTCGTATGGAATCATTCGTCAAATGTGGACTGACTGTTCAATGTTCGCCCTCGATTAGAGGCAGCACTAATGCAATAATTCATGATGTGCAACTGATACGATGATTCTCAAGCTGGCCCCCGCACTTTCGATTTTTTTTAAATTTGGAAAGGCGTACGTATTGTGCTCGCTTTGTGCTGATTTGTGTTATAAGAATTTTCTCTTGTGCTCAATCCGTTTTCGAGTGATTCGAGATTGAAAAGTGGGGCGTCAACTTTTGCTTCTTAAAAAATTGATCATTTCGTGCCCGTTTTGTGCTGAGTTCTGCCGCAAAGATTTTCTTTTGTGCTGATCTGCTTCCCAAGATAATCGAGAAACAAGATACACGGGAATGAGGGTTACTAAACCATTATTTAGCAGTTACCTTACGAATTTTTCGATTTTTGAAAATTTGATAACGGCAACGTTTTGCTCTCATCATGTGCCCATTTTTGCCGTAAAAATGTCGTTTTGCGCTCGTCCCGTATTCGATATATTTGAGATTTAGGGTTGGTGCGGACACTTGTTCAATAGCCACCGCACCATTTTTCCGGGTTTTAAAAATCTGATAATAGCAGCGTTCGTTGCTCGTTTTGTGCTGATTTGTGCCGTAAAAAATTCGTTTTGTGCTCGTACCATTTTCGAGATATTCGAAAATGAGGACTGCGTGGGACCTTTGAGAGCAACATTTATTTATATCGAGTTAACAATAAAATGTATATGCGCAAACTTTTGGTTCAGATACTACTATTTAACGGATCCGATGATTTTATATGTATATAGTACATAAGTTTCCCGCATTGTCCCAACTGATTGGGCAGGTAGAATATCCGTGTCTATTTATCAATAATACTGTTAAATCTCTAAGCAGGGTTTTTGGTTTTGAAGAAATCACGGTTTGCAAGAAAGAAGAATTTATTGTTGGTTATTTCAAATTGACCCCTGCCAAATAGTGTGTGGTTGTACAGTGGTATTTTCCCAAGTAGAAATTTTTCTGGCGGTAAAAGTCAAATTACGCTAAGAAATTAGAGAATACGTCCTTCTGCTGGGGTACCATCCTTTTTAGAGTTTAGGACATTGAATGTCTCGGAAACGAAATGAGCACAAAACGAAATCCTTAAGGCACAAATCAGCACATCAAAACGAGTAAAAAATTACGCCATTATCAAATTTTCCAACAACGAAAAATTGATGGGCACAAAACGAGAGCACTTTTAAATTAAACTGCGGGGGCCAATTTGATGCACTGTGGTTCTACCACATCGTTTGCGGACCCCCTTCCATTTAATATTTAATACAGACAGTGTATCAAACTCAAAATTCGAATCCAGTGTTGTGCGTAGGTATGTAAAGATCGTTGGATACGTTTTCATAAGAGAAATTACTGTTTTAGTAGAAAACCTCATGTTATATCTCGTGTTACATACATATTATAGATATGCGCCATTGTTTATTATAAATAATTTCCAACATTTCTTCTAATGTGCAAATTTTTATTTGTTATTACGTTAAGAGGAAACAAAACATAACGAATTATTCCAGAATTTTATTTCAGAATAGGTCAAACACTAGCTTTAGGAAAATTAATTCGGTATTATACACCGCATCAGACAGAGATAAGTGAAAATGACGCCTACTTTTTCTCAGGAATTATAACCATGTGCTCGTTTTTAATTGTGCTTTTTGGGCATAATTATGTTATGGAACTACAGCACGCGGGTATGAAGATGAGAGTTGCATGTTGCTCCCTGATATATAGAAAATCTTTAAGGCTTAGTAAAGTTGCGCTGGCTCAAACAACCATCGGTCAAATGATAAATTTACTATCTAACGATGTAAATAGATTCGATCGTGCTGCAATGAATATTCATAATCTTTGGGTGACCCCAATACAAGCATTTATCATTATGTACCTTGTATATGCTCGGGTTGGATGGACCGGCCTTGTGGGGATCTGTTTTATACTGCTCTTCATACCACTGCAAAGTAAGTTTATTTTTAAATGGTTTTTAAAAATGTACATGTTTTACTTTTCAATTTTCCAGTTTATCTGGCTAAACACGCATCGACTCTCAGGCTAAAAGTTGCGTTGAAGACTGATGAAAGAGTGAGACTTATGAATGAAGTAATCACTGGAATACAAGTAATAAAGATGTATGCATGGGAGAAACCGTTTGCTAAATTAATAGCTATTGCTAGAAAGTAAGTAGGTAGTTTTAAACCATACAGTTCCAAATAAATTTGGTTTGTTTTAATGTTGATCGTATTTCTCAGCAATGTTCATGTATGTTTTTGTTTTTAGGCAAGAAATAGGGCATGTAAAAGCCACCTTTTATATAAAAGGCACTCTGATGTCATTTCCAAATTTCTTGACTAATATCGCCATCTTCTTAACTATTTTAACTTACACATTTACCGGGAACGTAGTGAGGCCCGATTATGTCTTTGTAGTTTCATCTTTCTACGATATTTTGAGACAATCAATGACAACGTACTTTCCTAGTGGAATTACACATTGTACGGAAGCAATGATTTCGATTAAAAGGCTACAACGTTTTCTGACATTAGATGAGAACGAAATAAATCGATCTGTGAGTAGTTTGGATGAGCGATATGTAGGTGTAGTAATCCAGAATGCAACAGCTAACTGGAATGACTCGTTTCCGGAAAATACACGGAAAATACAGTGGTGGCCAAAGGGCTAGAATTAATCTGGCCAGGGCTGTGTACAAGGACGCAGATATATACTTATTAGATGATCCTTTAGCAGCGGTTGATACTTACGTAGCTAAGCAACTTTTCGAAGAATGCATACAAGGTTATCTTAAACATAAATGCATCATTCTTGTAACAAATCAGTTACAGTTTCTTAGATCTGCTGATAATATTATCATGCTTCAAAATGGCGTTGTTGTGACATCAGGAACTTACCAACAGTTGCAAGCAAGCGGTTTAGACTTTACAAAATTGATACAAACAGAGCCGGAGGAGTCCAGCGATGAAAAGCTTTCTAAGACTCAATCTATAGAATCTTCAATTAATAGCAATGAACTGCCTATCAAGAACAAGGAGTCAATGTCTGCGGGTAATATTGGTAGGAGAATTTACGGCAAGTACTTTAAAGCAGGTGGAAAATCTATAGTAGCTGCACTATTGCTCACAGCTTTTGCATTGGCGCAATTTTCAAAAAGTGGTTCCGATTATTTTCTAGGATATTGGTAAGTGATTTTTTATTTTTAATTCTGCACGTTATCCCTTATTAACGATTTTAGGACGAATATGGAACAAAAAAAGGCGGAAGGTAATATTACGAACTCGCAGGATGGTTTCATGTCAACGACCACCACTCTGTCGGTCTACGCCGGCTTAACGATTTTTACAGTGTTTATTTTCTTAGCAAGATCGTTTTCGTTCTTCATATATTGCATGCGTTCCTCAATAAACCTACACAATCGAATGTTCTTCAAAGTTGTTACGGCTCCAATGAATTTTTTTAACCTCAACTCATCTGGGAGAATACTTAATAGATTTTCTAAAGATATGGGATCCATTGATGAATATTTGCCTATCGTGCTATTAGATACTATCCAGGTAATTTTCTTTATATTGAATAGCTAGGATCATGGAATTTGATATTGTACATTTGTAGATTGGATTAAAAGTGGTAGGAATAACATCTGTTGTAGGGGGTGTTAAGCCGTGGCTGCTTATTATTTCCGGCATTATGCTACTGGTGTTTTATTTGATGAGAATTGTATATTTGCAAACTAGTCGAAACGTTAAGCGATTGGAAGGTGTCAGTAAGTAGATCTAGATATTAGAGCTGTTGAAATTTCGAATTTTAGCCGAGAATTCAAAATATCGAATTCTTACTGTAAAAAAATCCGCATTTCGAATGTTAGGTAAATACAATAGCGTAAAATGAAAAATCTTTTTGCATTTTTTTCATTCTGCGTATATTATGTTTGTCTCTCTAAGTCTGCCATCTCTAAACATAGCTTACATTCCTTTGATGCGTCTTTTAATTTTTTAAATTGAAAGTAGATCTGACCCAAGTGTTATGGTAAGGTAAAAATAAAATAAATAAACTTTTAATCAATCAAATTTGGTAGTATATCATTATATGCTAATAGTACACAAGAATGACATTTTATGTCAAATTTGACAGATAATAATAATACTAATAATAAACGAATTTATTGGCCTTTATAGTTATTACACAAGATATATAACACAAAATGTAACAGATGTATGCCAACAAGACTACATCGCCGCTGAAAATTCACAAGAATATGCAGGAGGCGTTCTACGTATAGCCTATTAATACTTGAGATGGAATGGATGAAATATTTATTTATTTTTATATTACCTTTTGTTGCTATGTTTAGTTAAAAAAAAACACATCAAAGCATTGCGGGCGTTTGTTCAGATATGAAAAATGAACGATATACATATGCATCCGCGAGCATTAACTTTTGGTTGAGATTCGAAATTCGAATTTGAAATCCGGACTTCGAATTTAAAAATCGGATTTTCGGATTTCGAAGTTGCAGAAATTCGAATATTCGAATTTAAAAATTCGACCATATATATACATAATACGAACGTCAACGTCAATTGGTCAATAGTGACGTAAACATGTCATTCGGTCATTCCAACATACTCGTTTGTGTCAATTATACAGCGTGTCCGCCTAGTGCGAGGACTTATATTTATATAAGATAATTCCAGTCCTGAGCAATTTAGAAAAAAATTTTCAAATATAAAATATTCGGAGACAAATGCTGCACAACACAAAATTATATTCAAAGAGACGTGCTCAGTTTTCGCTGCGCATGATACAAGTTTGGTTTTTTATATGGAACATCTGTATATTTTTACGAAATATAATGGAGAAGCTCTTGTTGAATCTTTTTTGTAAATATTTCCCTATACCTAAAATGCCTCATTCTTTAGTAAATTAAATATGAAGCTATGCTTTTCGCTTAAACACGTAGGGTGCTGTGACGATATACTATTATAAACTTTTGTTTCGCTAAAGATATTCATTAAAGCAAATGTGTAAATGTTGTCTTTTTAGGTAAAATTTCGTCACCTACTCTAAGTAACCATAATTTTCCTGCATACATTATTTAGTACATAAGTTAACCAGCACGTATAAATAATAAACAGCGGAAATGAGTAAATAAATGTTAGAGTTCAACATAAAAAGTTTAGATTTATTTAGCATCACACACCAGTGGTTTAAAAAATTTCGTAATGCAGCTAAATGGAAATATTTATGAGAAAACTTCCTGGATGAATTTCTAAGGCAATGCATAACATGGATATTAGACAAAATAATACTCCCGACATGTTAATAAATGTTCCATAAAATACAAGGAATCGTGTTATAGTTTGTATGAAGCAAAGTGGCGAATAAATGTGGAATTGTATGCATAAATTAAATTTTGCAGTTTATTTTTAATGAATATCTTTAGAAAAACAAAAGTTTATCGTATTTCATCACAGCACTCTATGAAAAAATAGCAAAAAACTTATCCGCATAGCTTCATATTTAATTTACTAAAGAACGACACATTTAGGCATAGGGAAATGTTTATAAGAAAAAATCTATTACAGCTTTTCTAGCGGATCACGGAAAAATATAAAGATGGCCTATTTAAAGAAATTGAAATGGCATGAACCAAATATGGCAACGATTTCGATGGCCGTCGTATAGACTTCAGTTGATATAAAAAACATTTCGATGTATTGCTTGAAACTCCAAGAAATACTCAACCGAATAAAATTTGAATCACCACCCTAGCGTCTATGGCGTTTAAGATATCGGCCGTTAAAGAAACAGCGACATTTCGCAAAGATCTCAAAGTATGTCAATTATATCCAAAAACTAAAGATAGGTATAGGGAATATTGATTATAGCTGACATGAATTAAAGAGAGACATCTAAAATTGTCATAATATACAGAGTGTTCCATTTCAAAACTTAAACTTGTATTTTGTGTAGCGGAAACTGAACATCCTGTATACTTGGATATAATTTTATGTTGTGCAATATTTGTCTCCGAATATTTTTTATTTGAAAACCTTTTCTCTAAATTACTCAGGAAGGGAATTATCTTCCGCCCACTAATTTCGACCATCGGTATAATGCAGATAATTTATTGTTTATAATTTTAGTGGCTTTTCTAATCAATGCCGTGGAACAAGTATTAGGTATATTATTCGAGTCCAAAGTATTATTGATAAGCAAACTTATTGAAATTAAGCTAGAGGTACAATTAGTCTTTATATGTCACTGCATACACTAGATGAAAGACCATCGTTGCTTCAGAAATTCTCAGTGTAAATCCAATACACTAGACCAGGGAAAGTTTCGGAATATATGTATGTACTCAGAGACCGCCATAAAGTGTACACCAAATGTTTGCACTTGGTGCTTTTCTGCACATTTTAATGTAATTACGCTTCAATTTTCGTATCACAAAACTTAATAAGATCTAACACTATTATTTGTTTGGGAATGAATAGAATTTCTGATAATGTGATGCTATTTTTTGAAAAATATGAACAATTTCGGTAAAATTTTATTGTCGTCTATCAAATTGTAGCTAAATGTCGAGTTTCGCATCGAATTAAAAATAAGTTTATCAAGCCTTTCGAAACGTTTTCAGTTACCCCATTTTTTTTTTTAATGAAGCAAGTAAATTTGGAATTTGAGATTTAGAGTCTTTTTAAAGCTTAGATTACTTTCTTGGTCATTACTTGATAGGTCATTAACAACAGTTGTGTAACTAAGGTTTTGGTTTGTCAATGTGAAAAATAATTTGACGTGAATTTTAATATTTTTGGTTCAAAGGACTTTAAGTGAGTAATGCAGCACTGCACTTTAAAGTTTCTGTACATTGCACTTCTTAAGATTTTAACTTGTTTCTACTTTAACAGGAATGCAACTTAGAGTTGTGTAACTGTATGTTCAAAATTATTGTAATTTGTTAAGGTACTTATCACACTCGGCAAGTTATTAGGTGTTTGTTTTTTTGGGGGTACTTTAGCAAATAGTAAATAAAGTTTTCAAATAAAATTTCCCTATATCTTCCACAGAGGGTGTCACTTTCGATCCGCAATCAAATCTTTAAAACCTTCTCAATATTCGTCCAGTACAATTTTAGATAAACTTTCAGTTTACAATATACGGATTTAGATCTTGAACAGCGTAATACGTGGAAAGTTAAAGTGTAATAATATATTAAGTGAAAATATGATTATTTTTCAAAATATTAGTAAATTTAATTTTGTTTTAATACGAAACCCTAAGTTAAGCTAAAATTAAACACATGATAATACATAATAATGAAACCAACTACCAACAACCACTATGTACGGACACGCGGTTCGCCGTCTTACGGCTCATCAGCGTACCTCTGTGGAAGTTGGTAGATGTATTTGAAATTGTTGTATATACAGCGTGTCCCAGGATTTATGTTACAAGAGGTGCGCGGAACTAAAAATCTTTGAATCTTAATTTGGCATTTTGGAACTAAGCCCTGCTTGGTTTGAGTCTTATCTCTAGTTTACTTTCGATTTTTTAAAATCAAATAGGCCTTGACAGTTGAGTAAAAACTATTTTCGTTTCGGGTAAAGTACCTATTTCGTTCGCAATATGTTAAAATGTTACTAAGAAAAGTTATTCACAATGAAAAGTTATGCCGTTATACAAATTTTCTGAATGATCGGTCTACTTTAATAAAATCCATTATTTGTCAATTTAGTTTCAGGTAAAGTGGCTTTCTCGTTCACAATACGCCAAAATTTTACGAAGAAAGGTTGTTCAGAATGATAAGTTATGGCTCTATACAAATTCCAAAAAAAGTCGAATATGATTAAACCGTCATTTTTTAAATTAAATTTTTTTATGGGTTGGCCTCAAAGACCTGGTTTACTCTCAACTCATACCCAACAGTAAAAAAATACTGAAAGAAAGGTACGAAACGCTGCAGACGAAATACAATTCCTCGATTTGTATTCGGAGCAGTTTCAGAAAATTCAGATATCGCATAGAATGGTGCGTAGAAACTGATAGCAGCTATGATGAATACATAATTGAAGTGTTGTAAATTTTAATTATGAGTAAATACAATTTATTTTGTTTAATCTAAAAAATGACAGTTTAATCAAAGTTGGTAGATCTTCCTGAACAACTTTTCTTAATAAAACTTTGGCGTATTGTGAACGGAAAAGGTACTTTATCTGAAACGAAGTTGACAAATAATGGATTTTATCAAAGTAGGTCTATCATCCAGAAAATTTGAATAACGCCATAACTTTTCATTCTGAAAAACTTTTCTTAGTAACATTTTAGCATACTGTGGACAAAAAAGGAACTTTACCTGAAACGAAAATAGGTTTTGCTCAACCGCTAAGGCATACTTGATTTCAAAAAATCGAAAGTAAACTAAAAATAAGTTTCAAACTAAGCAGGGCTTAATTCCAAAAGGTCAAATTAGGATTCCAAGATTTTTAGTTCCTCACACCTCTTGTAACATCAATCCTGGGACACGCTGTATATGAAGATAGAGAATACTAGTATGGATGAGAGTATCTAATTAAAGATACTATAATCACTGAAATGTCGAAATTATTATTTAATTACCCCTGGCAGGTTAAGCCATCAGTCGAGCTGCTACCCTTACAGAAAAATGGAGCATTACGAGTTGCTCACTTCTGTAGAGGTCGATATGGCTATTAATTTTGAAATTTCAGTGATTAGAGTATCTTTCTGTTCTAACCAGCGCATTTATATTTTAAATATGTATAATACATATCTAGTGTTTTTGTAATTGTTTCTATTGTACCTACATGTATTTTGTCAGACAGTACCAATGACCAGATCACCTTTACAGTCCAAACTGTACAGATTTAAATTCACACAGTACAAATGGGTGTCCCATTTTCATTTTAACAGAGGAATATTTTGAGAAATATGAATCATACGAAAAAGTTCGTCATACCATTGTTTATTCGTCTCATCGGGGGTCACAATTTTAGTTTCAATGTAGATAGTGCTGTAATCGGTGTAAATACGGTAGCTTTATTTTTTTAAAACAGGGATCCTTATTTTTTTACCTATTGCAATTCTACGCTTAAAAGTAAGTAACTTTTGTCTGAAAAATTCTTTTGTTAATTTTGTAGATGGCGCTGTAATTGGTGAAAAAGATTACCCTTATTTTTTTTTATGGAAATCCCCATTTTGCATTTCATCAAATTTCCGATTAGCCACTAAAGACAACTGAAACAAACTTTTTTTAATTTATGTGAAGTAAGGTCGTACATTTTACTATTATATTTTAGAAATTAAAATCGAGAGAACTTCTTACAAGTAGTAGCTTTATTGAATTTAATTAATACTCTATTTATTTACATCTTTTACATTTGATGTTTGTTTATCGATTACCACTTACTAACTATTGTAATATAATGTATTTTATTTTCCTTCACCACCTTTTTTATAGACTTAATGCTTAGTAAGACATCAGCAGACATTACTCCGACATGCGTTCGCAATAAAAGCATGTCAGCGTCTGTGTTCTTGATGTCAATACACTACACAACAACAACATATGACGGAAATTTGAAAACGCAAAATTAGGGTTTCCACTAAAAATAAATAAAGGTAATGTTTTTCACCAATTACAGCGCTATCTACGAATTTAAAAAAAGAATGTTACATACAAAAGTTACTAGCGTAGAATTGCAATATGTAATAAAAAATAGGTGTTTCCATTAAAAAAATCATATTTTCACCGATTACAGCATCACCTACATTGAAACTAAAATCGTCATTTTGTGGCCCCCGATGAGACGAACAAACAATGGTATGACGAACATGTTCGTACTTCTCGAGATATTCCTCTGTTAAGATTAAAATGGGACACCCGATATAACAAATAAAATTGCGAAGATATATCAAATAAATTATATAAATATGGTATAAGTTCACAAAAGCCTTCACACTTTTTGAAAAATAGCACTAAATAATTTTGATAAATTTTAAATATACCATCTATTACCACACAAATAATAGTTTGTCGGGTCTTGATATGTATGGGCTTATTTAATATTAGAGATAAGCACAAACTAGTAGCGTGATAAAATGCGAAAGAATCAGACTTTCCCATGTGGTGCGATCTTCATGTCGGCCACGTTTGAAAGATCGCTTAAAAGACTAATTAGCAATTGTAAATGGAAATAATAAATGTGAATATTTAGTATTACCGTATCTTTTACGTCCTTGCTTTACATCGAGAACCGGCCTCCCTCCGTTTACACCTGCCATTGAACACATTCTATTGCTAGAATTACCTACTACCATAAATATAACAATTAAAATTGAAATACTTCACTAAAAACCCTTACCACAATACTTCACTTGCACTGGACGTACATACGTTTCATTAGCCAAGCTACCATCATCGGCAGTAAAACTGAATTAACAGACTAAACGAAAAACTAACATATAGTAATATATAGAGTTGCTCAATTTGCGCCAATAGCCAGTGGTGGGTGCATAAAAGTTTACACAAAATAAATGGTCAGAAATAAAATATAATACGTGCTCAAACACTTACCGTCTTAAGAGCCTTCCGTGAAATCACAAAGTGAATAATGTCTGTTAAATATCTGCAACATTAGATATGTTTCCACAGTTGTTTCGGCAAACCGAGTGCGGCGTGAGGAAAAAGTGTGTTTATATGCAGAAAACGAACGTTCTACATCTAGTGATGTTATATTTGCGTAATTAAAATCTTTGGAATAACTTAACGGTTCTGTTGACGCACCTTCACAAATTTGTCTTAATGTGTCAAAATCAGAATCTTTCACTAAAACACTTTCAAACCTTTCTAGAACACAAACATTTTTTGCGTCTTCTACCGCGCATAGCTCTGCGTGAACATGTTGCACTATTTGCAGAGATACCACTAATGACATCGAAGGATTTTGTAATTTTTCTATTGCCTCCACTAGTCCGAAGTAATTGTTCTGGATAGTTTTTAAATCCGTTTTGACCTGACTATCTTGAAATTTTGACTGGCTTTCCTTGATAGCCGCAGCTTCCTTTGGATGGAATTGTAAAACCACGTTCTCAATATTCTCAAAATATTTATGATAATAAAACGCGGTCTGTAACCATGTTCCCCAACGTGTAAGAATAGGTTCTGGTGGCTCAGGCATACAGGGGCACAGTCTGTGAAATTTGCGAATACGTTTTGGTGATTTGACAAACATTGCTTTTGTATGCGCTATTAAAGCGTCTAACTCAGGATAACATTTTCTAATACTATCTGCCACATGACTGAAAGCATGAATTTTACACGTAATATGTAACAAGTTAGGACAATGTTTTTTAAGAGACCAGCCTACAGAAAGCATGTTTGCGGCACCATCGCTCATAAACATCAACAGTTAGTTTGTTGAAAGTTCAAACTTTTCCAATGTATTTAACACTAACTTTAAAATTACTTCGGCAGTACATTGTTGTACTCGTCTGGAAGCTAATAGAATTGAAGGTGACGATTGATGTGGTTCCATTGTACGTAGCATTACATTAATTACAGAATGTTTTTTACGATCTGTTGTTTCGTCCACACATAACCACAGTTTTTTATCTTTCAACTCCGATTTAATTCTTTTTTCAACATGTTCACGAGCAGATGGCACAATTCTTTGTACCGATGCCCGACTTGGTAATTTGCAGTCCGAATATTTATTCTAAAAGAAGACATATGCTTCCTTGTCTAGTAAATTAAACGGTAGATTACATGCAATAAAGGTAACACATAAATTAAATTTGTCATAGTGTCGTGTGCAATTTTTTTTTGAAGAATGCTGCTTACTATTTACGTGACGTAGACAATCCCTTTTGGACCAACACATTAAAAGGATATTACAAACTACACATTGAATTTTAACGCCATCATAATTTGGGTCAGGCATTTCTGCTATAAATTCTGTAACTTTGTCCAAGAGTGGTCGTTTCCGCGACATAGGCAACATTTTTAAAACAAACGTAGAACTACGAAATAGTATTTACGGCAGCGTACATGTATACACAACAGATCTGGTTGAGACTCGCAGTTATACTGAGGGTTGTATCGAACCTCCGCCACTTCCCGTTGGCGCTAGTGAGCAACTCTAGTAATATATTTCGCAAATGCATATCTAAAGTAAGCAAAGTAATTCTTAATTATGTTGAACTGTATTTACAAGATGATGTGATTCGTTTTATTTATTCTACTTTGGATATTACTCAATTTAATAACAATTGAAAAATCCCATATGAAATACTCAACAATAATTATTGGTAATATTTTTGGTACAGCTTTTGTTAGATGGTATTAGGAAACGTATTTGGTTCCTTAACTGGTGCTTGTTCGTTAATATCGTTTGTAGAATTAACAATTTGTGTTAACTTTTAAGATACCTGTGTTTAATTGTTGTGCTTTCACAATTCGCCATTTATTGAGCTTTAAATATAACAGGTATTTATTTAAGCTGAACTATAATTAAATTAACATTTTGACGTACATAATTTTCCTCACCAAAAAATGAACGATTCTAGCTCGCAGTCCAGTATTTACTCATATAAACACATCACTTCGAGGTTTGACAACAATTAGAGCTTTCGAAGCACAAGAAATGCTCAAAATGGAATTTGATAAACATCAAGACTTACATAGTTCTGCTTGGTTCATGTTTTTGGGTAGTTCGAGAACCTTCGGCTTTTGGTTGGACTTGATATGTGTTTTCTATATTGCTTGCGTAACAATGAGCTTCTTAGTTCTTGGAAAAGGTATTTAAATTTTATTGCATCATGTGCATATAAAAAATTAACGCTTATGTACATTTTTTAGAAACATATGGTGGAAACGTCGGTTTGGCTATTACACAGTCTCTTATGCTTACTGGTATATTTCAGTGGGGTATGAGGCAATGGAGTGAATTAGAAAATCAAATGACAGCCGTTGAAAGAGTTGTGGAATACACAAGTATACAAAATGAAGACCAAGAAGCTTTTGATAAAAAAGAAATACCTCTGTACTGGCCGGAACATGGAAGTATTCGATTCGAGAATGTGTACCTTAAATATTCTGCAAGTGAGCCGTATGTACTTAAAAATCTAACATTTACTGTGAGACCCCAAGAAAAAATAGGAATAGTAGGACGCACAGGAGCTGGCAAATCGTCATTAATAGCCGCTCTATTCCAACTTAC
Organism: Dynastes maya; assembly: GCA_029619315.2. Taxonomy (NCBI): domain Eukaryota; kingdom Metazoa; phylum Arthropoda; class Insecta; order Coleoptera; family Scarabaeidae; genus Dynastes; species Dynastes maya. The sequence continues at coordinate 44,092,868 of JAROYE020000001.1, forward strand.
ACCAATCGAAGGACAAATACTTATCGATAATCTCAACATAGCGAATTATCCATCATGTGAAGTAAGATCGAAAATTTCAATTATTCCTCAGGAACCTGTCCTGTTCTCTGGCACCTTAAGAAAAAACCTTGATCCTTTTGACGAATATTCTGACAACGAATTGTGGAGCGCTTTGGAAGAAGTTGAATTGAAAAATCTAATAATTGAAACTCCGGCAGCTCTTAGTACTAGAGTATTGGAAAATGGCTCTAATTTTAGTGTGGGTCAGAGACAACTGCTTTGTTTAGCGAGAGCTATAGTTAGGAAAAATAAAGTTTTAGTATTAGATGAAGCTACAGCAAACGTAGACCCTCAGACGGATGCTTTAATTCAAACTACTATTAGAAAGAAATTTGCTTCCTGTACTGTTTTAACTGTAGCACATAGATTACATACAATAATAGATTCTGACAAGGTTCTTGTAATAGATGCAGGGTCTATTAAAGAATACGATCACCCATATCTTTTACTTCATAATCATGGTACATTTTACGGAATGGTTCAACAAACCGGAAAAGCCATAGCGGAAGCATTGAATAGAGCTGCTGAAGCTGTGAGTACCATATACAATTAAGTACCAATTAATCTAATATTCCTGTTTTTTCAGAATTTTAAATCCAGAAGCACTTAATGGTCTATTAGTTATGTAAGACAAAAATATTGTACTTAGCAGTAAAGTTTTATTTATATACATATGCGCAAATATATCAGAATATTTTCGTACACACATCTAGCGATCACGCACTTGCAGAGAAATCCTTTGGGTTAAAACAAAACCAAATCTGTTTAGTAGTGGGCGTGGAAACTAAATATACTTAAAAAGTGAAGATGTTGTAATAACCTTTACATGCAAATCCTGCAAACGAACAATGCTTGAATAGAAGTAATTTACTTGGGCACTTTACAATGGATATCTTTCTAGATTAAGGCTCTTCTCTAGCCCAGGCCTCGTGCAATAAATATACACTACATGCTAAAAATTTTAGAAGAAATTTTAGTAATGTACCTGCATGTACAATTATTAAACGTTTCCCTTTTGATATAGGGCACTTAAGTCCATTGTTAGAGTTATCAACCCATTCATATGGAGTTGTGTGACTGGCATGGAGGTATGTTTCGTCTAAAATACAATACTTTAGTTTTTCAACATCAAATAAAAATTTATTTTGCTTCACCTATATACACGATTGGGCAATCTTGTAACCGATAATTTGTAACATTTCGGATATATGAGGATCTTAGCCCACGTATATTTGATCTTTCCATCAAAAGCTTTCGGTTATCAATAGTCTTCTTCCACCCGTTATTTGATAAATATATTAATTACTAAAATAATAATAAATTTGAATATTAGCTTTTAAATCCTAATTTTAATATTAACTTTCTTAAAGAGCTGCGCTTGCCTACAAAACCAATGGTATCATCTGACTGTATTTTATTATATACAGCATTTAATGTAGGCCTCTGTTTGTCAGTTATGTGAAAATTGTGAATAACCTGACGTAAAACTGCTTCTCCAGCATTATCCACAGTAGATTTTGGTGTATGTCTTACAACATTGTCTTTTGAAGAACTGCCACTTTGCTCTGCTTCAACAGAATTACTCTTTCGAATAATTCTGACAATAGTACTTTTAGATATTCCCGTAGCTTCACTAACAACATCTAAAATATTACGTGTAAGCAAACATAATGACTTCACTGATATATGAATATGTAAAAATAGTATTAAAAATACTTTAAAAAAATATTATCACACCTTCTGTCATATATTTTTTAAAATAGTTGTAGACATTAAAAACAATGTTTCGTGATTGCTTATGCAAAACTTGTCTCTTCTTAGCGATGTTCGATGATTCGGACATTCTCACCTGTAACTTAATTATTTAATACAACTTAATTAAAATCTGTTTAAAACAAATTACGTACAGTAGAATATTACCCCTAATTCAAAATAGTTTTGAGAAAAACTGATTTTTTAATAAATAGTACGCCAATAACAATATTAAAAGTAGAGAGCACGAAACGAATTCAACGACAACACATCAACAACTGACTCCGAAATGAGGTAAATGTTTGTTGGTCTTACTGTAGGTAAGAAATACATAGCTATTTTTCTCAGTTAGCACCAACTTCTCTTTCTAATCCTAAAATGCGTCTTTGCGCTGGTGTCCGAAAGTAAACGGACTCTAGCGCTCTTTCGCGTTCGGCAATGTCGTAAAGTTTTTCCATCCATTCGTTTAAGAGAATCGGTTGCGTGATTCACTCATGCTCTACCCCTAATCCCCTCCACGTGCTCTGTACTCTTGATCCGCTCCGAACGAATACCCGAACTCAGCTAATGAAAACTCCCAAGCTTTTAACACATGTTCTCAGAGGGACATCGATTCTAATTCTGTCCGCAACATGGAAACGTTTATTTTTTTGACCAGATAGGATAAGTTCAGTTTTCGATGGGTTTAAATACAAGCAATGATTTTGCGAAAGAGTGGATAATGCTTGAACGTCTCTGTTCAAATACTCATAGCCCTCGTCTATCATTGTTTCAGGAAAGGAATAATACAATTGCGTGTCGTCTGCATAAAAATGACATTTGCTGAACTTTACAGAGTTAATAAAATTAAATGCATAAATTGAGAACAATAGCGGTCCAAGAGTAGAGCTCTGAGGTACCCCCGACATTAACGTAAGAAAGTTTGAGAACTGCTCCCCGACACGGACACGCTGCCGTCTATCAACCAGACAGCTATGGATAAGATCAACAGATTTATTTTTTAAAGCGATATGAGCCAATATTGTACCCATTAAAGTGTGATTTATTGTGTCAAACGCTTTAGTGTAATCTAACAAACAAAGCAAAGTTAAATAGCCTTTATCAGTAGCCCTCAGGATATCGTCTACTACATTTAGCAATTCAGTATTGCAGCTAAATTTTTTTCTAAGTCCTGATTGCACTACAGGCAAAATATTATTCTCCGTTAGGTACTCCCCCAGTTGAAATTCGATCACCTTTTCAGCAATTTTTGACAGCACTGGTAACAGACTTATCGGTTGAAGCTCGAAATAATGAGTTGGATTATTTGTCTTTGGTAGAGGAAGAACTAGGGATTGTTTTCAGGACCACGGAAACTGGCCAGTGCCTTTACAACTACTAATTACATGAGTAATGTATGGATCAATATGAGGTGTACATAATTGTATTGAGCCCGTCTATACCCGATACATTACTTTTAATAGAGAATATTATTTTATACACACTGGTAGATTATTGTGTTTTTGTTTACATATTCCCATGGTTCTAAAAAAATCCACAGCTGCCTAGGACCATCAGAACCAATACGCCGCGTCGTATGTTCCAAGTAAGCGCGTTTTTCTCGCTTGATTGTCGATGTTGTCAAATTTCGTAGGTTTTTGTAATATTCCCAAGAGGCCAACTGCTTATTTTTTATACATTTTAAGAGCATTCTCGCACAGGTGTTGCACAACTTTAATTGTTTCCGTTATCCATGGTGTCGGACGTCTTTTAATCCGCGAGGCATTCATTAATGTTATTAAATTGCTTTAGAATCAATATCATCTATGTCATATTGTAATAGACTTGCCCTTCAAATGTGATAGCTCGAGAACGGTTGTAATAAAACGGCGGTACGGTATTTTATAACTTTTGTTTATACTTAAAAATTTACCTATTTATATATTCTTACTTACTGTATATTCTTATCTTTCTTACTATACGTATCCCAGAGTATACTTCTCATTCTTATGACCTATAGATCCTCTACGTTACCGGCTTTGTAACGCAGATCCAGTTTCGGCTTCGAGATGTCATTGTTGCCTATCCAAATACTTCGAGCCTTGTCGGTTGTACAAACAAATACCACGTGTTTGTTTATTTAATGAATAAGAATTGTTTGTGATTTTTAAAGATTGAGAAAAGTGTGATTAGCGATCTTAGAAAAATTATTCCCGAATGGTTAGCTTATTTGTCCAAAGGTTCAACATAAAAAGGTAAGTAAAATTTAACCAATAATTTATTTACATAAAACAAAACAAAGTAGATTTTTCAACATAATAAAGTTATATTCTGCTTTCAGTATTTTTTACAACTACGGAAAATATAATTTGTAGTTTATTGAAAGCTATCAGGAATTTGAATGGTAATTTAACGTGTGAAATAAGTTCGGATATTTATACGGAAAAATATTATAAGGTATTTGAATATCTACATGTTTGTTTCAAATGTATCGACATAGACGAAAATGAACGTGGTGTTCTCTACGACTTGTGAATTTTACGGTCTCGGTAACGGTTATATGGAAATGTATCGCATGTCTAACAAAAGTCAGATAATACCGATCAATTACGCGACATCGACGTGTTAGTCTGTATTTCGCGGAACCCAGATTAACCGGAGTCCACGCAATACAGTCGGGAATCTCTTCGCCCAGTTCTAAATACCGGACTTGAGATTAGTCCTTCGCACAGCTTTAAAAGCCGACTTAGGGTTGATCCTGCGCTCAGCGAATGCCGGACGTAGAAATGTCTGAATGCAAAACGGGACGCTTTATATAGCCAGATTGAGACATGACGCGATGCTTTTTGTCGCCTACGTAGGACGACCTTGTACATAAAATAGATTATGAATCGCTGTTGCACAAGTTTCGCAGGTTTGAATTTACATAACAAGAAATAACACTCAATTTAAACGCATGCAAACTTTACAGACTGGTGATAAAGATGAAAATGAAATACAGTTTTGATATCTTTTCCAGATAAACAGTCTTTAAAGTCTGACGAACTTGACGGTTCGCCACATACTCCCTTCACATCGCGGAGGAGTGAAACTCGATAACGGACACACGCGTATAACGCACAACGCACTGCACTGCACTAGCACTTCAGTAGTCTTCTTGCTAGAGCTTCTCTGCCAGTCATTCCTAGCGAACGAATGACACGATGCGGATGACGCAACTAAGATGGCTTCTTGCGTTTGTTTGAAATAGCGGCGCAGGTGGATATGGACGGCAGATGTTGCACGTGGCTGGATCTTACGTGGCAGCGCCGATGTAGCGGCCGGATATAGTCGTCTGTGGATAACGGACGTGACGACTCGGGAACGGCTGTAGACGGTACGGCGGGTGGAGAGGCAACGGGGATAGCAGCTCCTTGGTGGGCGTAAATCCAAAAAGGTCGATATACCGTTCCAGGATGTATGACTGCGTTGCCGAGGTACAATCACTGTTGTCGGAAGAACCTGGTGACGGCGGCACATCGGCGGGCTCAACGGACTGAGATGGCGGCCGTGTGATCTGGACCGGCGGTGTGTACCATTCATCCAAGAGATGAACAGTATTTGGAGACTGGGACTGGGGGACTGGAAGACAGGGTACCCCTTGATGTCGGCGGAAGACCTGACGCGGCGGCTTTTCGCGGGGAACTCTCCCTGAAAAAGATTCCGTCATGGTCGGCGAAATGGTCATAGAAGCGGTATCTTCTCTGGAAGACCATTTCGGAACAGGTACGTTATTTTCCTGGTAAATATATCTTACTCTTTTGATGCTGATCACGGCTTTTGTTTTGTAGCTGCATACGGGTATCGGGGCCTGTGGATGAAACGACAATGCGGGCGGTAGTCTCGTTTCGCGCATGCGGGCGGTTCAGCATTTGCAGTCTCTACTGCTTATATCTAATCGTCCACATCTTGAACAGAATAGGCGTAGTCGATTTCGACAGGTAAACCTGGTATGACCGTGTTGACCGCACCGCCAACACCTCTCTTTGGTATTGCTTAATCGTCTGACCGTATTTTCCTTTGCAGGTGTTTGACCAGCACTAGGTCCTGGAGGTTTGAAGTTCGCGAAACGTGGCATCGTCGTCGTAGCAATATTCTGTCGGTTATCGTTACGACTGCGCGATTCTTTAGAAACAGAACCGGAAGTCTGTTCTTTCAATATTCGTCCATACTCGATCGCTAGCGCGGACAATTCTTTTAACGAATGAAAAGTATCTCGTCGCGCATATAGCTTATTCGGGACGCATGTTATTATAAACGCGTTCCAATTGTTCGGGATCGCTTAGTCGTTTTCCACGACGAAACAGCGTTAATAAGGCGGTGGAATAGTCTTCAAACGATTCAGTCGGTTTCTGGAAACGTGCACGGATTTCTTCCTCTATCAGGTAACGCGCAGGCAAATATTGAATCTTAAAATCTTCAAGGAATTCATTCCACTTGGACCACGAAGCTCTATTATTTCTATACCACAATAATGATCCGTTTTTAAATAAAAGTGGCAAAGCATCTAATAAATCTTTATTTGACAAACTGTAGCATTCCTGTAGTTTCTTGACTCTTTCCGAGAAAGAAACACTGTCTCCTACACCGTCAAAACTTAGTCCCCATTTGCGGACTTTCTCGCAAATCGCGGCCGTACTCATTTGTTCTGCAGGCTGCGGTATGTCTTGCAAAGGTGTCGGGGATGTTGAACGCGAAGGTAATGTTACACGAACTTTTAAAAATGTACTAAACCGTTTTCTTAGCACTTCGACTGTTCCGGATGTTTCTAAATTAAATTCTGACATTGCTTTTACTAATTCCTCTTTCGAGAGGGTATATATCCATGAGACAAGGGTGGTAACGGTTTTGGAATGAACACGTCTCTGTATCGCACATTTTGTTACAAAAATGTAAGCTTGTCGGGAAATAAGTACAAGGCCAAAACAGCTATTTACTGGTTGTTATTCCGCTAGTAAATTTGTTTGCATATTTAAAAATCAAAATAACACTTGATGAAGTATGTATGTACGGGTTGTATTGCGGACAGGTATCTACATACGTACTTTGAAAAGGAAAACAAATCATTGCTTTCAGAATTTCAAATCTTAACTATCGGTTCCTATAATTTGTGTTCTGATTACAGGTTTTTGTAAACTTACAGATCTCTTTGAAATTACAAGTCGTCTTTTTTTGTGACAGCTCGGGAACGGATGTAATACAACGACGGTACGGTATTTTATAACTTTTGTTTATACCTAAAAATTTACCTATTTAATTTAATTTAAATTTAAATTCATCTCACTAATCAATGTAAAGATAAAGTTGTTGACGGAAATGATAAAGCAACGATATTCTTAGCATGCAAACTTTACAGACTGGAGATAAAGATGAAAATAAAATACAATTTTGATATATTTTCTAAATAAACAGTCTTTAAAGTCTGACGAACTTGACGGTTCGTTACAATATATATGGGTGTGTTTATAGTGAAGCTGTGATAGTCGATAAGAGCGACGATCACGGATGACATTTATGAAGCTTCGGCAAACGCGTCAGTTTGACAGTTGTCAACATATTTCCATTGGTGCCTTTTATTGTTTGATTTGGGTGTTTTTGGTCCTATATTGGGGGCCTAAGGTAAATTTCTCTTATTAAATTCTCGATATCCGTTAAAACTAGAACTAATGAAAGCAAATAAAATTTGACAGTACGATTATAAATGCTCTTATCTTTGCTCACCATCGCTGTCCACAGATGTCGCGTAGTTCCAACATAAACACCTGCATACAAACAATGTATCTCATCGCTTCGCTATTATCGCCGCTCTTATCGAGTATCACAGCTCGCTTCTGTAACCATGGTTACGCAAAGTTATAGCGCTCACTGATTGGCCCGTTTTGCTAACGCATCGCTCTTATCGACTATCAGAGCTTCACTATAAACACACCCTAAGGAAAAAAGGGATTTGTGACAAACGAAACTGAATAATATTAAAAGCGGTTATACATAGACACCAAACCACATCGTTTCATCCATCCAGTAAAATATGTTTCTTCACATTGCGATGAAGGGACCTTACCTCTGTGTCTAATCTGCGGCAAGCCTGTTTTTATAAAGTGTACGCACTGTAATGACTATTTTTGTTTTCAACATTTTTTTTTTGATTTTCATTACCTGACTTAGAATAATACATAACAAATGTATACTGGCGACAATTTATAACATGCTAGATATAACTATGAATGTAACATATTACACATGCAGTTCTCTATCGTTTTATTACATCTTTTAAAATATTTTACATTCGCCATCTTAACATTTATTTTCATTTAAACCATGTGAACAATGTGTATGTTAAAAACGGCTACATCGTTACAGCAAGATCTTGATAATTATCATGCGTAAATTGGTACTTTTCTGTCGAATGTACCCTACAAAATACTACGAAATCAACCATCAATAAAGCATGAAATAAAGTAATACTGAGCTTTCACTTTACCAATGTACTTCAACCTACTATCATAGTGATGTCATTTGCAAAAACGTGATGAAGATTAGTAGTTTATAAAATTTAACGTTTATATATCTCAAATCCATTTTATAAGAAATTATATAAAATTATAGGTAATACACACAGTTTCATACCACACACTGTAGTTACCTTTAATTTTTTTCGGGGTAATTAGGGGTGAGGGGGCACCAAGTTTGTATATACGCGTAAATGGTATTTCCCAAGGATCGCTAGTGCTCTTTTCCGTTCAACCACCACTCCGCAAAAGGGCGAGGAGATAGTGGTAGGGGTGGCAAAGAAATCTCATCCGCGCTAGTTTGATAGAGGCACATTTAGAGATACGTAACTTTATTTTCTTTGTTCGTAATAACGGTGTAAATTGCAAAAATCTGAAATCGTCCAAATTTCAGGGGTAGCTTTTGTCCCCTAAACGCTCCACTCCGCCGAAACGGAAAGCGGCGTCTTACAATGGTCGATAGATTGTACAAATCTGCCAAGTTCCAATGCGATCGGTGAGTATCACCTTGGGGTGTTTCTTTGTCAGTGGTATTTCTATGAACAATTCTAGTCACCCTATCTAGTTGACGCTCTGGAGTAGAGCTGTTGGTTTTGAACGTGAACACGAACCACATGTGTACACGTGTATACGAACTGTTTATGCTTACGTGTTTATACGCGGATGTCGAACGTTACGGGTACAGACACGGATTGACACGAGTTTTGAGACACGAACTGTTCCCCTAGGTAGAACTTTCGCACGTGAATTTAACAATCCACGTCTGTACATACATTGTGTGCCTTAGATACACGTGCACTTCGCATATGTGCCATTCAGAGGAGGTTCGGACAAGCTCGTGTATAGATATTCGTGCACATTAACAAGCTCCAGTCTGGAGTAGATACTTTTGTCTGTGGCCTGACGCCTCGCCCAACAAAACAACAACAATTAAGGAACATAATTTGCTATATACAGTGTGACCTATTTGAAATGGAAGCACCCTTGTAAAACCTACATTTTACATTAAAATGAAACCAATTTTTTTAATACATAGTGGATCAAAAAATCTACTTCCACACATTTTTCGAGGTCGAAAATAGCAAAATTTTACTAGCGATTTTTTTATTAAAAATGTTAATGCTCCAATGAATTCGGAAGGTCCTGAAATGGTTTTATCCAAAATTTCATTCAAATATGTACATACCTATGTTAATAAAAAAGTTATGAGAGAATGAGTTTTCAAACTTTGCCCTGCATTATTTCATACATCCGCTTCTTACATCTATTGACCAAGGTAGATCAAAATTTATTTAATTAAACAACTAAAAATTAACTAAACTTATTATTAAATGTTACAAAGTTGCAAATAACCACTTTTACAAAATCTAACTACCTTTAAATAGTGTAATAATACATCTAACATTATTGTAAATTTTAAAGAAATAAGCAGTATTTTTAAAAACACGTTTCAATTGTTAATAGTAATTGTTATTTCATCCAAAAAATATATGTAATTTAAATAAAATCCCAAGTAGGCTATGACGTAGAAATTAATAATTGTTAAATGAAGTCAAATGCAGGCTGACAGTTACTGCATAATTGTTCATTAACTTCATTGATAGCTGAGTAATTGTAAACCAGGTTTGATAATTGTTGAAATAAATTTGACTAAGGATTTGCATTTGTTTACTTAATTTTTTGTCGCTTTTGTTATAAATTTTGATCTATCTTGGTCAGGAGATGTAAGAACCGGATTTATAAAATAATGTACTGTAAATTAACGATGAAGTTTGCAAAATGATTCTCTCATAACTTCTTTATTACTAAATACATTTGAATGAAATTTTGGTTAACACCACTTCAGGACCTTCTGAATGCAATTGTGCCGTCAAATTTTTAATAACAACGTCGCTAGAAAAATTTTGCTATTTTCGACCTCGAAAAATAATCTTGGTGTGCCTTGAAAATTTAGATGAACTTCTGAAATTTTGTGTGGAAGTAGATTTTTTGATCCACTATGTATTAAAAAAAAATGGTTTCATTTTAATGTAAAATGTAAGTTTTACAGAGGTGCTTCCATTTCAAATTTGTCACACTGTAGTTTTCATTGATTTGATAAAGTGAGTTTTTTAAAATAAAGCAAAATGACAAGGGCGGCCCATTATGCCCATCAAGTCCGTTCGCCCCGACAAGCCCGCTAGGCTCAACAAGACCGTTCCCTGGTTCACTTTGTTCATTCTTTCTTGAAATTCAAACTAATTCTTCACACACTCCCGTTTTGAGAAGACCTAGTAAGTATAAATATCTTTATGTATTTACTATAAAATTAAAATAATGTGTAAATTAAGTGCATTATTAATTTGATATCGAATAATATTTAAAAGAATAACAGAGCATAGTTCACTCCAGCGGAAAGTTGGCACTTCCGGCAGTGATGTACATGTTCGCTTATTTCTTGGTGTACTGCATGAGAATTTGATCTTGATTGCCGGAATTGCCAGCTTAATTTGTCCGCTAACTTCTAAAATGTCCACTAAAGCATATGCTCACTTAGAAGGACAATTTGCACATTTAAGGCACCAACAGATTTCCCATTTTCTGTTTTACTATCTTTTATTATTAAGTCAACATGTTCGCTAGTATTAAATGGTACAGAAGGTGGTTGTATCAGTACTGATACCAGTTCTAAAAGTCCACGGAATAATATGTTTTCAAATTTCACACAATAAAAACACTGCTTTGAAGGGCATCATAAATGCATTATCGATAATTTCACGAAAAAATTTAATTCCCAAAACTAAAACGGTGTTGTAAAGAAAGAAAAATTTCTTGGTGTTTTAATATATTCATGTTGCTTGTTCGGATTAAACAAATCAATTAAATTTATTTTCGTTGAGAACACTTTCTTTAATGTTGAACAAAATGGGCTTGTCGGACCGAACAGACTAAACTCATGTTCAAAATTAGCGCACCACGCAATGTTTTTGATGTATTTTCTATAATTTTTGTATTTTCTAAAAATGTTTGGTTTACCAGAACATAATCTAATAATTTTATGCCATTAGAAAATTATTTTTACCTTTCTAGTGAAAATGCAAGTTAATGTCAAATTCTGTTAAACAGTTGTTCTTGAGTCGTTTAAACTACAGTTCAGGTATTGTATATAAGTTTGTTAATTTTTTGCGTGTAGAGAACTTAAGTTAATAAAGTTTAAATCGAAAGTCATAAACGGATCACATCATCTAACCAATGATGAATGTGTAAGAGCTTCAACTTTGTTAGAGGAAGGACATACAATACGCTATGTGGTTAATTTGCTGGGCATTAATCATGCAACAGTCAGTCGAATGGTTAGAAGATTCGGGGAAACCAGATGGCACTCTAGAAGACGTGGTCAAGATAGGAAACGAGTCACAAGTGCGAGCGATGATCGTTTTTAGCAATTACAAGTTCTCAGAAATAGACGTATTACAAGCACAGAACTCAGTAACCAGTTTGAAGCAGTTAGAAATGTCAGAGTTTCCGCTTTTACTGTAAGGAATAGGTTGAGGGAATTAAGATTGAGTAGTAGCAGGCCTGCAGTTGGACCATTATTTACCACACCACGTAGAATTAATGTTTGAGATTTACCAGAAATCATGCGGATTGGGTAGTTGAAGATTGGAAGCGAGTTTTGCTTTCGGACGAGACTAGAGTAAGTTAAAAAAAAAGCTAGTCGCGAGAGAGTATGGCGAAGAACTGGAGAAAGATATCTTAACTGCACAAACCCTCAAAGAGAGCCCTTTGGTGATGTATCAGAAATATTTTGGGAAAGTATTTGCGACGTGACGTGACGTCTGCACACGTCTGACCTATTCGCCAAAGGTCAATGAATGCTGAATACTACCTAGAGAACATTATTCAGCACCATGTAATGCTTTTTGCACCATTTTTAGGGAACAATTTCATGTCAGGCGTCATTTACCATCTTCTGGTAATCTCCAGGAGTTGGAACAAGCTGTTCTTTTTGAGTGGGATAACATTTCCCAAGAAGTGATTCAAAATTTGATAGACCTCACCACCGTGAATCCAAACAGTTGTCAGAGGCGGAGGGGGGGGGGGGTGTTATTAACTTCTATTCTTTTATTCCTTTTTTTTTGTTTATAGAATTTTTTAAGATTTCCAATAATATCGATTTGTTTCTGAATTTGTAATTGAATGGAATTTGAATTTTTTTTTCATAGGTTTCCATCAAAAATTAAGTTAATTGATGAACCGATGTTTAATTATCTCAAGTTATATTGTTTTTTGATGATACTAAGAAATAATTCACCGATTAAAAAAAAATGTAAAAATTATATCGAATTATTTGAGTGGTGCGCTAATTTTGAACATGAGTTTACATGTGATTGATGGATTCCATCAATGACGGCTTTACGACGGATTTACAATGACTTGTCAGCATGAAAAATCCGCAATAATAATAAGCAATGGACATTTGACAACTTCAGTTGTCAACCTAGACGTTTTTAGTTGACAGTTGGATTTGATGGATTGATGGTGAGTCAAAGATCAAATTTTTCCGTCAGCTTTTAAAGTCGGTGGATGGTAAGTGGGGAAGTTGTCAAATGTCAGTTTGATTATTGTTATTGTGGATTTTTCATGTTGACAGGTTGTCGTGAATCCATCGTAAAACCCTCATTGGTGGAATCCCTTAATTAAGCGTGTTGGGTAAAAAGACGAGCATTTTGAGTTGGGCCAGGCTTACATAAATGTCAAAATACCCACTTCTAGGACCTTGACATTTCTTCGTTGTCATTAATAACATTAAGTAGTTTATATTGTGCATTATTATTAGCTAAAATCATTCGTTACATACACCATTTAGTTTTTATTGTTATTGAAAGATTATGCATGCACTTTGCTGTTGATAAAATTTAACAGTTTCCTCTGTTGGCACGCGCACATGTTATGTCTATACGCATACATATGTTCATGTGTATATTGTTTTCTAATATTGTGAAATACATTATTATCTAATAAATACTTTTATCTTTGACGCTATTATGCGATACATATGTATGCATATTAAGTGGTTATTAAACAATTTACTTGAATATAGTACTCGTGGTATTAATTATACGACGATATATCTTAGTAGTAGATAATTTACAAAAACCATATACAAACAATTCGCTACACAATGAAGTTTTAATTAGATTAATCATCTGTTAGCTAGCAACACCGTGGAATAAACCAATGTGGTACTTCCTACGGTGTTTGTCTTACTTAAAAAAGTACACCGTTCTAAAGAATGATTCGATAATTAATCGCGACTGTTTGGTGTCCCAGCTTAGTTCTTTGTTGTACCTAAGATATTTCAAAGCACCATTGTGATACCTCTACATTTGGAATTGTAGAATAATTACAGTTTTAAGGAGCGCATCGTGTATATTTGTGTAATTACCGAAAAAGTAAGTATTTCACTTCAACTTTGGATTTATTTCAATAATTACAATTACAATTCACATGTAGCATAGCCGCGAGTGATTATTAATTATCGTATAGATTCATAATTAAAAATTACAATTTGTAATTAGTTCAATTTTATAAGACAAACAAACACAGTGAACTGTAGGTTTTGTGACAAATGCAAAGAGACATACTTATTTATTACTACTACTTCATGCAAAATTGTATATAACTTCGTACGATTGTATTGTATACTGGGTACCTATATACTTTCGCTTAAACTTTTCTGTGAACTCACACGTTTTACCTGAGTAGAATCGACAAGTTAGTAAATTGTACACAATATTTAAAGCCACCGGTATACATCAAGGTTGCAGTTAAACGTCATATCATTTTTGGAAAAAATTGTTGCCTACAGGCGACAATAAAAATATTGACAAAACTTGGAATTATTTAAATCTTACGTAGAAATGTTACAAACACCAGGTAATTCACAGAACTGGAAAACAGAAATACATATACCAGGTGATTCAGCGTACCTGTTCCAGTACAATATCTTTGTTATTAAGAAAGGTATTGATTTCATTTTTTTCACATATTATTAAGTTAGAATTTTTCTGATATTATCAACTATGTAGGTATTGTTGTTAACCGGAAGTCACATTTTAAATGGAACGTCATACTTTTTTGTTGCATGTCTGACAGAGAATTTTTCTCTCTTTTTAATGATGTAATACATGTATTTACACATTCCTTTCAATAGTATCCTCAAAATTAATTCAAACGTTTAAGAGGTTTTAAAAAGTCTTTATCTTAGTAGACTTTGGTTTTCATGTAATAACTGCTATATGTATCGAAGTAAATCGATATATTTATGTATGTATGTACCGAAGTAAGATAGACTTTTAGAACTCAGAGCTTCTAATCGAACTTAGCCTGTGCTATCACTTACATGTGAAATATTAAAATAATACTTCATTGAATACAACTTTATGATTTAATTAATTAATTTACACTCGTAATATTTATAAAATTACCATAAATATTTAAAATTGTTCAAAAATATCTCCATCTCTTTCCAAGCAATACTCTGCCAGTCTTATTGTATCAGCATTAATTCTTCTACATTCATTAACGATCCGCTGTTTTAGATCCACTAATGGTCTAGCATAAACCTTTTTTTTTGAGGTAGTCCCACAGAAAAAAATTCTAAAGGGGTCAAATCCAGCGAACGAGCTGTCCACTTTATTGGTCCGTGGATGCCGATCCAATTGTTTGGGAAGATCTCGTTTTATAATTGGCTACTCTACGCGCATTATGCCTTGGAGCCTTGTCCTATTAGTAAAGCATGTACAGTCGTATTTCTAACGGCACGTTTTCTAAATATTCTGCCAATTCTTCTTGTATAAACCTTAAATATCTGTCAGCGTTCCAATCACAATGCTATCAATAATTCCACACCATCTAATGACACCCCATATCCTTTGGAAATTTGTATTTCTTATCTAGTGAGGATTGTTAATTGACCAATAATGGCAATTCTGTATGTTAACAATTGCATTATTATTAAAACGGGATTCGTCACTCCACAATATTTTGTTAAACAGATTACTTTCCCGAGCTACCTCCAACCAAGCAACAAATTCCAGTCTGCGGTTGTAATCGTCAGGCTCCAATGCTTGGTGTAGTTGTTTGTAAGCATGAAATTTGTTTTCCATAGCCGTAGTATAAGAAATTGGTAATACGGACGGCGGTTGCTATATGAAAACCAAAGTCTACTAAGACAAAGACTTTCTAAAACCTCTAAAACTTTTGAATTAATTTTGAGGGTACTATTGAAGGGAATGTGTACAGTGTACATGTATTAATATAATTGAAAAGAGAAAAAAATCTCTGTCGGACAGGCAATAAAAAGTATGGCGTCCCATTTAAAATATGAAAGTTGATGCGACTTCCGGTTAAACCGGAAATTATACATCAGAAAAATTTTAAATTCAAACTTCATAACATGAAAACAATACATTTTTTAACAACAAAGGTACGCTGAATCACCCGGTGTAAATAGATTAAGATTAACCCAACAAAAGTTTTACAATTCACTCCCGCGGCCAGAAAACCCTGCTAATCATATGCTAGTTTGCTCCGATGCATATAGGTTAGTTCGCTCCTGTTAATTGTGAATAGAGTTGCAACTCTCGGTGGCGCGACAGGATTGTATCCGTTGTTGTGCGTTGATACGAGGGAGTAACTCCCTCGTATCAATTTGGGTACTCCCTGGGAGTACCCAAAAGAAACCGAACTCATTAAAAAAATATATATTTATTGAATTTTTTAACAAAAAACTTTCAATTCCCTTCATAGTACTCTCCATTGGAGCTAATACATTTGTCCAATCTTTTATTTCATCGTTGAAAATATTTTCTAAATTCGTCTTCTGTGAGCTGTTCACGAGAATCAGCCATTGCAAAAACGACGAGAACACAAAACAGGTGTCATTAAAAAATTCACACAAGTCGAACGGAACCTTCTTTAGCGACGACGGTTGACTTACTGACTCGGGAATGGCAGCTCTATACGTTCTTAGCGGCAGAACGCGGTACTATAAAAACTCTGCCCACCACAACATCAGTTCGGTTTCTCTTGGCTACCCCCTCGTATACATATATACGTGGTATTTATATATTCATCATGCATCTCCAATCGGCGGTCGGTGTTAATATTCGCTTTGTTTGTGGGTACGTACATACTACGATACTGGCGCGCCGCCTGAAAGTTGCAACCCTAGTTATGAAGTTAGGATGATAATTCTAGAATTATGAATACAAAATGAAGTAATTACATTTATATACCAATTTATTTAGGCATATTGTAAAAATTTATATATAAGTTGAACGAATTTAAAATGACTTATTACATTCTGCTTCAGTAATAATATTTTTTATCTATAAATTGCTTCCGTAGATAAATACATGACATATGGTCCTGCGATATACCTTTTTCTCTTGACTGACGCTGTATTTTAGTAGAAGAATTTTCTAAAAATTGAAATCATATTAGGATGATGGTTATAAAACAATGAAATATATTTAGAATGAAAACTCTCACAGGCGTTAGTTGTGCGTTTAAGGGATGAGCTATTCTCCGCTCACATATTAGGTGGAAAATCAGCATCTTCAGAAATATAAGTATTGCAGCGTTTTTGAGTAAAATTTCTGCCAAGTCAATTGCGAAGCAGTCGCCCGTATCAGAGGTATCCAAAAATGGAACGCCGAATATATGTATACTGTAGATATTTTCCAATATCTGTCTCTTGATTATACTCTGTTGCTAATCCCAGTTTTTGTATTTGCCTCCACCTATGCGGGAATAAACAATGGACACCTTATTTTCTGACAATAAAAATAAAATTAAAAACACATCATGCAGCAGAAAGAAAAACTTCACCTATAAAGCAAAGTGAATTCCTTTTTCAAAGCCGACGTAAATAACTTCAGGATTGAAATTGATGTTCAGTTTGGAACACTGACTTTTCATACAATAAAATACATACTACTTTATTTAGTAGGATAAAGGAAAGCCAGAGGAATATAAAATCCATGGACAGTGAAAAATTGACAGAAAAATGTCGTACAGCATTTAAATGTTGTGTCTATGTAAATTATTTGTAATTGACTCAGAAAAATCAGATTAGTTATACACGAAATTATAAATAATAATGATAAATAAGCGTATAATAAATGTAGTGGTATATTTGCTTAAGTACATACCGATTAGGAAAATGCGAAATTAGCCATATCGCTAGCCCCTCCTCGCTCTCAAGCGGGCAATAGATGGCTCAAGGTTACCGATGTAGTTAGTTACGAGGTAAACTGCAATTATGTGCGGACGATCTTAGTAGGAATTTCTAGAGTATTTATTTTTCTTTTCTTCCATTTCATCAGAATCTGTTTTTATTTTCGTCTTTAGAATATCTTATTCATTTCGTCTAAGCTTTGTAGCAACAATAAAATAAATATGCGAAACTCTCATTTCCAGGGGACCATGACTTGAAATGATTACGTGCATGCTTGCACACAGTAGGTCTACACCCCAACATTGTCACAAGCATACTAATACGCGAGTCGCGACTCGCATCGAATAGATCAGATTTCATTCAGACCCCTCCACGTTCTCTCGCATGTACGGCGAGAGAGCTGTCTCGTATGTACAACGAGAGAGCGAGAAGGGGATACCGATATAGCTAATATCTCATTTTCCCAATCTGTATAATTTAACGAATAATGTGATATAAAAAAATCTGTGATTTCCTTGGTATTTCCTATGTAATTAAATTTTTGATAAGGACTCCAACATCTCCACCTCCTCGAGTCTTTACCGGAGTTGATACCTTTCAAAAATTTAATTAGTTCGGAAATACTAAGAAAATCAATAGTTTTTATACTTCAGGAAATGATAAATAATAATGATAAATAAAGTTTTCAAACGTAGTGGTATATTTGGTATAATAGTGTGATATTACATTAAAGGATGTTATTGTTCTCTTAAATGTTAACATCACTTTCCTTCAGAAAACTAATTTGAATAATCCTACAATTATAATTACAAGGTTTCCTAGAATTACCTCCGGAGCGAATTTATCTATGACCATTTTAAAATAACGGAAGATGAAATTACCGCCCTGCAGCCAAGTTTCAAAGTTTTGCATTCATTGATTGAGTGGATTTGAAGTCCACACATTCATACTTCCTTTAAACTGTTAGCTGCGTTAAACTGAAGTTTATGATTTTGTTCAACTATTTTTGTTTTCATTTTAAATAGAACTGAAAATACCAAAGTAGCTAATATAATAAAAGTGTTTACTTCGAAATAAATATGCGGTATTTTTCGCTTTAACTCATTGTCAAGTAATTATGTCAACACGAAAAGTAAGTTTAACCAAAACAACAAATGTATATTTAAATAGAATGTCGTCTTAGTTGAAATCCTTTTAGCGAGCAAAATATGTTTTCATTTAACTAGTTTTGAGGTTTGATGGTGGAACGTTTGTTATCTAAGATAGCATTCATCACTGGATATACACTGAAAAAACCCATTTAGTTGCATCAACGAAATTATAGTTGATCCAACCAAAATCTTTATTTGAATACGATGCTGCGAACAAATATGATGTTGTTTCAAACAATTATTATGTTGATTCAAACAAAATATAGTTGGATAAACAAAATAAACAGTTGCCCAAGCAAATTTCTATTAACAAAATCAATTTAGTTATTTCAACCATATCGGTTTCTCAGTGTACCATTACTCCGGATTGTTTAAAAAAACTATCTCTGTAGAACAGATAAAACAAAAGTTTTTGGGTTTCACTGGGTGCGATATTACACTAGCTGCTACAGCTTTGGTCTTTACACTAAAATTGGTGGCAAACAGTTTTGTCTTCAATGTGCTGTTGCTTTTATAGTTAATCAAGTGGCATTCCGTGTACTGCACTTTTTTTCAAAAATAGTTCGCCGGTAACAAAAAAAGAGAACGTTACAATTTCAGCGATAACGGTAGAAAGGTTTGCAAATTCATTTCAATCCATGTGGTTCCAACTCGGAAGCCAATTTAATTTGAACAATCGCCGCGGTAGTCTACAACAAGGAATACAAGTACTTACGAATAAAATTGTTTACCCCCATACATTAAGTGTCTAAAAATTGAAATAGGATTCATCGCGCAGTTTTTATGTAACGTTTTAAGAGAAACTGTTTGAATGTGCTCGAACTATTTGTAACAGCATATTTTCATTATTTAAATCATTACTATAAAATGCTTTGATCTTATTTTATTAAAAAGGAAGAACTTTGGCTGTGTACATATTTACATTCTATTAGATAGGTATACTTCCACTCAAAATTAACGCAACTTTGAGAATTAATTACAATTTCAAAGTTCATTTTTTGGTGGAACCCCCAATTTGATTTTAATGATTTTTTTGTGAATTATAAGTTAGATCCTCCAAAGCAAAGTTGTGGTAGACATTTTTATTAAAATTTAAATTTACTACCGCGAGAATCAATTGGAATCAAACTATGATCCGATTTTCTTTGAAAATCTTATTTTTTGAAGTATTAAACTAAAATTACTGGAGTGCATAATTTTATTACCTACATGATGTTAAAGCTGCTACTTGGGGTTACTTTTATAAGGTAAATTTCTAGTGTTTCTCGAAGCAGAGGTGATCGTAGACTCGAATTGTAATTATCATGTTGAAATACTAAGCTCTACAAAATACTAGGTGGTCTCGTATTTTGATTTATACTTGATAAGTTGATTAAAGACACGCAATCAATGATTAATACCTTGATGCTATGGTTTGAGAATAATAGGCTTTACCTTAATACAAAGAAAACCGTTATTATGCACTTTACTACAGCCACTAGCAAAGTAAATGCTTCGAATATATTACGAAAATATTCCCAAATAATACAGCAAGTGACTAATACTAAGTTTCTGGGATTGCATGTTGAGAATAATTTGAATTGAGAATCACATATTACTAACTAAGAAACACATCTTTCTTCAGTACGTTATGCTTTATATCGACTACGTAATACTGTCTCTACAGATATACTACATGTTGTGTATTTTAACTTTGAAATAATTTATTTAACGTAATAATATCTTTATCATATTACATGCAAACTATAAATATTAAGTATATGTTGATTGGGCTCTAAAGGTGTTCTATAGTATCGGTACTATCTGACAAAATACACGTATAATAAAAACAATTACAAATCCACTAGACAGGACCGTATCCAACACTACTGACGTACTATTACGCGTGCTTTCAATCAAGAATTGCCTACCGCATTATATTTTGGGGTCAACATATGCAGTCAGTAAGATTAAAAAAATATTATGTGTCAAAATATACGCCATGTCGACCTTTTCTCCGTGACTTACGAATGCTTACTGTGTTCAGTCTGTACATTCTTGAGGTAGCTTTGTACGTCAAATGTCATTATAAGGATTTTGTAAAAAAACAAAGATTATCATGATTGTGGTACCAGAAACATGGAGACGTTGTGTATCCTAACTCATGGTCTTACTTGTTTTGAAAGATCCCCCGTATATATGGGTGTTAAGATATCCAACACAATTCCAACCCGTATAACAAATATACAACATTTTTTAGTTTTTAAACGAGAGTTGGTCATTTTTAATAGAAAACTCGTTCTATTTATTAAATTAATTTTTTCGCTACTTTGTTTTAATGAATATTTTCTTTTTTTTGTAATTGGTAGTGATTGGATCTTCTTATATCGTACTATATTCAGTTAATATGTTTTTTGTACTTATCCTATACCTTTTTTTTTTGGTCAACGGGATCAATAAATTATTATTATTATTATAATTGTTATTATTATTTCCAAGAAAAGTAGAAACTATACAGTGAGGTCCAAAGTATCCTCCATCCTTCCATACTAATTTTTGAACGACAGAGGCTAAAATGTTTGGAAAAATAGATTGACTTTTATTTTTGTGAACTCACTTTTGGTGTTGTCGGCAGTTCAATTCCATTTCCGGTGATGCAAACTTTTTTTAAATAAAACAGCCTGTATATTTTTACACTTTTGGAATGGTATCTGGTAATTTGTTGTTGTGTAGGAAAAGCAGCAAATTGTCTGCTGTGATGCTAAGTTCACCCAGAAAGAGCTCGTCGCTAGGCAACGTAATCACAATTGTTAGTCAATCAAATCTAAATTCCAAAGGGACAAATTATATGTATTATTTATTGTTATTAAATGCTACGGATTTCAAACAAACCTACCATAAAAATTAATTGCAATAAAGTTCAATAAGGTAAATAAATAACTTGTTTTTCTTGTTCTTGACCTTGGTTTAATCCCCTAAATATTAAGTTTCTTTTTTTGGGGGGTTTTGGGTCATTAACAGGAGAGAAAAACCGTTCTTTTTTTCCTACATTTATTTCATTGCTATGTTTCATTCGAAAAACAAAACTGAAAAAAAAATTCAGTATGTCTGTCTACTGCTCCTTTGACCTTTGAAATCTTGAGAAATTAGTCTAAACACTATAAAAAGATCAAAAACTGGTTTTAGTACTTCATAATTTTCTAAAAAGTATTTCTAGGTCAATGATTGAAAGGGTTAAATGGTGAAAGGATGGACGACGGTTTCTTAATAAAAGCCGCATCACTTAGAATTATTTTTTATAAATTCACTCCTCACTACACAAGTTATTTGATGAATTCCGAACAATTGTTTCGAGATTTCCTGGAAAATTGCTGTTGCCTAATATGCCTTTAAGAATACTCGATATTTTATTTATTAAAGCAAACGGCGGTTTCCTTTGAAAGAGGAAAAAAAGGAAATAAATATAAATGCATTATGGCTGCGTTTATATTTTTTTCCTAAATTTTTCCTCCGGAAAAATATGTAATGGTTGTATTATTACTAGCAGTACCAATATTAACTGGTTGTTTTTTGTTGCTGTCGAATAATGATATTGTACATAATCTATGTACAATGACAATTACATAATATTGATGCTTAATTAAAAAGAAATCAAGTTTCTTAAAAAAGTATAGATGGAAATTGTATTTTTATTTCATCTCTTAATACTGGTTTATGCCTTGATAGTTTTATATTTTTTGCGTATTCAATAACATTACTATGGAGAAAACTACTAATAAGTCTCTTGTCATTGAGTATCAAATTTGTTAAACTGACATTTTATCTAAATGTGTCTCTTTAAGGAATTTTATATTTTTATTTTTAGATTTTTAAGCCGTAAACGTAAACGTAAGCCTACTATGAACGTTACCAGTATGCATGCTGTAAGGAATCCCAGAAAAGATGCGAACTGTTTCTCAATATGTATTTTCGCGTAAGTGTTTTGTAGTTTAATAAATACATGATAATGTATGCAATTTTATTGTAGGTGGTTTATACCCACATTTATAAAGGGTTTTAAAAAGAATCTAGATGTAAATGATCTCTTCGAAACACTGCCAGAACATACGTCGGGTATATTAGGAGATAAATTAGAAGAAGCCTGGTTTAAGGAGTGTAAAAAGAAAAAACCTTCATTTGCAAAGGCTCTACTTCGTGTATTTGGCTGCAAGTTAATGTGTTTAGGTGTTATTACGTTCACTAATGAAATTATTTTAAAGTAAGTATATGCTTAAACTTCTTATAATTCATTTTATATTTATTGTGTTCAGTTATTCAGGGTATTAAAAATTATCGCCATGCTTTCATAATTGAATAGAACCTCAACTCAGGCTTTACATTACATTAAATTAAACAAAATCTTATGAGAGATATTATAAATTGGAGCAAATTTCTAGTTTTTAATTCAATTTTCAAGATGTCTTTTAACATTTGTGTTTACCGGTGTTATAAAATAATTGCTATGAATGCAATTTATTAACAAAACTACTAAGATACAGAGTACTTAATTTTATACTTATTGTAAGACCACGGTAGAAGCCGGCGTCACCGCGGGTGCTAATGTGACAAAATTGATTTTAAATTTAACATTGCATATTTGCTGCAAGTGCAAATTTAACATAGATGCTATTAAATGTTATGCTGTTGGACAAGTTTTTCAATTGAAATGTCAAAACTGAAACAAAATCTTCCACTGAAACGTAAAAATGAAATAAGTGCACTACCAGTGTTCTAATATTTTCTTGAATATTTTCTATTCTACTTTCTACTTTCTTGATACAAGAAACCATTTCTCTGCGTGTCAGACAATATCAGCTGAAATAGCAATCCATTGTTGCTAACATAGGAGGTAGTAATATCCAACAAACAAGAAAACATCAGAACAACATCGTCAATAATTAGACAGAACATCATTTATATAAAATCACATTAAATTCATAAAAATTTTTGAATAGATTATTAAAATTCGAAGTAAAAAGGCTGCACTGCAATCCTCGATGTAAAAACGAGGTTAAGAATCAATTTGGCGGTAAAAATGTTTGACAGACTAGACTACCAACAATAAGTAAACAAATACAATTACAAGGTCACCGACCAAAACTGACAACATCGTCACCTAATATTTATGGGATAAGTTGGTTGCATACGTTAATGGTTGATTTACTGTTTATGAGTTTAATAATTAAATCTCTTTTATTATTAATATTATTTACTATATTATAAAAAAGAATATTACATTAACCGGTACCTTATGAAATGTTGTACGTTAAAGATTATATCGTTGTATGGGTAACTATGGCATCTGTATTCTGGTTTCTATCGTTTCTATCTAGGACGGCATGACTATAACTACTGGGACTACGTGGCACCAGGAAATATTTCAGTTGCTGTTTTTGATGATTAGTGGTATAAGCTGAGAGATGTAAGAACAATGTGGCCAGGAGCAAGAAGCTTTAATGCCTTTCTCTTCTCATATTGTTTTTGCCTGTAGTGATTCCATCAATACCAGAAGCTATTTATTAGCATTATCTTGGTTATTATTTGTAGGCACTTTTTCATGTGTACTTCTGCACTAACATTATTCTGTAGATAACCTCTACTTTAGCCCTTTTAAAAGTCACAAACAATGTGAATAATTTACTGCATTATGTGCCGTACCGTTTTAAACAAGGTAAGGGTAATAATGAGCATATAAATAATATGCATTTCAAGAATGCTAAGTAAAAATGCTTTATTTCAAGAAAATGAAACTATTGATTTATGTATAGTACCTAAACGCTTTCTGGAATTAAGAAAACCATTTATTATCCTTAAGAAAATATTATTTTGTGTTATAATGGCCACTTACTTATACCAAGAATCGTTTTCTTCAAATTTTCTGTAAGATTTTCTTGAATCAAGTTAACAATGTCTTCAACAAAGAAATACAATTATTTCATTACAAGTATATATTTCTCTTAAGCGGAGAAAGAAATGATAAGAAAATATTTCTTTTGATTTAAAACAGTTATCGTATTGTGGATAATTGAAACAGTAATTGTCTTGAATTAAGGCAGACAGCTTTGATACAAGTAAACGTTTCTCTGCGTGTAAATGTCCATGCGATAATAGTTTTCTTCGTCGAAAAATATGAAAGAAACTTACATACCAACCTGTTCAATTTAGCACGATAAACTTGAGTGCAAAATTAAGTCCTCTGTATCTTAGTAATCCCATTAATCAAAAATTGCTTTTTATTAACAGTAACCACTTGATGCATGCTATTGCTTATTATAAGAGATGGTGCCACTGGAATTGTAATGTTTGCTAATTTTGCTAATCGATTATTTTTGATAAAGATATCTAATGTGTGTAGAATTTTGGAAGTGCAGAAAGTGTTACTATTTTCTCAAAAGTAAACCGGGATATCAAAAGTAAAGTCTTTTTAAGAAGGGGTTTAAGTTCCTCTTCTACCCATAGGTATAGAAGTTTAAGAAACACCAGTTAAATCCAAATTTAAGAAAATGAAAAGAAAAAAGCTTATTATATATTTATTAGTGGATTGATTAGAAAGGTTGCGTAAATAGTTGAGCATCAAAATAATATCCTAAAGAATTGGGGCGCTCTACGTAGTGTTGTAACGAGAACTTACTATAAGTTTACAGACTGCGAACGACGTATAGAATCATCCGTGAAATGTGGGATCCTACGCGAAGTGGACGACTGTTCAATTTGTGCGCTCGATTAGAGGCAGCATTAATGCAGTAAATTATGATGTGCAACTGGATACGATGATTCTCAAGCTGGCTCCCACACTTTCGCTTTTTTAGTTTGAAAGCCCACTTTTTGTACCCGTTTTGTGCTGATTTGTGCCGTAAAGATTTTCTTTTGTACTCATCTCCTTTCCAAGATAATCGAGAAACAAGATGCACAGGAATGAGGGTTGCTAAGCCATTATTTGGCTGCCTTTTATGCCCTTTTTGTGCCGTAAACATTTCGTTTTGTGCTCGTACCGTTTTCGAGATATCCGAAAATAAGGGCTGCGGTGGACCTTTAAGAGCAACATTTATCTATGGACATGAAATTAGCAATAAAATGTATACGCGCAATCCTTTGATTGAAATAATATTTAGTGGATCTGATGATTTTATATGTATGTACTATACAAGTTTTCCGCACTGTCGCAATTGATGGGGCAGCAAGAATTTCCATATGTAGTTATCACTGCTAAACATCTAAGCAGGTCTTTTGTCATTTGAAGAAATTACATGGTTTGCAAAAAAGAAAAAATGATTGTTAGATATTTCAAATTGGCCCTGGCTGTTCCTTGTTACATTAGAAATCTCCCAAAATGTTACAACGTACTGTAACTTTAAATTGCATACACAATAATGTGTGGCTGCATACTGATATTTTTCTTAATACCCAAGCAGAAATTTTTGAAAATAATCGATGATTTAAGTCGGCAGTTATGGCGGTAAAAGTCAAATTACACAAAAAATTAGGGAATATATCCTTTATTACCTGATCTACTGACTTAAATTGTTCACGATATTTAAATATTTCTGCAGATTAGATCATCGCATATCCGTGAAACGAAACGAGCACAAAACAAAATCTATACGGTACAAATCAGCAAAAAACGAGTAAAAAACGACGCCATTATCAAATTTTTAAAAAACGAAAAATTGATGCGGTGGTTACTGAATAAGGATCTGCACCAACACTCAATTTCAAATATCTCTAAAACGATACGAACACGAAACGAATTTTTTGCGGCACAAAATGAGCAAAAGACGCTGCCATTATTTTCAAAAACTAGAAAATCAGCGCGGTGGCTATTTAATGTGTCCGCACCAACCCTCAATCTTAAATATCTCGAATACGGTACAAGCACAACACGGTAGAAATCAGCACAAGACGAGCGCAAAACGTTGCCGTTATCAAAATTTAAAAAATCGGAAAATTTGGTGCGGTGGCCGCTAAATAAATGTCTGCAGCAGCCCTCATTCCCGTATATCTTGTTTCTCGATTATCTCAAAAAGGAGATGAGGAAAAAATTAAATCTTTTCGGCGCGAATCAGCACAAAACGTTGAAGCTTTAAATAAGAAAAATCTGCGGGGGCTAACTTGGCGCACATCGTTTGTAGACCCCCTTCCCTCTAATATTAAATACAGATATTGTATCAAACTCAAAATTCGCGTTCGGTGTTGTACGTAAGTACATATATAGAGACCATGCGGTACGTTTTTATACGAAAGATTACCGTTTTAGTAGAATATTTTATGTTATATCTCGTATTACGTACATATTGTAGATATGTGGCATTGTTTATTGTAAATAATTTCCAAAATTTCTTGTAATTACGTTAAAAGGAAACAAAATATAAGGAAGCTTGTGTGTTATTTAAGAATTTTATTTCAGAATAGGTCAAACGTTAGCTTTAGGAAAATTAATTCGCTATTATACACCGCATCAGACAGAGATAAGCGAAAATGATGCCTACATTTTCTCAGGAATTATAACCATATGCTCGTTTTTAATTGTGCTTTTTGGGCATAATTATGTAATGGAATTACAGCACGCGGGTATGAAGATGAGAGTTGCATGCTGCTCCCTGATATATCGAAAATCTTTAAGGCTTAGTAAAGTTGCGTTGGCTCAAACAACCATCGGTCAAATGATAAATTTACTATCTAACGATGTAAATAGATTCGATCATGCTGCAATGAATTTTCACAATCTTTGGGTGACTCCAATACAAGCATTTCTCATTATGTATCTTGTATACGGTCAGGTTGGATGGACCGGCATTGTGGGGATTTGTTTCATATTGCTTTTCATACCACTGCAAAGTAAGTTTATTTTTTAATGGTTTTTAAAAATGTACATGTACATCTTTTCGCTTTCGATTTACTAGTTTATTTGGCTAAACACGCATCGGCGCTCAGGCTAAAAGTTGCGTTGAAGACTGATGAAAGAGTGAGACTTATGAACGAAGTAATCAGTGGAATACAAGTAATAAAGATGTATGCATGGGAAAAACCGTTTGCTAAATTAATAGCTATTGCTAGAAAGTAAGTAAATAGAACCCTTTTTTAAATCATACAGTTCTGGCATCAAATAAATTTGGATTATTTTAATATTGATGGTGTTTCTCAGCAATGCTTATGTATGTTTTTATTTTTAGACAAGAAATACGGCATGTAAAAGCTACTTTTTACATAAAAGGCACTCTGCTGTCATTTCCAAATTTCTTAACTAACATCGCTATCTTCTTAACTATTTTAACTTACATGTTTACCGGGAACACAGTAAGGGCCGAATATGTCTTTGTAATTTCATCTTTCTATGATATTTTGAGACAGTCAATGACGACCTATTTTCCTAATGGAATTACAAATTGTGCGGAAGGAATGATTTCGATTAAAAGGCTACAACGTTTTCTAACATTAGATGAGAACGAAATAAATCGATCTGTGAGTAGTTTAGATGAGCGATATGTAGGTGTAGTAATCCAGAATGTAACAGCTAACTGGAATGACTCGTTTCCGGAAAATACACTCACAGATGTAAACTTATACGCTAAAAGTAATCAGCTTGTAGTGATTATAGGATACGTTGGTAGTGGAAAAAGTAGTTTACTGCACGTAATTTTAAAGGAGTTGCCGCTTGTAGCTGGCAGTTTAGAAGTAACTGGAGTTATATCGTATGCGTCACAAGAAGCGTGGTTGTTCGAAGGATCACTAAAGGACAATATATTGTTTGGGCAGCCATATATCGAGAAAAAATACCTAACAGTTGTTAGAATATGTGCATTAGAAAGAGATTTTTCATTATTTCCATATGGAGATCTTACAATAGCTGGCGAAAGAGGCGTAACATTGAGTGGTGGCCAAAGGGCTAGAATTAATTTGGCCAGAGCTGTGTACAAGGACGCAGATATATACTTATTAGATGACCCTTTAGCAGCGGTTGATACTTACGTAGCTAAGCAACTTTTTGAAGAATGCATACAGGGTTATCTTAAAAATAAATGCATAATTCTCGTAACAAATCAATTACAGTTTCTTAGATCTGCTGATAATATTATCATGCTTCAAAATGGCATTGTTGCGACATCAGGAACCTACCAACAGTTGCAGGCGAGTGGTTTAGATTTTACAAAATTGATGGAAACGGAGTCGGAGGAGTCCAGCGATGAAAAGCTTTTTAACACTCCATCTATAGAATTTCCAATTAATAGCAATGAAATGCCTATTAAGAACAAAGAGTCAATGTCTACGGGTAATATTGGTAGGAGAATTTACGGCAAGTACTTTAAAGCAGGTGGAAAATCTATTGTAGCTGCGCTATTGCTCACAGCTTTTGCATTGGCGCAATTTTCAAGAAGTAGTTCCGATTATTTTCTAGGATACTGGTAAGTGATTTTTTATTTGTTATTTTGCAAGTTATCTCTTATTAACGATTTTAGGACGAATATGGAACAAGAAAAGGCGGAACGTAATATTACGAACTCGCAAGATGGTTTCATGTCAAGGACCACCACTCTTTCGATCTATGCCGGCTTAACGACTTTTACAGTATTTATTTTCTTAGGAAGATCGTTTTCGTTTTTCATATATTGTATGCGTTCCTCAATAAACCTACATAATCGAATGTTTTCCAAAGTTGTTACGGCTCCAATGAACTTCTTCAACCTCAACTCATCTGGCAGAATACTTAACAGATTTTCTAAAGATATGGGATCCATTGATGAATATTTGCCTATCGTGCTATTAGATACTATCCAGGTAATTTTCTTTATATTGGACAATTAGAATCATGTAATTTAATATCGTACATTTGTAGATTGGTTTGAAGGTGGTAGGAATAACATCTGTTGTAGGAGCAGTTAATCCGTGGCTGCTTATTGTTTCTGGCATTATGCTACTGGTGTTTTATTTGATGAGAATCGTATATTTGCAAACTAGTCGAAACGTCAAACGACTGGAAGGTGTCAGTAAGTACAAAGAATTACAAAACTTGTTATATAATAACAACATCAAAGCTGGATCTATCTGTATTAGGGCTGTTGATAAAATTCGAAGTTACGATTTTTTCTGAATTAAAAATATTGAATTCTTACTGTAAAGAAATTCGAAATCGACTTTGAATTCAAATTTAACATTCGAATCCCAAGTTCGAATATCAAATTCAAAAATGAAAAATCTGTTTGCATTTTCTTTCATTCTGCATACATCATGTATGTCTGTGTAAGTTTGACCCAGATGCTATGGTGAGATAAAAATGAGATAAATAAACTTTCATTCTTTCAAATTTGGCAGTATGGAATGACATTTTATGTCAAATTTGACAGATGGAATATTTGTTTTTTTTGATGTTACCTTCTGTTCCTGTTTAGTTTAAAAAACGCATTAAAGCATGATCAGGAATGAAAAATGAATGGTAGATGCATGTGCAAGCATTAACTTTTAGTTCGCATTCGAAATCCGAACTTGGAATTCGAATTTAAAAATTTCCGGTTTCAACAGAATGTACACATAATGCGAACGTGATCTATAGTTAAACTAACGTTTTGACTGTACGTAATTTTTTTCACAAGAAAATGTGTGATTTTAGCTCGTAGTCCAGTATTTACTCATATAAACACATCACTTCGAGGTTTGACAACAATTAGAGCCTTCGAAGCACAAGAAATGTTAAAAATGGAATTTGATAAACATCAAGACTTACACAGCTCTGCTTGGTTCATGTTTTTGAGTAGTTCGAGAACCTTCGGCTTTTGGTTGGACTTGATATGTGTTTTTTATATTGCTTGCGTAACAATGAGCTTCTTAGTTCTTGGGAAAGGTATTTAAATGTTCTTGCATGGTGTGTGTATAAAAAATTAACGCTTATGTACATTTTGTAGAAACATATGGCGGAAATGTCGGTTTGGCTATTACACAGTCTCTTATGCTTACTGGTATGTTTCAGTGGGGCATGAGGCAGTGGAGTGAATTAGAAAATCAAATGACAGCCGTTGAAAGAGTTGTGGAATACACAAGTATACAAAATGAAGACCAAGAAGCCTTTGATAAAAAAGAAATACCTCTGTACTGGCCGGAACATGGAAGTATTCGATTCGAGAATGTGTACCTTAAATATTCTGCAAGTGAGCCATATGTACTTAAAAATCTAACATTTACTGTGAGACCCCAAGAGAAAATAGGAATAGTAGGACGCACAGGAGCTGGCAAATCGTCATTAATAGCCGCTCTATTCCAACTTACACCAATCGAAGGACAAATACTTATCGATAATCTCAACATAGCGAATTATCCATTATGTGAAGTAAGAGCGAAAATTTCGATTATTCCTCAGGAACCTGTCCTGTTCTCAGGCACCTTAAGAAAAAACCTCGATCCTTTTGACGAATATTCTGACAACGAATTATGGAGCGCTTTGGAAGAAGTTGAACTGAAAAGTTTAATAATTGAAACTCCGGCAGCTCTTAGTACTAGAGTATCGGAAGGTGGTTCTAATTTTAGTGTGGGTCAGAGACAATTGCTTTGTTTAGCGAGAGCTATAGTTAGGAAAAATAAAGTTTTAGTATTAGATGAAGCTACAGCAAATGTGGATCCTCAGACGGATGCTTTAATCCAAACTACTATTAGAAAGAAATTTGCTTCCTGTACTGTTTTAACTGTAGCACATAGATTACATACAATAATAGATTCTGACAAGGTTCTTGTAATGGATGCAGGGTCTATCAAAGAGTACGATCACCCATATGTTTTACTTCAAAATCGTGGTATATTTTACGGAATGGTTCAACAAACCGGAAAAGTTACTGCGGAAGTATTGAATAGAGCTGCTGAGGCTGTGAGTACCAAATACAATTAAGTATCAATTAAGCTGACGTTTCTGTTTTTTTCAGAATTTTAAATCCAGGAGCACTTGATGATCTATTAGTTATATAAGAGAAAAATATTATACTAAGTAGTAAAGTTTTATTTATATATGGACAAATATATCAGAATATTTTCGTACAATGCAGTTTATTTTGGCGATTACGGACTTGCAAGGAAACCCTTTGCAAATGTACTTAAAAAGTTAACATGTTTTAACAACCTTTTACATGCAAATGCTGCAAACGAAGAATACTTGAATATATTTAATTAACATTCTACAATGGATTTCTAGATTAACGACGATCACTTTTTAGTGAACAGTTTTTCATATCTGGAATATGTTATCGAATGTTAAACTTGTATTTTGTTATTACGCCCTGCGTTTGATAATAATAACAAACTTTATAATAATAATAATAGTTTATTTGTCTTCCTGCGCGACATTGTTATAACATACATAATTGTGTAACGCAATATAAAATATGTATATTATTTTACTCAACAATATAGTGGTAATATCAAAAACAAAATTTCTATGTGTGTGTTTGTGTGGGTGTGTGTGTTTGTGTGGGTGTGTGTGTTTGTATGTGTGTGTATTTAGATTGTGTGTTTCTTTGTGTGTATATGAATATACAGTATGTCCTAATCTTTCGGAATTGTAAAATTGTGCATACTTTGCAAGTAGTAGATCAAAAGGTCAAAATTTTCAAATAATATATGGAGACCGTAAGCCATCTTTCAAAAATATTTCCGGGTATACAGAGTGATTGATAGGTAGCGAACTTAAGGACCACTTAAATAATAATAATATATTTGGTCCTATCGATCACAAACAAGATATTGGACAAGTCAGTATTACATCGTGTACATAAAACAAAAATATAAATAAAATTGACGAAAGAAACATACAAGTTATAACAATTAATCTATAAATAAAACCAATAAGTAAGATCAATGTATGAATAAAACTAGTGTATAAATAAAGTCAATATATAACAAACTATTGTCGAAATAAATATGAACATATAATCAAATATCAATCTATTGAGGGATGGTCATCGAGCTTCCATGTATTCATCAACACTGTAGAAACAGTGTTCAAGAAGGTATTGCTTGGTTGTATTTCTAAATAACTTCATATTAATAATATTTTTTATATTTACGGGTAATCTATTATACATCGCAATTCCAGCGTACATAGGATTGCTCCTACACTCAAATCTGCACCGTGTCTAGTAGGATAACTGTGATTGAAGTTATTCGTGTTCAATTGATTAATATTTGGTTTAATTAAATGTAGTACGTTTTGAATATAAAGACATGGAACAGGTAGGACAGAATACCACCCAAACAGTGCACGACAAGATGCCAAACGTAGTACACCTGCAATGCAACGAATAACTCGCTTCTGGATGCGGAACACTACTCCTAATTTCGGATCTGCTCTCCAATATGCAATATCATATTCCGCCCTTGACTGAAAGCAAGCGCGATAATAAGAAATTAATACAGATTAATACATCTATTGAACTTGTTCAACATCAAATCATAACTGCCGTATCCAGGCTCTCTCCTACACACAAGTAGGGAACATCATCAGGAAATAATACCCGATTGCCATCATCACACAAACTTGGAAAATCATTAATAAATATTAAAAAGAGCAGAGCACCAAGAACGGAACCTTCAGGCACACCTCTCCCGATATGTTCTGTTGCCGACCGAACGCATGCGATCTCTACAATCTGCCTCCTGTTATCAAGATAAGATGAAAACCAATCGTAGATCACGTCTCTCAAACCGTGGTTTGCCATCTTGAGCAGTAATAAAGAGAACGCTCGGTATTTTATTACATTTCTGGTTTCCCTATCTAGAAATAAACCAACGTAATATAGGTCTCATATGTCTATTTCTAGCAGATTTCGAGATATTTATAATTTTGTTTTTAATCGCCTACCTGTAGATATATCTATTTCTCTCAAAAAATGGAATGCAAATATATTTTAGCATTAAAATGCCTTCAAAATATGAAGGGTGTTCTGTATTGAACACTAAACTGTCAAATTCAAACACTAGAAACGTTATTTTTTAAATGGCACCAAATATTTTTTCTGTAGCCGCCGTGTACGAAATTTATATCTCCAACATTTCTGTATACTGTGTATGTCTAATATTGAAAGTGAAAGGGTTACTTACAGTTAAACGCGACTCCCTGCATTTGGACATGCATACAAGTGGTTTCTGGCGTTAGTATTGTTTGGTTACCATGATAACGGTCAACAATACATATTGACATTGCTGTTCTTAACCGTTGATTTGAAATATGATGGCTAACTAGCTACTTGCACAACGAATTACGTTAATTCGTATGATTTATGAATGAAGTTAGGTATAATGCAAGCATTCACAGGTGCAACAGCTAGTGTGTTAAGAAAAATGCCAAATAGCTTTTACAAACAATTCCGCTAATGTATCGAGGTGGAGGAACGATTAATACGTAAGTAGATAGCAATCAATCATTACAATAAAGATTATTAAGTTTGTTTGCAGTATTATTTTATTGTTTTTTACATTTTTTGTTTTGATTTCAAATTTATGCTTATATATTAATGTCTACATCACTTATTTTAGCCCTTATGAACTTTTGTTAAACTATTGCTGCCTAGCCTGATACATTAGTATCTACTATAATCCCTGTATTTTGTTTCAACATCACTAAAATTAATGTTTCTAGTAGCATCAAATCGTAGCTTTAATTTGGCAGATGTTATTGGTTGTGGATATCGTCGGTCCTGGTAGCTTATGCATCCTGCACAGTAAAAAATTTTGCCGGTGTTGGTGTCAATTTATACCTAGTCAGATGTTTTCGTGTTGATTTTTACAAAAATCTGAAGACAATTTTTGCACTCGTCTTTTCACGGCCAAATGTTACTATTTCATAGTGTTAACAGCTTGGTTCAATGTGAAAATTTACTATTTTCCTAGACAAAAAGGATTAGCGATGCTTTAGCCAATCAAATTCATTCCCTCCTATACATTCGACATGTGATTTTGCAAGCACCCTTCCCACTTCCTACCTATTAGACCATTAGACACAACGCAAAAGCATACGGTCTGATAAACGTTGAAAAGTGGCGCAATAATTTCTCTGGTCCAGGTAAGTATATTTAATATATAGATACTATTTCTCTTACGTTCGTATTATATGTATTTACTAGTACCTAAATATCAATACTTGTACACATTATAAATTTTCATTATATTTATTGAAACCGATATATGCAGGTACATATCTCTGTCTTAAGATCGAGCCTTTAAGATGTTTTAATTAAGTTTCGGTACCTTACATATAATTAGATAACAAGAACGTACATATTTGAAAGAATAATTGTTTACCGTGCCGTACATATTTAGAAAACTGCTATTTTTAAAAATGCAAACATTGAAGCTATAGCAAAAGCAAGACGCCGGTATCGGCCATATCGAAGAATGCTTTCATCATATATACCGGGCTTGGAAGTTCAAATTAGAATTATTATTTGATAGGTATAATTTTAATCACATACATATTGTTGAATGCTTATCTCTCAAGATCCTTTTTGCGAAAACTAGAGCAGGTTGTAATAAGTCCCAAAATTTGAAATGGGTCGTATGTTTTTTTTTTAACTTTTGTCTTGTCTCTTTTATCTCTATTGTCCTATTAACTGTTCTAAAATGTGTTTGTAAAAAGAAATCATATTCATCATATACATAGTTCATTTTACGTTCAACTAGAGTAAAATCAAAGAAAAGACCGCTAAATAGAGAGGTTGTTGTTTTTGCTGATACGACGTAATCGCCTGAACACGCACATGCATCAGCTGGGCGAAAAAGGATGACATTATCCGCGTAAAAAAGGAAAGAACTATACCCTTAATTTTGAATATATGTTTAAATTTATTTACCTTATAAGATAGAAATAATCAATAATACAGAGAATGCATTAGAGGTCAGTTGTATATCTACGTCAGTGAGTGCAGATGAGCAATGATATTAACTTGTTCAAATAATCAAGTCTAGTTGCCATTTCGTTACTAATTTTCTATATTCACAAACTAAATTTTTTTACTTTTTTTTACTTCGACCCCTGAAGCTTTTACATAATAGGTATTAAGAATAAATTAAATCGAATTCGGAATAAAGTCATTTTTATATCCAAAAAATATCGACAAACTTAGAATTGATGAGGTTTTCATTTCACTGAAACATTTTTTGGGAGTATTTCGTCATACATAAAAATGAATGAGTCTGTTTATTGTGCATTTTTAGCTCAAGAAGAATATAACCTAGATCAACCAAAAGAAATTTATTTCGTTGACGCTTTGGGGGCAAAAATCGGTGCGGATTTCATAACCGAATATATTGAAATAAACGAAAAAGGCGTAATAATTGAAGTTAAGCAGCACGACCTAGATTACATTGAATTGGACACACTACCGTCGACAATAACTGCAATTGCAGAAAATCGTTTGTTCGATCAGTTCTACTCTGACATAGGGAATACCATAGGGCCGGAAGAAGAAACTTAAGACACGCAGGTGCGTTGTTATATTTTCTGTATTCATTTAGCTTTTCCGTTGTGAAGTAATTTTATAATTATGTATTTATTAGCTTTTGAGGACGTACCTGCTTCGCGCATCAGCAGGAAACCAAATCATTCAAGAATATCAAAACGCTGGGCAACTACGGGATCGCTCCCGAAAGCTATTCGCAAATGTGGCTGTAAGCTATTTGATGCAAATAAAAAACCAGCGAAACTAGAAAAAGAAGTAGTTGCAAAATCTATAATAGATATCTTCCCAAAATTAAAGGACATCAGAAGTGCAGTGGGTTATGTGAGTATTATTTTCTATTTTAACAAATTAATGACCTAATTTCGTCACACAGTTACTTCAGCTATTACTGAAACTTGCGTTAGCAAGCACATCTTAGACATAAATGGCACCAGATATTTGGAACCTTTATGTATTCAACAAATGAATTACAATTTAAGAATTTTCCGAATAGTTCATAGTACTGCCTCTGCTGAATGACGTTTTTAATAAAATGTCTAAGTTTGTATTTCATATTTAAAGATTTTACTACAAATCTTTGGGGAAATAGCTAAAGAACCCGTTGTATCACGAAACAATTGCTTTACACTTATAAATTGAAAACTAGGTGTGTTTTAATTGAGATAAGTTGTATTGTTTCAATCTCATTCAACTTTGTTTTTTGTGTCCTTAAAGAAAGCTGATGGTGTACATTTTTGTGTTTCTAAACATTGAGCGCTGCAATGTCTAGGTGGTATTTGACAGATTTGGGAGATTTGAAAGATAAATCTATTAGAGGTAAACATTGTAAAGTTCAATAAGAAAGATCAAGGCAATTGAAATTACAATTTTTTTCTCTCTACCGTTTATAACTAACACTAGAATACCTAAAGGCACTTCAAACTGTGCTCTTGAAGTCCTTTGGGCGTTGTGGCATTTCACGTTTCACAGTGATAAATGCAGTCCACATTACACTACACTCGAAGCGTATCTTGACAACGATTTTGTCTTTTGAGTTTAATTGTCGAAATACCTATCTAATGTAATATAGTTTAGTTTAACTACTGAAGATTATAGCATTGTTGACGAAATACATATGTCTCCAGCTTTATGCAACCTAGTGTGGTAGTTATTTCGCAGTGAACCCTCAAACAACTTTAAAAATAAAGTGGTATAGTTTCAGAAATACTAATGTGTGAAACTAACAGATTCAAATTTAATGAGTGTAAATCATTTGCTGTTCCTTGAATAAAATTTGTTCAGTAATAAATACATACATATGTATATAATTTTTGTACTTTACTCATAAGCTTTCAAACGTCAAACTAGCAGAACAGCACCGCATGGGGTAAGAGTCAGTCAGCTGTCAGATAAATTTTAATTCACTTGATGTTTCTTCCCTATATTTATTATTAACAAGAAGAATTGTATGCAATTTAAGGTCAATTCATCATTCCTAGCAACAGTTCGTAACTTTATGAGCATATTTTAACACTCACCTGAAGTGTATGCTGTAAATAAATGATAATTTGACGTCATTTTTGTGACATTGTTAAAATCTCGCCTTAGAAAGTAGATCAATATTATCTTTTACAACTTTTTTGTAATAATATAGTTTGTCTGATTTGATGGTATCTTCTTGCTGTGTGTATGCAAATGTTAACCTTACGTTCAACTCGATATCAAGAATGAAAGTTATTTTCAGGAGGCTTTCTATAATTCTTCGATCGGAAGTGGATTTATTACGAATCGACTGAAGACAGCAAAAAGGAATACCGCCATTGACTTTCAACAGCTCAAGAAGCAATGTGTAGACAATAATGACAAGATCGAGAATATAGATCCTACAAAAATTGAAGAAGATATACGATTTCTAAAATTTGTCCCAAAGGATACTCCACTTAAAAAAAATTTGAGCGCATGCGCAACAGTTTTTTCTACAGGAGAAAAATAAAAAACAAAATAGAAGAGTTCGCCAGATTCATCGACACCTATGGCTTAGTATGCTATATTATTTATGCGCCTGCAAATCTGAAACTAAACTGCTCATTCTAGATTTAGCAAGACTTCAAGCTACTTTTTCCTAATAAAGATTTACCGGAAAGAAATCAGTTTATCGAATTTCGACAAAAACTATATACCATTTATGACAGCACAATCACTAGGAAGACATTTGACCCTAATTTAGAAAGTTTGAACGGTAAGTATTGTAAGAAAAGTATACAAGCGTATGTATTTGATGTATTCTACTTGTTGAATTAACAGGGAATATGTAAACAATATTTATCTATGTTAAACAGACAATTTCTAGAATTACAACAAACAGACAATTTCTAGAATTACAACATTCATTAGTGTATGTATGACAGTAAATAATTCTACATTTTTATTGTTGATTAAGTTAATTTGGTAGAATACATCAGACAAATAATATCCATGTTGATTTTAATATTGAACAAAAATGTTCACAGTACTTAAAATTTAATCGAAAACTATTATCCTCGTATACCATTTTCGCATTCAATGACGTATGTGTTATACCATTTTGCATTAAATAATGTATATATTCTGTATCTTTCAATGTTCTTACCGCCTTTCCGGTCAATTAATGAACTTCGAATAGAAACGTAATATACTATATCTTGACCGTCTACTTTTAAAAAGTATCTTATCTAGTTTGAAAAATCTTAATCGGTAAAAATAAACGTGAAAATATAAAGATGCTTCTAAGTTGCAATACTTTTTCAAAAATAAATGGTCAAGATATACTACTCGCCTGTTATTTGAAGTTTTAATTGACGGAAAAGACGACAAGAAAATTAAATGATAAGTGCTATTTTGGTAAAAGATTAACTTACTATCTATGTCGTTTTAGTGTGGGACAAAAATATGAATTGTATTTTGTGTTTAATACATTTGCTACCGCCTACAGCTCGTGGACGCTATAAGGCCCAGCGAGAAGCAGCTACAAATTCGGAAAATCACTTCATTTACTTTCAAAAGGTATTATTCTAGATAAGATATGATCTTCTCTAAAGACTATTGTTTTTGTTATAGACTGGAACCTCACTTAGTGAAGTATTTGGTAAAAAATTGACCAAACAACCATTTCTCGTAGGAGTGGGTACTTCTAAGGGTTCCCTGTATAAATATGTCTGCCTGGACAACAACCTATTTGAAGCAGGAAAAGACAGCTATGAAGCTGTAGATATCCTTTTTAAATCTTACTTTGTGTTTAATGTCGAATACAACATTAATCTAAAGTCGGCATATCCATTTCTTCAAACGGAATTTTATAGAATTGAGGAAAATGTAATCGTAACACCACGTACGAAAGAATTAAAAGCCAAATTTTATAATACGTAGATACTTAACATTTTAATTTATCAATATACACTTATATGTATGTACCAGCTTTAGAAAAGCAGCGTTTTTCTTTGAGGGATACTTATATTATTCAAATATAGGAAGTAGAAATTTTGTTATTTTCTGTTCAGTTACTACAAATGGGTTCAGTTTCTTTATCTTAGGAAGCTTTAGAATAAGCTTCATTTTTAACAATATTGCTTAACAACATTTTTTTTTGTGGTCAATAGGTAGATAGTTTCGATTACGTTGTTGTACTTGTACTCTTTCAGAATGCCAGAAAAGAATTTAGTTTGTTTTAAATGTCCTTACAATACCAATGATGCATTAAATATTATACGCCATTTGAGGCAGTATCATTCCCTATTAGAAGGGCCAAATGTAAAATTGTTATGCTCTGTTAAGCGCTGTGTATTAAGGTTCAATACGCATAGCGGTATGTTAAAACACTTGTCCCGTAGATTTAGATAAAACAGGAATGGTAATTGGCCAAAGAGCAGCACAAACCTGGTGCTTAATAAGATATTTGCCTTTAATATTGAGTGATATTGCAAGACAATTTCCTTCGAAGTTTAAGCTTATCTTTTTGCTATTAAATTATATGGATACAATTTTCCCCCAAACTTACTGAACCAATGATTCATTCTCTGAAGGTTTTGATAAGTGATCATCACAAATATTTCATAAATGAATTCGGCATGAACTTATCTCCTAAACATCATTTCTTTATACATTATCCATATGTTATTGAGAAAATGGGGCCACTAGTACACCTTTGGTCTATGAGATTTGAATCAAAACATAATTATTTAAAAAATATAGTACATAAACTTAAAAATTATAAAATTGTCATAAATAGCTTAGCCACCAGACACCAAAAAGAGATGTATATCAGATGGAAAGATAAGATAATTAATGAGAATGAGATCACATTTAGCAGAATTATTGAAAATGTTCATGAATTTAGGAATGTGATCAATATAGAACTTCCAAACACTCAAATATGTCTTCAGCTACATAAAGGTAAAGGGGGTTATTTTTAAAAGTGGTAGATTCTTAGTAGGAAAATTTGATAACACCCCAACATTTTATAAAATTATATCTTTACTTTCTGTTGGTGATAAACCGTATGCATTCTGTACCCCATGGACGATTATTGGCTTTAAAGAAATGTATTACGGCTATCATATTCAAGCGCTCAATAGCGGTTTACGTGAAGTAGTTTCTTTACTAAATTTGGTACATCCAAGGTGTTATGAACTACACGAACCTTACAATGAAAATGTTAATATAATTGTACCAAAGTATGCTTTGCTGTAAGGCTATTTAACTTTGTATCACAGTAAATGTATTTGTTATAAAGTAGTTTAAAAATTTGTAAAAATATGCTTTAAATATAGGTATATAAACATTTGTTCGTTCACCTTTATTTTCCCATGCACTTTATATAAAATTAACACTCGAAGAAAGACAAACTTGATAAAATGACTAGAACGAAGTATAATATATGACAAGATCCAATAGACAGTGTATCTAAAAAAGTTGTAAAATCATTGATATTGAGAGTGCTGCTTTAACTACAAGCTTAGTCACCTCGTCTAGCAAAATGTGTAAAATTTGACTCGAGGCATTGTGTGATTTTGACAAATACATTCGACAAAGTAACGCCATTCTAAAAGATAAAACTTTACTATAATTGCGTGTCAAATTTTAACCCAAATAAGTCTAGTAAAATTAACTCCAAAAAGGAGTGGACCTCTCCTGACTATGAAATTAGTCAGAAAAGTGTTAAAATTTTTTACTGTGTGCTAAGTAAAATACACAATTTCCTTTCGAATATATAAATTATATCTATTATTTAACTCTTAGTTATTTAAGTTCGAAATTTTGAATTAAGTCTAAGATCCTCAGTGTTAGTATGTTTTTTTGGTAACTAAACAGTATTAACGCCAGAAACAATTTTAATGTCATTATCAAATGCAAAACTCACCTTTGACTGCAAGCAGCTATGTACTTGGGCTCAAAATTTTGATTTAATAGTTTAAAAACGTCAACGTGAGTCTGTT
This sequence comes from Dynastes maya, assembly GCA_029619315.2. Taxonomy (NCBI): domain Eukaryota; kingdom Metazoa; phylum Arthropoda; class Insecta; order Coleoptera; family Scarabaeidae; genus Dynastes; species Dynastes maya. The sequence goes on from JAROYE020000001.1 coordinate 44,134,481, forward strand.
TACTGTGGTCATGGTAACCAAACAATACTAACACCAGAAACCATTTGAATGCCATATCCAAATGCAGAACTCGTGTTCAAGTGTAAATATTTCTTTTGGTTTAAGTATTAGCATATACATGATTATACAAAAATGTTAGAGCTATATCATAAAATTTAAAAAAGGATGTTTTTCATGTTTGAAGTTAGCAAAGTTTGGTATTTGAAGCTGGCAAGGTTTGGTGTTCAATACTGAACACCCTGTATGTTTCCAAGGCATTTTAGTACCATGTCTAGAGCCAAGTATGTAATTTAACCTCGCAGCAATTTACACTAAAGTGTATTTGGATTCCAGATATTTTGAAGGAAATATACATATTTACATTTAGGCGATTCAGGCCAAAATTGCAAAGGTCTCGAAATCTATTAGTGTTCCTAAAATCTAAACTAACAAAGTAGATGTATGGTTCGCTATCCATCTATCATCCCGTATACACGGAAATATTTTTGAAAGATGGCTTACGGTGTCTATATTATATGACGTCTATTATGTCATCAGAGAATTTTAGCTTCGTACTACATATTTCCACAATAGGCGCAATTTTACAATTCCAGATGCTTGGGATACCCTATACGTGTGTGCGGTGTCGGTCGTTCACCGATGATGATAGGTTTGTTTCAATTATCTCTGGCCTACTTGATGGTTTCTAGGAATTTGGTCACTGTATAGAAGCAGTTTTCTATAAAGTATCTCTTTATATCTGTTTTGAATCTTGGGACTGCTTTTTCAATTCGCAATGGAGGAAGGTTGTTTAGCAGTTCCAGATCCCTAGTTTTCGCTGCATTTGTTGCCAATCTATGATACTGGAGGAAGACCTGTTGTTTCAATTGCAGCTGGGGAGACATACCTTCTCCTCTTCTCCTGAGAGATCAAAGCTGAAGTCTGGCGTAAACCCTCACCCACATGCACATTCGCGCCACAACTGGATGTTGCACCACATTTGAGAATGAAAATTTTAACTATAAAATTATAACATTCTAACAGTGAAGGCATACTTGATAGTATATCATGTTTGGTTACACATAAGAGGATTAGTAGTAGGGAGCTCCTCTCTGGGTTTCACCGGGAGTTTCAAGATTTCAGTTGCTTTTTTCCGGTCTCCGGGATTTACAACAATTTCTCTGGATTCCATTAATTTTTAATGTTAAAAAAAAAGTGAAGTGCTCGTTAAGAAGCAACACACAGCTAGAATAATTCATCTTTGTTTTGTCTTTTGTCTTTCGACATGTGTTTTGTGTTTACATACGTCTATACGCAACCTCAATGTTGAAAACTGTAACCCTTACATCGTGAGGTTCTCTTATTCAACAAAATGTGACACACACACGCAAAATTTTCCACACTTGTTACCATTTATACTGCCTATAGAAATACATATGTAACTACCTAAACTATTTAGTGCTTCTAATGACTAGATAGACAATTAAGAATGTTACTTGCAATTAGTTTGATTCCTATTCTTAAAGTAAAACGATTTAAATTTATATTACCTAATAAAAAAGACAAGTTTCTGTAAATGCTTTACTTAAGATTACGTGTTGGTTATGGTTATGGATCTCTCAGCATTTAGGCTACAATAGGCTCATTATGCATCTTCTCTATGCCGAGTGGTCCTCTAGGCTGTCAACCAACCTACAGGACACTTGTAGAGAGAGTGTTCCACTGTTGCGTCTTCAACTTGGCAGACCCTGTGTGACAGGTTTTTCGGCTTGTCCCATCCTGTAGAATTTCAACAGCCATCCGAAAGTCCCTTCTGGACAGTCTCAAGTATCTCAATGCTATATGCTTGTTCGGAGATGTGACTTTAGCGGTAAAGCAGGAGTTAATTAAGTCGCCGGACTGTTGACTATAACGTTAAAAATATCAAGAGGCTGGCACATTATTAAATAGAAAACGAACAGGATCACGGAAAGTGACAACACCAGCGGAAGATTGTCGAATAATTATAACGAGTAAACGGAATAGAAAAAAACTGCACCTGAAATAACGGCTGAAATAAGTATTGAGCATGAAAGATGAGTCAGTTTAACCACCGTGAAAAGGAGGCTAAGAGAGGGTGATTTATTTGACCGAATAGCGTTGCGTAAACCACTCTTACGCAAGCAAAATAACATAAAGCGGCTGCAATGGGCTAGAAAGCATCAACATTAGACAGTTGATGAGTGGAAAAATGTTTTCTGACCTATGAGTCCAAATTTGAACTCTTCAATTCCAAAAGAAGAACTTTCGTTCGAAGGTCGAAAAGAGAACGAATAGCAGAATCATGTGTAGTACCTACAGTCAAGCATGGGACAGATCGGTAACGGTTCGGGGTTGTTTTGGCGCCGCATCCGTAGGAGGCTAAAATAGATGGAATTTGGAGAAAAAAGCGCTACCGGGAAATTTTGGAAATAAATACCATCTGGAATGAGTATAATCGGTGACTAGTTTATATTTCAACATGATAATAATTCGAAACACACCTCTCGTGAATATTTAGAATCGGTGGAACGCGAAAGCAATCGGAAAATAATGAAATGGCCTCCTCAAAGCTCAGATGCTAACCCCACAGAGCGTTTGTGGAAGAAACTCGATAGGCAGGTGAAAATAAATCTTCTAACTTCCAAGGAATCGTTGTGAAAACAACTAAAAGAAGTCTGTCTTAAAATAAAACCCGCTACTCTGACGAAATTGATAGAGGAAATGCCACAAGTGTGTGCCGCAATTATTAATAGTCGAGGTGGACATTTCCACGAAACGAAGATTTTTTTTTTTTTGTCAAATAAATTTTATAATTGAATAAAGACTATCAATTTCTTTGTTTTAAGAGTATTTTATTAAATGCAAAACTACATTTTCTTTTTCAGTTAGCACTTGCGTTATTATTTATGCATATTTCTTTGGGCCGTTAGTATGGCCGGTAGTGTAAGTTGTAAGTATAATCAACATATTTTCCGGATTTCTAAGCTAGGTATATTTGAAAATGGGGAAATGAGATTACGAATTGAGGTGAACATTATTTCAGCTGTGTATGATTGTGTATTTTTAATCATCGTTGAGATCTTGAATAGAAGTTTCATGTATTGTATTATTGATATCTAACACCATGTGGTATTAAATTTTTTACGGACTTAACTTTTCATGGATATTCATAATCCATACGATTTGTAAGTGAATAATTATAATAATTTATAGGTAATATTAGCATATTACCTATAAATTAGTACCTTAATACGTATCTACTGTCGCTGTTTATAGTAAGATGCAATCAATTTTAGTATGATATTTCTGATACTGCGTTTCAATATACTAGATTGAGGGTCGGTCCTGTAGTCGCACCTATACAGGCCTTGTAAAGCAAATGCGTACAGCAAAAAATAGTGAGTCATCCGTTCCCTCTGAGCGATTGGAGGTCAGAAGTCAATCGCGGCGTCCCGCCCTTTCCTGCGCGTGCGTAAGTATGTATGCTCTCACTTCTTCGGCGTAACGCCCACACTTTTTACTGTATGCATTAGCTTTACAAGACCTGTATATATAATCAGTAATAAAAAAAGGTAATACGGTAATACGTAAAAACACAAACGTCATCTATAAATAACTAAGAATTAACAGCCAAACAGCGGTGACATAATACATATTTCAGCATAACGAAGGAATATCCCTTCTCCTACTCATCCGATCGAGATAGGTGCCACCATAGGACCGACTCTCAATCTGTGTATGCATAAACAAGATTTTTTACGTAAATAATTAAATCTTTTAATCCTATTAAAATATGCGGTTACAAGGGTTACATTTCGATTCTGTAATTCATATTTTCTGTTAGTTATTTACCTTTTCGGTAGATGTCTTTTTAGTTTTGATGTTAAAGGTACAGTTTTAGGTTGTGTAGTTTAGCCGTTGGTTCATAGGTGGTGCCACGTAATTTGGCTTTAAATATTTTGGTTTTAAGAATTGTTGGGAATTTATTATTTTTATCTTTTGAATGGCTAACTTTTATTTGGTTTCTCTTTACATTTTTATTTGAGGATAATTCTATCATTAGTTGCCATTGAATGGGTTATTTTGTATAATTATTTCCCTTTACCCCCACTCTTACTTCGGTTTCGTTTTTTTTCTTTGTATGCAAATTTTCAGAATATATGAAGGCACTTTAATGTGCTTTAATGTCAACTTTAACATTTCAGATAAAGCAAGTAATTTCAACAATACTATTTGATTTCTTTTAGCAACCAACAACTCGCATGTTTTCGGCATTAATTGAAGCAGGCACACTCAAACCAATTAAATTATTTTTAAAAAATACTAAGGTATATGATCTCAAGAATAGTTTCCTGTTCGGACGGATACCAATTTTAATCATATAATTATGTAAATTACCCCATAATACCTATTCAAGGGTGGTTGTGTTTGCGCACGTAAATATAGTTTTAATCCGTGTGCCTGGAATTTTTTTTGTTTCTAAGATCTTGGAATTTCCCAATGGTGACATATAATCAAATTTGTCGCATACTTTGGGCTAAATTATGTAATTTTTAATCGACCTGATAAATTTATAATTGTACACGATATTGGTTATAATTACAGGTGTGTATGGAGTATTGTGTATGTACTTTGATTGATAGTATACAACAGTAATTTTTAGCTTTCTCTTTCTAAATCGATAAACTTCCGTGAGCCATTGTTTTTATCTTAACGAAACATATGCACACTTTTTATTCGTATGTCTATAAAGTTGTCCTTTAAACGTCGTATGTATATATTGTCTTTGAATATTGAAGGTCATTATTTATGTGCATAAACATAGTTTAACCTTCGATAGAATTTGTATTTATCTTAGATTTTTCTTTTTTCTAAAGGTGTATATCGTTATTGGCTACGAAAAAATTATCTAATGGATTTTCTCATTGGTTTAAATTTAATTTTGTTATATACAGGTTATTTTGTTATACACAAAGATATAGTGATTTTACCGCTGCATTTCAGCGCTAATTCCGCCATAATATTTTGTTAAATTGTGAACTACACCAATTTAGTAAAATTGGCAATAATGTTGCTATAATTAATAAGTATATATGTTGTAGCATGTACTAACTTGCGGAGTTGTCACATATTTAATTAGAAATTTTCTTACTATCTGCTATGATTCTAGCTGTGATGACTAAAGCTGGCCACGAGCGGTACCGCGCAGTAGCGTAGAGTTGACTAGGCCTCGCGTTCCACTAGAGTTATTCTGCTAATAGAGATGTTTGCTGTCGCAAATAATTTCGCTCATCTTTTAAACTAAAATTAAATAACACGTGCTCAAACACTTACCATTTTAAGAGTCCTCCGTGAAATCACAAAGTGAATAATGTCTGTTAAATATCTGCAACATTAGATATGTTTCAACTGTTGTTTCGGCAAAACTAGTACGGCATGAGGAAAAAATACGTTTATATGCAGAGAACGAACGTTCTACATCGTGACGTAATATTTGCGTAAGTAAAATAATCTTTCAAATAACTTAACGATTCTGTTGACGCACCTTCACAAATGTGTCTTAATGTGCCAAAATCAGAATTTTTCTCAAAAACACTTTCAAATTTTTCTAGAACAGAAACATTTTTTGCGTCTTCAATCGCGCATAGCTGTGCGTGAACATGTTGCACTATTTGTAGAGATTCTTTTAACGGCACCGCAGGATTTTGTAATTTTTCTATTGCATCTGCTAGCCCGAAGTAATTGTCGTGAATGATTTTTAAATCCATTTTAACCTGACTATCTTGAAATTTTGACTGGCTTTTCTGGATAGCGGCAGCTTCCTTTGTATCGAATTGTAAAACCACGTTCTTAATATTGTCAAAATACTTATGTTCCCCAACGGTGATTTGACAAATACTGCTTTGGTGTGCGCTATTAAAGCGTCTACCTCAGTATAACATTTTCTGATACTATCCGCCACAAGATTGAGAGCATGAATTTTACACGTAATGTGTAACAAATTAGCAGAATGCTTTTTAAGAGACCGGCCTACAGAAAGCATGTTTGCAGCACCATCACTCACTAACATCAAGAGTTGGTTTGTTGAAAGTTCAAACTTGTCCAATGTATTTAACACTAACTTTGAAATTACTTCGGCAGTACACTGCTGTGTTCGTTTGGAGACTAATAGAATTGAAGGTGCCGATTGATGAGGTTCCAATTTGCGTGCCATTACATTAAGAACAGAATGTTTCTTCCGATCTGTTGTTTCGTCGACACATAATCACAATTTTTGATCTTTCAACTCCGATTTTATTTTTTGTTCAATATGTTCGCGCGCAGATGGCACAGTTCTTCGTAACGATGTTCGACTTGGTAATTTGCACTCCGAATAGTTATTCCAAAAGCAGATAAATGGTTCCTTGTCTAGTAAATTAAACGGTATATTACATGCGATAAACGTAACGCATACATTAAATATAAATTTTTCATTGTCTCGTGAGCAATTTCTTTTTGAGACATGCTTTTCACTATTTACGTGTCGTAGACAATGTTGTCTGGACCAACACATTAACGGGATTTTACAGATTACACATTTAATTTTAGCACCTTCATGTATTAAGTCTGGAATTTCTGCAATAAATTTTCGAAGTTTGTCCGACCGCGGTCGTTTTGCTGACGAAATCATAATTTTTCTACGACAGATAAACAATTGCGCAAATGGCCGGCAGTGAAAATGTCCGTACTGCTCCGCAGACGAAGTAATACTACCGTTCCTCTCGGTCCGAACTGATTCTACGCCGATGCGCGGTACCGTGCAGGTAGTGTGACGATGTGTTGGTCCAGACAACATTGTCTACGACACGTAAATAGTGAAAAGCGTGTCTCAAAAAGAAATTGCGCACAAGACAATGAAAAATGTATATTTAATTTATGCGTTACGTTTATCGCATGTAATATACCGTTTGATTTACTAGACAAGGAACCATTTATCTGCTTTTGGAATAACTATTCGGAATGCAAATTACCAAGTCGAACATCGTTACGAGGAATTGTGCCATCTGCGCGCGAACATATTAAATAAAAAATAAAATAGGAGCTGAAAGATCAAAAATTGTGGTTATGTGTCGACGAAACAACAGATCGGAAGAAACATTCTGTTCTTAATGTAATGGCACGCAAATTGGAACCTCATCAATCGGCACCTTCAATTCTATTAGTCTCCAAACGAATACAACAGTGTACTGCCGAAGTAATTTCAAAGTTAGTGTTAAATACATTGGACAAGTTTGAACTTTCAACAAACCAACTCTTGATGTTAGTGAGTGATGGTGCTGCAAACATGCTTTCTGTAGGCCGGTCTCTTAAAAAGCATTCTGCTAATTTGTTACACATTACGTGTAAAATTCATGCTCTCAATCTTGTGGAGGATAGTATCAGAAAATGTTATACTGAGGTAGACGCTTTAATAGCGCATACCAAAGCAGTATTTGTCAAATCACCGAAACGTATTCGCGAATTTCACAGACTGTGCCCCCGTATACCAGAGCCACCAGAACCTATTCTAACTCGTTGGGGAACATGGTTACTGGCCGCGTTTTATTATCATAAATATTTTGACAATATTAAGAACGTGGTTTTACAATTCGATACAAAGGAAGCTGCCGCTATCCAGAAAAGCCAGTCCAAATTTCAAGATAGTCAGGTTAAAATGGATTTAAAAATCATTCACGACAATTACTTCGGGCTAGCAGATGCAATAGAAAAATTACAAAATTACAAAATTACAAAAAGTAGTGCAACATGTTCACGCACAGCTATGCGCGATTGAAGACGCAAAAAATGTTTCTGTTCTAGAAAAATTTGAAAGTGTTTTTGAGAAAAATTCGGATTTTGGCACATTAAGACACATTTGTGAAGGTGCGTCAACAAAATCGTTAAGTTATTTGAAAGATTATTTTACTTACGCAAATATTACGTCACTAGATGTAGAACGTTCGTTCTCTGCATATAAACGCATTTTTTCCTCATGCCATACTAGTTTTGCCGAAACAACAGTTGAAACATATCTAATGTTGCAGATATTTAACAGACATTATTCACTTTGTGATTTCACGGAGGACTCTTAAAATGGTAAGTGTTTGAGCACGTGATATTTAATTTTAATTTAAAAGATGAGCGAAATTATTTGCGGCAGCAAACATCTCTATTAGCAGAATAACTCTAGTGCAGTGATTCCCAAAGTGGTCCAGGTGGACCCCCAGGGGTCCCCGGGAGACTCGACGGGGGTCTACATTGGCGTGAAAAAAAAATGGGGTTTTACAAGTTGTAAGTGAGGGTCCACAAAAATTTATCTGGTTTCGATAGTAAAGAACAAAAATGTTGGCTTAGCTTTACCTATCAATGTAGGCAGATAATACACTACTCAAAAAAAAAGGGAGCAAAAAAAAATTCAAAATTTATCGGTAATTTTTGACAGGCTGTATTTCGGTGAAAAATGGTCGTATTATTATTACTTTAAAAAAGCGTTTTGAAGCTTTAAGATTCTAATTTTCAGATTTTTTGGCTAAAAAATTTTAGGAACTACGGTTCTCATGCAATACTAACTGATAGCGCGAAAAAATAATTTTGCAATTTTGTTTTTTTTTTGTCCACGGGCTTGAAAAAATTATTTTCAGTTAGGCCGGCATATGGATCAGATAGCCTGTTTATTTAGCTTTAAGTTCCTTTTTTTAATACCTCCCTTAATTTTTTTGAGTAGTGTATTTTCAGGGCAGCGACTATTACTTGTAAAAGCTTGCATATTCGATATTCAGTACAACGCGTGTCGAGACTTGCAAAGCGCTTGTTCAGGCGTGCAACGAGACGAAATGCGACTTCTGCTGTGCTTGCAATCTTGCATGAACTTGTTTGATTCTTCACCAATATAAATACGAATGCCAAGGACAAACGTTACTCATTTATTTCCGGAATTTTGAAAAGAAAAGTGTGAGTGAATCGATGTCAGTGTTTGCCAGTGCCAGAAAAAGTAAGTACCTGCCTATTTGTTATACATACTTTTATTTTATATTGTAATAATATTATATTTGTTATGTTTGCGTGTAGTAGGTACGTAATAAAAATTAAATACTGAACAGGGCCATTACTCGATACTTCTATAAAAGAACAGAAAGCCGAGAAAGATTGAACCTTTAGTACTTTTTATTATAAAATTATTTATTTACCCGACTGTGGCGATTCACTAAAGGCGAGATATATGATTGACCTGCATGTTTGTACATATTTCAGTGCCCTCGTAGTTGCTAATGCTAGATGACTAAAAATATTTTCATAAATTGTACGTGTCTTTATGTACCACTCGTAACGTACATCAAAGTAATAAACAAATCATTAAAATCGCGAAGTTTTGATAAATATAGAATAAAAATATTCTTTAACTTTAAAAGTATTTCTTTCGAATTTACAGAAATGAATCAAAATATAATTAATCAAAAAATGTTTTAATTACATTACAATAAGTTCAGCCGTTTTGTGAAAACCTCTATATGGGTCTTAGCGGTTTATTGCTTTTAATAATTAAAATCAGTTTTGCCGCCGGCATTTTGTTTTTTTCATTGCAATAATTAATTAATCCTATTCTATTCTGTTAAAATAGCCATATCCTGTTAAAATCGCCTTATGATTACTAAAACAAACATTTTTTTCTTTACAGTTTACTTACAAGTAGGTAACAGTTACGAAACATGGCTGAATCTAAGAAGAAATGTCGACAGTACAGTGTTGATTATTTGAAATTTTGTTTTCTTCCATCAAAGGCAGACAAACGATTGCCCATATGCCTTTTATGCAACAAAGTTTTGAGCAATGACTCTATGAAACCATCGAAGCTCGAAGATCATCTAAGAAGGTGTCATGCTGATAAAATAGGCAAAGATTTAAAATATTTTCAAACATTGAAGGAAAAATATGAAAAGAGACCCACTGTGCACAGTATGTTCGCTTCAACGTCACAAAGTAACGATGATGGCTTGCGGGCATCTTACAATATCTCATTGCTTATAGCGAAATCTGGAAAACCGCACACCATCGGAGAACAGTTAATTTTACCCGCTGTTGAAGAGGTTTTAAAAACTGTTCTGCACAAACCTCCATTTGACGTTTTCAAAACAATTCCTTTGAGTAACAACACTGTACAAAGACGTATTGATGATATGAGCTCTGATATTGAAAGCTTCTTGTGTAATTATCTGCAAACAACTCATTTTTCTATTCAACTGGACGAGTCAACTTTACCTAGTAATGAAGCATTATTATTGGCATATGTTCGATTTGTTATGGACGAAGAAATCCATGAAGAGCTGCTATTCGCGAAACCTTTGGAGACGGACACTAAAGGCGAATCAATATTTAATGTCCTGAGTGATTTTTTTAAGGAAAAATCGATTCCATTTACAAACATTATTTCGGTGGCAGCAGATGGAGCTCCTGCCATATTCGGGCGATATCGTGGGTTTATAAGCCATCTTAAAAGAATTATACCAGGAGTAACTGCAATTCACTGTGTCATCCACCGACAACACCTGGTAGCGAAAAATTTGAGTGATAGATTGCACCAATCGCTTCAATTTGTGATTAAAGCAGTTAACAAAATAAGAAGCAAGGTGTTAAATACCCGTTTATTTGCACAATTGTGCGACGAGAATGATGAAGACTTCCAAGGATTGCTCTTACACACTGAAGTACGCTGGTTGTCGAAAGGTGCATGTTTAACAAGATTTTACTCACTTTTTGAATCAGTTTTAGAGTTTCTGGAAGTAAAGATCCAGATTTAAAGGAAAACCTGATCAAATTGAAAGCAGACATCGCATATTTGACAGATTTGTTAAAAAGATTTAATGAGATTGCATCAAGTACATCCCTCCCATTAAATTTTTTTTTTTTAATTGTAGATTTGCATTGTTGAAGTTACGTTACGTTATTCATGTTTAATTTTAATTCTATTAAGTCTGTAATCATATTATTTTAATAAATAGAACACAAGAAAATATACTATTTTTTTTTTTATTTTTACCACTCCGAATTTAGGGTTGGAACTCAGCCGCGACGCAAATTTCCATCATTAGATCTAATTTTCACATTTTTTGACGAGTTTTGGGAATATGGTAGAAATGTAGCAGCAGGGGGTCTACCGAAACCAGTAAAATTTTGAAAGTGGTCTACGAGAAAAAAAAAGTTTGGGAACCTCTGCTCTAGTGGAACGCGAGGCCTGGTCGACTCTACGCTACTGCGCGGTACCGCTCGTGGCCAGCTTTAATAATAAGTGTAAGAATAGTGAACTTTTAAGTGATTTTGAAAAACAGTTTCTACATGCAAATATAACTTCCTTAGATGTAGAGAGATCATTTTCTATGTATAAGAATATTTTTTCTTGTCGACGCACAAGGTTTAAAGAAGTAACTGTGGAAACATATGCAATGATGCAAGTTTACAGTAGTTCACATCCTGATGCCTCTAATTTGTTGAATAATTAGCAAGTAAGTTTATTTATGAATTTTTCGTATTCTTATATTAACCCGTAATACCGACGCCTATGCAAGTCCCCAAGTTTTGGTTACTCTATTTATAAGCGTCGGTCCCATACATATAACTAGTCTGGGCAAACAGCGATAACAGTCAGTGTAGTAGATATGTGGTGCGGAGTCGGCGATTATTTATTTCACGCGTTCACAGCGTCAGTACTAAATCCATGCTGTATGCGAGTAGTTCTGTGTATATGTAGGCTGTCGTAACTTATTTTGTAATTGTACGTTTATGTTTGCTTTAAAAATGTCGCAGTTAAGTACGTTGCGGAAACTACCAATGGCAGACACAGTTAAAAACTTTATAGTGGACATGCCGGACTTAATTTTTGATGGCGCTAAAATTCAATGTCTACTTTGTAAAATCCCTTTAATGTGTTTGTCCAGAAGCCATTGTCAACGTCACATCGAAAACAAACAGCATTCTTCTGCAAAAAGTTGCATACAAGACCAAAAAAAATTTACATTTGATTTATGTGTTACTCTTATTTTATGTAATCTATCGTTTCGTTTACTAGACAAAGAAGCATTTGTCTCCTTCTGGAATAAAGATGTTGACTGTACATTACCTAGTCGGACATCGATACGAAATGTAGTGCCATTTGCTCGTGAATATATAGAAAAAAGAATGAAAACGGAATTGAAAGATAAAAAACTGTGGTTGTGTGTGGATGAAACACCAGATCGTCAAAAACATTCTGTGGTTAATGTAATGGTACGTACAGTGGAACCACATCGACCGTCATCCTCCTTCTTACTTGCTTACAAAAGGGTTATAAATTGTACTGTCGATGAGATTTTAAAGGTGGTGTTGAACTCATTGAACAAATTTGAAGTTTCAACTAAGCAACTTTTAATGTTTTAATGGAGATGGTGCCGCAAATATGCGTTCTTTGGGTCGACCTCCTAAAGAACATAGTGGTAACTTCCTACATGTAAGGCGTAAAATCCATACTCTAAATCTTGCGGCACAAACGATTCCTACATGTTTTCCACTAGTAAACGCATTGATTGCTAGTACAAAGGTAGTGTTTCTAAGGTCCCCGAAACGTACTCGACTATTTCACAAACTGTGTCCTGATTTACCTGAACCACCACAACCGATTGTTATACGTTAGGCAACATGGTTGGAGGCTGCGTTTTACTACAACAAATATTTTGATCAAGTAAAGAAGGTAGTTTTAAAATCCAATCCGACAGAAGCCGCTGCAATCAAGAAAAGCCAGGAAATATTTCAAGATAGTCAGGTTAAAAGAGATTTACGAACTATTCACAATTACTTTGGACTAGCGGAGGGAATAGAAAAATTACAAAATGTTTCGATGTCGCTAGTGGATTCTGTTCAAATTGTGAATGATGTTCACGCACAGTTATGCGCTGTAGAAGGCGAAACAAATTGGTGTGTAATACGAAAATTTGAAAGTGTTTTAGAGAAAGACCCCGATTTTCTTATATTAGGACAAATTTGTGAAGGTGCGTGTGAAGATGCATTAAGTTGTTTCAAAGATTATTTTAAATATGCAAATATAACATCGCTAGATGTCGAACGGTCGTTTTCGGCATTAAAAAAACATTTATTCCGCACGTCGTACTCACTTGACTGAAACAGCTGTGGAAACATATCTAATGATTCAAATATTTAACAGATGTTATCCAGTTTGTGATTTCACGGAAGACTTTTAAAATGGTAAGTGTTTCACCACATTCTATAATTTATTTCTTACCTTCTATTTTATGTGTAAACTTTTATGCGCTTGCCACGCCTTTGGCTGTTACTGCATATTTGCCCAGGTTACATATAACTAGAGTTGGCGCCAACGGGCAGCGGCGTTGTTTCGATTAGGCCTCGGGTTTCACTAGAGCTTGTTACACATTACGTGTAAAATTCATGCTCTCAATCTTGTGGCAGATGGTATCAGAAAATGTTATCCTGAGGTAGACGCTTTAATAGCGCATACAAAACCAGTGTTTATCGAATCCCCGAAACGTATTCGCAAGTTTCACAGACTGTGCCCCCGTATACCTGAGCCACCAGAACCTATTCTTACACGTTGGAGAACTTGGTTAAATGCTGCGTTTTATTATAATAAATATTATGAGAATATTAAGAACGTGGTTTTACAATTCTAAAGGAAGCTATCAAGAAATGCCAGTCGAAATTTCAAGATAGTCGGGGTAAAACGGATTTAAAAATTATACACAACAATTACTTCGAACTAGCGGAGGCAATAGAAAAGTTACAAGATCCTTCGGTATCGTTAGTGGAATCTGTGCAAATAGTGCAACATGTTCATGCACAGCTATGCGCGAGAGAAGACGTAAAAAATGTTTTTGTTCTAGAAAAATATGAAAGTGTTTTAGATAAAGATTCTGATTTTGGCACATTAAGACACATTTGTGAAGGTGCGTCAACAGAACCGTTAAGTTGTTTCAAAGAATATTTTAATTATGCAAATATAACGTCACTAGATGTAGAACGTTCGTTCTCTGCATATAAACACATTTTCTCCTCGCGCCGCACTCGATCTGTCCAAACAACTGTTGAAACGTATCTAATGTTGCAGATATTTAACATACATTATTCACTTTGCGATTTCGCGGAGGATTCTTAAAATGGTAAGTGTTTGAGCACGCATTATTTTATTTTTATTTAACAACTACGCGAAAGTATTTACGACAGCAAACATCTACACACAATAGCTCTAGTGGAACCCGAGGCCTAATCGAAACAACGCCGCTGCCCGTTGGCGCGTGTGGCCAACTCTACCTATAACATATAGGTCATATAACGGATAATGTCGTCTATCTGTGAGCACGCCCTCCTTACTCTTCAGTTTCCCCACGCATATGCCACATGCTAGTCAGTCGCCTACCGGATGTCCTTGAGTTATGATTAGAGTAACCAAAACTTGCGGACTCACATAGGCGTCGGTATTACGGGTTAATATAAGAATACGAAAAATTCATAAATAAACTTACTTGCTAATTATTCAACAAATTAGTGGCATCAGGATGTGAACTACTGTAAACTTGCATCATTGCATATGTTTCCACAGTTACTTCTTTAAACCTTGTGCGTCGACAAAAAAAAATATTCTTATACATAGAAAACGATCTCTCCACATCTAAGGAAGTTACATTTGCATGTAGAAACTGTTTTTCAAAATCACTTAAAAGTTCACTATTCTTACACTTATTATAAGCGGCCTCTAAAGTATTAAAATCGGGATTTTTCCTTAAAACATCTGCCAACTTTTGACTAGCGCATAATCCTGGCGTATCATTTAATGTGTGTAATTTATTTTTTACACTCTCCACTATGTCTAATGATTCCTGCAATGACAATTCAGTACATTGTAGTTTTCTGATGGCATCTAGTAATACTGTATAATTGGTACATATTGTTGTTAAATCTCCTAAAAGTTGAGGAATTTGAAATTCTCTTTGACTTTCTCTAATTGCTTTGGATTCATTCCGATTAAATCGGATTATAACTGATTGAATTTGTTGAAAATGGATCAAATAGTAAGAAGCTGCTGTTAGCCAAGTACCCATCGCGTTAAAATTGATTCAGGAGGTTCTGGAATACCTGGACAAAATTTACGAAATTCTTTTAAACGTTTAGGAGATTTACGAAACACTGCTTTAGTACTTCCAATCATCCGATCAACGTTTCCGTAATGTTGTCGATCAACTTCACCAAGTAAATGCAAAGCATGTAGCACGCAGGTTATATGTATTAAGTTAGGAAATATATGTTTTAAGGATCGCCCAACACTTAACATCGTTGTTGCACTATCTGTCACAATCATCACAACTTGATCTTGGGCAATTTTAAATTTTTTCAAAGCGTTCATTATCACTTTTTGAATATTTTCCGCGGTACATTGTTGAACACGTTTGCAAGCTAACAAATATCGAGATGCTGTTTTCTTGCTAGATAAAACGCGAGCTATTACATTCACAATACTGTTTTTCTTTATATCGGTCGTCTCATCCACGGTAATCCATATTTTTTTGGAAGACAAATCACGTTTACACACATTTTCTAGCATCTCTTTCATTCGCGGCAAATAATTCTGTAATTGTGTTTGTGAGGGTAATGGGTACTTTGGAACGTATCGTCGCCAAAACATTTTAAAAGCTGCTTTTCTCACCAACGACAACGGAAGATTACAAGAGGTAAACAAAATTAATAAATGTATGAGGAATAGTGTATAAGGTATTTTAGTTCTTGCATTTCTCATATGCTTAATACCATTGGCATGCCTCTGGCAATCAGTTCTGTCCAATGCAGCCAAACGAACATTGCATATTAAGCAAAAAACTGCACTACCGTCATATTTTAAATGGGGAAAAAGTGACACATACTTATGTACATTAGTAGCAAATCTATTACGAGGCATTGTTTTCTTAGGTATGTAAATATTAGTTCTATATGAAACGATACACTAATTATGTACTTGGTATAATACTACAACACACAAAAAACACCAGCTATATTTTCAAAAGCGACACGTAAGTACATAACCTTGACCGTTCGACTAATCTCTGCAACAGCTCAACCGGTACTAAAACGAAATCTCTCTCAGCGCGGTTTAACATGATTTATATTTAAGGTCGACACTACATGCCTGTTTCTCTACCGGTTTAGTTTATTTATGAATTTTTCGTATTCTTATATTAACCCGTAATACCGACGCCTATGCGAGTCCGCAAGTTTAGGTTACTCTAGTTATGATCTCGACTTCACTGCTGATTGAAGGAAATACGTAATACATCTTATTTGATTTTTATGGTATTGCAGAAATTTAATCATTGATTACTTCCAAATAAATACTTTATTGTAATATGGCCGTATATGAAGCAAAGAAATCGTTTTCAGTTTAAAAAAGATAAATTCCAAAAATAAATAGCACCTCTCATTATAAAATAACTAGATTACATTTTTTCGTTTCCAAATATTCAATATATTAAATGTTCAGATAATAGAAAGTGCTTAATAAAAATAAATTTTCAAGTGTAAATTGAATTCCAAAACAAAAACATGTTTTTCAAATCTAATTAATGGAACTTTATATTCAAATGAGTTGTATTTGTATGTGTACAAATTGAATTGAACTTATTACGATAGATATTCAAATAAGCATTTGCTGTATCTACTGCTAGTAACGTAGTACCATTTAACGACTTCCTGGAAAGAACATGATTTAAAAAAACTATTCCACGGTGTAACTACGAGATACAAACAAAGCAAATAAAAAATAACAAAGGAGCAAAAGATCGAGAAAAGCAACGATAATCAATTAAAGAAATAAACTATGGGCATCGCATGACCTAGAGTCTACTGCGATCATCTCGTGACAGCGCCAGCGGTTAGATTATTATTATTATTATTGATACTGATTCATTCCCGTCGCGTAACTCCCCGCTCTTATATTTTTATAGGGAGCAAATTTTACAACAGGGCCCATGTATTTACAGAACTTCCTAGCACGGTATGTTTGAGACAATCAAATTAAATCAATAAATTTCTTTGAAACATGATATTTGTTTCTCCATTACTACTATAATTTGGTTAACTCAACTAAATGGGTCTTTCAGTCTACTTATTATTGCTATAGCATGAAATTATTATAATGTTAAATAGTGCTTACTGTATGAATTAGCAAATTCTAGTCTAATGATATTCGCAATTTTGCTTAATGGAATTACAAATTATAGTTTGAATTTTCTTTTAAGACTTGTCTACTAAAATTGAGTAATCGTAGTCATTGTAGAAGATATAAGAATGCACTTATGCATATGCATGGCTCTGTAGAAAAGAATGACAAATACACCCAAATGAAAATTAAATATGTCGTTCTGGAATGCAATGCGAACTGACAAATGTAAATTATACGGCTATGCATATGAGAGCAAGTACAATCTGGTCTTGCCGGTTGTAATGTAATACTGTTATTTGTGTTATAGGTGATGTAAGATACGGAAACTTTATATGTAACGCAATGTATTCCTAAGTATGTATGTGTGTAACATGTAGTGCATTTTACGATATACAATTTTATAGCCGTGAAACCCTGAAATAATATAATGAAAAAAGTGTATATTAATTGTTTCATGTAATTTGGATAGTTTTATGTTTTAAAAGTTAAATGTTTTGGTATAATAATTCCTTTTTTGGACGCTAAGTACTTAAACCTCTTAGAAATAAGCAGATTTCCTGTGAATGGAATTGACAAACAATTTATGAAATTGCATTTATACTAAATATGTGGCAGTAAATTGCAATCGCCCGATTAAATTTACATATCTACATTTTGGGCAGTTTGTAAATTATAGGAATAATTCACAGGAAAAAAAAAACTTGCAGTCAACCAACTACAAACATATTAGTAGTGGATAAAAACATTTTACTTTATTATTTATTTAATTTTTTAGGTCATAAACAATATTTTAAATCTTGATTTAGCTGGATTTTTTTCAGATGTCCAAGTTGGATGATTTGTAAAAAAATTTATAATAATAATAATAATAATAATAATAATAATAATAATAATAATAATAATAACAATAATAATAATGATAACAAACCTTTATTTCATAGTATATAAAAAGTATGAAACATGTCAACAGAAGCAATGGGTACTAGCTAAGTACAAATAGAAAAAGAAAACAAAAGAAAATACTATGCTTGACAAATTACTAACCAATTATGGAATTCATAAAAAGAACTCATTTGGATGATACAAACATTCTTGAATCAGAAGTTCTTTAAGATTTTTTTTTAATCTTTAAGTGTATATGTCTTAAATTCATACGGCAGTTTATTATAAATTTTTAAAACTTGCGTCACTACACCTTTATGTATGCGCGCATATGTTGTTTGCGGCATTCGAAGAGTTGCTTTTTGGCATTCCCGAGTGTTCTAGATATGGTTAGTTTCGTATTCGGCAAGGATTTCATTGTAATGTTTTTTCGCGAAACACGCACATTCATAAATATACAATGCAGGCAAGGTAAGTATACGGTTCCCTCTAAATGCACTCCTACATGATTTCCTTTTTTTGTAGATTGAAGATGCTTCTTAGACACGACTTCTGGAGGATGAAGACCCTGTCAGCATCCACGGAATTTCCCCAGAAGATGATGCCATATGATAGCCGGGACCCTACATATGCGTGATAAGCTGACAACGCTGCTTCAACGTGAACTTCGGATGATATCGTTCGCAGTGCTTATGTCATTCCGGATAATTTCTTGGTAAGTATATGCACTTGGTGTTTCCAAGATAGTGCGGTGTCAAGTATCAAAGCCAAAAACTTTGCATTATTTACTGATGTTATTTGCTGATTTTCAAAGCTTATTGATATGTTATCATTCTTCTTTAAGGAGAATTTTACTACATTTGTTTTGTTTACATTAAGCCTTAAGTTATTTCGGCTAAACCAGTTATTTGTTTTACCGAGAGCATCAACAATTTCTTTTTCCAATGTATCATTGTCTTTTTCTTTTATAACGATTGACGTGTCATCTGCATACATGGTGAGGTAATGTTGCGTTACTTCTGGTAGGTCATTCATATATAGCATAAATAGAAATGCTCCTAATGTCGAACCTTGCAAGATGCCTTGTTGGTTTTGTAGGCATGGCGACTGATATTTCTCTCCGTTATAGTTCACTTGTACGTATTGGCTTCTATTTATTAAGTAGGATTTCTTTCAGTAGGGTGTGAACTATCCCTCTAAAACCCATTCTTTCTAGCTTTTCGAGAAAGATGTTATGATCTACGCTGTCAAATGATTTTGCTAAATCTAGGAAAACTCCGGCTACTCCTTTCTTTTCCGATACTGCTTGTGTTATTTTAGCGATTGCCATGTAAGTGGCTCTGATAGTTGAACTTCCTTGTATATAAGCATTTTGGAATGGAATTAAAAGATTACAGGATTCAGTGAACGTTATTAATCTCGACAAAATGGCTTTTTCCACTACTTTTGCTATAATAGATATTAGTGCAATGGGCCTATAATTCCCAATATCTGTTTCATCGCCACTTTTGTAGATATGTGTGTAGATGTGCGGATCTTGGTGTTATTATCTGGATCCGTTATCCGATAACTCGAATCCGGATCTGTTATCCGAAACCGCGCTTACAGATCCGTTGCCCGAAACCTGTGAGCCGGTTTCGTTATCCAAAATCTCCCATTTGGATTTTTTATCCGAAATCTCGGATTCGAATACATTATCCAATAATGCGGATCCAGTCCCGTTCTCCGATAACTTTTTCGAGCAAATAGTAAATAGCCTAAAGTTTTCTACTAAACTGTGAAAACCTGCAATAGGTCGAGTAATTATCAAACAATATAGCTGCAATAATCACTAGATTCATTCAACACCTATGTAATGCAAAGTATTATTATTAAAGACGGGTCATGCCCTTTAGTCACTGCGACCTAAATAGATCTATTGTAAAGCTGCCCTCTTATGTGTTAGAATAGTCAGAGGCTTTTAATAAATCTTAATTTAGGATCTTCTTCCTTCAATGCAGTAGGTGTGAGGAATGGCCTATTGAAGCGTTGACATCGTGAATGACTGGTGGCAACACATTTACATAGAGTGTGTTCTGTCGTCTTCAGGTCTTCTTGGCATACACGACAGATTTAATCTTCAGCTCTTCTTAGTTTATATAAGTAGTATTTTAGGATTGCATGACTTGTCAAAAATTCTGCCAGTAATCTATGGTCTTCTTTGCTAAACGATAGCACTATCTTTGCTGTCTTTGGCGAGCCTAATATGAATGCTTTCGCTTGATTTTGTCCTGGCATGTTTTGCGAGTAGGAAACCGTTAGATTATCCTCCCATTTCTTGATTACTTGTTTTAGGGGGCTTTAGGACCAATGAAAGCCATGTTCGCTACTTGTTTCATCAACTTATCTGCCTGTTCACTTCGTTGAATTCCTGGTGGTTTGGTGTGTGTAGTAACTTTGAATTGTGCGCATGGAGATTCAATATTACTCTGAGGTCACGGATTTTAAAAACTATTGCACTTTTCCCATATAATATAAATTCGATGTTTTTTTTTATTAAACACTTGACTCATGAAGATGCTCTAATTACTAGGGTTGCAATTCTCGGTAGCGCGACAGGATCGGATCTGTTGTTGTGCGCAGATATACATTGTATGTATGTATGTATGTACAATAGTATGTGGATTAACAGGAATAAAACAAACATATTTAAAGTCATCTAGATTGTAAAATAAATAAATAAGTATAATTTCCCGAGGAACTTAAGATTGGTATTTACTATTGACAACATAATAGATAATACTATAAACAGAATACATGAATAGTAAAAGCACTACTCTAGATAGTAGAAAGAATACAATTACAATACATGGTCCATTACACTTCTTCGGCTAATAGCGTGTAAATAAAATGTATGTGATAGGTAAATCTGACGTGTAATCTATTACAATTAAGTTAATAATAGGTGTATAAAAAGGAACGCACTTTATAAATTACGTTATTTACGCAGGTACGGGTGATCTAAGAAAGCATATAAGGTATTTCTTGTGTCTGGGTATCCAGTTGACCTTGAACGTGTGTATTTCGCTAGAAAATTATCTTCTGGTTTTCTTCATTGTCCCATACCAATCACTCTAGTTACGGTATGATGGA
The DNA here is from genome assembly GCA_029619315.2 of Dynastes maya. Classification (NCBI taxonomy): domain Eukaryota; kingdom Metazoa; phylum Arthropoda; class Insecta; order Coleoptera; family Scarabaeidae; genus Dynastes; species Dynastes maya. The sequence goes on from JAROYE020000001.1 coordinate 44,155,722, forward strand.
AAGTCACAGTTGAAAAAGTGCAGATTCAGCAGGTGCAATTTGTTATTTGTGTCTAGTGTTCATTCTTCATAGTGTAAGGTAGGTTAATGTTTGCGCCACTAAATAAAAATAAAGCTTCTTTTTTATCGTAAGAAATGTATAGGTAATGAGCGTAATTTACTTCAGATTTAAATAAATAATTACCTGTTCTTTCATTAAGTAATTATAGCATTATGTATTTATCAGGCTGTACACGAAAAAAATTTACGTGTTTCTATTTGCGGTTATAAAATTGTTGATGATCATTAAATTTTTATTCAATTCATTTACCTGAAAAGAAATTTCAATGCTATTTTTTATTAAATCCTTGAATATTAATAATTGTAGTTATTACACGTAGTGTATTATTTTTCATAAAGAAATAGATGGGAAAATTAAAAACTTCTAATATAACTTATGAAGCGAATTCTATTTGGATTTTCAATAAATGAATTATTGCCTAACAATAAGTCGGATCTAAAACAAAGTTCTTTTATTGTATTTCAGACTGCATTTTTTGAACCCAAAAACTTTTTAATTGTAAAGATATCATTATGTTTGGCTTATTGTTTTTAATTTGACAAAGTTTTATATTTTGTTTGAATCAACATATTTGTTTAAAACAACATGTTATCTGTTAGCCCGTATTCAAACCAAGAATTTAGTTGACAACTATAATTTGATTGAGTCAACAAAATGGTTCTTTCAGTATATTGGATATCTATAGGTTTGTGTATTGTCAAACAATGATGCCATAATATAATCGCTGATGTAACATATGCAATTGATATATTTCCATGGTTGTAGGATACAAATTGATTTTATGTGAATGGCTACATAGGAAAACAACATTGTACTATTTCCGGCAATCTTTGTTCAACTTGTTTTTAGATACAGTATTTTTATGAGCGGTAAGTCTCTACAAAATTGTACACTAAGTGAAAATGTTGATAAGATATAAATGTAAGTAAATGCGTTTTTGCATCTGCTAATATAGAATTGCAATATGAACCATTGTACTCGATAACTATACCCCCGATTTCTAAATTAATTAATGTTCTAGTACATATGTAAGTAACATATTTTTATATAATTGTCTACTATTTACTCATGCACATATTCTCTGTATGGACATGGAGTTGGTCCCCTCTTTCGCCTCACCGTAGACACTATACAAATAATTTCCACTTCATAAATATTTAGATTCCTGAAATTGTAATTCCCCACAACGCCTTAGTTGACTTTGAGCATTTTGTGCTGTGTTTTTATGTGCTGTTTGTTAGTTTCAGATTAATGGAAATATAGTTAAATGGTAAATTAGTGGGGTATTTTAACAAGTTTCTCGTAAAATGTTACAAAACATAAGTTATAAATAAAGCTCGCCACATTTTACGGAGGCAATCTACACCGTATAGATAATAGGTATATTATAAAGCAGTTTTTAATCAGCAGAATTCCTATACGTGCGATTTTATAACTTTCTGAGGCATCGTAATTACAATCAGCCAACTGGACTTTGCCTATATCTAACATACGGTTATAGATCAAATATAAACTGGTTTCAAATCAATACTACATATGCATTTATTGGCGGAACATTTTATTTTCGATTTTAATATGTTTTGTGTATATTAAATAAAAGCTGGAATAGAAACAATTTTTACCAAGAGAGCATTTCAAATAATGTTTATATATTCCTATATGTAACTGTTGAATATCCATATGGATACAAACACATGTATATTTAACGACTCGGTAGAATTCCAAGTCACAATTTGCATGTTGGGGAACAATTAACTTCGTTTCACCCTTTACGGCGAGGGCGTGATGGAACATGTTAATAATAATAATAATAATAATAGAGACTGTATGCTCAGATAACCAATAATTACAAAATGAAAGAAAAAATTAACAAAAATTATATTTTCAGGCAACCTCAAGGCGAGACTTAAAGTAGTCTGTTTAGGCTAACCTTATAAATAAAACAGAAATGCCAATATAACTTAAAAACTAAAAAAGAAAACGAAAATACATTACAGCAAATTTAAGTATGCTCTGCATAGCAATTTATATAATAAAGAAAGAATAAGAATTCGATAAAGTTAGAATTAGCACATGCCGAACTGACTATGAATTTTTTTTCGTACAAGATTTAAAGACATTAACACTTGAGACCTTTAAAGTTGTATCAATTGCATCGTAAATGTTAATTGAAAATGAATGTTTGGATAAAGACGTTCTGAAAATAGGTGGAGATATTAAGCCATAGCATCTCATAATAACACCACAGAATAATAAAACAACCAGAAGTGAACCTTTGATCTTTTTCAAACGAAATCGGCGACCTTGGCGCCATTTTGTCTGGTGCAATTTTCAAACTCTGAGGCCCGAAATGAAATTTAGCAAGTCCTGTTTCCGAAACGCCTTTCTCTGTTCAAAGCATTTCGGATAATAATACAATGAAGTTAATGTAAGAGCAAATATTTTTGAAAATAAATAATAATTCTTGGTTCACACACTCACTGGTTAAAATGTACTCAACATGTTAGATTGTTCTAATTAAAATGACTTTTATGTTACTAATTACCTTTATTTATTTCAATTTTAATTACTTATCAACCACAATGTAAGTTATTTAGGAATTTTCGGAGTAACGTATACCGTAAGAGCGAGCGTACTATGATCATCCAGCATAATCGGCATTTCTCGGAAATACGAGAGTATAGTCGTGTCTTACATGTGTACGTGAACGAATATACCATTTATAATGTGAGCAAGGTGTTTTCGGAAATGCAAGAGCGAAGTCGTGGCTTGCACATGTACGTGAACGAATACGCCGTTTATAACGTGAGCAAGGTGCACAAATGAGTTTGCGTTTACGCAATTTTGTCAAGCATATGACATTCCACAGTGACATTCACTACAGCACACGTTCAGATGCGCTGAGTTCGTGTAAAATCGGGTTACTGAAAGGGAGAGAAAAAACATGTTTTTACGTTTCGATACCAGGTACACATATACTAATAATAATAAGAGTATATTTAAGTAAATGCGTATATTACATAAAAATACAATGTTAAAAGGATAGGATTACATTAGAGCTCATATCAGCTTGAAAGAAAGCTTATTGACTTAGATATCTCTTTTAATTTGGCATATTTAAACATAACGTATTACTTGGGCGATTATATTCTTTGTTCATAATAAATTTGCACAACAAATTAGAAAGTACAGTATTTACGCCATTTATAGAACAAAGAAATCAAACGTTTTTATTGTGTAGTTTTATTTGTTTCCATGCAATTATTTTGGGTTTATTGATGTTTTTAAGTTTCTGTTAATATTTTTTAACATGTCAAATAATTTTAATCGGTAATATATAATCAGATAAAATATTCTTTTTATCTGATCACAATTTATATAATGCGTTACAGTTACCCAGTTAGAATGGGAGAACTGCAACAATGAACAAAACAGCAGTTTTAGTCACAAACGGCAGCAGAACACCGAATCGCTTACACATATGTTAAGGCTACACGACAGTATATCGGTTGCGTTCGATTTCCTTGAATGTAATACCACTGCTGTAGCACTCGCGTGTGGCAGCTTTACTAACTCACAAAAAAGAAGAAAACAATTCTAGTAGAAAACAACAAGAAAAAAAACAATTTCCTTAAAATAAAGAAAATCTGTGATAAAATAAACAAAAACAAAGAAAACACTTAAAGTCTGATAAAAAGAAAGAAGTTATTGTACAGGGTCTGGCAAAAAAAATCCCCGTATTTGAAGAAGCTGCTGTATGAGTTGTAGTGGGGGTATTGATGTGGAGGGGGTATTGTTTGAAAGTAGCGTACGTGCTATTTTCAGTTTGCGCAGTGGCTTGGCTCGGTGAGCATCGTGCGTTTGTTGTAGGGGGAATTTATTCGTAACGGTGGTTCTGTGATTACTACGCAGCGAGCGTTTCGGATTCGATTCCAACTTGGCCAACATGATCGTGTTCCTGGTAGGAAAACTATCAAAGTTTGGGTGTCAAACTTTAGAAAATCAGGTTCAGCACTGAAAAGAAAACCTACTGGCCGACTTCGGACTGCAACAACGCCGGAAAATGTGACGCGTGTGAATCGTTACTGTCACACGATAGAGACCTTCCTCCGACCTAGGTTAAACCAGTTTGTTGTAGACCATGAAGAGCAAGAAGTCTGGTTCCAGCAAGACGGAGCCACAGCTCACACGTCTCGGTGTTCTCTGGAAATTTTGAGGGAGTTGTTTCCTGGACGTCTTGTCTCTTTGCGAAGAGACATGGCCTGGCCCCCAAGGTCACCTGATTTATCACCTTGTGATTTTTTTTCTTTGGGGACACTTAAAGGCTCAAGTGTACAAACATCGTCCGACAACTCTGCAAACACTTAAGGAGGCAATCACCCAGGAAATGGCAGTCATTCCAAGAGAAATGGCATGAAGAACTGTGGACAACTTCCGGGAAAGACTTCGTCAATGTGTCAACAATGGAGGACGTTATTTATCGGATATAATTTTTAAAACCAAGTAATGTAAAATGGCATAGTATTCATTGTTCACAAATAAAAGAATTTTTCCTGTATCTTTCTTAGTTTCTTTGTAACTACCTTTTAAAATTAGGGAGTTTTTTTGTCGGACTCTGTATAAACAATTCAGCCTCGCATCAGATGTTATCAAGAGTACAGGCAAATCGCTACTGACACACTGACACAAATTGCATCCTGAGAACATGGCGCCACGGCTTGCGCATATCCTCCAAAAAGTAAGAGTTTCACTTGTAGTTTTACTATTCTGTGGTATAATATTATGCATGTCAGCTCTAAACCTAATATTCAGATACAGGTCCGGTGGTGATTTATACATCACCACATGAAAAGAAGTTAACTCTTTAAGTTCTTCTCTATTTTTTCATGTTTAACAAGTGAACATTCTCTAACTTGTGCAAATTACGGTCGTACTTCCGAATACCGAATACAAACGAAAGCACGAATTTTGTATTATTGGAATACGGTTGCATGTAACATTATCGATCGCAGCATGGTATATAGTAAAACAGTAATTAAATTGTGATAATACCAAAGCTTCATATAGCTTAATTAAACTGTGTATAAGCTTAACTAAACTATTAATGTTAAAATTTTAAGTAGCTCTGTAAGCACACTTAATATAATGAGCTATTTGACTAAGGAACCTAAAAGAATTATCCATCAACAAACTTAGATTTCTACCCGCAACTGGAGACCGTCAGACCATGAACTACATATATATTACTTACGCGAAACAGCTTCAAGCTCTTTACAAGTTTTAGGTTAACAAAATGTAAAACTTTGGAGTCAGTAGGATTAAGATGTAAATCTAATTTAGTAGAAACTTGAATTCAATTCGATATTAATATTATTCATTGCTATCCACCAGTTACTTAATTTAAATGAAAGATAAAGCTGCGCGTCATCGGCACAAATGCGATTACAACACTTCAGTTCTTTAGCAGACTGAAATGTATAGATCGAACCTTGTGCCACACCAAAACCTACTTGCAAAATAACGCTTTGTTTATGGTCAAATCACCACACCTAAAAAAATATGCATAATAGCTACGAGGGTTGCCTTTTATATTTCGGGACTGAACTATCCTGGTGCTGCCATCTACCAGCCGACGTCCCTATCGTAAAGTTCGAGTTTTTGTCGGTGTACTTTACTCAGAACGTTTTGACGTATAGGCGTCATTTGTGTTGTTTACAGTGAGTTGAAAAATTCATCTCGGTAATAAAATTGTGAACATTTCCGTACGATAATTTTTTACAACTTTCGACGTGGATTATCGCAACAACAGTGCATCAATGAACTGAATTCGACTTTTAGCGACGAAGCACCATCAAAAACCACCATATATCGGTGGTATACGGAATTCAATTATGGTCGTGGTTCGCTCAGTGACGAATTTCGTGAAGGTCGTCCTAAAGCGGTTGTTGTTCCAGAAAACATCGATGCTGTGCGTGAACTCATATTGCAGGATCGTCATGTGACTTATCGTAAAATAGAGGCATCCTTGGACATTAGTGGGACCAGCATACATTCGATATTGCATGAACATTTGGCCACCAAAAAAATTTGTTCGCGTTGGATACCACATGATTTGACACCCGAACAAAAATGGGCTCGTGTCGATTGGTCGAAAGAAATGCTCAAGAAATACTATTGCGGTGTTTCCAAACACGTCTATGACATCGTTACAGGCGACGAATCATGGATCTATGCATATGAGCCCGAAACTAAACAGCAGTCGAAAGTATGGGTCTTCAGAGACGAGACGAGCCAACAAAAGTTGTTTGTGCACGAAGTACTGCGAAACAAATGGTCGCCTGTTTTTTCGGAAAAACCGTACATGTGGCAACTGTACCGTTAGTGCAACGTCGGACGGTCAATTCTGAATGGTACACAACCATTTGTTTGCCAGAAATCTTCGGAAAAATGAGGGAAACCAACCGCCGAAGACACATCATTCTCCACTAGGACAACGCGAGTTCTCACACATCGGCTCAAACAAGAGAGTTTTTGAGGACTGAAAATGTCGAATTGATGAGTCATCCGCCGTACAGCCCTGATTTGGCACCCAATGACTTCTTCTTATTTCCGCACATCAAAAATAAATTAAGAGGTCAACATTTTTCAACGCCTGAAGAAACGGTTGATGCGTTTAAAATGCATGTTTTGGAGGCACCTCCGTCGGAGTGGCAAAAGTGCTTCGAAAATTGATTCAAGCGCATGCAAAAGTGTATAGATCTTGATGGAGACTATTTTGAAAAACAATAAAGCCATTTGCGATGATTAATTTCTTTTCTTGTTTTCTATTCCCGAAATATAAAAGGCAACCCTCGTACATGTATGGGGCTTTATTAGATTATTAGTGTCCCAAAATTTTGTGAGGCTTCGTTATAACTAGGGTTGTAATTTTCTAAAGTTGTAACTCTCGGTGGTGCGACAGGATCGGATCCGTTGTTGTGTGACATGGAAATTGCAATGCCAAGATGGAGTGCGAATTTTTTAACCAAACTTGGCAGGAACGTATAACTATTCAAATAATTGATTATAATGTTGTTGCGATGGATCAAGTGGTCATGGCATCTGACTTCATGCAGTCCTTTCTAACATTAATGTCAGCTGTATTTCGCTTTGATTCTATTTTCACCGTTTTCTCATATTTTTGTTTAACGTGTTTTGAGGGTTTGATCATACTTAGAGTGCAGCAACGTGGAAACCATCATGCGCTGTTATCAGTCATGAACTATGGCGGGCCAGGGAAGTAGCCGGGGCCAAAGAAGAACTAATAAGGTGCAGGACCGCTACCTTCGTCTAATGACATCTCTAGTACCAGCTCGATTGGTAGTAATGAAGGTTGTCTTGTGACCCTTCGAACCGTTTATCAGCGAATCAGGGCTTGCAATCCTAGTGAACACAGTGATGAATCTCGATTTTGTATAGGGATGCATGATGGCCCCATGAGGGTCAGACGAAGACGGTTGCGGGGGTTGCGAAATTCAATTTTCTGTTGAAAGGCGTGTGCACCGAGCCGTGGGAATTAGGTCCCAGTTGGTGTTCATCCAAGGTACCATCAACGTCCAGCGTTACGTTGATGTGGTGGTGGAACCCCATATTCTTCCATATCTTCAGTGACTCGAAGACCCCCTTTCTGATTCTATTATTTTGCGACAGTGCACATGTTAATGGCGTCGTGTCACTTGTGCTGCAAATGTTTTCGACACGTTTCAAGATGTTGTATTAGAAAAGTGATATCGGTTTTGCTGTTTCATGTTCAATCGTGTTTGCGTCATTTGCGTATACTACACTAAACGTTATCAACACCCGGCTACGCCCGACAAAACGTCATAAACACCACAACATATCACTATCCTATAAAGTTTGAGGTTGATGGCATAAATTTTGTTTTAGAGCGACAGTGCGTAAGCAACACGACAGTACATGCGAGACAGTCGAAAATACCTCGATTTTTACAGAATAATCCACCAGATTTGAAATTCGCGCTACACTCGTGCTAATAATTTCAGGGGTGTATAATAAAAAGATTAATGAATAGCAAATATTTATTCCTCCTTCTAATAAAATAAAACGTTTAATATAGGATCTGTACGATCTGCTTTATTTATATTTCAAAGTTACTACATTATTCATCCAAACCATGTGTAAGTAATATGTGTACCGTAAGAAAATATCTAAAATAACAATATACAGATTGACAATTAGAAAGAAGTATGTTGTTAATAAAAGAAAGATATTTTATAGAGCATTTCAATATAAACGAACTAATGCAATTTACTCAAGCAACACAGCAGTCCAATACTTCTCATAAAATCAATTTGATAGATATTAGTGCAGTATAAACCATGTCTATCGCATACGAGGGACACGCTATATATTTTGAGATGCCACAAAAGTAGAGAAGTTAGAGCTGGCAACACTGCATTTCTAAATACCACCATCCTTAAGTAGTAAACTCTGACTGTCAGTTGAGTCACTGCTGTCATAGAGTAAACGTGGTAGGTACGATTTGTCATCAAAACATGGACTTGTCAAGAGAACATATACGCGCAATGATTTACTAGGAGTTTAAGGTCGGTTTAAGTGAACAACAAAGTCTTGAACGATTGCAACTCGCATTTGGTGATGAAAGTCCTTCACGTGCAACTGTGTTTCGCTGGTATAGCGAATTTAAAAGAGGACGGATATCGCTTGGTGATGAGGAACGTACCGGTAGGCCCTGTTCTTCAGTTACCGCTGGAAACATTGAGAGTGTGAGACGTATGATCGACGAAGATCCAAGATGCACCTATCAAGTGATTGAGGCAACTCTTGGTGTTGGACCCGCAACAGTAAATTCAATTTTACATGATCATCTTCGGATGAAAAAAATTGTTACTCGTTGGTTGCCACACACGCTTACCGGTTTCTAAAAAGCAGAGCGAGTAAGAATCGCTCGGGAAACATTAGAAATGTTAAATAATGGTGGACATCGCATTCTATCAAAAACAGTAACAGGTTATGAAACTTACATCCCATTTTACGATATTCCTACCCGCCAGGGGAGCCGCGTGTGTATCCACGAAGATGCACCAACACCAACAATGGCCAAAAGGCAAAGGGCTGTCAAGAAAGTTATGTACGCAGTTTTCTTCCGTAGTACCGGATTAGTAAAAGCAATGAAGCTGGAAAATCAACGTACAGTCACAGCAAACTGGTACACCACAAAATGTTTACCTGCAGTTCTTGAGTCAGCCAACATTCGCGGGTTAATGTTGCATCACGACAATGCATCGTCACACAGTGCACAGCAGACAGTTGAATTTTTACGTGAAGGTAAAAGTCATTGAACATCCACCCTATTCGCCTGATTTGGCCATGTGTGATTTCTGGTTGTTCTTCAACCTAAAGAAACATTTACGTGGTCGACGTTTCACGACGGAGGATGAGATAGATGAAGCAATTCATCTATTTTTTGAGAGCATTCCAAGAGATGATTGGCTGCACGCTTTTACGTTGTGGAAACTTCGGTTACAAAAGTGCATTGATGCAGGAAGAGATTATTTTGAACATAAATAAAATCATTTTCGTAAAAAGACTTGTAGTTTTCTTGTATCTCAAAATATATAGCGTGACCCTCGTATATACGGTTCTGCAATTGCCTAACAATATTTGATTAAAACTTCCTTAAGCACTGCAATTCAAAATTGTTGATTCGTTCACGGCTTGAAGTAAACTCATTTGTAACATTTCTGGAAATGTTACCAAATTTCACACATATAACTTGGGCTTGTTAAAAAGGTGGTACCGGCAGTGGCGTACCGCATAAAAGTAGGTACGTAATATACAATATTAGTGAAAAATAATATTGTTACCTTTTCCTGTCGTCTTGATGTCCACTGTGGCAATTGGCAACCGCCCTGGTAAGCTGCGTAGAATTGCAACACCAGCAACGCTTCCATTGTCGATTCATTCAGCCGTCGACGGTGTTGTGAATACGTTGTCGTATACTTCGAAAATGATCGTTCGACATCCAGTGAAGTACGATTTGCAAATGTCAGATATTCCTTTTCCTCATCTGGGCACACTTGATTTTCAGTGATAGACCGAACCTTTTGTAAATCTGGATTTTTCGTTAAAATTGCACGAAATTTTTGAGCAACATCGACTCCTATAGTGTTTGTCAAGTTTTCTAGAGTGGCTTGTAAATTGTGTATGCAATTTAATGCGTCACATGTAGATAAGCGACTGTTTTCTAATTGCTCAATAGCTTGTGCAGCTTCAGAATAGTTCATGGAAATTTCATCTATTTGTTGTTGAACGTCCGAATTGGAAAAAAGTTGCTGACTATCTCGAACTGCTGCAGAATCATTTGAATCAAGTTTCAAGATGACATTTTTCACTTGTGAAAAGTATTTCTGATAGTAAGATACTGCCTGCAGCCATGTTTCCCATCGCGTTATTACAGGCTGAGGTGGTGGTGGTAATTTCGGACACAATTGTTTGAATACACGGATGTGTTTGGGAGATTTAATGAACACTTTTTTGGTAGATGCTATTAACTTATCCACCAGCGGATACTTCTGTCGAATGGTTTCTGCTACGAGGTGACATGCATGTATGAGGCATGTTATGTGAAGAAGAGTCGGAAAGCATATTTTCAACATCCTACCAACTCTCAGCATTGTTGCGGCTCCGTCAGTAACGAATTTTGTGACTTGGGTTCCTGTGGTACAAAATTCTCTCAACGAATCTTTTATTATCTTGACAACGGTTTCTGCATTAGTTTTCTGAATCCTTTTACTGGATAACAACAACGAAGCTGGTCGACCATCACGTTTTAAAGGACGCGCTACAACATGAATGACGCTGTGTTTCTGAGCATCAGTTGTTTCATTCACACATAGGCAGATTTTCTTATTTCTCAACTCGTCTTTTATACATTCCTTTACTGTACCTTGCACACATGGCAAATTGTATCGTAATTGCATAGATGTTGGCAGCTTCTATGAAGGAACGTACTTAGCCCAAAAAAGACGAAAGTGTTCATTAGATACTAGATGTTGTGGGATGTTGCACGTACTTAACATAAAAATAAAATCATATAAAAATTGCCAGTATGGAATACTGTTTCTTAAATTCAATACATGACGTTTACTCTTACAATGTTTTCTACATTCAAACCTATCGCGACTTAGCAATCCGCTATTGCATATTGTGCAATAAATATGCGGACTTCTATATTCTAGTCCAGGGAAATACCTGAGATATTTATTCACATTCGAAGGGAACGTTACACCCTTTGGGCGTCCCATCTCCGCGTACTTATTTGGCGTGCAGCGTGCAACGTACTGTCGCTTTAAACTCTCTCGCAGTACTGTCGAGATCGACTACGAGTTGAAAATTACCCCTACCGACGCCGCTACCGCTACGCTACTGCCATCCGGTACTACCTTTTTAACAAGCTCTACATATAACCTGCATTAGCAACAGATATTTTTTTTGTAATTGCCGAGTGATAATGATACGTTATACCAAATGGTTTAACCTTGAAAAACGATTTCTATTTATAGAAAGTTAATTAAACATTTAATCTTTGTGTCTATTTTTGAATATCTCACTTTTTGTATTCAACCTACATGGAATGCACGTAGAGAATTGATATATAATACGGTACTGTCTTTTTATTTTTTAGGTAGGCAATAGAAACTAAATAAATTAAAAAGACTCTTCTGGTGATTTTACTCAATTGAATAGCTTTGCAATTAATTTCTAACAATAAGTGTTAATAAATGTATTTAAACGTAGAATTACTAGTGCATGTCTGTTGGGAAGTTCATTTCATTATATCTTTTCTACCATTCTTGTAAAATCATATCCATGTTATAGATGTTGCAATAAGCAGCAGGTGCAAAAATTTTGAATTGATTTGGATTAGTAAGTGTAAAGTAATTTCACTTAAAAGCTACACCAGCTGAAACTGTGGCAAAAAGGTATTGGAAAACGATAATTTGATGAAAACGTTACTTTCGCTCATATACATCTGTGAGATATTTTTGTATACAGTGAAGGTCCAAAATTTGAAAACAGTAAGATTTTTATTGTACTACTAACTAGTATTATGTAATTCGCAAAAGGGTTGATTAACTGAAAGGAATTAAAAGCAAATTCAAAGACTCAATAAATATCATATTACTCTATACAATGATAAAACTGAGAAGTTATACTGACGTATACTTTTTGTATTATATTATATTGAATAAAATACAATTTGGAAAGGGACCTTAAAAACACTCTAAATAACAATTGGATATAAGAGTGCAAAAACTTGAACAGAAATAACTAATTGTAAATGTCGTTGCAGATGAAGCTCACATTAGTACCAAAGGCAAAGAATCCGCGGGAAAATGCCAATATATTATCCTACTGTACATTTGCGTAAGTAAATATTGTATATTATTTATCTTAAGTTATCAAATTGATCAAATTTTATCCTATAAGTTCGGCATTGCAAGATATTTAACCTTGTCTTTCTAGCAATTATAGTTGAATTGTCTATAAAGGATGCGTATTTAATTTGAGGTGAATGAACACGAAATTGCTTCTTGGGTCATTCACAAAACTCTTCGGAATGTTTATAAAAAAATGACCGTGAATGCTATATAAAGAAAGTATACAATATACATACCTATACTAAAAATTTGGAGGTTGTTAATTTTTCATTTTATATTTTTGTAGACATTTAAATGTTATACAGCTTGTCCACTTACAATTAGTGCGTTCGCAGAAGATAGTTCCCTTCCAAAGCAAGTTAGCAAAAAAATTTCTAAGTAAAAAATATTCGGAAACGAGTCCTGCACAACATAAAATTATGCTCAAGCATATATACCCGGTGTTTAGTTTATACTACACATGATGCAAGTTTGGTTATTTAAGTGAAGCAGCCTGTATATTATAGTTTTTTTGAGCGACGTTCTAGCATAGTTTTCGAGATAGTTGAGAGAATTTGAGATTTTTGCGAAACGCCCGATATCTTAAACGCCTTACACGCTAGAGTGGTGACTTTATTCGGTTGCGTATTTCTTGGTGTTTTCGCCAATACATTGAAAATCTTTTTATATCAACTACTTAGATTCTAAAACACGGTCATCGAAATCGTTGCCATGTTTGATTCATGCTATCTAAATATTTGTAAATGGCCGTATGTTTTTCCAGAATCTGATAGAGAAGCTCTTTTAAACATTTCCCTATACTTAAAATGCGTCTTTCTTTGATGACTCTATGCAGCTAAGCACAAACGTAAGCTTTTCGTTAAAATAGTTGAAGCCCTGCGATGAAGAATGTAGCCAGAAGCAAAAAGCGTTGACGCTTTCCTCTTCTCACATTGTTTTTGCCGGAAGTGATTCCTTCAATACCATGAGCTATTTTATTAGCATTATCTTGGTTATTGTTTCTAGGCAGTTTTTTCATGTGTACTTCTGCATTAAGTTCACTTTTGATTGAACATTATTCTGTAGATAACCTCCTACCTTAACCTTTTTAAAGTCACAAGCAATAAAAATAATTTGCTGCATTATGTACGGATATGTCGCTCTATTTTAAACAAGGTAAGTGCAATTAATAATGTGGATATAAATATGCATTTTAAGAATTCTAAGTAAATAAATGCTTTATTTTAAGAAAATAAAACTATTGATTTATGAACAATACCAATATATATACTTTTTATTTTATTTTTTATTTACTTTTCTTTTATATACTTTTTTAAGTGGAAAAAAAAGCGCGAAGAAAATATTTCTTTTGATTTAAAGCAGTAATTGTATTGTGGACAATTGAAATAGTAATTGTCTTGAATTAAGGCGTACAGTCTTGATACAAGTAAACGTTTCTCTGCATGTACGTGGCGAGTGAGCCGTGGAGGATTATTCCATTTCGTTAATTTTATACGTACAATTTCACAATTCGAAGTGATCACCATCTTCCTGCATATAAACTGTAATGCACGATTCCTTATATTTTTTGGAACGTTTAACATTTCGGGACTCATATCTTGTATAATGTCCAAGTTATGCGTTGTATTAAAATATCCATTCAGACAGTTTTTTCATAAACACTTCTGTTTAGCTATAGTAAAGCTTTTTTTTTTACTTGTGAAGAAACTTAGTGTATGCTTTATATTTGTCTGCTTATTTTCACTATTTATCATTTACACGTACTTAACTTGCTAGATAATGCACAGCAATGTTTATTTCAGATGTTAGGACTTTCGCAGAACTCTCACTCGTGCCTCACACAGTTACGTCTGGTGCGAGTAAGAGGCGTACGTGTGTCCTGATATCTGAGATGGACATTGCTGTACGTATGTGGGAAAATAATTGTGTCTTTGAGTAGTTGTCGGAATTACCATTTCCATTTTATGTATAGGGAAATGTTCATGAAAAAAATTAGAGGAGAGCTTCTCTATTAGATCCTGGAAAATATATGGGATGTTCCATTTACAAAATTGAAATAACATAAATCGATTTTGGCAGTGCCACTTTCGTGAAGTTTGTTTTGAAAGTAGTAAAATGTTATGTATTCATCATATCTGCAAAGTTATGTTAAAAACTAATCAGTTATTACTAAGCTTCGACAAACGAGTGCAACGTCAGAAGGGTATCGCGCAAAAGTAGGTACGTGAGGTACAGTATTATTAAAAAATAATAAATAACCTTACCTTTTATTGACGTCTTGATGTCCGCTGCGACAAAATACTACTGCTCCAAGACGTCAATAAAAAGTAAGAATATATTATTTTTTAATAATACTGTACCTCGCGGACCTACTTTTGCGCGATACGCCCCTGACGTTGCACTCGTTTGTCGAACCTTAGTTATTAGTAGAGCCCGCTAACTGGAGAGCAATCGCAGCGGCGGTGTTACTGTGTTTAGGTGGGCGGGGAGGGTTGGTCGATTATGATACGACACGACAAATCATCATCACTCAGTTCAGTTTAGCATTGGATAGCGGATAGGGCGTGTTGATTTTATTGATATAGACGTAGTTATTAATTGTAGTTTTTAGTGAACATGTCGAAGGCTAAAAAACGACCCTTTCAAGACATAGTAAATAAGTTTATTTCTGACTTTCCCGATTTGTTTTACAACGGGAGGAAGATAGTTTGTAAAGTGTGCAAAATGCATTTGATGTCAAATAAGAGATGGAACTATACAAGACACGTAAATTCCGCACAGCATAGAAAACGAAAATAGGGCATGCCACCGAGAAGTGCATTTTTTTATGTAATTCTTATGTTGATAAACTGTACCACTAGGTTTACTCGATAAACAACCGTTTAAGGTCTTTTGGGACAAATACAATCCCGAGTTGCAGTTGCCAACGGAGAAAACGGCACGTAGGCATGTTGCATTTGTACGCGATGACGTGGAAAAGAAAATGAAACGCATATTAAAAAAACAGTTTCTTTGGTTATGTGTTGACGAGACAACAGACTGTGAAAAAAAATTCAATTGTAAATATTATGGTACGCGTACTAGGGCCTAGTAAACCTACATTACCACTGTTACTAGCTAGCCGAAGACTACAAGAGTGCACTGCTGCAGCAATTACGAAGGTTGTAGTTCGTACGTTGGAAAAATTTCAAATTTCAAAAGATAAAGTGTTGATGTTTATGAGCGATGGCGCAGCGATAATACGTTCGGTAGGCCGTTCTCTTCTTGAATATGGTTGCAAGTGTTTACACGTTACGTGTAAAGTGCATGCTTTACATCTTGTGGCAGCAACCATTCGACAATGCTCTCCCGAGGTAGATGCATTAATAGCAAGCACAAAAAAAGTATTTTTGAAATTTCCCAAACGCCTACGATCATTTCACACAGAGTGTCCTGGTATTCGTCAACCACGGGAGCCAATTCTTACACGATGGGGAACATGGTTGCAGGCAGCTTCTTATTATGCTGAACATTTCATAATAGTAAAAGCTGTTGTTGCACAATTCAATCCTGCCGAAGCTGCAGATATTAAAGAGAGCCAGTCGAAATTTCAAAATATTTCCGTTGGAACAGATTAAAAAAATAATCGTAGCTACTATAAAGGATTAGCTGACGCAATAGACCAATTACAAAATAGATCGTTATCATTATTGGAGTTTCTGCAAATTATGGACGGAGTGCATATACAGCTACTATCTATACATGACGTAAAATATAATCGCGTTTTACAAAAGTTCGAGAGTGTGCTACAGAAAGATCCCGATTTTAGCATACTAAAACAAATTTGTGATGGTGTATCGAATAATCCACTGACTAAGTATAAAGAGTATTTTAATCATGCATGTTATAACATCGGTAGATGTTGAACGCTCTTTTTTAAAAAACAAACTCATTTTCTCACCACGGCGAACATCGCTCTCCGAGACAACTGTGGAAACACATTTAATGGTGTCAACTTTTGCCACTCTTATCCATATGATGTTAATACTGATAATGGTGCTTCTAGTTTTACTGTTCCGTAGCCAAGGCTGCTTAAAAGGGTGAGTGCTTCACTACTTTTCACATATTATAATTATGTATTAGTTCTGTTATTTTTTTTTTCTATTTTCTTACTATTGTTTTTGTAGACTAGGCAGGTACGGCTATGGCACGGCTCCCTGTTACCGGGCTCTAGTTATTAGTCTCTCTTAGTATCAACATGTACGTATCTTTGCATGTAATTGAAACAAAATAATTTAAAACAGTATATCTTAGTTCGTAGAAAATAATGTATTAATAATACAATACTTTTAACATGGTTTTTTATCGTAGATAATACAAAAGCTATAACTACAAAAGCTATTGTTTTATAAAGTAAACAGATAATTTTTCGTTTTCTAGCTATACAGTTTTAAACAAAATTAAAAATTCTTAGAAAAATATAATATATGTAGGGAAGTTAGTGATTTATTTCGTTATATTAATCAGTTCTGGTACAACTTATCGAATTTGGTAACAAATTTTGTATAGATTCATGTCCGCAACGTATACAAATTTTTATTATGCTAAATATTGCATCAAAATTGTTATGGTATGAAATCGTTTTAGAGATTACAAATAAAATACATTCTATAATAAATCTTCTGTGCATTTCAGCACTAACATATGTAATGCAACGATTTTCATAAGCAAATATTGGTTCTTTCCATCTAGGAAAACAAGAATTTTGCTTATACAACAACGTTTCTGATTTTGTCAGAACTGGGGCAACACACAAATAAAGTAAACTTACCTTATTAAAATTAAGTAATGATAAGTTTGAGGTACTTTATGGCGATTAAAATATTAAATTTCACTGCGACAAAATTGTACGACAGCTCTAGCAAGGGCGTAAAATTGCAACATGTTGATGAAAATATGAAAACGTTTATTATATAAAATTCAACCCTATCGTCACTGTGTGTTTGTATACTAACTAGGGGACTTTCAAATGTTTAGTAAAGAACCTCCCATAATTTTTAATTTTAACAGTTTCGCAGTACCGAAATATTTATCCAGTACTTTAGTTTGCTTTTTTATTTTTAGTATAAATGGTTCTCACATTAATTTTAACTAGTTTGCGATGTTGGAATTTTAAAATGCGCAAATATTATTTATTGCAGTGAGATATGTTCTACTCTTATTTATATTTTTTAATTTTGCTTATAATGTAAACGTAATGACAAAGTATAGACCCATTTATACGATGATTAATAAAAGTATGGCTTATTTCATTTTTCAGATGGTTTATGCCAACGTTTGTAAAAGGCTTTAAGAACACTTTAAACGAGGAAGATCTATTTGAAACTCTCAATGAACAGAAGTCAAGTTACTTGGGTGATATGCTGGAGGAAGCTTGGGAAAAAGAAAAGTCTAAACCTCAGCCATCATTATGGAGGGCACTTTGGAAAGTGTTTGGTTTAAATTTTATATCGTTAGGACTTTTAGCAACATGTGTGGAACTTATATTTAAGTAAGTACGTTAATCTGTTTTTGGTTTAAAATCACATTCGCAATCGCTATTTATTTTTAGAATAGCTCAAAATTTGTCTTTTGCAAGACTTTTACAATATTTTTTAACGGAACAAAGTAACCTGAACAAGAATGATGCAATTATTTATGGAGTTGTATTAGTGGTGTGTCCATTTGCCGTGTCTATGGGAACGCATTTATACATGATGGGGCTGCAACATCTTGGAATGAAGGTACGGGTTGCTTGTTGTTCGGTAATATACAGAAAGTCTTTGAAAATTAGTAAAACTGTTTTTGGCGAAACTACAATTGGGCAATTGGTTAATTTACTGTCGAACGATGTAAATCGATTCGATTTTGCTGCTGTCTTTATGCATAGCTTATGGCTTTCACCACTTCAAACGTGCTTAATAATCTTAATATTATGTATGGAAGTTGGTTGGACAGGAATCGTTGGTATTGTAATTTTAGCCTTAGTGATTCCCTTACAAAGTGAGTGAAAAAATGTTAAAAGTTCATATAAAATTAATAAACATTATTTTTCAGTTTATTTGGGAAAGAAGTCGTCGACGTTTAGATTAGAAACAGCAATTAAAACTGATGAAAGGGTTCGAGTAATGAATGAAATCATTTCCGGAATTCAAGTAATAAAGATGTACACTTGGGAGTTACCTTTTGTTAAAGTCATAAATTCAATTAGAAAGTATGATTCCTAAAGGTACAATTTTGAACATCAATTAAAATATTGTTACATTTTTAGGGCCGAAATTTCAAAATTAAGGTACACATCCTTAATCAAAGCAATTATTCTATCTTTTATCAATTTTATACCAAAAGTAGGCTTATTCTCTGGTGTAGTCGCTTACACGTTAACAGGGCATGTAATTGACCCACAATATGTTTTTACGATCACAGCATTCTACAATGTTCTCAAATTATCAATGAATATATATTTTCCTCAAGGAATAACACAAACAGCTGAAGCTAATGTTTCTGTTAAAAGATTGGAGAAATTTTTATCACATAAGGAAGTTTTTACAATAAAACCATCGAAAGATAAATATAAACCTATTATTGACGTTTTGTCTAATGATAAATTAAATTATAAATTTGGAGTAGAAATGATTAATGGATCTGCAAAATGGATCGACACCGCAACAGATTATACATTAGAAAATATTACAGTTAAATTTGAAAATGCTATGTCAGTAGCAGTAATTGGTCCAGTTGGTAGCGGAAAAAGTAGCTTTCTTAATACGATATTAAAAGAATTACCTCTTTGCAATGGCAAAATTAAAGTGTTTGGTAAAACTTCCTACGCCGCCCAAGAGCCTTGGTTATTTGTCGGAACAGTACGTGAAAATATTTTATTTGGCCAATTATGGGACGAGATGAGGTACAAAAAGGTAATAAAAGTTTGTGCACTTGAGAAGGATCTTACGTTGCTTCCGAATGGTGATATGTCAATAGTAGGTGAAAAAGGTACTACCTTAAGCGGAGGTCAAAGGGCTAGAATAAATTTGGCGAGAGCAGTGTATAGACAAGCTGATATATATTTATTAGATGATCCTCTATCTGCTGTAGATACCCATGTAGCTAAGCAAATTTTTGATGATTGCATAAACACTTTTCTCAGAGATAAATGTACTGTATTAGTTACTAATCAATTACAATTCCTGAAATTTGTTGATCATATATGTTTTTTTCAAAATGGATGTTTGGCAGAGCAAGGAACATACAAAGAATTACAAAGTACTGGTTTAGATTTTGTTAAGATTCTTGAAGACGCACATGACGAAGTATTGACACAAAAATTTCAGCATATAGATGAGTTCCTGTCGGAAGAGAACAGTGCAGAAGAACCTACAGAAGTAAAAGAATCACGTAGTAAGGGATCAGTTGGACTTTCTGTTTATAAAAGTTATTTTGAAGCAGGAGGAAATGTGTTCATATACACTTTCTTAGCAGCTGCTTTGATTATTCTACAAGGAAGTACTAGCGCTGGCGACTTCTTCATTGGCTATTGGTATATATTATTAGAATAATGTTAAAATAATTGTTATTTTATGTGTAATTTTAGGGCAAAAGTAGAATATGAACGAAATGGAAATGATACCGATAATGCACATTTAATTTCCGAAAATGATGCGATGATTACTTACACAGTGCTCACAATTATATTAATTATAGCCTCTATCTCATGCTCAATATCTTGCTTTCTCTTTTGTGTGCGTTGCTCCAAGAATCTACACAACGATATTTTTGCCAGAATTGTTACAGCGCCGATGCGATTTTTTCATGTAAATCCATCTGGGAGAATACTAAATAGGTTTTCGAAAGATATGGGAATTGTTGACGATTACCTTCCGGCAGTATTTATTGACGCTGTTGAGGTACGGTAGGTATGAATGTGTAAAAATACGATTTCATTACAATTCATTTCAGATAGGATTAGTTGTATTAGGAATTATAATAGTAATAGGAATTGTTAATCCTTACCTGCTTATCATCGGCTGCATTATATTTGTGATATTCTATCTATTGAGGATAGTATATCTGGCGACAAGCGTGGATATCAAACGACTAGAAGGCGTTAGTAAGTTTTTAAAATAAATAAAATACAAGCGGAGACTTTTAATGTTTCCGTTTTGTCAACTCTCAATTTGGAAACTATGACACTATTACTTATTTTGGTGCTACCTCGCTAAGTATTTTATTTAGATAATAAGTTAACGATATACAGGGTGTTTCAGATATGAAGGTGGAACTTTTAATATATAGTAGTTGTGATCATACTAAATCTAAAATTCAAGTGCAAAAACTCATTTCAACCGAATCGCAGAAAAAAATTATTAGAGAAATGCCTGGAACTAGCTCTGGCCTTGACCGATTGCCTAACATACTGACAGGCAACGGACACGACGATGCCGTCCCGGCGCTGAGTGATGTAAATACAAGGTGCGGCAGAATGATCTCCCCTATTTGGGAAGGGTGTAGCCGCGGACGGGTGGGGGGTACAGCAGCGGCGAGCACGTCAAACTACGGCTGTGCTCATGCCATTTCCAGTTTAAATCATGGCTTGGTCGGGAATGCACTGTGTTGTCGTTGTAGAGGAGTTCATTCGAAATGGCGTTCGCGTGGTGACATCGGCTGGCCTTCTCGTTCATCAGATTTGAGCCGCTGTGATTTTTTTCTCTGGGGCTACCTCAAATCCCGCGTATATCAACATCATCCCCAAACCTCGGAAGTTCTTAGGGATGCGATAACCCAAGAAGTTGCTGCTATTTCGCCCGAAATGACCCGCAGGGTCCTGGAAAACTATCGGGAGAGGCTCAATCAGTGTATTGAGAATGGAGATCGCCGCTTGAGTGATGTCATTTTTAAAACACGTTAATCTAAAACCGCATTATATGTACTTCTCAGGAATACATTTATCTTTTTTGTATCTTGTTTGGTTTGAATTTTATTAGCTTTCCAAGTCGGGACGATCATTCTGCCGCACCTTGTACAATAACCGATCGGTTTGAGTAGTAGAGTCACCGCGGCTTCCAATTATAGACGTTGTCTAGTTTAGTTTCTCTGGTAGACATAGCTTACAGGACGCACAAGTTTTATTCATGCAAGTAGAAATTAATAATTGATAACGCTACAGATTTTGAAATATGTAATTCCTTGAATAAAATTTTGCGCCTAAACTTAGAAATTAAGCAGAAGAATAGATATTCATAGAACTTTCTCGATTTTATTATATTATTTCGAACTGTAGTCCATTCAAATTTGTTTTTGTTTCTCAAGCATATGAATAGATTGTTCTTGGTTGCTGCGTTCGGAAATTTTGTCGAAAAGAATATCGTAGTAAAGCGGTGCATAGCGCAGTGGCATTGCAGACGCTGTAGGTAAAACATAAGGAATGGCTTACACAATTACGCAATTTTTAAATGGCCACCACGAACTCCCGATTTGAATCCTTTGGGCTTTTTCTTGTGAGGGTATATGAAAGATTTAGCCTACGAAAAAGCAGAGATTGCAAATTAAGAAGACCTTAGGTAGAGAACTTTTCGAGCAGCAACCCATACTCGTGGAGCTGCTAGCAGATTACACCGCGTTGGTGAGAATCTATCCCGACGCACAGAAGGTTGCCTCGACGTTCGCTTGGTTCTGTGATCAGTCCACAGCACTAATATTATTATTTTATTTTATTGGCAAACGTAACAGGAAAAAACTGTGCTCAGAACCACGCTGATGACGCCGGGTACGCAGAAACATGTTCGTGTGTTAGCGCTATTTTCTCTGCTACATTGTTTTTGCCGATTCCACCAATACCATGAGCTATATTAGCATAATTTTTGGTTATTGTTACTAGGCATTCTTTCCACGTATTTTTCTTTAATCCACTGATTAGGTTATTGATCTTGATCTAACATAGCATGTGATCTTAAAACAAGCATCATCTGTTTCGAGGCGATGAAAATATGTAAGAATGCACGATTCGGCCAGGATGCAACGTTTCCTCTCACAAAGGAACATCCCGAACTCGAAAATTTTAAAAAATTTGAAACTTTGTGAACAAGTGTTTTCCCAATCTCGTTTTAAGAGGGTGAAACTGCCACTTAAAGTTTAGTAGATTTTTGGTTTTCTTAAAATAACGCGGCAATGGCTGGAACAAATACATTATAACTATATACCAAAATAATCGTCTCATCGAGCTCTATCACATATATGAAAATAGAACCCTAATTCAATTAAAAAAATTTATGGTGCTCTCCCCCTCCCCTTCGATAAGGAGCGTATTCAAATCCTACGTTATGTATGTTACGGAGCTCTTAGAACAGTATAAAAATTATATTTTATTTTATGTAATATAGGTATAAAAAATAGGGAGAATTATGTTGTATACGTTAATATATAAGACTGAATGATATGTTACATGGCATACTTCCTAAAATATAACTTGTGTATACATGTACGTATGTGTGTATACACAAATAATTACTTAATCTGTATGGTAATGTCCCTCTTCATAAAAATGCTTAAAACATAAAAAATGGTTGCACCAGGAACACCGTATTATAGCACAGGAACCGCATATGGCACATCGCGATGGAACTTGAAAATTTTCTGTGAAGGCAAAATATACAGCATTATCGAAATGATTTGGGTGGTTCTCAATATAACCGCTTTTGTACCAGGCATAAGTAAGTAAATCATGATATTTCCATCCATACACGTCCAATGGTTGTACCATACCAGCAGTTTTCTTCGGTATTGTAAGGATGTTCACATTCTTGTCGGCTGATATATGATTTCTTAAGGTAAATGGGTAATGACCAGTCCATGGATCTAGCAACAAAACTGTTTGAGGTCCAGTATTTGGAAGATATACCTTTGTGAACTATTCCGTAAATAATGCTGTTGCTAGATTACGGAATGCTGAAGCAGTTGCATAGATATTTGCGGCTCCGTATATTGATGCGGCTAGTCGTGGTCCAAATGTGTTCTTTTAAAACCATAAATAGCGGTGATAACAAGCGCCCAAGCGCGGATATTGTGGGAAGGACGGTATAGTTGTGGGTTGTCGCGAATATAGACTATACGATACTTTCAACTACTTTCGATCCTTGTGGAACTAACGTGCGACCAGTGTGTAATTCTAGATTGAATCAATTTTCGTCAACGTTGAGTGTATTGCTAGGGCCTACTTTCGCAATATATGCTTTTACTTCTTGTATGAAATCCGACGAAACGCGATTTAACTCTGCCGTATCTGTACCATATGAACGGGTAACGAATTTGGAAATTTTTCTGGAAACTATCCTGTATACTTTTTTAAAATTCCATAACCAATGTGGAGATGCTTTGAAATTTGTTAACCCTATTTCTTCATTGGCTTCCAAAGCCCATTTACGGAGATCTGGGTCGTGAATTATGGCGCCCGCTTCGCTATTAATAACAAATTTATTTAAAACGTATTCAGAAATTTTTAACAATTGCTATCTTCTTGCTCCTCCTTTCTGTAATGATGCCTCCCATCTAAAAAGAACAAAATGTATAAAACCAAAAATGGAAGTTGGCCTGCGATTTCTTACCTGTATAATTGTTGTGAAGGGTTTATTCTCTTTAAATCTATGTTTTACAGCTTCACATGAGCGTCGTTTTTTTCCATTTTTCCAGAAAGCAACGGCTTTTTCCTTATATTCTAAAGAGACAATATCTTCACCCCCAAGTACACATTCTTCTTCTCTTTCAAATTGTAAAACTTCTAATATTTCTTCCCGTGAAGATGGATATCTGTCATCGATAAATTTTGCAGAATGTGGTCTAAATTCTTGCAAGAATTCTAGTGTTACGTCATTATCTACCAGAAATGTTGTGTCGTCTCGAGATCTAATTAATATATTCCTTAATCGGTCGTGAATTTCACATTCTTTATTGTTGAAATCCATGGGGCGGTTATCATTTATAACACTAAATGTTACCATAAGTAAACGAACTACATTTATTGGATTTATGACTACCATTGTCGTGCTAATATTCTAACGCTCACATGTAGTACTAAGGAATTACAAAAGTAATTTTTCATTTTATACATTTTCTTAATATTAATACATTTTCTTCATAAATCAATAAGTTGAAACTATTACACGTAAATTATTACTCACATTAGAGATTATTATAAGTCATACTTCATCATTGTTATCGTATGCAACTTTCAATGCACTGTATCTGTCTTGCAATTATCCTTGAAATGATTTACTGATTTAGTTATCGAATTCTAACGAAATTTGAACCTCATTAGTAGAGTTGCTTAATTTGCGCCAACAGCTAGTGGCGGGCGCATAAAAGTTTACACAAAATAAATGGTCAGAAATAAAATATAATACGTGCTCAAACACTTACCGTTTTAAGAGTCTTCCGTGAAATCACAAAGTGAATAATGTCTGTTAAATATCTGCAACATTAGATATGTTTCCACAGTTGTTTTGGCAATCCGAGTACGGCGTGAGGAAAAAGTGTGTTTATATGCAGAAGACGAACGTTCCACATCTAGTGACGTTATATTTGCGTAATTAAAATAATCTTTGGAACAACTTGACGGTTCTGTTGATGCACCTTCACAAATTTGTTTTAATGTGCGTTATTAAAGCGTCTACCTCAGGATAACATTTTCTAATACTATCTGCCACATGACTGAAAGCAACAGTTGATTTGTTGAAAGTTCAAACTTTTCCAATGTATTTAACACTAACTTTGAAATTACTTCGGCAGTACATTGTTGTACTCGTCGGGAAGCTAATAGAATTGAAGGTGACGATTGATGTGGTTCCATTGTACGTACCATTATATTAACCACAGAATGTTTTTTTCCAATCTGTTGTTTCGTCCACACATAACCACAGTTTCTTATCTTTCAACTCCGATTTAATTCTTTTTTTAACATGTTCACGAGCAAATGGCACAATTCTTTGTAACGTTGTCCGACTTGGTAATTTTCAGTCCGAATATTTATTCCAAAAGAAGACATATTGCTTCCTTGTCTAGTAAATTAAACGGTAGATTACATGCAATAAAGGTAACATATAAATTAAATTTAAATTTGTCATAATGTCGTGTGCATTTTTTTTTTAAGAATGCTGTTTACTATTTACGTGACGTAGACAATCCCTTTTGGACCAACACATTACAGGGATATTACAAACTACACATTGAATTTTAACGCCATCATAATTTAAGTCAGGCATTTCTGCTATAAATTCTATAACTTCGTCCAACATTGGTCGTTTTCGCGACGTAGGCAACATTTTTAAAACAATCGTAGAACTACGAAATAGTATTTACGGCAGTGTACATGTATACACAACAGATCTGGTTGAGACTCGCAGTTATACTGAGGGTTGTATCGAACCTCCGCCACTGCCCGTTGGCGCTAGTGAGCAACTCTAACTCATTAGATAAATACTATCACAATGCGTCCGAAAATCGAACATATTACTTGTTCAATATCTGCGAATGATGTCACTCTAAAGCATGTATCGTCGCTATTCTTATAATTGTTACTGCTAGGGTAATACAAGAAAATAATTGTAGTTATTATAATTAGAGCAACGCAACTGCGCTTAAAGCCAGTGGCGGACGCATAAAAGTTTACACAAAATAAATTAAATGTGATACGTGCTCAAACACTTACCGTTTTAAGAGTCCTCCGTGAAATCACAAAGTGGATGATGTCTATTTAATATTTGTAACATTAAATATGTTTCCAAAGTTGTTTCGGCAAAGTGAGTGCGGCGTGAAGAAAAAGTGTTTTTGTATGCCGAAAACGAACGTTCTACATCTAGTGACGTTATATTTGCGTAAGTAAAATAATCTTTCAAATAACTTAACGGTTCTGTTGACGCACCTTCACAAATTTGTCTTAATGTGCCAAAATCAGAATCTTTATCTAAAACACTTTCAAACCTTTCTAAAACACAAACATTTCTTGCTTCGTCTATCACGCATAGCTATGCGTGAGCATGTTGCACTATTTGCAAAGATTCCACTAACGACACCGAAGAATTTTGTAGTTTTTCTATCGCATCCGCTAGTCCCACGTAATTGTTCTGAATAATTTCCAAATCTGTTTTAACTTGACTATCCTGAAATTTCAAGCGGCTTACCTTGACAGCCGCAGCTTCCTTTGGGTCGAATTCTAAAATCACGTTCTTTTTATTCTCAAAATATTTAAGATAATAAAATGCAGCCTCTACCCATGTTCCCCAATGAGTAAGAATAGGTTGTGGTGGTTCAGGAATATCGGGGCACAGTCTATGAAATTCCCGAATACGTTTTGAGGATTTTACAAACACAGCTTTTGTATGTGCTATTAGAGCGTCTACCTCGGGATAACATATTCTGATACTATCTTCTACGAGACTGAGAGTATGAATTTTACATGTAATATGCAACAAGTTAGCACAATGTTTTTTAAGAGATCGACCTACAGCAAGCATGTTTGCGGCACCATCACTCATAAACATCAACAGTTGATTTGTTGAAAGTTCAAACTTTTTCAATGTATTTAACACCAACATTGAAATTACCTCGGCAGTGTATTGGTGACGATCTATGCGGTACCATTGTGTGTACCATTACATTAACCACAGAATGTTTTTTACGATCTGTTGTTTCGTCCACACATAACCACAATTTTTTATCTTGCAACTCCGATTTAATTCTTTTCTCGACATGCTCACGAGCAGACGGCACAACTCTCTGTAAGGTTCTCTCACTTGGTAACTTAAAGTCCGAATATTCATTCCAAAGACGTATGTTTTCTTCCTTAGTAAATGAAATGGTAAATTACATGCAATAAAGGTAACACATAAATTAAATTTAAATTTGTCATAATCTCGTGTGGAATTTTTTTTTGAAACATGCCCTGCACTATTTACGTGGCGTAGACAATCACTTTTTGACCAACACATTAAACCTATTTTACACACCACACATTGAATTTTAGCACCATCACACTTTAAATCAGGCATTTCTGCAATAAATCCTCTTATTGTGTCCAACTTTGGTCGTTTTCGCGACGTAGGAAACATTTTCAAAACAAACGTAGAACTACGATATAGTATACGACAGCGTAGATGCATACACAACAGATCGGCTTTCGAGTCGCAGTTATACTGACGCTTATACCGAATTGTCCCGGCCGTGTTTATTTTGTGTAAACTTTTATGCGTCCGCCACAGGCTTTCAGCGCAGTTTGTGTTGCTCTAATTAGAATATATTGATAAACAATGAACTTGTTTTTCTAATTGAAATAAAAAAAGTATATGTAAACATAACATGTCCATTTTGCACATGGATTCACAGTTATTTAAGGCGTCGTATTGCAGGGAAAGTTTTATCTTTTACTAATAACTATATTACATAAAATAAAATATAATTTTTATACTGTTCGAAGAGCTCTGTAACATACTTAACGTGGGATTTGAAACGGTCCTTATTGAAGAGATGGGGGAGGGTACCATAAAGTTTTTAAATGGAACTACCGTGGTATTTTCATATATGTGATAGAGCTCGATGAGATGATTATTTTGATACATAGTTGTGATGTATTTGTTCTAGCCATTGCCGAGTTATTTTAAGAAAACCGAAAATCCACTAAACTCTCAGGGGCATTCTAATTAATAATAATTCACGAAAATAAAATTTTGTGCTTCAATATTAACCGAGCTACAACGCTTTGAATTCCGACTTGGTATGTCCCCAATTCTGCCACCACTGAATTTCTTAACGCTTTTTTTTGCGAGGCATGCTTGTGACGATATAAAATTTTATAAAGTATAGATTATGGCTTGAAGTAATCCACGTTTTCATTGTGTACAGTACGAAGGTCGCCTTTTTCCAATTTATCGATTTTTGGCTAACCAACTGTTCGCTTGCAATAGGTGATAAAATGTTCCACTGTTTGCGTGGGGATGCTGTCATAATACTCTTACAAATTTACTCCATGAAGACGGCATATTTGACTATTAACGAATTACACGTTAATAGTCAAATATGTCTTGGGAAACAGATTGAAAACTGTAGATTTAGTTTTTTTTTGAGTAGCTGGTGATCTGTCGTTTGAAATAAACTGCTTCATATTCACCACACCTTTTTGGTGCAAAGAACAAAATGCTCAATTATATTCGCTAATCAATATAAAAAAGTATCCAATTTATTATATTTTTATAGCAACATGCTAATCTACCAAATAATTTTATCGATACGGAATCTAATAAATGTACTCCAGCACTGTCTAAAATAAAACACTATTATTTGAAAAGATAAAGAGACGGAATAATAACAAAATTAAACAGTAGCCAACCTGCTACAAGTCTTTGGAAACAAATGGGATACATTTATTTTTAAAAAGCATTCCGGTAATGTTTGACTGCGAAGTGCACTGATTACGCCCGATCCTTACCTCTAAATAACACCCCATTTAGGGGTACTCCCCTAGTCTCCTTGTGTTTTCCAAATTAACATGCAATGAAATTACATGGTGACAGGAATAGCATACCCATAGGCATTTTGCGTCACAAAACGGTACAAAACAAGTACAAAATGATAGCGTATACGAAATTTCAAAATTCAGTCGTGGCGGGGCTAGACACATGTCATATTCGGAATTCAAAGCTCTGCAATTCGCTTAATATTGAAGCACAAAATGTTCGTTTTGCGGCACAAAACGGTACAAAACAAGCACAAAATGATAGCATATACGAAATTTTGAAATCCAAAGGTAGCAGCGAGGCTGGTAACATGCTAAGCTCGACGCACAAAGCGCTCTGTCGTTTAATATTGCAGCACAAAAATTTCTTTTTGCGACACGAAACGCGCACAAAATGATAGCATATAGGAAATTTAAAAATGCGGGGTGCGAATTTAATGTTGATGTCTTTTACAGTTTGTTTCAACCCATTAAAGGTATTTCGCAAACTTTACATAATACTTTAGCTCCATCATCCAGAAATTCACTGATAAATTTAGTGACTCTATCAGCCAACGGTTGTTTATTTTTCTTACGTACGTTAGACATACTTACATACATATATTTATCGTTATAATTACGTGTAATGCTATGAAAGGTTGAGGACAAACTGTTCCAATAGATCAATAATTTCATTTGCCGAGGTAGCTCGTGGCTATTCGTCTGTATACATACCTCGCGCCGTGGGCCGGACAACCTTACTTCTAACCTGGCGCGAAACGCTCTGTGCCAGGCTTAGTTATGAGCAGTGTACGGCAAAATCGTAAGGGATATAACTCAGAGCTGCGCATTGTAAGCATGACACAGAGACGCACTAAGTGAATGTTGCATATTTCAGACGCTTTTTTCAGAAGTTTTTATAAATGTATTTAAACGAAATTCATATATTAATTATAAATTGAAATAGAAGATACGTACATATGTAATAAATTTGTTTAAAATAGGAAATAAGAGAAAGGAATTAGCCATTACCATAAGAAACTTTTCTATATTTTCTGTAGTAAAACAGCTTCTTTTTGAATTTAGTACGTCTTCCAGTATCGAAAACGTTCTTTCAGTTTCACAACTTGTAAGCGGAGCCAATTAAAATGTGATATAAGAGAGTTATATTTTATACATATGCAGTGGTACCTCGGTTTACGATAATATCTTATCATGGAATTTTCGGGTTACAGAAGAAAATTTGGATGATTTTTTGTTTCCAAAATCGAAAGATACTCCCGGATACGAAACGCGGTTTAGAACTTTTACAGATTCGGCAGAATTTTCGCGCGACTCATGTACATGCTAGAAAGAGATAGTTATATACAATGTAATGCGATGGTTTGTGTGGTTAACTTCCCACTATTCCACCGCTTCGCATCTGAATTGAATCTTTGTGTAAAACCTTTTTCCAAGAACAAAGCTGAAAGTTGTACTGTCAAACAATTTCTTATCTGTTGCGTCGTTAATTTTGTAATACATACATATGAAAACACCACCTCACCCCCACTGTCTTCCATACGCCAAGAAGAGTCCTTATTAAAAATAGTGCAAGTGAAGTTATTTCTTTTTAATTTCAATCTTAAGAGTTTTTATTGATTTTTCTACGTAACTTTATTTTCTATATGTTCAATTGTATTTAAAATACTTAAAATGAATTTGTGATTACTTTTTTGGTTATGGGAACGGATCTCTATTTCCTTTATTTCTTATAAGAACATTTGATTCCAGTTACGAAATTTTGGGTTACGAAATGTTTTTGGGACCAATTAATTCCGTAAACCGAGATACCACTGTATTTGAATTTTTTATTTCTCCTGCAAACAATTGGTTTAGATTATTTAAGTCGGGGTTTCTGCTGAACACCACATGAACTTAATCAGTTTATTTCCAATCTCACCCGGAATTCTTTTTAATTTATTGATTGTGTCGTTTAATGTATTGAACGCGTCTCTCAATTTTATATTTCGACTTTCGAAGTATCGTCGCTGTTAAGTGTTTAAAACGAAATAGAGAATAGATATAGTAAATACATATAGACTCATTTGACGAGAAAGATCGATGCGTATACTACGACTGCATACCATTCACTGATTCCTCAATCTTGAAATAATCAACGGGTACATCACATACATATAAGAAATAAGGCTAAGATATAAGAAATAAGGCTTTACGTCAAGCCGGAACATATTCCTCCGCTATAAATTTATGTTAGAAAATAAAATTCAAATATTAATTTTTATATTAAACCCGCACGTTGAATATTTAAATAACCGCACTGGCGGATCGTTTGTCCAAAGCAATTTTTATTCTAAGGAATTTAAGTTCTTTAATCAAGTTTGAGACATTATTAATGACATATGCAGTATGTATTGTTTCGCTCAGTTATGAGTTGCATCATACTGCTATGGGAGATTCAGCATGCCACAAAGAAATTCTAATTTTGCAAAAGAAAGCAGTTACACGAATTACTAAGCCAAAACGTAGCGATACTTTCAAACCTCTATTTAAACAACTTTATATTTTAATAAATTAAATATTTTTGCAGTATAACAAAAATTATACTGCAGAAATAATTTAATCTAATCTAATAATACGTCAATTACTATGTAATACAGTAAGTCATAAGCAAGTTGCATATTCACATTTTAGAACATTTAGAAACATTAATCCCATCTGTAAAATCCAGGTATCCGAAAAAACTGAGATCCGATCCAAAACTATCCGGATCCACTATCCGATTCTCGGATTCGGATCCGCTATCTGGTTTTCGGATTCGTTATTATTTTGCAATATAGAAAGTGTTTAATAAAAACATCGAATTTGTGTTATATGGAGAAAAAGTGCAATAGTTTATAAAATTCGCGCATGCGGAATAATATTGAATTTCCATGCACACAATTCAAAGTTACTTTGCACTACATAAGTGTTTAATAAAGCTTATTATTGTAGCTATATTGTTTGATAATTACTCGACCTATTGCAGATTTCCAGACTTTGCTGCGAAACTTGACGCTATTTACCATTTGCTCGAAAATGTTATCGGAGAATGGAGGTGGATCAAGTTATAGAATTCAAGATTTCGGATAGCGGATCCAAATGCGAGGTTTTTAACAATGGATCCGGATCCAAGATTGCGGATAACGGATCCGGATCCGAGGTTTCGGATAATGGATCCGGATATCCGGATAGTAAATTATCCGAATCCGGATAACAGCTCTAGTTTATTGATAATATGAACTTGCTCCAAGGGCAATATTTATAATTGTGAATGGGAGGTCAGTTACAATGCTTTAGTTTCCTCGTGTATTTTCCTTACATAGTATAATGTTCTAGATATGTAACGGAAAAACACGAGGGAATCGACACATTGTAATGCAATTCATAGCAACAATGCACTAGCTGTCGCTATCATATACAATACAGTGTAATTCTATGTTTATCTTTTTATAAGTAGTTTTTACACGTTGACAATTAAATCTGATTTAATAGTTACGTATGTACATATCTGATAGGGAAGAGAATATTTTGTAAATATACATTTGTAGGCGGTACTAGGTGATGCCGCTACTACAATATTCCTTCCTCTGTTAAATGCGTAGCTATTAAAATAGTTTTGATTGTTAATCGGTATACTACGCCGGTATAGTATGTGCATACAACTACTATTGTCTTGCATGAATAAAATATTCTATTCAATTCTATAAAGCCTCTACGGTATGCAGTTGTCAAAGTGGGAGTTGGCAATTTGGAGCTGTACTATTTGTTCACTGGTTACTGCACTACTGCTAAAAAATGCGGATTCTATTTTAGTATCAAATCTTAATTAATACCCACTTTTTAAATTTAGTTTGGTTTCTTATTGTTTATCGTTTAAGCGTAAAGAAATTAGTGAATGCTTCGAGATTGTTTAAAAGCATTTTGTTCGATGTAATTAAATTAAATGAGTAATCAAATGTTTAATTCCTTTGTTGCAATTTCTAAACGTTACACTGGGAAATCTTCACTTTTTTATTTCAAATACTGCATAAAATAATCTACAATTTACTTTTTTTTGCACCTGCTCTTTAAAACACATTTCAAAAAAATACGTAATTTGACAATAACATCTAAATACGAGGAACGCACTGTATATTTGTGAATATGGCAACACTGACAGTAATTGTCAACAAATTTGAGGTTAGTTTAATGTAGCAAGTGTTTGTGAATAAGTCGCAGTTTATTTGAATTCGATATCTTTTTTCAAAAACTTACAAAATTTTTTGAAAAGTTAAACGGTCAGTGTGAAATGGAAGTGACCCGAGAACATTTTTGCGCAATGATTTTGTATTATTTTCGTTCACGTTTAGCCTTTAATGAATCATTTGCTCGTTTGCAAAATGCGTTTCCTGGAGAAGCCCCAAGTCGGACGACCATGTTTAACTGGTTCAAAGAATTCCAACGGGGAAGATCATCTCTTGAGGATGAAAATCGTGAAGGTTGCCCTGTCTCAGCAACAACTTTAAGTCAGATTGATGCCGTTCGTCGCATGATTGAAGAAGATCATCGGGTGACTGCAATTCAGACAATTTTTCACACACATTTAAATGTGAAAACAGTGTGTTGTCGTTGGATACCACATTGTTTAACAGCTGATCAAAAAAAAGCAAGGGTCGACTGGTGCCTAGAAAACGTTGAACGTTATCATGAAGGTACGTCTAAGACCGTTTATAATATCGTTACCGGTGATGAAACATGGATCTGCTGCTATGATCCATTAACAAAGCAGCAATCTACCCAATGGATGTTTAAAAATGAAATGCGACCCACAAAAATAAAACAATCACGAAGTTGTGCTAAACAAATGATTGCCTCTTTCTTCAGCCATACTGGTTACATTTGCTCTGTTCTTCTAGAGAATAGGAAAACAGTTAATGCAGAATGGTATACCAACATTTGCTTGCCAACATTGTTGTCAAAAGTTCAGAAAAAACAAATTGTGTTACACCATGACAACGCTCCTGCACACTCTGCCAAGTTGACAACGGAGTTTCTTCGCTCTGCTGGGATAAAATTAATGTCACATCCACCTTATAGCATGGATTTAGCTCCGTGTGATTTCTTCCTCTTTCCAACTATTAAGAAGAAATTACGTGGAATCCATTTTTTAACACCACAGGAAGCTGTTAATGCATTTGAAGAGCATGTTAGTGCAGTGTCCAAGGAAACCTGGGCTACCTGTCTTACTGAATGGTTTGAGAGGATGTCGAAGTGCGTTAAATGTAAAGGAGAGTACTTGGAAAAAGAATAAATATTGTTCGTTTTTATATTTGTTGTTCTTATCCTGTATTCAGAAACACCCAGTGTGCCTCTTGTATGCTGCTTCTTTACGTAAGAAACACAAGTGTTTTTCTACTAATACTAAAAAGTATTAAGATTATTAAGATGAGAAGACTTTATAGTTAACCATGTCTAATAATAATTATCGCTAATTACACCTTATTAGATAACACTTCTATATTTTGTTTTTTTGTAGCTAGAAGTCCAGTATTTACCCACATGAATTCGTCTTTACAAGGCTTGGCAACAATAAGAGCGTTCACAGAACAAGAAGCCCTCAAGAATGTTTTTGATAATCTGCAGGATATCCATAGCTCCGCTTGGTTTATGTTCCTTGCGAGTTCACACACATTCGGATTTTTTTTAGACACTATCTGCGTTGTTTACATTTGTGTAGTAACTTTTAGCTTTATCTTATCTGAAAGTACAGGTGTAACATGATTTTTTTTAACAAAAGCACTTATGTTTGTTAATTTAATATGTAAATTGTAGGTTCGATAGGTAGTGATGTTGGCCTAGCCATAACTCAAGCATTAGCGATGACTGAAATATTACAATGGGGTATGAGGCAATGGTGCGAAGTTGAAAATCAGATGACATCTGTGGAAAGAATAGTTGAATATACACACATAGATAATGAAACAGATCATCAAACTAGATTGTGTATTCCCGATAACAAATGGCCAGAAGCAGGTGTTATTGAATTTAAACAAGTAAAAATGAAATACGACAAATCGCTTCCATACGTTTTAAACAATTTAAATTTTACGATAAATCAAGAGGAAAAAGTTGGAATAGTTGGTAGAACAGGAGCTGGAAAATCTTCTATCATTAGTGCACTATTTCAGTTAGTGTCAACTGAAGGCGAAATTTTAATCGACAATCTAAATATAGACACTATATTGTTCCAAAATTTGCGTTCCAAAATATCCATAATTCCTCAAGAACCGGTATTATTTTCGGACACATTAAGGAAAAATTTAGATCCTTTTAATAATTACGATGATGCTGTGTTATGGAATGCTTTAGAAAAGGTTGAGTTGAAAAGCGTTGTATCGGATTTACCTGATGGCTTATTAACCAAAATGTCCGAAGGAGGTTCTAATTTCAGTGTAGGGCAAAGACAGCTGGTATGTTTAGCCAGAGCAATTATTAGAAGGAATAAAATTTTGGTAATGGATGAAGCAACGGCAAATGTCGATCCGAAAACGGATTCACTAATACAAACAACTATCAGACGAAAATTTAATACGTGCACAGTCTTAACCATTGCACATCGATTGCACACAATTATTGATAGCGATAAAGTATTAGTCATGGACGCTGGAACTGTGAAAGAATTTGATCATCCCTATGTTTTATTAAAAAACAAAGGCGTCTTCTATGAAATGGTGCAACAAACTGGAACAGCAATGGCCGAAAATTTGCATCAGATAGCCAAAAATGTCAGTACTATAATTAAATCCAATTTGTTTTACTTATATCGCTGTTTTAGGCATACATAGAATCGAAAGAAACCCATCAATGATTCGTAAATGTATTTATAAGATCGATGCGCTTCTAGGAAATACTCAATTTAAAATATTTTGTAAATACTTTTGTGATCTATTTAACTAATAAATCAATATTTTTACCATATAGACCTTATAGAATAGTTATAAAATAATTACTCATGTTCACTTGCACTTCTTAACAAGTTCATTGGTTGATATGGACATTAAAGGGTTTCCCACCTAGTAACTGGTTTATAAACATTTATTGTATAAAAAATCTAAATACCCCTCTACACTTACATACATTTATACATAAATATTATACACAATCAATATTCTCGAGGAACCACTTTCACATATATACCATCTTTGGGTTTTTGTACGATTTGAGGTATCATGGTTATTGTGAAATCCTTCTCAGGTAATAACTCGTAGTTCCTAATTACTTTCGACACAATGGCCTTGATTTCCAACATCGCAAATTTTCTTCCTAAATGTTATAGTTCTTATTGTTAGATGTGTACTTTAAGCGAAATTACTATAACTAGCATACCTATACAAATCCTTGGGCCCAATCCGAAAGGAAGATAACTTCCCGGTACAATTCTATCTTGGTTTTCTGGAGAAAATCTTTCTGGATCGAATTTGTTAGGATCTGGAAAGTACTTTACACGTCTATGGATTGAATGAATTGAAATTAAAGCGTTTAAACCTTTGGGTAATGTATAACCATCTAGAATTATAAAAAGTTATTAGTGTACCTTGAGAGGTTTTAGAACCATTAATCAAAATTTTACAAGGTGAGTAAAATTAAACTTACTAAATTCGTAATCCTCTAACAACTGTTTACTTATAATCGGTGCCGCAGGATACAGTCGCAGTGTTTCTTTTATTATCATTTCCAAATACTTCATTTCCTGTAAATCTTTGTACGTTGCATCTCGTGTTAAATCGTCGCTGAATATGGTTCGCAGCTCTTGAAATGCTTTGCTTTGAACTTCTGGATGTTTCGATAACAAATAAAATAATGCACCCATAGTGATTGCAGATGTATCATGTCCCTGTAGAAAACAAGACTAACTTAACTACCTCCTTTTAATTGAAAGGTACCTACAGCAAACATTAATCCTTCAACTGAATTACTTAACATTTCTTTCGAAACTTCATCTCCCTTTTCTAATAGTAGATCTAGGAAAGCAAGCCGCTTTTTCTCAGGAGCATCAGAAATACTGTGGGAAACACCGTTACACCGACTTACATTTTCCTTTTTTTCGATAACGGAATTTGTATAACCTTTGAGTATTTCTAGCGCTCGTGTTTCCTTGTGATAGTCCCTAGTCAAACGGAAAATCCAATCATGCACCTTCAATGGAGAGAATGATCTAACAGCAATTATCCTTAGCAATTCTTCCAAATTGTGAACATAGGTGGAAAAAGAATTCGTCTGGGCATGAAGTGGAACACCCAGTGCTGTTTCTGTAATTTTATGAGTTGTTTTTAATATACAGGGTATCGCAATCTACTGAAATTGTAGAATTGTCCCTACTGTGTAAATGCCTGGATATACAGCGTGATCGATAATTAGCGAACCAAGGCAACCCTGTATTTTGATACATTTTCAGTTTCTCTATTTAGAAATAAACCAATATAATAGGGGTTTCATATGTCTACTTCTAGCAGATTTCGAGATATTTATAATTTTGTTTTCAATCACCTAAATGCAAATATATCTATTATCTTCAAAAAATCCGGAATGTAAATACATTTTAGCGTAAATTTTTAAGAGACTAAATTATATAATTGGCTCTATGGCTCACATTAAAACGCCATACAGCGTGTTCAGTATTAATCACCAAGCTTTGCCAAATTCAAACACCAGAAACGTGGTGGAAAAGTGGTTCCTGGTACTAATATTATTTCATTACCATGACAACCGTAAACAAAACATACTGATAATGCTGTTCCTAACTGTTGATTCGAAATTTTATGCTTAAGTATTTGCACTATCAATTACATAAAGAAGTATTAATACATATGATTTATGAATATCATACATAAATCATTCAACTGAAACAGCTAACGTGCTAAGAAAAATGCAAATCAGCTTATATAAACAGGCGCAAACATAGCGAAATGGAAGGACGGAATTTCAAGCGTTCTCTGTAGATCGAATAGTAAGCCGACAGCTATTATTTATTGCAATAAAAATTATAATAAAGATTATTAAGTTTGTTCATAATCTATTTCAATTGTGCTACAGGTTTTGTTTTTTTCTTAGATTTTTTGTTTTGATTTTAAATTTACGCTGACATATTAATGTTTACATCTCTTCTTGTTAGCCTGTATGAACTTTTGTTAAAATATTTTGCTCAAAAAATACATTAGTACTATAAATCTTTTTTTCTATATCAGTGAAATTAACGTTTCCAGTAGTCATATCTTAATTTCAATTTGACAAATGTTCTCAGTTCGGTGGTCAGAATAGCGCAGTTTATACATACTATTAGTTTCTCTTACTTTTTCCTAAGACAAATTATACCTATTACTTCATTCTTCACTATTTAAGTTCGAAATTTTTAATCAATAGTCTAAGATTGTCAATGCCAGTATGTTGTGTTTACTGGTGTCATGGTAACCAAACTATATTAACACTAGAAACCATTTAGATGTAATTTCCAAATGCAAAACTCACCTTTTACTACAAGTAACTACTTGTGCTCAACATTTTGAGTCAAGTTTAAAAACGCGAACGTCAGCATCTTTTGTTTACTGTTGTCATGGTAGCCAAATAATATATAACACCAGAAATCATATGGATGCAACAACCAAATGCAGGATTCGCGTTTAATCGTAAATATCACTTTTACTTTCAATATTAGACATATGGATTATTAATCATTACACAAAAATGTTAGATACAAATTTTCTACATAGTCGACACAGAAAAAATTTATGGTGCTATTTAAAAAAGTGACGTTTCTGGTGTTTGAAGTTGGCAAAGTTCGGTGTTCAATACCCAACACCCTGTCTGTTTCAAAGGCATTTTAATACCATATCTAGTACGTAATTTAATTTGGTAAAAAATTACGCTAAAATGTATTTGCATTTCGGATATTTTGAAGGAAATAGAGGACAAAATTATAAATATTTCGAAATCTATTAGAAGTAGACAAATAAAATCCATATTATATTGGTTTATTTTTAGATGGAGAAACTAAAAGCGCAATAATATTCCATATAAAATAACACAGTAAATACATGATTCACAACTTATCGATCAACCTCTTTTGATAGAAATATTTTGAAGAATAATCTATTACGTCTATTATGTTGTCACAAAATTTTAACATCCTGCATGTACCTAGTAAACCGTTACATGATAATAAATTAATTACAATTCGGTTTACCAATTCATCTCATAATTTATAAATATTACAACTGGACAAAATAAAAAGATATTTGATTAAACTTTTGAAATCATTAACATTTACGTAGTTAATTGTTAATAATATCTGTTAATAAGCATTACATACCTGCAATAACATCTAAAGCGCAAAGATTTATTAATTTGAAAATATTAATTTTCCTATCAGTATTCTCAGACAATTTTTGAAGAAATACATCCGTTACTGCGTTGAATGTTGGAATGAATTGTTCTAATACTTGCATATGGAATGCTGGTGTTATCAGGTTCCTATGCCTCCGCCATTCATCCACTAATAAAAACAAACAGAAAAGTTACTAACCATTTTTTAACGGATCAATGTTCCCTTACTTTCTGTGGTAAATGTAAACAAGCCTATGCCTAACCATCTTACAAATAACCGATATCTTTTTGATTTAATTACATTTTTACTATTGCATAGATACTCCACAAGGTTGTGATCCCCTACGGCAAAGTAGTTTACCGTAGGTCCGGGACGGAGTAACACTATTCCATCATATTCTTCTAAGTAATGTGTTATCATATCCATTAAACCTACAAAGCAATAAATTATAAAAATAAATAGTATATTAGTTGATTATGTGATGAAGTGATGAATATCATAACAACGATCATTATGGTACTAGCCTCATGTACCATAATGATCGTCGCTACGATCCGAATTACATAAAATGAACTAGCATAAAAATAATAAAATTGATTGAGATGACATTTGCAAAAACTGAACGACAATTAACGCAAAAATATAATTTAAAAATTAAAATCTCAAGCCTGTTGTTCCCTTATTTCTATAGTAAGGAATTCTTAGTTGCCATTAAAGCAAAGTGACGAGAAGCAATTTTTATAATTTGTAGCCTAATTTGCAAAAAAAAATATTTAGATGTAAGTTTACCTTCCGATATAATAATAATTGAATATTTCCAACAGAATAACCCAGTTACAGGAAGTATTACAACACATGACAGTAAATATATGCAAAGTACATGAGAGTATAACATAAATGGATATACAAAAGTATTAAGCTAAAAAAGAAAACAAACAGAAGAGTTTAAACTACGCAAAGTTAAAGAATATTATAGTATTTTCATTTTTGGCAAACTTAAGTTAAATCCACAGGGAAAGTAGTAAAAAATTATGTGGTGGTGTTGAAATAAATGAGAGCTGCATTCAGTATACTGCAGTGGTTCTCAAAGTGTGGGTCGCGACCCCCCAGGGGCTCGCGTTAAAGAACTGAAGGGGTCGCGAGATGGTTTTCAGAATAAAAGAAAACGCCTTACTAAGACATTTATTTCCATATTTCGAAACGTAAATGAAAATATAAAAAAATAATGCTTTAACACTTAACTAACCTAAGTTTTATCGCATATTCAGGAATTGTGGAACATAAACGAAAACATTAACACTTTTATACATAAAAAAATTACAAAGTAAAAGAATCTTAATGCGACGTATGTGCCTGTTTTTCAAAAACTGGCATCTCAAATCTGGGCTCTGTATTTGATACACACACAATGATATTATTTTCAAGTTCGAGACGATTTCTCACTTTTGTTTTGATGACAGTTATAGACGAGAAACTCAACTCACATAAATATGATGTTGCAAATCGAACCAAACACTTTACAGTTTCGTTTGCGAGCTGGGGGTATTCTTGCATTCTTTTGGTCCAAAACTGATCTGGGTTTTGCGAAAATCTCAGCAAAAATCTCAACGTGCTGAAAAGAATTGTCTAAAAACGGATTCAGTATCCATCTGTAGTTATCATAACTGTTTTGAATTCCTTTGGGGAAATAGTCGCAGAGCTGTTGCTTCAAGTTGTGCAAATTGATTTGTATATCTGCAAAAACATGCTCAGAATTTATCGTACTATACTTAGTTAAATCTTCCATGAGTTCTTGAATGCACTGGAACGAATTAAACTTCTTTTTCCCAATTGAACTTGACCATAAATCAAGTTTTTTATAAATCCGTTAATTTTATCCGTGGCTGTTATTATATTAACATCGCAGCCTTGCAAGCTATTATTCAAAATATTTAAATGTTCGAAAATATCAGCAAGGAAAGCCAGTATAAGAAGCCAAAGAGGACTGGAAAATAGGTTCTCATATTCCGATGTTTCATCATGCAAGTACATCAAAAGTTCTGATTTTAAGTGGAAAATTATTTTCAAGACGTTACCCCTCGAAAGCCATCTTACGTCTGTGTGATAAAGAAGATTTACATATGAGGAACCCATGTCTTCACAATTTTTTTTTTAAATACGAGTCTGTAACGCTTTTCCTTTGATGGAATTCACAACTTTAATAACACTTTTCACAATCTATTTCAGGAGGTAAAGATTCTGACACAAGAACTTCTCGATGCAAAAAACAGTGTACCCATGTAGCATTCGGTATTACTTCTTGTAATTTGACAATAAGACAAGATCGATGTCCTGTCGTACCCTTGGCGCCATCGGTGCATATAGCAACGCATTTCGACCAGTCAATATTGTACTTATCAGTACTTTGCATAAAAGTGTCAAATAAACGTTTTCCGGTCTTATTTTTCTCTGGCGTACAAAATAAAATATCTTCTGTAACAACCATTTTTCGTATCGTATCTTACGAATGCTATAGTTAGAAATATCTGTAGATTCGTCCATCTGTAGGGAGAAGTACCTGCACTTCTTAATATTTTCAGCAATTTGTGTTCGAATATCTTCTGCCATGTCACACATGTCTATGTGATACTTGCGACACATGTTACAATTATGTACAACTTACTCAACGTTTTCGTTAAAAAAATGTTTTTTTCCTTTCTAGCATTTACTAATAATTTAGATTTATACGATTTGTTATCAATTACTGTTGATGCATTATCAACAATTATCATGTTATAATTAATATCTATGAGTACTCATTAAAAGTCTGTATACAAAGTTAGTTATTTTGCAATGTATTTTGCCATATATTATCTAATACTTGACAGGAAATTTGTCTAACTATCAATCCGACTTTAACAAACAGAAAGGGACAAATGCTGCTGCTGCTGCTATAAAAACAGTTAAATTTCACAATAAAAAAAATCAAAATACAATAGTTAAATTTCAATTTTATCTTTTCACAAACGTTCCGATTTCATAAATCTGCCAAATGCATATACTGATTTTCATGTTATTTGGGAAATTACGTCCGAACAATTTATACAGTAGGAATAATAAGATTCAGTTGGAAGAATTCAGAATAGCAATTTGTTGTGGATTAGATCTGCAAACATAAAACGACAATATTTACTAACGTACATACTACGGGGTGACAATGCCATAGAAACACTTTGCTTAATATGTTAACTGAATAAATTCAAATTTCAAATATTTAAAACTATGTATTTATTAAAGTAAAATGATATAACAATGGATACCGTTGGATAAATTTTTACGAGCTTTCCAATGATGTATAACAATCATGGAGTGGTGTCTTTTATTGGTAAGACTGGGCTTTAGAGTGTGAAGAGCAGTAGATCCACATTTGTACAATTTAAGTTTTAGATCTATTAAGGTCGCAGTGAATAAAAGCTTCTGTGCCGTAGCCCGACTATAATAATGCACATTTTACTAAAATACAAAAAAGTGCCATATTTCAGTGTTTGAAGATTTACAATTACTTACCTAAGACGTCGAAACTGTTGCCAACATTTAAAGAAACAAATACTACAAAATTGACAACTTTTTCGAAATTGAATTTTAAAAGAAACATTGTATGTATGTATATACATATATAGTTTTATTTATACATACATATATATATACAATTTTTTTGTTGATATGTTCTACACTTTTATAATGTGGAATTAAATACATTATTATTATTACATGTCCACTAATGTAAGGTTAAAACAATTATGTAATTAACTATATAAAAAATAGAGTGCTGTATGGAGAGAGAGGCAAAAATTAAGCAACGTATAATATAAAGCGATAGAGAATATAAGAGAAGGAGTTATAACTAAGCTGTGTAAACGAAATGAAGATAAAACAAGTGGAAAAAGAAAGCCACAAATAAAAAAGGAAATTTGGAATAAATGGTTTAAGAAAGGAATTACTCCCTTATCATTTAATGCCGCAGAAGTCTACATCTATATTATAATTTAGCTATTAGTGCTCCGCATGCAAAAAAACTATTTATTTTGATAAATAATTTCATATTTATAGTATTTTCTACCTAAGGTACAACTTTCATCTCCATTAATGTTATAATTAACTTTCTCCGGATTTACTAACTAAATTTTGCATGCTCTCAAATGTTAAATGCACTAATAAATAATTTTATAAAATTTACACAATAAAAACAATGGTTAGCAGCATATTGCCGGAGCATATACCGGAGTTACACTCCTTAACTACACTATACCATAGGGTAGTTAAGGAGTACCCAATAGCATCTGAAGTCATTACGAAGGAATTTGGGTTTAAATAATTAATTGAAATTGTAGTGATGTGTTGAATAACAATAATGTTGGTATATTTTTTAAGGAAATGTGCAAGTTTTACATACCTTCTAATTTTTTAAATTTAGATATATGCCCAATGATTGGTTTCCCAGGGGGTGAAGGTAATTTATTTAAAAGTTCATTGAAACGTTTGTTTTTGAAATATCTGTACACGAGAAAAGTTATAACAACAGCACAAACTAAAATAAACACACTGGCCATTTTACTGTATCACTTTCGCCAGTATTAAAATATTGGCGAATTATACCAAAGAAGTTTTGAAAATGACGGCAGCCTCTAGTTAGAAAGCAGCGCGCCAGCTTTATTGTTTTGGTGATTTGATAAGATTCTGTGGTGGGGTATTGCGATCATTTGCCTTACCTACATCAGGTTGATTAAGGTTGCGTTTGTACTAATTAAATATGTGATACGGGGAATAACAATAAAGCTATTGTCTGTAATGGGAAAAATAATTTCAGATTTGCCCGACATCTTTGATGTAGACTATTACTGTTTCGTTGTTAAATTGTAGCAAATGAATAATTTTACAATAAAATAAATTTTCAAGAAATTAGATATTTATTCTTGGAATATTCCTCACAATACACTTATTTTAAAAGAGTTATTAGTTGTATATCATAATCACAGCCAAGTTTCATATTCGCTAATATCATGCATACATCATTCATCATGTGAACAACATATAGGTTGTACTAAAGGTATCGGGCCACTATTGCTAACTTTGTTACTACGGAATGTATGATATTGGTTAAATTACGAAAGACTTGGTGGTTTTTTCGCTGATCTCAATGGTGTTGAGAAAAAAAACAATTGCATATCGTATCTCAGCGCTAACTTGAATTGTTTATATTTTTTAAGTTGAACGCTCTGCATATTTTTCAATTATTCAATAGAAAATTAAACTTTGCGTAGAATATTGAGAAATAAAAAAAAAATGAGATGAAAAATAAAAGAGATTCGATGAAATTTACATTGGATAATTGGAACTGTAATAACTAAAGTAAGATAATCATGTCGTCCCAGCATAGCCGTAACAGCTGGAGCAGCCAACGGAACTCGGCGCGTGCCTGTCTGAAGCGATACGTAAACATCTGCCGGATGGCAAAGCAG
This sequence comes from Dynastes maya, assembly GCA_029619315.2. Lineage (NCBI taxonomy): Eukaryota > Metazoa > Arthropoda > Insecta > Coleoptera > Scarabaeidae > Dynastes > Dynastes maya. The sequence continues at coordinate 44,200,638 of JAROYE020000001.1, forward strand.
TTCAAATTCGTACACATTCATAATCACTAGCGCGGCGTGTGCGTGTGAATTAAATCAGGCGAGCGGAATACTAGTTATTCAAGAAAATTTTTAACTAAAAATGTCCAGTGTGCGCAAGACTAAACAACGACCCTTTGCTGATAAAGTAAAAAACTTTATCTGTGAGTTTCCAGATTTATTGTACGACGGTGTTAAAATAGTTTGTAAAGTGTGCGAGAAAACTTTGACGTGCTGGCAAAAGAACGACTGCAGGAAGCATGTAAATAGTGCAAAACACAGAAAGAGAAAAAACGGCGCGTTAAATGGAAATAACTTTATTTTCGATTTACTTGTCATGATGATAACATGTCACTTAATACACTGAATAAGAAATCGTTTAAGAACTTTTGGAACAAATATAATCCGGAGTTGAAGTTGCTAACTACGGCAACAGCACGTAAGCATGTTTTATTTGTACGTAAAAAGGTGGAAAATAAAATAATATCTACATTAAAAAATCAGTTGCTTTGGTTGTGTATTGACGAGACAACAGATTGTAAAAAAAAATCCATTATACATGTTATAGTTCGTGTACTGGATCAACATAAACAGACATTTCCACTGTTACTAGCTAGCAAAAGATTACAAGGGTGTACTAGTGCAGCAATTACGACTGTGATACTTACTACGTTAAAAAACTTTCAAGTCTCAACACATCAAGTGTTGATGTTTATGAGCGATTGTGCAGCGACAATGCGTGCGGTAGTCCGTTCTCTTCTTGAACACGGTCGCGACTGTTTACATGTAACTTGTAAAGCGTATGCTTTACATCTTGTGGCACAAACTATTAGACAATGTTATCCCATTAATATCAAGTACAAAAAAAGTGTTTCTCAAATCTCCAAAACGTCTTCGAACATATCACGCACAGTGTCCCGGTATTCGTGAACCACCACAGCCGATTCTTACACGTTAAAAAAAGTAAAAGTTGTTATTCTACAATTCAATCCTGCCGGAGCTGCAGCTATTAAGGAGAGCCAGTCAAAATTTCAAGATACTTCTGTTGAAACAGATTCACAAAGTATTCATAGCTTCTACAAATGCTTACATGACGCACTAGAGCAACTGCAAAATAAAGCGTTGTCGTTAGTGAAGTTACAGCAAATAGTGGACGAAGTACATACTCTGCTACGCACTATAGACGACGCAAAAAATATTCGCGTTTTAAAAAAGTTGGAGTGTGTTAGAGAAAGATTTCAATTTTATCACATCACAACAAATTTGTAATGGTACTTCGACTAATCCATTAATTGAGTTCAAAGATTATTTTAATCATACATGTATTACATCGGTAGATGCCGAACGATCTTTCTCCAAATATAAACACATTTTTTCACCACTGCGAACACGGTTCTAATAGACAACTATGAAACATATCTAATGCTATCAATTTTTTACGATTCTTATCCACTGGGTTATAATACTGATGATGGTGCTTCTACTTCTCATGTTCAGTAATTCCAAGCCAGCCTACTTGATTACGCTGCTTAAGGGGGTGAGTGTTTCACAGCCTTACAAATATTATAATTCTTGATTAGTTTTTTTATTATTATTCGCTTTATTACTTCTTTTTCGGTATTATAAATATTGAAGAAACACGCCTATGGCGCGAAGAACGATTATCTTACTCTAGTAATAATTTCATTATTAGAGCGGTTATTGAGATAGAAATATGAAAATATGTAATTTATTCGACCCAATAAAATGGTGTAATCAAAAAAAAATTGCGCGTCGTATTTTAGCGTTTGGTTAAATAACTCCCTTTTTTATTAAGCGCTCTGTATATTTTTTCACAAATCAATAGAGATCAAACAAATTTCTCTTATAACGGTAAGGCTTCAAAAGGAGAGAGAAAAGAGATTGGAAATCTTGTTAGACGTTTCAATTAGACAATAACTGCGTTTCGCCTCCGCTTTTTTGATTTTGTTTTGCTTTTGTGCTGGTTATGGGTTTTATAGTTGTTATTGCTTGCGGCTTTATTGTCCATTAAAAATAAATTTTGTATAAAAATTTCTCACTTTTTCGCTATGCGATATAATGCATCCGTATATTTAAGTAACAAGTAATTACAGTTTTCATCAGCAATAGCAAATGATATACATATGGTGATTTCAAGTTACGAAAATGCTTTTATTATTAAGCTGCATTTAATACATTATCAGTAATTACAGTATTATGTTTGTTGGAGGTAATGCACTTTCCCTGAAATACACAATGCTAATATATCAACTGAAGAACTCGACTTACGAAACGGTGGATATATTTCATTTCGGGTTAAAGTACATAGCAACCTATTCAGCAAGTACTGCAGTGGTAGCTTTTATAGATGCAAAAGGTTCAGATAGAGACTTCCCATATAATTGGTGAATCCTAAAAGGCAACGTTCTATCCTACAAAGTAAAATATAAGACGGTTTCTTGTTTCTGTTTTATCCAATTATTTTATGTAAAGGTAACACGAAGTTACTAGTGGGTACTATTTACAATAATATGGAAAGAATTAAGGGAGAAGTTATTTGAATTAAAGCAGTTTAACTAACGTATTTTAATCTTTCGTTTAGTTTATAGTAGGGATGAAGTGTTTTTTTTAGTTGTGTCTTGTGCATCAGGAAATTGTCAAAGCAACTTTCCTGATAATGCTAGGTCCCCAGTCAAATTTGCCGATAAATTCGATCCATGTCTTCCTTGTAATCGAATTTACAGGAAATCTGTAAAAAAGCTTCTGTTGAACTAATCGACAATTAAAAACTTTTACGCCACTGGTCAAAACATTTGTACCGTAACTGCATTATTATAGCCTATACGCAATTACCAATGAAGATAAGAGTTGTTGCCGTTTTAGAACGCCTACAAACCATGATGCAATTCACCATTATAAATAATGATAGTAATGACTGGGGGGTAGTATGACAAACAACAGAGAGTATCGGCACACTCCTCACCACACAAAATATTATTAATTAATTCGGAACAGCTGTTTCAATGGCTCACTGGGGCCCCATTTTCAACCGAGTTACCGAATAAATCTGAACGAAAAAACTAAAAACCTTTACTTTAATTCTACCATGCATGTCTATCACTCCTCCCGAGGAAAAAAGAAGGGTATATATGTACAAATGTGTCTAAACATGTAACTGTGTATATCTATTTCCGAATACCTACTTTTCTATCGCTTAACTCTAACATGCTGGGTATATGTGAAACAGCCAAGGGTCTTATCCCGCCCTCGTAGAAAAGAGCGAGACGAAAGGAAGGTTACTTCCCGCTAATTCTCTATCTACGCACTCTAAGGATACTAAACAAATCAATACATAAATTGCAGAACACCGAGACTCGGTCTTCGTCAAGTGTGGACTGAAAAGTTCTTTTACCCTAATAAATCAAACAAGCAAAAGAAATGAAGTGGCGCATTCTCCCTGTTCAGGACCTGCGAATGTTTTTTCTCTTTTTTCAGGTACATTGTCTCAAATGCGTCCAATTCCCGAGGTGAAGTTACGTTTTTAATTAATTTGAGGTTTTCCAATTTGATTACATGTCCTGTGTTATTCATATGGTCAGCTACACTTGACGCTCCTGTTCGACCGAATCTATAGCATCTCATGTGTTCATTAAATCTAGTACCTATCGCTCGTTTCGTTTGTCCAATGTAGGCTTTATCACAGTCGTTGCATGCAATTTTATAAATTCCCGACCTTTCTTTCATGTCCGGTTTGTCTTTTGGATTACCAAGAAGGTTCTTAAGTGTATTTCGTGAACTAAAACATACGTTCATGTCTTGTCCCCTAAAAACTTTACTGACGCCTTTCGATATTCTATGGAAGGGGAGTTTCACAAATTTCTTGTCGCGCGTTTCTACCGGTATCAAGGTCGTAGAATTTCTTACATAATGCCTACGTTGGACTTTCTTAAGGATGCGGTCGACATCTATAGACGAGTAACCATTATAAATAGCCACATTTTTTATGAATTTAAGCTCTTTCTTGTACCTATTTTGGTTTAAGGGAAATTTCACTAGTCTATTAATTAAGAAACTAATCGCGGCCATTTTATGTTCTTCGCGGTGGTTCGAATCGGTCATAATGAATCTATTAGTGCTTGTTTCTTTTCTACAGATGTCTATTTCTAGTTTATTATTGTTTCTAATTATTAGACTATCTAGGAATGGGAGTTGATTGTTCACTTCTTCTTCTACTGTAAATTTAATGGATCCAAATTTTGAGTTGAGTGTCGCGAGGAAATCCGGGATGTTACTTTTCTTAGTGTCAAAAACCGCGAAAATATCATCTACATATCTAAGCCAAATTCTAGGGAAATACACGGTGTCTTTTTCAAACACGTTTCAAATTTACTCATAAACAAGTTGGCTATGAACGGGGACAGTGGATTACCCATCGCCGTACCTTCCAATTGTTCATAATATTTGCTCCCTATTTGAAAACGGTTTTGGTTCATGCACAGAGAAGTTAGTTCTTTGTATACCACCATTATAATTCACCTAAATCACACTTGTACAAGGCATTGTATCATGGCTATTCTCTTTTGTAATCCCTCTAACTGATAAAAAGCAATACAATAAAGTTAATCTATGTTGTTATAATGAAAATAACTGATCTATCATAAAGTGGTATCCATGTGGTAACTTTCGTGTATGTAGAGAAATCGTATTTCCCCACCAGTATATGCCATCTGCTGTCTATTCTCTACCCCTAGGTTTGTACCAAGTTTAATTTTTAAGTGCATACAATAAAATTGTACCATCTGCGTACTAGATGGCGCTGCATTTTCTACGCGAAAGCTTACTGCAAAAGTAAACAATGTTGCCGATTGTCAGATTATATGCAACGACAACTATAAGATATTTATCACAATCAGCTGTCCAACATAAAAATTAACTAACAATGTAAATATTTCTATAAGCTTCAAACGTACTAGAAAATTCCTCTTGCGTACTGTATTTTATACAAACGCGCAAGTGCCTGCGCAATACTGCCTACAATAAGTCGATGTTTAAAGTTAGTAATAACCAGAGTAATAACATATATCATCACAACTAATAAAATACTTACAATATATGCTATTACTACTAAAAGTAGATGTCCTTTCTAAATTTCTTAACTGCTTAATAAAAACAAAACATTTCACCCATAATGCACCGATTCGTGTTGCAGCTAGAAGTAACAAGGGGCTCTTAAATTATAGTGATTAACTTTGAGTCCTGTGAAAAATAGTTTGACAAAGAAAATATATGATCTGAATCATACAAAAACACCAAAAAACTACCTTTTTCTAATTGAAGAAAATGTCGCTGTTAGTTTGATCTGAAATTTCACCTTCCACTCTAAAAAGATTAATAGACAATACATGTTACCATTTATCATCTATAGCATTAGAATTTCAATTAGTTATTTGAATACCATTGGTTAAAGTTGTGTGCCGGTAACATCTTGCTACACTACAGAATTTTTTTTTATATTTAAGCTGATACTTATCTAAACTCGTTTAGAAATGAACTATTTTTGAAGAATAATGGAGTTCTGATATAAATTAGGTTAGTTTACTTAGACATCATATTACAAAAAGAAAAACAAAATTTAAAATTTTATATTACTTTATTCACATATAGTTCTAAAGAAAGGTCTACCCTATCTCTACATCTACAAACAACTATACTACTAGTATTTGAAGTATTTGAAAAACAACACACATATTAACGACCCATTTGTGGCGAATCGTTCCCACTTTCTTCTTTCTGGAAGAAAATTGTAATAACTACATTTCAAAACAGAATTTATTCTGTAGCAGACAGTTGATATAATTTCCGTCTTATTTCTTACTTATCTAATTGGTTACTAAAATAATACTAATTTTAATATTTATCAGTGCTTTGAAACATATGAAATTTACAGCATGTAACAAAAGTAAGAAAATCTAACGGACAAATTAGTAATGAAAACTGCAAAAGTGATGCACTTGAAATCACTTACTTCAATATAGTAATCTTGTTCAGCTAAAATTTTAGAATCTCTAGCAATTACACCCCTTGGTGGAGGTTCAATGTCATGAACAAGACGGTATACAGCAGATTTTTTTAAATACTCCAGATTTCTTGGAGGTGGTTGATACTTCAAAAAGTTGATTCTGCAAAGAAGTTGATTGTCTAAAACGAATGTATCTTTAATTATAATTTGTTATTCGTAATACGAAACACTATTACCAGTAGCGATGGGTGATGACGTCAATGGGAGGGCGCGGATAGCGATTCGATTCCCCTCGTGTGTTTTCCTTGCATATTATGTACATACATTGTACTATGCAACGGAAATACACGAGGAAACCTAGTCGTTGTCCGCGCCCTGCCGTTTACGTCATCACATACCGCTACTGATTATTATCATACCTGAATCTTATTGGCGTAGAGATAGGTGAGGTTATTTGTGACCATTGTGTTAGATTATCAAACCAGTAAGTTATCATTATATTTGTCTCTAAAAGCTAAAGCTTTTTAATTATTTAATAAATAAAGAAGGAATACTCGTCTAAATTATAGCAGTACCTATAATGAAACTATTTGTTAAATACGTTACTTCAATAGATTTTTAATAAATCGTGTAATAATTTATGAAGGAATTTCTAGGTAGCATAAAAAAGCAGTCTCCACAAAATTATATGGCCTAATTAAATCCCGTAATTAAATAAGTGTTTACTCAAGAGTAGTCCAAAGAAAGAAGTAACCTAACATATAAATTACAATTAGAAATATTAGCGACTAAACCGAATTATTGTAAAATAGTACATCTCAGAAGCACTCACTTTTAAAAATAAAAAAAAAATTCTATGACCTTTTTTAGTCATCAATTGCCAAACAGGAAAATCGGGGTCACTATTTAAAAAAAATACGTTTTCGTGGTTGAATATGTCCATGTCCAAAAATGCTATGCAAATAGTCCGTAATATACACGATATTCTATTTAAAATAAGAAAGTTAATATCCGTTTTTGATTTAATCAAGAGTGCCATGAAACTGAAAATATTTAAAAATACATTTCTGTATACCCATCTATACCGGGTGTTCAGTAATTAGCGGAAAATGGATTCGTAGCGATATTGTCCGCATAATTTTGAGTTGAAAATCCTAATATAAATGTCTTATAAAAAATCTCGTTTGGTTACACCGTCTCATCAAAGTTCAGAATTTCGAATATTAGAAGTAGATAAATCTTTCAATGTTTGGGATTTTATGTCAATTATTGACATTGAGGAAGCCATTGGTAAAGAATGCTAGAACTTCGTTACCGTTTCATTACTTAATTAAGAATTTAGAATTTTTTTTTTAGGGAAAATTATAAAAAAATAGATCTGACAACAATGTAATATGTATTTATGAACATTGACATAACTATTTTTGATTGTTAGTTGTCATTTTTGTAAGCGTCAAAGTAGAACATTACATCCATTGTACTTCACTTTTGCTATAATTAGGTTATTGGTTTTGTGTTGTTATTACAATGGATTTTACTTTTAATGAATATGCCGACATGTACATGGTATTTGGCTTCTGTAATGGAAACGCTTATGCAGCCGTAGAGGAATATCGAGTGAGATATCCAAATTGTCGTGTGCCTTCTTACAATACAATTAGAAGACTGGATACTCGGTTAAGAGGAACAGGTGCATTTGTACCTATGTGTAATAATGCATGAGCACCAAGGATTCAACGCACAGTGGATGTTGAAGAACGTATTTTGGAAGCTGTGTACGAAGACCCTCAACTTAGTACGAGAGAAATTGGTAGAACTTTTAATATGTCCAATAGCACTGTACATTCTGTACTTACTGAGAATCTTCTGCGGCCATACCATTCAACAAAAGTGCAACCGTTATATCTTAATAACGTTGCTAGAGTAAATTACTGCAATAGAATGATGGCATTAATAAATAGACAACCAGATCTTTTACAAAAAATGTTATGGACAGATGAATGCACATTTACAAGAGATGGTTGTTTTAACATTCACAATACGCATTTTTGGGCAGACGAAAATCCTCATGCAATTCATGAATTTGGACATCAACGTAAATTCTCTGTTAATGTTTAGCTAGGAATTATCAATTTGCAGGTTATTGGTCCAATATTTATTCAAAATAGATTAAATGCTGAAGGCTACATGAATGTCTTAGAAGAAATGTTAGACAATTTACCTTTAGTGCTAAGACCAAACATGTATTACATGCATGACGGAGCTCCTGCTCATAATGCACGTGCCGTACGCATCTGGTTGCAGGAACATTTTTGGGATAGAATTATTGCCAATAATGGCTCCATTGCATGGCCTGCGAGATCTCCAGATCTTAATCCCCTCGATTTCTTTGTTTGGGGATTTCTAAAGGATAACATTTATGCGACACCAGCAATAAAACAAGACGTGAGGAACAAAATTAACGTAGCCGTCCAGCTAATTACTCCTGAAATGTTACAATCAGTCAAAGATGCTATTCCTCGGAGACTTCAACGCTGTATCGAAGTTAATGGTTTTCATAATAATTCTTTAAAATGTTCGTTATCATGGTTACTATTTACTATCTTTGTTTTAATTTACTTTGTTGAATCAGTAAATAGTTTATTTAATTAAACGTCATGTAACGTTGCCAAGATTCTGAACTACAAAAATTTATCCTGTGGCCAAACAAAGACATTTACGAAAATTTCATATTAAGATTTTCAACTCACAATTATGCGAACAATATCGCTACGAGTCCATTTTCCGCCAATTAGTTAACACCCTGTATATACAACGGTTACAATTCCTGAAGCCAGTTAGATGGCCACCGATGTCTCCACTGGCCCCATGTACTCTTGCCATGACAAGATCTTAATTTAATTGATAAAAGTATTGTGCGTGAACTTTTTCGGAAAATTGCTTGTATTAATGTATATGATGTTATTTAGAACAATCAAGTTAGTTAATTATTTACTTACCAGACTAAGTAGCGGTGTAAATCACTCTTGAAGCAGTTCGACGTATTCTGTTTTTTATTAAATTTTATTGATCAATGTACTGAACAGCATAGTTTAATTATCAATTCAATAAAATAACCTGAAACTTTATGCCCACTTGTAAATGTGGTAATAGAAATGATTGAGAATATCTTTTCCATCCCTTCAGTAATATTAATTTCCTCTTTTTGGAACTAGTTTATAGTTTAATGACAAAAAATATTAAAAAGTATAAGATATTCTAAGACAAAAATTCAAAAGAGCGGGGCATAAAGTTGGTAGAGATAAAGACATAAAACTGTCTATAATCGAAACGAAAACTTGGTGCCGCTTGCTCCATATTATAAATTCAAACTTGTTTGTGACCGAAATATTAACATATTCGATGAAAATATAAAAATGGTGTTGATATGCAACGCGAACGGCTTCAAGACTGGTCTCAATGGATTTCTCAATGTGCATATATACATTATGTATTATGAAAATGCTTCTATCTCAATTTCGTTAATAGTTAATGTACTATAGTTAAATGCATAGTAGCATATTAAAGAAGTTGCAAACAGGAAAACAAGAACTTCTAGTCGTCTTGAGAGAATTAATAGCAAATTTATTTTTTATAGAACCTAATTGTCAAAGTTATCAATTTGTCTGTTGTATATACAATAATTCAGTATAATATATTCTCAAAGATGACTAAAACATTCAATAATACCATACCTGTATACTGGCTTTTCAGTATCGGACCACGGCCATATGTTATTCCAGTGGTTAACCTGAAAACAGCAGCACTTAAATACTACAAAAAATAATAATCGTACCCCTTAGTGTGGCCAACTATTACTTCAGAAAACATATTAATTGTATTAGCTATCTTCTCGTCTGTCATGGAAGGCCGTCTAATTTTTGAGACAGCATCGTCGGGATTTGACCACTTTCGACCACCTGGTAAAATTATTGGACGTTGGAGTGGTGTTTGAAGTTGTGACGATCGTCTTTCCTGTAATAATGTACTATGTTCTAGGATAAATTTCTATTCTATGGATGACTTCGTTAAATATGAACAGATGTTGCTGAATATGTTAGGTAGTAAAACTTGTACTATTATATACAGTTCAAGACAGGCCCATTCATACCTTTATGAAAGTATTTTTTAACGTCTATTTTTATGCAATTTGTTTCTATAATCTGGCCATTAAATTGCAATGGCAACTCCAGTATCCATATTTAATAGTTTTGAGGGTATAAGTCAAAAACTCGCTAAAAGCAGGGATTAGTGACAGTAAATTGAAATTGCAAAAATATGCACAAAGCTACCATTAGATTTTAGTAACAATTTCAGAAAAATGGTATCGAATTATTAAACTGAAGTTGCAGTACACGTGGAAAGAATGTCTAATAACAATAACCAAAAAATAAATGCTAATATAGCTCATGGTATTGGTGGAATCATTCCCGGCAAAAACAATGTAGCAGAGAAAATAGCGCTAACACATGGACATGTTTCTGCCTACTCGGCGTCATCAGCATTTTTCTGAGCACAATCTTCTGCCACTATCATTGCGTTTGCCTCTCAGTTTATGTTGCTAATCTCCAAAGCAACACTGAATATGTCTCTCGGCAACACCTATCACCAAGAAACACAGTCACGCCGTCCCAGAGGGTAGCAAGACAAACCGGAGTGTAGATGTCCACCACCTATCGGGCAGCTCCTGGAGCTGCCCGATTGTTATTAGGCATTCTTTCCACGTGCATTTCTATACATCATGGTAAGCCTGAGGAATCATTTGCACGTATAGATGTCGCTGTGCCTAGGCACAACGCCCCCTTGCGTTTGGCAGCCCAGGAGCTGCCCGATAGGTGGTGGACATCTACACTCCGGTTTGTCTTGCTACCCTCTGGGACGGCGTGACTGTGTTTCTTGACGATAGGTCTCGCCGAGAGACATATTCAGTGCTGCTTTGGAGATTAGCAACATAAACTGAGAGGCAAACGCAATGATAGCGGCAGAAGATTGTGCTCAGAAAAATGCTGATGACGCCGAGTAGGCAGAAACATGTCCATGTGTTAGCGCTATTTTCTCTGCTACATTGTTTATGCCGGGAATGATTCCACCAATACCATGAGGTATATTAGCATTTATTTTTTGGTTGAAGTTGCAGTGTTTTAGCGATCAAAGAATCTTTGGCTTCTGCTCTCTATTTTTTAATAAAGGTACATTTCTAAACTTTTTGGTTTCTGGACGAATCAGTCAATTCACATGTGGAAACTATAAGGAAAAACTAATAGCATGAATAGTTGTAATTGAAGTAACCCTTGACATAAGTTGAGAAGTAGCCAAGAGCCAGCTTAACTGACAAATTAAACTAATCGGGAATCAAGTGTGCATATTGTGTAGTTAATGATAACGTAGCATTAACAATAAAAAACATACAAGCTGCAATTTTCTAATTATAAATATATTCCACATAACACAAAATTGATCAGTGGGAAATTTGCAATTTGGCATAATATCCCGCAATGAATATTCCGTATGAACGTAATTTGAAATACCAAACCTTTTAACAAACATACTAGGATGGTATAAGAAGTACCCGTGTTTGGAGACAGATGACGCTTTGTGTCAAAATTTGCATCATCGACTCTGAATACTATTCTTTAGTCGACGTCTGTCATAATTTCGGAGAAATTCATCGAGGCGTTGTTTTGAAAGCTGTTGAAAATGAGCAAGTTTATGTATTTGTGGAATCATAGAAAAAGAACAAAACCGGTCAGTGATTCGATCTCATTTTTGACTGGGAAAACGTATGCAGAAATCAAAAAGAAGTTGCATGCAGTTTACAAGGACCATACACCACCAGATACTGGCTTAATGAATTTAAGCGTAGTCGAACATCCGTCTTTGATGAGGAGTGGCCAGGTCGTCGCATTGAAGTGATTATAGACGATCAATAAAATTCATGATATCATGTTAACAGACCCCCGAATAAAGAATAAAGAGATATCCTTACGAAAAATTGACTATGAGAGAGCTATCGGCGAGATGGGTGTCACGTCTGCTGACGATTGATCAACAATGGAATCGCGTGATAACTTCAAAGCAACGTTTGGACATGTTTAAGCGCAATACGAATGAATTTCTGCGGCGTTGTGTGACACCCCAGAAACCAAAGGTTAGTCGGTAAAATGGTATTTTCCCGGCGAACGTGCACCAAAGAAGGCGAAGACGATTCCACTAGCCGTGGTAATAATTTTTTTGAGTTTCGCAAGACATAATCTTAATTGATTATTTGGAGAAGGGAAGGACAATTACGGGACAGTACTATGTTGATTTATTGGACCGATTCGACGCTGAACTAAAAAGAAAAAGACTCCACCAAGGGAAGAAAAAAATTCTCTACCATCATGATAACACTCATCGGCAATTGCGACAGCAAAACTAGTCCAATTACGGTACGAATTGGTGCCGTATCCACCATATTCGCCAGATTTGGTCCCCTGTGACTTCTTTTCTTTCCAATCTTGAAAAAATTGCTTGACGAAAAGCGGTTCACGTCAAATAAAGAGGTCACTGCCGAAATAGAGGCCTATTTGGCAGAGTTCGACAAATCCTATTATTTGGATGGCTTTAAAAAGTTGGAATATCGCTGGAGGAAGTATATAGAGCTGCAACAGTTGTGTTGTCTTCCTTAGAACATGTCTTTATCGTACTACCCTCGTACTCAAGTCACATTATGCAACTTGTACGTGTATTTTGTCGCAATGGATCTTACAGATTAGTGACGTTTATTTTATGTCGCCAACATGTTGTTATTAATTTAGTTGATTGTTAATTTCATTGAAAACGGACAAAAAAGTGTAAAACAAAGTAAAATAAATGTCGTAGAGCGGACCCTGTTTATTGTAATCGTTTGGGGACGTAAAAGTTTTAATAACAATAATTTACCATTTAACGTATACTACCAACCCTCTAAGATTGTAGAATCGTCTTTATTGTGAAAATGGTAGGAGCTCAAAATTGTCAGATAATATACTAGACAGCAAGACGATCGATAAGTAGCGAACTACACACTTAATTTGTTATTTAAAATATAACATCCTTTATATTATTGCATTTTTAGTTTCGCCATTTAGATATAAGCCAATATAATACGAATTTCATATGTTTATTTCTAGCAAGTATCGAGCTATTTTCAATTTATTCCTCAATTGTATAACGTGGATTTATTAATTTCCTTAAAACAATCCGAAATGTAAGCACATTTTAAGATCTTGCGGGATCATATTGCATACTTGACTCTATCTAGACATGGTTTCAGGGCGCCTTCAAAATATACAGGCTGTTCAATATTGAACAGCAAACTTCACTAAATTCAAACACCAGAGACGTAACTTCTTAAATAGCATCACATATCTTTTCTGTATCTACCATATAGGAAATTTATAACCCTAACGTTTTTGTATAATGATGCGTATGTCTAGTATTCAAAGTAAAGAATATTTACAGTAAATAAAAGATACTGACGTTGACGTTTTTTAACTATTGATTCAAAATTTTATTATTAAAAAAATATTAAGAGCATCATTCCGAATGTCCCAACATTCCTCTACCTTCTCAACCAGTCATTACACGTTCGTTGGGGCACTTAATTACAAGCTGCATTCTTGTTTCATTCATTTATTTCTAAATTAGACGATAATGTTGTTGCAATTAAATAATGTAAAAACTCTAATTTTGAATGCTAGGCAAATACTGATGCAATTAAAATGTTGCGGTTTAAAAATGTCAGCTGGTCTGGAAAATTTCGTGTTTTTATTAACAAATTTGAAAACAATAGAATGGTAACTATAAGGTAAGTTTCAATAAGAAATTAGTGGCATTATTATAAAAATCTCAATGTTTCAACATTATAATAAATACCGAAAAATAAGTTCTCTCTTTTTCGCAATTTGTATATACGAGGGTGTATCAAATATAAACAGGACTGATTTTCTTAAAAATTTTGGAGGGTTTCTAGACCTGGAAGGGGTTGATGCGCAGGTAGTTGTACCGCTAGGGAGAGGGGAGAACCGACCGCAACTCTCTCGGGTCCCTTTAGTATCAAAAGAAACCATAAGCGAGAAAGAAGTGCATGTCTCTGTGGAGCAGCGGATTATCATCAAGTTTTTGGCCAGGAAGAGGGTGAACCCAACCGACATTTTGCGGCGATTACAGACACAGTTCGGGGACAACACCCTGTCAAGAACCCGTGTGTTTGCATGGCGTGAAAAGGTCGAGAATGAGAGCCATGATCGATGAAAGGTAATGGCAACGGTTTTCTTTGATCGGCAAGGTGCTTTTCACGTTGATTTTCTCCACGATCGACGCACAATTAATGCGCAATATTATTGTGAAGTACTGGATGCCGCGAAATTGTCATTTCGAAGGAAAAGGAGGAAGCAATCGGCCAGAAGTGTCAATTTTCTACATGACAACGCCAGGCCTCATGTGGCTAACGTCATGATGCAAAAAGTGGATGCATTAGAATGGGAAATGTTGGAATATCCACCCTATAGTCCAGACTTGTCACCTTGTGACTTCCACCTTTTTGGACCCCTCAAAGAAGCACTTGGAGGCCAGCGTTTCGACGACAACGAAGCGGTGGAAGCGTTTGTGCTCCAATGGCTACACGAACGTTCGAAGAGTTTTTATGATGATGGAATAAAAAAGCTCCCAATCCGATGAGAAAAATGTATTTCTAGAGCGGGAGAGTATGTAGAAAAATAATATATATTTGCAAGCTAAGTTAAATAAAGTTAGAATTTAAAAAAAAACGAGTCCCGTTTATATTTGATACACCTTCGTATCTTGTTCCCTATTATACATTTGCGCCAATAAAAAACTGCTATGTGGAAAGATTCTTCTAAAGTTTTAAAAATATTTTAACTTCAATAAAAACTCATTTTTTTTAAGAAAATTTCGAAATGCGTTTAATTGTCGCTTTATACGTATCTTGTTCTTATCGAGGTAATTTACTATTTTCCAAATTTTCTAATAAATATAACAGAATTTAAACCGATACGTGAGCCACTGGATTTTCCACAGCCGTCCAGCTAACGTGTTGATGACCTAGCCGCTTGTTGCTGCCATTAATTGAGTTGGACTACTACCTTCTGGTTTTAGTACCGTTAAAATTGTCGCTTGCAAATTTTAACGTTCGCCGCCACCGCATTACACGGGGTCCACTATACCGTAATGCTCAAGCCGCTACGTAAAAATATGAAACGGAGAATATGTGTGGAAGCATTAGTGACGCACACAGCGCTTGTACTCTTTTTTCATAATTTACGTAGAGACGTGACTACTAATTACAAGTCACAATATTCAACTCTGTTTAAATGTATCTCTCTGAAAAATATTATAAATTTATTACATTTTATTGTAATGCATATTTAATGCAAATAATTTCATTTCCAATTGAACTTATCTACTCGCAAGTATAACTAATATTATCATTAATTTTTTTATATTTTATATGGAAAGGTATGAATATTTTTCTCTACATCACATAGGCTAAATTCTTTCGAAAGGAAGCAATTTCAAAATAAAATTCTTCTATTGCTGTGCTCTAGGCTAAAATGTCAATCGAAAAAGGATGGTGATAGAGGGTTTTAAAATTATGTCTAATGCCAATTTTGCAGCATTTATCTTTCTAATCTTTCTCAACTTTAAGAAAATCCAACTGTTGGAAAAAATCGGATATATTTTACGTCTTTACCTATTTACTTTAAAGACACATAAAATAAGTTCAATAAATATTACATAATTTAATACAATATATTTAACAAATAATAAAAATGTTTTCAGAAATAATTTGAGCGGATGTTATTATGTAAGGCATGACCTTTTCGTGGGCTACTACGGTGAAAAACTCAAATTGTAATAACAGATCAATTGTAAGTTGAAGGTTTTGGTATTCTTAACCTTCTGTCTACCACGTGGGTCCAATAGACCCACCCTTACACTTTTTTACCTTTTATATTACTTACTTAAAATTATTGTTTCGTGTGGTTCTAGGACTTTGTCTGAATTGACCTGTGCTATGCTTCTATGGAGTAATTTGATCTTTTTCTACTAAATAATTGTCGATATGAATTTAGTTGCACTAACTACCGTGTGGGTTCAATTGACCCACTATTACATTCCCACAATTTAGTATTGGATTAATGTTTATTCTCTAATAAGTTTTCAGTGTTTTATATTTTAGGAATATTTTATAAATAGAGGTATGTAACAACAATTATATTATAGTAATTATAAGCATTTTTTGAAATAAAAATTTGGGATCATATAGTAGGTGTTGCTGTTCACCTATAGTAAACATGGCACTGACACAAGAAGAGCTGATAACCCTAATGAATGAAAGTAGTGACGAGGAGCATCATGAAAATGCAGTTGGCAGTGATTATGAACCCTCAGATGACGATGGGGAAATTGATAATGATGAAACAGTGGCAACTGAGTCGGATAGTGACGATTATACGACCGAGAGCGAACACAGCGATTCGGATTCACAGGATGTTCCACGGATTGGCAAAACCTTTACATCAAGAAATAATCAGCAACAGTGGTTTGAAGACGAAATTGTAGTTGAACAAGGATGGAAAGCCCAGCATAACATTCTACGGGAAAAAGCAGGTTCCACGCGTTTTGCGAATCGCGAAATTGATTCCATATCTTCATCTTTCTTGATACATATTCTTTCGGAAACCACTGCAGGATATTGTAACAAGATAGATAAATGTCGAAGGTAACATAGTAGGGCAATAAGCGGAAACAAATTGACAACAAAGAATTAACAAATGTTATTGAAATCCTAATACTTATTGGCGTGTATAAATCAAAAAATGAAGAAATTTCGCAATTGCGGAGCATGAAAGATGGAAGAAAAATGTTTTACGATCTAATGCCTCGGAACCACTTTCAACAAAAGAAAAAAAAGAAAGAAAAGGTCAAACAATAAACTGGAACCTATACGGGAATGTTTTGAACTATGGAATAGTTATCTGCAAGATCGTTACATTCTTGGTTGAAGTGTGACAATTGATGAACAATTAGTGACATTTAGGGGAAAGTGCCCTTTTAGGCAGTACTTGCTTTCAAAGCCTGGAAAATATGGTTTGAAGTTATGGGCTGCCTGCGACAGCACTGCAGTGCTGCGTAAAGAATATTATGTAGTACGTTTACTATCGTAGAATTAAGTTTAGTTCAAAGGGTTTCTATTTTGTCTACTATTACATGTACTGTATGCAAATAATAAAGAATTAATTTGGTTTTAATTATTATAAAAACCGTTCATTTCTATATGTGGGTCCAACGGACCCATCTGGTAGTTACTGCGTCTTCTAATACCTGGTAGACAGAAGGTTAAATTTGTTTTTTAAATAGTAATTTATGTTTATGCTGTATGTGTTTCTTTAATTAATGATTCAAGTTATGTTTTCTCGTTTACAAATCTGAGGAATCTCATAACGTTGCTTACCTTATCTCTTTTTTGAATCTTTTCCTGTTCTATTCTTCGCGCTTCCAATTCTGCCAGTCTTCGTTGCTCTTCTTCTTCTATTTGCTTTTCTAATTCCTCGAACAACGCTTGTTCATCTTCACTTTCATTCTTTGTAATTTCATGGTGTACGTCCTCGCTAACTTTTTCCTTAACTTCTTCATAATGTTCATAACTTTCTTCTTCAAGGACCGATAACGCCTTTTCTTCATGGTCTTTCAAGTATCGTCAGAGCGCAGTAACAGAATATAATTTAAATTTCAAGCATATATTTGTACTTTATCAAACCATTAAATACGAGGCACGCCCAGAAACTAAGTTCCGTTTGGTAATAAAAATAAAACGAGTACAGGTACAGAAAAGCTATTTATTGCAAAAAAACTACAGACCTTAAACAGTCTTTCTATATAGCTCCCACCATTTTGTAGGCATTTGTCATACCGTGGCACAAGTTTTTGTATGCCTTCCTCATAAAACGTTGCCGCCTGTGTTGTCAACCATATGGTAACATGCTTTTTGAGCTCTTCATCATTGATGAATTTTTGACCACCAAGGAAGGTTTTCAAGTGCAAAAAGAGGTGGAAGTCGCTAGGGGCGAAGACAGAGCTGTACGGAAGGTGGTCAAACTAAATACTGTAAGAGTTGTTGTGTCTTGTTCGCAGTGTAAGGTCGGGCATTGTCATAAATCAAAACAATTCCGTTTGTGAGTATTCCTCGGCGCTTATTCTGTATTGCGCGACGCAGTTTTCTAAGTGTCTCACAGTAAAGATTTGCATTGATTGCTTCATCTCGCGGTAAAAAATGCACCAGTACAATGCCTCGCTTTAGTCTTTCTGGTGACGAAGTGTGCCTCCATTCCATTGATTGTCGTTTCGATTCAGGGGTTTCATAAGTGAGGCAAGTCTCATCCCCGGCCACTTAGAAATCTTGCTTAGAAAATCATCACCATCTTTGTTGTAATGTGTCAAAAAATCAAGTGCACTGCCCTGACGCTGTTTTCTATGTTGCTCTGTAAGAGTTTTCAGCACCCAACGAGCACACAATTTTCGAAAATTCATTTCAGAAACAATTTCATGAAGAAGTGCTCTTGAAATTTGCGTAAATTTCGTAGAAAGATCAGATATTGTAATCTTACGGTTTTCCTTTACGAGTTCTTCAACTGCAAGAACCAATTCTTCATTAAACAAACTATTATTATTGGCCTCGACTGGAAATCATTAGCCACATACATAATTTTCTAGCCACCCGAACGGACACCAGGACAAACAAAACACACACTTCACACCCGGGGCCGATCAGGTGACTAACATGTCAAACACAAAGACAGGTAGGCCACGGAAAAAGGGAAAACTCACACAGGAAAGACACAAAGGATCAATCTCTAAAACGTAATATTGGTGTCGAGCATATATTTATAAATTCTATAATATACATCGATATTTTCCTAGGCAATTAGGTAATTAACATTCAGTGGAAGTTGCATGTTCAATTTTACTAGATCATCTATTAGTTTATTAATTTCATTTATCTGCACTTCGCATCCTAGAAAGAGATGGTTGATGTTTCCACACTCCTTCCGACAAAACCTACAAGTGTCGTTCTCAGACAAATTAATTCTGTGCAGATGGGCCGGAAACCTCCCATGATTAAATGCAATCCTTAGAATTTGAACAAGCATTCTCTTTTTGACATGGATTTTTTTATACCATCGTTGTCCACCGATTTCAGGAAAGAGCAGACGATAATTTGTAGCTTTGTTTATATAGGAGTTGGTATATAGTGTCTGCCAATCTCTATGCATCTCCTACTTCAAAATTGCAAAAATATCCATATGTGGGATAAGGCACTCTTCGGAAATGTCTTTCTCACTTGCGTTCTCAGCTAAAATATCTACTTTTTCATTAAATTGAATTTCTGAATGGCCTTTTATCCATACATAATTGATATGGTAACCCAAATTACTTAAGTAATAATCTAAGTAGATTACTTCGCCAATAACTGCAAACGACTTATGATTGAGATTTTGGAGACTCATGAGTACATTAACCAAACTAGGACGCCCACTTCGTTCGTCACCATGCATTTGATCACGTCCTTCATTGAACTGTCGGACCCACCTCTTTAAAATTGAATCACTCATCGCATTTTCTCCGTAAACCTCGCAAATTTGTCGATGAATGTCGACTGCTTTAGTGTTCTTCGCATTCAGAAAACGAATTACGGATCTAATCTCACAAGTCATTTTCAATCAACTTTACTAAGCACTATAAACTGTAAATAACAAACAGCGATCAGAGCAACTACCGCGTATGCGCCGAACTGCGATTGCAGCGTTGCCGCGGCAATAAATACAAACGGAACTTATTTCCTGGACATACTTCGTAATTAATGATGAAAATGTTGTTAAAAACAAGTGCATATTCTTTGTACATGTTTTACTATGTTACTTTGCATTTTAAAATATTTTAACATAGGTTTTTCATCTTCATTACATGATACAAAACATATTTGCATCTATAAAGTAATTACCTGATACTTCTAAATACTCTTCCGTACTTTCTTCGTGAGCAGTAGCTATTGCCTCAAATACTACTTCCTGAAAATAAAACAAATATTCTGTATAGGAATATGGTAAGTTAAAAAGTTTTATAGAGATTTGGACACCTTAAGGTATGAAGCAGATATCACCATTGATGTACAAAACTCAAAACAAATGTATTATTTATACATGCAATGATAAAAATAGTGAATAAAAAATTAAGAGGTTTTGTAGTGACCACTTTTAATACTTAACCTTTCTTTAAAAGTATCAAAATACGAGATAATAATTTCCTATGTGATAGAGAATTGGATTTGGTAAACACTAAATGATATAGAAAATAGCTTGGTAAAACGTTATCGATCAGCTTTAATTTTAACTTTAGTTAAAGCTTTAAACAATGTTGCACGGTGAACTAGTCTCAATTAGCAAGGTGTTGGTCCAATTCGAAATTTATTACATTCACTTATTTTCCTGGGCATGGATCTAATGGATGATTGACGTCTTACGGTATCTTCTCCTAGACGAGTTGTACCTTATGCGAGAGTGAGACGTCAGGCCATGATCCATGTTCATCGCAGGGAAGATGTGGGGATCTCGGTGTTCACAACAGCAGTGTAATTTAGGCATTTTGGAAGTGATTCAAAGTTTTTTTAACCACATGTGAACACTCGTTGTTGGAATGTGGGGTTAGGAGACGTTCCAAAATATAGAATAAGATGAGGATCCGCAATTTTCTAAATGTAGGGTCCAGGTATCATCTTGCCTATGATGAAGATATACCAAATGCAGTAGCCGACCAAATTATACTATCTACAACGGACCAATAGTACGGAAAACGTGATCTCACAATAATGGACTTAAATGCTGAAGATTATTATTAAAATTGAATCATTTATAATGGGTGTTCTATTTTTCTATATCGCTTAGTATATATTTGAAAAATATATCCTAAACATGCCGCCTTTATTTGGATTTTGAATTCTCTAGAAAATTTAAAATAAATTTCGCTAATCTCATTGGAATTCTATTTAGGACATTTTATAATAGCTTCTACATAGTTTTTGGTCACTGGTGAATAGTAAAATTATTACACATAATGAATTTTTAATAATTCTACATATTAGAATCACAAGTATGTACAAATTAAAAGGAATTAAAATTCACTTCTGAGCGATTTCTACTTGGTTACTAATGTTGACACTAAGTATACCTTTATTATTAACTAAGTCCCTGTCAATGGCTGTGTATCAATATTACGTCCAAAAGCTGCCGAAAAAGTATATGGTCGTCGAAAGGAAAGCTTTTTTTGTGTTACCATACATACAATTCCGCGATTATAAATATTTATTGAGGTAATTCTCCTAAAATGGCAAATTACAATGTTAGTCAAGATATAATACACATGTATTGCTCTATCTTTAATCATAATTGGAGGCTATTTTTGCCAGTAAATTACGCGTGATAAAACTTGTACATCCAGAGAACACCTGCATAAAAAATTAGAGTAGCATATTACTTTCATAGCGTAAAAGTCTCAGATATGTAAATGTTTATATTTTCACAAACTATTTTGGTGATAAAATTTGTTTGCTATAATGCAATATATGTTACCTTGGAGTAATATTGATGGGTCAAGGTTTGTACAAAAGACTAAAGTGAAAAAATCGATAAAAGGAAATTTTTTGAAAATACATATATCTATTATTCACTTAAAATACATTGTAAATTCTAATTATAGTTAATTACTTGTTAAGTACGAAGATGGTATGATAAATAACTGTGTTAAGGAAGACAACGCAATGATTTGCATTTAGTAAATTTATTTCACGACATAATCTCCTTGAAGCTTTATCGAACTCTGTAAAATAGGCCCCTGTTTCGACAATGACCTCTTCATTTGACGTGAACCGCTTTCCGCCAAACCATTTTTTCAAGTTTGGAAAAAGAAAAAAGTCACAGGAAGCTAAATCTAGTGAATATGATGGATGGGCCACCGTAACTGGACTAGCTTTGCTGTCGTAATTACCATTGAGTAGGCCGGAGCATTGCCATGATGATAGAGAATTTTTTTCTTCGCTAGATGGAGTTTTTTCTCTTTAATTCAGAGTTGAATCGGTCTAATAAGTCAGCAGAGTAGTATCCCATTATTGTCCACCCCTTCTCCAAATAATCAATTAAGATTATGTCTTGCAAATCTTAAAAAATCGTCGCCATTACTTTTCCGACTGATGGAATCGTCTTCGTCTTCTTTAACCTTTTGTTTCTAGCGTGTAGTGATACATCCATATCTCATTTACAGTCGCATAACGCCGCAGAAAGTCACTCGCATTGCGCTTAAACATGTCAAAATGTTTCATGAAGGATATTTTGCACACGTTCAACTGAAATGTTTACTATATTAGCAATCTCTCTAAACTCTCTAAACAATTTTTCTTTGGTTTCTGCACACATTTTCCCATCCAAAAAAGAAATCGAATCATTGACCGGTATTGTTCTTTTTCCGTGATTCCACAAATGCATAAACTTGCTCATTTTCAACAGCTCTCAAGACAACACTGCTCTCTCCGAAATTTTGGCAAACGTCGCGTAAAGAACAGTACTCACAGTAATGCAGATTTTGACACAAAGCGCCATCTATCTCCAAACACAGGTACTTCTCATACCATCCTTGTATACATAATATATACACATTAGTGAACTTACTGAAATTTGTAATTGTCAATTTTATTATATCTATGAGCTATATGTATAGGGTGAGTCAACGCAAGTTCAAGTAAAGATAACATTAAAATTTGACATATGTATGTGTTCCGCTACAATATGATTATCTACAGAGTGGCGCAATTAAGTTGTTTTTTCTCTGTGCATTATAGCGTTTTTGACACATTTTAAATATTTTTTATTCGGGGTTACACTGCTTTCATAAAAATCTGGAATAACTCATATGAGTTCGTTTTAACATTTTTAAATCTTGTAGCAATGACTAAAAATGGCAAAATCTTGCATTTAACCTAAAATCTAATTTTCTATTAAACTTATGTTGTACTAATTTGCTTTAAAAACTGTTTACTACTAGGGGAAAAATGAATCAAAGATAATATAAAGTATAAACATTTTTATTGAAAGCGTTTGCAGCTTTACAAATGTTGCCAATATTTTATTGGAACACCATCATTTGAAAAAACATTGTGTAGTCTTTTAGGTATTGATATCATGTAATTATGAATAAAATTTCCGTCGTTATTTCTTGCCGTACATTTTCAATGGCATGGCAAAACTCTTCAGATATTCGAGGACAAAAGATTTCCCTATAAAGCTACATTAACCGGTATTTTTTGAAAATGTTTATGAAACGTTGTACGTTATTGTATGGGTAGGTTACATCTGTCTTCCGGTTTCTACTATCTAGGACGATATGACTATAACTACTAGAACTAGGTGGTGCAACGAGATATTTTAGTTGCTGTATTTGAAGATTAGTGTCATAAGCTGAGAGATGTAAGCAATGCGAATAGGAACAAAAAGTGATAGTGCTATTTTCTTATAACATTTCTTTTACCGGTAGTGATTCCATCAGTACCGTGAGCTATTTATTATTAGCATTATCCTGATTATTGTTGTAAAGCACATTTTTAATGTGTAGTTCTACATTAAGTTCTCTTTTATTTGAACATTACTCTGTGTTACAAGCATGAGTATAATTTACTGCAGTATATACGGATATGTCGTACTGCTTTGAACAAGGAAAGTACAATTAATAATAATGCTTGTGGCAATGAGTACATTTTGTAATAATACTTTTCAACGACAATGATACTACAACTGTATGGAAATTTATTTACACTTTGGTAGTACTTTTTTTACTATAATTGTATAGAGCTGTTTACAATTTTGGAGTACTATTTTTACTATAAATATGGAGTACAGGCAGCCACTTCAAAAAACTACAATAATAAGGTATTTTCTACTTACTTCGATAGTTGTGTCACCATAGTAACCGTCGATTCTGGTAGGATTTACTATACATTTCTCTCGGTGCAGGGTTAGCAAATGATCACAGTAATCGATGCCTAGAAGTGCGAGGTGTCTTCCGTGACCTAACGCTTCGTCCAACAACCCAACACTTGTCAATTTACGATTGACACTGATAGACAATTTGACAGCATTTTTAAATGTTATATTTTGCAAAAGACACGCTTAAAATAGGTAGTATAATAGTATCGCTTGTCCCAAATTTTTATGAAAGCAATGGTACATTGTATCTTACTGTAGATTTTTATTCATATGCAATTTTTTTTAGAAATGTTGCAGGTATTTATCACAGTGTAGAGTACCTCATTGCCATAATGAAGTGGCCTGATGCTATGTAGGCTGTTCTAAATATATTGTCAAATTTAGATGGATAATAGCTGTGATAATAGTCGTGTCGTATGTAGAACACTTCATGTATTTCTATGGTTTTGCAGTGGTTGCCTTAATATCTAAAACGTTTATTAACCAAATGCTACACATATCTGCAATAGTTTAATAAATATTTCAGCTTTGAATTAATTATGTTTGCTTATAATTATTTAAGTAGCTATGGATAAATTGAAGTAAAAAATGATATCCGACTTTTGCGCAGACATGCTTATTTTCGTATTTTATTATTCTTCATTCAGCATCAAAAATTGAAAGACAGAAGGCAGAGGGAGAGTCAGTCACATCCATCACTCCCACTGTTTTCCAATGAGGCAGCATTATCTAATGGCATTTTAAGCCAACGAACGATAACCGATATCAATTAAAAACAAGTAAAGAATAAAAAAAAATAAATCAGAATTTTCTAGCAGTATGTGGTACTACTACGCGTGCACGATGCGGTCGTTTCACAGATAAGTCCAATATCAGCTTTTCTCTTAATTTACCCACAGCGTCTTAGATGATTATAACTAATTAATATAATAAGAAATTGAAATATGTACTAAACTATTGTAGATAGATAGGTAAATCATGTGAAAGTGCCTTGTATCAACTCGTGCCGCGGGTGGAGGTATCCTTAAACAATAAAGAAATTGCATTCGCCGCATTTCTTGACATAGAAGGTATGTTTGATAACACATCATTTGAACCACTATTACAGGCTGCAAACAGCCATGGAGTAGAGAACACTGTCTGTAAATGGGTGGGAGCCATGCTCCATGGCAGACAAGTAGAGGCAGCGTTGGCGGGTGAGACGATGCAGGTGTCCAGAGGATGCCCACAGGGAGGGATACTATCCCCTCTATTGTGGGACATGGTGATAGACGAACTGCTGGTCTTACTAAACAATGCTGGCTACTATACACAGGGAGATGCTGATGACATTGTAATACTCACTAGTTCGAGAAATGCCAGCATAATCTCAGAACTAATGCGGAGAGCATTAGAAACGGTAGCAGTATGGTGCAAGAAGGAGAACCTTAGAGTATACCCTGGAAAAATTGCACTTGCACCCTTCGCCAAGAGAAGGAAATTGGATGGTCTAAGAGCGCCGACTCTTTGCAATGTAGTAATACAGATCAGTCAGGAGGCTAAGTTCTTGAGATCTATATCAAGGGAAAAGCTAGAATGGGAGCATACAGACTGAAAAATACTAGTAACTGGAGAACCCACAGTGGGCCTGGGCACACCAGAATAGAAACAGCAGTAACAAACCCTATCTTTGATATGGGTAGCGATACAACAATCTCCAGGGTCTACTATAACAAACCCCTCAAAGTTTTCTTGAATTGGGAAGAATGGAGAGATGGAGAGGGAAGAAAACCGAAAACCCAAATCTGGTACACAGATGGGTCCAAAACGGGCACTACTTCTGGCTTTGGTGTTTATGAAGAAAACCAGAGAGACAAAGTATGTGCATCACTCGGGCGATACACCACGGTATTTCAAATAGAAATACATGCTATACAAACCTGCGTGTGGGAGAGTCTGCGTCAGTGATCACAGGGTGGGACGATTTAGATTCTCTCTGACAGTAAGGCAGCCTTAAAGGCACTAGCATCTTATCACATAGCTCCCAAACTAGTGTGGGAGTGCCTGCAAAACCTAGTGGCTCTGTCTAAACAAAACAAGGTCACACAAGTGTGGGTGCCAGGACACAGGGGTATAGTGGGCAATGAAATTGCAGACCACCTAGCGAGGGAAGGCCCAAAAATGAATTATATAGGCCCTGAACCGGGTCTAGGTATTACCAAGAGTGCAGTGCGTGGTGCGATTAATGATGGATCATAACACAACACCAATTAAATTGGAACCATGCAGCTGGATAAAAGCGCAACAAACGGATGATGGGAAGGCCGTCGTAACATCTAACTGCTGACCTGCTTGAATTACGCAAGATACAGCTTAGGGCAGCAACATGTCTACTAACAGGACATGGCTGTTTGAGAGGCCACTTGCATAAGATAGGGATCTACAAAGATGAACCTTTATGTACACTTTGCAATGAGGAGGAGGAAACAGCCTCTATTTTCGAATGTGCAGCGCTAGCTTAACGCACATTCGCTATGCGAAGCGCAATTGATCTACCAAAGGAGAGAGATTTACTACATAGGCTCTTAAACCTGATCGAGGGAACTAACCTGTTCAAGTAAAACGAAACCGAAGCAGGAATAATACAATAGGCTACTAGCCTTAATGTTAGGGGGGCAAAGACTAACCCTGTTTTGGTAGAAAATGAATCAATCAAATCAATCATTGTAGACAGATATCGTGAACAAAAGTTATAGGTATTAGGGCAACAATTCCAAATCCGTAGGAATAATCTCGTTTAAAATAAACAACTTTTTTGCGATTGAATTTTCGGGAGCTTATTGAGAACATCCTATATATAACGGAAGGCCATTTCAAAATGATAATGAGATATTGTATGCCCTGTACAAGTTGTCTGCTCCACAATTTGATCAACGGTCTCATGAAATGTAGGAGACTTTGCAAACACTTGCAAATCACTTTTTTGAATTGTAAATACTTCCAAAACTAGTAGAGTAATGTACAGCTAACGAAAAATGTTTAGAATATAGTGTAGAATGCAAAAGTGATACGATATAGAGAGTGTTCTATTTAGAAAATACGTTTAATTACTATATATATCCATATGTGTCAAAATTTAATTTTATCTTTGCTTGTAGAATAAATCTACTTTCCCAAACCGTTAACTCACCCTGTACATGCTACTCTCATCCTATTATGGTTGCGAAATTTAAACTTTGATCGATCACACGGACAGGTTTGAATAAATCGAAGACACCGAAACGAATATGAAAAGGTGTGAAAGACAAAGAGAAGAAGCGGGGACGGCTAATACAAAATAAAACATGCAACCTACACAAAACTGTAAAATAACACTACACATTGGTATTACCTGTTCTTGCGAATGTTGGGCAAGTACAATCTCTGATAGCTGTTGTGTTACAGAATTTAACGTTTGTTGTATTGTAGATGGCAACTGAGCTAGTGCTTGTAGTTGTTGCTTCACTTGTGCTAATTGTTCCTCTATGTTAATAGATAGTCCTAAAAGCAATATTTCGTTTCTTCAAAATAATTAGAAAATGTTAATGTTTTATACATCGTATAATCCCCGAACCTGGATCAGCCCCCAAACCAATGTACAGTTGTTTCGCTTACAACTTTAGCACTTATCGTTAATAGTAAATATAAGGTTCCACATTGTTCCACGTTTGGAGGCTCTCTCAAGTTGAGAAATTTTACGGTACACCATAAATTTATTTGTATATTATATAAAATATGGATGCTGATCTAAATTAAGAGCGAACCATTAATATCTCTCTATATGCATAGTTGTAAAATAAATTGAAAGATGTCTCATGTAACAGTTATAACAAAATATGCCCCCAAAACAAATAAAACAGAAGTATGGCGTAATTTAGATTATACGAAAGATATACTTTCATTGTGTAAAAGTTATAGTAGGATATCTCCATTCAAAGTAACAGAAACATACTAATCATATATGTTTCGCCGAAAATAGACGATTGCTCAGGTAAAGTATGTATCGCTGTGAGATTCTGGTGGACGATGTTATGAATAGAGCTTTATTTTATAAAAACTTCAGAGTGCTTTGATTAAATTAAAAACGTCTATGAATTTTCTTACTTCAAATGGAACACTCTGTATATTATGAATTCTTCGTATAACCTTCGTATAATCTCTGATATCAACTTTGAGAAATGTAATTGTCTTAAAAAAATTACAACTGTAAGGTTGCATTTAAACCAGACTTTTAAAATATCATATTTACATAAGTATCAAAATATATGACACATATCAATACACATGTATCCGATGTACATCAAAATATAAAAATGTGTCTGGTGAATCAATCTCTTTCTTTTATTGTTGCTTATATTTTAATTTCCAACCAAATAATCCCTTATTCTTCATTTAGTATTTTACAATACCTACTCAACAGTCGGCACATTTAATTGTTTCTGAAAAATTTGACAAATACAAAGTTACAGTTAAAGTAGGCTTTTTAATAGTTATTTTCGGTTCTAGATTACAAAGTATCGCTTTGCATTCCAGAACGGAGAGCAAACCATTTCAGAATCCAAAAGCGACTTCGTAACCGTGTATCAAACAATATTCTTTCGAAAACTGCTTCGAAATCTTAAAATTGATTTGACGTTTACAGTAGGAATATGTAGGTTCTATAAATCTATTTATTCTTTGAAATAAATAGGTTCTAGTATACCATAGGCAAGTAACCATAGATAGTATATAAATAAAATATTGTCATTTGATTTTGGTCGCCACAATAGTTATATCATAATACCAACGTAAGTGGAAAATTAGGGTTTGAAGAAAATCGCTGTTAAAGTTTTAGATTGATGAAAATACCATACCTCCGTAAATAATGCAGTTATCTTTATAACATTTATAGATAATGTTTATTATAATATCTTAATAAATGTGATGTGGAATATTTATGTGTACTAAATTTTTTATTTTGAGTTACGTTAGTACTGCATTCATTTTCATTTACAATTTGCCAGATACGTCGCCTCTTAGAATTGCATAACATTAAAATCTGACCGCTTGTTTTTAGGTGAAGTGTAAATGCAACTTGAAACAACTATTCTTTTTTCATTCAAAGGTATTAAATACGATAATAAAAAAACAATTCCAGTTTTTACCACATATCAGATTTTTATAAAACGCGTGATAAGGAGTTTTAATTGCTATTCTATAAAAATATCAAACCTTCCTTTTCATTTTTCGACGTTTTAGGGGCTTCTCTGTTCGCTTTTAGTGGGATAATTTTCATGTTACCATTTCTGGTGCTTGTTCGGCCTCGGACATGAATTTCAAAATTATCTACTTACAATTAGTCATAATTATACTTGTAAAATATAGAAAATGGATTAGCAAAGGGAATAGAAAAATTACAAAATGTTTCGATGTCGTTAGTGGATTCTGTTCAAATTGTGGATGATGTTCACGCACAGTTATGCGCTGTAGAAGGCGTAACAAATTGGTGTGTAATACGAAAATAAGAAAGTGTTTTAGAGAGAGACTCCAATTTCCTTATATTAAGATAAATTTGTGAAGGTGCGTGTGAAGATGCATTAAGTTGTTTCAAAGATTATTTTAAATATGCAAATATAACATCGCTAGATGTCGAACGGTCGTTTTCGGCATTAAAAACATTTATTCGGCACGTCGTACTCACTTGACTGAAACAGCTGTGGAAACATATCTAATGATTCAAATATTTAACAGATGTTACCCAGTTTGTGATTTTACAGAAGACTTTTAAAACGGTAAGTGTTTCAGCACGTTTTATAATTTATTTCTGACTTTCTATTTTATGTGCAAAGTTAGTTAATATACGCGCAGAGAAATGGTTTTTTGCATAAAGAAAATAGATTTTCTTGCAAAAATCAGTCTCTATTCAAGAAAATATTTTTATTTCAACACTACAAAAATTCTATATTCACTACTTTCTATGACGGTATGACTATAACTACTGGCACTACTGGCACTACGTGGCACCAGGAGATATGTCAGTTGCTGCTTTTGAAGATTAATGGCACAAACTGAGAGATATAAGAACAATGTGGCCAAGAGCATGCAGTCTTAATGCTTTTTCTCTTCTCATATTATTTTTGCCGGTAGTGATTCCATAAATACCAGGAGCTATTTGTTAGCATTATCTATTTTGGTTATTGTTTCCTAGGCACTTTTTTCATATGTACCTTTACATTAAGTTAACTTTTCTCTAGTTTGTTCTGTAGATAACCTCTACTTTAGCCTTTTTAAAATCACAAGCAATGCGAATAATTTACTGCATTATGTACGGATATGTCGTACTATTTTAAACAAGGTAACCCGAATTAATAACACGCATACAATTCAAAAATTCTAAGTAAAAATGCTTTATTTTAAGAAAATGAAACTATTGGTGATAAGCGCTTTCTGGAATTAAGAAAACTATTTACTATCCTTAAGAAAATATTGTTTTGTGTTATAATGGCCATTTATTTCTTCTTCTGCAAGATTTTCTTGAATAAAGTTAACAAATGTCTTAAACAAAGAAATACAATTATTTCATTACAAGTACATAGTTCTCTTAAGCGAAGAAAGAAACGCTAAGAAAATATTTCTTTTGATTTAAAACAGTTATTGCATTGCGGATAATTGAAACAGTAATTGTCTTGAATTAAGGCGGACACAGCTTTAATACAAGTAAACGTTTCTCTGCGTGCATACAAAGTGTTTAGTTTAAGAGAAATTATTAATTTTTGCGTTACAAGCACTACTACTGTGCTAATTTAATCTACTTTGTGTCATTAGTACTAAGATATTAGTGGTGCGCACTTATATCATTCTGTCTATTATATAAAAATTTATAGGTACGTATGTATATATTACTTTTGTTGGAAAATGTTATGTTCTCTGTTTCACTCGTTACTTCTTCTTCAATATCCTCACTTTTGAAATCAATGTCAACTTCTTTGCTACTTTCATTAACATTATTTTCATTCTCGTCTATATCTTCATTTTGGTCGTTTTGCTCTATCTCTTTGTCTACTTGATTTTCTTCGTGATCATGTGAATTTTCTTCATATTCACGAGCGGGATTCTGCAAATAATAATGTAAATACAATGATTTCTAGACAGACATCTAATTCTATACATATACTTTTCGTAATATGCAGTGGGAACCAATAATAATTCGTGTCTATGCAAACAACAAAAATTGCATTTGAAACTCTATTTGCATTTAGGTTACGATTCAAGTGTATTTTCAATTGTTGTATGTAAATATATAAAATTCCTAGGTTGGATTTTTAAATAATCGTGTCAAAGCATTGTGTGTATGTCAATAACTAAGCAACACAAGTTTATGATTACTTTGGCATTATGTCGGTAAATAAGTAGTAGGCTATAACGATCTGTCACATTGACAGTAGTTTAATTCACAATTAATCATAACTCATGTTTATTAGAAAAAAAAAATGTAAAGGCATTTCTTTATAAAACAATAGGAAAAATTTCGGGTACAACTAATAAATTAACAATTGCTTCTGCTTTAAGCTATTGGCAACAAATCCTTCATTTTTAAATTTATTGAATATCCACAAATATTGTTGAATGATTTGGAACGACGAATTGACAAAGAAAGAACGGGACATTCAGAAAAAACTAAAAGAAGTAGCGGACATTGAGAGGAAGAAGGGAAAAACTGTGAAAATAGAGTATCGCAAAATAACGATTGAAGAAAGGGAATATAGATGGGACTTTACAGATGGAAGATTGAAAGAACACAGAAGAAATGATATCACTGTATCTCCTAGAACAAAAAACTAAGAAAAGCAAAGGAATAAGGACACGATTATACAAATTCACACAAACGGAAAACTAAACCGAAACAGGGAAAAGGAAAATGAGATAAAAACAAAGGAATTGGTTAGGGTGGGGGTGTGGAATGTGCAGGGGATTAACGTAAAAGAAGAAATGAAAAAAGGGAATATAAAAATATTAGGAATTACTGAAGTTAAAAAGAAAAATTACGGTATAACGAAAATAAAAAGTGGATATGTGATGGGGCTGGGAGGAGTAGAGACAGAAGCACGCGCAAGGGCTGGAGTAGCGGTATTAATAAGCATACAGTTACTCAATTTACGCCAACAGCCAGTGGCGGGCGCATAAAGGTTTACACAAAATAAATGGTCAGAAATAAAATATAATACGTGCTCAAACACTTACCGTCTTAAATGTCTTTCGTAAAATCACAAAGTGAATAATGTCTGTTAAATATCTCCAAGATTAGATATGTTTCTACAGTTGTTTCGGCAAACCGAGTGCGGCGTGAGGAAAAAGTGTATTTTTATGCAGAAAACGAACGTTCTACATCTAGTGACGTTACATTTGCGTAATTAAAATAATCTTTGGAACAACTTAACGGTTCTGTTGACGCGCCTTCACAAATTTGTCTTAATGTGCCAAAATCAGAATCTTTCTCTAAAACACTTCCAAACCTTTTTAGCACACAACACTTTTTGCGTTTTCTACCGCGCATAGCTGTGCGTGAACATGTTGCACTATTTGCAGAGATTCCACTAATGACATCGAAGGATTTCGTAATTTTTCTATTGCCTCCACTAGTCCGAAGTAATTGTTCTGAATAGTTTTTAAATCCGTTTTAACCTGACTATCTTGAAATTTCGACTGGCTTTCCTTGATAGCCGCAGCTTCCTTTGGATCGAATTGTAAAACCACGTTCTTAATATGCTCAAAATATTTATGATAATAACACGCGGCCTGTAACCATGTTCCCCAACGTGTAAGAATAGGTTCTGGTGACTCAAGCATACAGAAGCAGAGTCTGTGAAATTTGCGAATACGTTTTGGGGATTTGACAAACACTGCTTTCGTATGTGCTATTAAAGCGTCTACCTCAGTATAACATTTTCTAATACTATCTGCTACATGACTGAAAGCATGAATTTTACACGTAATATGTAACAAGTTAGCATCATGTTTTTCAAGAGACCGGCCTACAGAAAGCATGTTTGCGGCACCATCACTTATAAACATCAATAGTTGGTTTGTTGAAAGTTCAAACTTTTCCAATGTATTTAACACCAACTTTGAAATTATTTCGGCAGTACATTGTTGTACTCGTCTGGAAGCTAATAGAATTGAAGGTGACGATTGATGTGGTTCCATTGTACGTACCATTACATTAACCACAGAATGTTTTTACGATCTGTTGTTTCGTCCACACATAACCACAGTTTTTTATCTTTCAACTCCGATTTAATTCTTTTTTCAACATGTTCACGAGCAGATGGCACAATTCTTTGTAATGATGTCCGACTTGGTAATTTGCAGTCCGAATATTTAGAGAAGACATATGCTTCCTTGTCTAGCAAATTAAACGGTAGATTACATGCAATAAAGGTAACACATAAATTAAATTTAAATTTGTCATAGTGTCGTGTGCAATTTTTTTTTGAAGAATACTGTTTACTATTTACGTGACGTAGACAACACATTAAAGAGATATTACAAACTACACATTGAATTTTAACGCCATTATAATTTAGGTCAGGCATTTCTGCTATAAATTCTGTAACTTTATCCAACATTGGTCGTTTTCGCGACGTAGGCAACATTTTTAAAACAAACGTAGAACTACGAAATAGTATTTACGGCAGCGTACATGTATACACAACAGATCTAGTTGAGACTCGCAGTTATACTGAGGGTCATATCGAACCTCCGTCACTGCCCGTTGACGCTAGTGAGCAACTTTATAGTAATAAGTAAAGACAAAGAACAAGATATAATAGATATAAAGTATATAAACGAAAGAATCTTAACATTGGAAATAACTATTGGAGCAGAAAAGTGGTACTTCATAGCAGTGTATGCCCCAAATGATAATGAGAAAATGGAAGAAAAAACTAAATTTTATGAAGAATTACAAAAAGGGACAGATAGGACAGAAGATAATGATGTAATAATAATGGGAGATCTCAACGGGAGAGTGAGGAAGAAAAATAATGGATTGGAGAGATGGCTAGTTAAAGAGGGTGAAGAAGCTGTGAACAATAGGGATGAGAATTATCGATTACTGCAGGGAAGATGATTACATAATAGCAAACACTAAATTCAAGCACAACGAAATACATAAAATCACAATACAACGAAATAGAAAAGAGAAATCGATAATAGACCACTATTTAGTTGAAGTAATAATAAAAAATGAAGAAAAACAGAAAGAACCAAACAAGAGAAGAATAGCTAAGAAACAGATAAAGACCTACAAATTGAGACAAATAAATATAAAAGAAAAATATCGGAATGCCCTTAATGAAATGAAATGGACTCAAAACTATGAAGACATAGAAACAAGATGGAAGAACTTCAAGGAAAAAAAAAGAAATAGTAGAAAGGATATGTGGAACAACTAGGATTGGAAATAGGAGACCGAAAGGAACGCCATGGTGGAACGAAACAATACAGAGGGAAGTTAAGAAGAAGAAGCAAACATGGAACAAATACTTAACAACGGGAAACACTGAAGACTATAAGGACTATAAGGTTAAAAGAAAAATAGTTAAAAATTTAGTAAGGAGTAGTAAACTAAAAGCATGGGAAGAATTTGGACAAAAAATGGCTGCGGCACATACAGATAATCAAAAACTCTTTTATGAAATGCTAAAACAAATGAGAAAGAGCTGACCATGCTGAAGAATGTTAAAGACAAGAACGGAGGCATTGTAACACAGGAAGAATTAATAATGAAGAAGTGGAAAGAATATTTCGAAGAACTTTTGGAAGAGCAGGAACAACCAGAAAATCAACGTGAAAGACAAATACATATACAAGATCAACGGCCAATAGAACAACAAAAAAATGAGGATCATGAAATATCGGGAGACGAATTAGAAAAAGCTATACAGAAAATGAAACTAGGAAAAACACCAGGGCACGACGAGATAACTGGGGAAATGATTAAATTTCTAACAAGAGAAGCAAAACCAGAACTACTAGGTTTACTAAACCAAGTTAGAAAAGAAAAGAAAGCACCAGAGGACTGGAGGATAGGAATCGTAACACCATTATATAAGAAGGGTGATAGTAACGAATGCGGAAACTACAGAGGTAGTACACTAACAAGCACTGTAGGGAAAGTATACGCAAGAATCCTGGAGACAAGACAAAGAAAAAGTGGAAGAACAATTGGAAGAAAGTCAGATAGGGTTTAGAAAAGAAAAAGGAGTTCAAAACCAGATCTTTATAATGAGGCAAATAAGTGAGAAAGCAATACGAGCAAACAAGCAGGTACACGTGTGCTTCATAGATATGGAAAAGTCATTCGATGGGAAAAAAGAGAAAACGTGTGGGAAATCTTGGAAAAAAGAGGAATAGGGCATGAACTATTAGAAGGTATAAAAAGCTTATACGAGGAAACGAGCAGCTACGTACGAGTTAAAAATGAATGTTTTGAAAGATATATAAGTAGAGTAGGACTTAAACAAGGTTGCATACTGAGCCCATTGCTATTTAACGTCACATTAGATGAAATATTGATAAGATGTAGAAATAGATTAAAGACATGCAACATCGGAAACTGGAAAATGGAAAATATAAGAATAACAGAATTGTGTTACGCAGACGATCTGGTAATAGTCGAGAAAAACGAAGCAGATTTACAACACAATATAAATATCCTGAATGAAGAGCTACGAAAAAAGTAATATGAAAATAAACTTAAAGAAAACCAATGGTAATAGGAACAGCCAAAGAAAGACACCAAATTAAAATTGGAGGAAAGGCTGTAGAACAA
The DNA here is from genome assembly GCA_029619315.2 of Dynastes maya. NCBI lineage: Eukaryota > Metazoa > Arthropoda > Insecta > Coleoptera > Scarabaeidae > Dynastes > Dynastes maya. Next base: position 44,236,594 of record JAROYE020000001.1, read on the forward strand.
GTAAACAAATTCTCTTACCTGGGAACAATCATCAATGAAATGGGAACCATGGGGGAAACGAAATTCCTCAACACGAAGGAAATACCGAAAGAGGTAAAGGCCGAAGTAGTTAGAAAAGTTGTAAAACCAACGCTCACCTACGCCTGTGAAAGCTGGACAACAACAGAGAGGCAGAGGAGCAAGCTGACAGCTGCAGAGATGAGATATCTGAGGAAAATACTAGGAAAGACAGGGAGAGATAAAATAAGGAATGTGGAATACAGGGAGTAATTGAATATAATACCAGTGGAAGAGACAATACAACAGGGACAATTGAGATGGATGGGACATGACAGGCTAGTGAAAAATGTGTTCAAAGCAAGAGAAGGCGGAAAACGAAGGAGAGGAAGACCACGAAGAACGTGGAAAGAGGAAGTAAGAGAGGCAGCGGTGAGAAAAGGGGTAAGGTGGGAAAACGTTCCAGGATTATCTAAGAATAGAATAAACTGGAGAGAAATATGGAGGAAACCAATGGGACTCAACTCCCTCCAGCCAACACCGAAAGGTACAAGGCCCAAGGATTAAGTAAGTAAAAGTAAGATTTGGAATGAGTGTAATTAAATATTCAACCGAATATAAATCTCGAACCGTTTTTAAGCTTTTTGGCACATTTGCAATTCTTCTTCTTTGATGTACATTCTAAGACAGACCCAGACAGATACTAAACTGACAAAGTGATCATAAGCATGTATTGCTTAGTTACCGACGTACACACAATCCTTTGACACGATTACTTTAAAGTGCATTGTAAAGTAATAGCATTGTATAAGTGTGCAATTGCAAGTATTGTAACTGTCGAAATCAAATAAGTACTATTAATTTAAGCTAATAGATTGTAGTTGAAATCGAGAAAATTGTATTTAACACACATATGTACTTACTTGGTCGATTTTATCTTCTTCTGTAGCAATTTCTTTGGGAACTTGATCCCTTTTTGGCTGTTTCTTGATTATCACTCTGTACGGCGAAGCCTACAAAAATAATAATTAACATAAATGGAAATCATTGTTTACATAGTATTACACCTTTGGCTCTTCTTTAACTATCTTAGGTTTCGGTTTTAAATTTTTGGGCTTTTGCAAAAACGTGGACCATTTCCTTTCTGGCATTCGTTTCGACTCTTCATTAAGTACAACCTGTATACAATATAAGTCGAGATAGTTCATCATAGTTAATTGCGTTTACCTTCAATACTTCGCTTTCTTTATGAAAGACAGTAACTTCTTGTTTTACCTCTACGCTGTGTTCCTCGGTTTGTATCATCTCTACAGTCTTTTCTTCAACTTGCCCCATTTCTATATTGCTTTTTGTCATTGTTTTTTGTGACGAAAGTTGCACTTGGTCCCCAATTATATTTACAATTTCTTCATCGGTTATATTCAAATCATTGTCATTAGTTCCACTAACTAAAACACAACCTTCATATTCTAATTGAATGCATTAACCCACGTCTTGATACAATACCATGTTTACTCTCAGTAGGCTGATTAACCATATCTTCTGCATTTTCAACACTCGTTTCATACTAGAAATAGGTCGATCAGCTTGTGCAAAATATGTCCATCCAGCGTGTCCACCTAGTGGGTGAGCGAAAGATAATTCCTTTTCTGAACAAACAAAAGACAAATTTTTCAAATCAAAAATATTCCGAGACAAATTTTGCATAATACAAAATTATATTCCAGTGTACAGGGTGTTCAGTTTTCACAGCGCACGATACAAGTTTGGTTTTTTAAATGGAATACCTGTATATTACATCGTTTTTGGATGCCCCTTCATTTATATGTCAACATTCCCTATACACATTTATTTTAGTTTTTGAGATAATTTGAGATTTTTGCGAAACTCCGCTCTTTCTGTAGCGGCCGATATCTTAAACGTCTTACGCGCTGGAGCGATAATTCAAATTTTATTTGGGTAAGCATTTCTTGAAGTTTTCGGCAATACTTCGAAAATGTTGTTATATGAACTAGTGTCTACAAGAGGTCATCAAAATCGTTGCCATGTTTGATACATGCTATTTCAAATTTTGTTATTGGAACACCCTGTATATTTTTCAAAAGTCTAATAGAGACGTTGGTCTATATTTTTTTATAAACATTTCGCTGTACCTAAAATGTGTCGTTCTTTAGTAAATTAAATATTAAGCGGTGCAGGTAAGTTTTTGGTATAAAAACGGAGTGCTGCGACGAAATACTAGAAACGTTTGTTTCGCTAAAGATATTCAATAAACCCAATGTGGTAAGGTTCTAGAACAGTTTCTCTATCAGATTCTCGAAAAATATACAGGATGTTCCATTAAAAAATTGAAGAGAAGCATCTAAAAACGTAATAATATACAAGCTGTTCTATTTAAAAAACCAAACTTGTATCGTGCGCTGCGGAAACTGAACATTCTGTATACTTCAATATAATTTACATTGTACATAACTCGTCTGCGAATATTTCTTATTTGAAAACTTTTCTCTAAATTACTCAGAAAAAGATTTATCTCCCCCTCCACGCACTAAGTGGACACGTTGTATATTATTACACTTACAAGCAGCAGTCTAGGTGGCAAATGGGAAAGATCACCCCTGAAACAAAATTTTATAATTTTCGAATAAAAGACTTCGGATCTACATATATTATTTCATTTGAAAAGTCTCTCTTTGAACATTTGAATTTTATTTTTTTGCCAATAGTTAACAATATTCAAAAAAATAGTTTATAGAACTTAATAAGGCAATTTACGTGATATCCATATAATCTACATTTCTTGGAAATAACATTATTAGAAAATATGTTCACGGTGTAAATGCAAAGGTCATATCCAGATCAATTAAGGCATATACATAACTACATCCCCAGAACAACACTTTTTATAGAAAGTCAAGTGCCTAACTATGTCATGCACGTATTTTGCTGTAATCTAATAAATTTCTGCAGGTGCGCACACCTGGTTTGATTGATATGATAAAAATAGAATGTAATCATAAAAATATAAACAGGTTTAAAAACGAAAACGATTTTTTTAATAATCCAGGTGTCTAAAACTGTACCCAATACTTCAAAGGTGAAGTGATATCTCGTATTTATCTGCATTATTTAAAATAGAAATATAACTGCAATTAACAAATAACTTTTTGAATTAATTTTGGGTTCCTAGGTATATTTATACATTCCATAATGATGAAAATTAACAGCAACAGAGATATATGCACTCTGAATATATTTTTTTAAAATTTGGCTCTACGATCCAACTAATTTTTCACAAAGTAATTATACGCTAGTATTATACTTTTTTAGTTGTTTTTGGGTATTATATTATGATTTGATCCAAATCTGGTATCAATCTTAAATTATATTATATAAATTATATTGATTATATAGCTTGTTTCACGTTGAGATCAAAGTAACGGCTCTTATGGAGTGTAGCCTTCTTTTATTAGTTTATATCGGCATGAATATAACTATCCCTTCTCAGAATTAGAAATACTGCCAAGTCAAGTGGCGGGCTATATTCCTATAGTAAAATACACTGGTTAACAAGGTTTTTGTCCCAAGTATAAAAATGCCTGTTTCCTATGTATTTTTTGCACGCTGAATTCAAATTCACTTTCAAAATTACTGCATCACCCACAGTTTTTGAGTTCCAGTATATCCACGTAGCATAATACTGTGTGCTTTACAATAAAATGCCAATAAATATGCCGGTGATATTTAGGCATTTGGAATAAAATGTTACACGATATTGCGTAATTCTAAGTAGTCTTGCGTCATTCAGAACAGGCAGAACAGATCTTGTCAAGCTGGCCGGGAGCAATATAAGATCTTTGGCCGGGAGCGCAGTAAATTGACCGGTTAGAGAACATTGCAGCTCCACACTTGCCTTGTTCTAACCCTTGAGGAAGTGTGCTGTTATGTTTAAAGTGTTGTGTTGATACCCCAAGTGCCACTGAAATGCCGGGAAATTGTAAAAATAATCCAAATTCGTTCTGCTACGTCTGCGGCGAGTTGACTTTTAAAACCCAGAAACGTTCGTTTACACCGTTAGTTAGAAAATGTTATGAACTTTATTTTGATTGTAAAGTAGGCGACCAGGATAAAAGTTGGGCCCCCCATATTTGTTGCGCCACATGTGTCCGGCTTCTCACAGCATGGGCAAAAGGTTTACGTCATATACCTTTTGCGGTTCCTATGGTATGGAGAGAACCTGAAGACCACGTTTCGGACTGCTACTTCTGCCTGGCACATATAACTGGTATTACATCAAAATCTAAACACACTGTTGTATATCCTAATCTATCATCTGCACTGAGATCAGTACTTCATAACGAGGAGTTACCTGTACCAGCACCTGCAGAAAACATGACTTTGAGTGATGATGAGTCTAGAGTGAGAAAGTACATCAAGTAGCAGAAGAAAATTTGAATATGGATCCCACATTTGAGCCAGGATGTTCTTCAAATGAACCACATTTGCTGACTCAAGGAGACCTTAGTGACCTCGTTCGCGATTTAAACCTGTCTAAGAAGCAAGTCGAACTTTTGGGATCCAGATTGAAGGGCTGGAATCTACTTCAGAGTAACACAAAAATGTCGTTTTATCGTAGTCGTCATGCCAAATTCAATGATTACTTCTCCCTTGAAGATGACCTGATGTTCTGCAATGATATTTTCTCGGTTATGAGTGCACTTGGCCATGAATATCACACTGATGAATGGCGTCTGTTCATTGATTCATCCAAAGCTAGCTTAAAAACCGTTTTACTTCACAATGGAAATAAATTGCCCTCAATTCTTCTGGCCCACTCAGGCAACATGAAGGAAACATATGACAACATGAAGATTCTTTTAGAAAAAATCAAATACGATGAATTTAAGTGGAATATCTGCGGCGATCTAAAGGTTGTGGCGCTATTACTCGGATTGCAACTCGGCTACACGAAGTACTGTTGTTTCCTGTGTGAATGGGACACTCGAGACAAGAAAAACCATTATGTAAAGAAAGTGTGACCGACACGAACATCTTTGACTCCAGGGGTTAAGAATGTCATCAATCCCCCTCTTGTCGATCCTCAGAAAATGTACCTGCCTCCTTTACATATAAAACTAGGACTTGTGAAAAATGCCGTCAAAGCAATGGACAAAAACGGTCGCGGATTCGCGTATTTGAGGAATAAGTTCCCCAGAATCAGTGATGCTAAAGTAAAGAAGTATATATTTGTAGGACCCCAGATCAGGCACTTGTTTCGAGACGAAAAGTTCGTTGTAGAGCTGAACAAAAATGAAAAATCCGCCTAGCTGTCATTTAAGAATATTTGTGAGAACTTTTTAGACAATCACAAATCCGAAGACTACAAGAACATTGTAAGAGACCTTTTAACTTCGTATGAAACATTGGCGGGCAATATGACTCTAAAAATTCAATTTTTAGACTCACATTTAGATTCTTTCGTGGAAAATCTTGGAGCCGTCGGTGACGAACATGGGGAAAGATTTCACCAGGATATTTTGGACATCGAAAAGCGCTACCAAGGCAAGTGGAGCCCCTCTATGCTGGCAGACTATTGCTGGACACGGATGAGAGACGTTCCTGATGCTAAATATAGCAGAAAATCATACATTTGTACAATTTAGAAACATTTTCAGTTGTTTTATAAATAAACACATTATACACGCTGTTCTACTATTTATTGCGCTGTCACTTAGAAACCCTGCCTGATAGAATATTTCTGAAAAAGATTTGAATTCAGCATGAAAAATGCTGCAAGGTTCATATATACTAATTTGCGGGACAAGAAAAAGTTTAAATTTTGTTAACCAGTGATATTTGTTTTTTTTTCGTTTATGTCGTTAGTCAATTTTAGTTCGTCGTTTGTCTTGTTATTATTTCTAGTTCTTCCCTTCAACTGCATATATTTTCAGTTTTTCTTAAACCTACTGCAATTTTCAATAGTATCAAGTATCGTAAATATAGTATAATAACCAATTATTACCATCAGCGGCGACTGGTGCACTGTGACTGCGGAGCAGCATTACAAGGCTTCCGTTACACGTCGTGTACATTGTACTATGCAACAGAAGAGGTGAATAACAAATTTCATCAAATCACCTTGTAACTCATCGCCTCCACATATCTTCTTCAATCAAAATGAAGAAATTACAACAAAAAGTAATAATAAAATATAATTTATACCTTTCATTGCATGATTAATATAATTTTGCCAATTCGGAGCAGAGATGATTTCATGTCCCTCCTCGATGATTTTTGGCATTTCGTTTACTTTGAATGCTGAATTGTTGCGTCGAATATAGTTTTTAACTTGTGCTCCTCTTTGGCACAGCCTTATGCTCTGCTTGTTTCTTCAATTGCCTTGGAAACACTTATAGTTTTTGTAAAATATATAAAGACATTGAAAAGCATTTGTTTTTCTCTCGTAGAATGCTAGCTTTCGCGTTGGCATTTTCTCTTGCGGGCTTCCATCTTGAAAACCTATAGCCACTTTGATATGGTAATCAGTGGCGGCTGGTGGTGACGCAGACGGAAGGTCAATTACAACGCTTCGGTTTCCTCGTGTATTTCCGCATCGTCTTCTTTTACTTGGCTATCAGACACAATATAAGTTTCATTAATTCCTCCATTTAAAATTAGTATCTGAAAATGTGTTATTGTAAATGTGCTTGTTTTGAAGGCTGTAAACAATACACAGCGTGTCCACCTAGTGCGTGGACGGAAGATTATTTCTCTCCTGAGCAATTTAGAGGAAAAGCTTTCAAACAAAATATATTCGGAGATAAATGCTGCACAACATAAAATTATATTCAACTATACAGTCTTCAGTTTTCATTGCGCACGATACAAGTTTGATTTTTTAAATGGAGCATCCTATATATTATTACGTTTCTGGATGCTTCTCTTTAAATCATGTCAATTTTGTTCAATAGTGGCTATACTCATCTATCCTAGCTTTTGAGATAGACATAATTTGAGATTTTTGAGAAATGCCGCTGTTTCTTTAACGACCGATATCTTAAACGCCTTACATGCTATAGTGGTAATTCAAATTTTATTCGATTGAGTATTTCTTGGAGTTTTCGACACGACATCAAAGATTTTTTTTTATATTAACCAGATTCTATAGGAAGGTCATTGATATCGTTGCTAAATTTGATTCATGTTATTACAATTTACAAAATCTAAGACAGCAGGTCTTTCTAGAATCTTTTTGTAAACATTTCCCTATATTTAAAATGCGTCCTTTTTTAGTAAATTAAATACGAAGCTATGCAACAGAGTGCTGGGATGAAATACCGCATAAAATTTTGTTTCGCTACAATTCCATCATCTACTGGAAGTAACCATTATTTTTCTATGTACCGGGTTTCTATGTACCTCTTTTAACAAACGTGGCCAAAAGAAAACACTGGAAATAATTTTGAAGTTTGTAAGGTGACTAGAAGATGGCGTGACGGTCACGACCAAGTATAAAATTAAAGTTTTCATCGTGATTTGTCTAATTAAGGGTTATCGAAAATATATGCATTTCATTCCCAATTCAATTCTCTTTCTTTTGTGTTCAACACATTTTGTCGTATTTTCTAAAGTAAAGTAGTGGGAAGACGTCAATTGGTTTTTTAAATAAATATTGGTTACTCCTGTTAGGCTTGACCGATTTTAACAATCTTAGCTTCGTTTAAAAAAGCTTTATTTGATCTATGAAATACATTTTTGATTTACTTTTTATGAGTTGTACCCTTACTACTAGAGGGCGTTATCTGACATTATAACAAACAGCGGCTTTTCGCAAAAATTTTAAATAGAACCATATGTATCTTTTCACGCGGAAAAGTAGGGAATTAAAAACTCAAGATGTCGGTGAAATCCGCATCTCGATATCTTTTCTCTAACCGGAGATATTAACGAAAAAAGTGTAAATATTTGTTGCATCTGAACGAAACGGTTTTGCCGACTGTCTGCTGTTTTATTTAAATTTCTAAATTTAACCATATTAGTAAAAATAAAAAAATATATCCTATTTCAAAGATAATTATTTATTTTAGTGCCTTATAAATACACTGAATCTCAATGTTTTAGCGATTTCAATTTGAAATAAACAATAAAAATTTGACTAACCTGGTAAAAACGAGTAGGCTTTGAATAATAAAAGATGCAGAATAAGAAAAAAATACACGTTATGTGACAACGTTGAAATGGCTTATGTCTTCGTTTAGACTGTTTTGTTAATGCTTTTAATTTTCTTTTTTCGCCTTTTTAATGATCAAAATATGCGTCTTACAAACGAAGCATTTGACATGATAGGGGTTTATTTTGAATGCATGAGAAATTCAACTGTCGCCGCCAGGGTATATGCAGTGCAGTTTCTTGACAAACGACACCACGGAATCGAGAAATACTATCGCGGATTTTGTGGACAGACGGGACCACCTTTAATAGTGATGGATGTGTAAATCTCCATAACATGTATTACTGGTCATAAACGAATCCACACTGGATACAGGAAATCCAGTACCAAGGTCACTGGTCCATATACGCGTAGTGCAGAATTCTAGGTGGACAAATTATTGGATCTTTTATATTTAATGAAGCCCTTACTGGATACGTTTACTTAAATTTTCTAAGAAACGTACTGCGATTTCTTTTAGAAGATGTACCGCAGGCAATTCGTCATCAGATGTTTTTTCAGCATGACGGGTGCCCGGCGCATTTCGCGGTAAATGTTCGGGGCTTTTTATATAATGCTTAAACTAGCAAGTGGATAGGACGAAGAACTGTATTTCTGTAGCCAGCTAGGTCTCCGGACTTAGATTTTTGTTTGTGGGGAAGAATAAAGAACCTCGTCTTTTCTGCCAGGCCCATTACAAGAGAAGACGTGATTCTTCAAATAAGAAATGCAATTCGAAGCATTTCACAGGCAGAAGTCGAGACAGCTGCTTTGTTCACTTGACAGAGAATAGAATCATGCATAGAAAATGATGGAAGACAGTTCGAACATCTAGGAAGCTAATGATAATTCATTTATGTTATATTCTACAAAGGAGCATCACAGTGTCAATTATATAATAATATTGTTTTTCGAAATTCGCATAGTAGGCTAATCAAATTTTTATTGTTTATTTCAACGTGAAATCGTTAGAAGAATGGGATCGAGTTTATTAACGAGGCATTAAAATAAATAATTATCTTTGAAATAGCATATATTTTTTTAATTTTACTCATACGGTTATATTTAGAAATTTAAAAAAATAGCAGACAGTCTGCAAAACCGGGTCGTCCAGGTGCAACAAATATTTATATTTTTTCGTTAATATCTCCGGTTAAGGAAAAGATATCGAGATGCGGTTTTCACTGACGTCTTGAGTTTTTAATTCCCTAGATTTCCGCCTGAAAAGAAACATATCGTTCTATTTAAAATATTTGTGAAAAGCCGCTTTATTTGTTATAAAGTCAGATAGCGCCCTCTAGTGGCAAGGGTACAATTCATAAGAAGTAGACCAAAACTGTATTTGATAGATCAAATAAAGCTCTTTTAAACGAGGCCAAGAAGGTTAAAATCGGTTAAGCCTAACTGGAGTAACCAACATTTATTTAAAAAAACAATTGACGCCTCCCCACCACTTTACTTTAGAAGATACTTCAAAATGTGTTCAACGCAAAAGAAAGGGAATTGGATTAGGAATAAAATGCATATATATTCGATAACTCTTAATTAGACAAAACACGATGAAAACTTTAATTTTATACTTAGTCCTGACCATTACGTCATCTTACAAACTTCAAAATTATTTCCAGTGGTTTCTTTAAGCCACGTTTATTAAAAAAGATTTTATCCGATAGCTCTGTTATTACTAGTCTCTGAGATATAGCCGACTGCCATTCTTATTTGGCCACCCGGTACATTGTCTATTAAGTTAACCAGCACATATAAATAATAAATAACGACAATAAGTAGACAAATGTTGATTAGAGTTTAACATAAAAGCAATAGATTTATTTAAAGCGTCACACACTAAGCTTTTTCTGCAGCAAAAAATATAAGAACATACTGAGAGATGTTTAAATAATTTCGTAGTTCAGCTAAATAGAAATGTTTATAAAGAAACTTCCAGGATGAATTTCTTAAGGCAATATCTAACGTGGACATTAGACAAAATAATATTTGTATTTTATTAAATACAAGGAATCGTATTACGGTTTGTATGACGGAATATGGTGTTCGCTTGGAATAGATGTTGAAATTGTATCCATAAATTAAATTTACAGTTTATTCTTAATGAACGTCTTTAGAAAAAGAAAACTTTGTAGTATTTCGTAGCAGCACTCAATGAAAGCAAAAAACTTATCCGCATAACTTCATATATATACATGGCTACACATTCCTGTCGAAATTGTAGCCACTCTAATAGGTCCTAAAGACTCTTTTATTATGGTGGGTCACTCCATATTGCTTTTAACATTATCTTTACTGGTTATTCTGTGCTTTCGCTCTCTGTACTATCTTCTTCCATTCCTTTTTGTTGTTCACTTTGTTCCGCCAATCTCCTACTCTCATTCTTCTTAGGCCTTCTTTGACCTGATTTTCCCATCTGATTCCAGGTCTTCCTCTTTTTCTGTGGCAGCATGGGTTCCAGTCAGTTATTCTTTTCACAGTTGAGACATTAGGCATTCTGTTTATGTGCCCGAACCATCTTATTCTCATTGCTTTCATTGCTTTTTCTATAGTTTCCCTTTCTAGCTCTTCATCTATCTCGTTGCTATACATTCTTCTGTATTCGTTTACTCTGACTGGTCCACAAATCTGTCTAATGATTTTCCTCTTAAAAATTTTTTGTTCTTTCCTCCTCTTTCTTTGTTAGACACATTGTCTCTGCTAGGTAGGTTACCACCGGCCTTATCCCTGCTTTATAAATTTTTAGTTTTAGCCTCTTACTGATTTTTCTGTTTTCCATAAACACTTTGTACCTGTTAAATGCTCTATATCCCATTTGTATTTTTTTTTCTACTTTAGCAATTTTTTGGTTTTTCCTGTTTATGATAGTTCCTAGATATTTGAAATTCTCTGCTTCTTCAAAACTGAATTCTCCTACTCCATTCTGCCTCCCGTACTCTACTCTGTTGACCCTCATATATTTTTTTTTATCTTGGTTTATGTCTAGTCCTCTTTTTCGTACCTCTGATACAATTGTTCTGCTTCTGTGCTAATATGTTCTTGTTTTTCGCATATGCAGACGATATAATGTCTGCATATGCATCTATTTGTTTCGCTCTTTCTCTTAATCCTTACACTTTTGTTAATATTACATTCATTAGATATTTCTCCTACGTTATGACTGATGCTTTGGATGTCATCATTGACATTTTTGTTAGCTTAATTACCTTGCTCGGTACTCCTGCTTCTTTCATCTCTTGCAAAAACACATCTCATTTTAATGAATCGAACGCCCGCTTGAAGTCGATAAAGACAACATGTAGATTAATCCTATTTTCGTAACATTTTTCGATGATCTGATTCACTGCATGTATCACATCTACGGTTGACCTTCCTCCTCTAAACCCATTCTGAAAATGACCAATAACTTTTACGCTGTAGCGCTTTATTCATTCATAAAGTATGTTTGTTAAGACCTTGTAACTGATGTTGAGCAGCGTGGCACTTCGGTATTTTTTACATTCTTTTGCGTTCCCCTTTTTGTATATTGGCACTATCAACCCTTTTACCACTCTTCAGGCATTTGCTCTCATTGCCAAATTTGTGCTATCATGTTGTATATTCGTTTCCTTATTTCCCTTCCTCCATCTTTGATCATTTCACTGCAAATGTTGTCGGGTCCTGCAGACTTGTTATTTTTCAGTTTATTAATGACTTCGTTATATTCTTTCTCCGTTAGTTATTCTCGACAATCCTCTTCATCATCTTCCCTTATACATTCTTCTTCTTCTTCGCTAGTTAACATCATTTCTTGTAGATATGCCTCCCATCCTTCCTTTTTTATGTTTACTGCGGATCTCTTCTTCTTTTGATTCCTTATGTACTGGTATGATTTTGTATTGTTATTACAGTCCTTGTATTAACTTTGTACTTTCTTTTCTTTTTTGTTTATAAGATAGATCTTCATGGTCTTCTTGTTGCTCTGTTCTCAGCCACCCCTGTCTAGCCCCATTCTTTCCTTTTACTGATCTCTTGCATTCGTCATCTATCCACTCTTTTCTTCCAATTACTCTTTTTGCTGACTCTATCAAACTATCTTTAATGCTTTTCCAATTAATGTCTATGTCATAGCTCTCTTTCATTTTTAGTAAATGCTGATCAATTTCTCTCTCATATGTTCTTCTTGTCTCTTCCCAGTTTAGCTCTTCGCCCTCCCATCTTATCGTCGACATCTTTGCCGGTTTTATGTGTACGATTCTTAAGTTTAACTTAGCAATTACCAGTATGTGCTGATATGTCTGATCGTACATCTCGTATCATGGTTTGCCTTTTTGTTTTTATTAAAACATGATCAATTTGATTCCCTGTTGTTCTTTCAGGTAGTAGCCATGTTACTTTGTGTATCTTTTTGTGCTAAAATTTAGTGCTCATTATGTACATGCCCATTTCTTCAGCAAAATTACACCTTCTTACTCATTTCTTACTTCTGCCCATTATTATTGGTTTATTTATGTATTGTGTGCTTTTCCGCCACGTTCTCCATATAATCTTCTTCCCCTGCTTTTCCATTGAAATCCCTAATTACTATGCTTGTGTGTTTCCTCGTATGTTCTCTCTAACTCCTCGTAGAAGGCATTCTTTTCATCTTCCTCAGCTTCCTCTGTTGGTGCAATTTTGTTTATAATTCTTAACGTCGATATTCTACCGTATCTCCTATTAAATGCCAATATGTTATTTCTAAATTTTCTGTCAATCATAAACCCTGTTCCACTTTTTCCTTGCTTTGATTCTCCTCTATATATCAATGAATAATCCTCTTTATCTATTCTTCCTTCGTCTTTCCATCTTATCTCTTCGTACTTAATTTACTAAAGAACGACACATTTTAGGTGTAGGAAAATGCTTATAAGAAAAAATCTATAACAGCTTCTCTATCAGATCATCAAAAAGTATACAGAGTGTTCCATAAAAAAAATTGAAAAATCAACGGTGGCCATCTTGTAGAAACTAATTGATGTAAAAAACTTTTCGATGAATTGTCTAAAATACTCAGGAAAAAATTTGAATTCCAAGAAAAAAATTTGAATCACCACCTTAGCGTGTAAGGCGTTTAAAATATCGGGCGATACAGCGATATTTCGCAGAAATCTCAAAGTATGTAAATTTTCTTAAAAAGTAAGATAGGTATAAGGAATATTGATGAAAATTGATACGAATTCAGATAGGCATCTGAAATCATAATAATATACAGGCTGTTCCATTTGAAATGCCAAACTTATATCGTGTGCAGCGGAAACTGAACACCCTGTAAACTTCAGTATAATTTTATTATGTGTAGCATTTGTCTCCGAATATTTTTCTATAAATTATCTTCCATCCACGCACTAAGTGGACACGCTGTATAACCTGTTTTCTATATAATAAAGAAAATAAAATTGGATATTCTTCTTTAACTTGGTCATCAGTCACAATGTAACTTGCAGTAATTCCTTTAGTTCATATTAACATGTGGGATTATAATAAATTTTATGTAAATATGTACACTTGTTTTGATATTTGTAAATGATATACAGGATGTTATTGAATATGCGCCAAAAATGCAAGGGGTTATTCCATGAACTATTCTAAGAATATTTTGTCCTTTAATGATTCATGAAAAGCCCCTTTGTTTCGAAGATACAGGGCGAGAAAAATTTTCGACAAAACCATTTTATTACCAAAAATTACATGTTTCTTAATTTACAAGAACTGTTGAAAATTACTACCTCCAGCTAGGATGCAAGAATCCAATCTTCTCCTCATTGGCTGCCGAACTCTTTCAAAAACACCAGAGTCGTTTCTTATTGAGTTACACCCAGCAATTATCCGATTTCTTAAATCTTCCACATTTTCCACTAGAGTAGAATAAACTAATGACTTTAGATGGCCCCATAGGAAATAATCCAGGGGGTTTAAGTCCGGGGATCGAGCAGGCCATAAGTGAGGTCTACCTCGACCAATTCAACGATCTCCGTATGTTGCTGTTAAAAACTCACGAGCAACCACACTAAAATGCGCTATTGTTAGTGGGTAAAACAGCCGTTCTTTGTAATGGGAATGTTGTTCAAAAATAACGGGTTTTTACAATTTTTTTTATACTCGGTAAATCCAGTGTTGTACGCCATATTTTTATTTCGGTTACATTAATAATTTCAAAAATATCAAAATTGGTTTTGTCGAAAATCTATCTCTGTATCTTCGAAACAAAGGGGCTTTTCAAAAATCATAAAAGTACAAAATATTCTTAGAATAGTTCATGGAATAACCATTTGAATTTTTGCCGTATGTTTAATAAACACTATGTATAACGTGTATATACATGTGTTTTTCGAATAATAAATAGAATAAAATTGAATAGCCTCTTTTGGCTTGGTCACTAGACACAATATAATTCCTCTAGTTAACAGTAATGTGAAAATAATTTATTACATATTTGCTTTAATGCATATAAACAATATATAACACGTAAGTACGTGTGTTTTGTATAATCAACAGAATACAACTCCATTTGAACCTATTTAAAAATAAAACATGCTCAACCTGTTTTTTTGTATATATTTGGTTCTTGTATGTATGTACATACATTTAAGCTTCTAATTCGTATAGAAGTCACTTCACCATGCGCATAAATAACAACAACCTATACGCTATACTTCTTTTAATAATCTGCTGTCAATAACTCGTAACACCAACCTATTACATTAAATAACCCTATTGGAAATTTGACAACCTTTAATGCTCTCTCCATAAGAGCAATACTTGACGTGAAACAGCCTGTAGTAAAAATGTTTTACATAATATTTTGTAGATATGTATGATAATTTCAACGGACGATCGACAACAAAAATTATGAATAATAAACAAACTTCTTTTGCAACTGATACAGCTGACATTTGAACTTCAATTCTTATAATTAAATAATTCAAACGATTTTTGAAATAGTTCAAAAGTTTTGAACCATTCTTTTTTGTATATATATATATGGAAATGTTCCCTTCCTAATGTGTTGATCTTTATTAAAAACACTCACAAATATTTTGTTGTATTGCTTAATGTGGAATTTAATATATTTGCTTAAATGTATTTTATTCTTTTCCGATAGCATCAGTCTTTTCATTATTTCTATTTGAATTTATTTACTCTTTTCAACTTTACCTTCGAACCGCCATTATAAAGTCACTTCCTGCCGCTAATAAGGCATCATGTGCTTCATTGTGAGTAAGTCCTGCCATAGGAATGTCATTGAGCCTTACAACTACGTCACCCTCCTGCATACCTGCATTTTCAGCAATGCTATTTTCGGCTACCTAAAACGAGCAATTTTTAAACAAATAATCACGAATTGTTGTTACATCGGAAAGTATAGGTAAAAACCTGTTTTTCGTCTGCCATAAATGTTTATTAGAATTGACTTTGCTTATTAACATCAAACTTATCTCATCGACACATCCTACACGATAGGTTTAACGTTTTACGATCCTATTTTTTCGAGTAATTTCATTATACAGTACTGTGAATATGTTTCCAACCACTAAATACAATTTCTGTATTTGCATTTTATTCAGCTATAGTAATACAACAAAGGCGTTTTTTGTTTGTAAGCTTATTCTTATTTGAAGTTCTAATATGCAATAAAAATCAAAACAGTGCAAAATGTATTTAAAGTTATAACACTATAAAATGGAAATAAACAAATAGGATAAACGGCAGTCAGCTCTACAGAATTAGTTGTGCGCATGCGTAGTTATAAGAACCAAATTCTGATTGGGTCCGTTATTTCTAGAAATAAGATAAGTTAATTCGGTATATGGTATAAATTTTAACAAAATATTACGTTATAGATCATAATGGCAATTTTTATAAGGAAAAATGGACTACTGCAAACTCTGTGTTAATACAGAAATATACTATCCTATTTATTTAGTTTTATAGTGTCATCCGGAGTTGCAATGTTGCGGTTTCTTGCAATTTTTTAAGTAAAATTGGACGTGCATATAAAAGTGCTGAGGACCGAGAGCAATTGAAGGTTTAGAATCTTATCAAAAACTAACCCCGTCAAAATGGTTAAAATATCAGTATTAAATCAAAATCAAATAATAGTACTACATCAGCAAGCTTAGAGCTAAAGATAAATTGCCGAAAAGGCTTTGCTAAAGCAACGGTTCAAAATATAATCAAAAAGTTTAAAGATAGGAGCATTGTAGATAAAAAAGGGAAGAACTAGAATGTTAACAGATGCCGAGAAAGAGTTTTTGTGAATTCAAAATTTAAGAAAGCGTTGTCCCAGAGAATTAGTCAACGAATTGAAAAATGCAACTGTCTATGCAGTAGTGTCTTCACCATGCGTAAGAAGATGTTTGATTAAGAAGGATTGGTAAGTCATGTCATTATTCGGTAACCGTTCCTAAGTAAAATCGGAAAATTTGAACTCTTTGGTTGACTGTAGGCTTATGATGCAGAAAGGATGTCCTCTACATGGAGATTCGATTAGCAATCCTGATTACTCTATACCTAGGCGGAGGACGTTCTTGTGGCTCCACCAGAGGTCTAGAGGTCCTCGCGTAGTTGGGTGTTCTTGACATACCAAGGTGCGTTTGCGTTATTCTGTAGGACCTCCACTTTATGAAGATTACTTGCCGCGGCTGTCACCCAAGAGAGAGCACTAGTAAGTTAGAATCGATCTTAAACATAAATTAATTTCTTAGTTCTCATATCGAGCATGAAATTTCGAGCCAACAGAACTGCCAGCGCATTCCTGGCGCGAAAGAATTTATCCCTCATACAATCGACATGCAATTGCCACGTCAGACGCTGACCGTGCACGATTCCCAAGCACCGAGCTGAGGAGCACCGCGGTATCTCACTTCCCTCCATGTCTAGTCTTTCTGGGGGCAATTTCTTTTTTCGGGTAAATCTCACCGCCACACTGTTATCCCTATTAACCAAAAGCCTCCACTCAGTGAACCAGTCCACCAAACCGTCTAGCGCTTGCTGGGGGTGCCTTACTGTCAGCCCCTCGCTGCTGCTAGCTGTATATGTAAGTCGCAGTATCGTTCGCATACATTAATAACTGTATTTGAGAAGCGTAGGGAATATCGGTGGTGTATATAATGAATAGTCCCAGCCCCAACAAGGATCCCTGCGGAACACCGGACACAATGGGTCGTTTCGATGACAATGCTCGACCATCCCGGACAGAAAAAATTCTTCCCCTCAGGTGAGATCCAACCAAGGAGACAAGATTCTCCCCAATGCCGATCCTTCTCATTTTACATAACAACAAATGTTCTACAAACATCCAAGAACAATGCCCCAAACTGCACAAACTCCGACAGATAAAGCAGCTGGAAATCGGCCGAGAGATCGGCGCGAAATCCAAATTGCTCGTCGGAGACGGTTTCAGAAAACACAATTCGGCTCAAGGTGATTGCCTCGTACAGTTTAGATAATGAGAGAAGACTTATGGGGAGGTAGTTCTGAGAAAACAACGATTTCTTGTGTGGCTTCAGCATCTACCAACTACGGCGTACTTCCAGATGTTCGGAAAATAACGCAGCTTAAGAGCCGCGTTGAAAATCAATAGGAGAAAATTGAGCGCTGCATGAGGGAGACTATTGAGAGCTCGATTGGGGATGTTATCACACACCAGAGTCTTGTTATTTGGGAGTCGTTTAATAATCAACTCTTCGCGAGGGCTATCCGCATCCTCTACGTCAGTTACCTCGTTAGAGCTATCACTCCACACGTGTCCTGAGCAGATCTGCTCCAAATAACTCGCGTGTACTTTCACCTTTTCGCCACTTGTATATACAATGCCTGTTTTATCTTACAGCGGCTGGATGGGCTGCCTTCCACGTCTTTTTAGAGACTTTGACATCCTCCATAAGAAATTATCCGCGACCGTCAAAGATCGGACGTTCTCATTCCAGGGCTGGTTTCTAAAATCAGGTAGCTTCTCTTTCACTTGTTTCGACAAAGAATTTACAATTGTTGGATCGTGAGGATGTAATATTGTGTTTGCTCCTTTCAGCACTTTCCTTCTTAAATAAATTAGCGTTCTAATTTCTGCAAGAAGTCTACAGTCAGTCTGTTGCGGGTGGGATGTGAAGGCCCGCTCTATTGAATCTGTAATAACGTTAGATATTGTTAATACTACGGTCTCAATTTGCTCTTCGGAAGACAGAGAAGCGGACAGTGGCTCGCATCTGGTTGCCACCAGGTGGGAAAAGTGGTCCCAATCAGTTCTCTTCCGGGGCGGCACGGCAACCTCAAAAGGCTCCCCGCCCACGGTAACGAAAATCAGGTTATGGTCCGAAGAAAGATCGGACGCAGTCTCGACGGCGAGTTCGAAGACAAAATTCTTGACTTCGTTGTCGTAGTCGCTATTATAGTTTCCATTTTGGTAGAGGTGTTGAGTTACTGTGAATTTGTTTGTGTGTCCAAGTTGCGCGACCCATTAATGTTCTTTTATTCTGCATTGAATGCTTCTTCCTGTTTGACTAATCTAACTCTTCCTGCATTGGCATTCTACTTCGTATACGTCCTTCGTATGTAGTTTCGAAAGTATATCCTTGTTTGGTGGAATTAATTGGTCTATTTTTGTAGAGTGCGATGATATTTTTCTTCCCTAGTATCTTCTTCGGCTTGTCGGTAACTCTGGCAATGTACGGCAGATAGGCGTACGTTTTTGGTTGTTGTTGTGAATATGTCTTTTCTCTCTTCTCTTTGCGTCTCCGTAGCATGTCTTTTTGGTTATATCCACCCCTCTGTAGAGCATCCTTGACTAAACTGAAAAGATAAAGTGTTGATGTTTATGAGCGATTTCACAGCGATAATGCGTTCGGTAGGCCGTTCTCTTCTTGAACATGGTTGCAAGTCTTACATGTTACGTGTAAAGTGCATGCTTTACATCTTGTGGCAGAAACCATTCAACAATGCTCTCCCGAGGTAGATGCATTAATAGCAAGCACAAAAAAAGTATTTTTCAAATCTCCCAAACGCCTACGATCATTTCACACAGAGTGTCCTGGCTTTCGTCAACTACCGGAGCCAATTCTTACACGTTGGAGAACATGGTTGTAGGCAGCTTTTTATTATGCTGAACATTTCAAAATAGTAAAAGCTGTTGTTGCACAATTCATTCCTGCCGAAGCTGCAGCTATTAAGGAGCCAGTCGAAATTTCAAAATATTTCCGTTGAAACAGATTTAAAAAATATTCGTAGCTACTATAAACGATTAGCTGACGCAATAGACGAATTACAAAATAGATCGTTATCATTATTGGAGTCTCTGCAAATTATGGACGGAG
Organism: Dynastes maya; assembly: GCA_029619315.2. Lineage (NCBI taxonomy): Eukaryota > Metazoa > Arthropoda > Insecta > Coleoptera > Scarabaeidae > Dynastes > Dynastes maya. Next base: position 44,256,133 of record JAROYE020000001.1, read on the forward strand.
TCCATACACAGCTACTGACTATACATGACGCAAAATATAATCGCGTTTTAGAATAGTTCGAGAGTGTGCTACAGAAAGATCCCAATTTTAGCACACTAAAACAAATTTGTGACGGTGTATCGAATAATCCACTGACTAAGTACAAAGAGTAATTTAATCATGCATGTATAACATCAGTAGATGTTGAACGCTCTTTTTCAAAATATAAACTCATTTTCTCACCACGGCTAACATCGCTCACTGAGACAACTGTGGAAACACATCAATCGTGTCAACTTTTTGCCACTCTTATCCATATGATGTTAATACTGATAATGGTGCTTCTAGTTTTACTGTTCCGTAGCCAAGGCTGCTTAAAAGGGTGAGTGTTTCACTACTTTTCACATATTATAATTATGTATTAGTTCTGTTATTTTTTTTCTATTTTCTTACTATGATACGGCTCCCTGTTACCGGGCTCTAGTAATAATTCTAGTAAGGCGTAATATCTCCTATCGACTTGATAACCACTCAAGTACCTGGTGGCATACTTGTTACATGCTTGTTGCAAAATTCAAGAATCAACGTATCGCAGATTTGTCTTAGGCTCTTAAATAAGTAATTGTCCTTTGATGGATTGTTTGCCCGGTACTTTTTCATTTTGTACCATACATTTTCAACGAAATTTCGAGCTAGATGAGGTCCAAGACAAAACGTTTATATTCTGTTGGACAAACTATTGTTTGGTTGAACGTGTGATATGACACGAGGCGCCATTCTGTTGGAAAATAAAATTGACGCCTCTTCCGTACAATTTTTCAATACTGGGCAACAAACTGTCCTGCAAAATTTCTTGATACTTTGTAGCATTCACCTTGCCCCTTTTGGAAATTTAATCAATCCGTTTGAGGCAGTCTTTATGAAAAGCCTGTCTTTTATTTATGTTCACCCGTTTTCGATTATCCACTACATAAACGTCAAACTTAGACTCGTCACTGAAAATAACTTTCTTCCAATCGTCAATAGTCCAATTTGCTGATTTTGGCCGGTTTCGTTTCTGAACAGCAGTTAATAGAGGTTTTTCTTTTGCCTAGATAAGTTATTTATGCAATTTACTTATATACAAAGTTAGTATATACATTTTTAAATACCTTGGAAAATCGGAGTTCAGTTTTATGTATATATTTCCGACAGCACCCTCGGGACACATTAAAACCATTGCGCCGATTCCAAAGAGCCTTCTACGATTTCCTTTGCAAATGTCGACCAAGTTTCTTTGGCTTCGTTCGGTTATAATTTTAGGCCTACCAGTACCTACTTTTTCCTTCAATTTCGATGGTTCCAGTTTGTCTATAATATTTAATAATATTTCCCACAGAAAATTTTGCCGTTCTTAATTCAGTGGCAATTTGCTTTTATGATTCTCCTCGACAATACTGGGACACAATAATTTCGCGCAATTGTTGTTAAGTAGGGGCACCTCCAACTATTTTCAAAAAATTTAGCACTGTTATTTGCTTAGACGTTAACAATAGAATACCAACACAGGCGACAGGTGAGTGTTCAATGTTGTTTTCCATGACTACTTGATAAAATTTTTCATGACATGCTGTATCATTTAACTTTAATTTAAGAAGGCTATGCAAAGAATCCATAGCCAAGGTTGCTATAAGATTGAAAATATTTTTATTAAGTAAGTCCTTATTTATAATATTCTCCGCTAAAAAAAGAGATATTTTAACACGTGTAATTTACTACCTATGAATGTCATTCAATACATTTTCAGTTGCTTTATTGGAATTTTTTTGGTTACTATCAAAATGTAGGTAATAAGTCGAGTTTAGCAAAAAAACTTTACTGCGTATTTAAATACAAACTTTTAAAACAATTTTTCTGTGGTCAAAAGTTCTGCAAAATTTCAATTTTCCAAGATGAACACTTTCGGAGTTATAAAAGTTCACATGCACTCGTCCATCTGTCAAACATTTTCAAAAAACGCAAATATTTCAAATATGGTTGGAAACAGCAACATAGTTGTTTTATCAAACAAATCTTAATATTTCATTTAAAATAACAAAATTGACAGCTACATCCGATGTAACCGGAACTGTTAGATTAAATATTTTAGTTCAATAATACATGTCGACTTTAATGTATTGCAAAGTTTTCAGCATTTTCTAATGTATACTTTTTCATATACTGATCGATGCAGTTCCTAGTGAGACATCCTGTAGAAATAATATACCTAAAAAGCATAAGTACACAGCTTTATTTGCTAGTGCAAAAACAAATTTTATAGAATTCAGACTCCATAAGAATTTTCCAAATTGTTTTCATGAATTCAATATCAATGTAATAGGTAAATCAAATATGACTGGTTACGTATATTTAGTACCTTTAAACATACTTGTCGAAGACGCAAATAACACAAATTAGCGCAATAAATGTAAAATCCCATGGAAAAATCACTCGAAAAATATTTGCATATTTCAATGTCACCTTCAAAAGACTAGGCCAAGCACAGGTAATTCTCGGGCGATCTTAGAAATTTCTTCTTTAATTACCTTGATAACAGTTAAAGGCACTTCATATTCAGCGCCACCCGCCAACGTAAAACCCCAAGGAATTTTTGTTGTTTTCTGTAAATGTAATTCAATAGCCATTGCGATTTTGTATTCAGGTCACACTGCACTTTACGAACACCTAGATCACATCATTGTTAATTTAGAACTGCATGGATCAAATGCCGCATTGTGCACGTTACTGCGACAGGAGAGATTCTAAATTGAAACAAAGGGTTTTTCCTCTTGATGACAGAAATAATAGGAAATAATACAATGTTAAAGATATATTGCATGCATGCGTGATATTGTTTACAGCGCTTTTTATGAAATTTATCAAAAGTGTGACATTACACAATGAATATCCACATAAAACATTTAAGTTATTTAAACTATTCAAGCTTTGCAGAAATCAAGTATTCTAATTTCGATGATTTTTATTGCACATGTATTGCATTTACAAAAATTATACCATGTTTGGTGTAATTATGGCCTTAAATATAATTTATTCGTATATCTTTAATTGATATAGATGATGAATAAAACCTTGATGAGGTGGTGTTTCAATGATATACTAAACTCTGTAAAGTTTCAAAAATTGTTGTAATTGTTTGAATTATTTAATAATAAATTATTAATCAACTGTTTTATAGGATATATAACATTTCGTTTCCTGAAATTTTCAAGTTGACCATACCAGGTTTTTAATTCATATTTATAAAACTCATTTATAAAACCTTTAATTCTTGATTGCAAGCAAATTGATAGACATGCATTCGGTTAAAAAATGCCGAACACCAAATTTAAGTCGCACATTGAAGCGGTCGAGTAATTATAATTAAACTGAACCTAGTTTTAATTCCTTTTATTTGCGGTGCTAAAAATAAAATAATAGCCAAGCAATTAATTATGCAGTTAGTTTATAGTGTACATGTTAGTGCTATTGTAAACCGTAATAATTATTTTTTAAAAACAATTCTATATACGACATACATTTCTCATCTTTTTCAGTAAAAACAACTATTTATTTTGCGAAAAGATTTTAATATATAAAAGTACTTGACATTGACTCGGAAATAATAAATAAATAAATTATATAAATCAATACAATGTTTAAAAAATGCAAAGTTTGTTTACGATTCTTTTGCTTCTTCGGTTTCTTTCACTTCATCTGTTTCGTTTTTGTTTTGTTGTTCGACATTGCTGGTATTGTCAGCAGACTCTTGTAATTCTTTCGAATCTGAAGGAGATGGAGTACTTGAGATAGGGTTACTGCCGGTCAAAGCACTTCCAACTTGTTCAACAACACTCTGCGCGGCTTGTATAGGATTGCTTCCAGTTTGAAGAGGATTATTACTGGTTAAAACTTCGCTTACTTGCTGCGCTACACCTTGAGCTGCTTGCAATGGATTGTTTCCTCCTTGTAATGGATTATTGCCAGCTAAGGATTCCCCTATTTGGCTTGCTGCTCCTTGTACTGCTTCTGCCACACCCGACAACGGATTATTTCCACCAGTAAAGTTACTAATACCTTGAGAAACTTGTTGTCCCACGTTTTCTGCTACTGATTGTATAGGATTTTTAGTTGGATCAGCATTCGGTGCTTTTGTAGTAGATTGCTGGAAAGGATTAAGTTGATTAAAAACTTGGCCAGCTTGACTCGCTATACCTTGTATAACTTGCAATGGACCTGTCGTTGTTACGTCGTCGCCTGCTGTCCCTGGTTTTTGAGTTTGCTGATTAAATGGATTTAAATTGTTGATTGTTTCACCAAATTGATTGAATGCGCTTTGAATCGATTGTAAGGGACCATTTGGTTGATTTGGTTCTTCTCCTTGTGTAGATGGTTTTTCTCCTTGTCCCTGATTGAACGGATTCAATTGATTGAAAACTCCTTGAACTGAGGATACAAAGCCTTGAATAGGATTGTTGTTATTTGGTGGTTTCGTCGAATCGTCAGGATCATTTTGCACGGTAGACGATTGTTGATTCTGTCCAGTCAAACTGCCCAAGCCGGATTGAATTTGTTGGAATCCATTAGTAAAGAAGTTTATAACATTTTGAGGAAAGCTTGGTTGCGCTTCATCGCTTGAGGTATTTGGAGGATTTGTAAACTGAGATAAAAAGTTGTTTGCAAACTGTTGAAATTGTTGTACTATATTTTGATTAGATTGCCGCAGCGAATATTTTAACTTAATTTGCCTTAAAAATTTCTCAGCTTCGGAATCTAACTTCGCCCAAATTTCAGATGTTATATATTTCGACAACTCGGAATTTTCTGCATTGTTTTTCAAATGTTGTACACCACTCTTAACAACGTCCTTAACCTTTTGATAGAAATCTGCATGGTCGATTTCTTCGGGTAGAGCTGACCTTAAGGAACCTTCGTTACCGCTATTTGGGAGGCGTTTAAGCGCTTCCCCTAATTCCTTAGGGGATAATTGCACTTTTTCATTGTGATTTCTGAGTGCACTTACATAAGCTTGGTTTTCAGGAATTTCATCCAAAGGTGCTTGTCTTAATGTATCAAGTGGCAGTTGCACCTTTTCTTCTAAATTTTTGGCGATATTCTTTTCTTCATTACTCTTTGCAACACTCAATACATTTAAAGAAGTCTCTTTGCCCGGATCATCTAGTTCTTTGACATCAGCTAATCTTGATGTAATTTGTTGTAATTCTTCGGGAGATAATTGCACCTTTTCATTTAAATTTCTATTATAACTTTTGTGGTTATATTCTTTTTCATACAGAACTTTTACAGGAATACTTTTTTTCGATATTGTAGCCGACTGGATAACATCGGCCAAACTAACAATAAGTACTAACAAACACTTCCACTGCATCTTGGCTATAACTGATGTTGATGAACCGTAAATGTTGATTTTATACCATCTCGTGTTTGAAAGATAAATTCTTCCAGGGTGTCCGAAGAATAGACCGGTTTGCCCGGTCGCTTCTCCAACTTGTCTTGGATTGCACGGTATGTCCCGCTATGGTATACTCTAAAAGTAGTTCTTTGGTTAAATCTTGAATACTCGGACTGTGCAATAGTTGGGGTCAAGGACTTTTTAACTGTTTTCGTCTATTATAATTAGTGTTGCAACGGTAGAAGTTTAAGATGTGTAGTTAATTTTATAATGATGATTTCTAACTGTACTTTGGCAGTTCATAAGAAATCAATAGAACGGTAATGTATTAGAACATACAGGTATTCATAAAGATGTCAGCAAACAATTGTTTAATTGATACATTAACTGTAGTTATATGGTTTTCCTATTTGCTCACAATATTCTTATTAAAAAAAAGCTTAAATACAAAGTGGCAGACTATGAATGCGCTTACACAATGATATTTTAAATTTATTTAGATTTGCAATAATAAACTTAACATTTATAAAGTTTAGAAGTGAACATTCGTGGTCTGTAATATTTAGAGTTAACTCAATATGCAATCGATATCTTATTTAGAATATTGAAAATAGGCTATATTAGTTTATTCTCGTGTTTAACTTAACTTAAAATAAAAAGGTTGCTTTGAATTATATTTAATTCTGCCAGATTTTCAAAAAAGCAATATTTAGAAATAATTGACTTAATTGACAGCACAACTAAGTAGTCTTTTTCTTCACTACTCAATTTAAAAATATTTAAAAGTTTAGGAGAATAACAATTTAAAATTCTACTTAAAAAGAACAAAAATGAGTTAGCTACTCGGATTTGAAGTACTTATTTGATAGCTACGTAGTTAACGAAGAAAAGTATATTGTGGTAGATACATTCGATACTAATAATATAATATATATTATAATATAATAATAATATAATATAATAATATATAAGCTTTATTGATGCCACATACAGAAAGAACAAATGATTGTGGAAATTAAAGAACCCGGTAAAGATCAAAGGGCGAAGTCCAGCTAACGCTGTTCTAACTTACTAGTGCTTTCCATGTGATGTGTATCTATGAAATATATTCTTTTCTGTTGCACACGCATGCAACTATTAAATCAGATTTGGTTGTCACCTTATACAGAGTAAGCCATCTTCGCGGGCTCGTAAGATTGTGCTTTGTGAATGGAGATTTCTGGAAACTGTTTTTTCTTGATATGAGGTTTGATTATGAACATGTTTTAAAATGATATTGAAATCTACAGGCTGTCTTGTAAGTTCGTCGCTGCCCAAAGTTATATATTTTTTAATAGAACATACTATATATTATTGCATTTTTGGAACTCCTGTTAAATTCTGAGGTAAAATGTAATAAGATACTATTATCCTAAACTAAAGATTACAGAGTTAATAATAATTCTTTTGAAAAAGTGAATATTTACAGAAATCGTTATTTCTCCGGATGTGCGCACTAGACAGATGGGATTTTTTATACCAAAATTAAGCATAAAAGGAGCTAACACGCACGCATTTATAACGTAATGCGCGTAGTATTGCTTTAAGTCGGTGTCACATATGTACATATTTTTTTTTTTTTTTTTAATGGAACATCCTATATATTATTTTAGTTCTGAATTTAATGATGTAAAATTTATTGTATGATGTGAAATTAATAGGGAAGAACAGAAAGTTTCCAAACGAAACAAATAACCTATTGGTTTTGTCATAATTCGTAAGAGCAAGTAGTTTTCTGTTTATTATCTACTAATTATTTATAGCAGAAAATAACCCCTGCCCGTAGAAGGGTAGTTTTGTTTTCGGAAGACACCAGCACAGAGACGCATTTGCGTCTTAGAGAGAAAAGGTGGACTTAACTGACAGAAATAGATATATATTTGTTCAATATGGTCGTTACTGAAAACATTGTCGTAATATTAGTGTCAGTTAGCATTGTGCTTTCGTTGTATTCATTTGGTTAGTTTTATTATTCTTCCTATCGAAAAGGTATGGGCGACCGTAAAGGGTATAGTGGCATCGAAAAATTTCACATTTAAATTAAATGATGTGGAAAAACTGGCTAGAGAAGAATTCTCAAATATTACACAAGATGAATGAGTAGAAGTTTGTCGACATCCGATCAATATTGAGCAAGAATACATAAACAAAGAACATATAATGGATACATTAACCTATGAAATTATAATTAATCTTAATGAGGACGGTGATGACAGTGATTTAGGTTTCTCATCAGATGACAAATAAATTTATCACGGTGATAACTTGTATTGTTATTTTTAATATGTGTGTAATATCTTGAAATGTATAATAGAAGACTAAAATAAAGAAGCAATTATATTTCTTTAATAAAGTTAAAATTAGTCAAAATTGCCGATACTAAGTGTAACATATAAATATAACAGAGGATATATCAGTTTTAATGAAAATTAAAGCAATCTAGCATTTTATTACATTATTAATCTAGATCTATAACTTATATATTTCGATATTAATAATGCCCAGCAAATACTACAGCGAATTAAAAGTAAGTAATGTGAAGCATAATATATAGTCAAATTGTTTTGTTTTCTATACGTATAGCAAAAAAAACATTTTTCTTTTTTTTTATCCAAATTTATTTACTTGAGTGTTCTATGCACTTCAGAATACACTCAGTATTCTATGCACTTCAGAATACACTCAAAATCTGTTATATTTGTACATTTAAAAGTCCGCCATGTACGTTTGAAAATCGCGCCATATATGTTTGAGAAGCCCGCCCACTTTGCATGCGTTGAACATATTTAGTACGGTTAATAGAATTCGTTCGTGCAGGTTGGTGTCTTCCGAAAACGAAACTACTATGCGATGATATAGCCGGCCTAGCTTTGTTTGCACATTACAACTTGTTAGTCACAAATACAAGTTATGTATGGAATATTGGTAAAAAGCGTACAGAAGTAAACAAAATCAAAGACCAATACCCTCCATCGAAGGAACATAAGTCCGAGTAAAGTTAAAGGTGTTTGATGGCCCTATCGGATTTACATGGCTACTCTCAAAGGAGAGTCTGCATGCTGACATTCCTGCTGCTGATGTAGAGAAACTTTTGTTTGGCGAAGAGTATCTGGTTTCCAAGAATAAGCTGGAATACTTCAAAAACGACACCAACGTAACTTTGGATGGAATTAGAAATAATGCTGTTCAAACAAGTGAACAAAGTAGAAATGCGACATGGCTTGTATAAAGAAAAATCTATCTATTCTTTTATTATTAAAATGAACTTATTGTTTTTCTGTTTTACCCTAACCATACTATACTAACAAAACAAATTGTCTGAAAAAATGTTTTATTAAGATGTTTACAAAATACACAAATTAAATCAAAATTAAACAATTCTTTAAACTTAGCAATAAAAGGAAATTGTATGTTTGTTAGTGCCCCATAAACTTGAAAAATTTCCGTGCTGTGAATGGAATCGAACTGTTAAAATTTCATGTAGAACATATGGCCATGTTAGAAATATATTTGAAATTGGATTGGAACTGTTGTATCGATGTGCCAGACCTCCATGCAGTAAGTTCAAACAATTAACAGATGATTTTGTTTAGAAATATTTACTACTATCCAAGATATTTTAAATTTAGTTTCTTAAAAAGCCTTAAACGTGTATTAAATAAATAAATATTGTGTAATCCAGTATACAAGTTTACTAGTCGATCCGAATGTTCAATTGTAAGTGGCACACTTAACTTTTTTATTTAACTTAATTAAAGGGTTATGAGTGTTGCCATAATATTATTGACGTCACACTTTTCTTTTTTATCTATTGGTAGTTATTACATTGTAAGGCTTTACGTCATTAGGCTTGGAATTAAAAATTAATTAAATGCTCTATGGGAAACAATCTGCAGAGTATCTATCTATCCTTTTTATAGCTAGCATGACTGAGATTGAAAACATACATAATTTTATTCTATAATACTTTGCACAACGGGACCTTGATTCATACAACAAAACTAAACTTTGTAAACATATTAGTAAATACTAATAAATTATAATAAAAAAAGTGGCAAGGAATAAGAAATAAAATGCTAAACCGAAAAAAAATAGTTTAAGAGATGTTCAAATGCACGACCGCTCGTAGTTTTGTTGTGAATACAATTATTATTAAATATCAAATTCAATAAATGCTCCAATATTTCTGTCATGGCACACCAATAAAATCATTATTGACAGTTCCGTTTTAAAAGTCACAATAACGAGAAAATAATTTATTTTACACTACTTATTAATAGAGTAACCAAAACTTGCGGACTCGCATAGGTGTCGGTATTACGGGTTAATATAAGAATACGAAAAATTCATAAATAAACTTACTTGCTAATTATTCAACAAATTAGAGGCATCAGGATCTGAACTACTGTAAACTTGCATCATTGCATATGTTTCCACAGTTACTTCTTTAAACCTTGTGCGTCGACAAGAAAAAATATTCTTATACATAGAAAACGATCTCTCCACATCTAAGGAAGTTACATTTGCATGTAGAAACTGTTTTTCAAAATCACTTAAAAGTTCACTATTTTTACACTTATTATAAACGGCCTCTAAAGTATTAAAATCGGGATTTTTCCTTAAAACATCTGCCAACTTAATGTGTATAATTTATTTTTTACACTCTCCACTATGTCTAATGATTCCTGCAATGACAATTCAGTACATTGTAGTTTTCTGATGGCATCTAGTAATACTGTATAATTGGTACATATTGTTGTTAAATCTTCTAAAAGTTGAGGAATTTGAAATTCTCTTTGACTTTCTCTAATTGCTTTGGATTCATTCCGATTAAATCACATTATAACTGATTGAATTTGTTGAAAATGGATCAAATAATAAGAAGCTGCTGTTAGCCAAGTACCCCATCGCGCTAAAATTGGTTCAGGAGGTTTTGGAATACCTGGACAAAATTTACGAAATTCTTTTAAACGTTTAGGAGATTTACGAAACACTGCTTTAGTACTTCTAATCATCCGATCAACGTTTCTGTAATGTTGTCGAACAACTTCACCAACTAAATGCAAAGCATGCAGCACGCAGGTTATATGTGTTAAGTTAGGAAATATATGTTTTAAGGATCGCCCAACACTTAACATCGTTGCTGCACTATCTGTCACAATCATCACAACTTGATCTTGGGCAATTTTAAATTTTTTCAAAGCGTTCATTATCACTTTTTGAATATTTTCCGCGGTACGTTGTTGAACACGTTTGCAAGCTAACAAATATCGAGATGCTGTGTTCTCGCTAGATAAAACGCGAGCTATTACATTCACAATACTATTTTTCTTTATATCGGTCGTCTCATCCACGGTAATCCATATTTTTTTGGAACACAAATCACGTTTACACACATTTTCTAGCATCTCTTTCATTCGCGGCAAATGATTCTGTAATTGTGTTTGTGAGGGTAATGGGTACTTTGGAACGTATTGTCGCCAAAACGTTTTAAAAGCTGCTTTTCTCACCAACGACAACGGAAGATTACAAGAGGTAAACATAATTAATAAATGTATGAGGAATAGTGTATAAGGTATTTCAGTTCTTGCATTTCTCATATGCTTAATACCATTGACATGCCTCTGGCAATCAGTTCTGTCCAATGCAGCCAAACGAACATTGCATATTAAGCAAAAAACTGCACTACCGTCATATTTTAAATGGAGAAAATGTGACACATACTTATGTACATTAGTAGCAAATCTATGACGTTTGTTTTCTTAGGTATGTAAATATTAGTTCTATATGAAACGATACACTAATTATGTACTTGGTATAATACTACAACACACAAAAAACACCAGCTATATTTTCAAAAGCGACACGTAAGTACATAACCTTGTACCTCTCAGCGCGGTTTAACATGATTTATATTTAAGGTCGACACTACATGCCTGCTTCTCTACCGGTTTAGTTTATTTATGAATTTTTCGTATTCTTATATTAACCCGTAATACCGACGCTTATGCGAGTCCGCAAGTTTAGGTTAGTCTACTTATTAACATGTATAAAAATCACATCTGTCCAATGCGCACTTCCGGAGAAATAATAATTTCTGTAAGCGCCGATTTTTTCAAAAAAACCCTAATAACTCTGGAACCCTTAGTTTTAGGACAATAGTGCCTTATATTTTTCCTTAGAATTTAACGAGGATCCAAGAGTGTAATAATATATATCTATATATGTTCTATTAAAATAAAAACAATTTTGGGTAGGTTCGAACTTATCGATCCTGTAGATCAATCCTGTAGATCAAGGAAAAAACCGTTTTGAAAAATCTCTATCCACAAAGGCAGAGTCTTCCAAGCCCACGGAAATGAGACATATTACCGTATAATGGTATCTTTGTAGTGACTTGATCAGAAAATGCAAAATATCGTAAAAGCAACAATCAATGCAGTACCTGACCCAATAATTAATTTATAAAACTACTATTTAAAACAAACATAAATGTGAAATGAACAGAAACGATTTGATTATTGGTTATATATTACATAAAACTATAATTATCTTAAAGGGAATAAAGTTCCTTATGTGTGCGCTCTTTTTTGGTGTAATTTAAAATGATTCCGTTCAACAAACAAAATACCTCTTAGCGCAATAATGTTGTTACTAAGTAACCATATTATGTGTGTTGTTAATCACTTTTAAGGCACTAAGTTTAGTATTACTATGAATAATCACAATACAAGTGTGAATAATCACAAGAGGTATTTTGTTTGTTGAACCGAATCATTTTAGGTTACACCAAAAAAGAGCGCACACATAAGGAACTTTATTTATATGCAGTAAAAGTGAATGTTAAATGCAGGTGCTGCGTCTACACTTATTTGTATGCACCTACAGATATATGCGCAAGTTTTTTTTATTGCGTTTCACGAATGGCCGATATCACATCATTCTGTTACGGCCAGACCACATCAAACATTAAAAAGTGTGTTGACCTTACTATAAGTCATCATCATAATCCATTAATTACTTAACACATACAGTATTGACACAGTACGTTACATATCTGCGACCTCTAGTTCAAATCACAACAGAAAAACAAATGCAAACCTTAGGCTCATCAATATACCCACTAATTAAATATTTTTAACAAAATTCCACTTGATCCGACCTTGCTTAGTAGTGACAGTGGTGTAAGTACGGGTGACCAAAAAGTCTTGCAACCCCTCTCGAAGATGAGGACGGCGCCTGTAGCAGATCGCCGTTTGAAAGTGAAGAAATTAGCAGTGATGTCTAACATTTCTGAAACAAGTGTTCGCCCTGCTCTCCAACTTGAACGTCGGGTCGAATGTGCGCCCTCGTTTTTAAACATGTGTGAAGATGACCCGATGACAATTTTGGAGTCCATTGTCACAGGAGATGAAACAATGATACTCTATTATGATCCTCTATCCAAAAAGGAATCTATGGACATTGTTTTAAGGACGATAGTGAGTTGCAAACAGCTGTAATACAACATTTTGAGGGAAAACCTTTGGATTATTTTTACAAGGGTATAGAATTATTAATTGATCGTTGTAATAAATGTATTGAAGTTAGGGGAAATTATATTGAAAAATAAAAATTGTTATATTATACCAAGTTTATTTTTTCTATATCAGGCTGAGAATTTATGGCACCTACTACGTATATTTAGATTAGAATAGCGTTGGATCGTTTCAGTGTACACGGCTGTATTTACTTAGACGCGCGCGATTCATATCCTGCGACTTGATTCAGACTGGATCGTTTCGACGGACAATTGGGTATGAGAAAAGTGTAAGGAGAGGTTAGTTCATTCGAATAGGAACACCACCAGCATTGCCATCTCTACCGACATTTCGGTAGATCTAGCGATTTTAGATCTTTTCTACTGATCTACCGATTTATATTAATGTTTTTTACGATTTCTTTAATGAAATTCCAGGTAACACTAATTACTTTAAAGATGTACATAATTTTCTAAAATTTCAGTATTTAAACGCCTAAATATTTAAGATTAGCGCAGCCATCTAATGGTGAATCACAGAAAAATTTCCGAGGAATCCCGGAAAATATAAAAACGTTTTATATTTTGGACCCAACGGTGGTTAAAAAAAGAGCATGTCAACTCTATGTCAGACGTTGCAGTGCTTTTTGCAAATTTAGTTAGTGGTAAACAGCTACCATCTCTCCTTACTGAACGGTGGTTACTAAGAAATACACAAGACATTCAAGTTTTTAGCGATAATGTTAGTGTTTGAAAAGATGTAAATGAAATTAAATTAAGCGATTGCTATCCATTTTTATTTTTAGTGTATTATCTTCCGCTAATGTCGGAGCACATGACTAGCGTTGTTCAACCACATGCATTTAAGAACGTTCAGGTAACGACGATGCTCTATCGACGCTTAACAAAGACGTTGTAGCAGCTTATATACAGCAGAGTCGCCTCTTCTTGGCCTCCTCTTTCTATTTCGGGGATTTTATTCATAAATATATCCCCAACCAACGATAACCCGGGAAAAACGAGAATCTTTAGATCTTTACTCTATATTCTTTCGGTCCCTAATTTTCAAATTTAAAGTAACTTGTATTAGAAAGAGCTGTACATTTTATATAACATCTTTTATATCCCCTAGAATTTAATCAGCGTACATTGACTTCGTGCATTTTGAATTGATTCTTTGATATAGCTGCGTTACTATTTTATTCTCCACATACACCCTTCTTTTCAAACATTTCTATATACAGCCTAAGTTACTTTGCTAGGTGTACCCCTTCCATTCCTGGAAAAATTATTTTAATTGGTGCAGTGGTTTTTCTAGATTATTTGGATTAAATCTACATACATACAAACTTTTCCTTTTTATTATATTAGTACATATGTAAATTTTATCCTGTTTTAATATGTCATTTTATGTGTATCTACGACCCCTGTCGAATAACTTGATATCATTTAACTGCATTTAACCTTTAAGTACTGGTGCACCAACTACGTGAATTTAACTAAAGCTCTGCGCGAGTACTAAGCAAGTAATACCCGACGTAGACTGCGTTTACTTTCGGAAGACACCCAAGCTGCGCGAAAATTGTCAGCTGATATGTATTCACCGTCTTAAATATCTTGACCAAATACGCGCGCTTTTTAAAAGTATACGAGAAGGTTAAACGTGTATTAAATTGTATATAATTGTAATTTTTTATACAAAACAAATTTAGATTCTGATAGTATTAACAGTTTTATAATTTATAGTATTTAGTAATAGCACAAATCTTACTTATTGTGTGTATTAATGTATTTTTTTTTAATTTTTCATTTCACTTATGTATTAAATAATTTCTTTAAAAGAAAAGTAGGAATATTCAGGGCTCAAAAAAAACCTTTATTTATTATACATTTAAAGATAATATATCATATTTAAATTAACTATATCAAATATAATTTTAATTTAATCATCATCAGAAGAAAAATCAAAATCGCTGTCACTGTCATCGTCAAGGTTTATAATAAGTTCATCGGTAAGCTTATCCATTATGTGTTGTTTTTGTATATAGTTTTTCCTCAATATTCACTGCATGCCGACAAACATGTGACCATTCATCTTTTGTGATTTTCCAAATTCTTCTTTAGCGAGTTCCTCGACATCATTTAGTTTAAAAGTTATATTTTTAGATGCTACTCTGCCCTTTTAAAATTGCCCATATCTTTTCAATAGGATTGAGTTCCGGATGATATGGGGGCAATCTCAACACTGTATGTCCATCTTTTGCAAATTAGAATCTATAGTGTAATTCTTGTAACTTGGTTTATGCATATGTACTAATCTATATAATTCAACTTTTGTCAAATTTTCATTAACGATGCCACGTTCACTTAGCCATTATCATTTCTGATTTTTTGCTGTTAGTATTTGGATGTTTAACTGAGAGAACGTTGTGGTTATCCATCACAACAACAGATTTAGGTGGCAAATTTGGAATCAACTGTTTTTCTAAACCACCTTTTATAATTGATGAAGTTCATATCGTCATGCTAATCTCCACTTTTTTGGCCGGACTTATAGATCAATAAGGCATTATCAATAAATCCATGTTCACTACCAAAAACAATAAATATACAGTACATGCTAAAAATTTAGAAGAAATTTTACTAATGTACCTGCATGTACAATTATTAAACGTTTCCTTTTTGATATAGGGCACTTAAGTCCATTGTTAGAGTTACCCAACCCATTCATATGGAGTTGTGTGACTAGCATGGAGGTATGTTTCGTCAAAAATACAATACTTTAGTTTTTCAACATAAAATAAAAATTTATTTTGTTTTCACCTGTATACACGATTGGTCGACCTTGTAACCGTTTAATTTGTAACATTTCGCTTACGTATATTTGATCTTTCCGTTAAAAGCTTTCGGTTATCAGTAGCCCTTCTTCCACCTGTTTTTGATAAATATATTAATTACTACAATAATAATAAATTTGAATATTAGTACGTACCTAAATCATAATTTTTAATATTAACTTTCTTAAAGAGCTGCGCTTGCCTACAAAACCAATGATATCATCTGACTGTATTTTATTATATACAGCATTAATGTAGGCCTCTGTTTGTCAGTTATGTGAAAATTGTGAATAACCTGACGTAAAACTGCTTCCCCGGCATTATCCACAGTAATTTTGGTGAATGTCTTACAACATTGTCTTTTGAAGAACTGCCACTTTGCTCTGCTTCAACAGAATTACTCTTTCGAATAATTCTGACAACAGTATTTTTTAGATGTTCCCGTAGCTTCACTAACAATATCTAAAATGTTACCTGTAAACAAACATAATGACTTCACCGATAGAGGGAATATGTAAAAATAGTTTTAAAAAATACTTTAAAAAAATATTATCATACTTTCTGTCTTATATTTTTAAAAATAGTTGTAGACATTAAAAACAATGTTTCTTGATTGCTCATGCAAAACTTGTCTCTTCTTAGCGATGTTCGATAATTCGGACATTCTCACCTGTAACTTAATTATTTAATACAACTTAATTAAAATCTTTTAAAACAAAATACTTACAATAGAATATTACCCCTAATTCAAAATAGTTTTGAGAAAAACTGATTTTTTAATAAAAAGTACGCCAAAAACAATATTAAAAGTAGAGAGCACAAAACGAATTCAACGACAACACATCAACAACTGACGCCGAAATAAGGTAAATGTTTGTTGGTCTTACTGTAGGTAAGAAATACATAGCTATTTCTCTCGGTTAGCGCCCAAATTTTCTTTCTAATCCTAAAATGCGTCTTTGCGCTGGTGTCTTCCGAAAGTAAACGGACTCTACGGACGCCTACTTCGACTTCCCAGCAAACGACACCTTCGTGTCGGCAGGATCACAGAAATCTGATAAATAACGCTGGCCACGAGCGGTACCGCGCATCGGCGTAGAATCAGTTCGGACGAGAGGAACGGTAGTATACTTCGTCTGCGGAGCAGTACGGACATTTTCGCTGCCGGTCATTTGCGCAATTGTTTATCTGTCCTAGAAAAATTATGATTTCGTCAGCAAAACGACCGCGGTCGGACAAACTTCGAAAATTTATTGCAGAAATTCCAGACTTAATATATGAAGGTGCTAAAATTAAATGTGTAATCTGTAAAATCCCGTTAATGTGTTGGTCCAGACAACATTGTCTATGATACGTAAATAGTGAAAAGCATGTCTCAAAAAGAAATTGCGCACGAGACAATGAAAGATTTATATTTAATTTATGCGTTACGTATATTGCATGTAATATACCGTTTAATTTTTCTAGACAAGGAACCATTTATCTGCTTTTGGAATAACTATTCGGAGTGCAAATTACCAAGTCGAACATCGTTACGAAGAATTGTGCCATCTGCGCGCGAACATTATTGAAAAAAAATAAAATCGGAGTTGAAAGATCAAAAATTGTGGTTATGTGTCGACGAAACAACAGATCGGAAGAAACATTCTGTTCTTAATGTAATGGCACGCAAATTGGAACCTCATCAATCAGCACCTTCAATTCTATTAGTCTCCAACGAATACAACAGTGTACTGCCGAAGTAATTTCAAAGTTAGTGTTAAATACATTGGACAAGTTTGAACTTTCAACAAACCAACTCTTGATGTTAGTGAGTGATGGTGCTGCAAACATGCTTTCTGTAGGCCGGTCTCTTAAAAAGCATTCTGCTAATTTGTTACACATTACGTGTAAAATTCATGCTCTCAATCTTGTGGCGGATAGTATCAGAAAATGTTATTCTGAAGTAGACGCTTTAATAGCGCATACCAAAGCAGTATTTGTCAAATCACCGAAACGTATTCGCAAATTTCACAGACTGTGCCCCCGTATACCAGAGCCACCAGAACCTATTCTAACTCGTTGGGGAACATGGTTACAGGCCGCGTTTTATTATCATAAATATTTTGACAATATTAAGAACTGGTTTTACAATTCGATACAAAGGAAGCTGCCGCTATCCAGAAAAGCCAGTCGAAATTCCAAGATAGTCAGGTTAAAAAGGATTTAAAAAACATTCACGACAATTTACTTCGGGCTAGCAGATGCAATAGAAAAATTACAAAATCCTGCGGTGCCGTTAGAAGAATCTCTACAAATAGTGCAACATGTTCACGCTCAGCTATGCGCGATTGAAGACGCAAGAAATGTTTCTGTTCTAGAAAAATTTGAAAGTGTTTTTGAGAAAAATTCTGATTTTGGCACATTAAGACACATTTGTGAAGGTGCGCCAACAGAATCGTTAAGTTATTTGAAAGATTATTTTACTTACGCAAATATTGCGTCACTAGATGTAGAACGTTCGTTCTCTGCATATAAACGCATTTTTTCCTCATGCCGTACTAGTTTTTGCCGAAACAACAGTTGAAACATATCTAATGTTGCAGATATTTAACAGACATTATTCACTTTGTGATTTCACGGAGGACTCTTAAATGGTAAGTGTTTGAGCACGTGTTATTTAATTTTTATTTAAAAGATGAGCGAAATTATTTGTGGTAGCAAACATCTCTATAAGCAGAATAACTCTAGTGGAACGCGAGGCCTGGTCGACTCTACGCTACTGCGCGGTACCGCTCGTGGCCAGCTTTACTGATAACTCTGTCATATATATGTGCGTATAAAGTTGAAATACACCGACCGGTCAACAGCACTCGAATATACAGATTTCGTATGATTTTACAATTTACAATATAATCTTAAAAAAGATAAAATGGCAAATTTTGATGAATTGCTCATATATTCGCTATAGGTGATTTTGTAAAATGCAGAAGTTTGAACGAAAAAATGAAAATGTACTTTTCACAAGTTTTTGTTGAAAATATGAACATATAGATGCTAAAAAATTATATGCATGTAATAAAAACAAAAAAAAACCATAGTTCTAGACCGGGTATCTGAATGCCTCTGAGTAACTGCATATGTAAATGATTCCTCAGGCTTACCATGATAAATTAAAAGCACATCAAAAGGTGGCTAGAAAAAACAAGTAAAATAATGCTAATGCGCCAATACCATGCATAGCTATATTATCTTTATCTTTCTTATCTAATATATCTTATAATTTTTAGAGAAAAATTATTTCAACGTCAAGGGTTCTCTTTCTTGTAACTCCCTTTTAAGTAATGTCAGGGATTGTCGGGTTACGGAATACATCTCGCACTTCTAGGCATCGATGACTATGATCATTAGCCGACTCTACTAGGATTTTTACTGAATGCAGAGGTGTTGCAACCTCCAGAAAGGATTTTTAACATATCAAAAATCATATTGATCCAGGCCTACGGTTTAATTCCTTTATCCGATAAGAAGGCATACACCCATTCTTATCCGTAATTAAACAAATAATCGTTCCGGCCGAGATTTGAACCCGCGGCTACGGTTTAATGTCAAAAAAATTACTAGGTGCCTAGCTACCACACCCGGATTTAGAAATTTCTCATACGTGCAAAAAGAAAATGTGCTTTGATATTATCAGAGTTTTTAACGCTTCCTCTTTGGCGGGCTGGATACATGCTTCTGGCTATAAACACTTGAGTATTCCACGTTGTCTTTCGTGTACAGTACGAAGATCATTTTTTCAAATCATCATATTTTTCCGAACCAACTACTCGCTTGCAAGAGGTGATAAAGCGTCCAACTGTTTGGGCGGTGGTGTTGCCACAATATACAATTACACTACGAAGATGGTATATTTGATTATTGACGCGGAATATCAAAACAGCGCCAAATGATCCCACCAAAAAGACAACGTTGTAACTTCCTTAATACTAAAGCACAAAATTTTCTTTTTATGGCATAAAACGAGTACAAAATGATAGCGTATGGGAAATTTCAAAATAGGGAGTTGGCGAGGCTAGAGACATGGACTCGATTAATTCGAATTAACTTGATCATACTGAAGATATACTGCTTTTTATCAGTTAAAGGGATATAACCCTTAGAAAGGATAATAGCCGCGATACATTGCCTTGTACAAGTTGTGATTTAGGCGAATTATAGTGGTAAATTCATTATGGTTTATGGGCATTCTAGAACGGCAAAAACGAAGAACGAACTTTCCCTTTTGGGTAATTTAAAAAATAAATTTGATCACATGTATTAGTATGTAGGTGTGCAGGCTATAATATAAGTCCCTACAAACTCTTGTGTTTTGAGTTATTACAATGTTTCTGTTTTGCTATATTGTAACATTTCACAAGTTAACGAAAAAAAAATTATTGAAAATTATAAAAACACTTTAAACCCCTACTAACATGATTAATGATTCGGTTTGACTTTTTATCTTTTTTTAAAAAAAATATTTTTAAAATTTAAAGTATTTATTTTCGTTGTAGAAAATTAAAAGACACATAAAATTTTTAAAAAACGTTTGTGTTTTAAAAAAATACTTATTTAAATCATTTCAATTACAAAAATTCTTTTTAAAATTTGAGGTTTTTTTGGAGAGATTAGCAACACTAATTTGATGTTTTAAATGTTTTTTAATTATGTTAAATATTGCCCAACAGTGGAGATGTGAGAGAAAAGAAAACTAACCTATTCTGGTTCACTTTAGTGATTTTACCTAAAAAAAAATTGACGCTTCAAAATACCACGTTAAAGTTATAAGTCGCTCATTTTTAAAAGAATCCCTAAAAAAAACGGAAAAAAAAATTCAGACAACATAATGAAATTGCAAAGAAAGGTATAAACAAAAATTGCATCCTTTCATTTATCTTTATACATTACTTTTACTGTGGGGGTTTATTTTTTAAAAAATTTTTGGGACAACTACCCTTTAAAAAATCCTAGGGTTTTTTCATCTATGCTAATAAAGCTGCATTACGACCCCACAGATGTTGCTTTAAAAAATTGGGTCCGGGTACGGGAAATATGACTGAAAAACTGTTGCAAAAAGTCAAAAAATTTGTACATGTAAAATTGAACCGGGTAAGGGGACATTAGTCTTGAATGTGTTTTATTTTTCTTTAACTATAGACTTGTAGCTGAATTGCAAAGCGAGTGCAAGCAACTCCTTTACAACAGAAAATCATATAATGATTGGGTGTACTGAAAACAGAGTTCCATTTTTTGATTATGCGTTGCAAATATACCCTATCAAATTTCATCACCCTTAGTTTTTTTTAAAATTCTACTACATAACCATTTTTTTCCGATGTCTATTTTTAAAGTTTCAAAGGGGAATTTTTCGCAAAAATTATTGCAAAACCTGTGATAAATTGTACTGCCGTTTTGCAAAAATACCAGTTATTAGCAAGGGTAGATATGTTTTTGAAATGAGTTTTTTTATTTATTTTTTTTTTGTAATTTAAAAATTTTTTAATGGTATCCTGCACTTTACGCTCACACGAAAAACTGTTCTTTAAAAACAGCAATGTTACCGAATTTTTTCCCTTTGGGTTTCTTTTGTTTTCCATTGGGGAATTGTTCAACTAACTTTAAATATTTTAAATTTAAAATATTTATGTATTAGTTTAGTTTTAATTTTTTTCTATTAAAATAAAAGGAAAAGGTATCTATAAAACAAAGGCAATTAAATTACAAAATTGCTGAAAATGTAAACAATGCCACATATCATCTGTAAATGACAGGAAAAAACTTTTTTAAAAAATCTTTGGAAAAATTGACAAATTTTTACAATCGTATTGTGTCGTGTCGCAATTTTGTAATTTTATTAAGGAAATTAGTGGGAAAATTAAAAAATAAATTGACTACTTAGTATGTTTTCTTTCTACTGATATTGGGAATTTTGGGAAAATTGTCTAGTTATGCACTGCGAGTGAACCATTGAAATAGGATCCTAAACTTAGGGTTTTCCTAATTAAAAAATTTTTTTTTTTTCATCTATAACATACTACTGATAAAAAAATTTATCAGTTTTCAACCCAAATATTTAATAATACATATCTAGCAGGGAGAGCCCCTTTTTTTTGCCAAATATTTAAAATGGGACACGTGGAGACCTACAAACTGGGGCCCAGTAGAACATACACTAGTACCCACTACTTTAATATAACTTGACGCTTAAGAAGGCAACCAGAAATCACAACGTAATGTTAAAATAAATACTAATTTTTTTTTTTCTTCGCGTGTTTAGTACGAATTGAACTTTCCGCACTTTACACAAACCGTACTGCGTATAAAATGTAAACCCATCAGTGAGGGCTGTGCTATTTGCCATGTCCCCCCTAACTTTTTTTTGTGAGTCATTCTACTGTGACCTGCCGCAATGTAAAAACGTTGATGGAATTGTGAATGAGAGGTACGATTTACAAAACTTAGCGAAAAGTCAATAAAAAAACGGGCCGTAAAAAAATGATTTTAAAACCTTTTTCATCATTTTTTTCTATCACCACAATTTTTCCTGCAACTCAACCCAATATTTTGTACCTAATAAGTGTTAATAGGACTAGTTTGGTATGTAAAGATGAAAGTAAAAAAAGGTTTTATTAATCAGAACTTACTTTATTTACAATAAAGGACACTTTTCCTCTTGTGAGTAGCATCTCGATTCCCTCGATGAAGTCACCAACAGTAGACTCCCATCATATGGACGTGCTACCTACCCTGATACCTCTTCTCCGTCGC
Source organism: Dynastes maya (assembly GCA_029619315.2). Lineage (NCBI taxonomy): Eukaryota > Metazoa > Arthropoda > Insecta > Coleoptera > Scarabaeidae > Dynastes > Dynastes maya. The sequence goes on from JAROYE020000001.1 coordinate 44,278,724, forward strand.
CTTAATATCCTTATGGAAACGTTCACCTTGTTCTTCACTGATAGATCCGAAGTTCTATGGGAAAAGATCCAAATAAGAGTGTAGAAAGTGCAGTTTTATGCTCATGAGACAACCAAGTTTTTCCATTTTCTTGAGATCTTCGATAATGCTGATGTATTTAGGGTCTTTTTCATACCCTAAAAATCTACTTGTTACCTTTTTGAAAGCATTCCAAGCTTCTCTTTTATTAACAGACATTGTAGATTGAAATTCCTCATCAAACATTAGTTTTCGTATATCAGGGCCCATAAAAATTTCTTCCTTTAGCTTTGCTTCTGTTAACTGGGGAAACTTTCTACGGAGGTATTTAAATCAATCATCACCATTAGGTAGGGCTTTGACAAATTGTTTCATAACTTCCAATTTGATATGAAGGGGAAGGCAAACGTTTCTGGGACCGACTAAGGCTTTTTTTTCTGGCTCCAACGTTTGTCGGGTTGGCCATACTTTTCTAGTCTAGTGTTAACACCTTGCTCTACTATTCCACTCGCAATAAAACATGGGCACTTTGTAACTTTGTCAACTGAATCTAACAGAAGAGAACACTACATAGGAATACATCACATGGTAGGCTATACCACCTAACGTCTCCACCACAACATTCTTTTCCTTACTAGGTACATATCTATTAAATCAGTTTTGGTTGACAACTGATATAGTATTAATTTAATTACTAATTAATAGCTGGCCAAATATATATATGTTGCAGAAATTTATTGAAACAATATACTCAAATAATTGTTCTAGGTTGGAAAAAATAACTTCAGGCCGCCGCCGAAAGTAGAATCATCTGTGGTTAGAATAGAACCCCGAAATCCACCACCACCTATAAATTATACTGAATGGGATGGTTTAACAAGAATAGCATTTATCAGAAAAAATAAAACGTTGAGCAGTGTCTTTAAACAAACGGCAGTTTTAGCAACTCTAGAAAGAAATTTTAGACTACATTGCAGTTTAAAAAACCAGGTAAAATAATACTCTTCCCTAAGTATTAAAATTACAGACGAATTTTTGTGACGAATTGCGTTGTGAAATTTTTCAATTTAGTTAGTGATTTAGCACTACAGATGATATATCCATTTAGGGATTCACTTACATATTTGTGTTGCAGTAGAATCATTGGCAGTTGACATAATGATCAAATTAGTTAAAGTTAGCAATTATGAATGTGTTTATTACCTAACTTGTATGTAGTTCTAGTTGTATTCCTTTTTACCAATGGTTACCTAGTGTTACCACTAAGAGCAAGTGAAACAACATTAATTAAAGCTGATCTGACAAAGGACAGATTTAAAAAGAACATGCACAATTACTTCTACTCAGTTCAGAAGCCTAAATTTTATCAAACTCACTGGGAATGAAGGGGGAAGAAATTATCTCGTCCAATTCTCAGTTCAAGCTCTATTAGTGATAAAAGGAATAAACAATTTTATTAAGATGCAATGAACTAAGAATCTTAGTTAATCTCATTTAAGAACCGGTGAAAAGAATACAATTTATAATGACATGAAGGGACTACTATAAGAAGTTAGCGAATATAGAGATATACAGACTGATACAGGCTGATCATTTTCGACTCTCATCTTTGTGTTTGTTATGAACCCGAAGAGAAAATGGACCTGTGACAAATGGCGTTCGAGATTTAAAAAAAAATCAAAAAAGCTAATTTTCTTCTTTTACCTTTCAAACTTTTATTTGGCCTTGCAGAGAAAAACTAAAAGCACATTCTCAAAGCCACTTTCGATCTTCTTTCTATCTTATGGTGTGCTGGAAATTTTTAAATTACATTCGTTTCTTTCTGGCCATCATTAACTTCCTTATTTCTTATGAGTGCCATATTGGATTTTGACACCGTCAGAAAGAGTTTCTTTTTCTGATTTCAATCATGTATAACATGTTGACAAAAGTTTTTGATATTGCGCTTTAATTGAGGGAGATTTTAAGATTAAAAAAGATAGCCATGAAACATTCCAATTATCGTTTGTTAGTAATAGAAAAATGTCGTACATCAACGAAGTGAAACGAGATATTATGTTAAGCATTTTTTATTCATCAGAGCGAAATACAACAATAACGAATACAATTGTATCCAGAGTGACAGCAGGTACATCGTGCCGTTGTTCTAAGTCTTGGTAAAAACTTGGTCGAGAATGGATCATTTACCAACCCCTTATTGTTATTTTTAACTGGATTGATTGAAGTTGATTGAAGTCCCACAAAACTTTGAAGAACTTCGAGGTATGTATGGGTAGACTCCAGAGAATGCTTTCGATGTAATTCCTAGTAAAACCATAGAAAAAGCAGTAAAAGTCCTGAAAAGCATGTGTAATTGTGCATTAACCCTTAACTAGTCCGGTATCATATTGATTATGTAAACAGTCCTGTATAGTCTGAGGAATTTGGAAGGCCAAAAAGAAACAAAAAAAAAAGAAGACTAACCAAATGTTTTATTTAACATGAATAGTATAAACATTACTGAACTGGAATATGTGAAAATAATCGTATTTAAAGTTAAAAATTGTATAATAATAAACTAAAATAATATACAGAAAATTTTGGAAAAGGAAACTAATTTAATAAGTGCTAAAAGAAAATAAAAAGCATATGAACAGCATATTTTTCTCTATTAAGTATTTAAAGCATTACATAAAAACATTGAGGAAAATAAAAATCTACCATAAACAAACGAGCATAAACGGTCCGGCACGCCGTAGTCTACGAAACTACGACTGAACTAATTCATGTCGTAACTTGTAAGAAAATAACTGAACTCTGTTTCAAACATGGCTGTTTATCATGTTCGTATAGCTATAACAAGTATCTGGGCGCTCCCAGTAGCCAACAAGAAAGAATTATTTTTAACACGTCTGACAGACTACGTCGGACCAGTTAAGAATTAGTGAAGATGGCCAGTTATTTAAACATTTACTGTAACTGTTGGTTTATTGTTTTGACATTTTTCGTCAAGCATAATACCTAAAACTCAAGATGTTATACATGGTTGAAGTCAGAAAAAATAACTCTTTCTGACAGTGTCAAATTCCAACATGGCGCCGATAAGAAATAAGAAAGTTGATGATGACCAAAAAGAACGGAAATGTTATAAATTGCCATTGATAGTATCTTTAGTTTTTCTCTGCAAGGTGCTAGAGGTTTTTTTACAGAAATCTAAAATTTCATTTCTCCTCCGGTTCGTACACAAAATTTAGCAGGATTGCAAAATTTAAACCTACCCTCTATTTCTAATAATAAGCGAGATCCCCGTGGTCGAGATTGAATCAGCCTGTGTATACCGTAAGAGCGAAAATGCTATAAATATAATAAGTGAAGTCGCGGTTTGCTACGCTAGTAGCCGATACGATATATCTAGCAGTTATGTTTGGAATGCATGCAGATTTAAAGCTGCCTCGCAATTGACGTAAACGTGAGCGAAAACGTATACGTAGAGGAATAGACCGTTTATAAGGTGCACAACTTAATTTGCGTTCACGTAATTTTTACAAGCAAATGACATTTAACGTTTAGATGCGCTGAGTTCGTGTAAAATCGGGCGATCGCTTTTGCTGTAATATCTACTTTATAGTTTTGATCAGATGGTTGCTATGAACTCGTTACATGATTATTAGAGTTGGTCACGCGCGGCAACGGGCAGCGGCGTTGTTTCGATTAGGCCTCGGGTTCCACTAGAGCTATTGTGTGTAGATGTTTGCTGTCGTAAATACTTTCGCGTAGTTGTTAAATAAAAATAAAATAATGCGTGCTCAAACACTTACCATTTTAAGAGTCCTCCGTGAAATCGCAAAGTGAATAATGTCTGTTAAATATCTGCGACATTAGATATGTTTCAACAGTCGTTTCGACAGACCGAGTGCGGCGCGAGGAAAAATGTGTTTATATGCAGAGAACGAACGTTCTACATCTAGTGACGTTATATTTGCGTAATTAAAATATTCTTTGAAACAACTTAAGGGTTCTGTAGACGCACCTTCACAAATGTGTCTTAACGTGCCAAAATCAGAATCATTCTCTAAAACACTTTCAAATTTTTCTAGAACACAAACATTTTTTGCGTCTTCTATCGCGCATAGCTGTGCGTGAACATGTTGCACTATTTGCATAGATTCCACTAACGACACCGAAGGATCTTGTAACTTTTCTATTGCATCCGCTAGTCCGAAGTAATTGTTGTGAATAATTTTTAAATCCATTTTAACCCTACTATCTAGAAATTTCGACTGGCTTTTCTTGATAGCGGCAGCTTCCTTTGGATCGAATTGTAAAACCACGTTCTTAATATTCTCATAATATTTATGATAATAAAACGCAGCATTTAACCAAGTTCCCCAACGTGTAAGAATAGGTTCTGGTGGCTCAGGTATACGGGAGCACAGTTTGTGAAATTCGCGAATACGTTTCGGGGATTTGACAAATACTGCTTTTGTGTGTGCTATTAAAGCGTCTACCTCAGGATAACATTTTCTGATACCATCTGCCACAAGATTGAGAGCATGAATTTTACACGTAATGTCACATTACGTGTAAAATTCACGTAATTATAATAAATGTAACGTCACTAGATGTAGAACGTTCGTTCTCTGCATATAAACATATCTTTTCCTCGCGCCGCACTCGGTCTGTCGAAACAACTGTTGAAACATATCTAATGTTGCAGATATTTAACAGACATTATTCACTTTGCGATTTCACGGAGGACTCTTAAAATGGTAAGTGTTTGAGCACGCATTATTTTATTTTTATTTAACAACTACGCGAAAGTATTTACGACAGCAAACATCTATACACAATAGCTCTAGTGAAACCCGAGGCCTAATCGAAACAACGCCGCTGCCCGTTGTCGCGCGTGGCCAACTCTAATGATTATTACTTATTACATGTTAAGAATGTTTAAAGTGGAACGTATTTTACTTGAAAAATGTTTAGAATTATACTGTAGCAAAGCAAAAGTTAAAACATTATGCTGCAACTTACAGCATATTTTTGAAGACAAAATCTGGCGCTTTTTGTTGTTTCTTTTGTTAAATTTTATTAAATAGGTTTTCAAATTTATCCAAACACACAAGGCAATTGTTGCATCAATCTTATTTATTTATTATTTTTATTTCCAGCTGTAAAAATGATTTTTTTTCTGATATTTGGAACTAATACTTTTCAGTTACCCACTGCTTTTCATCTAATTTTAACAGTTAACACGGGAAGTAGTGAAAATGCTATCGAACATGAAAAATTGCAAAAATAAACACTTATCGGAAAGAATCTGTAGTAATAAATGAAAATAATAATAGTAAGAATTATCTTAAAAGAGAAATGGTGATTTTAACGTAAAAGGAGGGGCAAATGAAACAAAATACGTACATTACAAAAAGAATGTCCCTTTTTAAGTGGAATTTGATGAAATGAAATTGTAGTGATTTTTTAAATTTGCACTTTTTTCCCGCTGTTCTTCCTTGATCCTTCGAAAAGGTTTTTTTTTTTAATATCTTGGAACGTGACCGGATTCTCGAATTGCGTCTTTTCACCGCGCTGTAAGTGGGGGATCCCCTACATACAAACTAATAAACCTATTTACAATGCACATATCCTTATTACTACCACTATTGCTGATTTGATCATTATTTGAGTATGTCCAGAGCATGGCTATGCATATATGCCAATCCATCGGAAAGGAAACAGAAGAATTATCTAGTACGTAGGCTTCCACAGTCGTCAATAACACTATACTCTTGGGACATCTTCACGGCTGTGCTGTACACTGACTGGGGACTATTCATTCCGAAAGAGTTTATGTAGGGCTTGTTTTGGGTCAGTGGAGCGGGAAAGTTATTGATCAATGAAGCGTGGTGATTGCTAGGAGGTTTAATCAGTTGGGATTTCCACGTGTGATGTGTAAGGGGTAGCCATCTTCGCGATTTAAATTGTTGGGATGTTTGAAAATCTCTATTGATTTACGGATTTTTTCTACTATAATAGTGAGAGTTGCGAGACAAGATGTGGGTAGAGTTAAATTGGATTTGGTGGCCAGTCTCCAGCCTATGCTCAGTCAGTGCGGACCCGTCTACACGCAACAACAGCGTACAACGCTCGTGTTCAATAACACGAGTGCTGACCGATCGCTTTATGTCATCATTGTACACACTATCGCGCGAATGTGAAATCTTGTAGACACCAAGGGCTTCCAGATGATTGCGGTCTTTGATGGGAAAGTAGTTTGAGAGCTTGAAATTGGGATTGAAGATGGTTTTTATGTTGTTCCTGAAGAAAATCTTGCTGACGCGATCGGTGATACCTTAAATGTAGGGTAAATACGCTTGCTTACGGAAATTAGGGTTAGATGAGTGGAGTTACTTTGGAGAAGGGCTGGTATAGCGGTTAATGGTAGTTTGAATATCTTTCTTAGAATAATTATTGCGGATCAGATTTTCAGTGATGTGGTTCAGTTCTTGAGGAAGCGAATTGGGTTCAGATAAGGAAATATCGCATCGCAAAGATTATGAGAATTATGTTTATGAAACTACTTCTATCGTGTCAATGCAGGTGTGTGCTTATATGTGCAGCATACAAATTTCATTTTGATAAATAAATGAACACGCCCACTATGTCACTTTTACCGGACCTTTACACCAACGTCATTATTTAAAAACTATTTAATATTAACAACGTTAATATTAAAATTGTTCTATTTACAGTGAGGTCCTAAAGAACAGGCTTTGTATGTGTTACTTTTAGGATGACCTTCGCACAAATTATGAAAAATTGCTGGGTCAGTTGTAATATTCAGCAAATCTGGCAACAATCGTCACCTTGTTTGCCGTGGCTGCGCAATAAATCGTCTAATAATTTAACATAAAAAGAAAAAAAATAAGCACATTGTCTATCAAGAAGCGACAAATTTAAACAAACCTACCATAATTCACTTATTACACATTTTAGGACCTCACTGTATATTATTGCATGTGGAAAGATTATAACAAATGTTCATGAAAACGTGCATGAATGTATCTTGAATTTGAAACACACATTTCCTGATCATCCGTCGATTCATATAATCGCCTTTAAAATTTAGGATTTAGAACAATGACGTCATAACTGTATCGCAAGAATGAAGTGCTTCCAACACCTATCCGTTCGTCACTAAAAATCGCCTTATTTTTTTAATCGGGCACTGAAACACTTCACTATCACTCTATTGCTAGGCTATCGAAAAGTATTTTGGTGAGGGTGAGAGTGAAATGTTTCATTTTATTTTTATCTACTCTTCTTCAAACTAAAAATAAAACATCGACGTTATATCTCTATTATATGTATTATATATAATTTTATTTTTAGGAATTGGCGAGTACTTTTTCTATAAAAGATAAAATAGAATCTATATTGTCAACTGTTCAAGCAGACCAAAAAAGAGCAAGATCCATGGATATAAATGATTTTATCGCGTAAGTTATTAATGAATATCTACGCATCATTTGTATAAAAAATCAATTTATTTGTAGGATTCTCCATGCATTCAATAAAGAAGGTATCCATTTCTCATAACAACATTTTTTATTTAAAAATATGTATAAATAAAATACACCAACTTTGTAATATACATTTCTTAAAATCAACATACATATTTAATAATATCTAAAATCTTTGGATTCAATTACAATATTTATACCACTTAAGCAATTTATTTATTTCCCAGATGTTCAAAGAACGCTATCCTATTTTTCGTGATGTCTATTGGTAAGATTTCCTCAATCTCTTCATCGGCTACTTTCTCGGTTGTAGTATTTTCTATAATAAATAAGCATTTAGCGATTTTAAACGAAACAAATCATGCGTACCTTCAGATGGTAGAGATGCTTCATCATCACTTTTAAGTTTTTGTCTGAATTGCATTGATAAACTTCTTGCTGTTAAACTGTAAATTTGCTTTGAATCTTTTTTAGTGGGGCTGTTACTCTGAAAATATAAATATGTTAGTTATAGCGTATTCTATTCGACAGCACTAGAGCGCATTCGACAGCACTTCTAGCTCGAAAATTCTGAATCGAGCAATGTGTGTCAATGGAACGTATTATTTCTGCGCCGAGCGAGTTTACTTGTTATGTTTCATTAGTAGAGGTTAAGTACATCGGTTATAATTGCCATTCTTGTATTTGTAAACATCAGCTGCTGTCAGTCCGCCATATTGTTCTAAACCGACTCTTGTTCCTCTAGCCGGAGCGATCAAAGTACAACTCTGACTGCTGTGACCTTATCCATTAAAAAGAAATCATTGCTCTAAAACTTTCCAGCGGAACGTGCTACTCGTGCTTCAAGTGCTCTAGAGTTATCAACGGAATGCGCTGTAGAACTAAATGTCAAGGTTTTCATATGAGGCGAATGTGTTTGTTTCAAATATAACAAGAAAAGTATCCAAAGTAATTTAAAACATCATATGTCAAAAATGATTGCGAAACGTTAGCGTTAGAATAAGCTTGATAAACTGCACACAAAAATAAACAACACCGACGAAATACCCTTTCTAAATATGTACCTTCAAAGCTTAATCGTTTAAACAATACAAATACAGTTTAGGTATAGTAATTGCTTTGACAATTTGTATTTTGAAAGACGATCCATTTTTGACCGATTAATACATTGCCTGAGATATTATCTTCATCAACATACAAATATTAGGTTTCCAAAAAATAACTTGCGTGATCAATAAATCAGTAGTTAAATGGCAAAAATAGTTAGGTGCGTTTTATTAAATTTTACAATAGAAACAACAGAAAGTTTTATTTTACAATTATTACTTTATTATAACACTAACGGCCTTTCAAAAGTACAGGGTGCGGCAAAATGATAGGCACTATTTTGGATGTTAATAAAAACCAAACCACACAAAGCAAAGAAAAAAGTTTTATATTTTTGAAAAGCACATATCATGCCATTTTGAAACGTTATGTTTTAAAAATTACAGTACTTAAATGACGGCCATTCATGTCGATACATTCTTGAACACCAACGGCCTTTCAAAAGTACAGGGTGCGGCAAAATGATAGGCACTATTTTGGATGTTAATAAAAACCAAACCACACAAAGCAAAGAAAAAAGTTTTGTATTTTTAAAAAGCACATATCATGCCATTTTGAAACGTTATGTTTTAAAAATTACAGTACTTAAATGACGGCCATTCATGTCGATACATTCTTGAACGTTTTCACGAAAGCGCACCATTGCTCTGCGGACAAACTTGCGGAATTGCGGCGATTTCTTCTCTTATGATTGCCTTTAATTCTTCCAAATTTTGTGGCCGACGTCTAAAAACTTGCGCTTTGAGATATCCCCAGAGAAAGAAATCGCAGGGGGACAAATCAGGCGAACGCGGAGGCCAGCCAAGGTCACCCTGTAAAGACACAACTTTGCCCGGGAACATTTCTTGGAGAAGATTGAGTGAGCATTGTGTGCGATGTAGCACCATCCTGCTGTGGAACCATAGAGCTTCTCGCCGATGATCGTTTAACTCGTTCAGTTTTGGACGTAGAAAATTGTCTAACATGTCACAATAACGTTGACTGTTACCGTTACTCCATCTTCTTCAAAAAAGTAAGGACCCCACACGCCGAAATTAGAAATTGCACACCAGACGGTAACCTTTTGGCTGTGAAGTGGTCGCTGATGAACTTCCCGTGGATTATTTTCCGACCAATAGCGAAAATTTTGCTTATTCGCTGCGCCCGATAGATGGAAGTGCGCTTCGTCGCTAGACATAAAAACAGCTGCTGGGAGAATGCTCTGAAGAATATCCCGGCAACAATTTGTACGGGTTTCAAAATCTCTTTCACTCAATTCCTGTACCACTATCATTTTATACGGATGCATTCTAAGTGATTTGTGTAAAATTCTTCGAACACTTTGATCCGACATTCCTAGCGCAGCTGCATGCCTACGCGCAGAACGTTTGGGAGACTGCTGTACTGAGACTTTGACTGCATTCACATTTTCCGGTGTTCTTGCTGTGATTGGTCGGCCAGTAGACTTTCGCTTAAGCACAGAACCTGTTTCACGGAAGTTTAAAACCCACCGACGAATTGTTCTTCCTTCCGGAACGGCACCATGACGGCCTACATCAACCGAATACGGAAGACACGCTGTGTCGCTGTTACAGATTCACCATTTCTTATAAATTCTTCGACTGCAAACGCGCGCTGCACTCCAGTCCAAGCCATGGCGTTAACTGACAGTGGCACGAACTTAACTACCTAAGGCGACCGCGCGCACTGCTTTACCCCTTCCACAAACCGAGCAACGACTATTTCAAATCGTACCTATCATTTTGCCGCACCCTGTATTTTTTTTTTAATTAAAACTTTATGTCATGTTAAAGTTTAAGCTGCTTGTAATCAATTAATGCAAAAAAGTACATTTGCAAAAAGAAGAATTGAAACAATAAAGGCGATAAGAAAGAAAAGGTAGGATTATTTTATTTGTTGAAATTATGGATTGGTATTGTGGCAACATCTCGTTAGATTAAAAATGCAATAGTCGTACGTATGGTCAAACGGCCCATGAAAGAAACTCGTAAAACAATTTGTATATGAGCATTGGCAGGCTGCAAGAACTTGATACATGTATATTTCACCTTCAGACTTCCAACCTGAACTTTGCTGCTGACGGTACAACTTTTTAAATGTATTTCTCTAGGTAACCATTTAATCTAGGAAAATAAAACAAAAGCAATGAGTTAGATATTGATAAGCTATATCCTCGTCTTCTTTTTTGGAAATTTTTAACTACAATAAATATTTTTTTTTAACTTGGGGTTTTGTACGAGCGACAACCACCAAAAAAATATATGATGTAGCTATAGACTTGCGGATTGATATTTGGTAAGAAATAAAGAATCCGAGGATGCATAGAGCTTACACTTTTTAGCATAAAACAGATATATGCTTTATATCTTTATATTTTTTCGAATTGTATGTAACATATACTGCATATCTTTCTAAGATGAAGTTGCCTATCGTACATTACTTTATTCTCTGAACACCAATCCGCATCTCACGATAAAGCAGTCGGTATACAGTGTATGATTAGGAACTGTATTTGTATTGTACAATTTATAAAGAAATATGGCAAAAAAATATATACTCATAAATGAATATTTAAGTGATTAATAAAAAATACACTGTCGGCAGCCATTTTGTTAATTATAAAGAGAATAAAGTAACGCGTTTTGGCGCGCTTTAGATAAAAATTGAACTGTTGTGACACAGTATGTACAAAATGTTTTCTTGACCCCCTCGTGATTTCCTAGACAAATAGAAAGTAGTGAAATAATTTTATACTAAGTTTATATTGTCGGTGCAATTTTTTATTATTTTAAATATTTATTTTATCATAGCATTTTATCAAGCATTATTCCTACAACTGCCAGCTTTGATAACATCAACGATGTTTATTTAAATAACCGGGAGATTTCTACAAATATTTTAATAAGTGAAATCTACTATACAATAATTAAAGAAGCAATATGTCTTTTTTTCATGCTTATTTTAAATATCTAGAATTTAACTTTGCTACACCATGCTTTTTCCAACTTTTTTCTAGCAACTTTTCTAGTTACTAGAAAAAAGCATGAAAAAAAGACGAATCTAGTAATTCAAGCTTAACATACGACTTGTCCGAGACATTTTTTTATAATTTTGCAAATCGATTTACAAATGTTACTTTGGTGCTTAGTGTATAGGTATATTAATATTTGCACAAATGTGTAAAAAGTCAAATTATTGATTAAAATTATACGTACATTTTCCTTATCAAAAAGCTGTTTTAAATTTTTAACAGAAGGAATTGCATCAACCTCTTCCTCTTGTGTATTTTCCATTACTTTGTTTTCGCTGCACTCATCTTCAGTTATATCTGTATGTTGCTCCACTTGCTTAACAGATGCAACAGATATGTTAGGGTAACTCTTAGAAAATTTCCCCAGTAAATCTTTAACAAGTCGTTTCTCTTTTAAGTCTATTATTTCCGGATCTGTTTCTAAAGAACTTTCTATTCTAGACACTTCGTCTTCGTTTAAATCTGTTGAATATTCTAAGCTGAAGTCGCGTTTATCAGATAATGTTTCTTCTTCTGAATAATTAGATGTGTTAACTTTGTTGTCTATAAGTTTTTTCGCTTCTCCAAAAGAATGTGATGTTTCGTAGGGTGTCTCAATCACTACGTATGATTTTGTATTATCATTTTCAATCCTATTTAGTATTTTAGCAGTATGTACTTTTATTACTTCAGATGTTGCAAGTGCATTAGGTTCCACTATAAATTGTCCAGGATGTTGTTTGTTCGTTACATTGGTTTTTGGAACATTAAAGATGTCTAACGTTTCTTTAAACTTGCTTTCATCATATGGCACATCAACAAGTTCTTCGCTATCTGGAAATTTTTTTTCTACACGTTGAAGATCGTTTTTAATTGTATCAGGAATATCATTTTGTGTCAAAGATCGCATAAATGCTTGTTTACTACTTTGAATACCATCAGTATGATTATAGTTTTCATCGCGCGATGTAATTTCTTCATCAAACTCTTTTGGTATATATTTTAGTCCTTCCGGGCTGTGAGGATCTTTAGTGGAAATTTCATGTTCGACATTGCCTTTTTTCTCAAACACTTTTCCACTTTGTAGATTGTATATCCTCTCTATACTTAAATCAGAATCACTGGATACATCATGAGCAGTCATAGGTTTTGGTGGGGATATAACAAATGATTCACTTAAAGATTCAAATTCATTCGATTCTTCTGAGTTTATGAAAGCTGGTACTGCCGTAACTACGGTAACTATATCTTCAGAGTTTATATCGCTACCATTAGACGTAGGCGAAAACTCTGTCACCTAAAAAAAGTAAGATACTTATAAAAAAAAGTGGTGGAAATATATTTTATAGATATTAAAAAAAATGGACTTCAACTGCTACAACTCATATTTCTAACAAAACAATTTTACGTTAAATTGTAGCTTTGGTGATTTCATATTAAATTTAATAATCTAAATGTTTTATAATAATGTACGATATAAATCTCATTTGATTGAACATTTACAAATTTTCTTAATGAATAATGGAACTTTTTTAATTTCTGCTTGAAGGAAATGTTAAAAATTTAAGAGGATCGAAAGCACTCTTAAAATTAAAATCGAATTTGACGAACTTTTGCGTTTGCCTCAGTAATATGTTTCATATAACATAGCTACAGTATGATGAATGGTGAGAACATCGGAGACGATGCGCCTTTTTGAACTCCCAAGTCACAATGATCTAACCAAAATTTTCCCATTTTCAAAAAATGTAATTTTAAATATATATTTCGCTGATCATTCAATGATCAATTGATCACTCAAACAACAATTAATTAATCATTTACATAAGCTTAAGCTTTTTACTGAATGCTGAAATAAAACCTTAATTATAGATTTTCTCAAAATGACGTATTTTGATTTAGCAGGGCAGAATGAGATTTATTCGGTAAGAGTGCGGTAACCGTCTATTATCGGTGATGTATACAGAATGTTTAGTTACTTTGATACATTGTACAATTTTCAAGATATTCAGGTTGTAAAAAAAATCATTTTCTTAAAAATTCAGTCTCTTATTTTTAATTATCTAATATTTTTTTATTAATTTAAGATACAATGGTCGAAGCTGGTCAATCCATATCAAAAAAAAAAATTCTTATTTTATCATACGAAGTGTTTAAAATGAGAACATGAACATGATCACATTCATACAAGTAAAACTCGTTTAGATTAGATTTTCTTTCATATAACGCCTCCTGTACCTAAAGTTAATAGTTTTTGAATGTTCAATAGTTAATAGTTTTCGTTATACTTGAGATTAATAGTAAATCTCAATATTTGACAAAATAAAATATGGTTAATGTGAGTGTGACAACTTTTGCTTTACATTTATCGAACTTGTACTTAAATATGTGAATGAAATATTTATGCTGAAATTGTAATTAGCTGCATATTGACTTAAATAAAAGACCATGTTGCAGGTTGGGCTTGTAGATTTTATCCCATAAAAATAAGTAGTTTTAAAGATAATAACAATCATAATACAAATAGGTTCTATTTTCGATATGGAAAATAAGTAAAAAAAAGTTATATAGTAAGTACCAAAGAATTTATCTATTCACCCTTTAGCTCCTAACTTTGATATAAAAATGCCTGCTAGGTATTACCGGAAGAATTCCTCCTTAAAGTAATACCAAAAACATTTGACCTCATACTGAGCCTTATTCATATTGCCGATACTACCATGTCACTTGCCAGTTGCTGTACGCAACATTGATTGAAGAGGATCAGCATGTGAGTTACCGTTAGATAGAGACATCCTTAGGTATATCGAAGACTGCAATTCATTCAATTTTGCATGAACATTAACGTACAGTATTCAAAGATCTAGATATAACATTACATTCTGCATCCACACAAAGAGTATTATTTATACATTTAAATTTATATTCTGAGTCAATGTCGAGAATTAAGGTTTGCGGAGTGACGATTTGTTGTAATGTTCTGCCCTCCAGAGCTAGCACTTCAGTAAAGTGCTTCAAATACCAAACACTGAGCCGGAGTGGTTTAAGGTAACAAATACCACATACTTTCATTTACAAAAGTGCTTGAACTACCAAATACAGTCTTTGAAAAAGTAAAGCACCAAGTACTGACGATGAAAAAGTATTTAAAGTCTTTAAAGTACTTCGAGATAAAACCGCTTCAAGCACTTCGCAATATATTACAAGCACTGCTAAAGGTACTTCAAGCAAAGTGGTTCACGCAAAAGTACCTGAAATACTAAAAGTAGGGCTTCAGTTATTTTGCAAGCACTTCAATTACTTTCAAAGTGCTTTAAAGGCTCAAATACTTAAAGGAAAGTATTTCAAATATCAAGTACCTTCTTTTAAATGTGATTGAAGCACAGTGCTTGGAGCCCTAAAGGCGCTTCAAGTGCCTACTACATCGAAGCACTTTATCAGGGTGCTTTACCCAGCTCTGTTGCCCACGCATTTCATGAAATCTTATACTACATATTGGAAATATCATTTAAATATTGATAGATCATCTGATAGCAAGTAAATTTTTGTATTTCCTTAGCCTTTTTTACAAAACGGACTATCTATTACTACTTCATACAACTTTACATAGTAATACAACTTAATGCCTTTGCTTTAAAATGCCTCCCTCGGCAATCATTAAAAGATTTATTATACATTCGCAATATAAAACTAGGTGTGTATGGTAAGTTACAGGCTGATTTATTTTCGACCCTGTGTTTGTTATGAATTCGAAGAGAAAATGAACCTGTGACAAATACCGTTCGAGATTTAAAAAAACGGTGCTCATTTTCTTCTTTTACATCGCGCACCTTTATTTGGCCTTGCAGAAGAAAACCGCATTCTCAAGGCCACATTCGATCTTCTATCTAATGTTGTATATGATGTTTCGGTTCTTTCTGGCCATCATCAACTTTCTTATTTCTTACCGGTGCCATATTGGATTCTGTCACTGTCAGAAAGGGGCTTTTTTTCTGATTTCAATCATGTTTAATATGTTGACAAAAGTTATCGATATTATGCTTTAATTGACGAAGAAGACATTTAAGTTTAAAGAAGGTAGGAGATTTTAAACTGTCAAACATTTCAATTTATTAATATTAGTAATAGAAATATGTTGTACATTACAAAGAGAAACGAGATATGTTAAGTATTTTTTATTCATCGAACCGAAATATAAAAATACAGTACAAGTTATTTACAATTGTATCCGGTATGATAACAGCCACATCGTATCATTTTTCTTCATCTTGATAGAGGCTTGGTCAGGAATGGATCGTGTACAAAGCCACATAATGTTTATGTTAACTGGAATTTGAATAAAAACCAACGGGATATTTTATAAATGGTAAATTGAAAGTGTATTTTCGCAAAGCTTATGTAAATTTTACACCTTATTTGTAACACTGAATGAAAATAACAATAACATTAATGCACAATTGCCCACGCTTTCCGGCACTTTGAACTGCCCTTTATATGGATCTTCTAGACATTACATCAGCATTCTGGAGTTCACCTCTAAGTTCTTCTATGTTTTGTGGGACATCAACTTTATAAATATTATTTTTAACAACTCCCTATAAAAAATAATCTAGAGGACTTAAATCAGGAGATCTCGCCGGCCATACAACAACTCCATTATTTCCAATTCAACGGTTTTGCCGCGTTGTGAGACAGCGCGTCGTACTGTTGCCACCACAAATGTTGTAGTTGATTTATTGGAATACTATCTAAGAACAACTGGTCCTATGAGACGATTTCCCAAAATGCGCATCCAAACGTTTAATCCAAATGATGTTGTGGTTTCCTTACCCCATTTTGTCTGGGACTCTATACTGTAAATTTTGATTTATCTCACCAGACGATTTTGTAAAAAAGTATTCGTCGTCTTCTAACTTTTCCACTAGCTACTTGCAGTATTCCAGTCGTCTTAAATTATCACCAAATTTAATTCTGACACCACTTCACGTATAGCTGTTGGTGGATTATTATTTATCTAGAAAATACAAGATTTCTCTAAACTTTACAAAAAGACACATTTAATTTACCATTTGCAAAATACACCGTTGATTCTCATTCAAATTCCTGTTAGCATAAACATTAGGCGGCTCGGTAAACGATCCATTCTCGACCAAGTTTCTATCAAGATCTAGAAAAATAATATGACATGGATATTGTCATTCTGGATACAATCTAAATATCTTTCTATTGCTGTATTTTGGTTTGATGGATAAAAAATACTTAACATACGAGGTAGGCGCCATGAATACTCACGAATACTGCTACTGATAAAGATAAAATAAACTTGGTAAAATATAACAATTTTTATTGTTCAATACAATCTCCCCTAACTTCAATAAACTTGTTACAACGATCAATTAAGAATTCTATACCCGTGTAAAAATAATCTAAAGTTTTTCGCTCAAAATGTTGTATTACAGCTGCTTGCAACTCACTATCGTCCTTAGAACGACGTCTCATCGATTCCTTTTTGGATAGAGGATCACAATAGAGGACCATTGTTTCATTTCCTGTGAGAATGGACTCCAAAATCGGTTTCGGATCGTCTCCACACATGTTTAAAAAAGAGCTCACATATTCGACCCGACGTTCATGTTGGCAGGGTGAATACTTTCTTCAGAAATGTTAGACATCACTGCTAATTCCTTTACTTTCAAACGGCGTTCTGCTACCATTTCTTCAATAATTGAAATGTTTAGAGGTGTTATCAGTTCAATTGGCCGACTGGGGCGCTCAACATCTTCAACAGAAACATTTTGCCTACTTTTTTACAGTGAAATATGAAGGAGATAGAACACCATAAACACCATCTAAACGTTGTTTAATGTGATTAGGCGTATGCCCTTCTTTTGTTAAAAATTCGATGGTCGCGCGGTACTCAATTTTCGTTATCTGAGACATTTTCATGCATTACTCACATTGTTTGGCTGGCTACTAAAAACTACTACTCTTTGAGCCGTAATATATATTGTGTAAGGCACATGTGCAATTATGACGCAACGGAGTTTGAACAAGCTTGAATCTGTGTAAGCCTATCAGGCCGAGAATATATGGCGCCTACTTCGTATCTCATTTCTTTTCGTTGGTGTACGACATTTTTCTATTACTAGTGAACAATAATTGAAAAATTTGATTGTTTGAAATTTCATGGCCGCCTTATTTAATCTTAAAATGTCTTCTTCATCAATTAAAACATAATATTGAAAACTTTTGTCAACATGTTATAGATTGTTGAAATCATGTATGGTTAAAAAAAAAACTTTTTCTGACGGTATCAAAATCCAACATAGCGCCGATAAGAAATAAGAAAGTTAATTATGGCCAGAAAGAACCGAAACGTCATAAACATCTCGAATACACCATTAGACTTTTTCTGCAAAGCCAAATGCTAGAGGTAAAAGAAGAAAATGAGCTTTTTAGTTTCTTTTTTTAATCTCGAACGTCATTTGTCACAGGTCCACTTTCTCTTCGGGTTCATAACAAACACAAAATTTAGCAACTTTGCTGAATTTAATACCTAATCATCTATCTCCATAATGCATCAGCCTATATACATGCATATTTTTAATAATAATGAAGTCTACTATGTTTCCAATACGTAAAAAGAAGCACTTGCTTTCAAACATTTTAAGTTGTACGTGCGTGCGGTATACTTTTAATACCATTATCATTAATCAACTCAAGTGAAAAGGCCAACGTATTCATGTCTAGATATTTTTAAATCAATTACCATTGAAACAATTGCAGTTTTCAATCACGTTACATATATTTTCCGTTATCTAAACATTCAGGAACACGAAAATGTAACCACAAAATCGTTAAAGATTTTGATAGGAAGCAGTACTTGCATAGATTGAAACAAACCTTGTATGCGCTATAAACGATAATGTAATTTAATGGTAATTAATTAATTCATATACATTTGAAAATTACCGATGTAGTTGTATTGACACGGGAAGCCTTTTAACAAAAACAAGTTGAAATATCAACTAACAGCATACAAATCAAATCTCCATTGTAATAAAATAAGCAAATACAAACCGTATAGAGTTATTACTCTAATACTCTAATTTTGAATAGAAACAAAACAACTTATGTACATAATTTGCGTAATTGGTATAGAGGAATTACTTATTCAAAAAGTTCCGCATCATCCAGAATAGTACAATTTCACAAAATTTTTTTGTCAAAGAATAAAGGAATTTTTTCGGATAATATTTTAATTGCGCAGAAGTATTGGTTGTAATATCTATTGCCTTTAAAAGTAAAAATAAAATTCTAAGTCAATCTGTATTCAAAATGTTAGTATATTAAGGTTTTAATTATTGTTAATGATTACTAGAGTTGGCATTTTTTAAATTTCGCGAATGAAAGTTGGTAGATTTGGCAATAAAGGACATATTCACCATTTTCTAAGGGCCAGTTTTACCAGCCAAATTCACCGGTTGGTCAACGTGAACTTCGGTTCAACAAGAGAACGCCGTTGTACCAACCAAGTTCAAGCTTCATCTAAGAGTCAATATCTCAGTCAACTGAACGCCCAAAATCGGTCGTTCAAGCCTAGTTCAAGTAGATTTCGACATAAAATATAACCTATAAACCATACTGTGACATTTCACTTGAAATATAAGCATCTCTTTTTTATTAACGCCATTCGTATGAAAATGAATGTTAGGGGAATTATCCTATGGTGAAGATTTTTTAAATCTAATGTTGTAATGCACCCCAGGCAGCCAAAAACTTTGAAACCAGAAATATGCCTAATCAATCCAAAATCTGAGGTGATAAAGAATTTAGGGACAGATTTAGGTTATTCCAAGCCAGTTGTGGAATGTGATATTTCAAATTTATTTTGTTTTTCCAAGAACTGTAATTTTATTTTAAATTTTTAATTGTGCTCTAAAAAAATATTTTTTGTAGCTCTCCCAATTCCTTTTTTGTCTGCCCATACATCATATGTTGAGATACCAAAAGCACAAATTAGGTCAATAATAAACATGGTTGGCGCGCTTCTTTTTCTAATGAATACTATTACTTATCTAGCAAATACAACTTTTCCATGTTACCAACCGCTATAGAGAAGGAATCAGTTGACTAAGGTTTCATTTCTGCTTGTACAACGCATACCTCATTGAACTAGCGTCATCTATGATCTGCAGATCATTTGAACCGAGAGTTAACTAGAGTTGGTACAACCGGCCCTAAAGGTAATACAGAAAAATATGTCCTTTATTGCCGGAACTACCAACTTAAATCATCCGCGAAATTTAAAAAAATTCCAACTCTAATGATTACAAATCCAATAAGTAAGCAAGATTACAAACTTTGATACTTCCTCGAATATGATTTTTTACATTGTGTATGTACTAAGCTACTCCTTATCATTATTAATTACTAGGTGTTTTCTGTACTTCAATATTTATCTGATCACAATTATTTAAGATGTTTACGTATTGTATTATTATTGTTTTCGTTATATTATGGTTAAATATTTTCAAAATTTAACAGCTATAATGTCCATTATGAAACAAATACACTGGACAGTTTTGTTATAACTCTTTCTGGCTACAATGGAAATGTTTACAAAAGATAGAGATTGGTAACATATGTTCTGAGATTCTGGATTCTTGCCCTACATTGCAATTCTATTCAATTACTACTCCAAAAATTTATTTCATTATTTTCGATTACTCTAAGGTTCTTGCTCCTATAAATGTTCTCAATCGAATCGAAATTTTTGTTCGACTTATCACTATTATTATTACCTACGTATTATTATCATATTTATACAATATATTAAAGCTATGTATGATTTATTAAATATACAATATGTAGTTCAAAGTAGAGTTGTTAAACGAATTATATAGGTACGTAAGCAAAAGAAATGAGTTAAATTAGAACGACAAATATAGCGACTGATATGGGGCGAAGCAAATTGTATAATTCAGTCCAAATATTACATAAAAAATATGCAGTTTGGAATAAATTATGAATGAGAATGAAGATAAGCTGAAATTAATAAAGTTTACGACAAACAATGAGCGTTAAACATTAAAGCATTGAGTACTGTTAGTATTGCCAGTTGAATGACATTAATATGAACTACTCAACTAAATAATAAATTTGGACTTACCATTTTCAATCTTAAATTGCAGGTAATTAATTAAGAAGAATTTTTCAACAAGAAATATTTTATTTAAACACAATATCAACAATACCCAACACACAACTAGCGTGATAAAATTGTATCACTAACTATCATATTACTCATTTTCACAGGAGTCGTCGAAATGTAAAAGCGGATTTTTAACAAAATTTCTGCTTGAATTTCTGGGTGAATATAACCTTCTAGAGAGACTGTGGTGTAAGCAATTAGCTTCCAGGTTATCCAATTCTTTGTTTAAACTTACCTCCGATTCTGCCAGTACTTTGTTTGGTGATCTCGCGCCAGCTGATTTCGCCGCATTTTTTATATAATAATCTCTACCGAATCTGAAATAATACATAAAAGATTTAAATTTGACAAAAATTGCTGTAGGTTTGTGAAGGTTGCAAATATTGCATACAGTTAGGCATTCTAAGATAAACAGCCCCAAAATAAACATTGATAACTTTCGCGAACAATTTAAGTTGGTAGTTCCAGTAATTAAGGACATAGTTGCTAATTTCTTAGCATAGTACATATAGTACATACGAATTTGATCTTCACTGCCGAAACTGCCAAATTAAATTGTCTGCAAATATTAAACATTTCTGCTTGGGACATATTTACATAACAACATAAAAATAAATGTTTGCTTAAGAACATTTTTCCTGCGAATGTTGGACTTTTAAAAAGGTTATTCTAAGGTTTCTATAGGAAATGAATTGTAGATTTGTAAAATAATTTTTTTTATGACTTACTAAAAATCAGTCTTGAATTTGATGTAACATAATAAGTAGTACATATTTAAAAATTGGTTTTCTTCAAAAATATTACACATCTGGATGTATGACTTGCTTTAATGGAAATCAAAATCTTCAATTATCATTTAAAATGGGGCGTATGCTTAATAAGAAATAATATTACATACAATTTATTATCCATACAAGAAATTTTCCATTTTAGTCGTTTTAAGAATTATATAATAACTTTGTTGTTGCTATTGTTATTTTAGGTAACACTAAAATTGGCTAAAAAATCAATGCGATTCTGTTAGCTGTATCGTGTGTGTATGTTAATAATTACGATGTATTTCTATAGACTCAAAATTGAATTTACAAAAATAGTGTATACCTGAAGTTTCTGCTCTTTGCGCTATCCGCAGCTAGAACTTCCAAAAGGGATTTTCCACCCATTTAGCTATTTCAAAGTCGAGACTTAAACTACAATAAATACTTTCAACGATAAGATACTGCACATTGCTGTTCGAAGATTTGAAAATTCTATTGATATCTTTATCTGTTATTCGATAACAATGATGAAAGTGCTTAACGCTAGCACATTAAAAATGTTTTTCCATTAATAAAATGATAAGGTGAATTTTTAAAATTTTTTAGCGTTAATGTTGTAAATGCAGATGCATGCATTTTGAACTGCCTATACATGAAATGTACATACATATGTACTATGTACACAGAAGACCCAGATAAATATTAGTATTAGATTTAATAATTTGATAATGACTTTTTATCTACAAATATTCTTATGAAAACATTTTATTGATTATTATTCATCACCATTAATTATTAATGTTTCAAACACAATGATATTCGTACCAGATTGGAATTCTCTTTCCCATTCTTTGTATACAGGTGTCCATGGATGGAGTTACAAAAAGGAAAAGCTTTTTCAATATGCGTTTTACTGAAAAAAGTTATTCTTTATAAAAAATTCTGCTTTCCTCAAAATATCCAAAAACATATTTAGATTTGACTACAGACATACATTTACTTGCAAATTCAATATTATTGCAGCTGATACTTCTAGTTTTCAATTAAACAACAATTACTCTTTGAAATGAACAAGTAAAGAAGTATTAATTCTTAACTTAAAACAATCACTATTCAATATACATATGTAGTTGCCTCCAAATTAAACTCTTCATATTAATCTCATCCACCGCATCCCTTATTGCTTGTTCTAATTGATCTGAATTATGATCTACACCACGCTCTCTATAAAAAGAAATCCGATGGTATAATATCAGCTGACCTTGCAGATCATTCAACTGCACCATTTCTGCCAGTCCATTTCCCAAGAAATTGACGATTTAAAATTTTTTTTTATCAATATAGATGAATGAGCCGGACATCCATCTTGTTGCCAATAAATGTTTCTTTGTATGTCAGGGTTAATGTTGTGCAACTGAGGTAATACAAACGTTTCTATGAAATCCAAATAAACGTGTTAAGTTAAATTTTGTTCTAGAAAGTATGGATCAATAAAACCACCATAGAAAATACCACACCATACGTTTACTTTTTTTATAACGTTGGCTTTTTGATCGAATTTTAAATTGTGGATTCATCGCAGCCCAGTGTCTTGTGTTCTGAGAAGAAACGTGGCCGTTGGTTGAAAATGTTGCTTCGTCAGTAAAGAAAATTTTTCTATGAAAGGTTATACCTTGAACGAACTTTTCTGCAGCCCATCAACAAAATCATCTCGATCTCCAAGTGTATGGGTTTAAATTAAATTAAAATTTATAAATAATTTTTTTGTAACAAACTTTTAGAAACCTTTAACTCTCCTTTAACTCTTTAAAGACAACTTCGGATTTTCCTCCACCGAGTTCATTGCTAATAATGTCGCGGCGTCATTTTCGTCATACTTCGTAGGTTCTTTTTTTAAATCCATCGCTAATCAAGTTTCATCAAACTTATTTAAAAGTTTATGTAAAGCTGCGTGTAATACAGATGTATTCGGGAACTTTTGATCAAATAAGTAAATGGCATATCTTGTGTACCTGATTGCCTTCCGATGTTTAAAACTTATGAACCAAGTGTTATCATAAACAAAAACGTAAAATAGTCAAATTTACTTGTTTATTTCAAAGAGTGATTGTTGTTTAATTGAAAAATAAAAGTATCAACTGCAATAATATTGAATTTATAAGTAAGTGTATGTCTGTAGTCAAATCTATACTATTTTTTTGAACGTTTTGAGGAAAGCAGAGTTTTTTTTTATAAAGAATAACTTTTTCTGTAAAACGCATAAACGTTTTTTCTCTTTGTAATCCCATCCATGGACACCCTGTATTTGCATCAAAAGACAAAAATAACGATTTCGTACCTAAGTAGCTGTTGATAAATACTTCGGATTAAATTGTCATATTTTCGTATATTTTATCTATTGCAATAATAATTGTGTAATATTTTAAATTCACATATCATCAGCCCAAAAGTACCGACAAATCAATTCTAATACACAGACCGTTGAAGCTCAAAGTTATGGGCGCACTATTGCTAACTTTAATTATTATGATGTTACATCACAAATGTTGTACTGTTTTTTCCGCTGATTATAATTCCATATACAAGCCAAAAAATTGCACATCGCATCGGTCTAATAAGATTGTTTATGTTCTTAAATGGACCACTCTGCATGCTCCTTACACTTAGAGAAATAAACTAAAAAATGCATTTTTTAAACTTAGAAATAATATTTCTTATCAGAATTAATATACCGGCTGATTCAGCGTATCTGTTCCAGTACAATATCTTTGTTGTTAAAAAAGATACTGACTTCAGTTTTTTCACATGTTAAAATTTAAAATTTTAAATTCTAAAATTTTTGTGATATTAAGCAAGGTTCATCTATAAGAAAAAGAACTGTCTTCGCGCAAAAAACAGCTATACAGACGACAATAATGCAGCGGTTGATTGAGCTCGTTTTAATATTGTTCCCCATATCTCTATCAGACAGGTAGCTAGTGAATGTAATATTTCATATTCTTCAATTCAAAGAATATTTAAAATAAATAAATTTCATGCTTACAAACTACAACTACACCAAGCATTGGAGCCTAGCGATTACAACCACAGAATGGAATTTGTTGCTTGGGTGGAAGTAGCTCGGGAAAGTAATCTGCTTAATAAAATATTGTGGAGGGACGAATCCCGTTTTAATAATAATGCAATTGTTAACACACTCAATTGCTATTATTGGTCGATTAACAATCCTCACTGAATAAGAAATACAAATTTCCAAAAGATATGGGGTGTCATTGTATGGCGTGGAATTATTGATGGCATTGTGATTGGATCAAAGTTTTTTAAAACAACATTAAACGCTGATAGATATTTAAGGTTTATACGAGTAGAATTGACAGAATATTTAGAAAACGTGCCGTTAGAAATGCGGCTGCACATGCTTTACCAACAGAACAGGACTCCAGCGCATAATGCTCGTAGAGTAACCAATTATCTAAACGAGATTTTCCCAAACAAATGGATCGGCATCCACGAACCAATAAAGTGACCAGCTCGTTCGCCGGATTTAACCCTTTTCTTTGAGGTTACCTCAAAGAAAAGGTTTATGCTAGACCACTGGTGGATTTTGATGATCTACAACAGCAGATTGTTAATTAATATAGAAGAATTAATGCTGATACAATACGATTGGCATCTGGTCGTGAACTGTTGCGAAGAGCAAAATGTTGCTTGAAAATAGATAAAGACATTTTTAAACAATTTAAAATTTTTATTGTTATTTTTGTGTTTGTTTTTTTAACGATTATTTTTAATTTTATAAATACTACGAGTATAAATTAATTAATTTG
The DNA here is from genome assembly GCA_029619315.2 of Dynastes maya. NCBI lineage: Eukaryota > Metazoa > Arthropoda > Insecta > Coleoptera > Scarabaeidae > Dynastes > Dynastes maya. Next base: position 44,304,157 of record JAROYE020000001.1, read on the forward strand.
TTCATTGAAGTATTATTTGAATATTTGACATTGCAATCGAAAACATAGACCAAGTTCGATTAGAAGCTCTGAATTTTTGAAGTCTATCGTACTTCGATACATACATCCATACATTGGTTTACTTCGATGCATACAGTGGTTACTACATGAAAACCAAGGTCTACTAAGATAAATATTTTTTAAAACCTTAAACTTTTGAATTAATTTGGAGAATATTATCGAAAGGAATGTGTACATGTATTAATATAATTGAAAAGAGAAAAAATTCTTTATCGGACAGGCAATAAAAAAGTATGGCAATCCATTTAAAATACGAAAGTTGATGCGATTTCCGGCTAAAACGGAAATGATACCTACTTGATAATATCAAAAAAATGTTAAATTCTAACTTGTGAAAAAAATGAATCGATTTTTTAACAAAGATATTGTATGGAACAGATACGCTGAATCACCCGGTATATTAATTCTGATAGAAAATATTATTAAAAAAAATGCATTTTTTAGTTTATTTCTCTCTAAGTTCAAGTAAGTATCTATTGATTCTACAAAAAGCAAATACTTTAAAAACTATTCCTTTTTTTTAATTATATGAATTAAAAAAAGATCTTTCCTTTTAATTTTAACAGATTATTTTTAAATGAAAGAATTATCATTATCTTTATCCATATTTTGTTCATAATAAATACAATTGGTTAATGTACCTTTATTGCACAAGTACTTCAACAAATCATAACAAATAACGTGAAATAGTGTCATAAATGTCATAATATAAAATATAAACGTTAAAAAAGGCAATTTCTGTAAAGTGAATATAAATAGAAATATACCGTTTTAGTTTACAATTCATAGATAGGTATTCCTAATAAAATTGGTGCTATGCTTTTGTTAAATGATATTTATAAATGTAACTCCAGTTACATGTTTCGGATATTTTATCTACCTAATTCCTAATAATGTAGCAATAAAAGTATTGGAACTAATTTTAATTATTATGATTATGTTTAATTTTCCTGTTTCAGGAAAGTGGAACACAGAATGCCGCTGCTTAGCGATAAAACCAATGTAACTATGTGGTCACAAATATATACAAACAAATTTTAGCTCAGAGATGTGTATGTAGTCTTAATAGATATTGGTATGTAAATATGTATCCATTTTATAACACGAAAGGAAGCGGAGGCGGTGTAACAAATATGGAGGTAGAAATGTCTAAATGTCCGATAATATAGGTTTTAATAAAAAAATTCTCCACACACATAAATAACAAACTCTAAATAAATAACAAATTCTAAGTGAGCAACCTATAAAAATAAATGTCTAACTAAATAAAAGAAATATAAAAACAAAAACCACAACGCTCAATAAAATAAAACAATTCAAAATAATATAAATTCAATTTAGGCTAATATTTAACATAACCTCTCGATTTTCTATACACCTTCTTAGTCTACACAAATAATATTAAAGATCTGATTCCGGAACATCTAAATACAAATTGAAATAACCCATCTGCGAATCGTAAACTCAAAGTACAATAAATACACTCGTGGACAAATTTAGAGGAACGCCAAAAAAACAACTTTATAACAGCAATGGCTTAAGCTATTGTTTTAACGCGCATTCGTTGGTACTGAGTAATATATTATATTTAATCAAGGTGCAGTGTATTTTTGACACTTTCAAACACAATTCTTTGTTTATCTGTATATGATGTGTATTCCGATCGTTTTATGAGATTGACGTGTTAAAGGTTCTTATGACAAATTTACGACAGATTTACCGCTAGATTCACGCTCAGAAACGAAGGATTAGAGAATCGGGAATGGTTTCACGTATACCTGCCAAAGATCCGTTGTTAACCAGGCAACATACAGTAATGAAATCACCGTCATTGGTCTGTAAGGAATTGGAGTCAGGTGTTCTGCAGTGATGAGTAAAGATTTTGTCTCCGACCAGATGAGGAACAGTAAGAATGCGGCGGCGATCAGATGAAAGATATGCCTAATGTAACATTGTCGAAAGAGCTTCTTATGGTGGAGGATCGCTGATGCTATGGGGTGGTATTTGTTTGGGAGCGCGAACCGGGCTTCACATTGTAGAAGGTGGATCCTTAACAACTGCAAGATATGTGATAGACATTTTAGAAGACCTTGCTGTGCCTTTCGCACCAAATATTGCTGACAACTTTCTTTTGATGCATGATAATGCGAAACCTCACATTACAGACATTGTTACTCAGTATTTGCAAGAGGTCCAGTTGAACACTCTGGAATGGGCAGCGAGGTCCTCGGATTTAAACCCAATATAGCATGTTTGGGACAGGCTTGGGAGACAATTAAAACATAGAAGTCCTGCACCTCAGAACCTACAAGAACTAAGAAATGCGCTATTGGAGCAGTGGAAACAAATTCCCCAAGAGGAGCCAATACACGATATTGACGTCTTTTTCCCATGTACCAAACATTAAATATTCGTTGCTGATTGCATTGGTTATGTTAATTTTGTTTTTGGTTGAAACGTTAGTTTTTACAAATTTCTTTCAATTTAGGATAAAAGTAAAGTTGTACGTAAATATTTCTAGTGAATCAGCAGAAAATCTTGTAAAACATCTTTATGCGAATTAAAATATCAATCATATAAAAAATCTTTGGTATTCTAAAGTTGTCCATGAGTGCACAATTTTATGTAAATCGTCATAAATAAATAATGATAATGCCCTTCCCTGCTCTTCTCCCACCTGTGAATCTGAGTTAAATCAAATTACACGCGTAGCGTGCGGAAAATAGTATCGATATTTAATCGTCGCAAGGGGGAGACATAAGGTTTGTTTCTGCAGCGATTTAAAATCGTTTGAAATCGTTAGAGCATGCGCATTACAAAAATAGTGTTCGTGCAGTTAAAACGCCGAACTCTGACTATTAGTTTGATGTAATTTGGCGTTCGTGCAGATCTCTTAATTTCTAACCGTTTGCTGATAATTGCTCCAGTTTGAAGATTATCGTCCAGTGATCCATCAGACGCATGCGCATTGTTATATTATGAAGTGAAAAGTTGTGTTATAGGTTTTTTTGTATATGTTCACATTTCACGCGTGTTTTATTCATGTCAGTGGTTTTATTAGGAATTAACAGTTCCTTTAAGATTGTAATAAATTTGTAATTCTGTCTAAACATTTCGCGTTTATTTCTGTTTTCGCTTACCTCTTTTTGTAATATTTGAATGTAAGATAAATCTATTGTTTTCATCTGCATATTTGAGTATATTTTCTCTCTTAAGTCTATTAAATACGTTTGTAATTTATATATCGCCTGATAATTGTAAAAAAAGTGTTCATGCAGTAAAATTGTTAAATCAATTACAAATCAGTTTTAGTTTGGGCATGCGTAGATTAATCCAAATTAACCTCTGATCAAACTATCACAAATCGGCTGCAGAAACAAACCTATAATATAATATTGTCACTGTACATTACGACTTACGCCCACTTATTCAATGCATGGATGCCTTCCCGAAGCAATGCATCGATGCAAACAACTCATCGCAACTCATCCAGTATCGGTTTCTTCCCAAGGTGATTAGTGATTAGTAATCACGGGATGGTTCGTCACAATAATATCATTGGTGGTTTCCGTAACGTTAAAACATGTTTTTTTAAATAATTGCGTGTAGTTGGTGCAATTTTATTTTCGTATGTGTTCTTTATCATTTTAATTTCAATTTAGTTATGACAACACGCAATATGAATGGTGCATGGAAGCATACAATTACGACATATTCTAGTTTGCGACCGACATTTTAGTTCTGATAGTTTTGTGCCTTGCACATCTGTTTTAAGACTATGTAATACCAACATTATTTGCTCTTGGAGGATGCCTTGAAGAAGCACATCCACCAGTGTCTAGTGTAGGTTAATGTAAAAATGTTTGAATAACTTTAAAAAATTCCAATTACTACAGCTGTTATCCGGATCCAGATAATTCACTATCCGGATCTTGGTGTTATTATCCGGATCCGTTATCCGAAACCTCGGATCCGGATTCGTTGTCCGAAACCTCGGACCTGGACTCATTATCCGATGATTCGGATCCGGATCCGTTATCCGGAACCTCGGATTCAGATCCATTGTTCGAAACCTCAAATCCGGATCCCGGTTCTCCGATAACTATTTCCAGCAAATAGTAAATAGCGTAATGTTTCGTAGTAAATTATGAAAACCGGCAATAGGTCTAGTAATTATCAAATATAGCTGCAATAGTCGCCAGATATGTCGAACACCTATGTAATGCAAAGTAACTTTGAATTGTGGGCATGGAAATTCAATATTACTCCGTTTTCTTTGTTTAACACTTTCTACACTGCAAAATAATCCTGAATTATGCACATAGCGTTTCAGAATTTGTCTGAAAAGCTATTATGATATTCCATGTAATATCTTTAAAGTAATATTCGCCTACCTACATATCTACACATTCATGAGCGCGAATAAATCTTGCTAATCATTGTTAATAATAAGAATACGGAATATGATACATCTACTTTATTTTGAAGTACATAGACTTATAAATTATATCTAAGAATACGTATACTTCCGTTCAGTTATCCGATAATTTGTTTTATGTAAGGTTATTCAAGTACAAAGTATCGAAGTAGCAACATCTATTCCAAAATAGGAAATGTGGATCCGAAATACAGAATAGTGAATCTGGAAACGAAATGTTTGACAATGAATCCGGATCCAAAGAATCGGATAATGGATTCGTATCCGAAAATCGGATAAAGGATCCGGATTCGAGTGCCGGATAGCGGATCCGGAAACGAGAACCGGATAGCGAATCCAAATCTGAGTACCGGAGAGTGAATCCGGGTCCTATGATCCGGATATCCAAATAGTTTTGAATCCGGATTTTCAGATCTCAACTTTATATTCGGATACCAACAGCACCACCAATTAGAATAATACAGAAGATTTTCCTCGGCCATCACAAGTTACGGATCAAGAGGTTACTAAAGAATCAAAAACCATGGGCATCCACACAACGCTGTGCTTTATACCCAACAGCTCGCCAATCTCATCACACACACAAGTTTTAACAAACTATAAATTGGAACCGTCAATAATTATATCATTAATATTGATCGTGTGAAGGAGGTATTAAGTTGTAGACATTATGTTGAAGATATGTATAAAAATCGTTGAATTAAGTTCATTTTGTTATTGTATATTTTTCCAACAAATAAATTGCAAATTGCTCATTATTAATACTAATTATTCTTAACGTAAACGTTCTTCTCATCTTTCTTCAAATTCCTATATATTTTGATTATTTTAGCGACCATATTGTTGTTTAGGTGATATAAACAACGAAATTGTGAAATCATTAAAGTAATTACATATCTAATCTTACTAATTGAATTATTTGAAGTATCTAATATAATTTTACATTACATGAGACCGATATACACATCGTTTGCCGGTATCTAAATATGCAATTATTGCGTCGTTTAAGGTAGTCTGTGTATAGAATGTTGAAATTACTTACATAAAATTGTCTTGTGTTGTGTGGGACTGTGTGTATGTGTGAAGTCTTTGTTCATCCCCCCTCCTAGTGCTTATATACCAAATTTTCAATCCAAAGGTCCATGTTGATATAGTGGTTATTTTCAAATATGGTATTTGCTTTTAGATTTGATTTTAAAACAATCTTGTGTATTTATGTTTTGACTATGTTAAAATTGTTTTCAATCGGTAATAAATTTGGTAATACAGGGTGGGGCAGAATGGAGTCCCACATTTGACGGGTGAATTGTGACAAAACGCATCAAGACAAAAGAAAAAGGTTTTTATTTTCGGAAAGCACATATCATGGCATTTTTTTGTTTAAGTTTTAAAAATGATATCATTCACGTGGCTTCCTTGACGGGCGATACACATATTAAGTCGTTCGACAAAGATTTCAGTCATTCTTGCCAGCATATCTTGTGGAATTCCGGTGATTACGTCCTCAATTACCACCTTCAGGGCTTCCAGGGTCCGAGGTCGAAATCTCAGCTTTGAGGGAACCCCACAGAAAAAAGTATCAGGGACTCAAATCCGGGGAGCGGGGTGGCCATAGGATATCCCCTCGTAAGATCAGGCGACCGCGAAACATCTCCTGTCAAACTTCAATCTCTGAGCAATCATTATTTTGTAGGGATGTAACGTAAGGTCTGTGTGTAAAATTCGCCTCATTGTTCTCGACGATATTCCAAGGGCAGCGGCATGTTTTCGCGCAGAACGCGTTGGAGACTTCGATAGACGCTGTAACTGCCGCGATGTTTTCGGGAGTTCTTACACTTTTAGGTCGCCCGACTGGTTTTTTAGGAAGTGCAGATCCCGTCGTCCTTACATAACTGATCCATTTCCGAATGGTTTTAGAGTCAGGAACACTGTCGTGACGAGTTAAACCGAACCGCCCGCGAAAGGCCCTCTACGTTGCCACCACACTTTCCCCGTTTTTAAAGAAAGTCTCTACGACAAAGCCCCGTTGCTCACCCGACCACCGCATGGTGACTAGCGAAAATGGCGTTGTTCCCCTGATCTAACGATACCTGCCCCGCTCCTCTACTTGTTCTAGCGCTCCTTGAGTGAATTTTTAAAACTAGGGACTCCATTCTGCCCCATCCTGTACATATGTACATATTAACATCCCAATAAGAATTTTAATAAGATTTAATGAAATTATGTTGTTGAATTAAATAGTATGTAATCGTAAATAAATTAAAAATTAAATGTAGATCTAATATTAACAATACAATAGATGGCTTCAGTGATCGAACGCCTAGTATACTTGTCTTGCGGTCTGAACGACGCGGATTCAAATCCCGGCCGGGTCGGTTGGTTTTTAATTACATATATTTAAATAAAACCGCAGGTCCCGTGCCAATACAATGTTTGGCACGTTCAAAATCCCTACCAGAGGTTGGAAGACCCCTGGATTCAGCAACTTTCTGGAAAGGTCGACTAATGAGCATAATAATCCATGCCTACAAGGGTGAAGTATATTACATAGCCCACCGCGTATCGGCCAACAGTACAATAACAATACAATACTCTCAATGTGAAGACCATCGTTGCAAAATCAAAAGTCAGAAAATGAAGAAATGCACAATAGAACTGTAACAACAGACAATATTACTCCAAACGATCATCGGGTTGTAAACACCCGTTTAGACCTTTACATACTTAAAATAGTTCTAAATGTATATGACACATTAAAAGATGAAAATTAAGAAGGACAAAAGAAATTTATAATCAGAGCGGACAGGAATCTTTGGTGCAATGTATAAAATTGTGAACTTTGATGGCTTGATATCAGGCGAAAAATATGCAGTATGTATAAAAGCAAGTCGCCCGTCTAGAAAACCTGTGTAAATCTTTATCGGAAAACAACAAAATATAAATACAGATAAAAAAACGTAAAATTATGGAATCACCAAGATTTGAATGTTTAATGGAAACCAAGATTTACAGCGATCAGCGACCTATACAACTGGTCTTATTTGCTGGCTAAATATTTATGATTACTATATTCTTACACTATATTACACCGTTCTGTATATTCTAATTCATATTCTTCTTGCTCGATAATTAACTGAGCCTCGACCGCACGCGAAAGCGTATCAATGGAGCTGAGGCTAAGAGGAGAAGGAAGGCAGGAGAGGCTTTGCTAACAACTGCGGGCGTCTCGGGAAAGGGCAAACCTATCTCAACTAGTGGCCAAGCGAAGACTTCGACCTCAAAGTCAAATGAGGGAAAGACTTCGGCCAAGAAGGAGAAGGCGTAACCTGAGCGGAAACGTTCAGAGAGATGCATCCCCGGAAGGCCGGTGGTATCATGGTAAAAAAGAGAGTAAGGTCTGCTACTTCGTCGGAGGCGTACCGCGGACAATCCCAGAAGAAGGTAGCCTTGCATCAAAAGCAGTCGGTTAGCTACAAAGAGGCGGTCTTGAACCACCTCAGAGTGCCCATTATCGACACAGACAACCCTATCGGCAAACTGTCACAAGAACAAGCAGATCTGGTCAAGAGGACACTATGGCAAGAACTAGAGAACTGTCTGGCTGCCGCTGCGAGTGCCACCTTCTGCTCGATAATTAAAACGGATGTTTTCCGTAACTTCGTGGTATTTTTTGTAAATTCACCGAATATTTAAATACTTATTACTTAGGCCATTGTAAAATCAATAACATTAAAAACTGATAAATTTAAACGATCCTACTATACTTAATTATTTGTAATAAAGTTCGAAGAGAAAATAATTGCGAGAACAAAGGACGAAAATATGTAAAATGCGGGATATACATAACAATAAATAATAAGAATAATTTACGGTTTTAGAATTCAAAAGTAACAGTTTGACAATAGTTACGATTACATCGCCCAGCAACAAGCTCTTGGAATCAACTTGGCCTCGCAGGAGATAATTTGGCACTACCTTTCCTAGCCAACTTTGTACAACAACAAAAATAGATTACCAAAACTTTTATTGCTGCATATGGTAATATTTCTTAAGGTTGTTTTACACAACACACAACTCTATGTAGAATTATGCACATAAAAATGATACGTCGTGTAAATCACTAAAGCAACACCGGGCAAAGTTATATAAGGGCCATACAGGCATTTACACACGGTTTCTGCATAACACGCACAATTAATATTATCTCTTGGCAAAAAGAGAATTTAAAAAACAAAGTACGCATCCGCTCCGCACATAATTAAGTGCATAATTATGCGTCATGTAAATAGCCTTTAAGCTAAAGTATAACCTATATGGTACCGTTGGATTCATCTTTCGATTGTCTTTCCAAAAACGTAATTTTTTTTCTAAAAACTAGCTTCCATCGTTCAAAAGTTAGTGTAGGAGGAGTTATACTTCAGGACCTCACTGTAATGGTTCTGTTTATCTTATTTTATATAAATGCTCAAAATGTGTTAATAATAATAAACCATGTTATTTTGAAAAATACTATACATTGTTATGAAACTTCAAAGAAAACAAGTGTCAAATATACGTAAGTGTAAATGTGATAATGAGATTTATAATAGTCGAACTGCCACATAACGTAAGAAAGAAGTAGCGTTGTTACCATGGTCAGCAAACAACCTCGATTGGTCATTAATCGAACATATGTGCTCAGAGTTGCTTAGAAGCAAAAGATGGCGTAACAAAATGTCAATTTGTATAATTGAAGAAGTTTAAAAATCATTTTATCGATTATATGTATTGCATCTGTTAGTGATAGACTGGGTGTCCAGTACATACGAGTAAGTCAAAACTATAAGAACTTTTACAATGTGTTTCACGTTTCAAGGATTTCATTGTGATGTCCAAAACATATTGCCAATGTTGTGTACAAAATAAAATATGCATCTTTTTGCAATTAACTAAAATATATATATTAACGATGGAATGCATACTTAATTATTACTCAAATATAAATAATCGTATATAACGTAATTTTAATTTAATAAAAAAATGTTAATACTTACAAAGAGCTACTACTACTATTAGACGATCTACTCAAACGTCTTTCTAAGTTTTCAGTTGAATACGGATTATCCGGAATTTCTACAGTAGAATGTTTCCATTTTTCTTTTTCGCGTTCGCTGTAACTGCCTAAAACAATGCCTCAGTCGATTACATAACTACGAATTAATTTTGTTGATTCATACCGATGAATATTTTCACCCTTTCTTCGTCAGAATCATTCGAACCATTTCCCGGTTGAGAATGTTGCTTTTCGTGTTCTGTGCTTCCAGACCTATTTTCTGGTAACTCAGTAATATTCTCCGAAATATTTTGAATTGCTTGTGTTCTGCAAACAATAAGTAACATATTCTATGAGTATATAAGGAAAATATCGTGTATTTAGTAAGCAATCTGTTTTCAAACTCGCTACAATACCTAATTAACAAATTCGTCCAAGAAGTTATTTCCTATTGAATTATTATTTTTTAATTTTAAATTTACGGCTGTGAAATAGCAAAATTACGAATGAAAGAATGTTAGTCGCAAGTAAATAGTTCATTTGTGGTAGCTAAGGAGTTCCATTTGGTATTTATAGGTGAACCCACAATGCTTACCGAAGTTTATTTCACAATAAGACGATGCACCAATTTACGCATTTCGTGGGGACACTTTCTGGTTCACTCGTACTTCGTAATGAATTGGTGCACAAAATATTCATACAAAAGCGAACATTCGTTCGAAACGTTCGAAACTCTGCTTGCTCGCCGCCATTCCCGTCTTCCGTTTTGTCTTATAGCCTCTATATTTGCATCATTGTATCATACATACAAATCATACATATCAAAATGATATAAGGTGTTGGAGCAGTTGGGGCTATGGGAAATATTGGAAGTAAGTAAATATGTTTTTGTCAACTCCATATTTGTAGTAAACTTTGGAGGCAGAATTAGTTAAGAATGTTATTCATGTATCATGGTCTTTTCAAAGTTTCAATGTTCATGCTGTTAACATTCTCCTAATTCATAATCTATTATGAGAACCGTAAGTAAATAAACTGCTTTAGAAATACATTAGAAGATTTCGTACAGTAATTCTTGTTTGTAAAATACAGTCGAACTCCTCTAACTCGAACACCTTTAACTCGAAATTTTCTCCAACTCGAATTAATTTTATTTCCCGGTACTTTTAATAAGTGTTTATGCATTTTAACCTCTTTAACTCGAATATTTCTGTAACTCGAACGAAAATTGAAGAATGTATATAAGTTAAGACCTCCCTAACTCGAAATTTCCGAGAAATTTCGCCAGTTGTTTGTTTACAGTTTATTACGTGAGGGAATTACAATTTTCTCGGGGAATTACGAATTTCTGTTATTGAGACTAGAAGTTCGCTTTTCCCTTATATCGTCATGTATGTGGTGTGTTTTGTGAGCGATAAGTTTATTGTTGCGTCAATATGGCTCCGAAACGTAAATTGAAAAGTTTAAATATCGAAAAGAAATTGGAGATATTAAAAAAGGTGGAAACTGGAATTAAAAAGAAGATTATTGCTGCTGAATATGACATACCGCCCAGTACTTTGTCAACCATAATTAAAAATAAAATAAGTATTCGAAATTTTGCGACTAGCCGAGGCAAAACAGATGTGAAAAGAAACAGAGACATTACAAATAGAAGTTTGAATACAGCCGTATTTAAATGGTTTACATCAACAAGAGATGCAAATATTCCTGTATCAGGAACACTTTTACAAGAAAAGGCCATAGAATATGGTCAACATTTAGGAGTAACAAGTTTTAGGGCCAATGCCGGTGGGCTTCATAAATTTAAAAAAAGGTAAAAACTTAGTGTGATTGTAATATCGGATTTTTTTATTATAAAAATTTTAGATACGATTCAAATATAAATTCAAATATGAGTGGTACAGAAAAACTAAAACCTGTGATTATTGGAAAAGGCGCTAAGCCAAGATGTTTTAGAGGAATTAAATGGTTACCAGTGAACTATAAAAATAACAGGAAGGCATGGATGACTAGCGAAATTTTTGAGGAATGGTTAAACTAGATAAACAGTTTTTAATGGAAAAGCGGAATAATGTTTGTAGATAATTGCCCCGCACATCCTCCAATACAGCATAAACTGAAAGCCATTAAATTGCAGTTTTTTCCACCTAATGCTACATCCAAATTGCAACTTTTAGACCAGGGTATTATAAGAAGCTTTAAGCATCACTACAAAAAGAGAGAAACTTATTTTGGATGGCTTGGAAAAAAACATGTCTGTTCCTAAAATAACGCTTTTGGATTGTGTTAAATAGGTTACAATGACTTGGAATGTTGATTTAAAACAAGTTGTAATTCAAAATTGTTTCAAAAAAGCAGGCTTTAATATCACTCAATATGAAGAAGAGGATGATGAAATTCTTCTATCTCAGTTAAGAGAAAGCTTGCTGATTGAGAAACAGGATGCTGTTGTTCTTGAAGAAATACAGAACGATTTGAAAAGATGTAACGAATTATTAAATATAGAGGATGTGACAGAATCTTTTCTTGAAATGGATTCTAATGAGTCAACGACTGACCAGCTTACAGACCATGATATTTTGGAAAGTGTGTCAACAATTACATCAACCCTACAAGAGGAAGAAGAAAATGATGAAGAAGTTCCTGTTCAAAAACCATCACATAGAGAAATCATATGCGCTCTTGATACTTTAAAAAACTACTTTATGACAGAGGAGACAACACCGAATTCAATTTACATGTCACTGAATAAAGTAGAAAAATTTTATGAAGCAAATCGCTCTAGAGTGTCGCGTTAAAATTTAATAACAGACTACTTTCCCAAACCATTAAAAGAAAGTGTTTTAAAACTTTGAAATAAACATGTCTACACTGTTATATATTATTATCTACGTTGCTTTGTTATTTGTTCGGGTTCTTTATACATTAATCTCCAAATACATATCTGTTGTTTAAATAATATCTTATTAATACATATGTACTTTTTGAGTTAAATTAGTGTATAATAATGTATATTTCTCAATAAAAATGAAATTTTGAAGTTTTTTTCGGTTTTTCTGTATCTCGAATTTTCCGTAACTCGAATTTTTAGGCAGGATTTTAAAAGTTCGAGTTAGGGAGGTTCCACTGTAGACGATTTCGCAGCATCGGTGTTTGCTACTATGAGGATTTACTGTATTTAGTTGGGATATTAAGCTACTTGAAGTAAAAGTAGATGTTAAGTCGACGAAGACATTGATGCGTTGTGTCTGTAAATCGTTTCCAGTCAATTAATATTTTATTCTAAGGAGGTTTTAATAAAAAACAAAACGGCATTTACGTCTCTTGTGGCATAACTAACTATTTTCTACTATCGATCGGCTCAGCCACTAGTGCCCTGATTGGAGGGACATAACTGCGGTGTACGCTTTATTTATACTGGTTGCCTTTGACAGCAGGATGTGATGAATTTTGCGTTAAGACCGTAAATATATAATGGTAAATACATCACTACATAACTGTTCTGTTTGGCCATTTTGATATTTATGATAATTTAAATAGGCAAATATCAATTATTCTTATAAAACGCTAATTTTAAAAACTTTCTGGTTGGTAAGTGCTAAAGGTATCAGCACAGTCCGCACCACACAAGTTATGTCAATAAATACCGAACATGTTTCGGAAATTATGGATTTCCATTGCCATGAATTTCGGAAAAATGTGCCATAGTGCAGAGCGTGACCATACCTTTAGTGTTTTCCATACCCCATAATCCTTGCTATCGTTATTCTGGCCGGTATGCGGTAGCAAAAATATTATCAGTCGGGTCATAAATGTTACTTTCACCCCTTGTGAAATAAATAACTATATTTACCTATCATAGAAAATTATATAATTTACCTAGGCAATGGCGTAGAACTCTTCAGAAAAGTTCTTGTAAGCGAAGCATATTGTTCCGTATATTCGGTGTCTTGTTCGGTGTTACTTCCTGTCGATATTAAAGAAATATCTTCATTATCTATGAAAAAAGTGTTTATGCAATGTGTTTGATAAGCGATGTATCGACAAACATACATGATTCAGGAGTATCAAAAACATCGCCGTTGGTTTCTTGGATAGGCCTTGTTTGTAATGGATATTCATTCTGATTTGAAATTATTTCTTCATCTGGTTGTAATAAATCATCTTCTGAAAATATATGATTTGTTTTATTGCATTTTCTTATTTTATTAGTTTCTGTAGCAAGAACATCTTCAGTGGAATGGAATCCATTATCTGTTTCATCTATTGAGAGTGTAGGATTTTTTCCACCGATAATTGTTTTGGAGTTGACTAGAATATTTTTTATATCTGGTGCTAGTTCCGGATCACCGTAGTCTGAATCTCTATCCGACAATTCTTCTGCTTCTTTATCTCCTATTAGAACTTTAGCTTCTGTTATTGGGTTTGGTACCAACATAGGGACAGGTACTGGTGAGCTGCTATTGGTTAGCCTTCTTTTCTGGAAATACCAATTTTCATGCCAATTTTCATCCCCAGAATGTAATAAAGAACTTTCTTGAATGTGAGAGTCATTATCCAACCCTTCGTCTTCTGATGATGAACCTTCTTCGATATGTTGTTTTATCTACAAAAGAACTTTATTATGTTCTGTAATCGTATATGTCAAATAGGGAAGTGGTATTATATTAACTTAATTATTTAATTGCTAAAAAAGAATATTTTTCTCATATTTCACAAGAGCTATAATAGTTATAATAAACAATCGTTGATGATTTGAAAAAGTTTCTTTTAACGAATCGGCAAACTACTAGTACTGCAGGTATAGATGGAACGAAGCTCAAAATGATGAAATATATGGACATGAAAGGAGAAACATAATTAAGAAGGATTTTAAATAAAACATGTGTAAGGTAGAATGAAACCAAAAGATAGTGTTTGTTAATTGATAAAAAGATAGTTCTATAATGAATGGTAAAAGGGGAAAAATTAACGGAAAAAAGTAATGGCTGAAGACAGAAAACAGTGGAAGGAAGTTGTGGAATAGAATAAAGCCCAGCCCAAAACCTTCCAGAGTGAAAAGTGAAGGTGGGAGTGGATAAGTAAACTACTAACTTTCAAATGTAATAAAGTGGTATTTTAGATATAAAAGTGATTTCATTAAACTTGATATTTATTACAAACTTTTCTATTTGCCAACGTATAAACGTAAAACATAAACTTTATTCACAAGTTTACTCACAGTTAATGACATCCGATCTACATATTTGGAGGATCCAATACTCGAATCACTTTTTACCCACTCATCTAGACTGGATACAGAAGACGCATCATCACGAATGCTACTATGTTTTTCCCATTTCTTTTCTATAGTTTCTTCTCCAAAAAAATATTCCTTATTTTCTGACCTTCTGGTAGCTGCAGAAGTCCGGCTGCTGTTTGTCGAAGACCTTGATTCATTTTGACTTGCTTGCACCACCTGATCATTACAAAATAACTTTTTTATTGATAATTTCTTTCTCTTAAATGTGTCATCTCTTTTTGAAGATATAACGACTACTAAAGCCATAATTCGCGTAATAAGACACTGTAGAGTAGGAATTTATTGATTCGTAACGAAACCATATCAATGTAAAGTTTAGTGCTATAAGAAATGAAAGTTCTACGTGAATATTTTATTGGATTTAATAGGGTATTCGTCTTTTTACAAGGACGTTAAATAATCTTTCAATTAAATTGAAATTCTTCTATCACTTTGCTAACTAAATAATATGGGATTACTAACTGCTTTTTGTTTAATTATATTTTGTATACCAGACTAGTAGAAACCCACGCAAAAATGGAACAAGCTGCTCAATACCGTTCGGAAATTCTAAATCATACTGAATATCGTTAGTGATTAGTAGTCCGGGCAAACACCGGTAACAGTCAGTGTAGTAGATATGTGGCGAGGAGTCGGCGATTATTTATTTCACGCGTTCACAGCGTCAGTACTAAATCGATGCTGTATGCGAGTAGTTCTGTGTATATGTAGGCTGTCGTAACTTATTTCGTAATTGTACGCTTATGTTTGCTTTAAAAAATGTCGCAGTTAGGTACGTCGCGAAAACAACCAATGGCAGACACAGTTAAAAACTTTATAGTGGACTTGCCGGACTTAATTTTTGATGGCGCTAAAATTCAATGTCTAGTTTGTAAAATCCCTTTAATGTCTTGGTCCAGAAGCCATTGTCAACGTCACATCGAAAGCAAACAGCATTCTTCTGCAAAAAGTGGCATACGAGACCAAGAAAAATTTACATTTGATTTATGTGTTACTCTTATTTTATGTAATCTATCGTTTCGTTTACTAGACAAAGAAGCATTTGTCTCCTTCTGGAATAAATATGCGGACTGTAAATTACCTAGTCGGACATCGGACATCGATACAAAATGTAGTGCCATTTGTTCGTGAACATATAGAAAAAAGAATGAAAACGGAATTGAAAGATAAAATAAAAAACTGTGGTTGTGTGTGGACGAAACAACAGATCGTGAAAAACATTCTGTGGTTAATGTAATGGTACGTACAATGGAACCACATCGACCGTCATCCTCCTTCTTACCTGCTTCCAAAAGAGTTATAAATTGTACTGCCGATGGGATTTTAAAGGTGGTGTTGAAATCATTGAACAAATTTGAAGTTTCAACTAAGCGACTTTTAATGTTTATGAGTGATGGTGCCGCAAACATGCGTTTTTTGGGCCGATCTCTTAAAGAACACAGTGGTAACTTCTTACATGTAACGTGTAAAATCCATACTCTAAATCTTGCGTTTTAGAGAAAGACTCCGATTTTCTTATATTAAGACAAATTTGTGAAGGCGCGTGTGAAGATGCATTAAGTTGTTTCAAAGATTTTTTTATTTCCTTTTCGGCATTAAAAAACATTTATTCCGCACGTCGTACTCACTTGACTGAAACCGCTGTGGAAACATATCTAATGATTCAAATATTTAACAGATGTTACCCAGTTTGTGATTTCACGGAAAACTTTTAAAACGGTAAATGTTTCAGCACGTTCTATAATTTATTTCTTACCTTCTATTTTATGTGTAAGCTTTTATGCGCTTGTCACGCCTCTGGCTGTTACCGCATATTTGCCCAGGTTAGTGATTCGTAACAAACTAACCGTTGAAACAGATAAAAACTAGAAAACTATTATAACGGTAATTAAATTCGAGTCCACGCGGATTAACATATACAGTTTCAATAATCTATAAACTCCCCAAATAACTATAACATCTTAGTAACTTCGTTATCAGAAAAATATTGAGACCATACTTCAAAGTGAAAAACAACTACTTCATTGGGGCCTCTAAGACACCATCAACAGATTAAGAAATAAAGAAAAATTAATCAGCGGGCTGCTATGTCATGAGAAAATATTACTTCTCGGTGCGGTGTAACATATATGTATATAGTTAACTTCATTTTGTTCAATTTTCGAAGGAAAATCGAAATGGATGAAAGTGTATATGGTTAAGCAAATAAATATTTCAAATCAGAGCAAACAGAATCAAGCTTATCAATTATTTTTGATGTTTTTTTCACAGCCAATAAAGTATCCGCATTATAATGTTATAAATTTGTAAATTCAGAGAATAAGGTGGATGTTTTTTTGTGACGTTGATTTTTCGTAGGTTCGAACGAAAATAAAGTGCTATGTAGAACAAAAGTTTTATTTCGAGTATTCTATCATGGCTCAAGTGTGAGTTATAAAGTAATCAAGGAAATGAATAAAGGTCCAAGCTTCTCACAAAATTCTTTAATACAAAAAGGGCGACCGGTTTCGTGTCACATCCGACACATTCTCAGGCCAGCTAAGAGATTTACATGAAAAAACATACAGGTGTCAAAAAATCATTCAACTTAACAATGTTGTTAATCAAAGTACTAAACTACAAAGCTAGTCCTAAGACCAAACAACACTATGGACAACCAGGCACCGTGAAATGATGAAGCAAATCAATTAATGATACTAGTAAAGATACTTTGTTTTTTATATAAATGAATTTTCTATGAATTTTCTCTCAATGGTAAATAGAACATTTAAATAATTTTTATTAGTCTATAATTTTACAAACTAGTACATTTTGTTGTTTTATGATATATTCACTTAGATATGATATCTGCACAATTACAGTACATTCTGGTTTTTAACAATAGGACTTAATCCTGCCGACTAATATTAATTGTAAGTATTTACTAATAATTTCTATTTAAAAAATTCATTTATATAAAAAACAAAGTATCTTTACCAGTATAATTAATTGATTTGCTTCATTATTTCACGGTGCCTGGTTGCCCATAGTGTTGTTTAGTCTTAGGACTAGCTTTAGATCTTAGTTTAGTACTTCGATTAACAACATTGTTAAGTTGAATAATTTTTTGACACCTGTATGTTTTTTCATGTAAATCTCCTAGCTGGCCTGAGGATGTGTAGGATATGACACGAAACCGGTCGCCCTTTTTGTATTAAAGAATTTTGTGAGAAGCTTGGATCTTTATTCATTGCCTTGATTTATTATTTAGCTTCATATTTAATTTACCAAAGAACCATACACTTTAGATATAGGAAAATGTTTATGGAAAAAATTCTAGAACAGTTTCTCTATCAGACTCTGGAAAAATATTCAGGTGTTCCATTTAAAGAGATTGAAATGGTATGAATCAAACATGTCAACGATGTCGACGGCCATCTTGTAGATGCTAGTTGATATAAAACATTTTCGATACATTGCTCAAAACTCCAAGACACTCAATCGAATAAAATTTGAATTACGGTTAAGTGGATGACATTTAAAGTATTGGTCGTTAAAGTAACATCAGAATTTCGCAAAAATCGCAAATTAACTTGATTATGTCGAAAACTAAGAAAACTGAAGAGAGGCATCCAAAAACGTAATGATGTAGAATGTGTTCCATTTAAAAACCAAACATGTATCGTGCACTGCGGAATACAAACATCCTGTATACTTGAATATAATTTTATGTTATGCAGAACTTGTATCGGAATATTTTTTATATGAAAATTGGCCAGAAAAAGAATTATCTTCCGTCTATGCATTAGGTGGACACACATTAAATTTAAATATGAAGGAGCAAAAAATACATTCTCCAGGATTATCATTGGCTGGAGTTATATTTATTGAATAAAACCCCCCGGATAGAAAAAGGGGATTCGGCTATACCGTAAGAGCGAGTGTACTATGATCAGCCAGCATAATCGGCATTTTTCGGAAATGCGATAGCAAAGTCGTGTTTTACACGTGTACGTGAAATAATATGCCGTTTGTTTCTAATGCGAGGTGATTTCGGGAATTCAAGAACGAAGTCGTGGCTTATCCATGTACGTGAACGAATAAGCCGTTTATAACGTGAGCAAGGTGCACAAATGAATTTGCGTTTACGCAATTTTGTCAAGCAAATGACGTTCCACAGCGACATTCAACACAGCACTCGTTTAGATGCGCTGAATTCGTGTAAAATCGTGTGATCATAGTACGCTCGCTCGTATGGTATAAGCCGACGAAATGTTGCGTACGGAGTCGGGAGAACGTCGTTCTGAAAATTGTCATACGTGAATGTACTTGGATGCATATGCGTGAACAGCGCTAATCATAGAAATTCTATTGACGTTACTTTAATCATTACAGTATACAGGTGTCCCGACTTTCTAAAATTATAAAATTGCACCAATTGCGTAAATAGTAGATGCTAAAACTTTTTGATTACATAATAGACCTCAAAATTTTTTTTGATATACAGGGTAATTGATAAGTATCGAACCAAATACTTACTTTGTTATTTTAAATGGAACGCCCTGTATTTTCTTGCGAATTTGACCTCTCCATCTAGAAATAAACTAATATAATATGCGTTTCATATTCCTATTTCTAACAGATTTTGAGATATTTATAATTTTGTCTTCAGTCGCCTAAATTTAGATACAACTACTTCCTTCAAAAAATTCGAAATACAAATACATTTTGGCGGAGAGATTAAATTGCATACTTCGCTCTATCTAAACATTGTATTATAACCTCTTCGAAATATGTAGGACATTTAGTATTGAACACCAAACGTTGCCAAATTCAAACACCAGAAACGTCATTTTTTTAAATAGCACCATGTAGATTTTCTGTATCCACCGTTTATCTCTAATATTTCTGTAGAATGATGCATGTGTCTAGCATTGAAAGTAAAACAGATATTTACAGTAAACGCGAATCCTACATTCGGATATTGCATCCAAGCGGTTTCTGCTGTTAGCGTTGTTTGGTTACCATAACAACAGTAAACAAAATATACTAACATTGCTGATCTTGAATGTTGATCAAAATTCTAAGTCCGAGTAGCTACTTACGAAATTCATTACATAAAGAACAGTTAATACATATGGTTTATGTATGAAGATAAGGATAATCCAAGTATTCTGGAGTGCAACATTTAGTGTGCTAAGGAAAGTGCAAAACGGCTTTTACAAACGATTGCGCAAATATACGAGGCGAAAAGAAAGGAATTTCGAAGGTTCACTGTAGATAGATAAATAATAAGTAGATAGCTATTAATTATTGCAATAAAAATTACCATGAAGGTTACTAATTTTGTTCATAGTGCATTTCAATTGTTACAACTATTGTTTTTTTTTAGATTTTTAATTTTGAGTTTATGGTGACATATTTATATTTATATCACTTATTTTTAGCCTGTATGAACCTTTATTATTATTATTTGTTCTTTTTCGCTAAAAACACATAATTCTTTTTTATTTCTACATCAATAGAGTGAATGTTTCCAGTAGAATCTTAGCTTGAATTTGACAAATGTTTTCGGTTGTGGACATCGTCGGTTAGGATAGCGCAGCTTATACAGAGTGCGGCAGAAACAGCGACCCATTTTACACATTAAAATTAAGAATGAAGAATTACGATTACAAATTATTATAGTACACTGTTTGAAAGAACACTTCCTACCATTCCTTACATTTGTCACTTTTTGAAAATTATATCCTGACTACCATTCTTGGCGATACAATCTTCGGCACGAGCACGCACACTCGCCATGATCTTACGAAGAGTATTATCTCTGGTATGGCCTCAATTTCGGTGAGAATGTTGTTTTTAAATTCCTAAATAGTTCTTGGCTTGTTTACACACACTTTGGATTTCTGGAATCCCCACAAAAAAAAATCACAAGCCGATAAATCGGGCGCACGGGGTGGCCAGTTGACATCTCCAAACCGGGAAACAAGGTGCTCTGGAAACATTCTGGGCACCACTTGCATCTTGTAGGGATGGAAATTCATATCCAGATGCAACATCCGTCGCACACTTCTGTCCGAGATGTTAAGGACACGCGAATGCCGACGAACTGATCGCGTTGGACTTTGCTCTAAAGCAGCTCTTACTGTGGCAATGTTCTCCGGGGTGCGAACCGTCCGTGGCCTACCAGGTGGCTTCTTGTTTGTTGCAGATGCTGTAGTTCTGAACTGCCTAACCCACCTCGTAATCGCCTTCCGCGACGGAACTTGTCCGTTCCGACCAATGTTAAAATGTTACCGAAACAAACGCTGCGTTCGCACGACACGGTCACCACATTTGAAGAAACTTTCAATTGCAAAAGAACGATGTTCGCTTGACCAGCGCTCCATAATGACTGACAATGCTTTGAACTGCACTACGCACTGGTACCAACATGAGCCCTCTAGGAAGCCGCGTTCAACAATGGCGCGCGTTTTAAAATGGGTCACTGCTTCTGCCGCACCCTGTACATTTCGCTAGCTAAGACACAATTTCTTTCATTTTTGCCTAATACATAAATTATACCTATTGCCCAACTCTTCTTTACTTATGGCCGAAATGTTGAATCAACAGTCTAAGATCGTCAATGCAGTATCTTTTGTTTATTGTTGTCATGGTAACCAAACAGTATTAATACCAGAAACTGTAAATATCTCTTTTATTTTCGATGTTAGACATACACACCACTATACAAGAACGTTAGAGATATAAATTTCCTATACAGTGGATACAGAAAAATATATAGTCCTACTTAAAGAAATAGCGTTTCTGATTTCTGAATTAGGTAAAGTTTGGTGTTTCAGTACTGAACATTCTGTATACTTCGGAGGCGTTCTAACATTATGTCTACATAGAGGCAAGTATGCAATTTAATCTCGTAAAAATTTACGCTAGAATGTGCTCGCATTTCGTTTTTTTTAAAGAAAATTGGTGTATCTAAATTTAGGTGATTGGGAACAAAATTATAAATATCCCGAAATCTGTTAGAAATAGATATATAAAACGTATATTGTGTTGGTTTATGTCTAGATGGGGAAACTAAGCGCGAAATAATATACAGGACGTTCCATATAAAATTATAAAGTAGGTATTCGGCTAACTACTTATCGATCATCCTCTATATAGGGAAATATTTTTGAAAAATACTTTCTAATATCTATTATGTTATCAGAAAATTTTATCTTCCTACTATTTATACAATAGCCCCAATTTTACAATTCTAGAAGGTTGGGACACCGATATGTAAATACATATTGTAGAACTACTAGAGCAATGTTTATTTTTAGTATTTATGGTTTCTTGCGTTGCTTCGAGAGATTCGAATATGTTGTAAAGAACAATGACATGTCAGCTTGTCATGGTGCGAAAAACGACAATTGTAGCAAGCATTGTGGTCAGTGACGAGTCGTGCCTCTGTTTGTGGCAGAATAAGTGTACACCGAAAATGCAAAGAAAGATTTGCAACGTGATACTATCTCAATCCAAAGCGTGGTTTGGGGTGGTATTCATTTTGACTTGCAGATCACCCCTAGTCCTCCAACCCGTAGCTCCATCCTTCTTACAAAGAATATAAATATATTCCAACAAGATGATTGTCTTTCGTTTTTCTCGAAAAACAAAGTATCGCGCCATCCATGGCCATCCCGATCGCTCAATCTTTCACCACTTGAACATGTGCAAATATGAGTATGGCGGTATAGAATAATGAAGTAACGCTAAATTGTGCATGTTGTGTGTGCTTGTACGAGAATAAGTCAAATATTATCTACACTTTCGCCATAACAAGCTTTGAAGGTTATCGTAGTGGCGGCCGCTTGCGCATGCGTTGAGTTGGCGCCTCTGTGGTCATGTGTGCGGAATTTAATCACGATCGCGTCACTTGTCTGCTAGCTGCAACAGCATAAGCATGTCAGGTCCGCTATTAGTTTGCACCGAAGAGGAACAACGAGCAGTGAACCAATTTTTGTGGTCAGAGGGTGTGAAAGGTGCTGAAATTCACCGGAGACTTTTGTCACAATACGAGGACAGTGCTTTATCTCGTAAAAGCGTTTTTTTGTGGATCGAAATGTTTCAAAGTGGCCGCACGAGCGTAACACAAAAAGGGGGAGCTGGACGGCAACCTCGACCACCGACGACAACATTCAGCAAGCTCGAGAGATGGTTACAGCAACTAGGCGAGTTACCAGAGGTGAGGTTGCATTTTCTTTAAACATCAGTCACGGTTCTGCCTATCAAATTATCCACGATGAACTCGGGATGCGGTGCAAAAGTGGCTTCACGACCAACCGAAAACCTTCTACCAGGAAGGCATACGGAAGTTTGTGGCACGCTGGACCAAGTGCATTGCTAAAGGTGGAGACTATATCGAAAAATAATGTATCTGTTGTACACCTATCTTTGTTGAATACAGTTGTAGAACTAAAAATGTAAGTAATTTTTGACTTACCCTCGTATATAAATACAATTTAGTTTATATAGGATTAAAGATAAGAAAATTATGACAAAGTCATTCTGGATTTTATAACTTAATTGTACATAAAAGATATTTTATTCGAAACAAAGCTCCTGCATTCTCCAATTTGTTAAATATATTTTCATCGTTAACCTTACACGAGAATATATTTTTTCTATATCAGGTTTTCTTCAACGATTTGAGAAAACTCAATAATATATTACATATTTTCCATTTAAATTGAGAAAATTAGTTTATTTTGCGAAAGACTTGTAACCCTAAAATGCAAGATTCCACTGATTGGCAGGCGATTACGACACTGAAATGGCCCGTCTTACATATGTGGAAGTAGGTACTTCAACAGCTTACAAAACTTCATCCAAACTGAAATTCGTCTCCACACAGCTAAACCAAATATTGCTTTAGGTTGTTTTGTTATTTAGCTTATCTTATTTGCATAACGCTGTATAAATGAAACGTTTAGGATGCTAGCGTTCCTAGGTGTTCTTCTATAGTCATTCTCATAAAAGAAAACGGCAATAGATAAAAAAAGCATATACCGGATGCGCCAGCAGTGCGTCGATGGAATTTAGCGTGAAAGCTACCGAGGATGGAGAAATGAGATTTTCTGTACGTATATCATGCCGTATTTTGACAAATATACAGGATGTTCCAAATTTCCGCAACCGCCTTTAACTTTCTTATTTTAAATAGATTGCTATACTTTTTATTAATGATTTTGATAGACACTTAAATTTCCTTTACAATGGTAAACGGTTACGTCTACTTTTGATAATTACTTTTGACACCATATTTTTACATTATACCACCTTGAAACATGTAAAGTGTTAGCCAATATAGCAAAAAAGTAATTATCGAAAGTGAACATAACCATATATATCATTGTAAAGGTGATTTTAAGTGGTTATCAAAATGATTAATAAAAATATAGCAATCCATTTAAAATAAAAAAGTTGAAGGCGGTTACGAAAATTTGAAACACCTTATATATTTGTAAATAATTTTACAAAATATGGTATACTATATATGTGCAGAAAATCTCACTTCTCCATCTCTGGTAGTTTTCACGCTAAATTCCGCCGACACACTAATGGCGCACTCGGTACACAAAATACCGTGCATTTTTTTTATCACTGAACATATACCATTACCTTCCATGCGTTAATGCGATTTTTTTAAATTGAACATAGGGGTGTTTAGCAAGGCGAGTAGCTACTGGGATTATTACAGAAAATAAAACACAAATACGTCAACATTTAATTCATACGTCAAATTGGACACTTAATTTTTGATCTAATCCTGTCTAATTAACGGGTCACAAAAAGGTGGTAATTGAATGTGTTTTAACGGAAAGGGATTCGTAAATGGAAATACAAAATAGAATAAGTAGGACTTAATGTCTCAACAAGTGTTCAAAGTGCCTACCTTTACATTCCATACAGTTTGCAAGCCGATTGTGAAATTCTTAAGGAGAAAAAACTAAATGGCAAATTTGACGTATTTGTGTTTTATTTTCTATGATAATCCCAGAAACTACTAGCCGTGCTAAACGCCCCTATGTTCAATTATAAAAAAACGTATTAACGCAAGGTAAATGCATATGTTCAGTGACAGTATAAACATTTATTATAAAAAATCCAGGTAATACATAGTGCACGAATTAAATGAAATAAAAAATCTACCCTACGTATAGCTGTTCAAATTGATATTCAGAGTGCACCGTCTCAAATAATTTAAAAAGTACGAACACTAGCGACATCTGTGTACCAATAGCTTTTTAACTTTCATCCTTCTTTGTGACCAAGCCGTAAGTCGCTTAGACAGTTAAGATTTTTCAAATTGTTCATTTTGATACACCGCGCCTGGGCTCCATACGCTTTAATGTTAGTGTAATTTTTGTTTGTTTTCGTTATCTAATTCATACGAGGGAAAGTCATTAAATAAGTCACAAACTGTTGTGGGAAAGCTGAAAATAGCTGAGAGCTATTTTCCGTATCTATCATTGGGGGACAGCACTATCCAGCTTAATGATAATCAAGTGACAGTTGACGTGCGCGTACGCAAGCAGTGTTAAAATGGCGACCGTGCTCGAAGAGTGTACTGTGGAAGAGGAGCGTGTTGTTGTGCGTTTTTTTCTGGGCAAAAGGACTCCCTGCAAAAGATATCCATAAGGAAATGTCCCCTGTTTACGGTGAAAAGTGTTTGTCGCGTAAAGCCATGTATAACTGAGACGAGAAATTCTCACAAGGGCGCTCAAAAGTTGTTGACGGTCAGCGAAGTGGCCGCCCCGTTCAGATTGCGACAGATGCAACATTTCGAAGGATGGAAGAGATGATTCGAACTGACAGGCGGGTAACAATAGACAGCATAGCAACTGCAATAGGGTGTTCTCATGGTTTAGCCTACGAACTGATGCACGATCGTTTGAATTTCCGAAAAGTTTGCTCACGGTGGGTTCCTAGACAACTAACCGAGGAACACAGAAGGATTCGAATGGGCTTGTCCTTGCAACACCTCTCTAGGTACGCAGAGGAAGGGGAGGACATGCTTAACAGGATTGTTACTGGAGATGAATCATGGGTGCACCACTACCAACCCGAAACAAAGCGTGCTTCAATGCAATGGAAACGTCTTTCTTCACCGTCAACAAAGAAATTCAAGGTTGTGCCCTCAGCTGGTAAGGTTATGCTTACCGTGTTCTGGGATTCTCAAGGAGTGCTCCTAGCCCATTTCCAGAATAGAAATGAGAACGTGACTGCTAAATCATACTGTAGAGTTTTGTTGTTGCTTCTGGATGCAATTCGACGAAAACGTCCAGGCCTACTGACGAAAGGAATATTGCTGCATCACGATAACGCCAGGCCGCATTCGGTCCAGTTGACCCAGGCGAGAAATGAAGAATTAGGGTGGGAACTTCTTCAACATTCGGCTTACAGTCCCGACCTAGCCCCAAGCGACTATCATCTGTTTGGTCTACTAAAAAAGCATCTTGGCGGAACACATTTCGAGAGTGATAATGATGTTCAACAAGAGGTACGCACGTGGTTCAGACAGCAGCCCAAACACTTTTATGCAGCAGGCATTGGGGCATTAATAAAGCGATGAGATAAGTGTATCAATGTACTTTTATAATAGCTTTTTGTGATCTACTTACTGACTTTCCCTCGTACATGTCGAATTCGTTTGATTTATTTTTAAAAATATTTTGACATTTTTATTTGTCAATTTTTAAATTGATACACCGCGCCTGATTACGTTTGCTTATACAAGTTCTTGCATTTCAGGTCATATATGTATACGTATGTGTCAACATTGATCATGTAGTAAAAAGTATGTATGGCTTTCCTAGTACCCCAAATAGCGAAGATGCGGTTGAAATTCGCGAAGAAAATTCTGAAACAGAGCAGGACGATGATAGCAGCGATGAAGACATACTTGAAGAAGACGAAAATTATTTTATTGGAAAGGATAAGAAAACTAGATGGTGTAAAAATCCTCCATCACAAAGGATGTGTGCCAGAAGCTATAATGTTATTCGAAAGCCTCCAGAAATAATAGGCGAGGTTAAACAAGCAAGAACTCCTACGGAATGCTGGAATTGTCTGATATCTGAGGATATATTAAAGATTGTTGTTCAATATACTAATTAGTATATCGACAGTATCAAGCAATCATTTCAACGCGAAAGAGATGCAAGATCTATCGACATTACTGAATTGAAAGCCTTCATATCTTTTTTAATTTTAGCTGAGATAAATAGGAGTAACAGACAAAGTTTAGAAGATCTTTGGGGATCTGATGGAGATGGAATAGAAAAATTTTGACTGGTAATGAATTTAAAACGCTTTAGATTCATTATGCGGTGCCTTCGTTTTGACAATCGTGATGATCGTAATGAAAGGCGAAAAACAAACAAGATTGCAGCAATTCGTGAAGTATTTACAATGTTCGTACAGAATTGTCAGAAATCTTATACCATGGGTGAAAACGTTATAGTCGATGAAAAGCTGGAGGGATTCTGAGGAAGATGCAGTTTTAGGCAGTTTATACCGAGTAAGCCGAACAAATACGGTATTAAAATTTACGCGCTTGTCTATTCGCAAGTATTTTACTTATATAATTTAGAAATATATGCCGGATTACAGCCTGAAGGCCCTTATTGACTAAGCAATATACCTTCAGATGTTGTTCTGTGTCAGGTCGTAATGTAACAGCAGACAACTGGTTTACCAGTATAGCCTTTATTGAAGAGTTAAGAAGTAGAACTATGTTGGAATGATCAAGAAAAACAAGTCCGATATTCCACTGGAGTTTAATACAAGTAAAGGTAGAGCTATCAACAACAACATTTTTGGATTCAAAAAAGGTTGTACGTTGACTTTTATGTGCCTAAGAAAGGGAAACATGTAATTCTCACATCAAGCTTACACGAAGGTAATTCCATAGATCCAACTACCAGAGATAAACAAAAACCTTCCATCATTACATTTTACAATAGAACCAAAGGTGGCGTTGACACTGCAGATAAATTGTGTGCATCATATAATGTTGCAAGAACTGTGCGCCGCTGGCCAATGGTAATATTTTTTGCAATGACTAATATACATAAGTGGAATCAATGCGCAAATAACTTATTTTGGGAATGATCAAAAAATTATTCGAAGGAGAGAATTTTTACAGCAATTATCTCATGCCTTAGTTTTGCCTCATATGGCGTGAAGAAGTAAAAAAAATCAGGGTTACACCTGGATCTCCAAGAAAGACTGAAAGGTTATATACCACAATGTGAGCAAGAAGCTATAAACACATAAAATGATACCCAAGGTGGAAATAAAAGGAAAAGGTGTCATACTTGCACAACAAATAGGCGACTAACAAAATATAATTGCAAGAAATGCAACAAACCAATATGTTTAATGCACATTCAAAGTTATTGCACATATTGCAGTAAAATGCTAGAATGCACAGAACAGCTAGATCCCGATAATGAAAATAGCTAGAGTTAATTAACAAACTTACATATTATATTATTTGTTCATATTGTTTTTATTGTTTGTCTAAGAATAAAATTTATGTTTCGAATTATTTCGAGTATCTGTCTATATATCTGATGATTTAAAAAATCGTGCTAACTTAAGATTTATTTCAATAAATTCCAAATAGAATATGTGATAAAAGGGTAATAAAGCGTTTCTTTAAACGAATTCACTCAATTTCACTAACAATGCTTCCTTAAAACAATGAAATGTACCATAGGATCAATTTGATATACCGCGCCTGATTCTGCATAGAAAACACCGCGCCCGACGGAAAATTAATGGACTAATTGCTTTAATATTTCAATGGCGTCTTACCTTATTTATTATGGCTGTTGATAAAAGGTCTTCATATGTTCGATTACTTATCGTTTCTTCTGGATGGGCTGGATGACTTTCGTTTCTGCATAATGTTGGTAAATCTGCGGCTTCATTCGTAAATCTTTCAATTAATTGTTTAAGAAATGTATGAGCCGAACAGGGGGATTGACCTGTTATAGGTAAATCTGAAATTTGTATTGATTATAGTTAATTTGGGAAATGCATAGAAACCTGATAACTACAGTCGAAACTCTTGGCAGCGCGACAGGATCGGATCTGTTGTTGTGCTTAGATATATATATATATATATATATATATATATATACGTGGTATATACGAGGATGGCATGAGAAGTACCAGTATTTGAAGACAGATGGCGCTTTGCGTCAAAATCTGCATTACCGACTGTGAGTACTATTATTTGGTCGACGTCTGTCAAAATTTCGAAGAGGAAATCATGGAAAAAGGACAATACCGATCAATGATTCGATTTCTCGACCATGCACCTTAGATGATTACAATCAGATACTGGTTTAATGAATTTAAACGTGGCCGAACATCCGTCTTTGATGAGGAGTGGGCAGTCGTCCTATTGAGGTCACTACGGACGATATGATCAATAAAGTTCTTAGCAGACCACCGGGTGAAGATTAGAGAGATTGCTAATATGGTTAACATCTCTTGAACGTGTGCAAAACATTCTTCACGAAAAATTGAGTATGACAAAACTATCGGTGTGATGGATGTCGCGTCTGCTGACGATTGATCAAAAACGGAATCGCGTGATAACTTCAAAGCAATGTTTGGACATGTTTAAGCGCAATACGAGCGAGTTTCTACTGCGTAATGTGACTGTAGATGAGACATTGGTATATCACTACACGTCAGAAACCAAAACTCATTCGGCAAAATGTATTTTTTCCGGGGAACGTGCACCAAAAGCGAAGACGATTCCATCGGCCGGAAAAGTTGTGGCGACGATTTTTTAGGATTCGCAAGGCATAATCTTAATTAACTATTTGGGGAAGGGAAGGACAATCACGGGACAGTACTATGCTTATTTATTGGACCGATTCGACGCTGAACTAATGAAAAGAAGGCCCCATCTAGCGAAGAAAAAAATTCTCTACCATCATGATAACGCCCCGGCCCACTCATCGGTAATTGCGACAGCAAAACGACCAGTTACGGTACGGATTGGTGCCCCATCCACCATATTCGCCAGATTTGGTCCCCTGTATCTTTGTCCAAACTTGAAAAAATGGCTTGGCGGATTCACGTCAAATGAAGAAGTCATTGCCGAAACAGGGGCCTATTTTACAGAGTTCGACAAACCTTATTATTTGGGTAGCTTAAAAAGTTGAAACATCACTGGATTAAGTGTATAGAGCTACAAGGAGATTATGTCGAGAAATAAATTTACTATATGCAAAACAATAAATTGCGTTATCTTCCTTAACACAGGTATTTATCATACCATCCTCATAAATATCCATCATGCATCTCTGATCGGTGTTAATATTCGCTTCGCCCAGTCGGCTATCTGTTTGTGGGTACGTACGATCCTGGCGCGCCGCCCGTAAGTTGCAACCCTACTCGTAACGTATGAATTACATATAAACAAAACCAGTATTAAAGCATCCTAACGAAATTTAATACATTTTCAATGTAATATTTGCCCATAAGCTCAACAAAAGCATAAAATATATCTCCATATGTTGATTAATTCTAGCAATATTTGGTTCAAAAACAAATTCCAATTCTAGCTTCAACAAAGAATAAAGTCTTTTAGCAAAGTCAATAGCGTGAAAAAATCATGTTTTTATAAAATATAAGAAAAATCATTAATTTTTTTCTACATTCTTTAATTACTACCCATAATAAACATATTATAGCCTTGGTCAAATACCGAAAATAAAAAAGCATTAATTTAATTAGTTAAGAGGTATTTGCTTCCCTATAATAATAATTTAAAATTGATGATGAAACTGATCTTCCTGTTATTAATAACAGTTAATTATCATTATTATTATTTAATAATACAGAAGGTAACGAAGCACAACTAAAAAAATATGTAATTAGGTATCTAAATGCTGGTAATTAATAATTATTCCTCAGTATCTTCACAAAAACCAGTACAATAAAAATATAGAAATACGAATAATAAAAGATATGCATAATAAAAGAGCCACAACTGTCAGCCAATAAACCAACTTATACAGCGTGTTCAAATTGTATAGAATAATGCTTCTACAGCTGCTATAATACGTTATATGAAAAAATATTTTAAGTAAAAGTTGTTTGGCGGGGTCCTAGAATTGTTTTGGGTTTTACAAGAAAAAAATTCGTTTATTTTGACATATGACGTCATGACTTAATTTTTTTTTTAATAGAATGGTACATTTTCATTTTTTTTTTGTAATTTTATATTTCTAAATTTATAATTCTAACAATTATCTGTTAAAATAATGTTTATTAAAGATGTTACAGAAAACAATAGAAACAATTAAAATATAAAATGTCAAAAAATTAATCCATATGTTTTTCTTCTAATTAAAAAGTTTTGTTTTTTTTTGCTTTCTTTTTGTTTTGAAGTAAGAACTAGAAAATAGCTTTGTCGTACAGCTAAAAAAACACTATGCCATTCTATTTAAAAATAAATTAAGTCACGACGTCATATGTCAAAACAAACGAAATTTTTTCTTGCATAACCCACAATTCTAGGACCTCGCCAAACAACTTTTATATAAAATATTTTTTCATATAACGTATTATACCAGCCTTAGAAGCATTATTCCATGCAATTGAATGCGCTGTATATATCATGAACTTTTTGTAATTAACCAATTGCCTTATAATGCGTATAGCAATTGCAAGTAAAATAAAGTATGTATCTAAATTAATACCTTTGTTCTTTTTGTCACTTTGCATTACAACACGCAATGTAATAATTTAGAAAATAATGTTTTATGATGAGACGAAAAATTTATTGAATCTAAATTTTCTTCTGTCCTATGTTTATAACAACGAAATATACGATCCGTTTAATTTCATTATAACTGCGATCATCGGCAGCTGGTGCACTATGGCTGCAGAGCTGCATTACAACGCCTCGATTCCCTCATGTATATCGTGTACATTGTACTATGCAACGGAAATACACGAGGAGCGTTGTAATTGACCTTCCAGTGATGTCACCACTAGCCGCCACTGACGGCGATACTTCTATAATAAAAACGCTGTTTTTCAAAAAGTTGTGACACTATATTTTTCCTGCTAATGGGCCAAAATTTCGAAAAAAATACCATTTTAGGAGTGTTTAGTATTTGTTTATGTACTATCATAATCAGAAACTGTGAAAGCTGTCATATGTGTGACAGCTGTGATGCATGAGTTAATTTCATTTTTCAGCATGACGATGTTGATGACATAAATTAATTTATTTTATTATTAAAAGCTCCCTGTTGAGATAAGTTCATATGACACAGCAACAATGTAAGAAGCTTCCGGGAAAGATGCACTCAAGCAAAGGTGTTCTTTGAAAATTTTAAGTACAATTTACTATCAGGCATTGTTTATAGGACAACAATCAGATAAAAATTGTACCGAATATTTTATACTGTTAAAGTACTAAACGATAATACAAAGTGCTGATTGTTTCTATCTTTGAAACAAGGGAACGCCCTCCAACATATCTCTGCGTCTTTAATAAAAAATATTTGATGCAAATATTCAAAATCGGGTGCTGAATAAAATAAAAATGATTTTATGCTAGCATATGTTAAATTCACAGCAACTTTATAAGATACATTTCAGAATTTTGTGTGAAAGTGTACAGCACAATAATATGTTTTATGTACAACTGATAAACTACATATCTATGAAAAACTGAAAACCAATTAAAATGTTTATTGTTGTATGTCGAAACGTACCTAAAGCCGCCCCATTGTCATATATTTATGTTTACAGTGAAATATATGATATATGTGTAAACAGTAGCAAAACTTTCGAAATTCAATAACATAAATCGTTCTATACTAATACATTAGGGGCATAGGGTCAAGGTTGGACTCGAATAGAAAATAGTCTGGTTACTGCGAGGGCGTAGGATCTCCCATTTTTTGTATTTAACTTATTAACATTAATTTCCTCTAATTTACCATAATTTCATCGCTCTGTATATACTTCTGCATTTTAAAAAGTTAAAAATACTGTATTTTCAGAGAGAAGATTTTTTGGCTTATAACAGCATCTTTTTATACTTTCTTTAAACAGAAGTTACACAATATATTGTTGTGACATATATTCATAAGTGTATTTATTTTTAATTATTTACATTTGAAAGTGAGGTTGTTTACATTTTTAGTTGGAAGTGGTTGTGAAGCAAAGCAGTGCTGGTGGCTTCTTCCCTCGATTTTCCCCCTGATTCATTGTTTGTCCTTGTCTTACACACGAGGGTAAGGACCATTTTTGTTTGAGTTCAGTAAACAACATTTAATGTGCAAATGAAAATTCAGCATTAGAATCTTTAATTATATTTCTTAAATTCAAATTAAGTAATTAAAATTAAGTGGTAAGCATCGTAACCATTGCGACTTATTGCAGTTTAAAATTTCGACAAGCAGCATCTCCATGGAAGCGTATGGCATTTTTGGTGGACATTGGAATCAGAAAGGTTTATTTTTTGATTTTATTTATAAAGTAAACTTTGGATCTGTATTAGAAAACAAAAATAGATGGGATAGACAAGTTTTGACAAAATGACAATCTTTTCAAAATTCTTGGATTAATTAAAAAGTTTCAAATTAATTAAGTTTTAAAAATGACACATATCAAAATTATGGGATATTAAACACGATTTAAAAAACATTTGAATTTACTGCAGCGTCGAGGCAAGACTTTCACAAGGGAACATCGAACTACATCTTTCAATTGAAGAACTACAGCGGGTAGTTAAAAATTCATTAATTTTGGCAAATAAATTCAAAAAAAAATCGAAAACATTTAATGAAATAAATTCATAAAAACAGCTGTCGGATAAGGATTGATTTAGGGAACTCTTAATTTAAAAAAATTGCGAGAAGAAAATATAATTATTAGATTTAGTAAATACTGCAAACTCTTTTGGCATTACAAATTGTTTAATTTTCATTCCACTCTATTCGAAAAATAACAAAATTAAGTTAGATCTCACGCATTTAATATTTTATGTAACTTTTATCCCTAAGAAGCTCAATTTTTTAACAGAGTCTCATTGCAATATATGTATAGTTTCAGGCTTCTCTTTGTTCATTTTTCCACTATAATAATTTTGGTTTGTAGCCATAGAATTTTTAACCCTTGAATAGTTTAAAGGTCCTTTATAATATAAGATTTTGAAGTGTAGCTGATTTTTATACAGCTATAAAACTACATCTAATTATTGCCATATTAGCACATTTGGTATTTAAAAAGCATTGCAACGTATGTACGTGTGGGTTTTTTATTTTCAAAAACAATTTAAATTTAGATCACGCATGGCGATTAATACTTTAAGTATATGAAAATGACTAATATCAGTACACATGTATTTAGATAAATCGCATGAATTATAAAATTATGCTTAAGGAGTATTAAGTGTGTTTATTATGAAAGTTATGAAGTTTGATTAAAAGACATGTGAGCACATGTGAGCACCTTTTAACTTTACATCTAGAGTAAAGCCCGTGTATGTAAAAGTAAGCAAATACTTCACTAAAAACCCTTCCCACAATATTTCGCTCGCACTGGACGTACGTTTCAATAGCCAAGCTACGATATTTGATAGCTTGGCTATTGAAACGTACGTCCCGTGCGAGTGAAATACTGTGGTAAGGGTTTTTAGTGAAG
This sequence comes from Dynastes maya, assembly GCA_029619315.2. NCBI lineage: Eukaryota > Metazoa > Arthropoda > Insecta > Coleoptera > Scarabaeidae > Dynastes > Dynastes maya. The sequence goes on from JAROYE020000001.1 coordinate 44,338,711, forward strand.
TATTTCAGTGTTCCAGTGCCACAGAGTTCGAGTACTTGTTTAAAAGTAAGCAAAGCCAATAATATCAAAGAGTAAATAAAAAGAAATACCAATTAAAAAAGAACCCCATATAAATACTTCTGAAGAAGAAGCCTGTATTTGTTTAGATATACAAGTTCAGTCTAAGTATATAACTTAAGTGTTACTTTATTCGAGTACAGAGCTCTATAATAGGATCAGTATATATAAATATATGCAACACTTTAAAGGGTTTTAAACTTATTGTACGTTTAATGCCAACTTACCTAAAACAACTTCCACAACATAGTGGACAAAGTACATGACACTGGCCAAGATGATCCATAAATATAGAATAGTAGAACCGAAGTCTTCAAAAAACATACTTAGCACTGATACCTCTAAATAAATGTGTTCACAATCGATTACATTGTTTTATAATAATTAAACTTTATACTTATATTTATCGCACTTGTTATCTGATTGATCTTAAAGACACAATCACTACTTGATTTTACGTACAAAATAGCCGCTAATATAATGTGCAATGCAATCAGTTTTAAAAGGTAAGTGTTATTAAAAACACATCAATATAGGAATATCATACCAATTCACGCAAGATTAAATTGTAATTACGGAAAAACAGAAAAGAGAGCTGTGAAAGACGATGGATACGCTGTGATATTTACTTTACTTTGCTGACAATTGCTTTTCCTTGATGTTGTAACCGTAAGAAATGGCATGCAATGTTCTGGATATTTAAATAGCAAAATATATTTCCTCATTTCATAATGAAATCATCTTTTGTACAAATAGAGTTCTATAAGGTACCCAAATAATAAAAATCTCTAATTAAGAGTAACAATAAATTAGATACTATTGGTGTTGGTGGAAACTAAAAATGTGAATAATGTTAAGATAAGAAATCAGTTATAATGTGCGGAAATGTAATCTCACGAACAAAATTCCAAATTACATTTTCTAAAATCAAAAATGACATTAAATTTGAGCCATAAAAATTACTAACAAATGAAATTAAAAATTTATATGTATGCAAAATATAACATGTATTTGGATTGCTTGGACAAACTTTATCAGCGCAATGTATGAAACAAAACTGTAAAAAAAGTTTCTATAAACATGTGTCCAAAAATGCTTCCTTAAAAAGTTACGTACAAGTAAAATTTAATAAAGTTATTTCAACCGTTTATCCGAATTTTTCAAGTCTGCTGAAGTCGAATTAGATATTGCGTTTTTGTTTCTTAGTAATTAAGTGACAGACATAAACAAAGTTTCACATTTTTTTAATTGTACATTTTTAGACTGACTATACATGCAATAATTGTGCTTTAAATTAAGGAGTGTCGTTATACTCGCTATATTTAACTTTACAGCAATTGCAACTACTGATCCGTTAAACCTAAGGACATTCTTGCGAACTAGAGAACGCAATTCTTGCTTACAATACATGAGCGTTGAGTTTCGCAACGTGTGCCTACTTATAAGTGCCCTTGTATTCCACTTGTGAGAGGTACAAAGGGAGTTATTAACATAAAAAGGATATTTTTAATCCTCTAGCAATCACATTAAATACTATAGCAGTTCAAGATAAGTTAAGCTATTGATCGCAAGCATTAATAACCGCAACCCGACCAATTCAACTGTAACCATTTAAATCTAGTCGTATTCTTTTCATTCATTTTTATATTATATATGGTGAGTTAACAGTTTGGCAAACTCCATTTATTCTCGAAAGAGAAATTAAAATTTTTAGCTCGTGGACGGAAGATAATTCCTTTCCTGACCATTGAGCAATTTAGAGAAAAAGTGTTCAAATGAAAAATATTTGAAGATAAGTGCTGCATAACATAAAATTATGTTCAATTATACAGGATGTTCAGTTTCCGCTACACACGATATAAGTCAATATTTTGCGTTTTTGAATGCATCTGTTCAGTTCATGTCAACTTTCTTCAATATTCACTAAACTCATGTAGTTTAGTTGTTGAGATAATTGAAATAATTCGACATTTTTACAAAATACCGTTGTTTCTTTAACGCTCAATATCCTAAACGTCTTAAATGCTAGAATGGTAATTCAAATTTTATTCTTGGAGTTTTCAGCAGCACTTTGAAAAAACAATTATATCAACTAGGTTCTACAAGATGGCCATCGGAATCGTTGCCAAATTTGATTCAAGTTATTTTCAGCCTTTCTGGCACTAGTAGCCTGCAGCAGCTCACCGGCTGAGTCTGCTAGTGCGTGTCAAGAGTGAGAAGTTTGGAGGAAATTGGAATCCTTGGAAGTCGGTGAGAGTTGTCCCGTGCTCGAGGGACTCTTCTAGACAGCGGACGGTCCTCCACCGTTCGAGCAAGCAGCGGATTGCTGGTATTACTGGCTCTGTACCGGGCACTGGTGGCCTGTTGCGGAGGTAATCAGTGAAGCCCGGTACGTCAAAGTCCGATCGCAGTTAATTATCTCCTACAAACCACGGAGACTGAGTGATTAGTCTGAGCATCTTACTCTGCAAAATGTCAAGTTTTTGTAGCTAAGACTTAGCAGTCATGAACCAGATCGGAGCTCCGTATGAGAGTACCACCCGTATAGGTCATCAACCTCGCACCCTGGAGTTTGTGTACGAGCATCGGCTCGTTTCTCAAGTCTATATACACAGAATCATCAGCATACATGGCCAGGCTGGTCACAGGGAGGCATGGGACATCAGAGCTATACAAAACAAACAGCTCTGAACCCAGCAAAGAGCCCTGGAGGACCCCAGATTCTCCGAGGTAGAACCCAATGATTAATACAACGCGCATCCTATTCATCTTATAGATGAGTCACTCACCAAACCGTGTCGAAAGCGCTTGCAAAATCGAGAAAAACAATTTTTTTTTAATAGAACACCCTGTATATTGGTTTATAGTTTGATAGATAAGCTCCTATATAAATTTTTTAATAAATATTCCCCCATGCCCAGATTAAAGTGAAGTAATGATATTCATTTGAACTAATGTGTAGACGTTAGTGTAATAGCTTTTTGAAATATTTGTAATTTATAAGAAATTTCTATCTTGCAGGGTGCCACTTAGGCGAAATATTTTGAATCGATAGTTTAAAAACGTCAATGTCAGTATCTTTTGTTTACTGTTGTACCCAATGCCCAAATGCAGGACTCGCGCTTAACTGTAAATATCTTTTTTACTTTCAATGTTCATATAATATGCATCACTATATAAAGATGTTAGAGGTATAAATTTGCCATTCGGTGAATAGAGAAAATACATTGTGCTATCTCAAAAAATAACATTTCTGGTCTTTGAAATTTGCAAAGTTTGTGTTCAATACTGAACACCCTATATATTTCAAAGGCGTTCTATTGTCTAGATAAAGACAAGTACGCAATTTAATCTCGTAAAAATTTACGCTGGCATTTCGGATTTTTTGAAGGAATCGGATATATCTGAATTTAGGTGATTGAAGACAAAATTACAAATATCTGGTAATCTATTAGAAAAAGACATATCAAACGCATATTATGTTAGTTTACTTTCAGATGAGGAATCTAAAAACATAGTAATATACAGGGGGTTCCGTTTAAGAAAATAGAGTAGATGGCTGGCTGCTTATCGATCACCCTGTGCGTACAAAAAAAAATTCTAAAGACACTCTATAAGGTCTATTATGTAATCAGAGTTTAGCTTTCTACTATTACACAATGCGCGCAATTTTACATTTCCAGAAGGTTGAGACTCTGTATACGTTCACATACGCCAAATTTTAATTTCGCTTTGGAGAATAGATGGGCTTCGAAATTAATTTAATATTTAGTAGACACGATCCTTATTCGTATTCCTGTATTCTAACATATTTTCTATTCTACTGTATGTATCAAACAGTACCCGTAATTCTATTTTTGAATTCTTGATTTCTTAAACAGCTAACTTGTATATAAACCACACCAAAATCGATGCTTAGAACTCAAAAAAGTGTATTTAAAGTTTTAGCACTAAGCAATCACCGTTGTAGGGTCGCAAAGTATAACTTCAGAGCTATAAAAAAATGCTTGCAAATAATGTTTAAAAGAATAAATGTTTCTGTTGGATGCATAAGTGCCAAAGTGAATATTTGGTTTTTTAACGAAAAGCATGTCTTTATATTAACTTTTGTAGGTAATACTATTCCATTTGCGTCATTTGGATGTAATTACATCAACAATTACTTTAAAATAACCAGCAATTAATGTAATTATTTGCCATTCAGGTACTATTTTAAGTCGATACATGATTTGAATTTAAACCAATTCCAATTACATAGAATATTTATGTAGTATTTAAAACTCGAACTACTAGCATTTACGCATATATGTACATATGTTATAAATGTTTTGTAATACCTACTGAAATATACAAAATGTCTATAACATAAATAAACTAATCAATAAATCTATGTAACTGTATCATTACATACATATTCTAATGAGCGATTGAGCTTATGTAGTGATTTCATATTACTGTGTTGCAACCTGGTTGCAACATTGGGCAAGACTAGGTTATGACTTGGTTTGTATGCCAATCAACTAAGGTCAGACGCTTTTGCTTAGCATGTAAACATTTAAAACTATATCAACGTTACATATTATGCAGTCTATCATCATGTAAGTAAAATAAAACGGATTTTATTCGACGTACCTAATACAATTTACTTCAACAAATTAAAGTGAATTGTAAACACGACATACCTGTCCTTTCAAGAGATCCGTTGATTGGCGACATAGTCACGATAATTGGGTCCAAATTACAGGCATGGATTATTATTAGCCTCCCAGGTTACAAATTTAATCACGTATAACAAAATGTATAGTTTTAAATATTTTTAACAAATTCAAATAATTACTAATTGATTTCGTGATATTCGTGTCAATCAATGAACTAAATATGTTATCGGAAAATTCATGGCTACGCTGTCCTAGTTTTTGTATAAATTTATACATACCTTTAACCAGCCAAGTTCTAAGTTCAAGTTTCTGCTCATGTATAGAATTTTTTGTTAAAATTTAATTTTATATATGAAAAATAGTTTTATATATGAAAAATAGAAGGCAGATTTCAAGTAGCGATATACTATACATTACAGAAATGCTTATAGAAGATATTCACGAAATTACAAAAAATACTTTAATAGGGAGAATAGATTTTTTCTTGAATTAGAAAAACATGTTTTTTTTTTATTTAGAGAAATTGCATACCATACTTGTTCTTGTTCTTCTATTATTTAAATTGTATTAATCCATGCTCCAAATAAATGTAAATTGTATATATTTCGTATTTAACTATTTCTTGATGCTCTACAAATATTCTGATCAATATCCATATCAAGAAGTGATGTGCAGTACTTAGAACCCAAATATAATATTATCAACTGATTGCATTGCTTTTTTGCATCTCTCTGTAATAAATAACAGAACACTTGCAAATTTAAACAGTAACCATCATTTCATTGATATATTGTGTATTTGATTGCGCCATTCATAACTTTTCTCACAGAACACTCACCATTCACAGAAAAAATTATACATACATATACACTACAGCAGTAAAATGAATCAACTCTCCCAAGAGCAGATCCAAAAGCAACATAATGAGACGCTCATTTACTTATAACTAAATTACAACAATTATTGAGATGTACACACGAGCTCACCTGTGCATTACTGAAGGTTACTTACAAGCGAGCTGTAGTCAATGACGTTGATAGAAGTAAAAAATACTTAATCGCAAGTTTTATTTCAACGATACAAGGTAAAATAAGCGCGATCACGACAAATATACGAAACTATCTTATACCACTATTTATTTATATATTTTTTCGCCCGCTAGAAAGTTAGAGATGATGTATTTACAAATCGAGATGAAAATATTTCGTTAGTAAATTCTTGAATGCGATGTAAATTATTAGTATAGCGGTGAAGTGTGTGCACTTACACCCTAATTCATTAATTTTTATTATTTTAATTTCATTATTCGTTAAATATCAAAATTTAATTTACCATTTGCAGGATTCGAATTATTTTCAGTTATTATTCGAATTCTGGCATTTTGATAATTTATATTATTAATTCTTTATTTCTTAGAAAAAAAATACTCCATTAATATTACTTTGTGGGGATCATCAAAGTTTCGAGTTTTTTTCAATAATTTACATATTGAAGATATTTTTTGTAAAAAGTGCACTAAACTCATATACAACGCACATTATTTGGAATCTAGTCATTAAAATTCACGTCAGCTAACAGCATCGAAAACGATCATCGTTACACCAACCACAAAAGTATCAAGTCGTTGGACTGGCATTCCTGTGATAATGAGTAAACAAGTGGACAGATAGAAAATAATTTTTCTGACAATAAAAATTTTTCGATTACTCATCTAGAAATTCAATTTAAAATAATATTTAAAAGTATTAGAAGCTGTTAGAAGTAAACAAAAACATCCTGAAGAAAAATAACCAAGAAAATTTAACCAAAGAAGGGGATTTATTACAAAAGGATTTCAAGCATTAACTGAAAAGGAGGAAAATAGAATTCAAAAGAAAAACTACAAACGATACACTCACACATCGTACATTACTGTAAGTAAATCAAAATCATTTTGTAAGTGAAAAATTGAAAATAATAAACAGGACTTGATTAACATTTAATTTAATATTTCATTGTAGAAAACATCTGAGTATATTGAGTTTTAGTTACACCAAAAAGAGTAATATCGTGAAAAAAACTACAGCTTAAGATAATACATAGCAATAATAATAAAGAAACGTGTAATCCTGTTATCCTAATAAATAATCCCCAAAAAATCATGTTAGCACCGTTACATATAATACACAGTGTGAAACAATAGTGGACAATATTTTTATTGATAATACAAAAAAGTCTATATGCGAAAACCATAGATATATACAGAGTCAGTCAACGCTGTGGCAAAATCTATCTATTCTCCAAACAAAAAGATAAAATTAAAATTGTAATTAATAATACTGTAAAATTATACCGATTTGGAAAATGAGAAATTAGCTAGATCGGCATCCCCTCCTCGCTCTCTTACCGTACATGCGAGAGAGCGTGGAGGGGACTGTGAAATCCGAGCAATTCGATGCGGGACGTGCTAGTACACTTCGAACAATGTTAGGATGTAGACCTACTGTGTGAAGAGCGCACGTAATAATTTGATGTCATAGTCGCCTGGAAATGAGAGTTTCGCATATTTATTTTGTTGTTGCTACGAAGCTTAGACGAAATTAATACGAAATTCTAACGACGAAAATAAAAACAGATTCTGATGAAATGAAAGAAAAGAAAAATAAATACTCCAGAAATTCTCTCTAAGATCGTCCGCACGTACTACCTCGTAACTAACCACATCGGTAACCTTGAGCCATCTACTGCCGCTTGAGAGCGAGGAGGGGATAGCGATATGGCTAATTTCGCATTTTCCCAATCGGTATATACCGCATGTCCACCCAGTGCGTGGGTGGAAAATAGATACATACATTCCTTTCCTGAGTAATTTAGAGAAAAAGTTTTCAAATAAAAAATATTCAGAGAAAACTTCTGCATAACATAAAATTATCCTCAAGTATACAGGGTGTTCAGTTTTAGTTTTTTAAACGGAACATGCTGTATATTATTTCGTTTTTGGATGTCCCTCTTAAATTCATTTCAATTTTCTTCAATGTTCGCTACTTATTTTTGTGAAATGCCCCTGCTTCTTCAACGGCCGATGTCTTAAACACATTACTCGCTAGAGCAGTGATTAACATTTTAGTCGATTGGGTATTTTTTGAAGTTTTCGGCAATACATCAAAAAAACTTCTATAACAACTACCTATATTTTTCAAGATGTCCATCGATATCCTTGCCAAGTTTGATTAATTTTTTTAAATGGAACATTTTTCTAGAATCTGATAGAGAAACTCTTCTAGATTTTTTTATAAAGATTTTCTTATTCTTAAAATTCTAAAATCCCATCTTTCTAGCCTTTAGTACATTAAATATGAAGATGTGCGAATAAGTTTTCCGCTTAAAAACAGGGTACTGTGACGGACTACCATAAACTTTTGTTTCGCTAAACATATTTATATTATAACGGCCTGTGGTGTAATGTTAGGGCTGGGAACATGCTCCTGGCTGTACACACGATTTTTCAAAGTTTTATAAAGTATAGATGCTTTCCAAATCATCATATTTTTGCGCTCGCTTGCAAAACATGAAAAAATGTTCCACTGTTTGCGCGATGATGCTAACACAATATAAAATTACACTACAAAGACAGTATATTTGACTATTGGCGCAATATCTCAGGAAACAGGCTTAATTCTACATTCACAATCGTCTGTATCTCATAGATGAGATATGGTGCGCTTTCATTACCACGTATTGCTTAGCCGGATAATATTTTCTGCATTTTTGTTGCTGTGCTGGGGATATACTAAACCCGAAATTCAAAGTGTTATAACTCGCGTAATATTGAAGCACAAAATATTTTTGCGACACAAAACGCCAAAAAACCATAGCATATACGAAATGTTAAAGCACTGGTGTGGCCCCAGCCCCGCCAAAACGAAAGCGTCATATCTCTGTTAAGATTGAAGCACAGCATTTTCATTTTCGCGGCACAAAACGAACACAAAATCATAGCGTATCAACATTTCAAAACGGTAGCGGGGCTGGCATATTCGAAGCCCCTCCAAAATGAAACCGTTATATAATAGTACATTTTCTTTTTGTTGCATAAAACGGCACAAAACGATCACAAAATCGATGATCGTGTATGGAAAATTTCAAAATACGGAGATAACGGGGCTGGGGTCGTGACAAACATCTTTTTAAAGATATTTCTAAAATAATTAAATTTTCTTACAAATCTACAAAGTGGTCATCGATCTGAAGCTAAATACTTATGTTCTAACACACCTGATGTGCTATTAAAGAATATATTAGTACACCTGTAACTGTTATTTGCATTGAATGCATATTTCATAATTATTTACGGATCAAATGACAATGAAAGAAAAGATGAAAAAAATTCTTGAACGATCTACAAGAAGGACAAATAACAAAACTAATCATGGGAGATTAGGAAACGAAGACAATGGAATAGAATGGTGCCGAGGAAAACATGGAGAAAAAACTACAAATAATAACGGAAAACGGATCAGAAAACGAACTCAAAATAGGAAATACGCATTTTAAGAAAAAAGAAATAAATAAAATAGCAAGACAATTACGATTTAGAAATGAAAGTTCCATTATAGATTACTTTTTGATAAACTGAGAAATCTGGAGACAAGTTAGAGATATAAAAGTAAAAAGAGGACTAGAATTAGGAAGCGACCACTTTCTTTTGAAAATGATTTGAAAACTGGGAAAAATTGAGTCGAAGGGAAAAATAAAAGAAAATAACAAACGCAAAAATTAAATGCTACTAAGTGAGATAAAAAGAGATAATGGAAAAATGTCAAAAAACATGTGAAGAAATACTGGGAAAAGAAAACAGAGGGAACGACATAGAAGAAAAGTAAAAGAAACTAATAAATGCCATGTTAACAGCAGCTGAAAACGTATGTGGGATAACAAACATAGTAAATAGAAATACTAAGAAAACAAACTGGTGGGCTGACAAAGTAAAGACAACAGCAACAACAAAAAAGAATAAACAGAAAAACTATCTACACACGAGAGAACAAACGGACCATGAAGAATACAAACAACAAAGGAGAAACGTTAAACGAATAATTAAAGAAGAGTAGAAGAAGTCATGGCAAAAATGAAAAATGCATATAAAGATAATCAAAAGATGTTTTTTTGGAACATTGACAAATATGAGACAAAAGAAGGTAGAAACTATTAAAAATACCAAAAACAATAACGGAAACACCTTAGGAGATGAAGAAAAAATAATGGATAGATAGAGAGAATACTTCAAGGACCTCCTAGACGGTAGTGATTCAACAGAACAACACAAAGAAAACAAACAAACTAAAGAAATACGGTAGGGGAAATAAAAAAGCTATACAAAAGTTAAAATTAGGAAAGACGCCAGACGATGATAGAATAACAACCGATATGATGAGAGCACTACCAGAAAACGCTCTAAGTATATTAAGAGATAATTATGAATGATGTAATGAAAGACAGAGCCCTAATGGATTGGACAACGGATCTTATACCTATACACATAAGGAAAGAAAATGTCTAGCTATACGAAAAAGCGTACATGCGACAACGGTAAACGCGAATGATGATTCACCACAAGCGGAGGGGTTAGTGGCAGTCGACGGCTCACACCGATGTGTACTGATCTTAGTAAGAATTTGATGCATTTAGGGGAAAAAGCAATAAGAGAAGACAAGGAGGTTCGTTTCAGCTATATAGACCTAGAGAAAGCCTTCGACAGGATTAGAAGGGAGGACATTTGGAGAATACTAGGAAACAGAGGAACATCTGTAACACTAATAGGAGGAGTACAAAATTTATACAAAAAAAAACAGAAATTACGTAAGATCAGGACAAGGAAATTCAAAAATGTTTGAAACAACCCTAGGCTTTAGGCAAGGATGCATCCTGGGCCCGCTACTGTTCTCGTTGGTCCTGGATGAAGCAATAAAAGAATGGGAAAAGGAGGTCAAAGCATATGAAATTAACTACTGTAAGATGAGAAGAATAGAGATAAGTGAGCTCTGCTATCCGGGCGATATCGTCATCATAGCGAAAGATGAAAGAACCCTCAATAATAACATACAGATCTATAAAAGAGTTTTGGAAAAAATCAACATGAAAATCAGCAAAGAAAATAGTATTAAAGTATTAAAGTCACAACAACAAAATCTAATACAAATAGGAGAAGAGGAACTAGAACGAGTATGAAAATTTAAATATCTAGAATAAATGGTATCAGAGGATGAAAAGTTGAATGAGGAAATAGAAAAAGTGATAGTAGGAGGAAAAATTTACAATAGCATAAAAGGTATGTTTCTGGGAAAAAAGGAAATTCCAAAAGACATTAAAGTTCAAATATTCAAAAAAGTAATAACACTTGTATCAACATTCTGAGCAGAAACGTGGACAGAGATGAGATTATTAAGAAGAATTGAGAACAAAACGAAAAGAGATAAAATTAGGAATACAACTATCAGGAGTAATCTGGAAATAAAACCTATAGTGGAAGTCATCGAGGAAGCGCGAATGAGATGGTATGGTCATGTGAAAATAATGCAAGATAGTGGAATGGTAAGACAAATTCTAGAAGTCATAGTAAATAAGAAAACAAGAGAAAGATCTAGAAGAGCATTGCTGGAGGATGTAAGATTAGTAGACTACACAGGACAGGAAGAGACGGTGGGAAATATGAGAGAAAAGCATAAGCTAACAGTCCAACTCCACAATGCCTTGCACCCGATAAGGGTAGATAGGCAAAACGGATTAGGTAAGTGGACTCTCACTTACTGGATGCCTATGATTTTATATTTTTTTCTATTCACAACGCTATCAAAAACTTCATTATCTCCCGACGCTGTATATCCGTGTTAACATAAAACCTTATAATTTCGAGCTTACTTTATAAAGAATTTGTGAAGAGAGAGAGTCAGAAGAGAGAGAAAAAGCAGTAGCTTACAGACACCGAAAAGACCGAAAAGACGACGTAACTTTAAATCTATTCTCACTAAAACTATCTAACAATAAGCGAGTTAAATTATTTTATTTTTTTTAATGATATTTGGTTCATCAATCACATGTATAATCAGATATGTACGAGACTATACATACCTTCGCACTATTACAACATTTTATCTATTTATGGATTAACTATAAATGTAATCAATCACAATCACTAGTGTTCGGCATCACATTCATATATTATCACAGTAGGGATAGCGATCTGTTGTATTCACCGCGACCATTTGTTCACAGGAGCGCACTTAGGTTTAATGGATCACTAGTAGAAATTGCAGTAAAACCAAAATATATAAAAATCGATTTTCAATTTGTAATAGGAAAACGTAATTAACAGTTAGGTGGTGTAGTTATATGTTTTAAACTGCTTAGTATAAAATGGGTTCTTTTTGGGATTAGAATATAATCTATATAATATCTATATAGATATAGAATATATCGTAGAGGTTTTGTCATCATCGCAGCTCCTCGGAAACAAATTACACAATGAAAGTGTTTCTTTAACATAAACATAAACGCCATATTTATAAGGACTACGCACATCAAACTTTTCTTCGCAAGTTACATATCTTTTAATTTTTGTAAATAGAGAGTATTGAATTAAAAAAAAAATTTTAAATTTAATTTTTCTTGACAATACGTTATTTAATTGTTTTTTTGTTAACTGTATATTAATCAGCATTAACACACTACCACTTCACTAATCTAACATACTTTGTTGCATTAATAATAACTGAGATAGCAATAGTGCACATTTAATTTGATTATAAATGAATTCTGTTGCATTAGTTTCTGTAGCTTTGGTGGCATTTAATGCAGAAAATCGCTACTGACAGGTAAGGAGATGTGGCAACATTATTCACATGTACACTACGTATTATCACTTGCGTAAAAATCTGGGACAAGCGACATTACCCATTTTAAACATGTCTTTTGTAAACTATGAAAAAATATGTCAAATTGTCTGTCAGTGTCAATCATAAATGGACAAGTCATTGTCACACGATTGAAAAAACGTCAAAATGACCTCATAACAGTTGCCCCAGATTTTTGTGCAAGTGATGGTACACAATTTACGATTTAATGTAATAATAAGTGTCGGACGGAATTGGATAAAGAATGAAAACAGCTCCTACCAATTTAATTTGTAACTGCGCATGTACAACATAAGTAACCTATTTGTGCACGGCAAGGGAATATCGTTTAAACCTACATATGTATACGAGGATGTGGTAGGAATCTTTACGCATGGACTCGCTGGGCTAGAGCTCAGAGTCCGCGATCCATGGGGCCTTTTAGCGCTTGCGACAGCAGCCGAACCGTATATTAATTTTTCAATCAGAACAAAATCCAATTACTATTACAAGCTGGTTAATCTTAGTTAATCTGTGACAAATTCTTTAGTTTACTCTATATACCAAATGAGAGCTAAAAGCTAATATTAATATTAAGCTATAATCAATTAGAGATCTTTCTCATACTGTGCAAAACGGAACGCGCGATTTAAATGAGCCGACTCGCACGATCGGGATTTTCGCATGTACGTCCGCATTTGTTTAGAGATTTTCAAATATAAAAATAAAAAATCATACAAACGAAAATGTTCATTTCTGATAATACTGGTCTTAAATTTTTCTCAAGTGGGCCCCATATATCCTAAAGTGCCATGGGCCCCACTTGACTTAAGACGGCCCTGCCCGGCAATATGATCGTAGTATTTGATTGGACATTGTGTAGTAATTATTTAATACGCAATGATTCAGGCTCCAATTTTTTAGTAGTGGAGTTCTGAACATTTGAGTTATAATGATTGAATACACCGGTTTAATAATACACTTACTGCAATTGAAATTGCACCACATCTAAAACATTCGAATACTTTACTAAATCTTTCAAAAAAAATTATATGAATAAGATTTATGGTAGCAAAATTATACAAGTTTGGAGGAAATACCTCGAGATATTTAATTTGCAGACAGTGTATAATATCTAAGAACTAGAAACAGATTATGCATTCCTTCAATCGGCTTTTTACTTTCATGCTAGTAACAAATCGTTTATAATCGGAATTTTAAAAGGAGTAAGACAATAGTCGTCCGCAACCGTGTTGGCAAAAGTATAGCTGCTCGATTATATAAGCAACAAAACACACTGACAGTTACTTCTTGAAAAAGTATTCAGCTACTAACTTACTGGATATGGAGATATGCAACGCCGACCCTAAATCTGTGAGGGCATTGCTGAGATCTGCATGATATCTGACGAACAGAGAATCATCTGTAATTGAAGCGTTAGTACTGTTAGGCAATAGCAATAAGCGTGTTAAAAGTAAAGACAAACACTTTAGAAATCTGTGAAAATCTTACACTTTTTATCGTTGTAAAGACGAGACACATTAACATCATCCAAAGTACCTCCAAGCATGGATTCCACCAGCTTCTCTATAAAATCACGCACTTCTTCTCTTTCTTTCTTTTTTAACTCCATTAAATCTTCGTTTAATTCATCAGGATCCATAGTGTTACTCCAATCTAAAAGATATTTACATAATTATAAATTTCTATTTTTTTTATAAAATGAAAATATGTACATTCATGACCAAAAATCAGTTCACTACATGGTGTCATCCTATAACACGGATTTGAAGTTATCGCTCAATGTTTTGCTACACAACGCAGTTGTAACACTCGAGAAATTAATCTTTTATAGTGCACAGTAATTTCGAAACTAATTTAATTTGTTTATTATAATATACACGTTTGACCATTGACTATATTGAAAAATAATGAAGCAAAACAAAATATTTCAAGAAAAGCAAAAGCTGTTTCTTGTCTACCGAGTCGACTAGTAACTGTTGGCTGCTGTTTGCCTATCGTAGTGAGAACTACGCATAGAAATTTAGAAAAAAATTACGAATACGTACATATGTATTTATTTATTTACATCAATACTTATGTATCTAGTTAATTTGACGATTGGTCCAAAAAAATCTAATTGCTATGGAATGATGAAAAATGTTTATTTCTAGGGCGAGTTCTTTATTCATCAATTGCTCATGCGCTTTAAGCAGAAGTTCATCCACTGGTCCCTATATTCATCGTTTAATTTATGATAGAAACTACTGCCGCGACCTTATTTTCATCAATGAGTACAGCGCTAAACCATCAAATCCATCGGCTCTCTGAATCGGTGGATTTGAAAATTTGGAATAAAGGCATTTGCGTGCAAATTAGGTGATATCTGCTTGTTTACATCAATTGACATCAATCTACAGTGGTTTATAAATGTCCTTTTTATCATTTGTTTAATACAGTTTTTACTTTATAGAAAAAGTTTTTCTAAATATAATATAAATCAACATCTACTTCTTTTCTTAACAATATTTATCAACAAAAAAACTTTTGAACGCTAAGATTATGAATCTCCTGATTCTTTTATGTATATTCCAACTAGTGATGGGAAAAATCGTTATTTTAAAATAACAGTTGCAAAATAACAGGTTTAGCGTTATTTCGTAGTCTACAGTTCTACACGATAACGCATCATTATTCCATATAGCATATGTGCAACTGCTTATCTTGCAGCACGCTAAAATTTAAATTCAGAAGTTTTTTGTAATATAAATATTTTGTTGCGTCTTTTTGCAGATAAATTATAAACTGGTTAATAGATTAAAATAAATTAAGTGATAAACTGTTATGCTATCAGATTCAATGCAATCATTGTTACATCAGCGTTTAATTTCCACCATTTTGACTGATCCTACTGTTATTTTTCTTATATTTAATCTTAGTTAATCTTCGAGATGCGAGAATATCTACGTGCTTAAATGCTATATAATAAATATAACGTTTTTATTTTTAGTTTTTAGAAGTAAATTTTTTATATAACATCGGTCTTTTATTTTACATTTGATAATTGCAATACATACAATTATTTAGAAAATATGTCCATAATAAACGTCCGACTCGATGTCAGCTACCGCCGTAATAACCGTTCAAGAGATATTTGTGTAGATACGTGATAAGTGATAAGTTATTTTTCTAGGGGAGTAACTATTATCTGTATTAAACAGCGGCTTCGATCAGACAGTCGTAGCGCCACGCAGTTGAGTACGCCGCAACGGCGGTCGATAATATGTTCACCGAAAGCAACCGTGCTATACCTGTTATTTCCCCAGCGAGATAACAGCTGCAACCGTTATTGGATCCATAGTGATTATAAAATAACAGATAGTTAAATAACGACCCATCCCTAATTCCAACTCTATTTTTATATTTTAAAGAAAAACTAGTATCTATAAAATCATGATCCAACATGGTATAAGTATGTGTAGCGCGTTTCCGGAGAGATTTGCGTTTCAAAGTTCCTGTGTCTAAGCAACAGACAGATACGCTTACACCATAGGCAGGTGTGTTGCATGTTTTAGTATTTATTTATTAATTATTATGGTTAGTATATCCTTTTAATATAACTGTTTGCACTATTGGTGTATAATCATTAATGCTCTTAGACGCACCGCACAACAAATTTTAACTGAGATTCAGTAATGATAGCAAGGACTGTTAGCATGACAAACAATAAAGTGTATCGGCACTCTCCACCACACAAATTATTTGATTAATTCGGAACGATCGTTTCGAGAATTCGTGGATGCCCATTGTCAGCCGAACGACCGAATGATGCGAGAAAAAGATTTTAATCCTAACATGCCTCGTTCAGTCCCTAGTCTAAAAATGAGCCATGTGTTCCCTGAATCTGGTGCCTATCGTTCGTTCCGTTTGTCCAATATAGGCTTAATCACAGTCACCGAATGCGGGTTTATAAATTCCCATCTCTTCTTAGTATCCGGTTTATCCCGGATTGCCCAGAAGGTTTCTAGGTGTATTTTGCGAACTGAAGCACACGTTCATATCTTGTCCCCTAAAAACTTTACAAATACTTTTCGATATTGAAAGAAAAGTTTCACAAATTTCTTATATAGGTAATTGTATAATTTCTTACATGGTGTCTGTATTGAACTTTCTTAAGGATGCTATCGACATCTATGGAAGAGTAACCATTATAGCTATATTTTTTACAAATCTTAGTTCTTTATTGTATTTACTTTTTTGGAGGGGAATGTTACCAATCTGTTAATTAAGAAACTAATCGCGGCAATCTTGTGTTGTCCACAGTGGTTAGAGTATGCCACAATGTACCCATTAGTATTGGTCTATTTTCTATAGATGTGTATTTCCAGTTTTTTGTTATTCCTAACTACTAAACTATCTTGATTGTTCCTCTACTGTAAATTTAATAGTCTCGAATTTTGGATTAAGTGTCGCGAGAATAGTGTTTTTCTTGGTGTCAAAAATCGCGAAAATGTCGTCTTCATACCTAAGCCAGACTCTAGAAAAATATACGGTGTCCTTTTTCATACACGTTTCAAATTTACTCATGAACAAGTTGGATAGGAAACCAGACAATGGATCATCATAATACTTGCCATCTATTTGAAATCGATTTTGATTCATACATAGTGAAGTTAATCTTTCGTATTCCGTATGGTCAATCATGTGGAATTTAGGATTGACAGTTTTAACTGAAGGTTCGCGTTGATAGGTTTTGGGCAATTTTTTTAACCTCTCTTTCTCACATCATTCAGCCGTACGGCTGAAATTGGGAATCCACGAATTTTCGCAACGATCCTTCCGAATTAATCAAATGACTTTTATGGTGAAGAGTATGCCGATACTTTAGTGTTTGCTGAGATTCATTCTTTGTAACCAGTCCGTAACGATCTTCCACTAATTTTACAGATTTTTCAGCAAGATCATTTACAACTTTTAACAAAGTAGGTATAATTTTTTGCAAGAATATATGATTCATTTAAATTCTGTAACACGACGCGTTGCGCATAAGCAGTTAATCGGTAGCTATTGAACCATTTCAATACAACCTGGTTGATATCACGAGAAATGGCGGTTATTAAATCATGCACATACTTGCAAATGAAAACGGAGATCAAAAGGTAATATCGAAATGGCATTAGCTATTAAAAGGTCCATCACCATTCAAGGTAATTGGACTGAACGGACTGGCAATCGGTATATCAAATTTTTGTTTCTATTAAAAACAAACGTTAAGGAATTAAATAGAAAAGCAATCAGAATAACAAACTCATCATGCGGCATGAGGCAATAAATAGCCAAAAATATTATTCCTAAATTCAAAGAAATCCTATACAGGATAATCCAAATTTGGTGTGCACCATTGCTATTTCCGTTGGTGTGCGAAAAAGTTTGAGTTTAATATTTTTTTAATCCAGCCCCTGTATCTTATTGAAAGAAAAAACGAAAGAAACATTCCCTATACCTATCTTATTTTTTTTTTAATAATTGTGATAATTTGAGATGTTTGCGAAATCCCTCTGTTTCTTTAACGGCCGATATTTTAAACACCTTAGATGTTAGAGCGGTGATTCAAAATTTATTCGAATAAGTATTTCTTGCGGTTTTCGACAATATATCGATTTTTTATATCAATTAGGTGATATAAGATAGTTATCGAAGTCATTGTCATGTTTGAATTTTCTTTTTAAAGGAACACATATAGTTTTCTATGATCTCGGGAAAATCTAGAAATGTTCTTATAAAAATTTCCTTTCACCTAAAATACACATATAATAAACACATATAATAAACTCTAGTAAATTGAATATGAAACTATGCAGATAAGCTTTTTGCTGAAATGTATTGTGCTGTGACGAAATACTATAAACCTTTATTTTTCTAAAGATATTCATCAAAAATAATCTGCAATAATGCGTATTATTTCAACATATACTCGAAGTGATCACCTTCATTCAAACTATAATGGGATTCCTTATATTTTATTAAACATTTATTAAAATTTCGGGTGTAATATTATATTACATTATTATAGAAATTCAGTTTTTCTCATAAAGATTTCTGTTTAGCTAGATTGCCTAATTTTTTAAAGAACCTGTAAGATTTCTTTTACTGCTGAAGATACTTGTACGATATTTCAAATTAAATGTACTCATTTTATATTAAACTCTAGTGAATATTTCGCTGGTTATTTGCGCTATTTATTATTTACATGTGCTGGTTAACTTACCTGACAATGTATGTAGGAATGGTCACTTAGAGAATTGTACCAAAAAACTAGCGTTTACACATTATGTTTAACGAAAATCTTTAAAGAAACAAAAGTTTATAGTATTTCGTCGCAGCACAAACGCAACACTTGTCTACATAAATAACGTAGGCAAGACACTGTAAATTATCTTTTAAAATTTTGAAAAGTGTCAAAAGGTTTTTGTTGATTGAATATTTCCTGGTATTAAAAGCACTACTACTTTGTTAGTTTTACTCACTTTCTAGCATTCATAATAAGGGGGATAGTAAAAGTGCACAGTTAATTTGGATCATCCTACATATAACATCAGTTTTTTGCAAAACAAAGGTATTCACCGGTTCAATTATATGAAAT
Organism: Dynastes maya; assembly: GCA_029619315.2. NCBI lineage: Eukaryota > Metazoa > Arthropoda > Insecta > Coleoptera > Scarabaeidae > Dynastes > Dynastes maya. Next base: position 44,357,937 of record JAROYE020000001.1, read on the forward strand.
ACTAAGTGTATTTGGATAAATTTGGCAAGCAAGTTCACTTCTTGATTTAAGGAATTTTATTGTAAATAAATAAATATCTAATACGAGGGATGATCGTAAAATAAGGTTCCCATATTTTTTAAAAATAGACAGCATTCTTTATTTCCTTAACATTACACATCGTTTTAAAGGTAAAAGCTTAAGCTATTTTTCGACGTAATCGCCATTTCTATTCAAGCATTTTTGCAGACGGTGCTCCAACTTCTGTATCCCCATGTCGTAAAATTCAGCCGCCAGTCCTTTCAAGAATCTTTTCAATCGTGATGTTGGAAATCTCAGGAATCCGAAGAGCGAGTTGACGAATGGTGACCCTCCGATCTTCAAGCAGTATGCTTTCGACCTTTTCAACGATTTCTTCTGAAACTGATGGTCTTCCGCTCTTCATCGTAAATTTCCGTCCGACCTCCAGTGAATTCCCTACACCATTTGCGGACGTGTTGAATAGCTATACACTTTTCTCCATAAACTTCGGTTAATTGACGATGAATGTCTATAGGTGAAACCCCTTTCGCGTTTAAAAAACGTATCAGCGCGAATTTCGCACTTGACGGTAGCGGCGATCGCGAATTCCATCTCGGACGGCTGCTTAGCCAACACTGAACGGCATAGCGAGACGGGAGAGCTGCTCTACACGCTAATGTTGTCGGATTTCGCCTAACACGTCTTATTGCTGCTGTACGGCTTTGGGAACCTTATTTTACGATCATCCCTCGTACTTTTAATTCTTTCGTATGGATGAAATTATCACTTAGTATTCTGTTATAACTAAGCCGATACATGTTCCGGTATTATTCTATTCCTTACATTCCATTTCCAGGCGGCAAGTGGGTAAGATAACGTATTTAGCGTGTTCCGAAATTAAAACAACCACCTTCCTGTTTTTTTATCGTGTCGTTTCTATGGGTAACAAATGGATAACGATGGAGAAGAAAACAAGAATTTGTGGTCTCCTAGAAAAGGGAATATACTCTAAACGCGAAATAGCACGACAAGAAGGTGTTTCACATCAAACTACAATAAGGATTGCCGAATCAATTAAAGAAAATATTTCTGGGATGCATACCTCTCGGCGAGATTGTTATAAAAATGGCAACTCAAAACCGTATGCTATTCACCAAAGCCATTCGCCAAATTGTAAAAGAACCGAGTGCAGACATATTCATCGAACAGTTCGGTGACGCCAGCCAGAGTAAACTGTAGAAGGAAAACCCCAAAATTAACGTATGAAGATAACTCGCTAGCTCTGGGTTAAGCAACACGAAAATTTCACTTTTGATGACTGGAAAACAGTGAAGATTTCTGGTTTTTTGTTTATTTTCTTCAGATTGTTTCAGTGACGAATCAAAAATCAAGGCAGTCACAAATTGTCCTCAGTTCAGATGAGCGTTATAAAGAAGACTGCATCGTGAAAACAGTAAAACATCCACAGTAATGATTTGGTCGTGCATTACAACAGTTATGTTGTCAATGTTCAAGGTAATTTAATTTTGTCAAATCAATATTATAGCAGTAAAACCGATGTTCACAATGTACTTATATTTTTATTAGAAAAAGTAATTTATATTTTCTATTGTATTCTATAATGATAGCAAGGACTGTATGGTAGTATGGCAAACAAATATTCTCGGCACACTCCGCACCACATAAATTATCGGTACGCGGCTGAAGATGATGACCGGCCTTTCCGAGTTAATTAATAATTTGTGTGGTGTGGAGTGTGCCGAGAATATTTGTTTGTTTATTGTATTCTATTTGATAAGTATAGGTATATTGCAAAACATAAATTTTGTGATAATAACAGATTTAAGTATAAGTATCGAAATAATAAGTATGAAAGTGATAAATACTGGATATTTTGTTAAATAAATAGATATGTTATTATTATTTTTTTTATTTTGATTTTATAATTCATCATTTCAAGTCATGAAGCAAAAAAAACATAATTAATGCCTATTACTTGTAACTAAGGAATTTTTCGATTGTAGTAGAAAGTTTTAACAGTGTTATAACCATAAATATTTTTGCTTTCAAAATAACATTTCAATAATTTCACTCTGTTCTGATAGTCAACAATAAAACTAATTCAGCTCGAATTGCATCCAATCAATCGAGGTTGAAGTGTTCAAAGTGGCGCACAGAAATATCGTTAACTCACTTTTGGTAGTAGAGTAAATTATTTCTGATGCTCACTCTGTATGATGTAAAATATACAGTGTGTCCACCTAGGGCGTGGATGGCATATTATTCATTTCCTGAGCAATTTAGCATAAAAGTTTGCAAATAAAAAATATTCGGAGACAACTGCTGCATAACGTAAAATTATATTCAAGTATAGACACACAGTCCACGATGCAATCAATATTCCCTACACCTATCTATCTTAGTTTTTGAGATAATTGACATCATTTGAGATTTTTGCGAAATACTACTGTTTTAAGCAACTGATTCTAATTTTATTCGAGCAATTTTTGCGTTTTTTGGAGTTTTTAGCAATACATCGAATAATTTTTTATATGCACTACAATCTACAAGATGGCCATCGAAATCGTTGCTATGCCTTAAGAAATTCATTCAAAAAGTTTTTTTATATACATCAAAGATGAATTACGAAAATTGTTTCGTTTCATTACGTTCCTATTATATTTTTTACCGCTGAAAAAATTTGTGCGATGGTTTAAACAAATCTATTCGTTTTATGCTGAAATCTAATCAACATTTGTTTATTTATTTTCGCTAGTTATTATTTATACGTGCTTATTAACTTGCTAGACACTACATGTAAGAAAATGATGGTTACTTCGAGTAAATGCTGGAAATGCAAAAAACATAACTTTTACCCTTTTGCTTTAATAAATATCTTTAGCGAAAAAAAAATTTAGTACTTTGTCACAGCGCTCTATGTTTTTGAGCGAAAATCTTATCTGCATAATTTCATATTCAATTTACTAAAGAAGGATGCATTTTAGGTATAGGAAAATAAATGTAAAAAAAAATTCTAGAGGATCCTTTCTAGTAGATGTAAAATATACAGGCGTTCCATTAAAAATAAATAAATAACATGAATTAAGCTTGGCAACGATATCAATGACCATCTTGTAGAATTCAGTTGAAATAAAAAAATCCTCGATATATTGCCGAAAACTCCAAGAAATGCCCAATTGAATAAAATTCATCACCGCCCTAGCATGTAAGGTGTTTAAGATATCGGCCCTTAAAGAAACAGCAGCATTTCACAAATATCTCAAATTATCTCAATTATTTCGAAGACTATTGTAGTGGGATGCTTCAACGTGAACAACGTATGTTAAATTCATTAAAATTAATATTATATCAAAATTCGCCGATATTAGATTTTAATAGAGTTTTATGCGGAACTTGAATTATTTTCGATTAATATTCGAGTTCCGACATGTTGATTATTTATATTATCAATCTTTTCTTAAAAAAAAAAAAAGACTCAGTTAATGACATGTTACAGGGGAGAGTCAAAATCTCAACTTATTTTAAGTTATTTGTATATTAAAAACATTATTTGTAAAAATGACACATACACACACGAAAATCACATTGTATTTGGAAATGACTGTCAAAATCCCTTACGTTACCTGCGACACCGAGTTGGAAGTTCAAAACATCAAAATTTAAATATTAAGTCGTTAGATTGGCAATGCTAGGGACGACGAGAAAAAAGAGAAGTCAGCAACGAAAAACAATTCTGACAGATAACAAACATCCTTTCGATTGACTTTTAGAAAATTGCAACATAAAAGTTAAAATATCGTGAAAGTCATCAGTGCAAATATATAAAAAACATTTCAAGTGAACTATAAATGATATCCAACGATTGTTAAGGATATTTAATCAGTCACAAAATTTTAAGAACCATTTGAAGAAATTTAATTGAAGAAAACCATCAAAGGGCTTCAAAATAAGAGGATTTTGCCAAGAAGAAGGAAGAAGGAACCAAAAGTAAGAGGATTTTACCGAGTAGACACACACATATAAAAAACACGCCACAACTTAACTGTAAGTAATTTTAATTAGATTAAACTCATTTTTTCCTTTGTAAGTAAATACTCAAAAAAAAAAACAAATCAGATTATCTCCCCAATTCAAATCTTTTAATTGTTATTTGTAACATAACACTATAATAGATGGTGTAGAGGGCGCAAGCGGTATAGGTTATCTCTATTAGAGGGTTAACAGTCGATATAGATAGATAGTATTAGATGATATGTAATAAAGTATCACTGAAAATGTGTATCGTAAATATAAATAAGAAATAATACTAATATAGCTCCCTTGCTACTGCCTGCATTGTGTCTACCTCTCGGTGTTTCTTGGCGCCAGGGAGCGCCGGGAGATTTTTAGTGCAGTCGTGGACATCGGGGGTATAAAACGAGAGGTAGACAAAATGCAGGTAATAGAAAGGGAGTGCTCGTAGCCACGCTGATGACGCCGGATAGGCAGAAACATGTCCGTGTGTTAGTGCTTTCTTTTCTCTGCTCGCATTGTGTTTGCCGGGAATGATTCCACCAATACCATGAGCTATATTAGCATTATTTTTGGTTTTGTTATTAGGCATTTTTTCATGTGTAAGAAATAATAGTATCATTTTATTTCTCGATTAACGAACCCGTAAGCACACATGTTATTAGAATGGTATTTTATTGAAAAATAAAGTAAAGAAAGCGTAAACAGCAATTTAGTTACCTTAAAGAAAAATAAAAAAGAAAAAAGGTTAGCGTATACCTGTTTTCCGCGTCAGTGCATTTTTCTATTACAAAAGATTTGCAGATGAACAAAATGGAAGAACAATTCCTAAATTTAATGGCCCAATTTCAACAAATGCAGCTAATGCTTCAACAACAATTCCAAACAGATAAAACTGTTGCAAGCACCAGCGGCAGAAAATTTCCCTTTGATAGAGAGGTTTGGCAATTATGGAATATTGCGAACGGTATAGAGATGCTGTAAAATTAAATAAGGCAGACGAAGCGACACAAACAAACAATTTACTGTTATATATGGATCCTAAAGATCCAAAATTCCTTGAAAGCTTGTAGAAAAAGGAGAGTGATTTCTCCACATATAAGGAATTAGAAGACTTTTTGATAAACAGTTTATTAAAAAAAAGTCTATACACGAGCAAAATTTAATATACATAATCGAAAAGATGGTGAAAGTGCACAAGAATATATTAGCGAATTGATAAGCTTGGCAAACAGGGGATTTTAAAAATTTATTGAAAGAGCTAATCAGAGATAGATTAGTCGTAAAGATCTTCTGATACCTGCGACCAATTTTATTGTTGCTATTGTTGCATTTCAGTTGGATGAATAAAAAATACTTAACATAGTTTGGTCCGTAGGTTTCCGCGGTCGCCAATAATACTATTCTCTTGGTTTCCGGGTTATAACCGCGTCGTTATCGTAGCTTTGGCCGACGTTTCGTCCACACTCATATGTGACATCTTCAGGGCTGTAACTGCACACTGACTGGAGACTTATTCATTCCATACAATTTAAATCGCGAAGATGGCCACTCCTTTCATCACACGTGGAAATCCCAACTGGTTAAACCTCCTAGCAACCGCCAGGCTTCATCGATGCATAACAATTCCGTTTCTTTAATGCATAAAATTTCCGCTTCATCGACGCATTACATTTCCACTTCATCGACGCATAACAGTTCCGCTTCATTAACGCATAGCAATCCCGCTTCATGGACGTATAACATTTCTGCTTCATCCACCCATAACATTTCCGCTTCATTAGCGCATAGCATTCCCTCTACGTCGAGGCATCACATCCGCTTCATTGACCCAAAACAAGTCCTATATAAACCCCTCCAGAATGAATAAGTCTCCAGTCAGTATGCAGTTACAGCCCTGAAGATGTCACACTTGAGTGTGGACGAAACGTCGGCTAAAGCTACGTCAACGACGCGGTTCCAACCCGGAAATCAAGAGAATAGAATACTTAACATATCTTGTTTTCCTTCGTTGCTGTACTACATTTTTCTATTACTAATGAACGATAATTGAAATGTTTTACAGTTTGAAATTTCATGACTACCTTATTTAATCTTAAAATGTTTTCTTTGTCACTTAAGCATAATTTCGAAAACTTTTGTCAACATATTATACATGGTAGAAATCAGAAAAAAAAACTTTCTGGCGGTCCAATATGGCGTCGATAAAAAATAAGAAAGTTGATGGTGACCATAAAGAACCGAGGCGTCACATAAAAATTTCAAGTACACCATTAGATAGAAGATTGAAACTAGCCTTGAGAATGTGTTTTTAGTTTTTCTCTACAAGGCCAGTGCTGAACTTTTTTCGTTTTTTAAAAAATTTCGAACGTCATTTGTCACAGGTCCATTTTCTCTTCGGAATCATAACAAACACAAAATTTGGCGACTTTGTCAAATTTAAACCTATGCTCTATCTCCAATAATAAACGAGATCCCCATGGTGAGGGTCGAAAATGAATCAACCTGTATAAACAATTTCTATTTTTCCTTTTAATTAAATTTAGTGAGGAGAAAACAGTTTTTACAACCTCCAAGCTCTGCTCTTCATATTGATTTTCACCTACAATATTTAGAAACTTTTTAAGTAGGGGAATTTTAGTATCCGAAAATATATTTTGCGGATCTAATTAATTTTTGATATAGGTCGCTACTAAATGCAAACCGGCTTTCCATTTGGGAACATAATTCATTGTAAAAATTTAAACAATTTATTCTAAAAGTATACAGATCTTTAGGATTTATTTCAGGTTATTATCTATTACTTTTTGCACTTTATAGCCTAAATATAAATTTTTTAAATGTGAAAAGTTTGAGAGATCTTTAGTATTAATTTTTGCTGTTTCGTTATATATTTCATAAATAAGTTCATATAATATTTTATATTTATAGATTTAAAACTCAAAAATCGTTAAATTTTTTTTACACTAAAGTAATTTTATCAAAAATGTATCTACACATCGCAGTACAACAAATATATCAAATTTGGTGCAATTATACCAAGACAACAGCACTGGTTACGAACTTTGTTAAGTTACATATAATTTGGTGCAGCTAATATACAAAGTGAATGAACGGTTGCTATTTATTCTCCAAACAAAGATAAAATTAAAATTTGTCGTGTATGAACAATATTATTATCTACAGTGTGACGCAACTAAGTTAACTTTTTAATTTAATAAATAAAACACCTTGTATATTATTTAAATACCGCATTCCACATATTCCGAATATTTTTTTTATTAGGGATTTGTTATATTTAGTAATGACTTTGGAGGTGTTTCTAATTTTTAAAAAGATTTCTGTTTTGCAGGTGTTCATAAAGTTCGTTATATCTCATGACAACATCCATAATATAGGACATGTGACATCTAACTAGCATTCTAGGTTGGCTATTGTAGAATGTGTTCCAAATAAATTGTCAAAGTGGTAGATCATAACTTGTTTGAAATTTGAAATGTAATGTTCTTGATTGGTATTAATTCAACACATTGCAGTCAAGTATTATGGTAAAACCCTCATTTATTGGCACCGTTAAAGTAGTATTGTAAAGAACTTACTGTGGAAAAATTATTCTGGAAAAGTAATTTTGACTTAATAATGTTAAATGCATTCACAAATCCGCTGGGCAGTTTTAGGTCAGAAAATGTGTACTACGAGGTAGGCGCTATAAATTATCGGCCTGATATAGAAAAAATAAACTTGGTAAAATATAACAATTTTTATTTTTCAATATAATCTCCCCTAACTTCAATACATTTATTACAACGATCAATTAATAATTCTATACCTTTGTAAAAATGATCTAGTTTGTTGTGTTACAGCTGCTTGTAACTCACTATCACCCTTAAAACGACGTCCCGTAAGGTCTTTCTTTAAATAATAAAATAAATAATAATCACTTGGAGCAATGTCCGGACCATACGGTTGACGTTTTAACGCCTGAAAGCCACATTCGCAGACGGCAGCTTGTGAAATGGCGGCAGTATGGACGGATGCATTGCCAATTTCACCAATTTTCCTCAACGTTTTACTCGAATATTGTCCCTCAATTTATGCAGCAAATTCCTTCACTTTCAAACGGCGATCTGCTAATACCATTTCTTCGATGATTGAAATGTTTTCAGGCGTTATCGGTTCAATTGGCCGACTGGGGAACTCATCATCTTCAAGAGATTCTTACGGAAACATTCGATATCAGGAGTAACATAATAAAGTTTCTTGCTGTCTTCGTGTAAATAACCGTTTTTTACTTTTGAACAAAGTTCGTTGATTTGAAGAGTACGATATGTTTTATGACCATCATCAAAGAGTAGGTACTTCAGAAAAGCGAACGCTAGTTAAGGATAAAATACATTAGTAATATACTGAAAAAACAATTCTGCTTTCATTCATCCATTGCCGTTGGTGCCAATGCTGAGTTTCGCTAAATCTAAATTTCGCGACATTCTGAATTGTATAGTGCTACGTGGAACGCCAAATTATGCAGCCTTCTTATTTGACAGACACGGCTTTAATAGCTTTCTCCAAATCATGCTGATTACATACTTTCCAACTTTACAAACTGTTGTATAAAATTGTAGTAAAAAGGAAACGAGGTTGGCGCTATAGATTCTCGGCCTGACACGCATATACAGGTTCGAGCGTGTTCAAACTCCATCGCGTCATAGTTACACATGTGCGAGGCCTACACTATATATATTACGGCTCGAAGACTAGTAGTTTTCAGTAGCCAGCCAGACAACGTGACTAGTGTATGAAAATATCTCAGGTACCGAAAATGAGTACCGCGTGGTCATTAAATTTCTAACAAAAGAAGCGCATATGCATAATCACATTAATCAACGTTTAGACGGCGTTTATGGTGATTTATCTCCTTCATATTTCACTGTAAAAAAGTAGGCAAAGTGTTTCCGTTTGGGGCAAGAGTCCCTGGAAGATGATGAGCGGCCCGGTTGGTCAATTGAACTGATAACGCCTCAAAACATTTCAATTATTGAAGAAATAGTATTAGCAGATCGCCATCTGAAAGTGAAGGAATTAGCAGTAATGTCTAACATTTCTGAAATAAGTATTCGCCGAATTCTCCATAACCATTTGGGTATGAATAAGATTAGTGCAAGATAGGTACCGCAACTTCTTTCAGCTCTCCAACGTGAACGTCAGGACGAATCTGCGCGCTCGTTTTTAAACATGTGTGGAGACGACCCGAACCTGATTTTGGAGTCCATTGTCACAGGGGATGAAGCAATGGTTCTGTATTATGATCCTCTATCCAAAAAGGAATCGATGAGACGTTGTTTTAAGGACGATAGTGAGTTGCAAGCAATATTTTGAGGAAAAAACTTTAGAATGGTATAGAATTATTAATTGATCGTTGTAGTAAATGTATAGGAATGTTAGGGGAGATTATATTGAAAAATAAAAATTGTTATATTTTACCAAGTTTATTTTTTCTATATCAGGCCGATAATTTATAGCGCCTACCTCGTATGTAGGTATCCATTTATTTTTTATTTTGACTTATTACTTAGGTAGTTATTTAACCATTAAAGACGGTTGCATGTGCTAGTGTTAGTAACTTATTGGGTGTTAACGTCTGAAAGGTTAAAACGCAAAGTACATGCCAACAACTAACTATAAGAATACTGTTTGGATTTTTGGGCATTGACATATGCCAATAACTAAATTTGGTAAAAAACATATTATAGAAATTTCGTTAATATATATAAAGTTAGATAAATGCTACACTCTCTAAGATCATAACCTACGCAAGAGATTTCTTTAAAACAGTATGTACACCAGCACAAGATACTCCCTGTGGTTACCGCATACACAAGAACTGAAAAGGGCAGCTCAAATAATAAAGAGTGTGACTAGAGATAATATGTTATGAAAAAAATGGCGCAAAATCAGATACTTGAGTTGTCTGATTAATAATTCACAAACGAAGTGATTAATGTAAAAATGTAAAAATTGAACTATCTGCTAAACTATTGCACACAGGGATAGCATACGGCTAACAAGTTTTTGGTATTACGGCAGCTATTACAAATCCGTAGAAATATGTTCCATTTAAAATAAACAAGTTATTATCGATCGAATGTTGTTATTTAAAACATCCTGTGTAACGGCATGTCACATCGGTATGCTAGTAAGATGTCACATCACAGGATTCAGTTTTTGATCAACTGTCATAAATAGACTTTTTTTAATTGCAAATATCTCCAAGACTATTAGACTAACGATAAGATATAACATCCTTTTAATAAAAAATATTCGGAATGTAGCGCAGAATAATATATTCTATAGACATTTCTATTAAAAGAATTGCTACAGTGTAGATAATCATCTCGTGAAGTTATGCTACGCACTAATAATTACATACGCCCACACACGTCACATTTTAATTTCATACTTGCTTGGGGATTAGATGGACTTTGTCAAGCCGTTGAGTCACTCTGGCCATGTATAGCCCCTAAAAAGTTTTCTTGGAATCTTTTAATTTAATTACTGGCAAAAATGTAAGTGTTTGTTATTATTACCGTTATTCGGGCGTATCGATTTCAATAGTCCTTTGAACCAATTTTCGGGTTGTTGGCATATCTGACAAATCCAACCTCTTTGGGGATCTCTTCTTGAGCACCGAACACGGCACACTTTTGTTTTGCATTTTGCACAGGTTACCACTTTTTCAACTTCGAGAATACCTTGAATTGATCGAAATTGTCCTCCGCATACATTGCAGTGCCAAGGAGTGATTGGTTTACGAGCCCTAAAATATAGAATGTTTATTAAAAATTTCAGAAAAAGATATAGCTACCTACTAATAAAAAACATATAAACGTATACATACATATGTGTAGGTGACAAAATAAAAATCCTTGTATGAATATTGTACGGGATTATATGGTCCGTGTTATAAAGTTTCTTACAAGTTTACAGAGTATTTAGAAAATGTGAAGATCGCGAAATTTTGAAATTTTTTTTATTTAAATATCATTAATGACAGCAAGGACTGTGGGGTAGAATGGCAAACAACACTAAAGTATCAGCACACTCCACACCACACAAGTTATTAATTAATTCGGAACAGCCGTTTCAAGGACTCGTGGCCCTCATCCTCAACAGAATTTGGTCGTACGGTTGAGGATGAGGACCCTCGAGTGCTTGAAACGGCTGTTCCGAATTAATTAATAACTTATGTGGTGTGGAGTATGCCGATACTTTAGTGTTGTTTAAATATAATATTAAATCATGCCGATTGCGGTTTATACCCAGAAATTATTAATTTCTAAGGAATAGTTAATCAAAATGCTTTATGTTTTATGGAGCAAATAGTGTATCTGTGAAGAATGTAAGGTTAATATGTAAAACAAAAACAATCTAGGGTCAATACAAAAATTTAAACTTTCCACATTAACTCATAAATTACTGCACCAAATCTACTGCGAATAATACTGCGATATACACTTCTTGATGCTAAATCCGTTTACAGATGCAAAAGAAAATTATCTAGTGGCAACGATTTGAAAAAAGTCTAAAACCGTGTTTCAATTTAGTCCGGCCTATTGGGGCTAATATGATACGTGTACGAGGCTAAACTGATATAGCGTCTTATCTCGGTCGCTATTGACTGTAAAAATAAGTGGAGGCTATAGTGATACACCCTTGACCTATTGTATCACCTGTATTTTTTTCAAATGTTTACCTTTAACAATCACAGTGGTACAAGCAACTGTTTAAGTTACTCGCGCATGGTGTAAAACCACGCCCTGAAATAAAATGCTAGCTTATTTTAAATAAGATTTATTGAAAAAAATTGACCACAAATATTTTTAAACGACACAAGATCCATTATAACACGATTATTGATTGTAATTCTTAAAAGACGAGTAGAATATCAATTCGCCCTTTCGTCCAAGATCAGACTCAGCAAGCTTCTCCAATACATCTTGTCCTTCAATGAATAAAATATCTTCTGGTTCCTTCCAATAAACTGTACTATTTCCACATTTCCCTTTAATTCTTGTGAATTTATCTTTTGCTTCATCAGCTTCAATGTAGTAGTAGTAGTAGAAGTAGTAGTTTATTGCGCCATCAAAAAAATATAATTACATAGATGTATGCATGTATGTATGTGCCTATCTATATAATAAGTACATACGCCTACATTGAAACATTTTATAAAGAAAATAATATAGATAAAATCATAAATACAAAATATAGATAAAATAAAATTATAAATAAACGCTGTATTCTTTAAAAGGTAGAGGACATGAATTCAACGATATTGTAAAAACATTTTCAAGTAAGAGTTCTTTTACACTGCCGGTAAACTTCTTTAAGTTCATTCCTTTGATGTTTTCTGGAAAATGGTTATACAATTTTGGACCCCAGTAATCAAGCGATTGTTGCGTACCGGAAAGTCTGTGCAGTGGAATCGCTAAAGCGTCCTTGCACCTAGTTTGATAGTTATGGAAATTTGAATATGTACCGAAATTTGATAAGTTCTTATGTGTGAAGCTTACACATGCTAGAATGTATACACTCGCGATGGTAAGTATGCGCCCGCGTAAAAAAGAATCATGACAACTATCTCTCTGTTGTAGATCAAACAGCACTCTAATAGCGCATTTTTGAAGGAGAAAGACATGATCAGCGTCTGTCGACGTGCCCCAGGCCAGGATCCCATATGTAGCTATGCTATGGAAGTTTACGTAATAGGTTGTTTTAACTGCGTTAAATGTCGAGACTGATTTAATCCTTCTTATATATATTGCAGAGCTTAATTTATTGCATAGCTTGCCGATATGATGGCTCCAACCCAGTTTCACGTCTAGGAAAAGATCCAGAAGAAGACAGATTTTTCCATGCGCGCACCAGAGAAGGTGAGAGTTTATGTTTTGTTTTTATTTATTTTTAAATTTGTTGGCCTTAAGCCATTTTTCTGTCGATGAAGTAGCCGACTTTTTCCTATACTTCATTTCTTCATCGTTGCCCGTTACTAAAAGCGAAGTGTCGTCGACGTACAAAACAATCTTACTTTCTCCTATGTCCGCAAGATCATTAAGGTATATGATGAACATAACCGGACCGACAATCGAGCCTTGTGGCAAACCGCAGGACATATGCCGCACAGAAGAGCAATGATTGTCCCACAGCACTTTCCTGTAGATACGATTGCATTAAATTCCAAAAAATGATACCGTAGTAATATAGTTTGTGTAGTAGTATGTCATGCGGAACAGTATCGAAAGCTTTACTGAGATAGTACTAATTCTGCTCTTTTTTTGTTGTCTCGGGCGGCTAAGATATTCTCCACAAAGCTAATCGCTGCTGTAATAGATCTTCCTGGCCTGTACACATGCTGCGCGTCAGTTAAGAGTTCATTTTTTTCAAAAAACGATAATATTCCTTCCCTTATGATGTATTCGAACACCTTCGATATTACAGGCAGTAAAGAGATGGGTCTATAGTTTTCCTTATTGTTCTTTTCTCCAGCTTTATAGATAGGAATAATTTTAGCTAACTCTCGCTCGTTAGGGAATCTTCCTTAGTTAATACATGCGTTTATTACATACACTAGGGATACAGATATTTCAATAGCTACCTGCTTCAACGCCCCAATATCGAAATCATACACATATCTTGTTCTTTTATTTTTTTAAATGGCAGATAATGTGTTGAACCTCACCGATAGTAACCGGTTCAGAAAAACAAGAATTATGAGGACTCTTAGCTACGTTTGTTAGAAAAGAATTGTAGCTTGGACTACTGAAATCCTCATTAACTCTGGTATTTCCGATGCTACTAAAATAATCACTAAATATATCTGGCGTGAGAAGTGTGTTTGTGGTATCTACTCCTTTATGTTTCCTACCAGGTTCCTTATTTATTACTTACCAGATAGCTCGCTGTTGATTTTCAGCGTTGAAAATGATCTGCTCATTATGTTTTTGTTTTGTTTTGTTTATTAATTCTATATAATAACTTTTATAGTCTTTATATGCTTTATATGCCTCAGAGTCATTTCTCACTTTGGCAGTGGTATACATAGCGTCTAATTTGTTTTTGGGTTCGAGTACCAGTTCTGACTTCTTCCAACTAATCCTTGATTCTACAAAAATGCGTTTCTCTTTTTCAGAAAAGCAGATAGTACATTTCCAATGCAGCCCTATGGAAGTTGCCAAATTGTTGTTGTGCGCTATCATCTGTGATGTCATTCCACCTACAGGTAAGTAACATATTTTTGAATGTTTCACTGCCGTTTTCGTTGATATCTCGTGTTTTGATAACTTTATATTTACTTTGAGATACAGACATTTTGATAGGTACCCGAATTAGTTGCGCCATATTCTTGTATCTATTATGTTTGGATTATTTGTAAATATATTGTCTATACAACTTTTTGTTTTTGCGTTTCTACCTATCCTAGAATAATCCTTTAAGGCAAAAAACAAGTCAAAGTAAATGCAGATTTCAAAAATCTGTGTTCTTTCTCTGCTCTCTTAGCAGAAGTCAACATTAAAATCACCTGTTAGGTATAAAGTAGCAGTTTGGAAAGAATTTGAAATACTCGTTAATACCGAATTTAGTACATCTAAGAAAATATTTGCGTCTCCGAATGGTGGTCTGTATACGGTTATTACAATACTATTTGTTTCATTAGAGAAATTGCTTATATGTGACAATTAGTCGTAGCTCTCACTCACCAACATCAGCGCGCCCCCTCCTCTTCGGTTTGTCCTTCCGTAGCATCCACCAATTTTATAATTTTTAATATGCAGTGCTTTTGGTACGTTTGTGTTCAGCCAATGTTCGGTGATACATACGATATCAATTTGATTAACTGCTAGAAATAATTCCAGCTGGTCTTCTTTTTTATTTACAGATTGTATATTTAGATTTAATATTTTTAAGGTGTTACGGTTATTTACTTCTCTTCGTTTTTCGCACCCTCGCGTCGAAAATTCATTTTTGAATTTAGGAACCGGAAACGACGCACTACTGCTCCTACTGCCCATATATTCGGATCATATACTTGCGATACGTACTCAATCGGAAAGGACACGCGGAAAGATGCACTAATATCTGTCTTTTTTAGTTCGACACATTCAAAAGGAATTGCACCGGCCGTCACTTTAAGATGTTCTAATACTTCAATTGCCGTCGTTTCATTATTAAGTCTGTAAAGATACAAACGACCCTTTCTTGCAATACTTTTAATAGTAGACTCATGCTGTCCAATTACTATGTATATTACTATTACGTCGATTTGCTGCCGTATCAACTTTATTTACGTTGTCATTGACGATATTATTTTCATTTTTTCCCTTCTTTCGATTTGAGAGCCATCGACCCTCAATGTTTTTAAATGTTGTAGAAGAAACCGTACTATTCTTTTTCTGTTTCGTATTTTTGTAAATTGTTTGTTCTATAACGGTGTCGTCAGAATTTATGCTATCGTTTGAATCGTCAAAATGATCTCGGACATTTCTTGGATTACCGTTAATATTAGTTAAAAGTTTTATCAATTCGTTGTTTGACTCTTTCAGTATTTTGGCTTCTGCTTCTAGAGATTGTATTTTGTTTATTACTTCATCACTATGTTGCTCTATAGCATTATTAATAATCTCTATAAATTTATCGCTTTGAAAAACATTCACTACGACTTCTAGTAAATCTTCAGTATTTAATATACCACGCATCTTCATGTTACTTTTGTTTTCACTTGTTATGTCGGGATTTAAAATTCCCGCCTTGGGAATAAGGGGCAAAAAAAAGGAATAGATATAAGAATAGAGATAGATATATAGTATGTAAGAGTTAGGCGTTAGACATGGAATATGTATTTAAACGGTTAGAAATAAAAGTATAGAATATAGGTGTATGTTGTGATTTTACCACCCTACCATCACAACAAATCTGGCGACGAAGATAAAAGAAAAGATATAAATACGAAAATTACAGCGGCGAAATCCTGGGAAAATAGATAAGTACTAAATGGTATCAGATACCTACATAACCTGAAAAAAAAGGAACGAATACGCGCGAAAAGCATTTACATACAAAAAGAAAAAATGTCGCTACAAACGGTATTCACGATCGAACATTTCGACAAAAGCAAAACGAAGTGGACTAGGTGGATTGAACGACTGGAAGGTGCGTTCACAATATTTGAAATTACGGATAAAATTGCTAAAAAGCACTTATTACTACATTATTTGGGGGCAGATACATATGATATCGTCGGTGACAAATTAGCGCCAGAAAAACCACAGTCCAAGTCTTATGAGGAAATTGTAGAGTTACTGAAAATATTCTATGAACCTAAACCGCTAGAAATTGTCGAAAATTACAAATTCCATTTGCGAAAACAGGAAGAAGCCGAAACAGTGGAAGAGTATATGGTAGCATTGCAGAAGTTAGCCGTTAACTGTAACTTTAGAGCATACTTAGAAACAGCTTTAAGAAATCAGTTAATGTTTGGAATACGGAATAAAGCTATTTTAAATCGCTTATTAGAAAAAGAAGGAACGAAGGCAGCTGATGCATTAAAATTTGCGAAGGCAATGGAGCTCTCCATGAAAGGTGGTACAGAAATGAGAGGAGAGAGAACAACAAACATGAACCAGGTACAAGAAAAGAGGAAGAAGATAGACAAGGTAACAGGGAAAACTCAAATTATTAATAAGAAAGATAAAGTTAAATGCTACAGGTGTGGTGGCGAGACACTTAGCGAATAAATGTTTCCATAAAAGTTGGACATGTAATAACTGTAAAAAGCAAGGACATATTCAAAGAGTGTGCCTCAAAGCTAAACATGAAACTAATTTAGTAGAAAGTAACTGACGAGGAAGATTTACATAATATAGAAGTAATGTGCAATATTCAAGGGACAAGTAGTTCAAAAATATTTTTAGATGTAAACTGTAATAATGTAAATATTAAATTTGAGGTAGATAGTGGATCGCCTGTGTGTATTATAAATAAAAATATATACGAAAAATATTTTAAACATACGTTAAATAAGCCTGATATAAATGTAGTGAGTTATTGTAATACGGAACTGAAAATGCTAGGGTTTGTAAAGGTTAACATAAAATGTGAAGGTGTAATAGTTGAAAATTGTAAATTGTATGTAGTTGATTCCAAAAGACACCCTCTCATGGGAAGAGATTGGATACAAAAATTGAATTTAAACTGGAATACAGTCTTTAACAGCTCAGTAAATTCAATTTCAACTGATGTTAATGAGGTTTTACAAGGGTTAAAAACTAAATATGCTAAAGTGTTTGACGTAAGTTCAATGGGGAAAATAAAAGATATACAAGCAAGTTTAAATTTTAAACCAAATTACAAGCCTGTATTCATGAAAGCAAGGCACGTACCTTTTGTGATCAAACAGAAAATAGAAGCCGAACTAGATAAATTGGAACGTAACGGGGTTTTAAACAAGGTTAAACAGAGTCTTTGGGCAACGCCGGTGGTAGCTATACCCAAGTCAGACAATAAGATTAGATTATGTGGGGATTATAAGATAACTTTAAATCCTAATTTACTCATTGATTCACACCCACTTCCAACTATCGAGGAACTATTTTCGGAAATGGCAGGTGGAGACAAATTTACCAAAATTGATCTGTCCCAAGCTTATTTACAGTTAGAGGTACGGGAGGAAGATCGCGAAGCTTTAACTTTAAACACGCACAAAGGTCTTTACAGACCAACAAGGCTAATGTATGGGGTAGCATCGGCTCCGGCAATATTCCAGGGGTTAGTGTCTTCTTGGATGATATCAAAATTACAGGCCCGGACGATGCGACTCACCTTGAACGACTGGACAAAGTTCTAGAAATTTTGAACAAACACGACATGCGTGTAAGTTTTGAAAAATGCCAATTCTTTGCCAGCCAAATAGAATACTGTGGGTATGCCATAGATAAAAATGGTATACACAAAATAAAAAAGAAAATTGAGGCAATACAGAACATGCCGAGACCGACAAGTCGGAATCAAGTACGCGCATTTACAGGATTCGTAAATTATTATGGAAGATTCATAAAAAACCTTAGTAGTAAAATGTATTCAATTAATAATCTTTTAAAAGAAAACACTCCATTCATTTGGAATAACGAACGTGAAAATGCGTTTAATCAGATGAAAAAAGAATTACTGTCAAATAATTTCCTTGTACATTATAGTCCTAAGTTACCGTTAGTATTAGCGGTGGATGCGTCACCGTACGGGGTAGGGGCTGTCTTGAGCCATGCTTATCCTGATGGAGATGAAAAACCAATTATGTGTGCATCTCAAACGCTAACACCCACACAACAACGATACAGTCAGATTGATCGAGAGGCATACGCGATTATATTTGGAGTCAAACGTTTCTACCAATATCTTTATGGGAAGAAATTCACACTTATTACGGATAATAAACCTATTTCTCAGATATTTCGTCCAAAGAAGGGTTTACCATCATTGTCCGCAATGAGAATGCAACACTATGCTGCATTCCTGCAAGCTTTTGATTACGATATTATGTATAAAAACACGCGTATACACGGAAACACAGACGGGATGTCTCGTTTACCTTTAAAAATTAAATCGCAATATACTATGGGTGAGGTAGACGTGATAGAGTTGAACCAAATTGATACATTACCGGTAACATTTAAAGAACTGTCGGAAGCTACGAAAACAGATGCAACCATTAAAATGTTAATACAGGGTCTTGCAAACGGAAGGGAAGTAGAATCAAAATTTCGTTTTGGGACAAACCAGCAGGAATTTAGTCTTCAAAATAGTTGTTTAATGCGTGGAATTAGAGTTTACATTCCGGAAAAATTACGGAAACAAATTCTAATGGAAATACACTCGACTCATTTCGGCATGACACGAATGAAACAATACTTACGAGGATATTCTTGGTGGCCGGGAGTTGACAAAGATATCGAAAATATAGTTAAGAATTGTACCGAATGTCAGTTGACGCGACCAGATCCAATGGGAGTACCAGTACACCCGTGGGAAACTTCGAAGACGCCGTTTGACAGAGTTCATGTAGATTTCGCGGGGCCGTTCTTAGGTCATTACTTTTTCATTTTAGTCAATGCATTTTCGAAATGGCCTGAAATTCGCGTCCTAAAAAACATAACAACGGAGGCAACAATTACAGTATGTCGAAAAATATTTGCTACACATGGCTTACCACGAACAATAGTGTCTGATCATGGAAGACAATTCATGAGTAATGAATTTCAAACATTTTTAAAATTAAACGGAATACGTCATAAAACAGGAGCACCATATCATCCTGCATCCAATGGACAAGCGGAGCGATATGTCCAAACGTATAAGAACAAACTTAAAACAATGATAAAGGAAGACACAGATATAGAAAAGTTATTATGCGAAATTTTATTGACATATCGAAGAACTCCACACCCAGCAACCGGGAAATCACCGTCTATGTTGCTAATGAACCGACAAATTCGAACACGATTAGATATGCTTATACCGCATTTTTCCTTAAAATCGGGCGAAGAGATATCTGTCACTGAATATGTATTTAAACGGTTAGAAATAAAAGTATAGAATACAGGTGTATGTTGTGATTTTACCACCCTACCATCACAACATCACTATTCATTTTAATAAACAAATTGTAATTGTTAAAATATTCAAGAACGAGCCACACGTGTCCGTCGCGCCCGACCAACAACATGTAAGTTATTTGGCCAACTTATTGCAACATTTTTTTCTGGATTGGAAACAACTACAACTCAATCGTTAATCGTAGATTTATAAAATCTGCGATTAATGTCACTTCTATCATAATTTTCAATTAGCACTTAAAATTTCAGATCTAACTGTTCTTCTCTCTCAATATCTCAGAAAATCTTCTCTGTCGTAGTCATCACTATCCTCGTCTGGAAGATTAATTTCACTCTGGATTTATGAATCACTGTTCGACGAAACTAATATTTGCTTGGCTTTTTCTTCTTCTGTGCCGATTGTATCAGATTAGTATTTTGTTTTGGAGTTCACTTCTGTTGTACTTTCAAACCGTTAGGTTTTTAGGGATCTTAAATTGTATCACATTAGCCCCTTCAACTGTATATTAGCCCGACAAGTTTGAAGTCTGATATCTCACAGTAGAGTTGATATTTTGGAGGTCTCCAAAAGCAAGAAGATAGAGAATTTCTTCCCGAGTATGGAATAGTTTCAAAAAACTTGTGGTTTAATAAATAACGGAGGTACAATAAAAGTTTAGACCTGTAACGGAAAAGCTTTTGGCTACAAAAAAAGGCAAAATTCAGTTTTCAATTTTTTTGATTCATTTTTTAAGCGATTCCTTTATGATCAACAATAGTAGAATATATTTCCTAGTAAATATGATTTTTTTGTAGTTTTCGGAGATACGCAAATAAAATGTTTTTTAAGTGTCACATTTCTATAATTTAAATATCTAATCTTATTGATAATTAGACCGTAAATGTAAAAAAATCAAACTACACTATTAATGCTAAAACATTTTTCAACAGATATCAATATAAACCATCAAAAGTATAAACTGCTGTGTCTGCTGCTGTTATTCCGTTGATTCCACGACGAAATCTTTTCGATTTCATTGAGAAATAAAAGCGAAAAGATACGCTAATACTGTGAAATAACGAAAAGATACTAACGTTTTAATAGTAACAAAAAGCAGATTGGCCAAAAAACTAGTAAGCTATGAAATTAAACGTAATTGTTGGTGTTTAATTCCATAACCTACTAATTTCATACTACTAGTGATAAATTTATTTTTGTGTTAATAAAAATTGCCTTAAACAAGTGTCTGAACATTGTAAAACTTTAGAAGCGGTTACATTAGGCATCAAAATATCTTAAAATTTAAAAATATTAGGGTGAATTTGAAATGAGATTTAACCGTTGCTCTGTCTTCTAGTAACCGAGATACCTATGGTGAGCATCGTCATGTGGACGTAGTGTATGTACTTGTGATTATATCACAATCATGCCTCGTGTCTTCTCATATTTGATTCAATAATTATCAGTTACTTTTATATTAGCGAGTACATTCCCGCAATCAAAATGTATTGTAATGTTACATATCTTTACTGCCATATGTATGTATATATGTAGATACTGCCTACTATGTATACATATACAGCTTTGGCCAACAAAATGGTGTATCTTAAACTGCAAAACTTAAAACTTTATTGAAATATATTTGCTATGGTGACCACACTATAAAATTCTACATGTAAATTAATATCGTATATGACTACCCCAGGCTTTAATGATAGACAGTGCATTTAGGCATTGCAGCCACCAATTTTTTGCAATGGAGTATTTTTCTTTTATTTTGGCTTGAAGTAATGTTTTTGAAGAGTGTTTGTGATTCTTCACTTGGGTTTTCGTAAAGTTCCTCAAATACTCTATTTGATTTAGGCTTGGAGATTGGACAGGCCAATCTAGAAGGTGGAATCCATTTTGTGTACCCACTCTTTAGTTTTTCGAGCTGTGTGGCAGGAAGCGATATCTTGTTGGAAAAAAAATGTTTTCTAAAATTATCCCCTGAGAAAAGTTTTGCATACAATAGTCTTAGTGCCGCATTTAGAACTTGTACGTACGTTTGTCCATTCATGTCATTCAATACGATGACATGCACGCCATGCTACCACCTCCGTGCTCAAGAGCAGGAACGACACAATCCTTATGAAATTCCTCGTTGACTCTACAACACACAAAGGTACTTCCAGGAGTACCAAACAGTTGAAAATGGAACTGTGGGTGTACTCAATTTATTATTATTATGCGACCTTAATAGATCTATTGTAACAAAATGCCCTTATGTTTGTTAGAATAGTTGGAGGCTTTAAATAAACCTTAATACTACTCTAGGATTTGTTTCCTTCAGTTCAGTAAGTGCAAGAAATGGCCTACTAAAATGTTGGTGTCGTGTACGAGTAGTGGCAACACATTTACATAGGATGTGTTCTACCGTCTCCAAATTTTCTTGACATAAACGATAGATTTGATCTTCAGCTTTTCCTAGTTTAAATAAGTGATATTTTAGGGCTACATGGGCTGTCAGAAATCCTGCTAATAATCTAAGATCTCCTTTGCTGAACGATAGCGCTATTATTGCTGATTGTGTACACATTCGTGTATCAGAGCAGATTCGTATGTGTAAGCCTTAATAGCCCTTAAAACTGCCTGACTGTCGCTGAATATATTAATAGTTGTGCCTCGCATCCCTTTCTCGAGGTTCTTTATGGCGCACAGGTTTAAAGCAGAAATCTCTGCTTGAAATGTTGGTCGGGGGGCATGTAGGCATTTTTAGGTGGCAGTTAGGACCACTAATGCCATACCTGTTTCGACACCTTCTATTCTCGTGCCGTCCGTGTACCATTCCAGGGTACCTCTTTTGCATTGAGGATACTCAGTACAGCTTTCAATGATCATCTTATATGGTTGATCAAAATTGTGTTGCATAGGGATCGTGAGCTTTGCAATGTACACCAGATAGTTTATGTTGGGATCTTCAAAGCTTTTGAGATGTCTTCTAAAATCCCCAGGCTGTAATCCCTTCGTTCTACTAAAAGTGGGGGCATTCGATATAACCTGCTTCTGAATATGGATGTGAAGTGGCGTTATTCCCAGCAGGACTTCCAGAGCTGCTGTGGGACAGGTACGCATCACTCCTGTGATTTCGAGACATGCAAGTCTCTGAATATGTTGTAAAGCTGCTGTTGTACAGTCTTCTGAGTTGTTTTTAGTCACCAAACCAGAGAGGCGTAGATGATCATGGGTCTGATTATTGCTGTATAGGATTAGAAGGTCATTTGAGGCTTAAGACCCCAGTTCTTACCAAGAAACCTTCGACATACTAGTGATGCCGTAATGGCTTTTTCTATAAGTTGGAGATGTGGCAATTCCATGTTAATTTTATATGTGCAAAAAGAAAACTAAAAATATGCGTATAAATATGCAGGTTTTCTAGCCTAAATATGCAAATAAAAAATACTAGAAAAGGGAAAAATTGTAATACCATAGAAAGATATATTCTTTTTTGTTTATTATAAGAAACAGTTAACTATAAAAAGATTTTACAACTAAATATTTCTCAAGGTTTTCTATTGAGAAATTATGGCGCTTGTCTGGAAGCACGTATTTGTACAGTGAAAAGGTCTTTTCCACGTCGATATTTATTATAGAAGTATTTTTAAAATGAATAATATAATCTACTACCAAATCGCTATTTTCTAGCAAATTACCACACAAGCTTCTGGCAATATCCTTTAGCTTTTGAAAACCCTAATTTTTTTCGATTACACTAATAAATTATGGTGTTTCCCACTAGGAGTGGGACCTTAATTTCGGTATATGATTTTTCAAATTTATTTAATTATCTCATTCGATTAACGGCATAAACAGTTTTTCTAGCTGCAATATAGAATTCGAAATGAAACCATAATAGATTAGATCCATAGTTGTCTTTATTTTTTCGTAATAATTCGCATGAAAAATAACAGCTTCCAATCACGTGCCCCACCCTATAATGCAATAATATAATAATGTTCCGTTTTAAAAAATACAACTTTGGGTAACTACGAAGTTATAAGACACTCTATAGGTTTGAATGTAATTTTAAACCATGTCAACCATAACAAGAAGGAAATCGTTTTGAAAAATCTCCATTCACAAAGGCACAATCCTCCGAGCCCGCGGAAATGACTCACCCTATATACGCGAAAGTATAACTGATTTAACTTTTCTGTTATTATGAAACGTTTAGCTAGAAATTTCACAAAATTGCAGTATGTGCCTATAACAAATATTAATTTGATTCTTTTTATGTTTACAAAGAAACATCGTGGACCATCACCTTCACCGCGCTATTTCGTAATACCTTATTCTAAGTAGGTGCATAATATTATTCCGATGTGAGAAGAAAGTGTACGTTGTGTAATAGCGATTTCACTTTTGCTTTTAACTGAATCTCGCATGATCTATAGTGCAACACAGAATCTCAACTGTAAAACTTTACCGGGTTATTAGGCGGTCAAGTAACATAAGTGCAACTAAATGGGGTGCAAATTGTTTAGTGCAGTTATCAGTAAGCAAGTGTATTTTATGTATAGTTTGCAGATGTAATGATTTTACTAGCTCTACTGTGCAATGCCCACACAGAATATCAAGATACACAACTACCGGGGACTGTACAAGCTAATCATTCCGGAATGGATGTTTTCATGGCGTTATTCATGGTGTGTGCCATAGAAGTAATTGTAGTTAAGATATTACTTTTCGAAGATACTCCATTGGAAGGGAGACGACGGTCAGCAAGTATTTTCATTGATCGAGATTAATTTTTAATATGTTAAATTAAAATAAAATGGTTTGTATCAATTTTAAATGCAAAATAAAAAATTGTTAAAAATACTTATGAAACTCATTTTAAATTACTACATCTTAAAATAATAAAAAAATACAAACCCCTGAACACTAATTTGAAACAATAACGTTTCATGATAAACAATATATTTATTGCAACGTACGCAGTATATTGATATTATGAGTACTGAAGATTTCCCGTTTACCAACTCAAGTAGCATATACTTTCCTTTATCTCAATCGATAACTTACAACGCATTTTATTGAACAGAAAATTAATATATTCATATACAGTGTAATCATTTGAAATGTAAGCACCCCTGTACAACCTATATTTCACAATAAAATGAAACCAATTTGTTTGAATATGTAGTGGATCAAAAAATCTACTTCTACATACAATTTGAAAAGTTCATCTATAGATTTTCAAGGCACACTATGATTATTTTTCGAGTTGGAAAATAGCAACATTTTATTTGCGATGTTTTTATTAACAATCTGACTACACTACTGAATTCAGAAAGTCCTAAAATGGTTTTAACCAAAATTTCATTCAAATGTATTTATTAATAAAAAGGTTATGAGAGAATCGTTTTTCAAACTTTACAGTACATTATTCCATCAATCCGTTTCTTACAGCATCTGCTCACCAGGATAGATCAAAATTTAAAAGAAAACAACTAAAAATTGTTAATCTTATTGTTAAATACCACAACATTGCAAATAACCACTCTTTAAAAATCTAACTGCAATTAAGAAAGTGAGTATAATAACATATTTACCAAATTCCAAATTTTAAAAGAATAAGTAATATATACCTACTAACTACATTGGTTTTTTAAATAATCTCGTTTTACTTTTAGTGCATTTTTGTACTACAGTATCATAAAAAAAATTTTTAATTATTAATAATAATTGTTATTTCATCCAAAGAATACATCGAATTATATTATATTAAATAAGTGAAATCCAGAGTAGGTTATAACGGCGATATTAATAATTTGAATGAAGGCAAATGCAGGCTGTGACATTGATAGTTGCTAGTAATTGTCCATTATCTTCATTAACAGTTGAGTGATTGTAAAAAGTGAAAGTAAAACGAGACTATTTAAAAAACCAATGTAGTTAATAGGTATATATTATTTACTCCTTTAAAATTTGGAATTTGGTAAATGGATTATACTCACTTTCTTAATTATAGTTAGATTTTTAAAGAATGGTTATCTGCAATTTTGTGGTATTTAATAATAAGTCAAAAAAAATTTAGTGTAAAATATAGGTTCTAGAGGAGTCTTCCACTTCAAATGGGTCACACTGTATATGGGTCACAAATTAAAATAATTAGATTAAAACATAGACTTAAGTTTATAAGTGCTGATTTGTCAGAATTTCTTTAGATTCTGAATAATTTTAGTGGAAAACATAATCAAGGGGGAAGTACTTAGTATCTTCAAGGAATTTGCCTCATGTTCTTTAGATAATAGAATATGAAGAGCAAACAAAAAAAAAATATAATTACTCCAATTTTCAAGAATAGTAAGTAATTAAATACATACGTGATATTTCTGCATATAGTAAACTACATTTAAATATGTGCGTTTGTAACCTAAGTTTATATGTTCACACACTTTTAGGGAAACTTTATAAGTGTAAAAGCACTGTTTTGATTTTGTATTATCGAATACCGCACAAATTTTCAACAAACGCTAGTTTCAATGCACACTTATTCCGCAGAACTGCACACCAATTTGGACTTTTAATAATAACAGTAAAACTCCTTTTTTTCTGCGTTAATATAGTCCACTAACTTTTATTCACGTATTGTTTCAATTTTGTAATGTATACACAATGGAATCTTTTATACGACTTATTTAGTACTGAGGCATTAACTTAAAATAAGGACTGATAGGTGAACTACAATAAATTTCAATACACATCGCTCGCCGGAACTGTGGCATCAAGGTAGCTTTCTGTTCGACCGGAACAATTACATTCCTAACTGTTTTAAAAAGCCGAACACTAATAGGGGACATATTAGCATACTATTTTCACAACTACTGCAGTAACTTAATCTTAAATACTAGTTTGTAGCAAAGTGGGTATACTTATAAGAATTCTGAAAATTATATGCACACAACAGATTTTTTTATTTTTAATTATTAATTTAATTTTTAATTACAAGCTAATTAGGTAATAAAGTAAAAACCCTGAAGTGATGAAGGCAAACCATATTAGATTTTATTTCCTAATGTTTTCATCAATTTTTAAAATTTACTGGAGAAAACTTGATTAAAATATTAAATTACACTGTGCATAATACGTACCTAAATACCAATTTCCATCAAGTTTTCAATCAGAATAATCCTATGTACCTCCAAAATCTAGCTGAATATATAAAAATTGTTGTATGTTCCATTCGGCAAATTTATTAATGTAGTAACAATTTTTTGTAAGTGTAGATGAGAGCTACGTATGAAGAGCATTTACACAAAACTCAACGAACCCACTTCGTTTAATTTAACAAGAATCAAGATTTTTTTCTTTCGTTGCTTCTTGCTTATACGTGAGATATTTTGCTATGCTATAGTACATTTATCCACTTTTGCTTAAAACTAGTGCTGTTATCCGGATTCGGATAATTTTGGATCCGGATATACGGATCTTGGCGTCATCCAGATCTATTATCCGAAACCTCAGATCCGGATCCGCTATTCGAAATCTCGGATCCGGATCCATTATTCGAAACCTCAGATCCGGATCCGCTATTCGAAACCTCGGATCCGGATCCATTATCCGAAACCTCGGATTCACTCCGAGAGCTACACGATTGAAGCGAGCAAGTGCACCAGAAGATGGCGAATGAGATTACGCCGAAACGTCGTGCGAGCTATCCTTTCCAGGACAAACAAAATACGCGGAGAGACACCCGGAAGAACTCCAGTACACATTGTACCCGAGGAAACCGTCGAATCAAATCAACATGTACAGTGTTGTTCACTTTATAACTTGACATCCCCGTATCTTTGTTATTAGTAGTAAAAAATGTTGAGTGGCAATTGTTTTATGCAAAATTAAAGTTAAATTAAAATTATTTCGTTTTTACTTTTTATTTTACACATTAGTACGGTGGTTTTGTCTAAAAGCTATTATTGTAGCTGCTCGAACATATAGGTGTTTAATATGATTACAAAAATCCATTTTTATAGCAAATGTCACTATAGTATTTAAAAAAAATAATAAGAAGAATAATATTGAAATTATTTGAGCAGCTATTTGCCTACAATATTAAAGTCTCCACGCTCGACCATCTCAGATTTTTTAAAGATTTTGTGAATAGGTTGCACAATCATCTAAAGGTAATTCCCCAAATTCTTAGCTCCTGATATGCAATACATGACCTGCAAAAGTCTCTTAAGTGTTTTTGCCATTTTTGCCAAGCTGTTATTCTGTAAGCAAGAGAGATATTTGCTGGAAAAGTGTCCCAAATTTCCAAATTTTAACAAAAACAGTCAACTAGTCCTCTTGCTTTTGGTCCTCAAACTTGACTGAAAATTTGTCCCGACAAAAAAAATCCTAATTTCTAGGAAGTCTGTATTCCAGAGAAATCAATGCAGAAAGCTCATCTGTGTAACTAGTGAAAAAATAGTTGTTTTTAACTGTTTCAAATTTTAAGCTTCTTTGACAAATAGTTTCTGAGATACTTGAAGATGAATATTACCTCAAACAAATTTTGATGCTAATTTAGCATATCTTTGAGCGTCTATATCTCAACTGGAAAACCTAAGAGTTTCTTGACTCAACAACCATTTAAAAGAGTTTGTTTTTCTCTACAACAAACTCGGTTTCTGTGTTGGAGTCTTTTTTTATAAGACTAAAAAAAGCAGACAAAGTAATTGCTTGAAAGGACTGCGCGCTTAGCCAAGGTTCCCAAACCTTAAGTGGGCAACAAAGGATCCTAAGCCGTATTTAAAACGAAGTAGTTTTTTGCTTGTTTTTATTGTTGTCTAGTTACTTGTTTGGCTTGGGAACCAACAAAAGCAGCTCAGCTGAGGCTTAGGAGCCTCGACTAAACCGCCCACCAACTACGGCTTGGGATCCTTTGCTAAGCTGCCCACTTAAGGCTTGGGAACCTTGGCTAAGCTACCCAACTTAAGACTTAGGAACCTCAGTGAAAGTATCCTTGGCGATGGGGATGCCATTTCTAAAATGGGAGTGACAAAGAGTCACCGTGGACCAACGCAAGCTATAAAAGTATTAAAAAGAACCACGGCCAGATAAAGAAAGCATCTGCTGAGATTTCAACATTGTCGAAACTGCATTTTCCCCCAACTTTGAGTGCATGTGGTAAGAAGGGATTTTAATATTCTTCCTTAAACTTTTCAGCACTCATACTCAATTTTAAACAGTAAAGAGAAATTGAATTAAAATATTTTTAAATGCCAAACATGACACTAGGGGGTGCAGTTGTTAGGGACAATAGTAAATTTGAAATTAGCTGGTAAAAGTTCCAGGATTAATAATGATTTTAAATGCTTTATTAAAAAGCTTAGTTAATTACGCACCACTTTGGTTAAAGACGTTTTGTCATATTGTGAATAATAAGTGCAGTAGGCGTTGCCGAATCATGTAAAACTAAACCTGCTATAACTTCTGCAGTTTTTACCCGAATTAAAGAAATGTAGACCTATTTGAAAGGGCATTCAGCGCTGTTTTAGACGTCGCAATTTGTGCCACTTGTTCAAGACATCTACCAGATGGTGTTATTCCTAACTGTACGAGTTTTTCTCAAATATCTCTAAAAATTCAAATGCAACAATATGCTTTTCTTATGTTGTGTTTGAAGAGTTTTGACAGACTAAAATAGTGGCGAAAACCGCGTAGTGATATCTTTTTCCTTTTTCCAGATAATAATAAACAGTCCATTATTAGTAATAATTTCCGTATGAGTTACAAATACATACTTAATAATATCGAAACCTATCTTAATTGGCCATGAAACAAAGGGATGATAACTTTTACTTTTTTACACACAAAATTGTATCGGCATTAGTTCAATATGCGTACTGGCCCTTAAAGCTTAGCCGTTCAATGATAAAAAATATCGTTTCCTAATTCAGAGGCGTATGATATGCTTGCAGTGTATTTTCAGTGTTTTGAAAACGCGTGTATTGTTGAACGTGAATATGCCGTTAAACATCCAGAAAGAAAGCATTTCAGCCGAGAAGTATTCTAACGTTTGGCGACGCGACTACGTGAAACCGGGTATGTTCAACCTTGTGGAAATCATACTAGAGCACGTGTAGCTAGAACTGAAGCTAATGTGATAAATGTCCTTGCATATGTTGAAGTTCATCCTCACAGTAGGCACTGGAGAAATGTCTTCCGTTGTAGGTATAAGTAAGTCATCAATTCATCACACCTTAATAGACGTCACACCCATACAGATTTTGACCATAGACTCAATAATTGTAATTGGTCGTCATAAAGATGCTACCTTCCTGCACTGCATGTTGTGGGCTGATGAAACTACTTTTGCTAATGATGGTCCGGTAAGTTTACATAATATGATTTACTGGTCCAGAGAAAATCTTTATTGGATGAGAGGTTGATCATCAACACAGGTGGAGTATAAATGTTAAGTGTGGCATTTTAGGTAATAAAGTTATTGCACCATTTATTTTTGAAGGCAATTTAAACAGCGGAACATACTTAAACATTTTACGTAACGAATTACCAATACTTTTAGAAGATGTTTCGTTGGAAACTCGAAAAACACGGTGGTTTCAGCACGACGGCTGTCCAGCTTATTGTTCACGAATCGTCCGTGACTATCTTCATAATACGTTTCCACATTAGTGGATTGGAAGAGGATCTATTTTTCCATAGCCTGCTAGATCTGGCTGTGTTTGACTTTAATTTATGGGGAAGGATAAAAGATCCGATTTACCAAACAAGTCCTTCAATGAAAGCTGATTCAAGCAATTCATAAAGATATCGCCAACCTATACTAAGAGTAGAAATCGAAGCAGCCGTTGGACCTTTTTTCCATATAACCCTAATTCCTTGTTTTCTTTATTAGACACTTTCTATATTGCAAACAATAACAGATCCGGGTCCGAGAATCGGATAGCGGATCCGAATTCAAGGTTTATTTGACATCCAAAAGCATTCAAAGGAGGAGTAGGCTGTTACCGCCTAATATATGCTACTATTTAGGTTGCAGTATTAAAAAAATGGTTTCTTTGAATGAAAGAAATGAAAGAATCTGATCCATTTTTGTGCGTAGATTATACGTGGTATACCGTAAGAGCGAGCGTACTATGATCACCCGATTTTACACGAACTCAGCGCATCTAAACGTGTGCTATGTTGAATGTCACCGTGGAGTGTCATTTGCTTGTCAAAATTGCGAAAACGCAAATTCAATTGTGCACCTTGCTCACGTTATAAAGGACGTATGCGTTCACGTACACGTAAACCACGACTTCGCTCTCGTATTCCGAAAACACCTTGCTCATGTTCTAAAGGGCGCGGCGTATTCGTTCACGTACACGTGTAAGACACGACTTCGCTCTTGCATTTCCGAAAAATGCCGATTATGCTGGCTGATCATAGTACCCTCGCTCTTACGGTATACCGTGCATTTTTTGGTCACTGAACATATACCTTCCATACATTGACCCATTTTTTTTATAATTGAACATATAGGCGTTTAACATGGCAAGTAGTTAGAGGGATTATCACAGAAAATAAAATACAAATACGTTAAATTACATTTTTTCTCTTCACAATCGGCTTGCAGACTGTATGGAATGTGAAGCCGGGCACCTCCAACACTTGTTCTATTTTGTATTTCCATTTCGATTCCCTTGTCAACATATTCTTTGTTAATACATAATAAACCACTAACAGGTCACACAACGGCGTTATCTTTGTGTGACCCGTTAATTTAACAGGATTAGACAAAAAATTAAATGTCAAATTTGACGTATTTGTGTTTCAATTTCTGTAATAATTCCAGCAACTACCCGCCATACCAAACTCCCATATGTTCAATTACAGAAAAAAACGCGTCAATGCATGGAAAGTATATGATCAGTGATAAAAATATGTACGGTACACATATCCATGATGTATCTCCGATCGACGGTCGATGTTAATATTCGTTTCGACCAGTCTGTTTGTGGGTACATACAATGGGACAAAAGCAAACTTAGACGATGCGCAGCAAATTTGTACGAAAGTGAGCCCTATGTATACTGCCGATACTACCTTGTCGCTTGCCAGTCGTCCAAGTTTACCTTTGTCCCATCGTACATACGTTCAAGTTTAATTTCATCTTTGTTTGAGGTTCAATAAAAATATTCATTAATGTAAGACGTGGGCTTATATCCAGTAAGAGAACTAGGAGAGAAATATATTCTAAAAATAAGAAATAAAGAAAAAATGTTTAAACTGGCTTGAATTAATTATATAATATTTTTTCTATGTCAAATGTTTTTAAGACTGGCGTAACCGCTGAGTATATTATTTATGGTCTCAATAAAACAATGAATATTGTGTAAACATAAGCACCTAAAATGTAACGTGTAGAAATGGTTTCTATGCTGTTTACTTTCAGATAAAGGATTCACAGTAACAATAAAATACTCTTTTATCTTAAAATTTCGTGCAAAATAAAACATATGTACCGCTGAGGTCATTTTATTTTTTATTATAAAGCTAGAAGGACCGTCGGCCTTACTACAAAATCTCAAAAGATAAAAATATAAGCTTAATAAAACTGCATCATTTGTTAATAGAAATACTTTATAATACTTAATGAAACGTCATTTTTATTCTTTGAGTATATATATAGCAGAAATATCGTTTATTATATAATTCTGAAAATAGAATACACAACGTGTTCACCTAGAACGTGGGAAGGGAAGGGGGGGGGGGTGAAGATAATTCCTCCTCTAAGCAATTTAGGAAAAACTTTTCAAATAGAAAATAGTCCCAGACAAGTTGTTCACACTATAAAATTATATTCAAGTAAACAGGATATTCAGTTCCCGCTTCACACAAACCAGGGTTGGTTTCGTATTAAATGGGGGAGCCTGCATATTACTACGCTTTTTGGATGCGTCACTTTGAGATTTTGGCGAAATACCGATGTTTATTTAACACCCGATATCTTAAACGCCTTGCATACTAGAGTGGAGATTCGAATTTTATTTGATTATTTGACATTGCCAAATTTGATTCGCGGTATTTTTTTTTTAATGGAATTTGTTTTTATATTTTTGCAGAATCTGATAGTAAAGCTCTTCTAATTTTTTTAATAAATATTTGCCTATACCTAAAATGAGTCCTTCTTTAGTAAATAAAAAATAAAAAAATATGAAAGCATGCAGGAAGGCTTTCGTTTAAATATATAGAGTGCTGCGACAAAATAGTAAACTTTTGTTTCTCTAAAAATATTTTCCTATTGTCTAGCAAGTTAACGAGTACGTATAAATAATAAATAGCGAAAATAAGCAGGTAAATGTTGATTAGAATCCATCAAAAAACGAATACATTTATTTAAAGCCCGCACACTAAGCTTTGCCCACAGTAAAAAATAAGGACTTACTGAAAGTGATCACTTTCAATGGTAAATTTTACGCTTAAAATAAATGTTACAAATTATTTTTGACATTTAGTAAAAAATTTATCTACATTGCTTCATATTTCATTTGCAAAAGGACCCATTTTAGGGATAGACATTGACGGCTGGTGGTGTCGTAAATGGGAGGTCAATTACAACGCTTAGATTTCCATGTGTATTTCCGTTGCATTGTAATACAGCTTCGAAGCTACAGTGCTCCAGCCGCCGCTGGAAATAGAGAAATGTTTATAAAAAAATTCTATCAGATTCTGGAAGAATATACAAGGTGTTCCATTAAAACACGTAAATAACATGAATAAAACTTGGCAACTTGGCAACTTGGGCATCTTGTAGAATCTAGACATCTGTCATAAAAAAAAAAATCGATGTGCTGCCGAACACTCCAAGAAATACTCAATCGCATAAAATTTGAATCACCATGCATGCAAGGCTTTAGTTTAAGATATTATGCACTAAAAAACATCGATATTTCGCAAAAAACTGGAATTACCTCAATTATCTCAAAAACTATGCTAGATGTGTATAGGGACATGAATCGCGGAGAGGCATCCAAAAATACAATAATGTACAAAACCAATTTTGAAGGGCGCGCTTTAGCTACAGGCAATAGCGTGCACTCCACGCAGGCAGCCAAACAAACCGTATTGAAAAAGAAAACAACTATAGACCGTCTCAACCTCCGTATGCAGTATGAGATTTAATAGCAACAGTGTATCTCTTTCTACCCTTAGAGGCTCATCAATAACGCTACCTTTATTTCCGGTCGCGATGTTGCGATATCGCACTTGACAAATATCTGTTTAAATATCTATACTGTCAACTGTCAAGAGTCATAATCATCGTAGTTTTATATATTTTCAGTTGAATTGTTTGTAATTGTATAAGTCGTTCTGTTTAGAACATTTCTATCGCTTTCAAACGTATACAGGTAAATATGAACATTTTCCATAGTTCTTATAAATGTGATAACCTATACATTTTGTTATAGTTTACACTGCATTAATGGAGCCTGTAGACAGAAAACGGAGTAAGAGAGAAAAATGTTGTCATAAGGAAAAACATATGATGGCCAATGTGTTCAATTATTTTAATAAATCTACGAGTGTAAGTGCTGCTACAAGTAAAGCTTTAGGTTGCTCAGAGCGTACAATATATAATATACAACAAAAGCAACAAAAAGATTTATATTATCAAGTTCAAAAAGACAAGAAAAAGAAAGGCATATAAGTAAATGACCAATTATATACGTACATATAATGAGAACGCCCAAGAACGTATTTAACGTAAAGAGCATGGCTTTTTATGCAAAATATACCACCTACTTTAAATACAATTTGTGCTACTATCAATGGTGATGATGATCTCCTTGACTTCATCATATGGGGCTTTAATTTAAATACACAGAACGGAAAAGTGTAATCGAACGGGATGATGTTATTTGTGGAGGCACAAATGCTTACGAAACATTAAGGAATTTAAAGAAGGTACAGTTTACTTCTTGACATTTAATGCTTTTCATTTGCTTATCTATTACATGTATACAAATTGTTAATTTACTTGTAATTTTATATTATTTCAGGTCGAAGTATAATCTATACAGACGAATTATAGGACCCGCAGTAATTAAAAAATGTACAGACACTATTCAACAAGCTTTTACATATACAGAGGCTAAGCACTGGTTTGAAATCACCCACTGGTGTTAGGCTTTGTTTTGTATTAGTTCATGCTTGTGTTGATAATGGTTTTACTCTTGGTGTTGAATATACATTTATTTGCAAGAAAAACACTACTGACGTTCATCATGAGACAGATTCAGAAACATACAAATATACCGCAGAGCTCAATAATTGTTCTTGATAATTCCTCCTACCGCTCAAGAAAATTATAAAAAATTCCAACGACAGCATGGAGTAAAAACCAAATTATTGAATGGTTTCGCGTGAAACAAATATCAACCACTAAACGATGTGCTAAAAAGAGACTTACTGGTTTGCGTACCACCAATTAAACGGCAGTATGATAAAAACAGGATTGACGTGTTTGCAAAAGGAAGAGGACATAAAGTTCGATTACCATCTTTTAATTGCCACATATGTAATATGTACAGAAAAAACAATATATATTTTATTGTAATTACTTAATCTTTTAATGAATATTTACGTCAGTAAAGAGTATTAAAATATTTGCAGGTTTATTATTTCCTAATTTTTGGATAAAAAAAAAATGATATGAAAAGTATTCTTACTTTTCATATTACGTATTGTTAGTCAAGTAATTTAAACAGTATTAGCATTTTTCTAAAGGAATTTTTGCTATAAAGTCTCTTTTTTTGATACACAATATCACAAATAGTTTATGAACCCAAACCGATGCATCCAATTTAATAAATATTTGACAACCTAAATATTAAATCTGTCCGTATCGCTGTGTATATTTTAATATTTTTCACAAATTTTTATGGAGTACTGTAATCACAAAATGTTAACATATTTTTGTTTTAATTATCGCTCATTCTTCTCCTTTAACTTTCTCGTATTCATTTTTAAATTGATTTCATATTAACTTCTAAAACGTTCATAAAGGTTATGTTTTGAGTGGATGAAATGTCAAACAATGAACCGGAAATAATAATGGAACATATGATTGGGCGATTTGGCAACCGTGAATTGAATTCCCATAAGAAGTATACTGCATGCGGAGGTTGAGACGCGCTATAGATTCATATTGACTTACTAAATAGTATATTAAAATTTATTAACACATAGTGTCGAAGTCGTGTTGAGTAATGTTTAGAGTTGCTCACTAGCGCCAACGGGCAGTGGCGGAGGTTCCATACAACCCTCAGTATAACTGCGAGTCTCGACCAGATCTGTTGTGTATACATGTACGCTGCCGTAAATACTATTTCGTAGTTCTACGTTTGTTTTAAAAATGTTGCCTACGTCGCGAAAACGACCAATGTTGGACAAAGTTACAGAATTTATAACAGAAACGCCTGACCTAAATTATGATGGCGTTAAAATTCTATGTGTAGTTTGTAATATTCCTTTAATGTGTTGTTCCAAAAGGGATTGTCTACGTCACGTAAATAGTAAACAGCATTCTTCAAAAACAAAATTGTTTCGATCCTTCCATAGCGGTAATGGACCATATGTCCTTCGAACCTGCTGCCTACTCTCCGTTTCGTTTGTCCAATATAGGCTTTATCACCGCATGCGATTTTATCTGATTCTTAACCTTTTATTTGTATCTGGTTTATCTTTCGGATTGCCTAGAAGATTTCTGAGTGTATTTTGTGAACTGAAACGCACGTCCATGTCTTGTTCTCTAAAAACTTTATTAATACCTTTCGATATTCTGTGAAAGGGAAGTTTTACAAATTTCTTATTGCGGGTTTCTACCGAAATTAAAGTCGTGCAATTTTTTACATAATGCATATGTTGGACTTTCTTCAGGATGCGATCGATATCTATAGAAGAGTAACCATTATAAATAGCTACATTTTGATAGAGTACTGTGGTAACTGATTATATAAACAAGGGCACTTTTCGACCTCCTCAACAAGTTTTATGTTAAAAGCTTAGTCATTCATTTTGGGGAATTATAAACATTTCGTCACTCCGCATAATCAACAATCTTGGATTATTTGTCACTGACTAGTAGCGTACCAGTCGACACTGAACACACCCGTGTACGATGTTTAATTTTATTACACGTGCTGTGATACGGAAGAGACTGTAAGCTTATGCAACAAGGAAACATGTACCGGATTATTTTCTATAATTTTTATTTCTCAAACAGAACCGAATAGAACTTTGCCGCCAATCTGCTCTGGCCACATGTCTGCTCGATTATTCATTAGTGTATATTCAGTAAGATCTAGTTTAATAATAATCATAATATACGTAATTAATGTTATGACCATGGATTTTAAATGTCGCGCACCAGTTGCAATTGCTGATCGTATTGTATGTGCAACTATCAGTTTTACTATAAACTGAACATTTTTAACGAGAAAGTAAATTAGAAATTCAAATTTTTCGTGGAGATGACTTAATTTATCAGGTGTGTTCTTTAAAAGTCGAACTCAATGAAATAGAAAGTAACAAGCATAGGTAGAAGGAAGTTTGTAAAATAGCTAAATTATAGTCAATATTTGTACAAATGTTGTTTGTGTGAAAAAATCTATTCATAAATTTTGTGCGATCCTAAAGTACCCCTCGCCCATTGTTTTCTATTTTTTGTGAACTAACTTTTGCCGTTATCGGCATTTCAATGGCGTCAACTTTCTTATTTTAAATAGAACATCCTGTATGTTTTTATGTTTTGGGAAAGGTGATCGAAAGGCGAATCCGCAGGTAGCATTAAAGGTTTTTACGAGGGTGAATCAAATATTAACCGGAATTTTCTTTTTAACGCTCCCTAGGTGAAGTGAGTAACGTGACGTGTTGATGTATGTTCGATGGGGATGTAAAGTGGAGGTGAGTAAATCGGTTCGGCTCGCCAGAGCAGATTGGTTGTTAGTGGCATCATGTCTGAGCAAGAGGTGCACACGTCTATTGAGCAACGCATTATTATTAAATTTTTGTCGCGGGAGGGCGTAAAACCTGCCGAAATTTTGCATCGACTAACTGCACAGTTCGCTGAAAAGACGCTTTCGAGGACTCAAATCTACGACTAGCACAAAAAATTTTCCGATGGCCGAGAGTCAGTGCAAAATAAGACCCATGCACGCCGACCGCGGACAAGCACCAGTGAGACGAATATTCTTGCGATCCGTGAGATGATTTTCTCCATAAACAGCGTACAGTTAATGCTTCGTACTACTGTCAACTGCTTGATGAAGTGAAACTGGCGTATCGACGAAAAAGGCGAGACATGCCTGTTCGAAGTGCGATTCTGCTCCATGACAACCCTTGGCCACACACAGCTGCATTAACCCAAGAAAAATTGGGCAAAATTCATTGGGAAACACTGGAACATCCGCCCTACAGTCCCGATCTGTCGCCGTGTGACTACCACATATTTGGGCCACTCAAAGAAGAACTGGGAGATCATCACTTTGACGACGACGAAGGTGTAGAAACGTTCGTGCGCAATTGGTTACAGACGCGACCACATTCATTCTTTGATGACGGAATTAAAAAACTTCCGATTCGGTGGGAAACATGTGTGAATAAAAGAGGAGATTATATAGAAAAATAAGGTGTATTCAAAATTTTATTTACTGTACCAATAAATGTTCTAAAACAAAAGTCCGGTTAATATTTGATTCGCCCTCGTATTAATCTGTTTTTGTTCTTACGCAAAGTTGGCTAGGAAAGAGTGTCAAATTGTTTCTGGTGATGCCAGATAATTTACGCTTTTGGAATTGAGACTTGACAGTTTGGCAATTGTTATGATTATTTTGCTTAGCAACGAGCTCTTTAGATCAGTCTGGGGTCACAAAAAACAATTTGGCGCTCTTTCCTAGTCAAATTTGCGTACAATAAAAATAGATTACCAAAACCTTTATCGATGCATATCGTCATATTTCTTAAGTTAAAGTATAACATATGTGGTTGGATTTGTCTTTCGATTACCTTTCCAAAAACGTAAAAATATACAGGCTGTTCTATATAAAGTAGGAAGTTGACGTCAAAATAATAACGGCAAAAGTTAAAAACGCTAGCTTCTGTCATTCAAAAGTTAGCATGGAGGGGGGGACACTTTAGGGCCGCACTATATACATTTTCCACACAAAAAATAAAAATCAATACGCATTGGTAACTCTAGTTGAGTACTTTACGGTATGGACGCATTTGTGGTGCGCTGAATGTATGTTTAAACTCTTGTTTGAAAGACGTATAAATTATCATATTGCAGCTAATTAGAATGTTTTAGTCCTTGTGCAAAACAAATATATTTTTGCAACCAATGAAACAGCCAATGTGTATGTAATCCATTGACACATTAGTAGCATTGCTAAAATTTAAAAAATATTTGATTTAGATATATCGATCTGTATTTTGGTTGCCTTGTACGACGTAGTATTAAAATCACCATTATTATTACGTTGAGTATATCCGGAAATTCCTTTTTTCATATCGCATTTACTAGCAATTTTTCATGATTGTTTTAGCGAGCATAAGCATTAATCAAGATGAACTGATTTATTTTCCATTAAATAGTCAAATTCATCATTTGAAAAACAAATTAATAATTCAAATAACCAAGTCCTACTTCAAGCGACTATAGAACAATGAAGTTCCAAAGAAGATTACATTTCACAGGGTTTTAATAATCTAACTCAATTGAAAGTTATGAAATACTTTTTTACCCGTTGTTTGGCATAATAATAGCTATAATCACTATTCAATAAAAAATGTGTAATTATTCAAACACACAAATTGCAAGTAATTATTTGACATTCAGATGTCATTTATCGTTGTATCTACATATATAGGTTGCCTCAGAGAATGTACACTCCATTGGGATCTCATAAACAATAAGAAATAGAGGGTTAATAAGATGAGACAAAATGTGAATTACGTTAAGGTTGGAAACATGGCAAAGCTGATAGTATATTAATGTGTTATTGTTGTTGTTGTACTATTGGGCGAAGCATCAGGTTACAGAATACACCTCGCACTTCTAGGCATTGATTACTGTCATTATTAGCGAACCCTACTAGAATTTTGCCGAATCCAGAGGTGTTCCAACCTCCGGTAGGGATTTTTAACGGGCTAAACATCGTATTAACATGGCGTCTAGGGTTTTGCTCCCTTATCCGAAAAGAAGACATACTCCGATTTTTATCCATAATTAAAAACCAACCGTTCCGGCCGGATTTGAACCCGCATAATTTAGTAAGGCGTAGTGTCATAATTAATTGTTTGCAATACTAACAGACGACTATTACGTATATATGCACTTGTATGTCTTCTAACTAGAGAGTCATATAAAACCTTAACGAAGTAAGCAATTTAAAAGAGCGAATTATTATGATTTCAATGCAGTGATAAATGCTAATAATCTTTGCGTGCGTAATAATGACTAATATGTCTACATAATGCTAATAGATTAAAACAGAATGTTCATGTAACACTAACCTGGTCTGTGGTAAACCGTGCGTTAAGATATAACAAATGCCTGAAAGTATTCCAGCTAGGACGCTGACACCGAGTCCTGTGGTCACCGCTACAGTTAAGGCGTCGGAGGGCATCACGAACTTTGGACACTGAACGTCGAAAAATTTGAAAAATCACTTTAGCCGCAAAGAAGTACTTTCGCCTTTAGACACGAGACCGATCATGGTACTCAGCGCATAAATTTCAAACGGAATTTGCAATTGGAAAAGTTGCCGCCAAACCCAACTTTCTCATCTCTTTACATCGCCTCGAGTAATCAACCGATCACAAGGTTTCTAGCAAGTAATCGTCTTAAATTCACCTGTGTGTGCTCGACATGTGACGTTATTGTCGCTATATGACGACCTTGCTAAGGTAAACACCTGATTGAAAATTTAATGTTTGCCGAGCTACACTTTTACGATGTAAATGTTTCCGAGCTAAGAAACCTATTATCACAGCAGTTATATGTATTCCTTTCGTCAGAGAACAGGCAATAGTGTAAGCAATCTATTTGACACAAATACCTGCTCTGGAAACGCAAATTATAATTGGTTTCGATTACTGAAGTAATTAATTCATCTGACCAACCACGTTCTCACAGCATACTTAAGAACATAATTTTGCATAAAAACAATATATATTCTTTATACATCTTACTTGAGAGTACTTGTATTTGCTTAAGAAAATATCTACATGCCTCTCTATTAAACGAATTGGTTTAACTGTTTATCTTAAAATTTCATTTTCCATTATACATTTGAAATATATCTCTGCTTAAGGTGGTAGATACACTACCGGCCATAATTATTTGCCCACCTAAAGAAATACGCATAGATAAAGGAAGTGCTAACTGAAAAAGAAATTATAGTCTTGCATTTAATAAAATACTCTTAAAACAAAGAAATTGATATTCTTTATTCAATTATAACATTTATTTGCCACAAAAAAATTAAATCTTCGTTCAATTAATAATTGCGGCACACACTTGCGGCATTCTCTCTATCAATTTCGTCAAAGTAGCGGGTTCTATTTTAAGCCAGGCTTCTTGTAGTTGTTTCCACAACGATTTCTTGGAAGTTAGAGGATTTATTTTCACTTGCCTATCGAGTTCCTCCCACAACAGCTCTATGGGGTTAGCATCTGGGTTTTGAGGAGGCCATTTCATTATTTTGATATTGCTTTCGCGTTCCACCGATTCTAAATATTCACGACACAGTTTAGAGGTGTGTTTCGGATTATTATCATTGAAATATAAAACAGTCACCGATTATTCTCATTCCAGATGGTATAGCATTTGTTTCCAAAATTTCCCAGTAACGCTCTTTTCTTAAAATTTCATCTATTTTAACCAAATCTCCTACGGATGGGGCGCCAAAACAACCCCAAATCATTACCGATCCGCC
The DNA here is from genome assembly GCA_029619315.2 of Dynastes maya. Classification (NCBI taxonomy): domain Eukaryota; kingdom Metazoa; phylum Arthropoda; class Insecta; order Coleoptera; family Scarabaeidae; genus Dynastes; species Dynastes maya. The sequence goes on from JAROYE020000001.1 coordinate 44,399,591, forward strand.
CCCATGCTTGACTGTAGGTACTACACATGATTCTGCTGCTCGTTTTCCTTTCGGGCTTCGAACGAACGTTCTTCTCTTGAACCGAAGAGCTCAAATTTAGACTCATCGGCCTACAAAACATGTTTGCATTTATCAACTGTCCAATGTTGATGCTCTCTAGTCCACTACAGCCGTTTTATTTTATTTTGCTTGCGTAAGAGTTTACGCAGCGCTATTCAGCAAAATAAACCATCCTCTCTTAACCTCATTTTCACGCTCAATGTATATTTCAACCGTTATTTCAGGTGCAGTTTTTCGTCTATTCCGTTTACTCGTCATAATTATTCGATAATCTTCCGCCGGTGTTGTCACTTTCCGTCGTCCTGTTCGTTTTCTATTCAATAATGTGCCAGCCTCTTGATATTTTTTAATGTTATAGTCAACAGTTCACCGACTTAGCCACCAATTTTCTTGCGATATCTCTGTTACTTCGGCCAAGATTATGTAAAGCAACGATCATTGTGCGATTTTCTAAAGGCAACTCTGTTTTGGGCATTTTAATACTAATTTTAGATAATTTTATTACCGATATTCACTGTTTAAAAGAACAATAACTACTACATCTAAATCTATAATTCTAGTTTGGGATAAATAGGGAATTGTCATCTTTACTTGCACTACATTAAATATTTATTAGTGAACGATAATTGTATTATATTTCGGTTACAATGGGTAACTAAGTATCAGAGGATTCTTTTGGGGAATTATTTAATGTGATATCTTTCTTTTACTAGTAGGTAAATAATTACACCCCTAAATAACAATAAATAACTAATTTTGCAAAATCCAAGCAAATGTAGGCAAATAATTATGGCCGGTAGTGTGCATAGAAACATATTTTTTATATCTTTTCACAAACTTACCAATTACAACTTTAAGGAATGCGCAAACAAAAAGGTTCTATAAAACATGAACAAATAGTTTCATCGTATATACAAATACATACAGGGTACCCCAGCCTTCTGAAATTGCAAAATTACGCCTATTGTGTAAATAGTACGAAGCTATTGCAACACTGCTTTGTATATCTCACCACAATCTTAAGCTGTGTGTATATATTTTAATAACTTATCTGGTGTATCATGTTGCTATTATTAATATTTGGTAATAATATGGTAGAATTAACTTGTAATCTAATTTTGAAAGGTAATTTTATTTGTAATATGAAAGTCTTAATAAAGCATAGTTCTAAACCGAATAATAAAAAAATTAACATACTTTGGTTCATGTAAAAATCACAATAAGGTACCTATAATTTAAATCAAAACAAATGCTTCGAAAATGTTAAATATATATTTAGCGTTTAATTGCTAAAAATACTTATTGTAAAATAGACGACTTCCGAATTCAAAACTATCCGGATATCCGGATCCACTATCCGATTCTCGGATCCGGATCCACCATCTGATTCTCGGATCCGGATCCACTATCCGATTCTTGGATCCGGATCCATTATCCGATTCTCGGATCCGGATCCACTATCTCATTCACGGATCCGGATCCGCTATCCGATTCTTGGATCTGGATTCACCTTCCGGTTCTCGGATGCGTATCCGTTATTATTTTGCAATATAGAAAGTGTTTAATAAACGAAACATCGAATTTGTGTTAATATGGAGAAAAGTACAATAGTTTTCCAAATCCGTGCATTCACAATTATACTGGGTTTTCATGCGCACAATTCAACGTTACTTTGCATTGCATAGGTGTTCAATAAATCTGGAGATTATTACAGCTATATTGTTTGATAGTTATTCGACCTATTGCAAGTATTTGCTGGGAAAAGTTGTCTGAGAACGGGGCTGGATCCACGTTATCGGATAATGGATTCGATCGGATAAAGAATCCGAATTCAAGATTTCGGATAGCGGATCCGAATCCGAGGTTTCGGATAATGGATCCGGATGCCAGGTCTCGGACAACGAATCCGAATTCGAGGTTTCGGATAATGGATCCGGATCCGAGGTTTCGGATAGCGGATCCGGTTCTGAAATTTCGGATAATGGATCCCGATAACATCAATATCAGGATATCCGGATAGTAAATTATCCGAATCCAGCTAACAGCTCTAGTTGCAATTATCTTCATAGGATTTTTTTCTGTGCAGTTTTAGTAGTAATTCACGAATAATCCGCCCTAAGTTTACTTGTGAAACTTTTTTTAATTTAGAGCATGTATAAGGATCGATATTTCCATACGTTGATCTATTGTATTTTCTTAACTTTTACCACAATAAGTTTACAATAGAACAATGTAAAATGTATTGCGACGGCCACAATAATTAATGCGGAGCTACATAGATATATAATTATATTAAATTTAACAAGAATTTTTTTGTATAACATGTGCGCACTTTTAGTGGAATACAATACAGAGGTGCTCGAGTGGAATTTCCAAACGCCACGTTTACAACGATGGTAAACACCGCCATTATTCTGTTAAAGCATTTCTAGAAGGTACACATAACATAACTATTATTAAAGCACAGAGTTTAAACTAAAGTTATTGTGAGAATAAGAGTAAAAATAATCAATTGATTATACTAAATACTAAATATAGACTTTAAAGCAAACTGTGATGAAAAACACTAATCAATTTATCCTTCAATTATCAAAGGCCCACATATGTAGTCCTACAGGTATATATTAAATGTTGAAGAAAAAACAGTGGTTCTTTCCCTTTTTTAAATACACTATACTTAATTATATTAACGAATTAGTTTTTTCAATGAGTTTTTATATTGTTAAAATCTGCTTTCATTAATAATTCACTTTATACTCCTATATTTTTGCAATTAGATTGATATTGTTATATTTAAGAGTATGATGATTTGAAAAAGCAATCTTCCTACTGCTCACAAAAACAACGTGGAGCACTTTAAGCAATAAAACTACATTTTATAAAACTTTAAAATATGGTATGTACAGCCAGAAGCATCCCTCAGACCCGCCAAAATATTAAAGGACAATTTCTTTGCGACACAAAATGAAAGTGTATATGAAATTTCAAAATGGCGAGGTGGCGAGGCCGACATGTCTCGATTATCATGTGCACATAGTACGCCAAGAAATTAGCGAATATATCGTTTATTACCAGAACTAGCTACTTAAATTGTCCGCGAAATTGAAAAACTTCTACTAAGGCGATTCTGTATAGAATTCTAAGTCGTGTAAAACACCCTTTACGAATAATGTAATCAATTTGTGTCATGTAGTTATTTATTATATAATTGCTATAATTTATAGCATCTCTTGGAAAACGTTTTTATATGCCGTTTCCACAAAGTACCCAGGTAATAAAGAATCGCTGTATTGCTTTACCATTTTTAAATCAGTCGTTTTCATATACACACAAAAACTATGGTACATCCAAAGAACTTGGAGTAATAGAAGCATTTGTTGCATTTCATAGTGAAGTCATCAGGATTGAATTTTGTCGTTTCTAATCGCAAGTCGCAGTAATTACGTAATGGTTGCCCAGTGTTGCAAAACCTTCCGATTTGTTGTTCCGATTCACCTCAAGTGTAAGGATAACTGTTTTCATGTAGAATTTAAATTTTGATACTGCATTTTGAACAATTTTAAAATGTTCAATAATATGTGTTATTTATTATGTTAATTTTTATCATTTATTAACCCTAAAATGAAGCAGAAAGTTGTAAGGTACAAGATCCTCCAACCTTCTTGAATTGTAAAATTGCAAATAGTAGAAAATTAAAATTTTCTGATAACATAATAGATATCATAGAATATTTTTTTTAAATATATCTGTGTGTACAGGTTATCGATAAGTAGCAAGTAGGGACGGCTGGTGCACTGTGGCTGCAGAGCTGCAGAATATATTATAGCGCGTTTCGTTAGTTACGCTATACTCTCCGAGGAGAGATTTGCATTTCAGACTTTCTGTGGTTAAGCAACAAATACGCTGACATCATAGGCAGGCATGTGGTTTTATCGCCATTACGATTGTATGCGGCATTGAGGTTAGTGCTAGCATTTGTTGTTTAATTCATTTTTGAATAGTCATGTTTCAATGACGTAATGCACTTTTCTCTAACGAAATGCACTATACGTAATTATGCGTCGTGTAAAACAGCCTTTACAGTAACTCAAGGCTTTGTTCCGACAAAAATCACAAACGCATATTTTGACGTCATTGGTAGTAATGTATAGAATATTTGTTCGTAACAACGTTTAAATTGATGGATCTCGTATGTTCTATATTCCACTACCACTGGCGTTATTGCATGACGTTATTGCGTACGCTATTTTTAAACTGAGACCACCTATAGAGTAAATGTATTCTACCCACCTCGATGTAAAATAATCTTTATATCTATAAACACAATTTCTCCACTACCATCCACCAACTTTAAAAGCAAGTGAAAAAATTTCATACTTGGCCTCAGAATCAATCTATCAATACAAATAAAAACAATAACTGAGGAATCCATCACAAATCCAACTATAGAGTAAAAATGTATTGATTAATAATTTGATACCATTATTGCCTCCATACGATGGATAAAACATTGGTGCGTTGTTTTCTTAAGCCCCAAGCGAAAATTTTTAAAATTCGCGGACAATGTTGATAGTTCTATCGAAATGTAAAAATTTCTACTGAGGCTTTACATATAAATTAAGTTTGTAAAATGAAACACAAATAAAAACTACTAACATTATATACTTTTTTTGTTCATCTCTGAGTATGTTAATTTGTAAAATTTTAGTATTAAAAATATAAGTACGAAGTCCTAAAAGTTACTTCAAATAAAGTGCTTTTGCAAAGCTAATTTATATATCTATACATATACATATGTTGTAACAAAACAAAAACTCCAATTATTATGTTAATGGTAAGAAAAGAATAATGTAGTAACTAATAATACAAATAGATCACATCCAGAAGATTGGGTAAATTTTTTAAATGAAAAAACCGAGTGCAGAAACTGGATGTTAGAAAAAAGCCTATAATATAACATTTTTAAAATCAAAATTTAATTCAAATTAAGAAAAAAAAAAACAAATGTATACTTACTTTCCAAAATTCCTCATCGGATAAGTATTTGTGTAACTATTCCTGAAGTTTCGTATAATATGTGAAAATTCGTTGCTTTTGAGAGCCACTGCAAATACACTTATTATAATACTTGATTGACCGTATTTATTAATACTGTATATTGGAATATCTTTATCGCTTTATCAGAATTAATTATATTTATATGAACATATGAAATAGAAAACAAAAAGATAATGCCTTCTACCTCTTCTATCTCTTTTGATTTTTGTGATATCCATTACGAAGCTACTTATTTATAAAAGCTAAACAAACTAAACGAAATATATTTCTTATATCTACAAGCTGCAAATACAATTTTCTATTCAGTATGCTGCATATTTAATCGGAAGCCTATACGTGACATCCTGTATATTCAGAGAGAAAATATTAAAATAACAGTTTATAGTCAACAGTAACATATAGTTAATATCGATTTAAAAACATTTTACGAAAATTTATTGAGTAGACATATGTATAGGCAACACTATATCATTCTACAAGTCTGTTATAGAAAACGTAAGTGAAATTGATTTTCCCGCGATTTACACTTCGGCTGTTAAAACAGAATCCTAGGCGGGTAAGCATCATTGACGTTTTTGGCGTGCTTTCAGCCGACTTGACAAGATGGTTGGCGTAGTGTTTAACATCAATATCAAGATGATTGATATAAGTTTAATTAAACGCATGTAATTATTATCCATTGTACTGTGAAGAACATTAGTGAACAAAAAGTGCAGTGTATGAAGAGATTAGTGCATGGGTCAACACATACAGTGTAGCTTCCAATATCTTCCTAATCCAAGACGGGCAAAAACAGTGTTTTATAAAAGTCACCTTGTTTTAATTATATATAGGTAGATTAACCAATAATTATTTGTTAAATTTTCAAAAATAAAAATACTGTTGCCAAAGATATTACACTTTGTTTATCTCTATATATTCTAACATTAACTGTAGATAATAAAACTATACATTCACTCAGTTCATATTTGCTTAAATTACAAGCGCGACTTAATCTTAACATTAGTATCTTAAATTAATTTTAACGTTAACAAATGAATACTAATAGAAAACGTTTTATTTGTAGGTTCATATAAATTTAGATATATAAAGTTTGGTTTCTATTTGGGCACTATTATTAAAAATTGGAATTTAAGCAATTACAAAACTTGACAAAGTATTTACCTAATAATTGGCAATATCTTTACAGGGTAACAAAATGTCTCATTCAGTTGTTAAGGTAACAGAAAATAAACCAACTGACAGCTTGTTGTTAGTTGTTTCTGAAGATGGCACAGTCACACCTGATAAGGAAGAAGTAGAATCCTACTTAAGTAAGTATAATGGTTCATATTTATTTATTTTTAAATTGACCATTTTTATTTATGCAGATAGTAGAACTGGAGCAACTGAATTACAAGTAATGCACGTAAATAAATTTGATGACAACAATATTGATGTCACGTTAGACACATTAATGTACGTTCATTCGGAGGAAATAATAGGTTGGTTTCATTTTTTTAATACTTTTGGAAAAAAAAATGAATGCAATAATACTGTATCACTGCTGTAATTATATCTATTAAACTCTTTGTTGATCGGTAGTCTTGTAAGTAACAAATATTTATAGCAATGCACCATTTGTCTTCAAAGCTGTTATCCAATTAAATATGTAGTATTGTGGAAAAATATTAAGATGTGGCTATAGATATCAAAAATGATTAAAAAATATAAAAATATATATCGGTCAACAAAGAGTTAATACCTTACTTTCATAGAAAATAGATGTTTGCTCATTGCCTATAAATTTACAGAAGAAGAACCTCAAGAGATGGACCAAATAGCAAGAAATTTAATGAGTTTTCGGATGGATCATGACTACACCCCTTTGACCTCACCAAAACATCAATCTTCAGTCCCGGATGATCAAGAAATAGATGAATTAGCACAAACTCTTAGTATATTAGAAGGTACTGCCTCTGAAGAACCACCAAAATTAACAAAGATTATTAAAACACAAACACCGAAAGTGGTTAAAAAACCTGTACAGACACATCAAGCAAAGCCAAGGGCAAGAATGATCAACACAGTAACAGTTATTCCGTCAAAACAACAGGCTCCTAAAGCTCTTAGTGCACCTAAGGTACCTAAACCGAAGATTGCAGAACAAATTGACTCAGATGATCTTAATGATGAGGATTTTGAAGATATTGACTATGAAGATGATGACAATGACTCTGATTTTGAACTAGATGACACACGAAAAATAAAGGGTGGAAGGAAACCACGCAATAAAAAACAAAAGAAATTAACAGAAAATACACAAAAACTAAAAATTAAAACAATAGCCACAAAACAAGTACCTAAAGTTGAAGATACTTTAAGAACTGATAAAATACCAGAATCTAAACTGGAAGTGAAGCAACCAGAAAAGAAAACCCCACAAAAAAAAGAAAAGAAGACAGTGAAACCACCTGACGACTTTGCTTTGTTTTCTGCTCCAGATATTATCCGTAGAGTAGGAGGGAAAGAACCAACTACACCCACGACTGTCACAACCCCTGAATCACCAAAAGCGTTTAAACCTGCTAAAATTCATCAAGATTTAAGAAGTAAGTCTGCCGACTTCAAACCGAAAAGAGCAAGCACAGAAACTAAATCAAGATCTTCAACGGAAGATCATCACATTAAAAGACTAAGTATTGACAAGCCCAAAATGAAACCAGATAAACCTCAAGTAATGGATAAGAAAGATGAGCTATTCAAAGCTGACGGAACAATATCAGTACAGAGGTATGATGAATCTGTAGGAAGCAATTCCAGCGAATCAGTGCTAGAATCTCATTTAGAACCTTTGCCAAGTGCTGAAGATATACGAGCGATTATACAAAATGAGAATACAAAAAGTTTTACTACATCTTTGGTAATACCAGATTCACACAATACTGCACAAGTCAACGACCATAATAATCAAGCAAATCTAGACTCAAGTGGGTTAGAGCTAGATCAGTCAATATTGGATAACATTAACACTGACCTCATATCAGAAGATATCTTGTACCAAGTAGCGCAATCACTTGTTGATAATCCAGAGTTGCAAAATGTTATTGATAAGTCAATAGTTGATGGAAACTTGATGTTGGACTCATCATTACAATCACTCAACCAGGAAAGCACGCTTCAACATACTCAAATGAATAACATGCAGGTAAAAAGCTTCTTAATGTATTGGAATATAAAAATAAAGTTATTACAGCAGAATGATTATTTATTTAATACAACCTCTATCCATGATACGTAAAAGAAATAAAATTTGCAGAAATAATATTGTATTGTCTACAGAATATTTGTGTAAACCTTTAAGGTGTGTTTAGGTGACAAGTACTTCAATAAATATATGTATCATATGCAACAACTTAGTAATGCGGTAAATTGAGCGCATTTTTTTTAGACAGAAATCACCCTAATATAAAAGGATCTCATTAGGTGATTTATCTCATGAATTAATAATTACGGGAATAAACAAGTGCGTTTAGTTTGGATTTCATTGATTTTTATATATAAAATTATTTCTGTAAGTTTCTCTTGTTTTGCTGGTAAAGACGAATGCGTATCATCGTTATTGCATGCGCTTAATGCTTAAGTATTAATAATTGTATATAAATTTTTATTTATATGAAACTTGCTCTTAATTCCAGTCTTCTACAAATTCATTAGAAACGCAAGGTGTCAAAGGAACACAAATTGTAAGATCTGATGGAAGGATATTAGTTTTACCACCTATAGAAAGACCAACGACGCGCAGTAGGAATAAACGAAATGAAAATCCAGATGTTAGGCAAGTTACAAGGTCAGATATTTTTTTCTTTTATTTTATTTTTATATTAATTGTAACTTGGAAAAAATGCTTATTGTTAACGATTTTTTGTTACATTATAATTAAAATGTTAGTAAATCTTAATTTAAATTGTCCAATTAAAAGTTGATTCACCTAGCATGTGGATTCTCAACTTGTAATGATCCAACAACTATTAATTAAACGATTTCTTTGTAAAAAATTTTTAAGTATATAAATTAGTTGATACTTTTGTGGTTTTCAGTTTAGAAAATGCAGAATATTTCACTATCTGGTTAAATTATAATTAATTTCCATCAACAAATATTAATGCTCAAAAACACTATTTAATTTATTCTAATAAAGCAACGATGTAGCCTATTGAAACAAAAATTAATAGCAGACTTGTTATAAACAGAAATGTAATTTTTAATGTGTTTACCGTTTAATTTTTCGTACCAGACTTCATTAAAAATCCCACTGTATTTAAAAATATGTAAACATAAGCATGGGTTTGCGAAAACTATTAGCAAGCAGTATTAACTTTGGTAATAGTGAATGTTAAGCAAAAATAAATTTGTTTCGTTTTTTACAGTTATACATATACTTTTTACTTTTGAATTATTATATAGACGAATAACAAGTGATTGTATGTTACATTGTGTAGGCCTATGAAACCGTTGGATGAAGAACATGTGTCCGGAAATGAATTAGATAGCTCTAATGAAGAACAAAGTGAAGAAGATGAATCAGAAGATGATCCAAACAAGTTGTGGTGTATTTGTAACCAACCACATAATAATAGATTTATGATTTGTTGCGATACTTGTGAGGAATGGTACCACGGTAAATGCGTTAATGTTACAAAAGCTATGGGACAAATGATGGAGCAAGAAGGCAGAGAGTGGATATGCTTATATTGTAAGGTGTGTATCATGCAAGCCGTTGCATTTTTCGTATACATAAATAATTTCTTGTATTAGGATCCTTCTCTTAAAAGACCAAGCGCTGCTGCTCGACGCATAAGGAAAGCATCGCGTACCTCTACTGATAGTAGCGGAAGTCAGAGGAAAGCTTCTACTGGCTCAATTCAAGAACCATCGAAAATACCCGGTTGTATTGTTTGTGGAAAACCGTCTAGAAATAGTTCCATTTATTGTAGCGATAGTTGCATTTTAAAACACGCGCAAGGAGTCGAAAAGGTACGCATATCTTTATTATGGAATGGAAGGTGTTTGCATGATTATAAAATAGGAATGCTAAATTTAAATATAGCTAAATTCTACGTGGAGTACGATATTTTAGATAATTTGGGGTGTAAAATTTTTAAAAATCCATCCTAAGGAGAGTAAGTAGGCTTAGGAGTTTTGCCTACGCTTTATGCTATTGGAAATCCAATTAAGTCAAAAATAGTTACAAAGACCTTGTGTATCATCTTATACCCATATACAAGGTCCAGCAGAAAAACCTCCCACATTTTATGCTTAAATAAAATAGATATTGTAAACTGTATTTAGAATTTTATTTTTTTAATGAAAGTGCATACAGTTTTGTTTTCATTTGGTCTTCGAAATTATAGAATTCAAATGGTTACCATTTCTTTCGACGCACATTTGTAGTCGATCTTTGAATGATTACTAGAACAATCGTTTGGGGCGATATTGCTGCAATTTCTTACCGTATTGCTGCTTTCAATTCGTCAATGTATTGTGGACGATGTTCGAAGATTTTAGATTTTAAGTAGCCCCATAAATAAAAGTCGCATGAGGCAAGATCGGGCGAACGTGAAGGCCATCTAACGTTTCCGCTCAATAACATTAAGCTTGTTGGAGACATTGCCATTAAAACGTCCATTGATCTTCTTGCCGTGTGAGGCGTCGTTCCATCCATATGTCTTGATTTTAGAGTTACCTAACTTTTGGTTCTAGAAAGTTGCGTAGCATTTCGATATAACGATCAGCAGTTACTGTAATATTTGCGTTTTTTTTTTCTCAAAAAAGTAGGGTTTAAACGGAAATAAATTTCGTTACTTGTCAAAACAGCAGTTTGTGGAACATTTTGAAGAATATCGTTACAACATGCTCTGCGGTTTTCCCAGTCTAATTTACTGAATTTCTGCACAACCATCATTTTGTACGGGTGGAATCTAAGGTCTGCGTGTAGAATTCTTCTCACAGTTCGTTCTGACAAATGCAAAGCAGAATCATGTTTAACAGATATTTTCTGGCGCCCGGTCTATCAGGCGGTATTCTTTTTAAGGCCGAACGTGTGGCTCCGAAATTTGCAACCCATAACAATATCGTTTAAGGGTTGGAACAGAAGCATGTCTGTCAAGCGCAAAGTGAGTACGAAAATTTCTTTACATTGCAATCACAGACTAGTTATTTCTTATAAACGCTTCAATGACAAACGCACAATGCTCACCCATCCAGTTCATGATGACAACTAAAATGGCAAGGCGCCTAGTATTAATAGCACACAGTACGATCCCTCTCTCTTCGTCGATTCGCGCACACCGGCGGAGCAAAATGTGGGAGGTTTTTCTGCTGGACCCTGTACATCTAATGCGAGTTGTGCTTCCCTATTGAAAATGTATACAATGAGGTCCTAATGTATCTTCCCTCATATGAACTTTTGAAGACAGAAGCTAGCGTTTTAGAAAAAATAGGTCAATTTCTATTTTTAGTGAACTAACTTGGCGTTATCGGCAATTCAATTACATTTCCGGTGTCACCGGAAGTTATGTCAACTTTCTTATTTTAAACAGAATACCCAGTATATTTTTACGGTTTCGGAAAGACAATTGAAAGACGAATTCAACGATACCATATGTTATACTTTAGCTTGAAAAATATTACGATATGCAGTAATAAAGGTTTCACTAATCTGTTTTTGTTATGCAAAATTGGTAAGGAAAGAAGGCCAAATTGTCTTCTGTGACGCCAGATAGATCCAAAGAGATTGTTGCTAGGCAACGATATTACAAGTGCCAAATTGTCAAATCTCAATTTTAAAAGTGTAAATTATTCTTGTTATTTATTATTATATCCTAAAATAAAAAAGTGAATGTCACTTTCAATGACGCCGGAAATATAGCTGAATTGCCGATAACGCCAAAAGTTAGGTAGTTCACAAGAAATAGAAATCAACCTATTTTTTACTAAAAACGCTAACTTCTGTCGTTCAAAAGTTAGTATGATGGGAGGGATGTTTTAAATGCTTCAAATACACAGCATTATTTCGTCGTTTTCGCTTCTTCTGCCAAAATCACAGGTGTTCGCTGTTATAAGTGCCTACTTCAATTTTTCAGGAAAAGAAAGTTCATTTGGGATAATTTTTGGATGATTAATTACAATCCCTATAATATTTAACAGTTCTCACATCTGCAGTTTGTTCCAAAATTTTAATCGATTTATTTAAATTTGCAACTATCTTATTAATGTGTCGCAACTGTGAACGTTGTGTCACTTATTTGCATTTCGTAACACTTTCTTCGTCGTTATTTAAGGGCCAAAATTATATACTTGGAAATATTAAACTTTTCCAGTAAATAAATGTTTTAAAATTTGAACTAAATTACAGAAGTGAGGTGGTTGTTCCTCTAAAAACGTAGCAGTTAGCGTTAGTTTCTCTTAAAATAATTAAAAAGCCGATCGTGTTTTTTTTGTATATTTCTCGCAGCTACAAAACCATTGCCGCAAGACAACATCATATTGAATTAAAAATCACTTTTGTTCTTACACCAAATCAGCCTATAATCATAAAGTTTTATATAAATCTAAATTCTCGGGGAAGTCGTAACTACCCCCTTGTTAAATCTCTCTGGCTCGCAGAGATACAATATAACTGCATACGGCCCTGCAACCCTTGCGTGCCTACTTCATCGTACGAAAAATACCTAACACTACTAATAAGTATTCCCAACCACGCTTTACTCAAGTGACATTCACAATCCTAGAATATTATGTAGATGTTTTAAAATACGTAACTATGCTAAATGATTGCATTTCTTATACAATTATGTAATATTTAGGTTGTGGTATTTGAAAGAAAAACTGGCAAAATATTGTCGGGGAGTAACGCACCAAGTGCGGCTAATTTGGACAAGTGGTTAGCAAATCATCCAGGATTTGAAGTTGTTCGATCGACAAGCAAACCATCGGCAGTTAAGGTATTTTACAAAAATATGTATCTATATCGTGTATGTTTTTAATTAATGTATTTTGAATAATATGAAGCATTTAGTTAATTATGCAGAATATTGAATGTTTTCAAAAAAGAATAAGATTTCTGAATACAATTTGTGATACTTAAACTCAGAAAAGTTCTATTTTTAGATTTACTAATATTGCAAAGGACTAACATGAACTACGTTTTTGTAAAACAGACTTCTATGATTTGGTATATTAACATGGAATAAGAACAATACTGAACATTTTAGCAATTCTTTTATAATCTGTCCTGTATACTGGGCGAGCCATTTTCTCGAAGTCAGTAGATTGTGTCTTTCTAAATGGAAATTTTTCTAAAATTCAGCATTTCAGAGTTATTAGGGTTTGTATCAAAGAAGTTAGAGTAATAGAAGCGAAGCACACATAAGGCCGATTTTGTTAACAAATATTACGTTTTTTCCCGTAACTTAGCAGTGTATCGTTTCGCTCTTCGCTTTCGTTTCGGTTATTAAGTGACTTTTCATCAATGGCGGAACATGCCTTTGATTACGTTCGTATCTAAAAGTGTTCATTTTACTTCAGATTACTAAATGTTATTTAATAAAACAATAAAATAATTCTAAATTCATATTATTAATTTTATATTCAATGTGTGCTAAACAATTAGCAGTTTCGCTTTGTTTGTTGACTGACGCAAATTTAATTATTTCAATTTTGTCAGTATAAAGATATATCCCCTAACTCACACGCCTAACTTTCCAGTGTTTCTTTGCAATGAAATTGGCCTTTTGGTAATTAACCCTTAAGTATGAGTAAGAAATAATTTCACATCTAACGAGAAAAATGAGATTTTGCAGCGTATTGTGAAACGATAGATGCGACGAAAGTGATTAAAGTATTGCATAAACTACTACAAAATCTGAAAATGACAATCTGAGTATGGCAGTATGAACTTTTAAATTATTAATTACTGCCGATCATTGAATTTAAATGTTATTATCATTATACTTGTTCTGACTATGAATAAATTTATGAATAGTGAAATATTTTATGAGAAAATTAGAAATTTGAGTGCAGCAGAGTGTTTTAAAGAAAATGAAAGTTCAAAATATAATAAAAAAGGTTACCGTTCCAGTTTGTAGTGAACAAGGTTTATATTTATGGAATATGAATACTGAAAGAAAAATACCTGACGAGCTCACTAAACAAAATATTCACGGCACACTCCGCACCACACAAACTATTAATTAATTCGGGAGGAAGGCCTTTTCGAAGACATGTGGGTCAATATCAGCCATGTACCGATCGGTACATGGCTGGTGTTGTTGACCCACGTGTGCCGTGAATATGTTGTTTGCCATACTACCCAGTCCTTGCTATCATTATTGAGCTCATTAAACTTCAGAAAGAGATAGTAAAAGGGAATATCCCACATAAAGCATCACACCAATGTGTGATAAACTTAGAAAATACACATTACAACTTATATTTTATTGGTTACTAAATAAAATTTGTTTATGTAATACATTCTATATGTTTAACTTTCCTCCAATGAAACTTGTTTCATGATAAAAGCAAACCATTAATAACTTGTCAAGGATAAGTTTGATTAACCAGATTGCATGTCCGTTGAGACACTCTTCATATACAGTGTATCCCTGGATTAACGCATGGATAGGTAAGGCAGACAGGAAATTATTGAGTTAAATTTTCATGTTTTTGGGGTTCAGCCATGCTTATACACTAAGTACTAGCATAATTTATTACTCTGAACATTGTTTTTTAATAACCTTATTATCGTATCTCTTATAGAAAATACATTTTACTAATTGAAAGAATTCCTTTTTTGTAAATTTTCAAGATATACTTGATTTTTTGGCAATAAAATTATGGCATACATTACTCACCATTCAAGCATGGCTGAACCCCAAAATATGAAATTTCAACTCGTTAATTTTCTGTTTACCTTACCTATCCATGCGTTAATCCGGGGACATGCTATATATGTTCTCTTAGGTTAGTGTCAATTTAATAGTTTTAGTGGTAAATAAGGAATTATGTTCAGCTTCGCATAGGCTACTTTCTGCAATCTTGTACAATTTGTAATTTCAAATGAGTTTTGGAATTCTCTAATACTTCAATGTTACTTTCTATTGTAGCACTTTTCATATTCACTGTACATTTCCACCATCTTGATGCGCTTAGTATGATACTACACTTAATAGATGCACTAATAATAGTAATAATGCACGATACGTTTAATATTGCACGATTGATGAGGTTAGAAATGCAAACATACGCGCAAATGTCAGGCATAGATCGAAATTACGATTACGACGAGTTACGATTAGAATCGACAATGTTCAATCCCTTTTTGCCCCCGCTCTAGATGGAATTGATGTAAATACTTTGATTTGATGAGGGTTACATGCGTAAATGCAGACTATTAGTCTAACTTCTTTGGTTTGTACCGAAAGTGCGCGTTCGGCGTACATGCTTTTTGGTACTCTTGATGCTTCTAAATTACTAGTTTGATGCGCGTAATATTGCGTTAAGTTGGTATGACATACTTTTAAAAGTATTTTCTTAATGGAACAATCTATACATTATTTTAGTTTTGAATTTTGGGCAATGTTCGATACAAGAAGTTACTAAAACTAAAATCTAAAATCAACTATCCTATTATCGAAATTGACTAATGTCAATAATTATTTTGTCAATTTACCATGACAGGATCAAATAAATCATTGGAACAAATATAAAATACTGATCTGGATTTAAAATAGTTGTTTAATTTTACGTTAACTTGAACCTGGTACGGGTTGCTTTCACTACGCTAGTTTGGCGGATGCTTAAATCGCTTAGATCATGACTATTTCCACGTGCACTGACTTGAGAAGTTTCAGTTACAGCCATAAGAACCAACAGCTGAGTGTCTTCGTTAGTTTCGTATAATTGGTGTTTGGTAATAAACATTACCTACAACTAAAGCTTTCCACCAGTCATCCAAAAGCTGATGTTTTTCGGACAGTGTTGACAGTAAATTCTACTGACAATTAAACAATTCTTGGTATATACTCACAACTCAAATACCATTTCTAACAGTGCTTCCTTTGATAATAAAGACGTGGAAATAACCCCCTACTCGTCCCCTCTTAGGTATAGGTAGGCGCTGTATCGGTATTAGAGAATGCAATTCTTGTTTACATGAGCGTCGAGTTTTGTAGCGTGTGCCTACTTGTGAATCGTACATCATACGAAATACATTAGTAAATAAATTGCTGCGATTCCCGATGGACCAATCTTTATCTTGTTTAATAAATAAATATACAGACTGAGAGTTGGTCCTATGATCGCACCTATCTTGATCGAATACATTCGGAGCGGGAGAGGGGATATTCATTCATTAGATTACTCAAATGTTATGTCACGGCTGTTAATTATTAGTTATTTACAGTTGACGTTTGAGTTTTGATGTACGTATTGACATATTACCTTTTTTCCATTATACAGATTCTGCGTGTATAAGGGTGTGTTTATAGTAAAGCTGCGATGATCGATGAGAGCAGCGCGATAGCAAAACGGACCAATCAATGAGCGCTGTATCTTTCCGTAACCATGGTTACAGAAGCGAGCTGTGATACTCGATAAGAGCAGCGATGAGAGCGGCGATAATAGCGAAGCGGGTGTTTATGTTGGAGTTACGCGCCATCTGTGGGCAGCGATAATGAACAAAGATAAATTAATCGAACTGTCAAATTTTGCTTTAATTCACTTTAATCAGCTTTAGGAATGGGCATCGAAAATTTAATCTCCGAAATTTATCTTAGGCCGCCAATATGGGACCAAAAAAATCAAAATCACCATAATCGTTATGTTTTAGATAAGCTATGGGATGAAGTAACAATTAAACGAACTACTACACCTGTGTTTAAAATATTTTCATATTCATTTCATTATTTTCACATTCATTCATTCAATTGATTTCTTGAGAGCCAGTGCTATTTAAATTAATCGTATTATAAAAAGTATAAAATATAAGAAGTAATGAACATGTAATGAGTGTAATAAAATTACAAGGTAAACGAAAAACAAGTGAAACAGCGTATTTTGTAATTTCCACTAACCATGGTTCATCAATCTGAGCCATTCGCGACTGTATTATTACAGCCACCTTAGTTGTATGGGTTTGAGGCACGGCTTTATCAATAAACCGGGCACTGTTTAGGATTTTACCTCAAATTTCTTTTGTTGCAAGGAAAAGCTATCCAGTAACGTATAATCGGTATAATATAAAAAAAGGTAATACATCAAAACTAAAACGTCAACTTTAACCGACTGACAGCTAAGAGTCGTAACATAATACATATTTCAGTAATGAACGAATATCCCCTCTCCCACTCCGAATATATCCGATCAAGATAGGTGCGACCATAGGACCAACTCTCAATCTGTATAATATAATATACATCGTAACAATTCATATTGCTCAAGAACTGAAATGCGGTTACCTACTTATCAAGTTGACGCCTATGGTACGTAACCCAACTTGCGTTCTCTAATCGCTATGTATATAGGTCGCTCTCGCTCGCTACTCGCCCCACCAACGGAAACGATATGTGATGGCGTATGGTGGGAGTCGAAAATTTGAAAAGGCCTGGCAGTAATAATTACTATATTACTGACCATTGATTTAAAGTATTTCCATGAAACGAGTTAGAAGAGATAGTACGTAGTTCTGTTGTGAATACAATTATTATCAAATGTTATACTTGATAATTGTTCCAAAGACTTACTTGGTTATGTCATAGCAAGCCAACAAAATAAATATTGACAATTGTTAAGTTTCAAAAATAGGGACAAGGTACTCGACGTTGTGGAAATTTTACTCTGTTTCGAATTTCCGTTAAGCTACCATTTTTTCGACATTCTTCATCAACAGTAGGCATATCAACATATTCATTAGTATTGAAAGCAAACAGTTTCAAAAATAGGGAACTTTTTTTGTATTAATAATATCATTTTGTTATGTCTAAAACGATTATTCCCCAAGTATCCCTTAAAAACCAATAATAACTTGGTAAAAAATGTTTAAGGTTTCGCGCGTTCGGAAAGCATTTCAAACGACCTCCAAAGCGCGCCAAGCCGGCTGACGTTATATAGTATGACTTTTCCTGACAACTGTCCAACGTACGGTTGTTGGTAGTTGTTTTGTGACATATTGTAAATTTTCGTAATTTTTTGTTGAAAAATGTCATGACTCCAAAAATCTTGTGCTGCAGTCCTTAAACTATCTAAATATTGTTCATTATATTCCACTCACGAAAAATTAAACTTGCTATTGCTTTTAAAGTTTGGGTCAGCGACACAAAATAAACATTTTTTTTTATTTAGCACAAACATTTGCAATTGCACCTGTGCATTATATTTTGCAGTTATTTTATTATCCTTGCTTAAATAATTTGTTATACTTTTAGTATATTGTGGACACTTTATTTCCACAAAGATATTCTTCACATATTGCATCTGGTAAAGCCCCAAAAATTGGATATTTGGGATCTAATTGTAAACCAATTTGATTTAATTTTATCTTAAGGGATTTTTCTAAACACTTCACCACACTTTTTTCTAACTGTTTTCCTCTATTCATTGCTGACGTAGCTTTAAATTTAGAAACACCCAATACTTGTTGAACGAATACTCCGTCGCTCTTCTTACAATGAGCAGCATCATATAGTTTTGATGCTGTTATTCTGCCATACCTTAAATCAAACCACAATCTACTGGCAGACTGACTTAATGTTTTTTAAAGCAGCTTCAGAACATTGGTCTTCATAATATATTGATAAAATTGATAAATTCACTATACGATGATTGTTCCGTGGATTCAAATTTTAGCATTAGCTGATGTATGCCTAAATTGGTAGATAGGCCCTCACTTTTAAAATGCCTTAACAACTGGCTTTCTGAATTATTTTTTAAACCCATTTCTATCACTTTCTGAAGAAATTGACTGTTGTCCTCAGCTGAGCTTAAATTATCTTTGGCACCGAAATCCTTCAATGTGAGATATTTTATGCTCGTACCAACTATTGAAAGCTTACTTTTCGCTCAGTAACAAGCAACCTCAGTTTTGAGGGTTCTTCGCTTCTCCTATGCAACCACATTAAGAATGCTATCGCATGCTTACAACCGCCTGTAAAAAAATATTTGAAATTAGTTTTAAATACTATCAATAAATTTATAATAATTATATACCTAATGAAACAGCACAGTCATGGCACTGTACGTCCGTTACTTCTCTTGATTCTTCATCAATAGTGCATATTGTTTTTTCTTAACATTGTGTTCAGGTGTTACCTTAACTTTCAGGGTACACACATTATCATTCCTTTTAACTTGTACCCATCCCACAGCTGCATCTCCATATGATTCTCTTCCAGATCTAAAATTTTTAAAATATCAAAAAAAGATACCCAGTAAACCTGTAGAAAGGTAAGATTTATTTTTCTTGTAGTTTTAGATTAAAAAATGTCTTAAGTACGTTTAATTTAAAAAAGATTTTTACAACTTTTGGACTTATTTGCTTTAACACCACGAGTTTCTCCAAGATAGAAACTTTCACTATTTTTAATCAAATTGCTACCATAAACATGTCAACAAAGGGTAGATTGTCGGATTGACCTTTGCAATATCCTCCTTCAGTCATAGTCATAAGTCAAGCTTGTCACATAGACATGTCATACTATTTGACGTCACGACCAATAGCAGCGCGTTTAAGGCCGTTTGGAATAATTTGAATTTTACCGCATTTTCAATCCTTTATAGTGGCTGTTTGGAACAAAAAATATATAATTTCTTTGGTGATACATGTTTTCATAGAATATATACTTATGATTTGTAGTAACTTTTTCCAATTTCAAATTTTTGTCAAGTTCCCTATTACTATAATGAGAAGATGTTTGATTTTAGACTACTAAAATACCACTAATTTTGATCTAGAATTTTCTCAAAAAAACCAAAACTAAAATAATATACAGGGTGTTCTGTATAAATAAAATTACTTTTTAACAAGAACATGTCTTGTTAACAGCTTTGGGTAGCTATGAGATACTCTGTGTATTTCAATATACAGTAAACCCTCATTATAGCAAACAGGCACGGGAGAAAGGATAATGTTCGTTATATCGAGGTGTTCGTATAAATGAATTTTCGTTAGTGCGAATTAGTTCGTTATAAAGAATAATAGCATCTATGTATGTACATCCATAATTAGAATGTTTCAGGTGTTTATTATTAAAAACGTATTACACACTATATGAAATTTCATTGCATGTTATATATTCTAAAGTAATGCTATAGCAATAATTAATACATAACTATATATTTTTTAAATAGCGTTGCCAATTTTATCTTTATTTTTTTATTATAGTAGATAATGATTTTGGAATGTTAATTTTTTCCGCGATCTTAGTTTTGGACATTTATTTTTTCTACCTCTTCTAAGATGTCCAATTTTCTTTTTAAAGAAATCTCTAGTCTTTTGTCACTCATTTTTATTAAATTATGCGTACTCGCACAATTTATGTTAACGACTAAATCTTAACTCTAAAATAACCTCTCAGAAACGAAAATAATAATAAAAAAAAAGCCGCTTTGGAAACGGATGTTTATGCACAGTTTCTAAATTATGTAGGTGTAAGATTATATTGGTTCGTATAAATGGTATATTTTTATATTAGTTTTTGCGCGTTGGAAGATTAAAATTGTTCGCAATTCGCTTAATTGAAATTTCGTTATAATGAAATTAACTGCTTTAGAAATACATTAGAAATTTTCGTACAGATATTATTGTTCGTAAAATAGACAATTTCGCCGCATCGGTGTTCGCTGTAACGAGGGTTTACTGTAATTTGAAATCATGCCCTTATTTGGATTGTATAACAAGAAAAAAGCCGTTTCGCAAAATGTCTATTTACGAAGAAACAATTTTCCGAACCCTTGGAGATGATTTACCCTGTATATATCGGGTGTCCCAGATTTTGTTGCACCGCCCATATAATGGTTATTTGTATAAATAGAAGATTACTATTTGGAAAGAAAATCTGGGATAGGAAATGTGCTTAAAGGTGCATCTTGTGATTAATACAGGCTGGCCCACAAATTGCCCAGTGAAAAAAATTGTTTTTTAAATGACAAGCCATATATTTTATCAGATATTCAGACTCTCTTTATTTTTCGTTTGACAACCATGTGTTACTTACTTATTTACGTTGGGGCTTTTTGAAGTTATTCAATTTTTTCACTTCTATGATTTTTTTTTAATTGGACAACAATAAACACACTTAATTTGGCCAATATCTATGCAAAATTTTTAAACATAAATAAGAACTTTATTGCAATATAATTTTAATACAGCAAACCACATTCAAAATATAAGTTTAATAGCACAGCGAAATACAAATTAAAAAAACCGAAATTATAAACATTGTTCGAACATAAATTATACATCGTTAGAATTAAAATATCTCATATGATAAAACTAATCATAGGTAATAAATTATAAGTGTTATTCAAATTGTCCTCCTCCTGTTCTGATAGAGACCTCATACTTCCTGATTAGTTCTTTCGTACAAAAGAAGGCTTGTACTATTTCAAGAGTTATACTTGAACAAGCCTGAATGATTTTATGTTTTAAATCACCAAGATCTCTTGGGGGGAACAACTTAAACAACATCTTTCTCATAACCCTAAAAGAAGAAATCGAGAGGTGTCAGGTCCGAAGTTTAAACTAGCCATCTTAAAGGACCTCTATTGCCAATCCAAGAAACTTGAAACGTACGATTTAAAAAATTTGTAATTACTGTACTGTTACGTGGTGGAGTACCGTCATGCTGCCACCACATTGTTACCCTTTTTTCGAGTGAAATTTTCTCTAAAAGTTCTGGCAAGTCTTGAGTTAAAAATTCAAATATCTTTCACCCGTAAGAATAGCACTGTAAAAATATGATGCAATTATACGGCCATTGAACAGTCCACACTAAACATTTGTAGCCCATATTGTTTGAAAATTTGTTACCCTAACCCATTTTTGATTTTCAACCGACCAATAATGAAAGTTATGCCGATCAACAACCATTATTGTGAAAACGAGATTCATCGCTCCATCAAATTCTATCTAAGACATCAGGTATCTTATTTATTAAAAGATGCATTGAAGCAATAAATTCCAGTCTCCTATCAAAGTTGGCAGGATGAAGCCCATGCAGTAAATGCACTTTGAATTGATGATATTTATTTTGTTTCAAAATTCTGTGTAGATTTACTTACACCTAATTCGTTCGCTACACTTCTTATGGAAACACTAGGATTAACACCAGCATATGCCAATACATTTACAACATTCTCTTCATTTCTCGCATAATTCACATGACGCATATGTTTCAGTTGCGAAGGAAATGAACCAGTTCTCATTTTTTGCTTCAATATATTGAAAAGCTCCAGGACAAGGTATTGACGTGGAAATTTTACTCTGTTTCGAATTTCCGTTAAGCTACCATTTTTTCGACATTCTTCATCAACAGTAAGCATATCAACATATTCATTAGTATTGAAAGCAAACAGCATTTCTTTACAAAAAAAAAACTAATTGGATGACAACTGATTAAGTATAATACTTAAGTGACAGACACAGTTGTTTTGGCAATGGCAGCCATAGATACTTATTTTCCTGCTATGTTCCGCATACAGGGGTCTAAAAAATGTTCAGCTGAGATGTGTTTGTTGTTTTCCAAGAGCGTTAATAGTTTGATAATATTCAATGTTTGAAAGAAACGTAAATAAGTAAATGACACATGGTTGTAAAGCAAAAAACAAGGAGAGTCAGAATATCTGATAAAAAATATTACATGCTATTTAAAAAAATATATTTTTTTTTCATTGGGCTATTTTTGGGCTTGGAAGCACATTTCCTATCCTAAAATTTCATCCCAAAAAATAATCTTCTATCTATTCAAATAACCATCATATTCGCTGTGGGACACCGGTATAGGCACTAGAATAGATGTTTTGTTTATAATTATTTTATAATAGGTATTACGTGCTTTCAGATATCCTGTTTACTGAGTTTCTGTGCATTGGTCCTGGTTTAAAACAGCGTTGCAATTAATTTCAGACTTTCAACATTAATTACAAGACATAGTGAAATGAAAACGCCCTACATCAAAGCGATTTTTCTCTAATGTGACATGAGATAATTGGAATTAAAATTTAAAAGTTACATTCTTCTTGTTCTGTATTACACATTTTCCGATCATTTTTGTTTGGTTATTAGAGGCAAAAACTTCTTTTGGCGCACTTTATGAAACTAATACCTAAAGCGACACCAACCAGAAAGTTGCGGGTGACAATTGGGGGATGTAATAAGCAGTAATACTTATTATGAACTGTAACTAACGGCATCTGAAAAGAATGAATTGGTGAATTCGGAAGATTTGAAAGATTTCACCAGTATGGGGAAATCTCGCCTACAATATTTCGACAAATCTGGCGCTTCAAGTTTTACCAGTTCCCGATTTTTTTGACATATTTGAATTATACGCTAAAAATAAAGGAACTTCGTGTAAGGTTCCCTGAATCTAGCTAATTATTTCGCAAAAGAACTTTTTTTTCTACTAATTTAAATATTTTAGGTTGGCCAATAATGAAAAATAAAATAACTACTTGCTTAACCTAGGATCAGCGCGCTATTGTCGATTAACCGCAGATTTCAAAAATTTGCTCTAACTTTATAAGACGGCTGGTTAAGGATTTGGGATTTTAAGAATGTTCCCAGCACGTGTTTTGAATGTAGGTACTTGTGATATCACAAAAAAAAATTTTTATGGAACAAATATTAATGAATTTGATTCGATTAGGCACGTAACTTTTAAAATAACTTACTTATGTGTGTGGGGTTGAATCGACCGGAACGGGATTGATCACGATGCATTAGTAAACACGACTGCTCCTTGGTTAAATACATTCTATTTTGTTTCACGCGCATATAAAATGCAAGCTCATTTAAAATATAAAGGCGAATTTAATTTGACATTTATGGAAAAAAACCGTTTATCAAGAACAGGTTATACGTTCTCCACTTGCTAGCCACTAGAACATGTAAAAGCAACAACAAATCTACATTATGACTTACAGAGATTTGAAATTAAAGAGGATCGGGACCAATACACTGAGATTAATAAATTAATAATATACGTATGACCATAGTCACTGACAAATTTTTTACTTGCTTAGACGATTATAGCTATACACGTTTATATTATGTATAACAAATTACTCCTTATTCTAGAGCAATACAAGTGCTCGTTCTACTGAAGCAAGAGAATTTGCATATCCATCTAATATACAGGTACTTGACACATTGTTGCAAGTAGATGAATGTACTTTTGATAATGTAAACATTATTTTCTAAATATCTTTTGTATGTTGCTTTTTTATTTGTGAAACCCTTTTTTTAAATTATTATTTTATAGGCTGCAGTTATATCTTTTTCATATGGCTTCTGTGTTGATGTTAATTTTCTTTTTATTTTGATTTGTGTAGAAAATGTCACAATCAAAACTTCAGCTGGTAAAGAATACTTCAAACGATGGTGTATCTTTAACGATTCAACGAAAGGGAATCAACATTGGTGTATTACAACATCAACCAAAACACCAAGTACCAACTGACTCAAATAGATTACATAAGAAGGTGGGTGTAAATATGGTAGAGCTCACCCAAAATGAGAAGTACATATGTCGTCATCGTTAGCTGTGCGAACAAAATATGCCAACGGCGTCGATAACTTGAACAAATAGAGGTGCTTAATAGGGTAAAAATAGAACGAACATAGTTTGATGATTGATAAATAATAGAAATTAATAAATGAAAATATTGCTATACCTCATTTAACAAAGTTTCACCCAAACTTTGATACAATTTCATCTCAAAATAATATTTTAGTCTGGAAAGAGTACATATATAATTTTCTTACTTCATTAAAACCTAGATTAAAAATATCTACGTATTGTAATTTAAAGAAATGAAATGAATTATCATTATACCCACCCCAGGACTCATTTTTCCTTCGTTAAATAATTTACATAAAATTCCAATTATAAAATTTTCTTTTTCTCGTAAAATATTTGCAACAAAATTATTCAATTTTGTGTAATGTTTTATTACTATATTATTTAGGATTATTAAAAAATAGTTAGAAATATATATAATAGATATACATATGGCAGACACAAAAACAAATGGAACTAGAAAATAGGAAGTAGTAGTAGTTTAAATACATATGTAAATATAAATAACAATAATATGCACAAATAAGAATGAAATTATGTGCTTAAATAACATATATGCATTTCGTTAAAAGCTTGAGCATCATCTGGCAAAGGTTCCACACCCAGGTCGTCGTCATCATCTTCGTCATCGTCACCATCAGAATCTTCTTCGCTGGTTTCTGATTCCCCTGTATTTACTGTAAACGTAATTTTCTCTGTTACATTGTCAAGTAACTCTTCTTTCTCTAAATATTCATGGACTACTTTGTCAACATGTCTACAGACTCCCATTCTTCGGTACCTATTAAGGAAAATTTCTCTTTTGTTAGAGCTTCCACGTCTGCCAGCTTAAATGTCACATTTCTTGCTGCAACCCATTGCTTAACGTTAGCCCAAATTTTTTCAATAGGGTTGAGATCTGGATGATACGGAGGCAATCTTAATACGCTATGGCCATGCGATGTTAGGAGAGTATCAAGCTTGCATTGCGGATTAGCTGTCTTATATCTTTTTATTAAATCATACAATTTAGGCTTTCTAAAGTTTTCTTGAAAGTGTATATTACGTTCCATAAGCCACTGCATCATTTCAGCTTTTTTTGCATTCGAAGTTGGATCCTGTTCTACCTTGACGTTGTGATATGATGCATTATCAATAAAGCGTGACAAACGGTTGCACCCGCTGTGTTTACTATGTACATACAAGGAATCGAGTGGACGTTCGGTTATTATCGGTTGATCGGTGTGCGTGTACTATTACATCGATAGTACACGAACGTCCACTCGATTCCTTATATGTACAGCGGGTGCAGCCGTTTGTCACGCTTTAATTATCAAGAACAAGTACGCTTCGTGGTGGAAGATTAGGTAATAACTGTTTGTTTACCCAAGTAAAGAACTTTTTGGAATTCATTTCATCGTGATAGTCACCAGACTTAGAACCTATAGAGATACAAAATCAAATAAGTTTTGTAAAATGTACATACACTATGTTAATAATAGTGGTAATAAGTTTATTAAGTTTGTGATCATATGTTCTAAGTATTACGGAAGCAATAAAGCAGTACCTGAACGAAATAGTAATAGTGCGTTAGGTTTAAAACCTATTTTACCGCCAGCATGGAGCATAATTAAGCGGCTTCCCTTCGAAATTGGTGCCTTCCAACCCTAGCAAACTATCATCTGACCATTCTTTGGGTTGTGTGTGTGAACTATGTATATAGGATTAAAACTTTTCTTTTATCAGAAGTTTTCCGTCATCTAAAAGTAATTTTACATTTTAACTACTACACTTATTTAATAGAAATAGTGTTCTAATGTTATTAGTGCTCCAGAAAACAATATGCCATTCTCAACTATTTTATTGTAAATACCTGAAATAAATATTATTCATTTAATTCTGAATGCTTAATTTAATTTGGCATTGAAACAATGGAACTATATACATAACTACACACACTCTATATGCTCAAGATATTCGTAGGTTAATATTTTAACGAATTGTCATTTACGGAATACAGTCTGAATATAGTACCGTCCCAGCTGAGACATGCAACATTATGTCCAAGGGACAACTTGATGCCAGCTTTATTTGAATGATTGATATGAGATGATGATAAAAGAAAAATATTTTGAAATACTTTTTAAAGTGGGACGTTTCTTTTCGTGAATGTAAAGTTATGAATTATTGACCTAATTGTTGCAGTATCTTCTCCACCAACTGTATTCTTCGGACTTTTACGTGGTCTCTTCTTGTGAGGAGTAGAAAAAGAAGTAGCCTTTCCTGAATGTATATTCTCACACTCTTTCACAATACTTCTGTATGTTTTTTCAGATATACCTGTCGCAGCAAGTAATCTGGCCTTGTAATGTTTCAAGGGAATACTTGATTTATCATCTTCTGCTTCTTGTTTCATGATTTTCAAAATATTGGCGATAATTTCTCTGCCTTGGCTGTGGATAACTTTTTCTTTAACACCAACTCCTTTCGATGTCGATGCCATCGCTACAATTTGTACAATTAATATAACATATACAGGTCTTGTAAAGCGAATGCGTACACCAAAAAATGTGGACGTTACGCCGAGCAAGTAAGAGCATACTTACGCGTGAGCAGGAGAGGGCGCGACGGCGTGATTAACTTGTGATCTCCAATCGCTGAGAGGAAGCGGATGACTCGCTATTTTTTGCTGTACGTATTCGCTTTACAAGACCTATATATCTACCTATTTTATTTATTTATATTTGAACTTACCACTAGTAATATACTCCCTTCAGATTCCTTGAAAAAGAGGTTTTCTTAATAAAAAAGTGGAACGCTAACAGCCTAGAATAACAAAACAACTAAAATCTATCCAAGATAACAAGCTGTAACCTAATCGAAGTTTGGCACGCTACTGAAGTTTCAGTTGATATCATTCCACCCTATTTTTCAAATGTCGCGTAATAATAGACTCGCCCGACGAAAATAGTCTCTTTGCGCATATGACGTCAGATGTACTTCTCATTTTGAGTTCGCTCTAATGGACTTAATTTATGATCCTTAAATTCTAGATTACTGGTTTAAAAATTATTAGTAAACAAGTATCTACATCAAATCAACCGAAACAAACTAAGCTTATTCAACCGGTTCCTGTAATTAAAACACCAACTGCGACTACCCCCACTAAATCGAAAACATCGTCATCATCGTCATCATCATCAAAAAGTCAGTCCACACCACCTGCACCTAAAGAAAAGCCGATGCCTCAAAAAACTCCAAAAGCACGGCAAGCAGAAGTTGCTTTAACACCGCAACCGAAAACTGAAAATATACGTGAAAATGTTCGAAAAACATTAATGGAACAACTTACAAATCGTATAAAAATGGCGGACGATCTAAAATTAACTGAAGTTGAAGTTCTAAATATATCAACAGAAATAGAAAATCAATTATTTAAATGCTTTGGAGATACTGGACAAAAGTATAGAAATAAGTATAGAAGTCTAATATTTAACATCAAAGATGTTAAAAATCAAACTCTATGGAGAAGAATATGTGAAAAATCTATAAATCCGTATCAGTTGGTTCGTTTGTTGTTCTACTAGGTTATATTCTTCTATAACCACTTTTTTTTTTAGGTAAGGCTTTCTCCCGATGATTTGGCAAGTCAAGAATTAGCGCTGTGGAGAGAACGAGAAGCTAAACATCAGCTAGATATGATTAAGAAATCAGAATTAGAATTATTAAACTGTAATCGACAATATGTTTTTAAGACTCATAAAGGTTAGTAGATTTTTCAAATATATATATACAGTAAGATCTTAAAGGATATCACTATTAATACTGGTAACACTAGTTGACAAATTATTAACTTTTGTAAACCCATTTGATGTGGATTTAACTTAACAAAATTTTGATTGTTAAACTGTTTACATAGTTTTATAAAAGCTGTCACATCAGAAATGAATGGATTAGTTGCTTTGTTTTTAAAATTTATAGCTCCTTTTCTTTTGATCCAACAGCAATATTAGTATAAGAGGACTCTATTTTGCTTAATATCTCAATTGCATACCTAATACGTCTTAGCGAAAGCGCCCGCCGTTATTTGTTGCTAATATTTCCTATGTTTTGATGACAGAAATTTAAATGAGCCCAGAATGGAAATTTTGAAGGACATTTTATAAGTCGTACAAGGGCCTATTATTGGAACGGAGTCCTATTGTAGCCTACAAAAGACCTACCTACTACGAAATTAAAGGACAGAGGCAAATCAACGAAAGCGATCATATAAATGGCCAATATTTGTTTGTTTGCGAGATCTGTCAAAAAAGCACAACATAGTATACATAAACCCCTTGAATATTATACAATTACTAGTAATATACAGCGCGAGTTATAACGTACAGAGGAGATTTTTAGGGTAGATAGTGGGGACTAAAGTAAACATTTTTTGGTAATAAACTTTTTAGAAAAACTCAATAATTAAGAAGTTAGAGTGGTTTAAAGGTCTTAATAAAAGTTTCCCACTTATTGAGTGCTGCTGAGATTTTTTCTAAAGGAACGAGATTTCTTTGTTTCTTTGGAAACGATATAATTTCAAACTTAGAGAAAAAGTGCTCACTCCAATGCAAAATTCTAAAACTAATTTCTATTCGATTTTTAAAATTACATAAATTTAACGACGAATCCAATTTCCCGACACTTGCGGAACGTTGATTCGATGGCGCAACTCTTCAGTGGTATCAACTTCAGTTGCTTATACCCGGTCTTTCATGTATCCCCATAAGAAGAAGTCCAGTGGGTTGAGATCAAGGCTGCGTGGGGGCCATTGAATAAATCCACCCCGGCCGATCCACCGTTGCGGAAAGGTATGATCGAGATGATCTCTTACAGGACGACTAAAATGTGATGGACAGTCATCGTGCATAAACCACATGTTATGTCGCACAACCAATGGAACATGTTCTAGAAGTCCTGGTAAAAATTCAGGGGTCGTTCACAATTCCAACCCATAAATTTAAACTGAAACGTTGCTGAAAGTCACTTTGGCGTATCGCATGAGGATTTTCATCAGCCCATATGTGAGCATTGTGGAAGTTGAACCTACCATTCCTGGTGAAACAGCATCCGTCAGTTACCAGTACGTTTGTTGGAAAACCTGCTTCTGCTTCCGTACGATTGAGCAGCCACTCGCAAAACTGCTGCCGCAACAGATAATCGTTGGGAGTAAGTCCTTGTACCTTTTGGAAGTAATAAGGGTACAAACTGTTCATCTTCAATGTGCGCCAAACAAAGTTCTGGGAAACATTAACTTCCTGGGCAATTTGGCGTGTACTAGTTGTCGGTCCAGCATCTACCCTTTCCAATACTTCTTCTTCAACATCAACCGCGTGTCGATTTGGTCTTCCACCATATTGACCCTTCTTTGATTGTAAATTTTCAGTCTCTCTTCCCCGTTGAATAACACGGAGAAAAATATTTTCGGAAGGGGCCTGTCTATTTGGAAATTTTTCTAAATACATTCGTCTTGTTCGTGCAGCATTTTCATCGGCAGCTCCATCAACTATTATCATGTCCATGTATTCTTCGTTAGTGTAATTACTAACTTAATAACAACCACTAATAACAAATCTTAAATTTGATGTGTTCAAATTTACTGAAATGTCTATTTGACACTTTCCTACGTTTCAACGGCACCTTGTTTTTTTTATTATTCAGCAGCTCTCAATAGTTGCTACAAAAATTATTGGCCATTAAAAGGAAAAATTAAGGAATCGTAATTTCTATTTTACATTTATTTTAAATCATCCTTTTAACTAAATGTGGTTCAGCCAACTCAAATATCTCCAATTTAAATTTAAAATTATAAATTACCCACACAATTTCCGAACAACTACTTCTTATTTAACTAAGCTTTAACTCGTTGAAACTTTTTAATGATTGAGTTTTTCTAAAAAGTTTATTACTAAAAAATGTTTATTTTAGTCCCCACTATCTACCCTAAAAATTTCATCTGCACGTTATAAATCAGCCTGTATTTATTTGCCCCGCGGGTAACACTCAATTGCAGGATACTACAATTGTTATAAATTCTGACTATAAGCAAAACTAAAAAATTGCAGGTACAGAAAGAGAAAAGATGAAAATAACTTTCCACAAAGATATCTTCATAAAACTTATTAGCACTCCTGGACATTGTAGAAACTGGAGTTCGCGAAAGCACATTTGTACATGCAGTTAGGATGAAGAAGGTTGCAAGATACCTGGACATTAGGCGAGGGGCATTGAATGAAACGCGAGATGGTAAAAATTCGCAGTCTACACTATTGTGAAGAATGTTTAACAAAAATCTTGCGTGTTGATTATCACGTCGCTGAGACAAAGGTTCCATTCCATGTCGTCGCAATAAATCATTTTGACAAGCACCCTTCAGTGGGTAAACTCCATCAATCTTGAATGACAATACTTTTAAAAATGTTCGGTGCAGATGATCAAGACTGAGGGTCTGACCAAAGTAGATGAGATTCCATGTGCGGCTAGCGTATTCCAGTTTACTAAGGACAAAGGCGTGGTATAGTGTTTTAAGGACATCTGAATCGGTGAAGCGCTTGGTCGATCTATATAGGGATCCATTCTGTTCAATGCTCTTTTCAACAAAACTCGCAATCAATTCAAAATTACCATGAGCATGCGCAAATGAAAATTAACGCGCGAACAAATGAGGGACTGAAATTGCTCTGGGAATAGTCACTATTTCAGCAGATTAATAGGAGAATGGGTTCACGAACAGTGAAATCGGTTCTTGATATAAACCAAGAAATAAGCTACGGTATCTAACAAAAAATATTTTGAATCTTTTGCTATTTTGCTTTTTTTTACATTAGTATCGTGTACTGTTTGTTTTCTAAAAATTATATTAAAAATAATTGCAGTAAATTTCTTTTCCCAAAATTTCTAACCAAATTGATTCAGGTTTTTGTGTTGTGTTTTTTTTTTTGAACTAATAAAATAATATAAAGGAATACTCTTATGTTTCACAATCTTGACCGCTTCTTCTTAACTGCTACCTTACCACTTTTGCCCAACACAGTTGTGTTGGTATCATTCTGCATATGTGCTTTTCGCTAAAAAAAGTATCTAGTACTACAATTGAAAATACGTACAAATAGAATGCAACTAAAATCAATTCATTTTAAACAGCAGGATTATTTTGTACTAGTATATACAACAACAGAACGGTTCTCTGACCCAAGAGGGCCGGCTCCTGACTACGGAGTTAGGCGCTTTGCGTTCGAGTCCTACCAGTGTCAAAAGGCAAATTTCTATGATGTAATTAACTGTACTTTACAATTTACGGCGAGGAGGTGGTAGTAACAAAGTCCTGGAATATTTTACATCCACCATTTACTGGATGGGCTCCTGAGGTTATGACAAATTTCAAAGTTTATATGCTCCGTAGGACCGCCACAACATGTCAAAATAGTGTTACAACTCCGGTTATTGTAATTACTTTGGGACCGAGAGATTTTGATAATAATCGGGCGATAATAATATAGCTATAATATAATGTAAACAACCTTCTGATCTTTGTAGTTTAATATACTAACATTTGTGATTAGAACTAAGTAATAAGTTCTTTAAAATACATAAGTGAGAACCTAGCTTGCGATCAATGTACAAAACTGTTTCAGTTGGTGCCAAAGAATAGTTGCTATACATAATGGTTGGGAAATTTGCAAACGAGTGGTTGTATTTCTTTGGTAACTTACCTTATTGTGATAACAATAACCGAACTTGCAACAATAGCAAATGACAATATTTGCATATCTTAGTATATGCTCGGCTTGTACTTGATAAAAACGATAACAATAAAAGGAGGATAACATTAAGAAGGGTCCATTGGATATATCTGCCACACAATTTAATATTTAAATTGCTATTTGCAGCTACTCCAATTATTAAAAGGTGGTTTTTAACGTATGTAATCATATTTCAACGCACATTAATTTGAAAATAGTGCTTGCGCATTTTATAATTTACACATGTCGAATCGGTTCTATTCTTGAGGAAACCCTATCGTTATCCGTAGAATCATATAATTAACCTAATAATTTAATTCAGGGGAGCAAGTTTTTGAAGATGATCGTCCAACTGATCAAACTGTCACAGAAGTTATCACAGGCTTGGGAGCTGACAGTACCTCTGCTGACAAAGAAGAAGCAAAGAAGGAATCATCCAAAGACAGAGATCGGAAGTCATCTTCTTCAAAACATAAGAAAGATAAAAGTCGAGACAAAGACAGAATATCAAGTAAAGAAAAAAATGACAGGTAAAAATGTGTCTTTTTTTTCAAAAATCGAAAAAACCTTACGTTATAAGTCAACGAAAAAAAAATGGATATAATAACTTTATAACCAAGTATTGCACTATTGCTACTAGCAGTAAAGTATAAGTATGTTACAGGCATTCTTGGAAACGTGGAACAGAGATAAACTCTTCGTCGTAGAAATAATGCGATATAAATATGACAACAGTGTAACTAAACGGATTGATAGTTAAGAAAGTAAAACACAATATACTTTGAAAACTTCACTTTAAAAGTGAAGTTTTCAAAGTAATCGGAATACCAGAATATGCACGTGACTGTTTATACCCGGAATGTGCTACTGTACATGGCATCCAAAATGTTAAAAGCTTTCAAACTTGTTGGCCAAACTATCAACAGTATTTTTATTCTTAGTTTTATTCTCATAATAACCTTGACACAAATATCGCTCGTGTTAAAAAACCCACAACGTGGATATCTGTCTGGAATGATAATTTATACCCATTCGTTCCAACCGCTGCCTGGATAAACCCTTACATTTACATTATAAACGAATCCGTTTATAATGAATTTCGTTTCACACTCGGATTTGTTCCGTGGAAGCATGTTTGACTTACAAATTCTCGTTTCACCATGTGCACAACATAACTGTTATACCGGTATCAAAAATATCTGGGTATGGAATACAGTAGAATATACGCATGTGCGGTACATATCTGGCAGCGGCGAGTTGGCGCTGCATTGATCTCTTGACTATACGATCATACACGATCGTGTATCATTCCAGTTCGTTGCCGTTGAATAATAAACCAATGAAATTATTATTTCATTGGTTTATTAAACTATTATTTACATGTCACGTAATAATTTTATTTTGAATTGTCAAAAAAATGCAAAAAAGCATGGTTGTGTGCGTTATGCGGTGTATATTCACCAACGATTCAACACACGGAAATTATGACAGAAAAAAAGTGATTTAAGATAAACAGGACTTACAATTAATGCATTCCATAATACTTTACATGAAACGTTCGCACAGCACATGCATACTTGTACCTTGGGATAAGTGTCTAAAAAAATATGAACAGAAATTCATTCTTTTATAATCCTGATTAATACTACTGTAATGTTACCATATTACCGTATCTCTCACAAGATATGTCATCAGGCCTTTTCTTTTTTTTTAATTTCAGTTATGTCACATTTAATAGTTTCTGAAATCCAGGAATTGTCATCGTTGTATACTTAAAGTATTGCGAAGCATCCCATCCCTTCAATTTCTTGTAATGTTGATAGTTTCCTACTATTCACCTGTTTCTATTAATGGATCTTATTTTTTTGCTTTTTGCAGCTGATAATTTGTTGCTGATAATTAATGCAATAAAGCGACTTCTTTTTAACTGATTTTCAATAAGATTTTATTTATTTATTTATTCAGATTTCAAATTATCCTAGCTCAGTTACGAGTTTTTGGCATATGTTCATTAGACATTTTTGACTTGAAATTGCTTGAGTAACACATCCTTAAGCTGTGGCAATCATGTCATGGGGCACCCTATATAATAATGTGAAATACCTGAAATAATGGGTAAAAAGAAAAAAGTAATAACTAATGTAGAGAGACGTGTTTGTTCGCAATTTTCATTTTTCCCATTTTAAATGTCTAAACAGCATCATCTTTATTAAATTGTTTATAACAACCTGCATATGAACTATACTTGGAATTTTAAGTCATTTATCTATCTTAGTAAGATCATTATTTTTGCAGAAAAATTTTCTGCGATATATGTATTTATTTAGTTTTATTTTATTACATTCAAGTATACTTTAGTCAACCCTATTCAGAAGAAAGTTATTTTCTTAATCAATCTTAACAATTACGAAAAACCTAAATACTTTTGAATTACTACATTTATTACCCAGTAAATATTTTTTAATTTTCGGAGACGATTTAAGTTAGCAGTTCCGGCAATAATAGACATATTCGCCAATTTAGTTTGTAACTAATTATCTGCTTACTTGCTTCCAGATATTCAATAGGTACTGCATTTTTCATTAAAAGTTTGTAGTTTTTATTTACAATTATATCTGTGGGTTTGAAATGAAACAAATCAAATCATTTTTCAAATCTTCTTAGTCCATTTTTGCAATACTAATCTTGCCGCAATATTTTCTACTCTTGTATCCTTCTAGTGTTGCTTTCTGGAAATCTAAAGAAAGATATGTATATTCTTTTCTTTCCTTTGATTTCGTCAGAAATTTACATAAACACAGACATGATTTACGGTGATAATTTTCGTATTCGCACACTTCTATCCACTTACACTCATGATCTTACCCTCACGGTGCGTCTACGTAAGACCGAGACTGACAATCTCAGACGACCTGATCTATCGACCTGCGCTATCTATATCTGAAACCCAGGAATTGTCACGCTTGTTTACACGTGTTTGTCCATCTTATTGTATTCCGTTAATCAATGAGATAAATCTTTACGACTTAATAAATAGTTAATCGGGGCTCTTTTCGTTAAAGCTTTTAACGAGAACTATAGGTCTATTTCAGTAACTTCTACAATGACCATTAGAAAGAAGTACTATGTTTCTTTTTAACAGAATTTTTAATTTTTGATAATTTTATCTTATTTTGTATAATCTGCTGGTAGCAATTGCAACTTGATCCTAACCTGTAACATTTCAAAAAAATACCTTTTCTATTTTCCATCTTTTGATAAATTAGCAAAAACAGAAGAAAAGACCATAGATCCATTAGTAAAGACAAGGACAGAGAAAGAGATAGACGAAAACGATCAAGAAGCAGGGAACACAGCAGACATAGTGACAAAAGAAAATCACGAAGTAGGGACAGAGACCGACACAGGCGCCCTCATAAAAGTTCAAGACATAAGAAAGAGATCCATAACACAACTGAAAAGTTAGATAAAAAATCCAAAGAGATTTTGGAGCAGCTTGTTGATAAACAAATTGTGCCTCCATTAGAGGATAGGTTGTGGAAACATGTGCCACAAGAAGATGTTGTTGTCCAAGGTATTTATAACAAAACACTAATGATTTCGTAGATGATATTTACATATATAGTGTGTCCACCTAGTGTGTGGGTGGAAGATCATTCCTTCTCTAAAAAATTTGGAGAAAAAGTTTTCAAATAAAAAATATTATTAATTAATCATATTCAAGTATACAGGATGTCCAGTTTTTGCAGCGCTCAATACAAGGTTTTTAAATAGAACATCCTGTATATTACGTTTTTAGATATCATCCCTATTCCTTATAACTATCTACCTTAGTTTTTGATATAATTGACATAATTTGAGATTTTTGCCAAATTCCGCTGTTCCTTTAACGATCAATATCTTGAATACCTTACAAAATACAGCGGTGATTCGAAGTATATGAAGGTTTTCGGCAATACATCGAAAATTTGTTTGTATTAACTGGCGTCTATAAGATAGCCATCGAAATCGTTACCATGTTTGATTCATCCTATTCCATTTTTTTAATTAAACATCCTGTATATTTTCCATAATCTAATAGAGAAAGTGTTCTAGAATTTTTTTTTTTAATATTTCCCCATACCTAAAATGTGTCGTTCCTTAGTAAATTAAATATCAAGCTATGTAGCGCTCTATGCAAGTTTTTTGCTAAAATGTTTAGAGTGCTGCAATAAAATACCCATAAACTTTTGCTTTTTTAAAAATAATCTAAAATGTAATTTATGCATATAATTTCAACATCCATTGAAAGTGAGCACCATGTTCCTCCATACAAACTGTAATGCGATTCCTTGTACTTTGTTGAACACATACAGCCGGGGACATAATTGTTAGATACCCCTACAATTTCTTGGTATTGGCATGTTAGCAGGACAACGATGTTTACCTGACCCTTTTTGGAAGAGAGAAGATTGTAAATAAACCGCCAGTGAAGGAAATTTTGGTAATAAATACATTAAGCGGGGTCTTGCTTGAAAAGATTTAGTTGTCGTGTGTATATTGAGCTGCATTCATCTGTCTTGTAAAAGTTCTGTGTGTTGCTTTAAATACAAGTATTTAGAAGCGTGAATTTCTTTTGGGAATCAATAAAATGCCGGAATCTAGAGAACTTACGGAGTTTGAACGAGCACAAATCGTTACGTTACATTCACAAGGCGTTTCGCAAGTGATTATTAGTAAAAAAAATAAAATGTTCACGGTGTGCGGTACAAATCACCACAAAACGATATAAAGAGACGAAAAGCACAAAATCAAGGTCTGGAAGAGGTCCCAAGCGGAAGACGACGGAAAGACAAGACCGTTGGTTGCAGCGGCAATCACTGAATGATCGACGTCGAACAGCCAAGGATTTATCAACTGCGTTGTTTCTCGAACAAGGCATAGCAATGTTCGCGAACACAGTTTCCAGACGCCTTACAGAAGTAGGGTTGCCTGTCAGAAGAGCGAGGAAGAAGCCGTGGTTATCTGACGCGAATAAGAAGAAACGATTAGCGTGGGCTCTAAAACATAAATCTTGGACAGAAAAAGATTGGGCTAAAGTGATTTGGTCGGATGAATGTGATATCGAGGTAAGTAGGATAATCATATAGTATTACAAATTATATAATTTCCAAATTGAAATGTTTTAATAATTAGGAAAAGACAGAAAAACAACTAGCACTAATTTTAAACAATACCCCCTTGGGTTTTCGGGTCATCTGGTGGTGTTTATGGCGGTAGAAGACCGGGTAAGGAATATCGCCCTGACTGTGTTGTACCTACCGTCAAACACGGCGGGGGCAGTATGGGGTTGTATGACGTCAGCAGGTCTTGGAGAAACATTTATTTGCCTGGGAAGGATGAATTCCAGAACTTATACAACAATGTTGGAGCAGGTTTTACAACCTTCTGTCGAAAAATTATTTGGAATGAATACCGAGGAGATCATGTTTCAAGACAACGCGCCATGTCATACTGCCGCTTCAAGTGTTGCCTGGTTTCGCGAAAATGGGATGCCGCTTTTGGAATGGCCACTGCAAAGTCCAGATCTCAACCCCATTGAGCATTTATGGGCCATTATAAAGAAAAGAGTGTTTCAACACAAAATAAAATCAAAACAAGAGTTAGAAGCCGCCATAATCAACATATGGCAAAATATTCCGCAGGTAACATGCCAGAAGCTAATTGCGAGTTTGCCTAAGCGAATTTCTGAGGTTATTGAACCCCATAGAGGATCCATTAAATATTAAATTTGATATAATTAATAAATCTTTACATATATTGCATTTGTTTCATTTCTTCTTCGGTTGATTGTGATAAAATTGAAACTTTCAGGGGTGCCTAATAATTATGTCACCGGCTGTACTATTTCAGGAATAATATTTTGCACGTCTATGCTACACTGCCATAAGAAATTCATCCGGGATTTTTTTTTCATAATTATTTTTATTTAAACGACTTTCAGTTCGTTCTTATTAACTTTTGATTTTTATTGCTGAAAAACTTAGTGCGCGATGCTTTAAATAAATATATTCGTTTTACACTGTAAAAAATTCAAGAATTTTACCTCTGCAAGCTGTCATTATAATGCAAAAATGGTAAAACCAAGTTTTAACCTAAAAATTATATAAAAAACAGTCCTTCGTACAAATTTATCCTTTTAAAATTAAAAATCCACGATGGTTTTAATTACTAGTTCTTGTATATTTTTTCACTTTAATGTTTTTCACCTACGAAATGTGAGAATTCCTCATTGTTAAGGTCCATTTCTCTTATAGAATTGATTTTTACCTCCATAAAGGAGCTCGGCTGTTGTGTGGAATTGCCGGCGAACGGATATATTTTGATGTATAGTTTTCTTGTTTATGTTGCAATGTTAGCGACGTGATAAACAAAAAACTGTCTTAAGTAAGTGTAGAACTTTCGGCTTTGTGCTTTGAAAAAGAAATAGATTTCACTAGATGAAAGAGCTTTTATATAAAATGTCAACAGTATTAATTATAAATTAAAGTCGGACGCAAGGCGGTGTAATAGTGGAATCTCTATACGTATATTAGATA
This sequence comes from Dynastes maya, assembly GCA_029619315.2. Classification (NCBI taxonomy): domain Eukaryota; kingdom Metazoa; phylum Arthropoda; class Insecta; order Coleoptera; family Scarabaeidae; genus Dynastes; species Dynastes maya. The sequence goes on from JAROYE020000001.1 coordinate 44,438,882, forward strand.
GAAAAAATGCTTTTGTAGTGTAGGCTGAGCTCTAATCAACATTTGTATTTTCGCTATACGTACTAACTGTATGTACTTTTTAAATTGGTAGACAGTGTATGTAGGAAAATGATCATTATTTCAGGTCAACAAAAGTTTATAGCATTTTGTCGCAGCACTCTTATATTTTTAAACGAAAAACTTATCTGCGTAGCTTGATATGTAACTTACTAAGGAACGACACATTTTAGGTATAGGGAAATATTTATAAACAAATTCTAGAACAGTTTCTCTATGATATTCTGGAAAAATGTATGAGCTGTTCCATTAAAAAAAATAAATAAATAGCGTGAATTAAACATTGCAATGATTTCGATGGCCATCTTGTAAAGACTAGTTGATATAAAAAAAATTTCGATATATTACCGAACACTCCAAGAAATATTCAATCGAATAAAATTTGAATCACTGCTCTAGCATGTAAGGTGTTTAAGATATCTGCCAGGGGGATTTCCTAAAGATCTGAAGACATGAATTGAAGAGGAGACGCATACACAAACCTAATAATATACAGGTGTTCGGTTTAAAAAACTAAACTTGTTTGTAACGGGAACTGAACGCCCTGTATAATCGGCTAGGTGCGCAGGCTGCATAACTTTCGATTTTGCCAGATCATTTTTATTCACAATTATTATCAATCAAATTTGAAAACGCCGTTTTTAGGTTAAAATTAGAAATTTTCCTTGCTACTTTAAGTCTTAAGATTTGGACAGTATACATATACAGCGCGTCCACCTAGTGCGTGAATGGAAGATAATTCATTTCCTGAGCAATTTAGAGAAACAGTTTTCGAATAAAAAATATTCGGAAACAAATTCTGCACAAACATAAAATTATATTCAAGTATTACTGGGTGAGCAGATTCCGCAGCGCACGATACAAGTTTGATTTTTTTAATTGGACACAATGTATATTATTACGATTTTAGATACCTCTCTTCAATTCATGCCAATTTTCGTTAATATTCCCTATACCTATCTTAATTTTCCAGATAATTGACCTAATTTGAGATTTTTGCGAAATATCGGTTTCTGTAACGGCAAATATCTTAAACGCCTTACACGCTAGGGTGGTGATTCAATTTTTATTCGATTAAGTATTTCTTGGAGTTTTTACAAGACATCAAAGATTTTTTATATAAACATTCTACAAGATGGCCATCGATATCGTTGGTTGCCAAGTTTGATTCATGTTATTTCAATTTTTTTTAATGAAACACCCTGTGTATTTTTACGAAATATAATAGGGAAGTTCTAGAATCTTTTTTGTAAACATTTCCCTACACCTAAAATGTGCTCTTTAGTAAATTAAATATGAAGCTATGCTTTTCGTTTAAAAACTTGGGGTGCTGTGACGAAATACTGTAAACTTTTGTTTCACTAAAAATATTGATTAAAGAAAATGTGTAAACGTTTCATCATCTACTCGAAGTAACCATCATTTTCCTACATACATTGTCCAGTAAGTTATCCAGCATGCATAAATAATAAATAGCGAATATCAGGAGACAAATGTTAATTAGAGTTTAACATAAAAGAAATAGATTTACTTAGCATTGCGCACTAAGTTTTTTCAGCAGTAGGAAATATAATAAGAACATACTGAAAGTTGTTAAAAAAATTTCGCAATTTAACTAAATATAAATATTTATAAAAAACTTCCTAGATGAATTTCCTAAGACAGCGCATAACATGAATATTATGTTAGTAAATGTTCAATAAAATGCAAGGAATCTTCGAATAGATATAAAATTGTATGTATAAATTAAATTTTGCAGTTTATTTTAATGAATATCTTTAGAAAAACAAAAGTTTATAGTATTTCGTCGCAGCACTCTATGCAGTTCAGTGAAAAACTTAATCGCATAGCTTCACACTTAATTTACTAAAGAATGACACTTTTTAGGTATAGGGAAATGTTTACAAAAAAATTACATTAGATTTTCTCTATAAGATCGCGAACAAATGTACAAATGGCCCATTAAAAAAAATGATCCAAATCAAGCATGGCAGTTGATATAAAAAACTTTTCGATGTATTGCCTGAAACTCCAAGGAATACTCATTCGAATAAAATTTAAATCACCACCCTGGCGAGTAAGACGTTTAAGATATCCGCCGTTAAAGAAACGGCGACGTTTCCCAAAAATCTCAAATTATGTCAATTATTGCAAAACCTAAGATAGATAGGTATAGGGAATATTTATGGAAGTTGACATGTTTTGAAGAAGGGCATCTAAAATCGTAATAGTATACAAAATGTTCCATTTAAAAAACCAAACTTGTATCATACTCTGCGGAAACTAAACACTTTGAATTCTTGAGCATAATTTTATGTTGTCAAGCATTCGTCTTCGAGCGATTTTTTGTCTATGGCCAAACGAATTGTATGCATGCAGAAATGCCTCTTCACTGATTTTTCAAAATAGCATGTCCGTACCAAAGTAGCTTAAAAGATACGCATATAGATTTTTAATATATTAAGAAATAAATAATTCACTTACAGCAGCGAATGTTGAAAGTGACAGCGATCATGAACCTACATCAACGGTAACAATTCCTACACCACCTAGAAGTAATGATCCAGATGAAACCCAATCAATTCAGACAACTTCAGATGTTGCTGATAAGAACGGTATTATTATTCACTCTAAAATGACTTTACCTAACTCACTCCATTCTTTTGTTATTTTAGAAAAGAAAGATATCAACCGAAGTATCAGCATAGATTCTATAGGACCACTTTCTCCTAAAGATGATAGCCCCGCTGTATCTCCAATAAGGCCACAGACCGAACATGTATGGAAGGGAACAATAAATATGGTAGATGTTGCACAAATATCAATAACAGCCCACGAAGTTTCAGGTATAATTAATGCAAATGCATTGTCAACAAATACCTATGCAATAATTTTTTACAGGGGATTGCAGTGGATTAAGCGATGAACTTCCTTCTACTTTAGATATAGTTGGTAGAATATCACCTGATACTGTTTGGGATTATATAGGTAAAATGAAATGTTCCAATAGCAAAATGATTTCACTATTGAGATTAAATGCTACTAACATAGAAGAAAAGATGCCTTATATTGCCTTATACAGTTATTTATCAAGCAGAGGAAGGCTGGGTGTTGTAAAAAGTACGAATAAAGCCGTAAAAGATTTTTACATTTTCCCGTTAGGTGGCCAAACTCCTATACCACAGGCTTTACTGCCAATTAACGGCCCAGGTAGTACATTACACTCGAAAAAAAACCTTACTAATATTATAATTTGTAGGATTCGAAGAAAGCAGACCGCCATTATTAGTCGGTGTTATCGTAAGAGATAAAAGGAAACGTCCTATGATGGATTCAACGTTAGCTGTGATACCTAAAAAGATAAAAGTTGATATAGCTGTTATTCCACCAGGATCTTCTACACCTCCTATTTCAACTGCATCTACTCCATCGCGATCTTACACACCTCCACCAAGTAGAGATCCTAGAATAAAGGCACCATATACACCTACAGTTACGCTACCAACACCACCTATTAACGCACCTTCGCCTGTTACAACTACTGGAGACGACATGGGTAAATTGAAATACATTTTAAAAAACTTCCAAATTGCTTCCATAACGCATCTTATTTTTGCAGATGAGCCGTATAGTCCAGAGGATTCAGACCCAGAAGCTAGTATACCACCTCTGCCGCTAACCGATCCAACACGGCTGACAAACAACTTACCAGTTATTTCAAATTCAACTAAACAAAGTTCTTTCCTCGACAACGCTCTTCCACCTCAGACATTTAAACCATTCACTAGTAAATTTGAGTCGATTCCAGGTATTGCCATTTTACTATAATTTGTATAGTAGACACGAATGTATCGGTATGCTCCACACCACACAAAATATTTAATGCATATGGAACATTCGGTCGTACGTTTGACAGTGGGAATCCACGAATTCCCGAAACATATGTTCCGATTAATATATTTGGCTTCCGTCGGCAATTATGAAATCTATATATTCATATAATAATTTTTCCAATGAATTTTCCGACGTAATTAATTACTTGGCATCTAAAAATTAAAATTGTCTCTCGAAATACTACGATGTATTTGCAGATAAGCAACATCTAGGCTTAAAGAGTGAACGCGTGGTGTAGTGGATATCACGCCTACCCGGCAAGGGGGAGATGTGGGGTTCGATTCCTCGCCGTGGACGGTTTTTCAGTAATTAATTACGTCGGAAAATTCCTAGGAAAAATCATAGATTTCATATGAATTAATTACGAATTAATTAAATATGTTGTGTGGTGCAAGTGTTTGCCATTATCACCACCGCCATAAAGTTTGGAAGCAGTAATGAATGTTACAAAAATATATATACATACAGTGTGTCCACCTAGTGCGTGGACGGATGATAATTCCCTTCCTGAGCAATTTAGAGAAAAGGTTTTCAAATAAAAAATATTTGGAGACAAATGCATGAAATTATATCCAAGTATACAGGGTATTCAGTTTCCGTTGCACACGGTACAAGTTTAGTTTTTTAGATGGAACATCCTGTATATTATAGCAATTTTAGATGCCTCTCTTCAATCCACGTAAACTTTCATCAATATTCCCTATACCTATATATCTCAGTTTTTGAGATAATTGATATTTGAGATTTTTGCGAAATGTTGCTGCTTTTTTAGCGGCCAATATCTTAAACGTCTTACACGCTAAGGTGGTGATTCAAATTCAGTTGAGTATTTCACGGAGTCAGGCAATATATCGGAAAGTGTTTTATATCAACTGAACTCAAAAAGTTGGCAATTGAAATCATTGCAATGTTTGAATTGTGCTATTTCATTTTTTTTAATGGAATACCCTGCATATTTTTCCGTGATCTGGTAGAGAAACTGTAATAGAATTTGTTTGTAAACTTTTCTCTATACCTAAAATGTGTCGTTCTTTAATAAATTAAGTATGTAGCTATGCGGATAAGTTTTTTGCTAAAATTCATAGAGTGCTGTGACGAAATACTGTAAACTTGTTTTGATGTTCATTAAAAATAAACTGCAAAATTTAATTTATGCAAGCAATTTCACATCTTCATTCATGGTATTTTATTGAACATTTACGAACATCTCGGGAGTATTATTTTCTGTAATGTTCATGTTACGCATTGTCCTAAGAAATTCATCCAGGAAGTTTTTTCATAATTATTTCTATTTAGCTACATTGTGAATTTTTTTAAACAACTTTCAGTATGTTCTTATTGTATTACTTACTGCTGAAAAAACATGTCTGCGATGCTAAATAAATCTATTGCTTTTATCTTGAACTCTAATAGGCATTTGTCTACTTACTTTCGCTATTTATTATTTATAGATGCTGGTTAACTTACTAGAGAATATGTTTGAAAATGGTTACTTCAAGTAAATAATGAAATTGTACCAAAAAAGATAACGTTTACACATTTGTTTTAGCAAATATCGTTAGCGAAACAAAAGTTTATAGTATTTCGTTACAGCACTCAACGTTTTTAAACGAAAAGCTTATCCGCATAGCTTCATATTTAATTTACTAAGGAAAGACGTATTTTAGGTATAGGAAAATGTTTTCAAAAAAGATTCTAGAAGAGCTTCTCTATTATATTTTCTAAAAATATATAGGCTATTCCATTAAAAAAATAAGATAAATCAAACTTGACAACGGTATCGATGGCCATCTTGTAGAATCTGGTTGATATAAAAAAAATCTTCGGTGTCTTGCCAGAAACTCCAAGAACTCAATCGAGTAAAATTTGAATCACCACCCTAGCGTGTAAGGCGTTTAAGATATCGGCCCTTAAAAAGCGGGGACATTTGACAAAAATCTCAAATATTGTCAATTATGTGAAAAACTAAGATAGGTAGGTATAGGGAATATTGATGAAAGTTTCCATAAATTGAAGAGAGGTATCTAAAATCGTAATAATATACCACGGGCTGTTCCATTTAAAAAATCAAATTTGTATCGTGTGCAGGGGAAACTGAACATCCTATATGCTTTAATATAATTTTATGTTGTGCAACATTTGTCTGAAAATATTTTTTATTTGAAAACTTTCTCTAAATAGCTCGGGAAAGGAATTATCTTCCGTCCGCGTAGGTGGTATATTGGGAATTTCTATTAAAATTTTTATTTCTACTGAAAAGTACTCTACAAAGGAACAGGAAATTAAAATATATCTTTGAAGTACTTACATTTTACACATTATATAAATTATAACTTATTTTCATAAACACGTCATACCTTAGCCGTTGTTATAGTTTCACAGATTTTGCGCACTCTTTTCAGTAGTAATCGACGTCAATTGTTGCCACACCAATTGTAAATGAGCAATTTTAACATAATTTGTTACCGCCTTCTCCTCCACAAAGTTTTTACAAATCAGCAATGTGTTCGGGGTCGTTATCCAGCCGAAAAGCATATTAAGCTACAATACGACTTTCAGAGGAGAACCTATTACTTTGCCGAAAGAAATATCCCCAAACCATATTTCCACCTCTATATTTCACGATGGGAGTTGTGCAAGATTCATTAAGTCGTTCGAACATAAACTCTAAGTTTCGAAACCGAATAATTAATAAATAAATAAAAATAAATTTGGGTTCATTGGTCCATAAAGCTTTCTGCCATTCATTTGTTGTTCAATTTGCGTGTTCTCGTGACCAATGGAGTCCTTTTTGTTTATGCATAGGTTTTAGTAAGGGTTCACAGAAACACACCCATCAAACTCGCAGCCAATAAGCGCTTTTTTACTATGATAACAGACACTTACACTTCGCTTCCAGTCATTGCGTTCTCTGGCTGTTCGTTTTCTAGTCAAAGTTTAATGCCTTTTAGTGAAATGCCCTATCTCCACGATAACCCTTTCTGAATTTCCCTCTTCTTTAAAAGTACTAATAACAGAACGCCCCAGAAACTGATAAACTACATTCAAATTTGCCATTTCTTATTGCTGTCGTATAGCATAGAAATTGAATAATTTATCTGGAACCTATGTTTGGGAAATACGATTTTTAAAACAAAAAATTGTTCCGAAATTGGATTCCTGTTTGTTGCAGTTGTGGCCGATACTATTTTATCAAACACATCACCTGTGTTCCCTTAGAACATGACCTAAGCGTAAAGGAATAATACTTTTAAAGATTAAATACATGCTTTAATGTTGTGACTATCTGAATGTACTAGCGCAAAGTTACTTAGTGGCTGTAGATTATATAAAACACTCGAATTTGATAACAGCCAAATAATATAAATACTTTAAAAGTACTATGTACCCAAAACTTTGGAAATTTTCAGGACCATTTTAACAGTAATCATTTGCGTAGTTTATGACGTATGGGCAACGAATAAATAAGCGAATGAAATATAAGTCCGCGTTCACAATGAGCGTAAGCGTTAGAAATACGTAAAAAGTATCGTAACATGTAAAGTTGAAAAATACAAAATAAGTGCATCTGTTCACAATAAGATGCGTAATTTTTACGAATTACGTGAGACATACATGAATATGATGACGTTCGTAACTCATGTGTAAAGTTGAAAACGATTCAACTTTATGTACTTGTTACATTAAAATGTAGTGCAAAATCAAATGTAAACGTTGCAATCTATGTAAGTTGGTACAATAGAAGTATCACAAATGTGGCGTAATGTATTTGTTAATTTGCTCTCGTCTCAGATTCGTCTTGCATTTATTGAGCCCACATTTGAACGTTGAAAACGATTTATATAGATAGTATATAATGGTTTAAAGAGTCGTATTGCAACATCTTCAATATTTGGCTTCATATAGATATACAAATATGGTAATTAAGCATTTAGTTTATAGTATACAGTTTATTATTTACTAGTTCATTTTGTTTCGTTGTGCTTTTATTATACTAAAATTTAATAAAATTTAGACTTTCTAAAACTACCCCAATTGAATACTTTACAATGGGTGTGTTTTTAATTCTTCGAACCTTTGATCGAATAGTTGTTCCAAAAATTTTAAAAAGCAGCTCCTATTTTACTTAACTTATAAAAAAAGCATCTGTGTTGCTCAAAGTTTTAATCGAATAATTTTGAAATGCAACTCCTATTTTACTCGACTTTATAAGAAACGCATTTGTGTTGCTGGAACTGTTCAATCAAAGGTTCAAGCAATTAAAAAACACAGTCATTGTGCACATTTTGCTTGCAGATGACGTAATTAAGAATTTTTAATCCCCAAGGAAATATCTTCCTGTTAAGGAAAATATCTCTAATTTTAATAGTAATAATTATTGATATAACGCCTTTCAGCCAATAATAATAACAACGACATTTGAATAGCTTCTGTTTTACGTTTAAATTATGCTAGGCATTCGTTATGCTTACGCTCATTGCGAACGAGAACTTAGAATAATGGAGAAAGTTATAAAATCAATCAAATATAACTATTTTTTGCATTTGTTTGTTAAAGGCTTAGAAGATCCAACTCCACTTCCATCTAATAGTATAGAATTACAAAGAAAAATGGCCGAACTTGACCAGAGGATTGCTATGCATAAAGCTGAAATTGATAATATGTCCCAAGATCTAGTTTCAGCCACAGCATCAGACATCGGGACATCTGCTTTGGCAAATATTGCACTGCCAAGCAATTTGCAGCAGATATTAGATAGTATAAAAACAATAGGTGCTGCAACAAATGAAGCAGTAGACGTGCAGGTACATGCATCTGTTTAAAATTATTGTATGATCATATAATATATTTATACTTCATTCCAGCCTAGTAAAAGCCTTCAAACCCCTCAACCAGATCTAACAATACCCCTAATGCTGCCTAAAATAAGTTCGCGGCCACTTACAGGATCAGCTGCTATCGGTCAAAAAACTGATGTTTTATCTCCAACAATACCCCTAAATTTGCCAAAAATAAAAAGTAAACATTCTGCTACAAATTCGCCGCAGAGAGGGTTTGACGAAAAATCAACTAGTGTTCTTAGTTCTTTAAGTGAAGAAGACTTAATTCGAAAAGCAGAAGAAATGCTAGGTGAAACAGAACCAGTAAAAAAAAGTAAAGAAAAGGAACTAGTGGCACCTGCATACAATGCAGGCTTTTCTACTATGTACAATACGCCTCCTCCTGTTTTACTTCCACCTGCAAATGTGGTGCCTTCACCTACGGTTGCACCGCCCGCGAAACGTACCAAGATTGATTTGAGCCAACCTCCAATACCAGGACTTGAAGACGAGTGTTAATCAAAGACTAGTTCTTGTATTTTTTTAACAATACAATTTCTGCAAATAGTCTAGATAAATTCTTATTTAGACTGAGGAATATCTTTCAGCTATTTGGTGCTAAATATTTTTAGAACAAAATATTTATGTAAAATGAGTTATTTAAAATGTGAGAGTTTATTTTTAATTGAACAGTATATTGCTTCCTTTCGTAACGCGGTATAAAAGTTTAATTTTAAAGTTAATAGAATTTTATAATTTTTAATTTAGGTTATTGTGTATATCAATGTAGTTTATTATCTTAATATTTAACATAAAATATTGACAACAAATTGTCATCTCATGCACAGTTGGTATTCTTAGAGGTTTTCTCAAAGATTAATTTCAGTTAAGTACAAACATTATGTTTTATAGTAACTAAAATAATCTGCTCGGATGATTAATGTTTGTTATTGTTTAAATATACTTTATCAAAAATTAGTTTCACGCTTGATTAATAATTCATATTTTATATTTGTAAATGTTCGTATTTTGTACAAAGATTTTAATTCACTTTAGAATAGCGAATAGATGCCCCCATTTTGTAAATAGTTCATTTTAATATTTGTGTGTATGATTAGTTTTACATACAGTTAACTCTGTATTTGTACAAAGTTACATTGAAACTGAATAAAACTTTTCCGTTTTGATATCATTTTGTCTTATTTGTCCATAATCAAGTGAACTTTCTGGAAATTTGTTGTCTAATATTAACTTCGATTTATATAGTTGGTTTCAATGAAATAATCATGGAAATATTAATAAAACAATATTTTACACCCATGTACCTTTTTTATACTAAACAATATACCGATTGGGAAAATGCGAAATTAGCAACGCCGCTATCCCTTCCTCGCTCTCAAGCGGAGGAGTAGATGGCTTAAGGTTACCGATGTGGTTAGTTACGAGGTAGACTGCAGTATGTGCGGACGATGTTAGAGAAACTCTCATTTCTAGGCGACTATGACTTCAAATTATTACGTACGCTCTTCACACAGTAGGTCTATATCCCGACATTGTTTGAAATGTACTAGCAAGTCTCGCATCGAAGTACTCGGATTTCACTCAGTCCCCTCCACGCTCTCTCGCATGTACGGCGAGAGAGCGAGGAGGGAATACCGATATAGCTAATTTATCGTTTTCCCAGTCGGTACAAGATACGATTTCATTACCACAAAACAAAATTTGTTTCGCCATTTATCAATTCTTGTAGAAACAATCCTGTTAAAATTAATTCTACACAAATGAGCCCTTATGCACCAATTCCTTAATTACTTATCCTTAATACTGACCGCTCAAATGTACATTCAGCTAAATCAGTCATATCTTCCCCATCGGTCACCAGAAGGAACTTCAAAAGTTAATTAGAACATTTTTTTCGCTTGAGGTGATTAACATTGCTTATGATTTTAACGTCGGGATTTCCATGAAATTTAACTCAGTTCAAATACGAAATCCAATATTCACCTCGGCGATCACAAAAATTATTTTCGTAATATGCTCAGCGCTATATTAAGTTTATACAAACATTTACACCTGCGAAGAAATACAACTAGCATATTGCAATAATTATTTGTAACAATTTTCATTCGTCAAATTACTATTGAAACCAGTAAACATTAAACTAATGTATTACGGTACTAACTAATGATTTACGGTAATCAAGTGCTTTTTTATATTTTCAAAAATAAATCCTTTTCGATAGTCTCGCAACAAAGCTTTATTTTGAAAGAAACTTCTCTACACGTCACAAGAAACTGCCGGTGCATAACAAAGTTTTTTTTTTATTTCATCATAGTTTAAACTGTGATCAAGAAAATTATCCCTATTTTGGTGAAAAGTAGAAATTATTTTCAATTTACCTAAATCAGGATTTTTGTCTAGTCTTATTTCTATTGAAGTTGTTAAAATTTTTAGTTAATTAAACATACTATGTCAACAAATAATTGTTAGTGCAAGTATTGCCGCAGTGCATTATTGTCACGTCAGTCGACCACTCAATCACAATATATTTATATATTGTGATTGATCTTGATTAATCTTACATATGATAAACTGTGGCGAGGCGTGTCAATTTCAGCCAATATCGATGCTAGTGCAGTCAAGTGAAAAATGCTACGCTAGTAGGTGGCCTGAAATCGTATCTCTGATCATAAGCAATGTTAATCACCTCAAGCGAAAAAATGTTCTAATTAACTTTTGCTTCTTTCCTTCTAACAAGAGAATCTAAAGTCTGCAATTACAATATCTGCATCCTATAAAATATCGCATTAAAAGAGTAGCCGTATAAAATTTGATTTCAAAAGTATACTAAATTAATTTGCCTTAGTTAATTTTTATTGTCACTGTAACAGATGCTTGTCGTGCTACTAACATAAGTAGTAATACGAGAATAATTAAATTTTTGGAAAGTATAATGTTACCCTTACTAAGAGAAAATCTACACATGTAACAGCGAATCGTAAACTAAAGCTTAAAGAAATATAAACCATCAAATGAACACAAGTAATTCATCGTTACATTTATCTCTGCTGTTTGTTACCTACGATTCTGAAAACACCCGAAGCCCGCTCTCTGACGCCCGGAATTGATAGTCGGTGGCCAATAGGGGAGACATGACTTATTTTGCTTAGTGTACAGGGGCTCATTTGTCCCAATATCAAGCAACATTGTCCTTCACAACTGTACAGCTTGGAGCAATACTGAGGCGCTCTGGAGTGTTCCGGTATTATTCTAAGCTATGTTATTGTGAACAGGGAAAGTGCCGATAGAGAGTAGAATACTAAGTGCCGATGATGAGTAAGTAAGATACTATTTTGATGACATAACGTTGCCTAGCAACCGCAAGCGCTTGCTTGTAACCGACACGTTCCTTCCTCTTATGTCTCTACACATGCGTGAAATCATCTGTAAATCCTGTCGAAGCGAGGGGTTCCTAATTGTCGTTTGCGTAGTTTGTCTCTTTTATAGCAAATGTAGAACAGAGATCTGACATAAATAGCAAACTACCCCAAAGACCTGCGAAATGTGTTTCGCAGTTGAAAAGAATGCAATATAGTTTCTGAAAAGTTGATACCTGATTTTCCCAGTTTCATTTGAAGTTTATAAATAGTGCAAGCCATCTTTCGTAATTTATAATCAGCTCTTGTTCGTTACTTCAAAGCAATTTATCAGTACCTATAGCTACAATTATATGTCTATATTCTTTATGAAAGAACTAAACTTTTTTTGTTTTAAACGCGCATTTTTTTCAGAAAAATTCGAGTACATAAAGACCAAAAGGCTGCATCGTTAGATGTTTAATTGAAAAGCACATTTTTTAAAGCTGTGGCGGCAGCTGCATACTCCGAAATTCTCTATTTGTGACTTTAAACTAATTTCGATTATACTAGCAGAGATATAATAGGATTTCATGGAGAAAAAACAAGAAATCATAATAGCACAAGAATTGTAGACTTCTGTATCCAGTATAATCTGGTGATAATGAATACATTCTTTACCCATAAAAACATCCACAAGTAGTCCCAAATATTTTTTCAAAACGCGGAATAAGGTTTGACACTGCCACTCTCATTTCTCACTCCACATTGATTTTGAGCGATATTTGCTTTTTACTACAGCTACGGCTGAAAACCCAGCTTCGCATAAATAGGTCGTCGCAAAGGGAATGAGGGTCCTCACATCTTGGATCAACGCAAACTTCTCGACATTGTCTACCTCTAAGTATTTTGCAAACCAGTCAGTGAGCTTTGAGAGGTGTTCCTTGAAAAGGAACAGCAAGTCTTGCGAAACAACGACTTTATTATAGACCACGTATTTGTACAATTCAGAGAAACAATGTTGACCGCCATCCTCATTGATTTTTCTTATCTACAACTGCAGCTTTTTCCTAAACGCTGCAACCTTCAAAAGTTTCAAAATGTGCATGTTATTGTCTTGTAGAGACATTGAAGTTATTCAGTTTGTCAAATATATCGCAAAAATACGCTAGTTTCAGCAAAAAGTTGGGTTCGGCGAAGTACCTGGAGTTTCCATGACTTTCCACTTGTAGAAAAGTGTGAATTTTTTGATGAGCTCGAATGCACGGAATAAGACGTTGCCACGTGAAAGCCATCGTGAACTGCAGCTCCTATGTCCATTTTTTTTTTAATCTGACTTTCAGTGGCCTAGTTTTTATGTAGTTTACTACGTCTACGACAGGTTCTAATACAAAATTCAATTGAGAGCTCATCGACTTTCATGCAAGTGCTTCCCTTTGCTGCGAATAAGCGCCTAATCCTCCATAACGACCAGGCATTGATTGAGCTTCATCAGTACACATAGCGATGCACTTTTCCCAATCCAAATCATTTTCAGTTATAAACTTGCGAAGCATCTCAAATGTCTCGAGCCCTTGCGCTTCCAATGATGCTTTTGCAGAGCAGGAAGCGTACATAATAAATAGGGTGTGCGTCTTTGTTACTATCAGTAGCTTCATCAAGTTACAGACTAAATACCGTGCCTTTCATTTTTCCTATTAATTGATCTTTGACATCCAGAGCTACATGATGGATTCTTCGACTAATAGTGTTGTTGAACAAAGGTACCTTTGAAATTAATTCTCCCAGCGATTCTTCCAGCATAATATTAACCATGTCAAGAGCAGTCGGTAGAATAAGCTCTTCTGCGATGGTGTGAGGTTTTTTGCACTTCGCCACTCTGTATGCAATCTTAAAAAATGCTAGCAGTGTGCTTGCTACTAAAGAATTCGCGAGATTTTTCAACAATGTTAGGATGATTGGTCTCGAGATGTCACTTTAGCTTACTTGGGAGCATACACTCGGTCGCTAGAACTTTTAAACAGAGCACACACTCGGTCGCTAGAACTTTTAAACAGAGCACACACTGCGGTCTCTCCTCATTGTTTACTTCTAACGAGAAATTGAAATAGTTATCATCGTATTTACGATATTTCCGTTTCTTTACTACCCCACTTGTCGATGCCTAAAACCGTTAACTTTTCTTCTCAGATGTGTACTCTTCGTTATTTAGGAACTGAACTGGTTCGCCGAAGTGGTGCCGTACCAGCCGCCTCACTTACTTAGAACTTTCGCGAAACTTCGACAATGTCCGATAGTTTCATACTTTTCTGGAATATTCTATGTGCTTCGAGAATGTTCCATATCTTTCTCGAAAGTTCTACAAGCTACGGGAACGACCTAGTCTAGATGTTATAGAAAGTTCCATTACCTTCTAAGTCGTTTCGAAATGTTCATTCTGGAATGTTCCAGACCGCTGTCTGCCTGCGTTCGCAAGAATGCCTCGCGACACCCCTGTTTACTCTCTACGGCGCCCCGGCGCACACTTAGGGAACCCCCTGTTAGATATTGAAGAAAGCAAGTGTATAGAAACAGATAGCTTAGAGATAGTGTGGACAGCAAAACAAACAAGCTGGTGGTCAGAGAGCATATAAGAACCGAAGTTGAATTGAGAAAACAGAAATCGTTAGAATATCTCGAAAACAGAAGCGATACTAAATATAAAGATTATAGAATACAAAGGAAAAAAGCTAAGGAAGCAGTCTTGGAAAAAAAAAGAGATCGTGGGGCCATTTACTAGACAAATGGAAAACGATTTCCAATTAAACCAAAAATTGTTCTGAAATACCTTAAAAGGTTTTAAAGAAGAAAATTACAAACAGCAATTAAACAAGTGAAGGACACGAGGAGTACTAACAGATGAAACAGCAGGGGCGTAGCTAGGTTGGTGGATCTAGTGAATCCGACTGTGGTTCCCGAAGTCAAGGGCCCTGAATGGGAGAAAAGAAGCTGAAAAATGGGCAGAAACCGTTTCTGATGACATAAACAGCTTGCTAATCTACTGTTGATTGAATGGTATTGTTCTCGTTACTGGCAAAAGCTGGAAGGTCATTTTCTAAATTAAAACTGATCAAAAACTATCTTAGAAGTTCTATGACTCAAGAACGCCAAAGTGGTTTGGGTCTATTGTCAATAGAAAATGAAAGGGCACAACAGATTAACGTTAAAGTATTTGCCGATATGAAATCAAGAAAGAAAATTTTCAAATCTCAAGTTTAATGAATGTTTTTACTGTTCAATATATAATGTATTTTGCTGATATTAACAAAATTTGGGCTTTAAGCATTGTTAAATTTTAGTCTTTGCTTTTACTACTTTAAATTAGACCTACTGCAGCGAGGCCTCCGAAACCATTGAATTGTGTGAATTGTATTCCGTTAATCAATGCGGGAATGCCGCTATGCAATAGCAATTATAAACAGGTAGATTTTTTTACAAACTTACTAGCAACAACGGACACGATAGAAATAGTAGACATCTACAGAAGTGACGAGATAATAATGCAGCGAGAAGATACCACAACAATGGACGAAGTAAAAAATGCAATTAAAAGTTTAAAAAGAGGGAAATCTACACGCCACGACATCACAGGCGAAATGTCGAAGGGCTTAGGAGAAAAGGGAATACAACTGTTAACAAAAATCTTTAATAAGTTGATCGTTTGGAACGGACACAATCAGGTTTCAGGAAAAACAGAAGAATTTTACCGACCATGACAAAGATAGACAGCACCAACTCGAAATTATATCAATTATTCATAGACCTAGAAGCGTTAGACAGGGTACAACGGAAAATAATAGATGCATGAGCCTCTATAGAAACAACAAAGAGAGAGTTAACCCATACGCCAAGTGCTATCTTATTCAATTTCGTTATAGATGCATTCACTAAAGAAACAAGAAATTCTACCAAAAAATTCTACACATGACATAGGAATCTCAATCCTGTTTAGTCGACAGTGTATTTTCACTAAAAACCTAATATTCACAGGAGCACCATTTTGTGTAATTACATTTTGGAAACCTAAATGATGTTCTATACCCATACTGTGTAAAACTGTACATTCAATAACCGTTCCGCCAGCTCTTTCTGAATATCTCAAAAGTTCTTTCCCCCATAATACATCTTTAAAACATACTCAAACCTCGGTTTCAGCATACCGCAAGTTTATATAATAAATATAATTTGGGCATTTTTTAAACGATAGCCATTCCAATTTAGATAATTAGGCGTCTTCTTTATAACAGTTGATACAGAAATTTTGTTTCAATCTCCCCTTGATTTATTTCTTGGGCAATGTTAATTCTAATAAATAAAATTCCTGTTTCGTGACCTTATTGTTTTACTTGAACTTTATTTAAATAGTTAATACATTTGTTTATAAATAAATAAAACAAAGATGACATGTTCCATCGAAACGTCAAGAAAAAAATACCGTATTAACTATTTAAACAAAGTTTAAGTGATAGAATATGGCCATGAACCTCACGAGTTTTATTTATTACTTCTATATAGCCAATCTTTAAGATCCTGTGGCAAAAAGCCGCAGCAAAAATTCTTAATCTTAGCTCAATAGTCCATGCACATAGACTTAGTCGCATGTGCAAATAATCATACGATTAAATAACTCCCCATTTCCTTATTAAATCTGAACATATTTCGGAAATGGTCAACAATTACATCAAGAATATAATAACTTAAAGACAGCAGCATTTGTGCGTAATGCAGTTTATTTAGTTTTTTCAATAATACAAAAATATATTTTTTCCATTTTTTTTGTTCGCAGGTCACATAAATAGTACTTAATTCTATAAATGTACCTACTACAACGTAAACAGCAATACAATAACTAGCACAACACTTAAATAACACTAAAAAAAACAACGTATAGATAAAAACAACTTGGTCATAAGGAATATAAAAGGAGATAATACTGTAACAATTAAATCTACAAACGCTCTTAACCTAGAACGAGTTAACAGCCATCAATCGTTGTCCTTTTTTTAATTATAACATAAAGTAAATGTGAAAAAGTATGTTTTCACTTTTTTAAACCAGTTTTACTAATAAGTGAATTCTGATTTTCTTCGAGACCTTGTTTGAACATGGTGTTAATTTAATCAAACGTTGCTTTTCTATGAGCTTTGTTCTAGTTCCTTATACAATTCAGATCTATCCAACAACTTCTCCCATTCCTCATCTGAAAATATTTTATTGTTTTCATGGACTATCTGTGCCGAATTATCTTTTTCGAGAATGTTAAGTAATTCTTTCAAATCTAGTTCTTTACTAGTTGCATTGGGATTAGTGTATTTGCCTGCAATAATTTTAACAGCGGGGTAAATATGATTTTTGTGAAAAATTCTGTGGAATTCATAACTTACCACCCTTAATAATTGCAGCCTCTAATTTCTTCTTCATATTACTAATATTCAAAATTCTATCATCAATAGTATTTTTGGTGATTAACGAATAAATCATGATAGGCTTAGTTTGACCAATTCGATGGCAACGATCCTGCGCTTGTTTATCAACTTGTGGATTCTGCAATATAAGGGCAAACTAATTATAGTAATTACAGTAATGCTGTGAAAAATACGTACCCAATCTCTATCGAATATGATAACAGTGTCTGCTCCAATTAGATTTAGACCCAATCCGCCCGCTCGAGTAGAAATTAGAAAAGCGAATACATTAGGATCTTCATTGAATTTCTTAACGCTTTTCTCTCTGTCGACAAGATTTCTCCTGCCGTCTAAACGACAATAAGCGTAATTCCGCATTATCATATATTCTTCAATAATATCTAACATTATGACGAGAGTGCTAAATATAAGTACCTAAAAATATCCAGAATAAGTAAAATAAATTTACGATAAAGAAGCATTAGTATTTCTTTATATTGATTAGGATAAAGAATAGAGAGTGGAATTGCACAACTAATGATCTAATAACACTGCGCTAAAGCTGTTAGGGGGTCTAGCTGGTTAAACAAACGAAATATGTCCCAGCAAGTATTTACCAACTGTTAGCTTCCGGTCCCCATTCAAAATAACTGCACGCGAAATTTCAAACCCCTAACATCACTCTTAAGGGTAGAACTTCTAATATCAAAGTCGTTTTTCTCTAATATTATGAGATATTGAGATAAAATGAAAATTCAATACTGCCTACGTATTAGTTCTCTATTATTTATATATGTCATTTCTGTGGGCTTGTAAGATTGTACCTTTCTGAATAGAGATTTTTCAAAACGGTTTTTTTTACAAGATGTTTTAAACTTATATTAAAACTTGCAGGTGTCTCCTAAGTTCGTAACTACCCAAAGTTGTAATGTTTCAAAAGGAACATGCTAATTATAGCATGTTCCATTGTAATAACTAAGTATTATTACATTTTTGGAATTGGAAGAATTATTGTTTTGAAAACGAATTTACAGGAATCGTTATTTCTCCAGAAGTGCAGATTAGAGAGATGTGATTTTTGGTACTTAGATTAAGCATAAAATGATCTAATTCACACGCGTTTATGTGGTTCTGAATTGCTAACGTAATGCGCATAATATTTATGGGCTGGTACGTCATATTTTCGTTAACGGAACACCTGTATAATATTTTGCTTCTGAATTATTGGCATAATTCTAGCCAAAAAATTACTAATATATTACTAGCTAAAATCTGAAAACTTAACCTACTATCAATATTTATTTTATCAGTGGGATATAACAGAAATAAATAAGTCATTTGGACAATTACTGAATACGATTACATTTTACATTATAAAATTATTGTATGATAGTCAAATTAATTTATCTATTCCAAGTTCGTTATAACACGACTAACCAGTTTATTATTTGGCCTAAAATAAAAAATTAATCAAATGCCCTATAGCAAATAACCTGATAAGTATCTGTCTATCGTTTTATAGCTAGCATGACTGAAACTGAAAACGTATATAATTTTATTCTATAATACTTTAGGCAACAGAAACTTAGTTCACACAACAAAACCAAACATTGTAAACATATTGGTAAATACTAATAAACTACAGATATAAACACATAAATATATATAGAAATAATGTGCCAAAAAAGGGCTGTGAATACAATTATTCAATTATCATCAAATTCAATAACTGTTCCAGTATTCCATGGCACACTAATAAAATAGTGTAACTATTAACAGTAGTTCAGTTTCAAAAATCGCCACAACGAGAAAATGGCTGATTTTAGACTATTAACATGTCAGTAATTTTTATCTAAAATTATGCCAAAAATTCAAAACTAAAATATACAGAATGTTCCATTAAAAAATTACTTTTTAACAAAAGTGTTATACCAACTTAACATAATATTACGCGCATCTCATTAACAATTCAGACCCACATAAGCGCCTGTATCCTTTTATGCCTAATCCGGGTATAAAAAATCACATACACTGCTTAATGCGCACTTTCGGAGAAATAACAATTTCTGTAAGCGTTGGCTTTTTTAAAGAAACCCTAATAACTCTGAAACGCCCAGTTTTAAAACGATCGTACCTTATAACTAGTCTGGGCAAACAGCGGTAACAGTCAGTGTAGTAGATATGTGGTGCGGAATCGGCGATTATTTATTTCATGCGTTCACAGCGTCAGTACTAAATCGATGCTGTATGCGAGTAGTTCTGTGTACATGTAGGCTGTCGTAACTTATGTCGGAATTGTACGCTTATGTTTGCTTTAAAAATGTCGCAGTTAGGTACGTCGCGAAAACGACCAATGGCAGGCACAGTTAAAAACTTTATAATGGGCATACCGGACTTAATTTTTGATGGTGCTAAAATTCAACGTCTTGTTTGTAAAATCCCTTTAATGTGTTGGTCCAGAAGCCATTGTCAACGTCACATAGAAAGCAAACAGCATTCTTCTGCAAAAAGTGGCATACGAGACCAAGAAAAATTTACATTTGATTTATGTGTTACATCTTATTTTATGTAATCTATCGTTTCGTTTACTAGACAAAGAAGCATTTGTCTCCTTCTGGAATGAATATGCGGACTGTAAATTACCTAGTCGGACATCGATACGAAATGTAGTGCCATTTGCTCGTGAACATATAGAAAAAAGAATGAAAACGGAATTGAAACAACAGATCGTCAAAAACATTCTGTGGTTAATGTAATGGTACGTACAATGGAACCACATCGACCGTCATCCTCCTTACTTGCTTCCAAAAGAATTATAAATTGTACTGCCGATGAGATTTTAAAGGTGGTGTTGAACTCATTGAACAAATTTGAAGTTTCAACTATGCAACTTTTAATGTTTATTAGTGATGGTGCCGCAAACATGCGTTTTTTGGGCCGATCTCTTAAAGAACACAGTGGTAACTTCTTACATGTAACGTGTAAAATCCATACTCTAAATCTTGCGGCACAAACGATTCCTACATGTTTTCCACTAGTAAATGCATTGATTGCTAGTACAAAGCAAAATCCCCGAAACGTACCCGACTATTTCACAAACTGTGTCCTGATTTACCTGAACCACCACAGCCAATTGTTACACGTTGAGCAACATGGTTGCAGGCTGCGTTTTACTACAACAAATATTTTGATCAAGTAAAGAATGTAGTTTTAAAATTCAATCCGACAGAAGCTGCAGCAATCAAAAAAAGCCAGGAAATACTTCAAGATGGTCAGGTTAAAAGAGATTTACACACTATTCACAACAATTACTTCGGACTGGCGGAGGGAATAGAAAAATTACAAAATGTTTCGATGCCGCTAGTGGATTCTGTTCAAATTGTGAATGATGTTCACGCACAGTTATACGCTGTAGAAGGCGAAACAAATTGGTGTGTAATACGAAAATAAGAAAGTGTTTTAGAGAAAGACTCCGATTTCCTTATATTAAGACAAATTTGTGAAGGTGGGTGTGAAGATGCATTAAGTTGTTTCAAAGATTATTTTAAATATGTAAATACAACATCGCTAGATGTCGAACGGTCGTTTTCAGCATTAAAAAACATTTATTCCGCACGTCGTACTCACTTGACTGAAACAGCTGTGGAAACATATCTAATGATTTGAATACTTAACAGATGTTACCCAGTTTGTGATTTCACGGAAGTGTTTCAGCACGTTTTATAATTTATTTCTTACCTTCTATTCTATGTGTAAACTTTTATGCACTCCCCACGCCTCTGGCTGTTACCGCATATTTGCCCAGGTTACTTATAACATTTTGTATAAGAATTTAATAAGGATTCCAAAAATGTAATAGTATATAGCATGTTCCATTTAAAAAAATAAACCGTTGGGTAGCTACGAACTTATACCTGTAGGTTTCAATACAATCGGACCTTATAACAAGAAAAAAAAACCGTTTAGCCCGTGGAGATGACTCACCCTGTATATATTATCATTGTTCTTGCACTAAATTTTTAAACTTATAAAACTTGGCTTAAATATGAGTTATCAAGTTAGACGTACTACTTTAGTTCTGTCTGGCTAGCGCAGGTGTAATAAGATAACACATGACTATGTATGCTTCGACGAAGGTAAAAAGCCAAATTTATTTATAAGGACCAAATTCATAAATGCTGCGTAAGCACCACTCATTTTTGCTCCATTTTTCATCCACTAGAGGAAAACTTATTCTCATCTCAAATTTTGGAATTCATAAATAGAGTTGCTCATTTTGGCGACCATACAGTGGTGTGGTGTTGCAATGGTGAAGGGAGTCCGAAGAGAACAGACAGTCGCACTGGATCCACATCCATCCGCGCAAATTCAGTATATTTTAAAAACTCGGTTTGAAAAAATAAAGAAATATATTTAACAATGTATGTTTCTTAAGAAATTCTTTCCATCTGTGCATAAAGAGAAAAAAAAATAGGAGAAATTAAATATCTAGGAATAATTATTTACGAAAACCTAAATTTTAAAACACATACCAAATATGCTAAGAATAAGACATCTACGACGTTTACTCTAAATAAATAATATTGAGATATGATCTTTACACTCCTATTAAAATCATGTAAGACGTATTAAATTTAATGAGTTTAAGAAAGAATTGCATATAAAGATCTTGTATTCAGTCACAATGATCTGAAGGTTAAATGGAAAGTCTATCATAATGTTCAATTCATTACAATCGAAATATAAATAATGCTTATGTAACTTCTTGTTAAATGTATATATTCAATTTAAATTTTAAATTTATGAAATAATGGAAAAAATCCGTGTTTTCCTTGGAATTTCCAACGTAATTATATACTTGAAATCTCGTCCCGGTAGGAAATCGAACCTGACGTCTCGCGTTTGTCGGATGAATTGAATTGAATTGAAAGATGTTTTATTGTTCATCAAAATAAATTACATCGATCATACAATGTATTCGATTTATATATTTCATTTGTATCTAATTTTCCTACATAATAAAAAATATGTTTACAATTAAAGTGGGGTAAAAGATATAAAATAAATTTTAATGTATGTACGATAAATGACAATATACATATATATTATGTTCAACGTTGTATCTACGACAACAACAACTCTCAGTTGTCACTTCGGTACTGACTAAATGTCAGTCTAGCCCCACGTTGGGCGCCAAATTTGAAATATCTTTCTCGGGGTTTTTTTTCAAATTTTGTTAAATTTTCTAATTTTAATTTGAATAAACGATTCTTGTAGGTTCGGGGGTATCCCTGGATACCCTTACGGCAATTTTAGAATGAATTTCCAACTCAGTAAAAATGAAATTAACGCATTTTAAGATTTGAAAAGTAACTAACCTTTAAATTTTTTAACGAAGCCAATGTATATAAACCCTTTGTTTATATACCCACTACAGGAAACTGCCTGCACTGGATATTTAACCCTTTTCTCTTCTAATAAAGACTTTGAATACACAAACGAACACTTATATTGGGATTGGATTTAAGACACACTTTGATTCAACCAAGGCCGAATAAAGATTGATGAAAATTTATGGCGTCGTTCATCTTTCTTTTATTTTAAATCGCGAAAGACCGGTGATTGTTTTATTTCACAGTCAATTTTGCTAATTTAACCCAAATAGAAACTTTTCGATAACTTTCGATCAAATGATATTAGCATACGAGAACGAATGCAGTAACTTAACCAGGAGGTTGTATGTTGATGATTCTGTGATCCAAACTGTCACCAACAAGCTTTAAATGAGAAAATCCACTGCTAATTTACAGAAACCTTTCAGATAAAGATTTAATTGATGAAATATTGTTTGTTGTACTTTGCAATTTATGGGCATATCTGCAGTGTATATATTGAATAAAATGCTGCTGTGAGACACGCACCGGTTCAGACAGCGAATCTACTACTTTCACTCTGAAAGTGCGTCCCGACAGGTAGCTCTGGAGAACACTGATTATTACCGGTGAAAGCTCAAGAGTAATCAGCTTATGGAGTAGCCTTGCAGTCCATACGCGGTCGAATGCTGTCTCCAGGTCGACCAGCATTAGTGCAGTATGCTGTCGCCTGTTAATCGCGTCCATAACTACTCGCGACGTCTGGTGCTCGGTGAAGTGGTTCGACCGAAAACTGAATTGTTCGGGTGGTAGCAGGCGATTGTCGGTAATGTGATCCACCATGAAGTCTAGTATTCAGCTATTTTGGACATGGTGGAGAGGAGTGATGTAGGGCGATAGCTGTTTGTTTTGTGGTGATCTTTGCCAGGTTTTGGTACTAGGATAACAATTGCTTGCTTCCAGATGGGCGGATAATATTGAAGTTTAAGGATAGCATTTATTGTTAAGTGTTAATTGGACTATATACTTTTTGGGGAAGTTTTTGAGTATTATATTCTGTATTTTGTCTGGGCCTGGTGCCTTGGGGGATGGCGTTTTACGGATGATTTGTTTAACAGTGCTGGAGTAACAATGCGTTAGCTGATTGCTCCACCATGTCCTTCGCCTCGGCGTTGGTTTCCGGCGTCGTACGGTATTCGCGGAAAGAATCGACTATTAACTCCGATATTTCCTTCCGCGACACCCTGTGACTCCCATTTGGGCATTGAACCGTTTTGATTGTAGTAAATCTCCTTCTAAGATGTTTATTTAGCCACCAAATCGATCCATCCTTGACGTTGATATTCTTCAGTCGGGTGCAGCAGGTCTCGTTTTTGTGCGTGGCAATAATATTTTTAATAATTTGATTAAGTTCTTTCATTCATCGTAGTTGGATCGAGTCTCTTGTTCTTTGATATAGTCCCCGAGCCCTATTACAGTCGGCGATGTATACTAAAATTTGCGGTAATTCGTTGTACTTATATGGATCTATTGTTCGAAGAGGTATGGATCGTTTGATGGCTGCAGTAATGTTATTTGCCATCGTAGCAATGGCAGTATCCAGCGCACCAGTGCTCTCGATGACTGTCGTTATCGTGCATTCGTTTAAAACCTCCCTGAAGAGTCTACAATTTGTCCGCGAATAATCAAGTGTCTTCCGGGTTGTGGACGGGCCCCCTACTTCGCCAAGTTGAAATAATACAGCAACGTGGTCAGGGGACGCGCTTTCGGAGATAAGTTCTCCTATGTGTCGTATATTAGCGGCAAGGAGTAGATCGACGGGGGTGGGAGTCTTGCCGTTACTAGGGATATGTGTAGGTTCAGTTGAAAAGTATAGTAAAGTGTTGCTATTGTTGATAAATGTGTGTAATGTGGTGCCACTGGTATTGTTGCGGTGACAGCTCCATGATTTGTGCGTAGAGTTTAGATCACTCGCAACATTAACCTTTCTACTTCTGCAATATAACGCTTCCAAGTGCGCAGCGAGCAACTTTTTAGCAGGACTATTATAGTAAGTGGCGATTATCGTATTATCAGCCAACCGTATGAGCATTACTTCCAGTTCATCTACCTCTGGGTGGTTTGTAATTTTCTGGTAACGCACGTCCTCCGTGTCCGTTGTTACCGCGCTTTTCCTCAACACGGTACCCTCTAGTGTTATAAACGAAATTCGCAGGTGACAGTGTTTCATTCAGGAGTATATGTATAGAATTTCGCCTTATAAAATCACAAATTTCAGGGATCTTCCCTGAAACTCCATTACAGTTCCACATTGCGATTTTAAGGATCATCATATTGATCATTAAAATCGCTAATGACTTGAGCCCGCCCCATCAATGTAGTACATTGTTTGAGCTTCGTGTGCAACTCTTCTAATTCTACTGCAAGCCATTTTAGGTCTATTATTTTATTAATCGCTTTAAAACTCGCAGATATGCGTTTTGCGTAACCCAGATTTTCGCGCGTCGCTTCATCAACTCGGTGCTTGTCTATGGTTTTTTCTTAATTAGCGACCGAGCTTGATTCATCGTCTGTTGAATCTGAATCATCTGTAGTAGGTGTTTTTTTTTGTGTAGCAGCGATCTGCGATCGTCCACTACGATCATCCTGCGAGCACGGCTTGCGTTGATTCCCCGGTGATTGGCTGCTATCGATTTTAGCTTCGCCCAATGAGCCCTTGCTTACGAACGGTACCGGTCGTAGGCTCCTCCCCCCGCGAAACGCGCGGCGTTGGTAACGACAGAAAATTATGCCAGTTATCCCACGCATTAGTTGTTGGTAGCGGCGCCGGTCGATATTTGGCGTTGTCCGCCCGCGATGCACGAGTCGATTGTGTAATTCTCTTGTTTTTTGCTTCCAGCGCTCTAATATAGTGTTCACACTTAATGCTGGAAGCAGGATGATCGTCGCTGCAGTTATAACAAACTACCGGCTCACTTCAGTCTTTTTTACAGTCAAATGATCTGTGAGTGTCCGCACATTTAACGCACAAATTCACACAAAAACACTCGATCGCGACGCACAAAAAACCATAATCCAGCGCCGCCACCAAAAGTGTTGGGAGTGCCTTCCAACCGTACAATGTTACGGCGGACAGGCTCGGCCAATCACACACGCTAGACTGCAATTACGCAACTATCACACACAACACACACACACGAAATAAAACTTTGAATTCTGATTCGCGGAGCGCTATAAATAACACGTCTGATCTCGATCGCGATCGGACAGGAACTTTTGTCGGATGGGCGTACTAACCACCACATCACGGGAACCTTATGCCAGGAACGTTCACCTTCTAATACCTAGTTGTTATTTTATCTGCAAATATTTCATAATATTTCGACAGACAATTTTTATTCTTACATGCCAAGTACACTAATTAATATATTTTGGTTTCTCGTCCTGATAAGGAAGGATTTTCGCTTTTTTTTTATTGATATTTATTCGTTCTTCAATTTACCTACATAAGACAAAATTTCAGAATTAAATTTAAGGTGCATGTATAAAACATCCATCCGTGCGATAGTATGGGTCGAACGCGACGGCTTATTCTCTTTGGGCCCCCTCACCATCGCAACACCACACTACTGCGTGGGCGACAAAAAGAGCAACTTTATTCATAAACCTAAGTAAGCGTCTTGCTAAGTTGAAGGTTATATGAGAAGCCGTCGAGTTACTACTAACAATCTCGTGAAGTAGTGTACAACGTATTTTGTTATACCGGTTGTGTCACAAACTTCTGGGGATAGCAATTAACTGTGGCAACGGCGACAATCCCCCACTTTAATATGTACTAGCACTGCCACTGTCACAAGATTCACAATACGTCAAAATGATATGAGTTGTGCTTTCGATCAGTCCCGTGCAGTCATTCGACTTGTGTTGATCGATCTATGCATGACGCGCTCCAAGACGAAAATGTCACTTTTAAATACTGTATGTACTGCGTAAGGCAACAATAAAAGTCCAGTTCTAATGAAACCAAAAAATAAACTCTAACAAATTAAATAAATAGTTTATTCTTTAAAAAAAATAAATCAAATTCTATACAAGAGGCTCAAGAATCCCTCCTTCCACAACAAGACATTGTCCGAATCTGTTATAAAAACGTTTTCGCACATTTCAAAGCATGTCGATTGTCACGGAATTAACAGCCTCTATTATTCTGGCTCTCAAAACATGTACATTTTCGGGCCTCTCAGCTTCTGCAATGTATACCCCTGTTTGATGTATCCCCACAAAAAGAAATCATCTGCAGACAAATCAGGAGATCGTGGAGGCCTACGAGTCCTGTCTGTTCCACTAATAGAACGGTTAGGACAAGTATTCAATAAGAATTGCTTCACTCTGCATTATATGTAGGACAGCCATTCTGTTAGAACCACACAATTTCCCGATCCATTCCAGTATTCTCAATAGCGGGAACTATTTGATTTTGCAGCAAATCTAGATATTTGTTGGCATTTAAGGAACCATCAAAGAAAGGTCCTAGTAAATGGTCACCCAACATGTCTGCCTAGACATTCAATTTCTGAGGATACGGGGTGTGGTTAGCAAAATATTTGTGCTGATTTTCCCGCGCACAACAGAGGGATTGTGCTTTCCGTGTAATGTGAAAAAAGATTCATCAGTGAAAATAATATTTCCGTCAGTCTCACAAATTTTTCCAAAATTATATTCGGGAAATATTTCTTGCGTCTTCGAATATTTAAAACAACTTGAACGATTACGTTTCCAAACCCTTGCGACAGTTTTGTTACTTTCCAGACTTGCATTTTGTGCAGCTATTTGAACAAACAGTAGGAAACTATCCACAAGAAAATGGGATGTTTCGCAGTACTTTAAGTATACAAGGATACCAATTCCTGTGTTTCAGAAGCTATTAAATGTTATATAATTAAAATAAAATAAAAACAGACAAGTTCTGATGGCATATCTTGCGAGAGATACTATAATATGATAACATTACATTACAGTATTAATCAGGTTTCTAAAAGAATGAATTTCTGTTCATATTCGTTTAGATATTTATGTAAAGTATTATGGAACACACTAATTGTAAGTCCTGTTTATCTAAAATCACTTTTTTCTATCATAATTTCCGTGTATGGAATCCTTGGTGAATAAACATACTACATAAGACACAACTATGCTTTTTTGCACTTTTTTGGGAATTCAAAATAAAATTATTACGTGACATGTAAACTATTATTTCATTGGTTTATTATTCAACGGCAACGAACCGGAATGATATACGATCCTATGTGATCGTGCGATCAAGCGGCCAATGCAGCGCCAACGCGCTGCTGCCAGATATGCACCGCACATGCGTACGTTCTACTGTATTCTATACCCAGATATTTTTGACATAACCGGTATAAGTAAAATGAAGAAGTGTGCAACTACAGATGAAATTATAGACGAAGTAAGTTTAGCAACTGGCGTTTTCAAGCGCACCATTTATTCTATAGTAAAAGAAAGTAAAAGTATCGAAAAAGGCGCTCCTAAAAAAATCGGAAACATAAAAGTACTGCGACATTTGGGAGTGGTGCGTCAAACTATATACGACTTCCATAAATCTGACCATTGTCAAGTTGTAATTCCAAAACTCCAAGAGAAACGAAAAGTTGAAATTGGATGGAATGGTGGACTTGCGTCACTAAAAAAGATCGTTCACGACTTAGGTTTTAGATGGAGGGAGACTGTAAACAATAGAAAACTTTTAACTGAAAAACTGGAAATACGCTCCCGACGCATAGGATTTGAAATAAATAAAAGCTAACAGAGAAGAAGGTCGACCGATAGTGAACATGGATGAAACCGAATGCTGCGGTAGGACTCAAATCTGGGACTAAAATGGAGGATTACTATAATGATATGAATAGGGAAAACTATGAACGTACAAATAAGCAACCCCAAAAGGAGATATGTTGATGTGGCTATAACATAATTTGTCATATACGAGGGATGATCGTAAAATAAGGTTCCCATATTTTTTAAAAATAGACAGCATTCTTTATTTCCTTAACATTACACATCGTTTTAAAGGTAAAAGCTTAAGCTATTTTTCGACATAATCGCCATTTCTATCCAAGCATTTTTGCAGACGGTGCTCCAACTTCTGTATCCCCATGTCGTAAAATTCTACCGACAGTCCTTTCGAGAATCTATTCAATTGTGGTGTTGGAAATCTCAGGAATCCGAAGAGCGAGTTGACGAATGGTGACCCTTTTCAACGATTTCCTCTGGTCTTCCGCTCCGCTCTTCATCGTGAATTTGCGGACGTGTTGAACAGCTATACACTTTTTTCCATAAACTTCGGTTAATTGACGATGAATGTCTATAGGTGAAACCCCTTTCGCGTATTACAGCGCGAATTTCGCACCTGGCGGTAGCGGCGATCGATAGTTCCATCTCGGACGGCTGCTTAGCCAACACAGAGCAGCGTAGCGAGACGAGAGTGGCACGTATATAGAGTGGGAGAGCTGCTGCACACGCCAATGTTGTCGGATTTCGCCTAACACGTCTTATTGCTGCTGTAGGGCTTTGGGAACCTTATTTTACGATCATTCCTCGTACATCGCAAATGTTAAAACCAGTTATATATTGTAAAATATAGCAAGAGCAGATATATAACATATAAGTTTGATGAACTACTGGAGGGTTATTCTGTAAGGATCGAGAGTGTTGTTTTTTACAGTATCGTGTTGAAACGTCAAATCTTCAATAGTACTTTTCTGATTTTATTATTTTGCGACAGTGCACATGTTAATGGTGTCGCGTCACTTGTGCTACAATTATTTTCGACACGTTTCAAGGTGTGAAGACATGGATATCAGAAATATGTTTAACAAGAACCGAAAAACAAAAAAAAAACACAATAACAATGTTCTGAAGATAAGAGAAAAATAAGGATGCTGTTGGCGCGTCCGGAATTTCGCTCGTTTTCGACTCATTTGTGAGGACCCTATGGGGCATCGGTAAGTTGTTAATTATTGAAATAAGAAAAGTGAGAAATTGCCGATATATGAAGTAAAAATGAAGAAGCCTTAAATAGCATTTATAAATTTAGCTCTAGGAGTCGACTAACCTTGTGATTCCTATTCTTCAATTTTTTCAACATTACATCCAATACCAGCATTTTACCGCTTTCGGTGACCAAACCCTCGTCAACTACCATAGTGTTTTGCGGTGTTACTGGCATATGGATCAGGTACGGGTGGTTAACAATTCTCTTAAACATCATTGTCGAATTGGCCATTTTAATCTGGCTGACGTATCGTACGGCTTCAACTTCAATTTTTTCACCCAAAATTTTTTCCATCGCATCAGGTTCATCAAAAGAGTAATTAGTATCTGATTCGCCATAAAACTTGTTTTTTACACATTTTCGCTTAGGGCGACCTTCAATTGCTTCATTCTGCGTATAAAAAAAAACATAACTATTTTTGAAATAATACTGACAATACAGTGCTTATTATAGTATTATTGTGACAGATTCTTTGCAGATTTCGAAACATTACTGCTAACTTTGTTGGAATGTATTCAATAACGAAATAATATGGATTTTAATCAAGTGCTCGAACTCTATGGCACTGGAACACTGAAATACTTCACTGAACTATTCAGTTCAGTTTTACTGCTGATGATGATAGCTTGGTTATCAAACAGGCGTCCAGTACGAGTGAAGTATTGTGGTAAGGGTTTTAGTGAAGTGTTTCAATATGGATTTTAAACATATATTTGAAAATACCATGTTCTCATCATATTTACAAATAATTGTTTCGTTTGATTTAGGAATATTTACAGCCACTTGCGTATTAAAAATCCGTAATAAAAGCTTTCTTTCTACAAAGACGTGAAACCTGTGTATAAATGGAGAATGTAGATATGTGGAACTTTTTGTTCAAATGATAAGCCAGAAAAAAACAACATTTTTGTAACAGCAAAGTGTTTTCTCTACGATTAATTTTGATAATAACGATTGCACCAAATCTATTTTTTATTGATTGTTATTCCATTTATATTATGGAACTCTTCCGATACTGAGTTGTTATTTACCAAATTCCGTGTAAAACTATTGTTTTATATAATAATAACTACACATTAAGAATTGTTCAGTGGATATTCTAATATATCATTGTTTTCAAACCCATATACAGACAGATTCCCGGAACTGCTCCGGTAAAAGTTATACTGGAAATCCCTGGTAACTTTTTTATTATTTTAAAACGAAATGGTTTGTTTCTTTGGTTTTAGATACCACTTAAGGCCACGTTGATTAGATATCCCCACAGTTATCGGGCACCGTTTTACTTTCATTTTCTCTAAAAAATGTATAAAACATCGGGTAGAATAAAGAAGTGTGACAGCTACATATATTATAAATAGAAGAAACTTCTTGTGTGGGTTGATAGTTATTAATGATTTAATGAACTACAAAATTATACAGAACGTTCAAAATATAAAGTTGGTTTAACATATCATTTGTGATTGCTCTTTGTACTCAATACAGCAGTACAGATAAAAAATAATTCTAATGATTATACAAAGATATTTTCAATTCGTTTTTATTCAACGGAGAATGTAATAAAATTACAAGCACAGCTTGTAGAACATTGAATGAGATACCTTCACGCGAAGTAGAGCAAATAAAAAATGGTCAGAAAAATTGTTTCGAAACACCAAATAAAAAAGGAAGCAACAGCAAATTTAGGATTGCGACCAAAGTATATTAAGCAGAACAATACATAACTTCTAACACGTCACTGATGTGCCGAAGACTGTACCTCCGATGCGAATGCAACAGTTTCTTGTATACAAACAAGATTCCCCCTTCCACTATTGCATTGTCTACTGCGGATCGGCTTCTCACCGGCAACCTTATTTTCTTGGAGGTGTAATAGCGAATGTAACGAAGTAATGATGCGAGTTTATTTTCACAGCTACCCTCAGCCTTCAATGTAAGCTGCGCCTCAGGAAGTGAGAGTATTGTATTTCTTAAAACAATGTATTCCCACAAAACTTACACGAATATGCTTTCAATATCCTGTAAGTACTTCATTTAGGTATTGAAGATTGTCTTGTTGATTTCTGCAAGAGAATTACTTTCCTTTTATGTCCTTAAAATAAAAATTTATGTAATTTCACCGTCTGCTCATTATGAATTGGCCAATAAATATGAATTTAAACCAACATTTCCAGAAAATCAATGATTCTAAGAAAACCTTTAGAGATAGGTAAACACCTGCAGTTATTCGACGCAGATTTTGATTTTACGTCATATAATGTAAAAGTATACAAAAGACTCCATTTGAAAAACATGGTTTTACTTTTCGTGTATTTTTTTTTAGTACCTGCTCATTTCTAGTATAGCTGTCACACTTCTTTATTCGATAAGGTGTTCTATACACTTTCTTAGAACAAATTAAAATAACTAAAACAGTGATCGCTAGCTACGGGGATTACTGTGACTGATCTTAAAATTGAAAGTAGAAACCAAAACCGAAGAAAAAATCTCGCATTTCTATTAAAAATAACGAAGTAATTCAGAATTAAATTGTGATTACTAATTACCTCCTTTTCTTCGTCTTTTATTCCTTTCAATTCAGCAATATCTTTCTTGATTGTGTACATGTACAACGTCCTTTGCAAGGTAGTTAATGGGCAGTACACTATAATCTCCTTTTTAGGTACTAAATCTAGTAAAACATCTGATTTTAAACGGCGTAATATAAACGGTTGTAAAATTTTGTGCAGAGAGGATATCACGTTGTTCGTTTGCTCTTCTTTGACAATTTTTGAATTATCCTACAGCATGAAAGCAACAATATAAAGAATATCTTCAAGCACTTAGAATACTTACATCAAAATCTTCAAGCAACAATAGCGATGAGAAGGTATCCATATTCTTAAATATGTTCGGCATTATGAAATTTAAAAGAGCCCATAATTCTTTCAGATTATTTTGTAAAGGTGTCCCAGTCAGTATTAATTTGTTCAAACACTTTAATTCCCGCATGGTTCTAAATATATACAATAAAACATATAGGGTGTGCTGTTTAAACCGTCGGTTAGCCGAATACTCGGAATTATTACTAGCTGAATGCTGGAAATTTGTCTTTCGGAATTTTTGATACTGATCTTTCAGATAAAAATAAGACGCTATAAATCACTTATTTTAAGAGGAACACCCACTATCAGCGTATATTATGATTTATCTGATTATTCTCTGTAAGAATTAATTAACACTCTCGATATTTATCTCTAACATTTTGAGTATTTAACTTGTTTTCGTGTTAGGAGTAAATTTGGATAGAAAATTAAGCAATAAAAGGAAAAATATATTAAATAACAACATAACCAGTAAACAAACTTAAAATAAACAATAACATTTTATAAAATCTGTTCAAAATAACAATTAAGTTTGAAAGATCATAGAAAAGCACGTTATCCATTATCACGCTCTTCTATTTGACAACAGCCGATTTTATATGGAGAAATGTCAAATGGTTCTACAGCGTTTCAGAAAGTTAATAAAAAGGTAAAAATAACAAATTCTAACGAAAAGACATTATATCTTATGAACTAGATAAATATTTAATTCTAAACAAGTAGCTTCAATTAATTTTCACTTCATCTTTTTGAAATTTTTGAAATATTCAATCAAATGCCATAATTTTGAATGCAGGAGTTTACGAATGTTTAAAACTGCACAGTAGACATTTTTATTAATTATAACCTTTTTACAAGCTTTCTATTGTTTAATTTCAGTTTGTTTGCCTATTAGGTTCTTCTTTCAAATATTTTTAATTTTCATACTTATTAAATTGTTTAATCAATATATCTATAATTCTCCGAATTTATCCCTAACACGAAATTAATTCTTTAACTTCGTACAGTAATACAACGTATCGACTGCATAACCAGAAATTTCAGCCTCGTAACTTAAACACTTCCTCGGTTATCGACTTTTCATTTCACTATCAATAAAATGTCAAAATTCATTAAAATCCGTTTTTCCCAAAAATGATTAAAGACGAGTATTAGGAAATCTTAACAGAATTTATGTCGAATAATGCCTGTTATCAGAAAATTAAAAAATATACAGGCTGTTCTGTTTAAAATAAGCAAGTTAACATTCGTTTCTCGTATAACCGGAAATTATTCATATTCATATTTTTATCTGAAAATTCAGTATCAAAAATCCTCAATGACAAATTTTTAGCATTCAACTAGCAATAGTTCCCAGTATTCAGCTAACCGACTATTTAAACACCACACCCCGTATATGTATATATACATATATACAGCATGTACACCTAGTGCGTGGACGGACGATAATTCCCTTCCTGAGTAATTTAGAGAGAAGATTTTCAAATGGGAAATATTCAGAGACAAATGCTGCACAACATAAAATTATATCCAAGTGTACAGTTTAGTTTTTTAAATGAAACATCCTGTATATTATTGCGACTTTAGATGCCTCTTTTCAATCCATGTCAACATTCATCAATATTCGCTATACCTATCTATCTTAGTTTTTGGGATAATTGACGTACTTTGAGATTCTTGCGAAATGTCGCTACTTCTTTAACAGCCGATATCTTAAACACACGCTTACACGCTAGGGTATTGATTCCAATTTTATTCGATTGAGTATGTGAGTTTGATTTATCTTATTTTTTTTTAAATGGAATGGCCTGTATATTTTTACAAAATATAATAGAGAAGCTCTTCTAGAATCTTTTTTGTAAACATTTTCCTATACCATCGAAATCGTAGCCATTTTTGATTCATGCTTTTTCAATTTTCTTAAATGGAACACTCTGTATATTTCTCCGCGATCTGATAGAGAAACTCTGATAGAATTTTTTTATAAACATTTTCCTAAACTGTGCCGTTCATTAATAAATTAAATATGAAGTTATGCGGAGAAGCTTTTGCTAAAATTCATTGAGTCCTGCGATAAAATACTATAAAATTTAATTTGTGCAAACAATTTGACATCTATTCGAAGTGAACACCATTATGCTTCATACAAACTGTAATGCGATTCTTTGTATTTTATTGAACATTTACTAACATCTCGGGAGTATTATTTTGTGTAATATCCATGTTATGCACTGCCTTAAGAAATTCATCCAGGAAGTTTTTTCATAATTATTTCTATTTAGCTATATTGTGAAATTTTGTAAACAATTTTCTTACTGATGATGGTTAAGTAGATGATGAAATTGTACTAAAACAGATAATGTTTACAAGTTTGCTTTAATAAATATCTTTAGCGAAACAAAAGTGAATATATTTCGTCACAGCACCCTACGTTCGAAAAGTTTAATGTATAGCTTAATATTTAATTTACTAAAGGACGCATTTTAGGTATAGAGAAATGTTTACAAAAAAGATTCTAGAAGAGTTTCTCTATTATATTTTGTAAAAATATGCAAGACATTCCATTTAAAAAAATTAATACAATATGAATCAAACTTGGCAACGATATTGATGGCCATCTTGTGGAATCTGGTTGATATAAAAAAATCTTGCCAAAAACTCCAAGAAATACTCAATCGAATAAAATTTGAATCACCACCCTAGGTGTAAGGCGTTTATGATATCGGCCGTTAAAAAAACAGCGACATTTCGCAAAAATCTCAAATTATGTCAATTATCTCAAAAACGGAAATAGATAAATTAAAGATAGGTATCCAAAATCGTAATATACAGGATGTTCCATTTAAGAAAACAAACTCGTATCGCTTGCAACGGAAACTGAACACCTTGTATAGTTGAGTGCAATTCTATGTTGTGCAGCATTTGTCTCTGAATATTTTTTATTTGAAAAGTTTTTCTCTAAATTGCTCAGAAAAGGAATTATCTTCCGTCCACGCACTAGGTGGGCACGCTGTAT
Source organism: Dynastes maya (assembly GCA_029619315.2). Classification (NCBI taxonomy): domain Eukaryota; kingdom Metazoa; phylum Arthropoda; class Insecta; order Coleoptera; family Scarabaeidae; genus Dynastes; species Dynastes maya. The sequence continues at coordinate 44,474,777 of JAROYE020000001.1, forward strand.
AATATACAGCGTGTCCCACTAAGAGTGAGGACCAGCGATTATCTTAGAAACTATAATAGCTATAGGGTGGGAAAAAAATGTTCAGAACTAAAGTGGCAAAGAGAAATTTAATTAAAATATTTTAGTGTAGTAGGCGTTACCAAATCATGTAAAACTAAACCTGCCATAACTTCTGCAGTTTTAACCCCAATTAAAGAAATGCGGACTTGTTTGATTGGACATTTAGCGTTGTTTTAGACGTCGTAATTTGTGCCACCTCTTAATGTTCATAGAAATCGAAACAGCCATTACTAGCACTCGTCCTAGACTAAATCTGTGTATAAATAATGACGGAAAACAGTTTGAACATTTAAAACAAATTTAAATTATTGTTTATCTTCATTTAAAATAATACTACATTATGTACTATTGGTACTGTCTTCGTTTTGCATTGTTGTCATTTATTTGTTTATTTTGTGACTGCTACATTTTATTGTTATCATTCCTTTGTTTCATGACCAACTAAGATAAGTTTCGATATTATTAAGAAGGTATTTGTAACTAATAGGGAAATTATAACTGATAAAGGACTGTTTTCGTTATTATAAGGAAAAAGGAACAATATATCACTATGCGGTTTTCGCCACTACTCTAGTCTGTCAAAATTCTTCAAACACAACATAAGAAAGGCATATTGTTGCGTTTGAATTTTTAGAAATCATTGACAAAAACTCGTACAGGTACATTTCTTGAACATTAAGAGGTGGCACCGATTACGACGTCTAAAACAACGCTGAATGTCCAATCAAACAAGTCCGCATTTCTTTAATTTGGGTAAAAACTGCGGAAGTTATGGCAGGTTTAGTTTTACATAATTCGGCAACGCCTACTACATTTATTATTCACAATATGACAAAACATCTTTAACCAGAATTGCGTAATTAAGCTTGTTAATATAGCGTTTAAAATCACAGTTAATCCTGGAACTTTTACCTGCTAATTTAAAATTTACTGTTGGCACTAGCAACTGCGCCCCCTAGTGGTCATATTTGGAATTTTAAAATATTTTTATTAAATTTCCCTTTGCCACTTCAGTTATGAAAAAAATTTTCCCATCACTATAGTTGTAGTTTGCAAAATATCGCCGGTCCCCACTCTTAGTCGAACACGCCGTGTAATGTATAATATAACAAGAATAATGCTACATTATTTTAATATATTAGAAAGCAGAATAAGAAACTAAGGATGGCAAACATAAAGATTAAAGAATATGAAAGAAATTTCAAAAACGTGTTAGCATTTAGCAGCAATATATGTTAAAGAGGGGAAGGTGAAGAAAATTCAGCAACAGAAATACATGAAGAAATTGTAACAGAATCCGAAGAGGAACTAAGGAAAATGATGACAAACGAAATAAAAATCTAAAAGAAGGAATTTAAAAATGGAGTTGCACAGGCTGGTGGTGCAAATCTAGTAAAAGTAAACGCCAGAATATATATATATAATTTGAAACCGTGGAAAACTTTTATTATTTGAAAACTCGTACGACAGAAACAAAAGAATGATCGGTATCACCCAACGAACGCATGCAGGCTATTAGAAAGGAAAGCGATAAGCAAAAGGGCAAAAACGGACCCGTATTTACTACGCAAAGTCAAAGAGAATTCGAGAATCTTGGAGAAAAATAATGAGAAGAATATTTGGTTCAAAGAATGTGAGAGATAAACAATACCAAAGGTTTATGAACTTTGAAGTCAGGAAAGAGTTCAGGAAAAAAAATATCATGTTAGCCATATAACCGCAAAGATTGTGTGTGTACACCTATATAAAGCAAATAGACCAAAGTAAAACCATTAAGTGGAGACCAAACAATAAGAAATTGACAAGTAGACTAAAAATCAGGGGAGCATCAAGTTATGAAGAATATAATAAAATAAATGGAAATAATTGAAGAGGCAAAGTCTAGAAAGTAGTAGTAAAAAAAAAATAAGGCCAAGGCAGATCAAAAAATAATTATTATTTTCCCGGATATAAGTAGTAAAAAAACTTACCGTGAAGTTTGAGTTTCAATATTCTTCAGACAATGACCTTCGTCTAATATCAGATACTTCCATGTAATTTTTGTAAATATCTTTACTTCAGACAAAATCATCTGAAGTGTAGTAACAACAACTGGTCTAAAAATTTCTTCTCCCACTTTGTAAATTTTCAACATATTCCTCATCAAATCGTATCTCTCCTGTTTGTTTCCATGGAATACTACTACTGGAATTTGAGGGGCGAATCGTTGAAATTCACCACGCCAATTTGGTATCGTTGATAGTGGCACAACAATTAAGAAGGGACCTTTAATTTTTTTTATTAAATCACATATAAGAGCAATTATTTGTACCGTTTTTCCTAAGCCCATTTCATCGGCTAGTATACCATTCACACCATGTTCAAACAAGGTCTGTAACAAAATCAGCACGGATGTTATTTTTTGGAAAAAATTGTTTCCATATTACAGTCTAATAATAAATAACTTTTTATTTATAAATTTTATTTTTTTCATATTTATGATTAAAATTGACTTTATTACAATTGTTGTTAACGTCATTAGTGTTTGCATCAGTAATTCATTAATGATGTTAATAATACAACAAGAACAGATTATGCACCATTGCAGCATAATTAAGCTACCTACGGTCTGTTCCAGATTGAGGAGAAGTAATTTCAATTTTTGGCGCAAAAAGCGTTTCGATTGGCTACGATTAAACCCGAGCTACATATAAAATAGCGGAAGTCGTCCTTGGGCCATTTTTAATGATTACATATGTTTACTATAAACCTGGTGAAAGAACGTCACACAAAAGAGAACATGCGAACAGATACCAGTGTCGCCACTTCTCGACAAGCTTTTACTGAAGGTTTGGCAACCGGCCTCAAAAATCCAATGGACAAAGCAAGAGGGCTTATCGTATTCCACGTTGGTTGCGATATAAGTTTCCTCGAAGGTGGATTGTTGCTGTTGGAGGGTAAAAAAACTGCTATCATGAGGAGATTAGAGCCCTTCCAGGATATGGTTTGAGAACATATTACTTAAGTTACCTCAGAACTCTATAATTGTGATGGACAACGCGCTGTACCATTAACAAAAAAGTGAAAAGATTCCAACGCCTAGTTGGAAAAAGTGTGACATTCAGGAATGGCTGCGATCAAAATATATTTCTTTCAGTATGGCTCGTTCTCAATTCCTTCACTTAGTACGCTCCAATGAAGTTTCCAAAAATATTTCCTGTGAGCACAATTGAAAAAGAAAGCGCTACATTATGTGATGGGCTACATAAGAAAAATTTTACTTGTCATAGTAATAATTGCAATGTTATATACAGATCGGTCCGCTTAACTAGATACACCCCCGCGTTGCGAAATCATCCGACTATATCCGACGAAAATCGACAAATTCCAAGTAGGTGCCCGCGTAGTTTTGAATTTGACAGTTCGTAATAATGACATTAAAACTTTAATGATACCTTTGTAATTATTCAATTGTAATGTTTTATCCAAATTACAGTCATTACAGCTTGTTGTTAAGAATCGGTGTTTTCTATTTCAATGCTAACGAATATTTTACACGCCGCGCGGTATCAATATTGGGTGGCAAGGCAAGCTAAGGCCAATTTAATCGTCACGTTTGTATCTAGTCAGGCAGCAAGACGTTCTCTTCTACAGTCTACAATGTATTTAATCATAAATGTTGTATTGTAGTACGTCTACAAAACAACTTTTCTAACAATAATATGCGTTATCATTTAAATATGCATACCAGATGTTTCGTTAGGATTCCGTATAGAATATTTTTGCACTACTTAAGACTAAACTTAAGACTGGTACTGGCATATCTTTTAGGTTGGTCAATGATGAGAATTAAATGGCAAACAAACTAAAACAATAATTCTCTTATTAAACACAAGTGAAGGCTCATACCAGATTGCTCAAGAAAAATCATCAAAAATAAAAAAACGCAAACTATATGTATTCTTTATTAAAAGTGAACAGGAAATATTAAAAAGAGTTTTAATACATAACAAAAAGTAATATGCTCAAATACGAAGAACCAAAACTAAATTCTACCCAATAACACAAAATACTAAAGAAGGTGTTCAACCCGATCTCCATGTGCAAACAGACAGTAGTCTAATCTATTATAAAATCTATGCCTATTTTTGAATAAATATTTTGTTGGGATGTTTTGAATTTTTCGTCAGAATTCATCCAAAGTATTTGCTTTTTGGGCAGGTATTCTAAATATCTTACTTCTAAAATAACTCCAGAGCAAAAAGTCATTTGGAGACAAACCCTGCGACTTTGCTGGCCAACGAATATGTCCAGGACTACTTATTCAACAGTTTCCGAATATATTAAGTAAATATTGGCGCACTAATAAACTATTATGTCTCGGCGATATTTTAAACTGTTTGGCAATAGAATAACTAGACTGAGTAAAATCTTGTTCTGCAAGAGCACATATTCCTATTTCTCGTAATTCTTGTTCTTTATTATTAACCAGTTATGGCTCTTTCTTATGGTTACGTGGGGATAAACAACCGTGTGTTTCGAAACTTACTTAATGCCAGTTAGACGCATTATGAAATAAATATTGAATTTCTGTTATGGTTTGCATAAAACCATTTAATAATTCCTACTGTCCCTGCTGTTTCATACAGATCCATTTACGCTTACTGAAATTAAGCGTGAAGAACTGATGAAATGTAACTGAAAACATCCAACATATCTTTGCCTGCCTTGCCACCCAATATCGATACAGCGCAGCTGGTAAAATATTTGTTAGCATTGAAATAGAAAACACCGATTCTTCACAGCAAGCTGTAATGATTCTAATTTGAATAAAACTTTACGTTTTAATGTCATTTGTGTCATTACGAACTGTCAAAACTGCTCGCGTACCTACTCGGAATTTGTCGAGTTTCGTCGGATGCAGTCGGATGATTTCGCAGCACGGTGGGTGTATCTAGTTGAGCGGACTGATCTGTATAATGCAGTATAATGTAGGTACTATTCATATTATGATCACATGGTTTTCATAATAGTCATAATCTGTCACCAGTTTTTTGTTAAAAACTATTCTCAATTATAGTAACAAATGATAAAATAAAAAATACATTCTTAATTATTAGGAATAATTTTCAATCGTCATATAAATTGTTGAAATAATTTCTATCTGTTCGTTTATAAAAGTATGTACTTAAGGTATGTAATATTTGAAATGTTTCTTATTTGCAAAACAAAATAACTCTTGTAAGACATTAACTAATTCATATGGAGGTTATAGTAGGTAAGCGGGTTATGGACTCGCTTTTTATTTCAGATTGTTGCATGTTATTAAATTCTATGTGAGTGAACTGTTCTGCTTTTGCTACTTTTCCTATATTTGGAACAATGTGTAGTATAGTATGATATAACCACAATTTTTCAAATAATAGGTTTGTTCGTTTGTCTTGCTTGTGTTAGTTCTAGAGTGTGATAGGATTATGCTAACGTGATCGTTTTGATTCCTCAGAACTACTCTAAATGGGTACAAACGAACAGTGCAGATTGGTATTTGTATAGTATACATAACCTAAAAGATTGAGAATGGTGGCAATTGACAATCGCAATAGCATTAAAAAATCCTTATTATTTATTAATTGTTGTATTTCACTTTCAATGATTACAACCGATGTCATTTTGTATGAATATGAACTAAAATTGGGTTAGGCAAGTAATGTAATGACAGCTGCACTGAACTGCACAAACTTACTCCACCTCCTGAGGAGGTGTAAATTTGTGCAGTTCAAAACTGTCGGAAACTGCCTAATATATACAAACGAACATCGGATTGCCAGTTTTTTTTACAAACGAACGCGCAATTTAGAAATTCGAGCTATATACTCCGTATTGCACTAATTGACAAACAAACAAACCTAATATAACTCCTTATATAGCAAATAAATAAATCAAACACATATTCTAACTTACCCTCATCCAATATACTCCAATAATCTGATAATCTTTTAACACACCATTAAAGTACGGTAAATTGATTGTAGTTTCATTACTAACACATTGCCTTCGACTCATCATGAAATTAACTCTTTCTTGCTCGCTGAAAACGTCAAACCCTACATATTAACAACATGAAATGGTATGGATAAAATACCTTTTATCAAAGACTTTAGTTATTTTATCACTGCAATAGGATGAATATCGTTCACTAATATCCAAGAGTTTTTTCATGCCTTTTAACGCCTTTTGCTTTTTCTCAATTAGATCTATGGGATCTGTATTACTGATGTTCCCGAACAATTTTTGTCTTACTTCATCGTTCAAATCTAAATCGCCTAGATCTGACATTTCAATATTTAATTTTGCTTTGGTTGTTGCTACAGATTCGGCCATCTAAAAGCATGCATGTAAAATGTGGAACATTTTAATTTAACAATTCACTTACCATTTTGTCTATATTAATTGAACGATAGTATATTTAAGATAAAATTTGCAGATATTTAATAACAGATTCCTATTTCTCGTTTCATTAGATTTCCTAAACGTGACATGCTCTAAATCTTATTAAAGTTTAGTACTGTTTTGGAGAAGATGCCCAGCAATATGAATTTCGTTATGGGTTTCTCATCACACTTCTGCTTTTTATTGTATTAAAAAGGCGGGAAAATATATATAATGCTGTCTCAATTATATGAACCTTTCCTTATCTATCTTAAAATAGCGGCAAAATTAAAAAGTATAACACAAATAAACTTTCAAAACTTTTAGTAAATACTTCCTCTGTTTCATAGTAAGTGACCCATTTGCGTTTTCTTTTAAACTTATTGACACTTACGTATTTTTTTAATTTTATTTTTAATATTCTTAATATACACCAAATTCTTAATCACATGTGCAATAACCTATGCTGTAACCTTCAAAATATTTGAAAGTTTAAGTTGTCACAAGCAGCAATTAAAAGTCGAATATATAAGTTAAAGTGTTCTAACACCGAAAGTGTTAAAACGATGAGAAAACAGAATTTAACAAACGAAAAGCGAACGGCTATAGTTCACTTTTTATTGAAAAATCAAACAAATGGACGACTGAAAGGGAGCGATGATCAAGGGCCACTATAAAAAGAATATGAAAACAAGGTAAGGATTCTGTTCGTGGTTTTGATGAGAATAAGCCTATGAACGTTAATTCTAAAAAACTAGGAAAGTATGGTCGGAAAAAAATTGTCAGAACAGAAAAAATTGCCAATATGCGGTTAGTTGATTATAAAAGAAGAGGGACACTGCGGTCGTCATCATGTGCTGTTGAAATTCCGTCTACCTCGCCGTGGAGGTTAAAAAATTGTGAAATTAAAAGGCATTCCAATTCCTTGAAACCGCTTTTAAAGGAGGACAATAAAGTAATACGTTTGGATTATTGTCTATTGATTATAAAAGAGAATGGCCAGTTTAAGGATTTAATGAATTACATCCGCATTGATGAAAAGTGGTTTTATATTATTAAAGTGAACCAGAAAATCTATCTCTTGTCTGATGAAATTGAACCATGTCGTCAAGTTCAAAGTGAGTCAAACATGACCAAAGTGATATTTTTAGCAGCTGTTGTCTGACTGCGGTACAATCGTTACTGCAGCACTTTTATGGCAAAATTGGAATATGGCCATTTATAGTACAAGAACCTGTTAGAGGTTGGCAGCATTGAAAACTAAATATAGCTATAGTTCACGTTTAATGTAAAGTATATAGTCATAGATTGTAACGTATTAGAAGTAATACATATGTATGTAGATGAAACACTGTGAAACTAAGGAGTTACGTTGAAAGTTGTAAAATCGTTTGTTTTTAAATTGAATACACACGTTTGTTGAAGCTGATTCTTTTCTTTATTACGAATTGTCCCTAACCTTGACAGAACCAGCCTCGTGAAATAGCAAAAATCGACCTAGAGGTGCAATTGTTACCAAACCTATTGATATTTATCTATAAAGATGTTTACAAATGGATAAATTGAAGAAGGCAATTAAAGAAAAGTGGCCAAAGTATAATCATGATAATGCAAGGCCACATTGCAATATCGAAGATGTGCAATTAAGTAGAGAGTGTAGGAAGGACGGTTGGAATATTTCGTTGACTTTTCAACTGGCTAATAGTCCCAATTTGAATGTGGTCGATCTTGGCTTCTTTACATGTTTTCAATCCTTACAACACTAACGCTCACCGCGCAATATGGATGACAATAAAGGTTGTAGAAGAATCTTTCGAAACAGAGACTAGACATACATTAGATAATGCGTTCATAAGTTTACAAATAGTTATGAAATTGATTATAGATTGTGATGAAAACAATAATTATAAACTGAAACATATTAGCAAGACAAAGCTTCGTAGGGAGGATCACTTGCTTACTGTTCGTTTATATTAACATTTTGTAACAGTACTAGTATCTAGTTTTAGGTACAATTTATAAGTTAAAGAAATAATATGAGAAATAATATAATAATAATAACAAATGTCGGAATAAATGTTTTTTTTCTAAACGAATTACTTATTTTTGAAAATTTTGAAAATATAAAAATCGCAAATGTCCCACTTACTTTGGAAAAATAGAAATCGGAAATGGAGCACTTATCTTGGAAAAAAACGAAAATGGCTCTTATTTTGGAAAAAAAAAATCGGTAATGGCTCACTTATTATGGAACAGAGGAAGTATTACTTTTTAAACAAATATGTACATTAATGATAGCAAGGACTGCAGGGTAGTATGGCTAAATAACAATATTCTCAGCACACTCCGCACCACACAAATTATTAATTAACTCGGAAAGGCCGAGGAAGGAAAGGAAATGAGAAAAGGCAGAAAAAGGTCTTGTCACCACGAAATGCAAGACGTGGCCATCCCACCCTAATAAAAATAAAGATTGAGTCAGACAACGGTTATGTCCTTTCTGTTCGTCAAATTTGTGTTCTTTTCACTTTTACCCTTAAAACTAAAGATTGGACGCATACGGAACGTACGAAAGAATCAACGTCTTAGCACAACCATAAATCAAATGACCTCTTTACCATAATAAATTGAAAAGACAGGAAAAGTGTAAAGGCTCCTTTCCTTTATTGATTAGGTTTACATTCTTATTTATGAAAATAGTCTCATAGGCGTCCAGTTCAAGCGGCGCAATCACGTTTTTAATCAATTTTAGGTTTTCTATTTTTTTTTTTATTAGGGTAGTGTTATATATTTAGATAATTAGACATATTGAGCGTTAGGACTTTAATATTTAGACACACGAAAATGGGGAATTCCCAGATATGGTTGCATGAAGTATTGTATCTAGTATTGTAGATTAATAGTTTATACTAATACACAGTAAATAAGTTGCTGAAGTTTTATATTTTAAATAATAATGACCCCCCACACGAAACATGGCGCTGCGAACATATTAAATTTCGAGGGTAGGCCGATATTAAATTTATATGAGAAAATAAAAATATATAAAAAGGTGTGATCAAGTAAAAATGGAAGCAAAATTACCAGCATCGTTAAGCTTGGATGGCGATATTAAATTAAATTGGAAAAAGTTCATACAGAATTTCGAAATATATATGATTGCTAGTGGCAAGAATGACAAAAAAGATGAGGTGAAAGTGGCGACACTTCTAAATATTATCGGTGACGAAGGAAATTTTCAACAATTTTACATTGACGGAAGCACAGAGGAAAGAATATAAGACAGTTCTAGACGAGTATGAGAAATATATGATCCCAAAAAAGAATGAGATATACGAGAGATTTGTGTTTTACAAAAGACACCAAGAAGAAGGAGAAAACGCATCACATTTTATCGAAGAAGTGAGAACACTTGCCAAAACTTGTGAATTTGAAGAACAAAACGATAAACTAATAAGAGACAGGATCGTGTTAGGAATCAGAGACCATACTTTACAAGAGAAACTGCTAAATGTAACGGATTTGACATTGGAAAAGGTGATAGAAATGTGTAAATCCAGTGACATAACAAAAAAACAAGTAAAGGAGCTACAAAATAAGGTGAGTGATCTGGACTTTATAAACAAAAGAAGTAACGAAAGAAAAGACAAGGGTAAAAAGTGTTATAAGTGCAACAGAAACCACAAGCCAAGGGAATGTCCGGCGTATGGTCAAGTATGTCGGAAGTGTAATGGAAGAAATCATTGGGCTATGGCATGCAAGACAAAGAAAATAAAAGAAGTGGAAGAAACAACAGAAGAAGAAATAGAAGAGTTGTTAATAAATAGCGTTATAGTTGACAGTTGTGGAAGAAACGAAGCAAATGAAAATACTGCATGGTATGAAAAAATAAAAATAGAAAATAAAATTATTAGATTTAAGTTAGATTCTGGAGCCGAGGTAAATATTATTACATTAGAATTATTAAGAAAATTGGAATATAAAGGTAGGATAAGTAAAAGTAGAATAACTTTAGAATGTTACGGAGGGTTTAAAATAAAACCAGTAGGTACAGTTAATCTTAGATGTAAATTTAATGATAAAGAATCTCTTTTGAATTTCATTGTAGTAAATTTAGATGCGAAGCCAATATTAGGTTTAAGAGCTTGCAAGATTTTAAATTTGCTAACTAGAAATAGTAAAGTAGAAGCTATTAGTAGAGAAACATTAGGTATAGAAGATAAGGAAAATTTCATAAAAAATAATTTGGATGTATTTACTGGGTTAGGAGAATTTCAAGATGAGTTAGAGTTAAAGCTAGTTGAGGGTGCTAGACCAGTGGTAAATCCACCAAGAAGGATACCTTTAGCAATAAGAAATAAAGTAAAGGCAAAATTAGATAAGCTGCAAGAATTAAGAGTTATAGAAAAGGTAAATGGTGCTACCGACTAGGCACACAATTTAGTAATTATAGAAAAGCCTGACAAATCCTTACGGTTATGTCTAGATCCAAGAGAATTAAATAAGTATATCAAGAAAGAACCATTTCTAATTCCCACAAGAGAGGAAATTTCGTCAAGACTCTCAGGAAAAGAATTTTTTAGTGTTCTAGATATCAAAAATGGCTTTTATCATGTTAGGCTAAATAAAAAGTCAACAGACTTGTGTACTTTTACAACCCCTTTTGGGTGTTACAAATTCTTGAGACTTCCTTTTGGAATAAATATAGCACCTGAACATTTCCAAAAAGTAAATTGTAAAAATTTTGGTGATATTAATAGCAGGGGCCAATGAACAAGAACATGATAAAATTCTACAAAAAGTAATAGAAAGAGCCAGAACATTAAATGTAAAATTCAATGTAGAAAAGTTACAATACAAAGTTAAACAAGTAAAATATTTAGGCCAATTGTATAGTAAAGAAGGAGTCACACCAGATGCAGGTAGAGTAAAGGCATTACTGGATATGAAAAATCCGCGTAATGTCAAAGAGTTACAAAGAATGCTGGGGCTTATCAATTATTTTCGAGCTTATATACCGAACTTATCGAACCTTACTCACAAATTGAGGGAATTGTTGAAACAGAAAAATGAATTTTTGTGGTTAGAATATCATACTGAAGCGTTAAATAAAATTAAAGCTATTTTAACGTCAACTCCAGTATTAGCCAACTTTGATGACGCGAAAGACATTACAATTCAAACAGATGCCTCAAAAGAAGGATTAGGATGTTGCATGATGCAGGCGGGTCAACCCGTATATTTTAGCTCAAGGAGTATGACGGAAAGTGAAAAGAACTATTCACAAACAGAGAAAGAGCTATTGGGAATTGTTTTTGCATGTAGCAAATACCATAATTTTATATATGGGCGAAAAGTGAAAATAGATACAGACCACAAACCACTAGTAGCAATTATGAGTAAAAATATTGCAAATGTAGGATCAAACCGATTGCAGAGATTAAAAATTAAGCTGCTTAAATATGATTTGAAGGCATCCTATTGCCCAGGAAAATATTTGTTAGCAGCGGATGCATTATCTAGAAATTTTGTAACAGGAGATACTCCAGAAGATCCAGAAATGTTAGAGATAGTGCACTCAGTAAAAACTATTCTCAATATTACTGAGAAGCAAAGCAAAATAATCCAAAAAGCAGTAGAAGAGGACCGAATTCTAAGTGCAGTCAAAAAATATCTGCAGAGAGGTTGGCAAAATAATACATTAAATGGAGACTTAGAAATGTATTATAAAATACGAAAAAATATCGAACTAATCGAAGAACTACCATTTTACGAAAATAGACTGATAGTCCCGAAGAAATTGAAGGAAGGCATTTTAAGAGTAGTGCATGAAGGCCACTTCGGGATCTCTAAAACTAAAGCTCAAGCAAGAAATTTATATTACTGGCCGAGAATGAATACTGACATCGAAAATTGGGTATTAAAATGCAAGATTTGTGAACGATATAGACCGGCAAATGTTAAGGAACCTTTGATGTGCCATGAGATACCAGAATTGCCGTTTGAAAAGCTAGCTGCAGATATATGCCAATATGGTAGTAAGGATTATCTAATAGTAATGGATTATTTCTCCAAATGGTTGGAGGTAATACCGTTAAAACTAAAGACTTCTAGTGCTATTATAGCAGCCTTTAAATCTATATTTGCAGTGCATGGTATTCCAAAACAGGTGATAGCAGATAACATGCCATTTGGTTCCCACGAATGCAAGCAGTTTGCATCTAAGTGGAATTTTGAATTTATAACATCAAGTCCGAGATACCCCAAATCGAACGGCATGGCAGAGAGTGCTGTCAAAATCGCAAAAAATATTCTAAAAAAAAATGATGATATGCACGCGGCACTATTAAATTATAGAACGACACCCATAGAGAAGATAGGTTTATCACCATCTGATCTGCTTATGGGCAGACAATTGAAGACGAAATCACCTACACTCAGGAAGACGCTGATACCAAGGGAGGTGGATACAGAAGAAGCGCACGAAAGGTTAGTAAATAAGCAAGAACTGATGAAAGCATACCATGGTAGGACAGCCAAGGAAAAGGAAGAATTCAAAGAAAAGGACAATGTTACAGTAAGAGACGGCAAAGATTGGACTCCCGGTAGAATTGTAGAGAAAGCAAACACACCAAGATCATATGTAGTACAAACGGAGAGTGGCGGAATAGTAAGAAGAAACAGTTACCATCTCAGACCTTCAAAGAACAATATGGAAATAAAAACCGCAACATCGGGAACTGAATCGGAAAGCACGGAACCTGAAGAGCAAACTAAATTACAAGAACCAGACAAGCGGCCACAACGAAATAAAGTAATTCCGTTAAAACTTAGGAATTACGAACTGTTTTAAGATTAATCACAAAAAGGAAGGTGTTATATATTTAGATAATTAGACATATTGAGCGTTAGGACTTTAATATTTAGACACACGAAAATGGGGAATACCCAGATATGGTTGCATGAAGTATTGTATCTAGTATTGTAGATTAATAGTTTATACTAATACACAGTAAATAAGTTGCTGAAGTTTTATATTTTAAATAATAGTGACCCCTCACATGAAACAGGTAGGATGGCCACATGTCTTGCGTTTAGTGGTGACAAGACCTTTTTCCGCCTTTTCTCCTTACTTTAACTTGCTTTTTAGTCTAAGCAGCAAAAGTTAGGTACTTGTGTATATTTTTCTTGTAGAGTAGGGATAGGGCGGGTTCGTTAGATTTAATGTTCTCTCACACCAGTCGGTACGCGGTTGAAGATGAAGACCCATGTGTCTTCGAAACGGCATTTCCGAGTTAATTAATAATTTGTGTGGTGCGGAGTGTGTTGAGAATATTGTTGAATATGTACATACATCTTTTTTACCTTATGCATAAATATTGGACATTCTGTTGTTCGTAAATAACTTGAATAACATTTTCTTTTACTTGCGGCATAGATAATACTACCTACGGATTTGCGGTTAAGCAAGTGAAAAATGCCCTGGCTGTTAGCTTCCATGTGTTAAGATGCGTTTACATACGTGCGTTTAGTTTTGCCGTACCCCAATTATTAATTCTGCCGTACGCCGCTGTGTGAACAGTCGTATTTAATTACATTGTTCGAACTTTCTCTTAATTCTTACCTTATCTTCGCGCTACCCTATGTGAACGCTACTTTAGTCTTCATTTAAAATACCCGCATATAAAATTTCAAACCATTTCACTCTTTGGGACCATATTTTATCTATAGCATTAGCCTTGTTTACTCAATCTACACTAACTACCCCGAGTAACCAGTGTAAGTCTGCGTGCAGTTGCACACAACCCTTGTTTATAACATATAATAAACAAGGACACAACCATACACCTACTTGCACTGACCACTCTAGTGAGGTCATTTTATACTACACCGAGTAAAAAATGCAGTTCAAGCGAACAAACCTTATCTTTCAGACCCGTGACATCACTCACTAGTGAGAGATATCTAACAATAAAATCGCATTTCTTGGAAATTATGGCAGATATTGGAATGAAACAAAAATTGATTATTACCTGCATAATTTTTGTTCAATTGTGAGGGAACTGTTTTAAGATCAACACCTAAAAAATCACGAATGTATCTTATTTTACCTATTACACCTAAAAATTACAAGATGGATTTAGTGGAACAGGATTAGAAACAAATAATGATTGATGTAATTCGTGCAAAGATGTGTATTTTAGTGAAGATATGCGTAACATTGATAATTTAATGCTTTATTACAAATCATATATATCAATATATTAATAAAATATCATCAGTTTCTCTAACGGTACATAATAGTTATATCACATCGCTGGTAAGATAAATCGTGGTGGCAACCAATGCCCGAAATGTTAAACTGGAGAATTTTCGCCGAGCTGTTTATTGGCTAGAGCCGATCACGTGTGCATATAGTGCCTCGCCCTAGTTGTTGCCGCTATTGCGCCATTTCAGCCATGTTTACTACCATTTGTCGCTACGGAGCTGTAATATCAAAATGAAAAGTAATTATATTTATTATTTACCTATATTGATTTGTACTCGTTTGTACTTGAGAACGCATTATAGTGAAGTTTATATTGTGTTTGATATATATTTCGGATACAATAGTTTTTTGATCAGTATGTGAAAAGTAATGTGCAATGTGATTACGAGGTGTGGCAATTAAATAACCGGACTGGTGCTACTATCGGCAAGCTGCGAACGCGCCATGGCAGATTTAAACATGTATGTGCTTGTAGATGCTTCCCCCAACCCTGAGCTCGATGGGCACGGTTGTACGTCGTTCAATCTCGCTGTAGCAATCGTCCGTTCCGGTCCTTACGCTAGCGTCGCGTTGGAAAAATGCAGAGTGTTCAGATCGAGCAACGAGTTAATGTGAGAATTGAACGAGTGAGAAGACGAAGACCCGATTTGTGGAAGAACAAAATCCTGGATGCTTCACCAAGACAATGCGCCAACCCATTCCGCCTTGTTTGTGAAGGTGTTCTTTGCGAAATCCGGCATCACCGTGTTGGACCACCCACCGTACTCGCCAGACCCGATGACTTTTTTTTATTTCTTAAGGGAAAATCGGAGCTTAAGGGGACAAGATTTGACAGAGTGGAAGCGGTGAAAGCGAAAGCGACGGAGGTTCTCAACAAGCTGACGGAAACGGACTTCCAGCACCGCTTTCGACAGTGGAAAATTCGTATGGAGCGTTGTAGGTATCGGCAAGGAGAGTACATTGAAGGGGATAAACTTTGTAATGTAATTGGTGATCAATAACACGTTTTGTAGCACCAGTCCGGTTATTTAATTGCCACACCTCGTATTTATAGTCTTCGTACATATAAAGCCTGTTTTACACGCCGCGTTTTATTGACCAATTAATTGAACAAGTTCTTGACCAAGAAACCGCTAGAAATGGTACGATAAAATCGAAGATCAACTTGTTTAACTAATTGGCCAATAAGTCGTGGCGTGTAAAACAGGGTTAACCTATAGTGGTGTCTAAGCAATCATAAATTACATAGTTTACATTTTTTTACAGGTGTAGAATGTGTGCCAAACAAGCACCAATAAACAAACTTGGATATTGTGGGGCAGAGTGCAATACGAGGGAGCCTGACACTGTACTTAACTGATTTCCAAATCCAGTAATGGATATTTCCCGATTTTTGAAATGTGTTACAGCAACAGGATATCCAGTTCAACCAGAACAAGAAATGTAAAATATGCCAAAAATATTTTAGTTCGGTGTATATACATACAACCGATTACTGCAATAAATATGGAAGTGCCGTCTATCCCTACCTTAAGAATTATAGAACTAGATTTGGTTCAGAGAATAAGTAATTATAGACAAATTACCTTCATACAATGTGACTTTATGCTGATAACATTTTTGTTGATGTACCATCGCTTTCATAAAAATCTGGGACAATACTATTATGACATTACCCATTTTAAACATGTCTTTTGTAGAATATTAAAAAATATGTCAAATTGTCTGTCAGTGTCAATCGTAAATGGACAAGTCATTGTTACAAGATTGAAAAAACGCCAAAATGTGCTTATAAGAGTTGTCCCAGATTTTTATGAAAATTATGGTACTATCACTTGCATACAAATCTGGGACAAACGACATTACCCATTTTAAACGCCTTTTGTAAACTATGAAAAAATATGTTAAATTGTCTGTCAGTGTCAATCATAAATGGAGAAGACGATTGAAAAAACGTCAAAACGAGCTCATAAGAGTTGTCTCAGATTTTTGTGCAAGTGATGGTACATGCTGCTGAGCTCATGGCAGTAACCTTAGTTGATTTTTTGCATGACACCAAAATGACCCTTTCATTTATTTTCTTTGCATTTGTAAAATCTGTTTTCTTGTATTTCCTCACATTTCTCATGAAAGAACATTATATTTATACTATATTTGTTACACAATCAAATTTGGATATCCATTTTGTGTATTGTATCTATACAGATATAATTGTGGAATAATGCATTGCAGGTTTATTTACCTATTTTCATTAACCTCTGTTATTGAAATATTTCAAACATTTAAAAAAAATCACAATTACTTTGTATCCAGACACCATTAAATTTCTTGCAATAAAATTGTGAATAATTGTTATTTTTGCTTTTATAATATTGTATGTGCGTATATGAATGTGTCGTAATACAATTAATATACACGGATATTAATGAGTTGATAGCGTTTTATTTTATGCTTATTTATTCCTGGAACAAACGATCAAAGGCGAGTT
This sequence comes from Dynastes maya, assembly GCA_029619315.2. NCBI lineage: Eukaryota > Metazoa > Arthropoda > Insecta > Coleoptera > Scarabaeidae > Dynastes > Dynastes maya. The sequence goes on from JAROYE020000001.1 coordinate 44,492,002, forward strand.
CGGGTATTCGTTCGGAGTAACTCCATTTACTCCAAATACCCTACTCGCGCGCTTTAGCGTTCGGAAATGTCGTAGTTACTCCAGTCTTATCTCTGAGCTACTCCACCCATTCGTTTAGAAGTATGGCTTGAGTGATTCGCTCTTGCTCTACTCCTGATCCAGTCCACGTGTTTTGTACTCCTTGATCTCCTCCGAACGAATACCCGAACTCAGCTCAAGTATTCAATACTTAGCAGTTAGCTTCACAACAGCTACATACTGATCATAGTATACGTCTATCAGGACGCTTACTGTGGTCGGTGTGCAATTAATTTGTAGCTGTTGAAACTTACAAGAAACCACAAAAAATTGCCCGTAGGTTACGGGTTCTGCCTCTATCACTTTAACTTCTTTTGTTGGAATCAGAATAAGTGATTTAAGCATAAACAAGCACTTCAAAGCTGTCACCTGCATCATTTCGATTGTCCAGCATAGTACGTATACATACCCATGTACTGACGTTAGAGTTGGGAAATACCGCTCCACTCATGGAACGCTCCTTTCGCGACTGCGACACAAAAATAGCGCGACAAAATACCGTTACTTTGGAACAATATAATATAACCGACATGAAATGGTCGCTTATTACGCTGGTTGATCTTTATATATTTACATGAGGCACACTGTAATTTGAGATCTATAACGAGTATTTTCAAAAACTGGTAAAATTTTATCAGATAGAAGAAGCAGATTAAGTTTAGCTAAAGTAAAACGATTATTATTTTTAAATTACAACAAAGGAATTGCTTAACTTCTTTACGTTATAACTACTTTTAAATGTAAATATTTTTATTCTTTTATTAGAATTCAATTTATTTTGACTAATTATTTAGTAAATAAATATAGTTACATATTTATTTTACACTGCTACAATTAAGAATTACGTAACGAATGTGTAGTCTAAAGGTGTTATCCTTGTATTACGCTACATATAGCATCTGCTATTTGAACAGTATGCACGCATACCATGTTTATCAATCGGTTAGATGAGAACGCGACCAGGAACATCGCGAAGTTTCCGAGGATAGTCGACTTTGCTTCGTTCCTGTCGCGTTACAGGGCATCGTTCCAAAGTAACGATGGAAATGCTTATCGTTTCAGCAACGCTACCGTTCCACAGGAAGGTCGCTAATGTAGACCAATGTAGACCACTACCGATCCCGTGTCGCTCGACAGCCCATCGTTCCAAAGTAACGAGTTATTTCGGTATTCTGGAGCGCGACAACAAAATACCGTTACTAAAATACCAACCCATTCTTAACTGACGTGAGTTTTCTTGAAACAATATGGAAACGACGTAATCAGTAATTAATTAAGTATAGAATGAGTCGAACAGTCTCGAATGAGTCATCAGCAGTACGACCATATACATGTGTATTGTGTGTATAGTTCAAGTTGAAATCGTTAAAAACACAAAGGGATAAATTATATTTCAAAAATGTTTTCAAGTGGTCCTAATTACACCAAATTAAAAACGCATTTAAGGTTAGCAATGAATAGATTAAAATTGCTAGAAAAGAAAAAAGCGGAATTAACTCAGAAATCAAGGCGTGAAATTGCTGATTTTATTCAAGCAGGGAAATATGAAAGGGCAAAAATTCGTGTGGAACAAATTATAAGGTAATTATAATAGTTGATATAGTATACATAGTTATTTTAATATATTAAAACACACAGAGAGGATTATTTAATTGAAGCTATGGAGGTAGTTGAAATGTATTGTGACTTATTATTGGCTAGATTTGGTTTAATAACCCAAATGAAAGAGCTTGATGATGGTATTGCCGAAGCGATTGCTAGTATTATTTGGGTTGCACCTCGTCTGCAGTCTGATTGCCAAGTAAGTATTATTGTTCTTTTAATTATTTTTTTTTTTGATCAGCAGTATTGTTATTAGGAATTAAAGGTTATATCAGATATGCTAACAGCAAAGTATGGAATTCAATTTGCTGAAGGTTGTAGAAATGAGTCAGACACAAGGATTAGTCAAAAATTAAAGCATAAGTTATCAATTCAAGCTCCTCCAAAGTTGTTAGTTGAAAAGTATCTAATAGAAATTGCTAAAAGTTATGATATTCCATATGAACCTGACCCGCAAGTTATGAGGGAAGAGTCGGATGGAGTACTGATAGACTTAAGTGATAAAAATAATTTAGGAGGAGTACCACTACCACCAGGCTTTATAGGTTATCCACCAATACCACAACTACCACAGCAGTCTCCTTTTAATTATCCTGTAAGTAACATAATAATAATTAAAAAAAAAAAACTAAAGACATCATAACAACATTATAAGAAATTAATTAACACAGATATATACCAGGGTACACAAGGATTCATTTATAAGCGCGAATCCCATGCTTATCGTGAATAATGTTGCCACTTGTCCTTGATTCGCATTGCGCGCCACTCACATACGTTCATAGCGGGCAAACGTTGTAACACTGTCCATATATTTTAACAGCTCACTTTATTACGGAACTTTCGGACGCGGTATATATACACATTGGGAAAATGTGAAATTAGCTATATCTGTATATGTACGGCGAGAGGGCGAGCCGGGAATTGAGTGGATTCGATGGGGTCGTTAGTACGCTCATAACAACATTGGCATGTGTGCCTACTGTGTGCAAGAACGCATGTAATAATTTGAAGTCATGGTTGCCTGGAAATGAGAGTTTCGCATATTTATTTTGTTGTTGACTAATAAGAAATTCTAAAGAGGAAAATAAAAACAGATTCTGATTAAATAAAGGAAAAGAAAAATAAATACTCTAGAAATTCTTATTAAGATCGTCCGCAATGCAGTCTGCTTTGTAACTAACCACATCGGTAACCGTCGTGAGCCGTCGACTGCCGCTAACCCCTCCGCTTGTGGTGAATCACCCATTCGCGTTTACCGTTGTCGCATGCACCCTTTTTCGTATAGCTAGACATTTTCTTTCCTTATGTGTATATATTACTTCTTTATGTGTATATGTTATATGTTCATTTTACATTTACCTTCCACCGGGGGTTAATTAAAACTAAATATTGTGTACTATTTATGGCCTGTAAAGTTAATGCATGCATACAGTATATCTATCTATATAAGATTAAAAATAATTCCTTCCCTGAGCAACTTAGAGAAAAGTTTAATAATTTCCCCGTTCAACTATTAACGAAACTAAACGAATAATCACGATCGTTAAAAAACAGGCTTTAGAAATAGTAAGAGTACATGAAACTATCAATTGAAATTAATAGTCAATAAAACTATTTGTTTAAAGATAATAATCCGCAAAACTATTTGTTTTACACTTTCTCACAATACCAATTTGAATCTAAATTGTTTTAACAACTACTATTCACGTTCGATAATTTTACTATTCATACTATTTTTTAACGAATTGCATCGAGTACTATTTTTATAACAAATGAATTTTTATCAACTACTATTTCTAGTATCATTCGATTATTTAATGAAGATATTTTAATTAATCAACATAATCGAATGAATCAATTCAATATTGCCCAGCACTAATCAGAAGGATATAAACAAAGAATAATGCATACAATATTTTTCTTTAAGTAACATATCTTAGTAGATTTCGCAGATGTTTTATTTGCTTGCCTATCAGGAATAAATTTACTAACTTTGCTTGCAAAACGCGGTTGTTTCCTTAACTGCTATATACTAGACCAAATTTTTGAGCAACATCGATTCCTATAGTGTTCGTCAAGTTTTCTAGAGCGGCTTGTAAATTGTTTATGCAATTTAATGCGTCTCGTGCAGATAAGTGACTGTTTTCTAATTGCTCAATAGCTTGTGCAACTTCAAAATAGTTCATGGACATTTCATCTATTTGTTGTTGAACGTCCGAATTGGAAAAAAGTTGCTGACTATCTCGAACTGCTGCAGAATCATTTGAATCAAGTTTCAAGATGACATTTTTCACTTGTGAAAAATATTTCTGATAGTAAGATACTGCCCGGAGCCACGTTCCCCATCGCGTTATTACAGGCTGAGGTGGTGGTGGTAATTTCGGACACAATTGTTTGAATACACGGATGTGTTTGGGAGATTTGATGAACACTTTTTTGGTAGATGCCATTAACTTATCCACCATCGGATACTTCTTTCGAATGGTTTCTGCTACGAGGTGGCATGTTATGTGAAGAAGAGTCGGAAAGCATATTTTCAACATCCTACCAACTCTCGGCATTGTTGCGGCTCCGTCAGTAACGAACAACATTCTCTCAACGAATCTTTTATTATCTTGACAACGGTTTCTGCATTAGTTTTCTGAATCCTTTTACTGGATAACAACAATGAAGCTGGTGGACCATCACATTTTAAAGGCTACAACATGAATGACGCTGTGTTTCTGAGCATCAGCTGTTTCATCCACACATAGGCATAGTTTCTTATTTCTCAACTCGTCTTTTATACATTCCTTTACTGTACCTTGCACACGTGGTAAATTGTATCGTAATTGCATAGATGTTGGCAGCTTCCATGAGGGAACGTACTTAGCCCAAAAAAGACGAAAGTGTTCATTAGATACTAGATGTCGTGAGATGTTGCACACACTTAACATGAAAATAAAATCATATAAAAATTGCCAGTATGGAATACTGTTTCTTAAATTCAATACACGACGTTTACTTTTACAATATTTTCTACATTCAAACCTATCGCGACTTAGCAATCCGCTATTGCATATTGTGCAATAAATATGCGCACTTCTATATTTTAATCCAGGGAAATGCCTGAGATATTTATTCACATTCGAAGGGAACGCTACATCCTTTGGGCGTCCCATTTCCGCGTATCTATTTGGCGTGCAGCGTGCAACGTACTGTCGCTTTGAACTCTCTCGCGGTGCTGTCGAGATCGACTACGAGTTGAAAATTACCCCTACCAAAGCCGATACCGCTAGGCTACTGTCATCCGGTACGACCTTTTTAACAAACTCTACAGATAAGTCATTTGCTAAAATGTATAGTGTTGCGATGAAATACTATAAACTTTTGTTTTTCTAGATATACAGTAAAAATAATCTGTCATACCTACAATCTCAACATCTACATGAATTGATAATAATTCTATTGTTAGAAACTATAATGCGATTCCTAGTGTTTTGTTGAACATTTACTAACATTTCGGGGGTAATATTCTGTATAATGTCCAAGTTACGCGTTGCATTAAGAAACACATCCGGAAAGTTCTATCATAAACATTTATATTTATTACGTAATATTTTAAACAACTTCAAATACGTTCTTACTTTGTGTACCATGGCTTTAAGTAAATCTGTTTTATACTGAACTTCCGTTTGCTTATGTTCCCTTATTAACTTGCTTGACAACCTATGTAGAAAGACGATGCTCACTTTGAATAGATATGGAATTGTACAAAAAAGTAATTTTTACACATTAGGTAGTTATTGCAAGTATCCAGATAAGAATCCAATAACGTTAACGCCACGTGGTTCCTAGGAATAACTTGATGTTTACGGGAGAGCGCATAAAGAGTTACCGCAAATCATTCCGTACAAATTAAAAATATTTGAATTTGGCGGTTATCTTGGTGTCATTTATATCAACATAACCAAACAAAATACACGTTATCTTTGCAGATGCACCTCCCTAAGTAAATAAAAAACAATGGAAATGATTAATCTTTTAATACTAGAAGACGATGCGCTTTCCATCGCTTTTAACAACCATTTTAATTGTAACAACACATATAACATAACCTTAATTCTACCCGAAAACAATCCCGCAATTTTGTCAAATATAGGCGAGTTCCGGTATTTGTTCGGAGTGTGGCTTGAGTGATTCACTCTTGCTCTACTCCTGATCTACTCCACGTGCTCTGTACTCTTGATCTGCTCCGAACGAATACCCGAACTCAGCTTATATCGGCCACCGATTCCGATAACTCTGTTCCCATAAGTGAGCATGCGCATTGATGTTAAATGGATTATTATTAAATAGGAAATATCCATCTACATATAAAAATAAATTGGCAATTTGCTTTTATCCAACGTTTTGGGAATTTTGGATAGGCACAAATATAGCATATGTTACTTCGGTTCCAGTTAATTGATTGAAATTATTCATTACATTTTAATCGCCGTGAATTTCAAAATTTAACTTCACTTTAAAAACACTAAACAGAATTCGTAGGTATTTTTCTATTATTGGGTTGGTATTAAAACAGCAAAATTAATAAAAAGTCGTCGGAAAATCGCAGCAAAAATAGAACATGTTCTATTCAATTCAATTAATCGTACAATAAATTGCTCAAGAAACCGTACGATATTTGCTGTTTTACACGTTACAATAAAATCATTGGGTATTATTTTCATGTGATAGCTCTATTGATTACGATGTTTTAACGAGTGATTTTTTATCGACTACTACTTTTCAACAAATATTTTTTATCACGTACTATTTTGATCAAGCGATTTGTGCTGACTACTATATTTGAAAATCTCTTGATTGGGGGTTTCGGTATGCTAATCTCTACTGCATCTAATACCGTAAAATAAGTGCTTTTTTCACCCATTTCCAGCAAGTATTTGCAATATTAGCTAAGTTCGTACTCGAAATTTAGATCGGCAAGTTGGAAAACTGATTACTAGAGCAACGCAACTGCGCTGAAAGCCAGTGGCGGACGCATAAAAGTTTACACAAAATAAATTAAATGTGATACGTGCTCAAACACTTACCGTTTTAAGAGTCCTTCGTGAAATCACAAAGTGGATAATGTCTATTTAATATTTGTAACATTAGATATGTTTCCAAAGTTGTTTCGGCAAAGTGAGTGCGGCGTGAAGAAAAAGTGTGTTTGTATGCCGAAAACAAACGTTTTACATCTAGTGACGTTATATTTGCGTAAGTAAAATAATCTTTCAAATAACTTAACGGTTCTGTTGACGCACCTTCACAAATTTGTCTTAATATGCCAAAATCAGAGTCTTTATCTAAAACACTTTCAAACCTTTCTAAAACACAAACATTTCTTGCGTCTTCTATCGCGCATAGCTGTGCGTGAACATGTTGCACTATTTGCAAAGATTCCACTCACGACACCGAAGAATTTTGTAGTTTTTCTATCGCATCCGCTAGTCCCACGTAATTGTTCTGAATAATTTCCAAATCTGTTTTAACTTGACTCTATCCTGGAATTTCAAGCGGCTTACCTTGACAGCCGCAGCTTCCTTTGGGTCGAATTCTAAAATCACGTTCTTTATATTCTCAAAATATTTATTATAATAAAATGCAGCCTCTAACCATGTTCCCCAACGAGTAAGAATAGTTTGTGGTGGTTCAGGAATACCGGGGCATAGTTTATGAAATTCCCGAATACGTTTTGGGGATTTTACAAACAGCTTTTGTATGTGCTATTAGAACGTTTACCTCGGGATAACATTTTCTGATACTATCTGCCACGAGACTGAGAGTATGAATTTTACATGTAATATGCAACAAGTTAGCACAATGTTTTTTAAGAGATCGACCTACAGCAAGCATGTTTGCGGCACCATCACTCATAAACATCAACAGTTGATTTGTTGAAAGTTCAAACTTTTCCAATGTATTTAACACCAACATTGAAATGACTTCGGCAGTGCATTGTTGTATTCGTCTGGAAGCTAGTAAAATTGAGGGTGACGGTCGATGTGGTTCCATTGTGCGTACCATTACATTAACCACAGAATGTTTTTTACGATCTGTTGTTTCGTCCACACATAACCACAGTTTTTTATCTTGCAACTCCGATTTAATTCTTTTCTCGACATGCTCACGAGCAGACGGCACAACTCTCTGTAATGTTCTCTCACTTGGTAACTTAAAGTCCGAATATTCATTCCAAAACGAGATGAAAATGGTAAATTACATGCAATAAACACATAAATTAAATTTAAATTTGTCATAATCTTGTGTGGAATTTTTTTTTGAAACATGCCCTGTACTATTTACGTGCCGTAGAGAATCACTTTTCGACCAACACATTAAATCTATTTTACACACTACACATTGAATTTTAGCGCCATCACACTTTAAATCAGGCATTTCTGCAATAAATTCTCTTATTGTGTCCAACTTTGGTCGTTTTCGCGACGTAGGAAACATTTTCAAAAAAAACGTAGAACTACGATATAGTATACGACAGCGTAGATGCATACACAAGAGATCGGCTTTCGAGTCGCAGTTATACTGACGCTTATACCGAATTGTCCCGGCCGTGTTTATTTTGTTTAAACTTTTATGCGTCAGCCACTGGCTTTACTGATTACTGCAAGAACTGACTCACGTATTCCTACTGTTTTTCCAACATGGGTAATCTACGATAATGATTTGCGAATCTAGGACATTAAGATGTGCGTATTTTTTCAACGTTATCAATAACGTTACATTTGTCACATATCGAAGTTTACTTACCGGCAACAATTCGGGTACGACCTATATTGTAAAAACTTGTTTAAGTTCATGCTGCTAAGTTGGTGTAGTTGGAAGTCTAGCTTATACATAAAGAAATTGTGCTATTCCATTATTCAGCTTAACGTCAACTCAATTATTTTACTTGTACTCAAAAATGCTTTTATTTCACGCAGGCTATGTACAACATGTGTACAGTGCATTTCGTTAGAGGAAAGTACATTATGTCATTGAAACATGACTATTCAAAAAGAAATTAAACCAATAAACACTAACACCGCATACAATTGCAATGGCGATGAAGCAATACTCTCGCCTATGCTATGATTTTAGGGTATCTGTTGCTTAAGGCGGACTCTCTCGTAAGTAGAATGTCGATGCCGCAGAATGTCGTTGACGTAAAAAGTTCAACTAAAAGAAACAAATATGTCAGTTCTAGTTCGCACGTTAATCTTCGTGACGCAGTTGGCTGTATAAATGCGCAAATAAGAGCGTGCGCAAAAGTTCGACCAAGTTAAACGCACGTGTTTGTGTTTATATGTCAAGCAAATGTCAAGTGTTAGATGTCAAGCAAATGTCAAGTGTTTATATGTTTTTCAGCGTTTGGTAATAATTAAAGCGTGACAAACGGTTGCACCCGCTGTGTTTATTATGTACATACAAGGAATCGAGTGGAGGTTCGGTTATTATCGGTTGATCGGTTTGCGTGTACTATTACATTGATAGTACACGAACGTCCAATCGATTCCTTGTATGTACAGCGGGTATAACCGTTTGTCACGCTTTAATAATAATTAAGGTAAGATAATCGTGTCGTCCCAACATAGCCGTAACAGCTGGAGTAGCCAACGGAACTCGGCGCGGGCCTGTCTGATGCGATGCGTAAACATCTGCCGGGCGGCAAAGCAGTTCAAATCATCATTAGCGCGGCGTGTGCGTGTGAGTTAAATCAGGCGAGCGGGATACTAGTTATTTAAGAAAATTTTTAATTAAAAATGTTCAGTGTGCGCAAGGCTAAACAACGACCCTTTGCTGATAAAGTAAAAAACTTTATCTGTGAGTTTCCAGATTTGTTGTACGACTGTGCTAAAATAGTTTGTAAAGTGTGCGAGAAAACTTTGATGTGCTGGCAAAAGAACTGACTTTATTTTCGATGTACTTGTCATGATAACATGTAATTTGTCACTTAACATACTGGATAAGAAATCGTTTAAGAACTTTTGAAACAAATACAACCCGGAGTTGAAGTTGCCAACTACGGCAACAGCACGTAAGCATGTTTTACTTATACGCAAAGAGGTGGAAAATAAAATCATATCTACATTAAAAAATCAATTGCTTTGGTTGTGTGTTGACGAGACAACAGATTGTAAAAAAAATCTATTATACATGTTATGGTTCGTGTACTGGATCAACATAAACCGACATTTCCACTGTTACTAGCTAGCAAAAGATTACAAGGGTGTACTAGTGCAGCAATTACGACTGTGATACTTACTACGTTAAAAAACTTTCAAGTCTCAACACGTCAAGTGTTGATGTTTATGAGCGATGGTGCAGCGACAATGCGTGCGGTAGGCCGTTCTCTTCTTGAACACGGTTGCGACTGTTTACATGTAACTTGTAAAGTGCATGCTTTACATCTTGTGTAAAAAAAGTGTTTCTCAAATCTCCAAAACGTCTTCGAACATTTCACGCACTGTGCCCCGGTATTCGTGAACCACCACAGCCGATTCTTACACGTTGGGGAGCCTGGTGGCAGGCACCTTTTTATTATGCCGAACATTTCAAAAAAGTAAAAGCTGTTATTCTACAATTCAATTCTGTCGACGCTGCAGCTCTTAAGGAGAGCCAGTCAAAATTTCAAGATACTTCTGTTGAAACAGATTTACATAGTATTCATAGCTACTATAAATTCTTACATGACGCACTGGAACAATTACAAAATAGAGCGTTGTCGTTAGTGAAGTCACTGCAAATAGTGGACGAAGTACATACCCTGCTACGCACTATAGATGACGCAAAAAAAATTCGCGTTTTAAAAAAGTTGCAGAGTGTGTTAGAGAAAAATTCAAATTTTATTGCATTACAACAAATTTGTAATGGTACTTCGACCAATCCATTAATTGAGTTCAAAGGTTATTTTAATCATATATGTATTACATCGGTAGATGTCGAACGATCTCTCTCCAAATATAAACACATTTTTTCACCACTGCGAACACGATTCCACGAGACAACTATTGAAACATATCTAATGCTATAAATTTTTTACGATTCTTATCCACTGGGTTATAATACTGATGATGGTGCTTCTACTTCTCATGTTCAGTAATTTCAATGCAATCCACCAGCCTACTTGATTACGCTGCTTAAGAGGGTGAGTGTTTCACAGCCTTACAGATATTATAATTCTAGATTAGTTTTTTTATTATTATTCGCTTTATTACTTCTTTTTCGGCATTATAAATATTGAAGAAACCGCACGCCTATGGCACGACGAACGATTATCTTACTCTAATAATAACCCTTGTTCATGAGCCAATGTAGCTAACAGCAGTACTTTTATTTTGGTTTTTCGATTAGTGGTCTGCACTTCATTAATAAGTACTTGTATGTATACAGATCAGTACACCTAGCTAGGTACATTCACAATTACATACGTATCCTTAGTTTTAACGAACTGTCAATTTTCGACAGATGCGCATGACAAAAAACCGACATTGAAAATGCGCTAATATATACGGCCAGTGACATTATTGTGCGCCATGCACTTTTATGTACTTCTACTTACGAGCGAGAATCCGCCTTAAGCCACATAAACTTTGAAACACAAGTCTCCGCGGAGACTATGATGTAAAAATACCTTTCTTTAACGAAATGCGCTATACGCACAAACTTTTAGAGGGGCTATTTCACTCCATGCGTAATATTCCACAATCGCAAGTACATATGTAGGCTTATTTTATGCATTTCTATAATTTTAGGTATTTAAGGCAAAGTAGAAAATGCGATTTTCAGTTTATAATTGATCATTGTGTTTCATTTTTTTGGTTTATGAAGCTTATAAATATTCATTGATCATTGTAATTGGTTCTGAGACGTAATTACTGACGTCACGTATTTATTTAGCCCTACTTGCATAAAAATCTGGGACAACTCTTATGAGCTTATTTTGACGTATTTTCAATCGTGTGACAATGACTTGTCCATTTACAATTGACACTGACAGACAATTTGACATATTTTTTCATAGTTTACAAAAGACATGTTTAAAATGGGTAATGTCGGTTTCCCCACATTTTTATGCAAGCGATAGTACAATTGCGGAATTAAAAAACACGTACAACTCTTTAGGCTACATTTTGCAATATTTTAATTTTGTAAATCAGTGTTTGTCAGTTTTGACCTTTTCTAAGTGTAATCTTTTATATTGATGAGTTTGGGCAAAACTTAATTGCGGCATGTCAATGTAACTTTTATATTGTGATAAATTGAACGTTTCGAACGAGGTAAGTTTTTTTAAAAATCCACATTTGCACAGGAAAATTCCAAGTGTATGCGTTTTCTAATCCCGTTGTTTCCAATATTATATGCTGACCGGTTAAGCAGGTTAGCATGCTAAATTTGCTTTGAGTCTACTTACTAGACATCACATTGTCACTGTATTTGCGTGTTTGTGCAATATATGTGTAACATGTATACAAATGTGTTTGTTTTAGCCACTTGATAACACAAGTGGTGGCTTTGCAATTCCCGGTAATCCGTCTGCTCCGGACCCAAATGTACCGTATGGAGCACCATTTTCGTACAACATCCCACCCGGTGGCGAGTCTAAAGAATCCAATGCAGATTATGTAAGTTACACTTAATATCTACCGTAAGAGCGAGTGTACTACGATCAACCAGCATAATCGGCATTTTTCAGAAATGCGGTAGCAAAGTCGCGTCTTACACGTGTGCGTGAACGAATATGCCGTTTATAACGTGAGCAAGATGTTTTTGGAAATGCAAGAGCGAAGTTGTGGCTTGCACATGTACGTGAACGAATACGCCGTTTATAACATGAGTAAGGTGCACAAATGAATTTGCGTTTACGCAATTTTGTCAAGCAAATGACATTCCACAGTGACATTCAACATAGCACACGCCGAGTTCGTGTAAAATCGGGTGATCATAGTACGCTCGCTCGTACGGTAATATATGCCTCTATACACAGCATTGCTCATATGTATTGGGCACCCTATAAAACTCGGTATTATTCACACTTCTGTTGAATTTTAAAGGAAAGTATACAGACTGGTCCAATTAATATCCCTGAAACAATTGGTTTTACAAGAAAGTTTCAGACAAAGGTTTAAGTATGTCTGGGGACTCATTAGATGGCGCTATTGTTGTTATTACAAAAAAGTCGCAAAGGTCAACACTGTTTTTTTTTTCTCAAATTAAACATGGCGCTTTTTTCACCACACTCTTAAAGAATAGTATATTTTGAAAAAAACAAGTGACCATTAAATATCAATGTTTCAGCATTTGCGTCAAGAATTTGTTATTGTTAGTGGTTCCTATTAATAAAATACTGTAGTATTTATACCAATATAATAGGTACATTTTCTTCACAGATTTCACGTGAATTGGAGAGTATCAACTTGATATTCTTTCGAGGTTAAATAAATAAAATAAAGTTTTACAATCGATTAATCAATGACAGAAAGAAATTAACCTTTTTAACCTTAACGTGCTATCTCTATTCCAGCGCACTCCATTCAAGAAACTTGGCGTTCATTAAAATGACCGGATAGATACTTGGATGTACCACTATTCACACTTCAAATAACATTTATCTGCTAAGCGTATCTTCTTTACACCACAACCCGAGCTAAAAAGCCTCGATTATGTTAGCGCCCATTCGATCATTTACTCTCGATAGCATTTTTTAATTGTCAAACCACGGCTAACTACGATACACTTTCAATTCTAACAGTATTATTCTTACAATAAAATTACATTTAACTTCTGTAATATTCCACTAGGGTATATCATTTAGTGATCTACCGTAGATGTGTATCTGCAACCTTGAAATATGCACAAAAAGCGATATTTAATTTGAGAAGTTATTATGAAAACAAAATATAATTATTTTCTAGGTGTTTAGGCCATGGGACGTCTGTAGTAATAGTAATAATAGTGTATTTTACTAATATGAATCACTTATAATGACAAGTTCTTAATGCAAGTGTTGAAATATTGATATTTATCGATTACTTGTTTTTTCAAAATATTTCATCTAATATTAATTTTAGGTCATACGCATTTTAGTACCATTCTAAGCACAATTTGTGGTGGGAAACGTACCATATTCCATTTGAAAAAAGTGCTGACTTTGCTATAAACTTTGTGGCATTCTCTACAGCAACAATAATTGCGCCATCTTAATATGCTTAAACTTTTCTGAAACTTTTTTTCGTAAAACCAGTTGCTTCGAAGGTATTAAGGTATCCATGGGCCATCTTGTATACACTTTGTCTATATTATCATTAAACACGTCATTATCGCGCTGGCAGGCCAAGATACGTAATTATTCGTAACAAAACCTGACCATTAAAGGCCGCGAAAACTAGACCGTGAAGAAACGGTTAGATCTGGAATGTAGATTGCAAAGCTATTGGGGCCTGAGAACGAGGATATTTAAGAGGAATGGTTATTTATTTTGTGTTATAATTCATAAATTATAACACAAAATACGTATTGTATCTCTCATTGTTGATTTCTCGTTTAACAAATATGCGTCGAAAGTAAACGAATGATGATCGACAATACGCGGAATTGCTGGATTTCTCATTACTTTTTAGAATATCACTTACAATACAATGATATTACATTCCTATTCAGTTCAATTAAGTAATTTAGGGGAAAATTATATCCATTTAGGTCAATTTTTCGAATGAATACTTTGTTTTATGTTACCCGACGTTTTTGTAGAAAACGCAACATGGGAAAGATTTTACATGCTAGAGTGGAGATTCAAATTTTATTCGATTGAATATATCTTGGAGTTTTCAGCAGTATGTTGAAAAAGTATATATATATATATCTACTAAATCCTACAAGATGGCTATCGAAATAGTTGCCAATTTTGATTCATGTTATTTCAATTATTTTAGATGGAATGCCCTGTATATTTTACCAGAATCTGATAGAGAAGCTCTTCTAAAAGAACATTTATGAACATTTCCGTGTAATTAAATACGAAACTATGTAGGTAAGCTAAAATGAATACAGCGCTGTGAGGAAGTTTTTCTACAGATATTCATTCAAAATAGTCTGTAAAATTTATTTTATGGTTACAATTTCAATATTTACTCGTAGTGATTATCATTTTGCTATATACAGACTGTAATGCTATTTCTTGTATTTTGTTAACCATTTCGGGAGTAATATTCTGTGTAATATCCAAGTTACGGGTTGCGTCAAAAAATTCATCCAGAAAATTTTCTAATAAAAACCTCTGTTTAGTTAGATTGCGTAATTTTTTTAACAACTTTGAGTAAGTTATTTTTCTTTTTATTGTTGAAAAAACTTAGTGTGCGATGTTTTAAATAATCTATTTTATGCTGGCCTTTGATTAACGTTTGTTTGCTTGTTTTCTCTATTATTTATACGTGCTGGTGAGCTTGCTAAATAATGTATGTAGAAGCACAATGATCACTTCGAGTAGATGTTGGAATTGTACAGAACAATAACTTTTACACGATGGCCAATGGTCAATGCATTGATTTTTAAGCACCTGGATTTGATCCTTATCTCAGTCATCGCTATTTATGTTTTCCCTTTTTTTTTTCTTTCTTCTCTTTTTGTTATTTTAAGATCACAACAAGGGTGGGCGTAGGTTGTTTTTAAATACCTGCGCTGATGTTGATGAATTAATTATTTAAGATCATTAGTGGCCTTTCATAAGGCCAGACAATATTTCTATCGTAATTTAGAGCGTTGCTAATTAGAATGTTCCTGTGTCGGATAGCGGGAATAAGGGTCTTGGAGGCTGGCTCTTGGATGTAATCCGTGATATAGAGAATCCCCAGGTCGCTGTGGAGCGTCCACAGCTGCTCGAAGTACCCGGTTCTAGATGATCTGAAGTTTGGCAGTGGCGTTTAGCAGCTGTTGCCCAGACTGCTGCCGCGTAAGTTAAAGTTGGACGGATCGTCGAAAGGTAGAGGTGGATTTTAGTATTAGGGGGGAGCCTGCTTCGACGATTCATAATCAGATTTAAAGCTCCCATAGCTTGTCGGGCTTTATTGACGACGTGATCAATATGTTTGTCTGCTCCATTGTATCGCTTCACTCAGGACAAGATCTGCCGGACTACCATCTCTTTTCTTACGGCGGCCGGATCTCATGAATAACACGGCCGAGCTCTTGGTCGCATTGGAGATCCTCCATCTGGAGTACCACTCTTCCAGGGTCTGCAGGAAGTCTTGCAGTCTAGCGTCCACTATACGCGCGTTCGCCGACCTCGTGAAGCTGCAGACGTCATCGGCATATAAGGCGGAACCTACCGAGACGTCTGTCGCAGTGTCACTCATAAAGATTGAAAACAGGGTCGGCGATAGCACAGAGCCCTGTGGTACCCCAGCTGCGAGTCCTCTTACCGAAGAGCGTTGCCCATCCATCCGCACTCGAAACTTCCGGTCTTAGAGGAGCGACGATATTATCCTAATTATGCTGGTGGACATTCATGCAATTTGCATCTTGAAGAGAAGACCCTCGTGCCGGACTTTGTTGAAGGCCTTCGCAACGTCCAAAAATACTGCTCCTGTGTATTGACGCAGGCAGAATCCTTGTTTAATGTATTCCAATACCCTAAGGATCTGCAGGGTGGTACTATGTTCGCTACGAAAGCCAAACTGTTCATCCGGAATGATCGGCAGATCTTCAACTTCAGCTTGCAACTTGCTGAGAATTAACAGTTTAGCAAGCTTGCCTAGCACAGGAAATAGGTTAATGGGCTGATAATCCTGAAGCCACATCTGCAATCTTCCACTGCGACGGATAGTACCACAGACGCAGCATGACATTAGCCAAATACGCAAATAATGCGATGGCCCTAGTAGGCAGGAACTTCAAGGCTTTGTTGGTAATACCGTCCCTACCAGGGGCCTTACCAGTATGTAGCGTTGAAATAATTGCCTTTACTTCCCGTGGCGAAACCGGTCTTAACCGCACATCTTCCATCGACGTTGTTTGATCGGGATTCCTTAGTCAACGTAAACCATCCTCAATACGATCGACGTGGTCATTGCCTATGTTATCATAGGGTTGGCTGCACTGTTCTTCCAACGAGTCAGCAAAGACTTCAACCTTGTCCTCAAGAGTGAATGCTACGCCGCCAGAACCATGAATAGGCGGAATCGCGGACTTCTTCTTTCTTATAATTTTTACGATCTTCTACAACGCTGGCGCAGAGCCGGACGCCCTGTCCATCAGTTGTTCCCAGCGGTTTTCGCGAAAACTTGTTCAGAGCCGCCTCCACTTCCTCAGTTACTTCGTCGTATTCCTCCTTATCTGCAGGGTCCAACGTTATTTGCCAGCGCTTCCTGGAGCCCTTCTTCCTTACAACTTTGGCTGGTTTTACAAGGGTTTTGCCTTTTACCATTTGGCATAGCGGGCAATTGTGTAAGCATCCAAAGAAAGAAGTGATGATACTTTCGGGCATAAAATAACATTTCTAGAAGACAACAGAACTGAAGCGGTGACAGGAACAGCAGCCACCTTTGCATAAGGAGATTTTGCACAACCACGGTAATTGGCGGGGTGTGGGCCATTACAGAGGGCACATACTGCTGGTTCTTCGCGCGGTTTCTCGCAATCAGCTGACAAGCAGCACAACGAGTGGGAGCCTGCGCACTTAACGCATGTCGAAGCAGCGTGACAGTTTCGCTGGCCATGCCCGTACCTTTAACAGTGATGACATTGTGTCACCGTATCCTTGCTCTTTTTAGATTCTACTGAGACCATTAGACCACAGACGGACTTAATCTGGTATATCTTTTTGTTGTCATAATTTTTCATTAATTGGATATATACCAAAGGGATGGGACGTTTCCCAGAGCCCATGGTTAACCTCTGGCAAGAGGATACAGAAAAGCCTTGTTCGGCAAGATTGTTCGAAATTTCAGCTTCAGAGAGATCCTCCGGGACGCCACGGATGACGACCTTTAAAGGTTTATTTTCAGTCAACTGATAAGTGTGGAAAGAGATTTCTAGTGACATACAAATCTCAACCAAAGATCTATAATCATCTGCTGTCATCGGCTGAATTCTAATTCCGTCATTACCATTACGCCTTTGACGGTGCTTACATTATGTTGCGCCATTTCTGCGCGAAGATTCCTCCACTTTGATTTATCGTGGAGAACTACGGGCGGCACTCGCTTTGATTGCGGACTTACGGGAGGATCAGTCGATGGTTGAGAGGTGACCCTAGGAATGGTAGGTACTGAGTTGGGCATGGTAGGAGCTTTTTGAGTGTTTGAATTGGGTGCACGTCTCTTCCTACGTAACTTTTTAAATGGTATTGAAAAACCGTCTGACGTACCATCAACGCTGTCAGATTCCTGCGTGACAGTGAAACTAAACTAAAACTCTGAATGATTCCAAAGCCTCCTGCAGAGAGACGGATGTTAGTGATAGGAAGCACATTGAGACGTAAAGCTGAAGGTGCAACGGAGGAGGGTGCAGGGACGGGGCATGCTCTAGTGGCATCAGTATGATCTGCTATAGCAGGAAACGCTTAAAAGGCGAACCGAACGCGATTGATACGACCGGCGTGTACGGGTACGCGGTTACGCACTAAGTTTGGCAAAAAGAAACGAAACACGGAACACTACTAACGATAACAAAGAACTAAACGAGTTTAAACACACGAAATAGAAAGGGAAATAACGAAAATTCGAAAATAATTAAGAACTTGGGAGAAAGTGACAGGCTAATTAGACAGATGTCATCTTCACTTTTATACATTACATATTTGATACCTTTATGGCCAATCTCACCTATCGGTCTTATATTTAAGTAAAGCTTATAATATTAAGTAGTGTCTATTATGGTGCACAGCTCATTTAAGTTCTACTTAAGGCTTCTAAATTTAAGTGCTGGCTATTGAGAGCTTAAATGAGAACTTAACCTATACAATCTGATGCGTGTGATGTATACAGATAACTGAAAATCTTGACAGGTGCAATGTATGTAAGATTTGCAATTGTTGCAGTTTAATCATGATTTCATTGACTTAATATACGTAGATATAATTAATAACGGTATTCTAAGGCACATACATATATAAGAGAAATAATAATTTTGATACAATGCCAGAAGACACAAAGACTAATTTATAAAATATTACTAAAGATAAAAAAGTAACAGAAATACAAAAATACATCATAAGCAGGCGCCACCTAACCGGATTATTCTAATGTAAATGATGTAAGTATGTAAGGGAACTTGCCGATGAATCAATACTCCCCAGCCAATACACGCAGCGCGTGCATTGTCTTGATGTGCAAAAGTGACAGTTTTACATGATCTTGTATGGGGGATCATGATAAACGTTATTTCGGGTATGACGAATTGATAATGCAATGGTTAACCGACGTTGCTACTGCATTTATTCGCTGATTCTGCTATAGTTTAATTGGAAGTCAGTATGCGAATATATTAAAATAATTACCGCTTTTTTGTAGAAGTGCGCTATCACAACGTACTAGACCGAAAACTGTTTTCTTATTTATCGTTTCTAACGTTATGTCCCTCAACGGTTTTTTTTTTAAGTCTCATACCCACCACCAGTTTTAAAGATTTCTATTCTTCCGCCACTTCCTGCCTTACTGCCTTTTTCATAATTAAATATAATTTTTTTAAAGAAGAAACATCTCTGTAAGTGTTGGCCGGCGATAAAGAATTAAATTCATTTGAAATTTTTTCCCAACAAGCCCCTTTTTCATTATTTGTCACTGCATCGGTTTTTTTTTTTTTTCTATTACCACTTTGTGACTAGTTATTAACGTTATTATCAAATGTTTTTCTTCTAAACTGTAATTGAGTCCTCTCTTTTTTTTTATTATTATTATTTGGGAATGCATAATTTTTAGGTGTACTATGTATTAAATTTGTTGTAATATGTGTGCTGTATGACGTTTATTAATTAATTTTGACGTTAGATATGTGTCATACAATAATCCACATGAACAATGAATCGGCAAATTACAATATTAATAAGTAATCCGACATTTGAAGAAATTGTTGTATTTCTCTTATTTCGCCTATATACATTATAACGTATTAGATAATAAGCAGTGTTTATTTTAGTTTTGAAGAAAACAGTTAAATAAATTTATGCCGCACTTTTAAATAGTGGCATCGTAACTTAAGGGCGGAATAAAATAATTCGCCGCTTACTGTCGATTCACTCTAAGTTCCGTCTTCCCCCAAATTGAGGGCTGATGATGCCAATCAAGAAAAACAAAATTACCAAAAACATAATTTAAAGAATACAATTGCTTTTTGTGTTAGAAATAATTTAACACCTTTGGAACTATAAGAATATAGTAATTGAATTAAATTGAAACTAATATTTCAATTATTGAAGCTGTAATATAGAAAAAGAAAAATTGTATATAAAATAACTTTCACCCCTCCACAATGCTTCGTTGCAAGATAACCAAAACACTCAGTGTTTACTGTTTCTCGTGCGTTGACGTTTTTTTATTCCATTTGGTTGCATTTGTTTTTATATATCGTGTTATATACGTTTTAATAACTGTTCTTTTCAGAACAAATGTGCATTATGCCGAGAGGTTTAAATTCGCAGTCAAAAGCGCTGGTCGCGTCACTTATAAATTATTTGAAAGAGAACGTGATAATGGTGGACCCCTTATTCCATTAGTCTCTGTTCGTCAGGTAAAAATTATAAAAAGTATTATACATATACTACAACTTAATTTTTAGAGAGTTGCAGATGCCCTGTCAATTAATAAATCTACCGTTTGTGGTATCTCGACAGAAGTAAAAGAATGCCGCCCCCTCAGTAGCCCGAAGAAAACCAGACACCGCGTAAAAAAACAGTGGACAGCTGTTGATGATTTCACTGTTGTGGCAATCCGAAATGCACTCTATACTATGTATAGACAAAGTAATACTATTACATATTCTAATGCGGTTTGAAGTGCTAAATTGTATCTTTTCAGAACAACAAGTAACATTAACTTTACTTTTACAAAAATTGAAGGATGATGAAATTTTCTTGGGGGGAGAACTTCGTTAATGAAAATTTTAAAGAATATTGGGTTTTCTTGGAAAAAAGACGATCCTCGCAGAGCCATGATGGAACGTTCGGATATTGCTCTTTTAAGAATTGATTTCCTTCGAAACTACGTTCAAAATATTAAAAATAGTTATTTCTGGGACCCGGTATTCCTGATGAAACATGGGTATTTGGGGAATGGCACAGTTGGTCGATCTGGCAAGATAACCAGCGTGCAAAGTGTTAAAAGAACAAAAATTGATGGGAAAAGGTTAGTGAACTGATATTATAGCCCCATGAGGTCCACATGAATATTATTTTTAGATATATCATAGTACATGCAGGTAATCGCAGTGGTTTTATTCCTGGTGCATCTTTGATTTTCCCATCAAAAACAAAAAATGCAGATTACCACGGAGAAATGAATGCAGAGACATTTTGGACTGGGTTGAAAATTATTTATTAAGAAACTTGGAAAAAAACCGTCTATGATTATTATGGACAATGCCCCATATCACAGAACATGCGTCAATGTTTCTCCAACAGCAGCTTAAAAAAAAAAAAACAGGACATTCAAACTTGGCTGACACAAAACAACATTGTATATGCTGCTGATATGTTAAAATTGCAACTATTACATTAGTTCAATTGTAAGTGTTGTTTTACTATTTTTTAATATATACAATACATATATATATATCTATTTTAGACATAAACCAAACAAAATTTATGCTGTGGATGAACTGGCACACCAGTACGGACATAGAGTTTTGCGATTGCCACGTACCATTGCATATCAATGCTATTGAGAACATTTGGGGTATAAGTAAGGTTTACTATAACAATCATATCGGAAGAGATGGATCTGGGATGGAAAAAAGTGTTGAGTATGTGGCAAGAGTCAATTGACCACATTACAACGGAAATGTGGTCCAATACTGTTAACCATACAGAAAACACTGTCATTGAATGGTGGGAGAGAGAAATTGGTTTTGACCAAGAAGAGGTGTTACCTTTGATAATAAACCTTGAAGGGGAATCTTCAGATGAAGAAATTATCTCAAGTTCGGAACCTGAGAATGAATATTGAGTTTTTCACATATTTAATTACATTTGTACTCATTTCGCACCTATGTATTTAAAATCCAGATAACCACTTGTTTCTCTTGTATATTTCTCACTACAGCAATAAATGACTGAATGAATTTTATATGTCTTGCATAATGTATTCAACAAATTTAATAAACAGTCTAGTTGTTTCGCATTTATTTCTTTCTGTATTTGATGCATTCCCTTTTTTTGTTATTCTGATAGAGTAATACTTCAAGGTGTATTGGTCAAGTTAATATAACGTCTTGTATCTGAAAATTTTGCAGGTTAAAACCATTACTTATCCTCTAGCAATGTAAATCCGTTTATAATTTCGCAATCGTAATTTTGAATTTTGAAATCTTGCATTGATAACAGGAATAACTATAGAAATATCCAGAAATTTGCCTAAATTTAACAGAATGACTAATTACTCCCATATTTTTATTTGGGTTTTATTCGGTGATTTAAAAATCTTGTGATTTCTAACCTATATTGGCTAACGTCAGTTTGGCGGATTTGGCATCACTGTGGAGGGGAAGTGCCCTTTAAAAAGACGGAACTTACAGTGAATGGACTATAAATAGTATGGTGCAACTGAATAAAATAATAGGAACTACTTAAATTTAAGTACAACTTAATTTTGATTTGATATATGACCGATCGATGAAATTGGCCATTAGAGAAACAAAAGTTTAGTATTTCGTCACAGTACTCCATGCAATTTATTCAAGCTGCCAAGTCGGGTAGCATTTTGCCGCCAGACCGAGCAGCATTTACGTACATAAGTACCTACGTAGAAATGTTGAGAACATCCTTTCGCACTAAAGTTGTTCGGTATAGGGTAAGAAGAATTAACATACAATTAATTCATATGTTATATGTTTATATTAGAAGGCTTGTGTGTCATAACTAGAGCCGGGTAACTGGAGAGCAATCGCAGCGGCGGTGTGACTGTATTTAGGTGGGCGGGGAGGGCTGGTCGATTATGATACGACACGACAAATCATCATCACTCAGTTCAGTTTAGCATTGGATAGTGGATAGGGCGTGTTGATTTTATTGATGTAGACGTAGTCATTAATTGTAGTTATTATTTAGTGTAGTGCGTTTTGATTTTATTGATACAGACGTAGTTATTAATTGTAGTTTTTAGTGAACATGTCGAAGGCTAAAAAACGACCCTTTCAAGACATGGTAAATAAGTTTATTTCTGACTTTCCCGATTTGTTTTATAACGGGAGTAAGATAGTTTGTAAAGTGTGCAAAATACATTTGATGTCAAACAAGAAGTGGAACTGTACAAGGCACGTAAATTCCGCACAGCATAGAAAACGAAAATTGTGCATGCCACTGAGAAGTGCATTTTTTTTATGTAATTTTTATGAAAGGCAAGAATAGTAATTTATCCAGCATTAAAGGATCAAATAAATTCCTGGGTGCAGATATTAAAACTTGTAGGAAGTGCTTTTTTCGACAAGCTATGAATGCACTTGCTCATATATTTACGATACATGCAGTGTGAGCGTACTTGTTAATCGACTTTTCCTCATTACGCTTATTTTTCCATACGTTGGTTATGTTTAACGCAACAAGAGTAAAATGTTATCTATGTCTTCGCCATACGCTGCGTTCACAATTAAAGGATCAAATTCAATATAAACTTAATTCGTTTTTGTCAAAAACGTTCGGACACGTCGATTAACAATTTTGAATTGCTATATTTTGGTTTATTTATAGTAAATTTATATCTGAATGTGGCGCACATATGTTTCGCAGGGCTTTATTACCTTATAAATTTCATTCAAAAATGTGTAGGGCATATCATATTATTCTATTTTAAATGTTTTATTTTCAGGCTTCATTGCCACCACCTTACACTTCATTGCCTCCGGAAGACAATAATCAGGTGCATAAAAATTCATATGCTTTGTATTTGATGATTTCTTCCTATAATCCTATTCCTATAATAATGTATCTGTTTAGAATAAAGAACAGCCCAAACCTTTGCCCCGTTCAAAACTATCTGGAGGGACGTATCCTGATCTACCAGAATTACCATCAGTGCCATCTGATGATACACTAATGCCTTCAACAAACAACGATGATATTGATTTTGACGACTTAACCCGTAGATTTGAAGAATTAAAGAAACGAAAGTAGAACTTCGACAATTTTTTGTACGTATGAATATTATTGCGCATTAGCTCTATACATGTGAAATTATATTATATATTTATAAATGCAACAGCAATATTATTAGGTGTTAGTTATACATTGTTAATTTTAATACATATTTGTTATATATTCAATACATATATATATACATATAGAAATACTGAATTTAATTTAGGGTCTCTTATTTTTTTCTTACTGGTAATTTTACATACAACTCAAACCCTCTTGGCTGAAGTGATAAATTACAATATTTAGGAAGTACGTAATTTTCATCAGTGTTTGTGAAATAAAAAGACAATGTTTTATTCGATGAAAAAATGTTCTACTCTTACCATTTGTAAACAAACAACCTTCTATTTGTTAGAACATGGCAAACTGTCATGACATTTCGAATTACAAAGTAGCCCATGCTTGCAGCTACATTTTCCTGAAAGGCACTTTCCCTTGCAGTAACATCTCTTGAAACCTTGACCGCCTGTGATTGCAGATTTCCTGGCACACTCACGAAGAGTCACAATTACATCTGGAACTTCCTCCTTCCTTCCTTGTGAAAGGAAATTCTCCTTACAAATGGCAAACTGGTTCCTAGAATACTTTTGAGCCAATCGTCCTTTCTTAGTGCCAATTTCATACATCTTGCCATCAGTATCCATCTGCAGAATGACCGCAAGAATGTTCCTGGAGTCACTTCTACCCCTGTCGACAGGAACCCGTATTTTTTACAGTATCTCCAATCTCGCCTCTTGGAAATTTCGATTCAGACATTAGACTCATCATTTTTACCTGCACTGCAATGCATTTATGGCTTCCCTCTTCTTTTTAATAATGTTGATTTTATCCCAAATCATATTTTTCTCCGAAATGTCCTCTACAGCACTATCTCCGTCCCCTGTTTGTCCATCTTCCTTTCCACCGTTCTCTATTACTTCCCCATCTTCTTCGCCACCATTCTCTGTTACTTCCCCATCTTCTTCGCCACCATCCTGAAGAAGAGTCGATTAAGGTTTCCAGATCTTCAGATTCCAGGTTTCTGATGACATCAGTAGAAAGTGATGATGTTGTAAGACCGACTTTTGCTGGAACCCCAAACATGACCTCATATGGGCTGCAATTTATGCCTTCATGATGGGCTCGATTCTTCATGAATTGAACAAATCTCAGATCAGTGTGGAGTTTGGTTTGTTTCCGTCCAAGTCGTCAGCATTTCGCATACTTCTTGAATAATTGCAGAATTCACGGCCATTATCACTTTGCAGTATGCTAGGAGCGCCAAAAATTGTGAAAATATCAAGCAGGTTATGTGCAACTTCCTCTGCTCTTTTACTTTTCAAAGGTCACACTACAAATTTCGTAACATGATCTTGGTAAACGAGGATGAATTTGTAGTCAGTGTCAGGCTGACTCTGCGTGTCAATTAAATCAACCTGACATCTTGAGTTCATCTTAAAAATCATGGGATGCACTACAAGTCCTTTTTTTGTCACTTTTGATCTCTTTTCATAGGTTTCACATAATGTCAAGTACATTTTTATCTGTTCTTGAGCGATGTTTTTGTATTTGTTCTGCAGCTGCTTCAAAATTCTTGTTCTTCCTCCATGTCCAATCGCCAAGTGTGTCTCGTGAATTATGTTGAAGATCTGCTCTGTATGCACATAATAACGGACTAATGATGACTCGTCACGTACCGGGTATATTAATTTTTCACTCATCCAACTTCATAATGTACCGCTTCAATCATCGATAATCCTATTTTTTCCCACTGGTTTTAGATTTTTTGAATCCACTTTTTTAATTTAAAGTTCGGGTAGCCTTTTTTACTCATCACCCCACTTTTTCCTTTCATTTTAAAAACATTCAATAAACTTTCTTTAAAAACACCCTCCATTGTGTTAAACGCCGGTATCCATATAAAATACACAGGCATCTGCACTCATGAACAACCCCAACCTCACTGTCACAAAAAAGAAAATCGAGGGGCCCCCCGGCAAACAAAGACAGGTTAAACTTGCACCAGCAGATTCAAACCTGCATAAGTGTGACTTTGTATACTAACCCCCCCTTGTTAGTATGAATATGTGCTGGTATTATTTTAAAAACACTTTAATGTGATTAATTCTTAAAATTTTTATCCTTAAATCAAAGCGGGTGTTATGTATATCCCCCGGTTATTATCACACTCCCCCTCATTTATCAAAGTACGGTATCATATATAATAGTATTTTATTTTAACTGAATAGTTAAAGAAAAAGAAAAGTTTGTACTACCCTTTTGTAAATCAGGACGTATTTTGTTTTCTCGACCTTTTTCCTTTTTCAGAGAGTTTCGGCCCAAAACTGTAAGGGGGGAGGAAGATCATATGATTCTTGACAGTTTTTTAAAAATTGAAATTAATCTGCACATGCGAAAGCGTGTGAATCTTATTACATAAATTGATGTACTATTTTAAAACTAAAGCACTGAATTGGGACTCCTCTTAAAGCGGGGGCCACCCAACGTCTAATCCCTTTAAATTGCGTTATTTCACTTTTGTTTAATTTAAAAAACGCTTTTATTAAGGGCTCAACATTAATGTCCCCCTAGCATTACAGACATTTGCTACTTTAAAAATTTTATTTTTCCGTTTAAATAAAAAAAAGGTGTATCACTGTGTTTGAAAGATATTTATAGACCATAAACAATGGGCCCGGGCCAACGGACGCGCTACTATTCGTAATGATTCATCTTTATTGGTTTGAATCGTTAAATTTACTTGGGGGTCTGCATGAAACTGATTGATTGATTATAGCGGGAAAACGGGAAAACTGCTTATTTAGGTTATGTTTGCTATTTTACTATACGTTTAAAGACAATTAACATTTTTCATAATCTAGCGAAAAAAAAAATTTTTTTTAATTTTTTTTAACAAATTTTTTTAAAAAATATCTTTTGCTAATAAGTACGAACCTTGAAAGTAATCTAACCTTTTTCTAGATTTTTTTAAAAACGCCCTCAATGCAAAAGTCATCGACAACGATTTTTTTTAATATCTATTTTAATTTTTTTCAAAAAGACTAGAGTTTTCGGAACTACGAACCGCTTAAAATTTAATTCGCAACAACCATTAAATCGTTTACGTTAAAAAAGATGACAAATGTCATCCACTGAAAACCCCACTTTTCATTCAAAACCCCCCTGATGAGAACAGCATGAAGACCAAATTTCATTGTTTGCTGGGTAGCGCCTTCATCTAGCATGTGTTTTTTTCAAAATCGGGGCCTAAACATCGCCAGCTTTCTTCACTGAACCAGCCATAATTCCTCTCATTGAATAGAAATACAATTTATTTTTAAGATAATTCTGCTGAAAAAAAATTTTTACGTACCAACAGATTTCCTTTGTTGTGATTTTTCGTGTATTACTGCTATATGTAATTCGTTCGTTTAAGAAACCTTTCTAGTGGCGTGGAATTTTGGTTAGCAAAAATCTACGTAAATTTTAGTAATGCTTTTTTTTTTTTTAACATATTTTATATTCCACTGCTTCCACCCCTCTTTTTCCAAAACTATCGTTTTTTTACGAAACCGGGAATACTAAGAACCCCACCCATTTTGGGCCCTTTATTTGGCGGTGATTTAAATTGGTAATCCCGGGAGCGAACATATTTACCAATTTTTTTAAGGCTGCACTTTTCACGACGTATAAATTCTGCGTAAAATTACTGCTACTAAAAAAATTTACACTGTAAAACAGTTGGGACGGCGTAAGTTTGCAGAACGGGCCATCTCGAACGATGATTTCGATTCGTCATTTATTTTTGTTTTAGCAAACTTTTGTCGTTATCGCAGTTCATTGTATTTGTCCCCGGAAAGGGGGCGTCAACTTTTCTTTTTTTAAATAGAATATCCTGTATTTTTTTTTTTGAAAATAATCAAAATGGAATCCATTTTATACTTTAGTTAAAAAATATGACATATGCACAATAAAGGTTTTTGGTATCTTTTTTTGTTACGCAAAGTTAGCTCAAAGGGGGTAAAATTTGTTTTTTGTGACGCCAGCAAAAGTGGTTCAAAAAAACAGTAAATCGCCCTTTTTTTCTAAAAACGTTTCTGTCTTTAAACAACGATTTCTCATACAAAATTTTAAACTGAATAGAAATTTTAAAAAATCAAAACCCCATGCGCCGGAACTCCCAAGAAAAAATCTAAAATTTAAAAATACCTTGGGTGGACCAAGTAAAAATATTCTTCAATTTCAAAAAAAACAGGGCGTTACCCCAAAATTTTTATTTTAAATATTTAACAAAACAACAAAATTTCTTTTCATAAATAGGGGATTTTGTCAGCAAAAAAAACCATAAAAAATTCCCAATTGGGAGCTACGAAACAAAAATTTACATTTAAATAAATGTGGTTTAAAAGCAAAATAAAAAAAAACTCATGAGTATATCAAATTAATTAATAGTCCATTTTAAAAAAAAGAAAAAAAAAAATTTTAAATCTATTAATAGGGAAGTATTTATCCTTAAATAAGGTCAACAAAAAAATTTTCTATTTTTTCAAAAAATTGGATAAAAAATGTCCTAAGTTTTTTTACGATACGGAAAAACGCATCCATAACAACCCAACCAAGTCATTAAAATTTTAATTATTTTTAAAGCCCCTTTTTTTATTCTTAAAAAATAAATATTTTAAAATTTAAAGAAATCACTTTTGGGAAAAACGGTTTTTAATAATTATTCTTAGGGTCAAAACCTTAAGCTATTTTATAAGCTAATATAAATCGTACATTTCAAACACACTTCATATTCACAACTTACTCGCTAATTATTTCGTAAAACAAATGAAAAAGGGATGAAACAAAAACACTTAAGGTATATACTTTTCCAAGAGTTTTTCCCAAAGGATACGTTCGGAATTTTTTAGAACAATAAAATTGGGGATGCATTTAAATTTAAAAATTGGGAGGGGTTAAATTGCTCACAAAATTTTTATCGTTTGGGGAAAATTTTATATCAAAATAAGCTGGGAAAATTAAATTCATATTTTTGGTGTATGGGACAAATTAAAAGGAAGTATAAATCTACAAAAAAAAATTTTTACACGATAAAAATTATTTTGTTTCTACTTCTCTATTACAAAGTAAAATTATTAAAAAACACCAAATTTTGAGTGTCAATTCTAACAACTTTTAGAAACGCTATTTACAAACCCCAAAGTAATTAATCAATTCCAAGTAAATTTTTTGTATAGTTTTATACAAAAACGGGGTACAAAAGGTATTGATTTAAGGCAACGGACCCGCTAACATATACTGTAAATATATGTATATAATAGCGATGTCTAAAAGTTGTTATTCTAGATTCCGCTGAAAAAAGTATCGGTACCTCTTTTTTTATGATAAATCTGCAAAAAGATATATATTAATCAGAAATTTTAATAAAAAAATTTTTTGTTAGTAAGTGGGGAAAACTGCAAAAAATTAAAAATTTGAAAATAATTCTTTAAAGGGGTTAACAATCAATATTTGTTTACAAAATTTGGTGAAAAGTCAGGGGGAGGAAATTAAAAAAATAAATCCTAAAATAAATAAAAAAACGCCGATTCTTCAAAACAAGCGACTGACTATAATTTGAATAAACCATTAAATTAAATTACATTAAAAATTGAACATATGTTCTTTAAAATTTTAATGTCAGCTTTCAAACTGTAAAATTAAAAACTCTAAAATTTTTTAATTCTATAAAAAAAGGACATGTCAGCATTGAAATTTCTCTTTTTGCCCCGGACCATAAAATTTTATTACATTATCAAAAAAAGAAACTTAAAGCAGGGGTTAGCGCACATTACTAAAAAAAAAAAAAAAGTCTCCATATATCCATTATTATATTGGTAGCTGCTTTACTTCAAAGGGTTTTAAAAAATTTTTCATTGCTTACCTCACCTTAAATATATTGCCGACTTTTTGTCGACTGTGACAAAAAGAAAGATTTTTTTT
Source organism: Dynastes maya (assembly GCA_029619315.2). NCBI lineage: Eukaryota > Metazoa > Arthropoda > Insecta > Coleoptera > Scarabaeidae > Dynastes > Dynastes maya. The sequence goes on from JAROYE020000001.1 coordinate 44,522,012, forward strand.
TACTCCTTTTTCCCCTGTAAGCTCAGTATACATTTCCCAAAAGAGATTTTCTTAGGCCCCTTTTTGAGGATGCAATAATTTTGCATTGTTTTTAGAATTTTTTAAGGACAGGAAATTGGGGCGTAAACAACGGTAGGGGTATTTTCTTTTGCAATAATTAAAAAAAAATAATTTTGAACTTCTTTTTTCTTTTAAAATTTTTGAGATTTGTTTTTTGGTTTGATAAGGAAATAAGGGGAAAATATTTAAAAAAAACATGAAATTATCAAAGGAGAATTGATTCTAATCTTATTTCATATAATTGAATTTTTTTGCTTGTAAATTTCAGCAAAATACCCCTTTCAAAACGAGAAAAACTCAGAAAATAAAAAAATGAACTCAATCGCACATTCACGAACTGAGACTCTGGCTAAATCGAGACAAGGGGAAACCGGGGGTAACGATTAGTGATTTAAAAAGCTGAATTTTTTATTCCTTAAAAAAAATTTCTAAGCGAATTTTTGATAACGTTTTAAAAGTATTTTGTTTTGTTATATCTTTTTTGCTCTTTAATAACCTCAAAAATAAAGCCTCCATTCGCAAGTATTTTTCAGTAAGATATAGGAACTCTTTCAAAAATTTTCTGGCTAAAATAGAAAATTGTTTTTCCTTCTCTCACGTTTACCTTCTTCTTTTTTGAGCTATTAATTATTAAATACGCCAAACCCCTTTTGTTAACCCTTTCAGACACCGTGATTTTTTGTATGAACCCTCACTTCAAAAAATTGTTCTTAGAACCTCTACCATGTCAGAAATAAATTAAAATTAAGCTGAATTAAATCAACGATGGCGATATTTTGTTAAAATAACCCTTTTTGTTTTCTTTATTATGCCAAAATTGGGTTTTTAATTATGACCTTTAAAAGGGGTTTTACTTGTGCTGCAGGTACCGAAAAAAATTTAGATCCGGATCCAAAACTTCTGTACCTAGATCCTAAACCGGATCCACATCCGATTCTCGATCCGGAGCCTTATTATTTTTTCAATTAAAAAATGTTTAAAAAGAAAAAATCGAAATTGTGTTATATGGGGAAAAATACAATATTTTTTAAATCCGTCATTCAGAATAATACTGGGGTTTGCATCGCACAAATTTAGTTACTTTGCATTACATAGGAGCTCAATAAAACTGGTGATTATTACACTATATTGTTTGGTAAAATTTCTCGATCTATTGCAGGGTTTTCTCGGAAAAATTTTCAAGACAGACTGAATCCAGTTTTTGGATAATGGTTCGTTCAAATAAAAATTCAAATTTAAGATTTCGGATGGGATCCGGATCCCAGTTATCGAATAACGGTAACCCAAATCCGATTCCGGGTAGTAAAATTACTGAATCTGGATAACATCTCTAGTTAAACAGTTGCTATTTTGCCAGACCGTATCACTGCTATCTGACATCTTATTCATATCTTATATTTTTTCGTAATCTTGCCTGATTCTATCGCAAGAATGTTGAAACGGTCATTGCAATCATTATATTCGACCTGAATTAGATTTACAATCCAAATGTGCGCATGCCCCAAAGCAATATTTTGTGCAATTTTTATTGTAAAATCGTGCTGCGTTGTAAACAGTTTAATGAATCAGACCCTGGTAAAAACTGTGCATTTTTTGTGTAATGTCTTTGCACAAAATTGTTAAGATTATTGCATCGTTACAAACAGGCCTAAGAAGCAACAAATTAGGGTTATATAACCTTGAATAAACTTCGAACCCCTATAAATATGTTCAAAAAAATGCTTAATATTTTGCAAATTCTAAAAGGTCCTTGGGTATTGAATGGGAATGGGGAAATAATGTTAAAGGTTCAGGTTAGTACATGTTAGTCATTGGGTATGTTTATGTATGAACAACTGTTTGTATAGTCGAGGACGGAAAAGTGCGTTCTTATGTATGTAAACCGAAAAACTTAGCACACCTTTTAAATTTGTCGTTCGAACGTAGTGTTCGAGTAATAGTTTCGTGCATCTACTCAGTAGTAGGTGTATAGAGTATAGACGAACAGCATAACCTAGTACAATGTAACCTACCCTAACGAACACCTCCATTTAGTGGACACATAAATTTCCCGAATGTGTTACATTAATCTTATGTTAATGCATACCTCTATTTCGTAGGCAGTTTATACAACGTGTAATTTCTTTCCTGAGCAATTTAGAGAAAGAGTTTTCAAATAAAAAGTATTCGGAAACAAATGCTACGTAACGCAAAATTATATTCAAGTATACAGAGTGTTCAGTTTCCTCTGTGCATGATACAAGTTTGGTTTTCTAAATGGAACACCTGTATATTATTACGATTTTAGATACCTCTCTTCTATTCATGGCAATTTTCATCAATATTCCCTATACCTGTCTATCTTAGTTTTTGAGATAATTGACATAATTTGAGATTTTTGCAAAATCTTTAACGACCAATATCTTCAACACGCCCTGTGTGATTAAAATTTTATTCGATTGAGTATTTTTTGGAGTTTTTGGCAAGACATCAAAGATTTTTTTTATATCAACCAGATTCTACGAGATGGCCATCGAGTTTGTTTTATGTTGTCTTCATCTTATATATTTTTACAAAGTATAATAGAGAAGCTCATTCATAATCTTTTTTGTAAAATTTCCCTAAATCTAAAATGCGCTCTTCTTCAGTAAACTAAATATGAAGCTGTGCATATAAGCTTTTCGCTTAAAAATATAGGGCGCTGTGACGAAATACTATACTTCTGTTTCGTTAAAGAAATTTATTAAAACAAATGGTACAATTTTATCATCTACTCGCAGTATCCATCATTTTCCTACATACACTGTCTAGTTGCAAGTTAACCAGCATGTATAATAAATAACGAAAATAAGTAGACAAATGTTAGAGTTCAACATAAAAGGTATAAATTTATTTAGCACTACACAAGTTTTTTTGAGCAGTAAGAAATATAATACGAACATAATGAAAGTTGTTTAAAAAATTTCGCAATTTAGGTAAATAGAAATATTTAGGGAAAAACTTCCCGGGTGAATTTTTTGAGGCAATGCATAACCTGGACATTACATAATATAATACTCCCGAGATGTTAGTAAATGTTCAATAAACAAGGAATCGTATTACAGTTGGTGTGAAGCAAAATGGTGCTCACTTCGAATAGATGTGAAGTTGTATGCATAAATTAAATTTTAAAGTTTATTTTTAATGGATATCTTTAGAAAAACAAAAGTTTATAGTATTTCGTCGCAGCACTCTATGCATTTTAGTGAAAAACTTATCCACATAACTTCATATTTAATTTACTAAAGAACGACGCATTTTAGGTATAGGGAAATATTTACAAAAAAAAATTGTTACAGTTTCTGTATTAGATTGCGGAAAAAATATACAGGATGTTCCATTTTAAAAAATTGGAATAGCACGAATCAAACATGGCAATTTTTTCGATGGTCATCTCGTAGACTCAGACAGTTGATGTAAAAAAAAACATTTAGATGTATTGCCTGAAGTTCCAAGAAATACTCAATCGAATAAAATTTGAATCACCACTCTAGCATGTAAGGCGTTTAAGATATCGGGCGTTAAAGATATAGCGACATTTCGCAAAAATCTTAATGTATTATCTCAAAAACTAAGATAGATAGGTATAGGGAATATTGATGAAAGTTGAAATGAATTGAAGAACGACATCTAAAGTCATAATATACGGGATGTTCCATTTAAAAAACTAAACTTGTATCGTGTGCAGCGGAAACTGAACACCTTGTGTACTAGGATATAATTTTATATTGTGTACCATTTGTCTCCGAATATTTTTATTTGAAAACCTTTTCTCTAAGTTGTTCAGGAAGCGAATTATAGTCCGTCATGCATTAGGTGGACACGCTGTATAACAGACGCGGACAACATATTTTGCCATGAACTGTTAAAATACATAAGAATTTTACCAGTCCATTTACTGGACAATATTTTTGTCTTTTTAAGGGAATTGTTACATGTTAAAACTTTCGAATCGTAAAGGAATTTTTTAAAGGTTCGACATTCGTAAGAGCCGCGCAGCTTACTATATTTCTTAAATTTATACCGGAAAAGGTTGTTTAAAAAAAGTAAAATTTTGCCAGTGGATGTGTGTAGGAGTTCGTTAACGTTTATCTGTTAATGGTGACGTTAAAATCTATGTAAAACCGAAATAATGCATCAAGACGGTGGTAAACTATCTAAAATAAAGTATCTACGCGTAAAAGAACTTCGTCCGAATTGAAAAAACGCGGTATAGACGGCAGTGAGAAAAAAGCTGTTCTCATAGACAAGTTAAAAACGCTTTGGACTCTACCTATGATTGTGTTAGATGATAAAAATAATGAAAATAGCTCACACAATAGTGAAGCAAACTCCAAGATAAAATACAAAACAAGAAAAACATTGTATAAATTTAAATCAAAACGAAAATTCTACTCTACGACTCTTATTAAGTTGACTAATGTAATTAAATTTCTCAAAAACGAATTACATGATATAAAATTAAAACTTCGTAGTCTTCAGGATAAATATGAACAAAGTATGAATAATAATTGCAAACAAAGCAATCAAATCCAACACAAAAACATTAAATTAAAAACACAATCTGCAAATGTTTCTAATCAGAAAGTGCTGCAATCAAGTACCAATAACATTAAAACTGCAGTGAATATAATAAACGTTAAAAAAGAAGTGTGGAATAAGATGGTGCAACCGAGGAAAATGAGCAAAATCCTAATTTGAGTAGATAGTCACGGTAAGCACATGGGTGAGATGATGAGTGAGAGTACATGTGATTACAATATGCAATGTATCTTTAAACCAAAGACAGGTTGGAGTGCGGTCGTAAAAGACATAAACGAATTGACAGTAGATTTTGGGAAATCAGATTATGTCCTGGTTTGTGCGGGTGTAAGCGATGCTCTCTCCGGTAGAGAACTATCAATGGACACAACATCACAAACATTCAATTGTACATACCTCACGAATATAATACAACTTACAGTTCCCTTTTGGAATTCCCGTCCAGTTCTTAACAACTTTATTTTCAATATAAACCACAACTTACAGTGTGCTGCAATGATATACAATCATGTGACCGTTGTTGATGTAAATCAATCGCTGAATATTAACGACTCTAACGAGCGCGGAATCCATTTAAAAAGTAGTGAATTAAAAGTTATCGATATTTTCAAAGTAATTGATTTTAAGGGAATATTTAATTTTAAGAAATACGTTAATTTTAATAACCTAATACAAATACAAACCATAACAATGCCAGAGCCCACTGAGTTTAAAAGTGATTTTGAAAAATCAGCGGATAAGGAATACAACTTCGCAAATCCTTCTAATAATGTTGACGAGCTTCATGTGGAGAAAGAAGATCGGAATGGAGTCGTGTACTGGGAATAAGAAACTTTCAACATACCGGATATGAGTATTGAGTCTGTTTCATTGGCGGCCAGTGATACGTCTGATGGGGGTTTTGTGAACAGGAACGACATAATGATTTGAACTTAAACATACTTCATCCCATAAACAAAGTTGACATGGCATGCATTTGTGAGCACTGGCTTGGACGAGGTACAGCTCTCGTGCTTCACTATGACCAATTATTATATCGGTTCATCTTTTTATCGTATAAATTCAGTTCATGGCGGTATTTTCATATTAGTTAAATAAACGTTGATGGTGGGTGAGGTGACACTTCATAGTTTAACCTGTGAGTACGGGTTTGAATACTGCGGGGTGCGGCTCCGACATCCCTCTATTTCGGTTCTCACATTTTATAGGCCTTAGTCGGCTGATGTTTGCATTTTTTGATGAGTTAGAAGTAGTCTTGGATTATCATAGTAAGTGTATTTTTTTTTACGTTGCGGCGACTGCAATATTAATTTATTAACTTATAATAGTAACGTCACTAAAACATTTTTAAAGTTAACTTCAAAATATAATTTATCACCCACGATGTGCACTCTAACACGGTTAACTGACTTATCGCGGACGTGCATTGACAACATTTTCCTGCGTAGCGATTTTACTTTCAAAATTTACAATGAACGTTCAGACATTTCCGATCATAATTACCAATTACTAGCATTATCCTGTTATCGACCAACTAAGGTAAATTATGAATATAAATGAATATTTAACAGTCGAAATAATTGCGCCTTTAAAAAACGCATACAATCTCAAAATTGGGCCGACGTATATGAGACAGCATCCGCAGACGAAAAATTAGCAACATTTTATAATGTATACGTATGTCATGTCAACAAAAAGGGAGCTACATCGACTATCAAAACTATTTCCTGATCCAGTTCGAATAAGTTACTATGCAAAATATAGTTATACCTTAAAACAACTTATTAAGCTGTCTAAATGTTTAATAACTGACCATAATATTACAAATTCAAAAAATATTATCAAGTCAACATGGAATGTCATCAAATCTGAAACCCAACCATATAAAAGATAAATTTTGAGTCAGAAACAGAACCCAATAAGATAACCTCCGATCCCAATGAAATTTCCATTAAATTTAATGACTACTTCTCTAGTATATCAACTATATATAAACCCAAAATTCCACCACAACATGTTCCGGTAGCAATGCTGAAGAATTCAAAAATTAATTCAACGACTACTTTATTTTTGCGCCCAGTCACAGCGTTAGAAATTTCACACACAATCAAACAATTAAATAACATTCCTGGCTGCGGGTGTCGATAATATTCCAATTACGGTGTGCGCCAAAATATACAGTACTGGATTTCGAGCTTTCATGCGCGTCGTTTCGTTTTTCAGGAATCTACAGCAACCTACATTCCAAGATATGTTTGAAAATCTGCGTTACCGTTATGAACACTGCCTACAGCGCGTTGGCGCACATTTTGAACATTTACATTATCATCCCGTTAATTAATAAATAACAGCTCCAATACTGTATATTTTGGCGCACACTGTACTATAATTAAGTTGGTTGCTGAGTGTATTAGTGGCCTGCTGGACGCATATTGCTAAAGTTATACCAGTTTATAAGAAAAATAGCCGCCGTTCTTTGAATAATTATAGACCAATAGCCATATTGCCAGCTTTGTCAAAAATTTTTGAACATATTTTGAAAGATCAGCTGTTAGGTTATTTCAACAGATATAATTATCTAAACACTAATCAACATGGTTTCGTTAAAAATAAACGAACTACTACAGCATTAACGACAATTATGGATAGTATACTACGAGATATGAATGAGTCAAAAATAGTGGCTTGTATTAATTGCGATCTTTCAAAAGTCTCCGACTTAGTCAATCATCAGCTTCTACTCCGCAAACTTGAGTTCTATAGAATGCGTGGGAAATGTTTAGACATGTTTGAATCTTATTTGACAAATAGAATTCAATCTGTAGAAATACGTTATGTTGATACCGAAGGAACTGGTAGTAGCTGCTGCTCTGGGTGGAGGAGTGTTGGGGCAGGCATCTCCCAGGGTTCAATACTTGGTCCGCTACTGTTTAATATTTTCGTCAACGATTTACCTCTTAATGTATCAGGAAAAACTACGCTGTACGCAGATGATACAAATATAGTGAGTAGGTGACAGCGTCGACGACGTAAGGAGCAGGTGTCAATTGATTGTGGGCGGTCTTATTAGCTGGTTTTCAGCAAGTAATTTGATAATACTTATAAATGTTGAAAAGACTAATGTCGTGCTCTTTGCCTGCCGTTGGGACATAGATATTTAAGTTGATAATGACTCCGTAATTACCGATGTTACTAGCTGTAAACTATTAGGACTGATAGTTGATAGAAATCTAACTTGGGTGGAGCACCTACAATCTGTGACACCGAAGCTACATAAAACTATACCGGTTGTGTCAAAAATATCTGGGTATAGAATACAGTAAAACGTATCCATGTGTGGTACATATCTGGCAGCAGCGCGTTGGCGCTGCATTGGCCCCTTGATCACACGATCACACACGTATATCATTCTAGTTCGTTGCCGTTGAATAATAAACCAATGAAATAATAGTTTACATGTCACGTAATAATTTTAATTTGAATTGTCAAAAAAGTGCAAAAAAGCATGGTTGTGTGCGTTATGTGGTATGTTTATTCACCAACGATTCGATATACGGAAATTATGATAGAAAAAAGTGATTTGAGAGAAACAGGACTTACAATTACTACTTGTCCTTTATATGAAACGTTCACACAAGCACTTGCATACTTGTACCTTGGGATAAGTATCTAAAAGAATATGAACAGAAATTCACTTTTATAAGCCTGATTAATACTACTGTGATGTTATCACACTACAGTATCTCTCGCAAGATATGCCAAATATGATTGGAAGGTTTGAAAATGTAAATGTTTTGAGCTGGTTTTTGAGAGCCAGGACAATCAACATGCTTCGAAATGTGCGAGAGTTTTTATAACAGACTCGGACAATGTCTTGTTGTAGAAGGAGGGATTTCTGAGCCTTTTGTATAGAATTATATTGTTTTTTTTTGAAAGAATAAACAATTTATTTAATTTGTTAGAGTTTATTTTTTGGTTTTATTAAAACTAGATTTCTATTTTCGCCTTGCGCGTACACACGGTTTAATACAGCTCTTACATTCGCTGCTCCAGTATTGTGAAACGACATTTTCGTCTTGTAAATATTCCCTTTATGGAGCGCGTCATGCATAGATTGATCAACGCAAGTCGAACATGTGTACGCGACTGATCGACCGCACAACTCATATTATTTTGATGTTTTTTGAATATTGTGGCAATGACAATGCACTGTATACATTACCTTTTTTTTGTATTTGCTTGTGTTATTTTACTGTTGTATACACCACTGGTTAAATATACGAATATACATAAAGAAAAAAGGTTTCTTTGTTACGGTCGGGTACGCACAAACGTAGCCGGTTGTGTTTAGAAGAAAAAACATAAATGCGTTTATTGTATTGTAAGTCAACTTACTTTTCTTATGTCATATCCTAAAGTATTTTTATATAGGTATGGACGTTATAAGTAGAACCGGTAGTAATTTTGGTTTCAATTTGTTTTTCGTGCTGCTCGTTTTGATTGCAGCTAAAAATCATACCTTGTACACGTAAACATTCAATTTTAGAAGAGAAAATATAAATTACAAAGCTCGCTGAAAAATGTAAACTTTCCGTTAGATTAGCTGGAAAATTTGGAGTTGCAAATCCCAAACTGCAGATTCATTGGAAAAGAAAAAAGATTTGCTAAAAAGCATCTCATTAGGTGAAGCTGATATAAAAGAAAAAGTTTCAGGGGCGGCTACCAACCATATTGAACATTAAGGAATTCGAAGCATCAAATAGCCGGCTTGAAAAATTGTATGAATTTGTTTGCGTTAGCATTTGCAGACCGTCCAGTACCCTGTGAACAAACAATTCTATACATTGTTAAAAGCTTTGAAAAAATGTTTTTGTTTAAATAACTGCACAAAATGCAAGACTAGAAAGGTAGACCCACAGAAGGAAAGAGAAACGCGGGATGTGATTATTTGCAACCCACTTGAAGTAGACGATACGCATTCCACCAGAAGTGTCGCTGAAGAATTGGGCGAAAGTAACAAAACTGTCGCAAGGGTTTGGAAACGTAATCCTTTACAGTGTTTTAAATATTCGAAAACGCAAGAGATATTTCCTGAAAATAATTGTGTAGAATGGAGTTTTGCGAAACTGTAATGGAAAAGGTGTATGAAAATGAGAATTTCATCAGTAATATTGTTTTCACCGATGAATCATCTTTTACATTACATGGAAAGCACAATCCTTGTTGTGCGATATTGGGCACGTGAAAACCAGCGCAAATATTTTGCTAACCACACCCAATATCCTCAGAAACTGAACGTTTGGACAAGCATTTTAGGTGACCATTTACTAGGACAATTTTTTACTGGTGGTTTCTTAAATGCCGCTACTGAAAGTACTGGAATGGATCGGGAAATTGTGCGGTTCCAACAAGATGGTTGTTCTGCACAACATGCACTCAGAGTGAAGCAATTCTTATTAAATACTTTTCTCAACCGTCTCATTAGTGATTTCTTTTTGTGGGGATACATCTAACAGAAAGTATACAATGCAGAAGCTGGCAGACCTGAAAATGTAAATGTTTTGAGAGCCAGAATAATAGAGGCTGTTAATTCCGTGACAATCGACATGGTCCAAAATGTGCGAGAAGTTTTTATAATAGACTCGGACAATGTCTTGTTGCGGAAGAAGGAATTTTTGAGCCTCTCGTATAGATTTCTATTTATTTTTCTGAAAGAATAAACTATTTATTTAATTTGTTAGAGTTTATTTTTCGGTTTCATTAGAATTATTCTTTTATTTTGGCTTTACGCAGTACACCCAGCTTAATACAGCTCTTACATTCGCTGCTACAAAATTTTGAAAGGACATTTTCATCTCTGTAAACATTCCCTTTATGGAGCGCGTCATGCATAGACTGATCAACACGAGTCAAACGACTGCACTCGACTGATCAACCCATAGATCACCGCACAACTCATATCATTTAGACGTTTTTTGAGTCTTGTGACAATGACAGATATATTGAAGTGGGCATTATCGCCGTTGCCACAGTTAATTCCTATCCTGAGAAGTTTATGACCAAAGTGGTAGATTGCCAATATACATATTGGCAAATTATAGCCCAAGAGATATTTATAATTTAGATGAAACCGGATTATCTTTAGGGCGCTGCCAGCAAAAACCTTTTCATTGAGAGGTTCTAAATACGGCACTGGGAAAGCCACGAAAGGACGGAGGTATCCGTTAAATAGAGGTTACACTGTCAAATTTTAATTCACTATAAGACGATACTTGTTCATGTAGTTACTGTAAATTGCAAACGCCCTGAGAACCTATTTTGGCACATCCTTGCTTTAAAAGCAATTCCACTCTTTCTTTAAATGAACATAAATTTAAATAAATACATACAAATATATTTAACGCTTTCGTAGAAAAGATTATTCCATTGTGCTATAATAAAGCTTACAGAAAATTCGATTCATTTGCACTCACTCCGCGCTAGAAAAATTCTGCACACAGATGGGCTTGATAGTTTCAATGTTTTCGTCATTTTCTGATTTATTTTCTGCCATATTTGCATTGAAAGCGAAGATTTTGACTGAAAGCAAAGCGATACTTCGAAGAAAATCTACACTCGGTACATTTTTCATATAAGTTCTTCAATAAATAAAACACTTGTCACTACAACAACATGTCAATCTTTCTGACAGTATTATTTAATTATAAAGTGCATACATTGCACAAATTGCACTCACGTTTTCAGTGCAGAGTTAATGCAGTAAATCGAATTTGCTATTAATCTTTCAATTATCTACAGTATAACCCAAAGCTGGACCTAGTTCTTAAACTTTGAAGAGTTACAGGATGCACGAGCAATTTACGATCCGTTCCAGTATATTTCGCTCGAATAGCGGATGATTTAAAAATGCACCTATTTCATTATATTTTAGATTATCTTATTAATACATACTAAAAATTCTGTCAAACATTTCTTATTTACACATTCCATTTTACCAGATAAGTAAAATATTTAGGTCAGTTTATAAGTTGAGGTAATTCGCTTACCTTATTGTAGATTGAAAGCAGCTTATGCAAAACATGGAAAATTCAACAAAACGTTAGGTTAAGAAAATGCATTTTTTATTAAGATATATGTGCAAGTTCTCATATTGCTTATAAAAAATATGCAATAAGGTAAAGAATATTGTTTTTACTAATAGTATATTGTTTAAATTGTGGCTTCAGTCATACCCTTTTGTGTTTTTGAAAAGTCCATTTACAGTATGTTCACTTACTGTTTTGCTACTCAGTTCGTACTTAAATTGAAATTCTGTTCCTTTTACAGCTTATATCACATTGCTACAAGTGATATTAATCTAAAATATCATATCATATCGCATCAGTTAATTTCTTAAACGGAATAGATAAGTGAGTGTTGAACTATCGACTTTTGATGTTTATGTATAGGTTAATTTGGTTAGTAGAGTTTAACAACATTAAGTTTCATAATGAATAAAAACCGACTTGAGTTTGTGAGTATATTTGAAATGGCTTAACAGAAATTGTAGTAATTTCTAGGATCTTTTCTGTGGAGAAGACAGAGATTCTTCATCAAGTGATGATGAGAAAGTCAAATTATTTAATTACTTAATGTCTTCACAGTCATCCAGCTCTGATTGTGAAGAATATAATCAAAAACAGAAAAGACATAGAATATTAGATTTTGTTGAAAGAGTTGTGCCTAAATACAGTGACTGGGAATTTAAACACACATACTTCATAAAATTTAACATTCATAACATGCAGTTAAAGTCATAAGTAGCGTTCACATAGGGCAGCGTGAAATTATCTTAGGCATTAGCGTGAAATTATTTCCAATATTGTACCTTAATTTTTAGAATAATTTCGTAATAATTGACAACTGACATGTCGGTTTACTTTTTTGTAATATAAGATTAATTTATCTGTTAATAACAGTTAATAATTTCTTTTATAATGGATAAAATTACACGGAAACGATATATGTTCTATTTATTAGCAGCTTCTGCAATACTCATCACGTATAAATTTAAAAATAATTGTAAAAAGAGAAGACGTTGGTGGGTACGCCCTATCAACAGAAAAAAAGAACAGGGAGACTGCTTCAATTTAATTCAGCAAATGTTAAATCATGATCCTGATTCCTTTTTTTATATATACAAGAATGAATGTTAATTTATTTGAAAAATTATTTAAAATGACCCCTACTAAAAAAGAATTGAAATAGGCCATATATTACACCTAAATGCAGATTATTAATTACATTGAGGTATAGATGCTTCGCTGCTTGTACAATATGCTTACGTAACGTATAATATGTTTTACGTATTTGTGTTTAGATTATTAGTATCTGGAGATTCCCTTCAGTCTGTTCCCTTCTCTTATAGAATAGGCAAATCAACGGCGTGTCAAATATTTAAACAAACATGCGAAGCGTTGTGGACTACATTACAGCCTGTTTATTTATCAACACCAAGCATACATACATGGAAAAAAAAGCTGTTTTTTTTAATAAATGGCAGTTTCCTAATTGTGTAGGGGCGATAGATGGCAAGCACATTCGAATAAAACAACCAAACAATTCCGGTTCCTTGTATTATAATTATAAGAAAACTTTTAGTTGCTTTTAGTATTGTTTTATTCGCCGTGTGCGATACCAATTATAAATTTGTATATGTAGATATAGGGGGTTATGGATCTTCGAGTGATGGTGGAATATTAAAAGAATCGACATTTCGAAAACACATCGAAAATGGAACAATAGGTTTTCCACCCTCCCTCAAAGTACTGTACTGAACGGTACTGACTGTGAACTAAATGGAACATGCATTTTTTGCACTGGACATAAATATAATCATTCTAACCTAACTTTATATATTGAGAAATGTAAACAAAAATAAATTCGCCGAAATAAGTCCAGTATCTAATGTAAATCAAATTTCGAATTATGGACACAGGTGTAACCCTAAACCTTACCTTACGGAACGTATCAAATATTCGGTAGGGACACAAAGGGAAAGGGGATTTCAAAAAAGTACAGGTAGGAACTATCCGTTCTTTTCAAATGGAACACACATATTTGAAATTTGTACCGTACGAACGGTTCAGTACAGTACTTTGGATCAAATAGAAAGCAGCTATAATGATGCACTTATGGTCAGTTGGGTAAACACTGTTTGTGTTTGCTCAGATTTCAAGTGTTACATTGTTTTGACAAAATGCTGTATTTAAAAGAAACTCTTGTAAGGTGTGAGCTATCTTGAGTTGGCCATGAATGAGAATGATAGACATAGCAGTCATGTCTGAGTTTAATTCATCTTTATAGGTTAATAGAAATAGAAATTGAACTGTCAACTGTCATTTTTATTTCATAACCCAAGTGATAGGTATTTTTGCAGTATTGTAAAATAATGGCTTTCATATTTAACGAACAAAAACAGTATATGGTTGACATTTATTTAAGAAATGGCAGAAAAATGGATGGTGTATGGATTTTTTCTACAAGAGACGCGTACGAAGATTTTCTAGAAGAATTTCCAATTGAAGCTATTCCGTATGATTATTTCAGTAGATCTATACACTGTTTTGTAGAGTTGTTTAGGCATACAGGAAGTGTCAACCGTAAAGAAAGCAGTGGTAGACCAAAAGTCAGAAGTGAAAAAAATATTGAAGTGGTGAGACAAGTAATGGAGAAATGTCTGCAGACTTCTGTGCGACACTTAGAACAAGAACTAGATCTTCCTCATGGTACTTGTAGACGTATTCTTACAAATTATCTACATTTATACCTTTATCGATTTCGACAAGATTTCTGTTAACGTTTTAACCCATTTGCATCATTTGACGGAAAAATCCACAAACAATGATTGCGGATTTTTCTGTTAATAACCGTTTCAATAATGACAGGGTCATAGACAAAATTATGTTTACTGATGAATCATGGTTTCATCTCTCTGGCTATGTCAACTCTCAAAACATAAGAATGTGGAGTATAGACAATCCACATTTTTTTATGGAAACACCATTACATTCATATACTCGATAACTGTTCCTTACCCAAACCATCGAGGTTAAAAATATTAAATTTCTAAAATGTATTAACTCTATAGTACCAGCACATTCTGACTTTTTATGCAATAAATCTCATAAAAGTTTCGCTACTCTTGGGAATAATAAATGATGCTGTGCGATATCGAATGGCAATTTTAACTGTTTGTAAATATGCTACATGATGATGAACTACAGGAAGGTCATTTTCAACAAGATGGAGCTTGTATACACGCTACCAATGAAAACATAGCTTTTCTAAGGGAATTCTTTGAAGATCGTATAATTAGTTTAAATACAGAGATGATATGACTACCACGATCTTGCGATCTGACACCGTGTAATTTCTTTTTATAGCCGTACTTAAAAAATTCCAATTTTTTAAATCCCCGTTGTTGATCTTCACAACTTACAACAAAGGATTATAAACAAGATCGAAGGGATTAATAACACACCTTGGATTCTTCGAAATGCTATTGATTCTGTTAAATGGAAAATTGTGCTCTGTAGAGAAATAGGTGGTAGGCACATACATCTTTTTTTATCATGATTATTGATATATAGTTTTTCAGCATTTAATACATATCGTAACCTACATTCTATCTGCCATGGAATGACATTAGTTCAAATCAGTTGTTGACTTAAAATTAATATAAGTAAGTTAAGACCAGTGATTTATCTCATGGCCAACTGAGGAGAACTATTTTTTGGCTCACACGTTATATTTTTAAGATATGTTGATTTAAATACTATATTCAGTTTAACAAAATGAATACTTTTCAAAAGAATTAATTAGTGTACTTGGCACATAAAAATATGTCTGTCTATAGAGCATCTCAACCTGCTTATGCAGCATGGGATTTAATAGCAACAGTGTATCTCTTTCTATCCCTAGAAGTCTCCCAATAACGCTACCTTTATTTCCGGTTGCGATATCAGTTATTAAATATTAGACATAACCTCAATATTAAATCTGTATCTCTGTGTATATTTCAATATTTTCCACAAGTTTTGATGGAGTAATGTATTCACAAAATGTTAACATATATTTATCACCAGTTCTTTCCTATTATCTTTTTGGTGTTCACTTTTAAATTGATTTTATATAAACTTTAGTAGTCATAGAACCCCTATATAGGTTACATTTTGATCGCATTAAATGTCAAATAATGAACCGGAAATAGTAATGTAACATATGATTGGAGGATTCGGCAACCGTGAATCGAATTCCCATAAGACGTGTACTGCACACCGAGGTTGAGATGATCTTTAGATATAATATATTTGCAAACAGATAACTAGGTATTAAAAAGTGATTTTGATCCTGGCATAGGTCTCGTGGCGTAGTGGTTAGCACGCCTGTCCAGCAAACGGGAGATGTTAGGTTCAATTCCTTAATGGAGTGATTCAAATATTTAATGAATACCAAAGAAATTACGGATTTTCACAATTCACCGACGAAAGCCAATATATAGTATATTAATCAGTGTACTTGACATGTAAGGATATATCGGTTGTGTCATAAACTTCTAGGGATAAGAATTAACTGTGGCAACGGCGTCGGTCCCCACTTTGATGTATACTAGCATTGTCATTGTCACAATATTCAAAAAACGTCAAAATGATGAGTTGTGCGGTCGATCAGTCACGTACACTTGTTCAACTTGTGTTGATCAATCTATGCATGACGCGCTCCATAAAGGGAATATTTACAAGACGAAAATGTCATTTCACAATATTGGAGCAGCGAATATAGCAGCTGTATTAAGTCGTGTGTACTGTAAATAAATAGTTTATTCTTTGAAAAAAATAAATAGAATTCAATACAAGAGGCTCAAAAATGCTACAACAAAACATTGTCCAAGTCTGTTATAAGAACTTTGACACATTTCGAAGCATGTCGATTGTCACGGCTCTCAAAAACCAGCTTACATTTTCAGACCTTCCAATCATATCTGCCATATTTTCCGAGAGATACTGTAATGTGATGACATTACAGTAGTATTAATCAGGTTTATAAAAGAATGAATTTCTGTTTATCTTTTTTTAGATACTTATCCCAAACTGCAAATATACAAGTGTTTGTGTGAACGTTGCATGTAAAGTATTATGGAATGCACTAATTGTAAGTTCTGTTTCTCTAAAATCACTTTTTTCTATTATAATTTCTGTGTATCGAATTGTTGGGGAATAATTCTTTGACAATTCAAATTAAAATTATTACGTGACATGTAAACTCTTATTTCATTGGTTTATTATTTAACGGCAACAAACTGGAATGATATACATGTGCGATCGTGTGATCAAGCGGCCAATGCAACGCCAACGCGTTGCTGCCAAATATGTACCGCACATGCATACAGTCTACTATATTCTATACCCAGATATTTTTGACACAACCAACATGTCTGTCAAGATATATTTGCAGATAAATAACAACTAGGTATTAAAGTGATTTTGATGTAGGCATAGGCTCTATGGGGTAGTGGTTAGCATGCCTATCCAACAAACGGAATGTGTCAGATTCGATTCCTTACCAGAGTGAGATTTTTTCAAATGTTTAATTATGTAGAATAGTAAAACACGGAGTACCACAATTCACCAACAGAAGCCAAGCAAAAGATACAATATGTAAAACGGTACTTACAACTAGGTACAGCAGCATAGTTCTTTTGTATCTGGTCATACGTAAATTTAACAAATGCATCATACTGTTCTGCAAGTTTTGCTGTTAGAACATTATCATATTCTTCTCGAATTTCTGATTCTTTTTCCCTAAGCATTCTCTCACAGATTAAGCCCACCTACAACAAAATATGTATAGAGCACTAATTGAAAGAAATATTTTGGTAATGTAACCTGTTTAAAAGTAAATAGAGGTTTCTCAGAACGAGGTGAATCGGTAGTTTCGCCACCAGAACTACTACCATCTGAAATATCTGAACCGCAGCTAAATTGTAACTGTTTGCGTCTTTGTAACCTTTTAAATTCAGCGCGGATATTTGCCGCCATGTGTTCTAAAAAAAAAATTTTTTTTCAATATGCAACAATCCTGTTTTACATATTTTGATTGAAATATCAGAGCTCTTTTTTAGATAATAAAATTCAATTTTGCATGGAAAAGAAAAAAAATATTTGTATATAAACAAAAAAGATGTCTAATCAGCTGACATCAATCAACTGTCAACATCGACGATCCGAACGGGAATAAAATTTTTCAAACGCTAAATATCCTGTGCAGTAATTAGAAATTTTAAATAATATATATAGGTAAATTTGATTAATGTTTTACCTGGAGTAAGCTTTTTACTAATGACGTCGGGGAAAACAGACTTCATAGGGGTTGTGCTAGTACTAGGACTATTTGTTTGACTAGGGCTTTGCCTATCTTTGTGATGACTAGGACTTGCACAAAATGGAATACATCGCCTTCGTTTGGCTGGTCTACCACCTAAAACGGGTTCCCAATCGAGGGATCTTTTTAGTGTAGCACACGCCATATTTATTTTGGTTTTCTATCGTCTCCAATATAACAATCTTATATAGCAATTGTTTTTTAGCTTTCTACACAAATTTATTTTAATCAATACAAATACTACACTAATGCACAATTCAGATGCACTTTTAAACAGGTATAATAATTATTCGGCAATTGTGATGATTTGGGATGAATCTTAAACTTAACACCAATATGGCGATACGAAATACGAAACGGGATGCAAGTTTCATTTTAGGTTGCTTGCCCCTTGTATTTCATGACGGTTGATTTGCGCATGCGTCAAATATGTGAAGTTGAAAATGAATATAGTAGATATAAATAATTTAAAAAAAATTAAATTTTATATATACTAACTCCATTCCAAATTACTGATTTTTTTATTAAAATGTATTCAATTATAATGGATGGACTGAAGAAGTTGATTATTAAATTATTTTGTTTGGAAAAAAAATATTTACTTTTCCAAATAAATAGTAATAAAACTAATAAACTATATATATGTAGGGGATGAGTTGCTTTTTGCTTTAACTTGAGCAATTTAACAAATAATCAACACACATGTGGTCAACGTGTATATATGTATATTAAATCACATACATATATGACCGTAGCCAAAAAATAACTGCACTTTTGGTTGTTTTTACAGGTTGACTTGAGTTGACTTTCATGTAAGCATTTGATAGGTTATTTGCCCATCTTTACGGTTTGACACGTAGGTGACAACAAAATACGAAAGATATAAATTTAAAATAAGATAATGGGTGGGCAAAAATTTCAATATGATGAAAGTGGTGGAACGTTTTTCTATTTTTTATTGTCATTTCTGCTGTTAATACTTTTGCCGGTTACATTTTACTACTGGCCCCGAAAAAAGAAACAAGGTTAAATGTTAACCATGTTTTTCATTTTAAGAGTTAAATAAAAATTTGAAACATTCTAGATCCTGAGCAAGAAAGCAGAGAGTGTCAATGTAATTTGTGCAAGAAAAAAAGGGAACTTATAAAAAATGCAGAGCACTGGCGAGGGTCTAAAAACTTCTTAATTAAATCAGTAATCGTATTAGGTTGGGTGCTACTTATATTGCTTGCATATAAAGTATCGCAATTTGACTATGAGATGGCAAATTTTGATCCCCATGAAATACTTGGAATACAATCAGGTGCTAGCCAAGCAGAAGTGAAAAAAGCCTATCGCAAGTTATCGGTAATATTACATCCTGATAAAGAAACAGGAAATGAGAAAGAATTTATGAAATTAACAAAAGCCTACCAGGTATTGTAAAGTGCAGTACTATTCAAGATATTTAATTAAACAATATTTAGGCATTAACTGATGAAGAAGCAAGGAAAAACTGGGAAAAATATGGGAACCCTGATGGGCCTGGTGCTATGAGTTTTGGTATTGCTCTACCATCATGGATAGTTGAAAAAGAAAATAGCGTGTGGGTATTAGGCTTATATGCATTAGTATTTATGGTGGCTCTACCAATTGTGGTAAGTACGATCAAAAGTTAAGCGATGTTGATATAGCAAAAACGTTTTAGGTTGGTACATGGTGGTATAGAAGCATACGTTTTTCTGGAGATCAAGTATTATTAGACACAACTCATATGTATTATGGCTTTTTTTATAAAACACCTCATATGATGTTAAAACGAGTAATTATGATTCTTGCTGCTA
Source organism: Dynastes maya (assembly GCA_029619315.2). Classification (NCBI taxonomy): domain Eukaryota; kingdom Metazoa; phylum Arthropoda; class Insecta; order Coleoptera; family Scarabaeidae; genus Dynastes; species Dynastes maya. The sequence goes on from JAROYE020000001.1 coordinate 44,541,877, forward strand.
GTTTAGAATTTGATAGAAGATCTAATTCTGAAATTGTAGAACGTCAGTCTGACAATGAAGAGGTACCACAGGTTAGTAATAGGTTTAATTGCTATTTTTACTTCCAATATTATATTATATTCTATTGTAGCTCATAAAAACTATTGGTAATTTAAATGAAAAAAATAAGGAAAGACCTCTCTGTTTCATGTACAGCATTAAGGCAAGAGCTTTACTTCATGCGCATTTATCGCGAATACCATTAAATCCTCTTACATTAGAGCAAGACCGACGTTACATTGTTGGCAAATGTCCATATTTAATTCAAGAACAAGTTAACTGTGTTAGTCAATTAATAGTTTTAGGTTATGCTAGAAGAAGTATGTTTTATTACAATATATACATATGAGACTTCTCACTTATTGTATCTTCTAGTACAGAGATGTCCATCCATAGACACCATAGAGAACTGTATGAAATTATGCCCCATGATAGTCCAAGGTTTATGGGATCTTAAATCACCTTTTCTACAGCTGCCCCATATTCATGAAGGAAATTTAAAATATTTTACATCTAAAAAGGTATGAATATTTGTTATACATGGTGGGGCAGGGAAGTATCCCTAACTTTGAAGGTAAATTAAAAAAAAAATGTTAGAACAAAACTCTATTGTGGCATCAGAAGGGTACAATTGGAAGTTAATTTTACTTAGTTTTAAACAACATATCATTCAAGTGATGTCCCTCACTATCAATGCACGGATGTAGCCGATTTCTGAAGTTCTCCACAACTCTGCGAAGCATCTGTTGCGGAATGCGGCCAACTTCAAGGCGTATTGCATTCTTCAAGGCTTCGAGGGTCCTGGGCCGATGTTTAAACACCTCACTCTTGAGGTAGCCCCATAAAAAATAGTCGCACGGAGTTAAATCCGGCGAGCGCGCGGGCCATGGCATGTCACCGTACCGGGAGATCAAGCGCCCGGGGAACATTTCCCTCAAAACAGCCATGGAATTTCTAGCAGTATGGGCCGTGGCACCATCCTGTTGAAACCACACTAGTCCCCAGTTTATCTGTTGAAGTTGTGGTTCAAGAAATTGTTGGATCATGTTAACATACCGCTCAGAATTGACGGTAACAGCAAAATTGTTCTCCTCGAAGAAATGGGTCCCAATGATGCCTTCACTGCTGATTGCACACCAAACTGTCACTTTGTCACTGTGTAGAGGTCTCTCATGAATTAACCTACGGTTTTCACCACTCCAATAACGCATATTCTGCTGTGTTTTGTTAAACACGTGCATCTTGAGGCAAGCTTTGAATCAAAGTTTCACATGCCTGTACTCGATTTTGCCAGTCCCGCTGTGACAGTTGTTGCGCAATGACCATCTTGTATGGATGGAAAAGAAGGTCTTGGTGGAGAATTCGACGCACAGTACGGTTAGAAAACCCCAGGGCGGATGCATGCTTGCGAGCAGAACGCTTAGGAGACTGCAAAATCGATCTTCTCCAGAAAACATTGACCGTGTTGTTTTCTGGAGTTCGGATGGTCCTCTGAGCCCCAACTCTGTTTTGCAAAACACTACCACATGCACGGAAGTTCTCAACCCATAACAAAATGGATTTTCGGTCTGGAACAGCATTACGAGGGGGAATTCGATAACGAGTACGCAGCGCACGCTGCACTGCAACGATAGACTTGTTTTGGGAAAAATACGTCTCGACGGCAAACGCGCGTTGCTCTTTCGACCAACCCATGTCTACAACTAATGGCGGCACTAAGAGAAACTTCCAAGGCTGCAGCGTCATTAGAGCCTACCCTCACCCTTCCAACACGGCCCCTCCATTCACAACGCCATCTCGAAAGTAGGGATACTTCCCTGTCCCGCCCTGTATATGCAAAGTATTTTAGAATTTTCACTACATCTTTAGATAGCAGTGTTCTCATGTGCTTCATGAACAAACAACTCAAGAACAACATTTTTTTCTAATGCTCATGAACCACTGTGTAATATTCTTACAGCTATCTTACTGGAATTAATTATAACATGCGTGATTTATATAAGAATTCCCTTAAGATATTTTTTTGCATTCATTTAAAGTGAAGAGTTTATTTTGATGTTAAAAAACTTGGCGAAATTATTTTATTAATTATAATTATTATAAATTTATTATACTCTACCCTGCATCAGCTGCAATACATTTGATAATTCTTCAACAGTTACTACTACTTAACATATAATAAAATAAATTCGCTGTCTGAACACAAAATAACTTAAGGTAGGTTTACATATGCACGGATTAGTGGCGCTTGTGTTGACGCCAGATTTGCTTACACGATCGCAAAGGTTCCACAAATAGGAAGTTTGGCACACCTTGCTTGGTGAACAGGTATGCTAGTTTAGACATGCAAATATTGCAAAATTGTTTATTAAAGCATGGGTCATTAAAGCGTGACAAACGGTTGCACCCGCAGAGGTGCCGTGAAAGGAGCTGTGTTTACTATGTACATACAAGGAATCCAGTGGAAGTTTCGGTTATCATCGGTTGATCGGTGTGCGTGTACTATTTATGATGTTCGAGAAACTAGTGAAACCGTCCGGGGCGTACCGCGCAAAAGTATACAGTATTAAAAAAAATAATAGATTGTTACCTTTTATTGACGTATCGATGACCGCTGCGCTAATGTACGATTGCCATGATGCGCCACGTAGTACTGCAACATAAGCAATGCTTCCATTGTCGATTCGATCAGGCCTCGACGACGGTCTGAAAACATTCTCGTATACTTTGCAAATGATCGTTCAGCATCTAATGAAGTAAGATTTGCGAAATTCAAATACTCCTGTATCTCTTCTGTGCAGTCTTGAATTCCAGATATAGATCGAACCTTTTCTAAATCCGGATTTTTATTTTAAACTGCACGAAATTTTTGCGCGACATCTAGTCCTATAGGATCCGTCGAGCTTTCTAGAGCGGCTGCTAAATTGTTAATGTTATTTAACGAGTCTTGTATAGATTTGAGTATTTTCTAACTCCGAACTAGTTTGTGTCACTACAGAATAGTTTATGGAAATGTCATCTATTTCTTTTTGAACGTCCGAATCGGAAAAAAGTTGCTTACTCTCGCGAACCGCTTGAGAATTAGAAGAATTAAGTTTGAAAATGACACCTTTCACTTGGGAATAATATTTGCGATAGTAAGATACTGCCTCGATCCATGTTCCCCATCGCGTCAATACAGGCTGAGGTGGGAGCGAAATTTGTCGATACAATTGCTTGAATACGCGGATATGTTTGGGAGATTTCACAACCACTTTTTTGGTAGATGATATTAAATCATTTACCCTAGGATACTTGCTTCGAATTGTTTCTGCTACGAGATGACATGCGTGGCATGTTATATGAAGAGGAGTTAAAAAGCATACTTTTAACATCCTACCAGCTTTCAGCATTGTTGCGGCTCCGTCAAAAACTAACATGATGATTTGGGCTCCTACGACACAAAATACTCTTAACATATTTTTTATTATGTTTACAACGGTTTCGGCATCAGTTCTTTCAATCCTTTTACTGGCTAACAACAAGGAAGCTGCTGGACCATTACGTTTTAAAGGACGCGCCACAATATGAATCACGCTGTGTTTCTGAGCATTAGTAGTTTCGTCCACAGTGAGCCAGATTTTTGGATTTCTCAACTCGTCTTTTATACAGTCTTTTACTGTACTTTGCACATGTTGTAAATTGTACCGCAATTGTCTTTTTGTTGGTAGCTTCCATGATGGATTATATTTATCCCAAAAAAGACGAAAGTTTTCATTATCTACTAGGTGTTGTGGGATATTGCACATGCTCAACATGAAAATAAAGTCATACAAAAATTGCCAGTACGGAATATTGTTTCTTAAATTCAATGACGTTTACTTTTAATATGACTTCTACATTCAAATGTCGTGCGACCTTGCAACCCTATACCGCAAAATTTGCAACGAATGTGCGAACCTGTAAATTCCAAACCAGGGAAACGCCAAATATATTTCTTCACATGAGATGCTAGAGGTACACCAGGCTTACGTCTCATGTTTTTGAAAACACACAATGGGAATGCGATAAATAACTGAACGCTGAACTCCTCAATGTCTACCGCATTACTGAACTCTGCATCCACATCCATCGCTTGGTAGTTGTCAATTTCGTTTCTTGTATATTTCTTGCTTTTACTAGTCCTTTTAAAATATTTACTAAGGCTTTAAAATCCAATCAAAAATCTTTTTCTATTTTAAAATGTTTATGCGCAAATGAGAAATTAATGAACGCCAAACATAAAGCATTACTCTGTAACTGAGTACTATATAATTTTGACTATATTGATGCTGTCTAAGGCCCATGCCTTGACCTGGAAAAATACAAAAAGTACAGAACTCATGCATTAGATTTGTATATGGTGTAACAAGGGGGAATCACATATCTCATTTGTATAAGCGTGCTGGGTGGTTGAGAATGCCAAATCGCCTCTCTGTATTTATTCACAAGGCTCTTGTGGAGGGATCGCCCAGATATGTCACTGATATGCTGACTTCAAGGAGTATGGTACACGATAGGAATTTGCGACATGTAGTTTGCATTTATAGGGTAGTTTATTTGTATTTATATGCAGCTAGATATTATTTGTATTGGGGCTAAGAGAACAGCTTTGCTGAACTTCACCATATTTAATAAAGACCATTTATTATTACTATTATTATTAAAACTATGATCTGAAATGGACTTATCATTAATAAATTGATTATTTCATTTAAATATTTCTAGCTATTGTCTGAATGTACGATGATAAAGGTAAAGAGGCATGAGTAAACTAAATCTTGTAGAAAAAATGTGTTCTTTTATTAATTACATTGACATGATAATTGAATTAACTATGCAGTTGTTATTGCTATTTGAATAGTTACAGAAAATGCTTTATATCAGCAGTAATTACGAAGGTACTAAAAACTAAAGAAGTTAAAGTAATAGAATCAGCATCGCACACTACTCACTGTATGCTGGCGTGAAGCCAACCTAACGTCGATTTTATACACAAATATTTCCCTCCCGTCTGAGTAGTGTATGGTTTTTGCCACAAAATTTGACATTTCACCAGCGGCGTAACTTGCTTAATAGACTCAGAAACAACACAAGACAATAATTTAAAGAAAATAAATACAAACAAATGAAAACTGTAGCGCTTTTTTATACTGCAGTCAGTGGCGTACATAAAGCTTTGCCACCTGGGGCAGTCCACAATTTGCCGCCCTTTCTAAGTCAATTCATTTATAAGCGCTGGTCCCATACATATAGCGAATAATGTTGTCGCTTGTGTTTGAAGCGCCCTCTTCATTTCTCTGTCCCTAGACAATCACCCACAGTCGCATGTCAGTCGTCTAGCGTACCCACTCGAGGTATCTGCTCGACACAGATTTATGGAAACATGTAATACTTCTTACTTGATTTTTATCCTATTGATGGACTTTAATCGTTAGTCATTTCCAAATAAATACTTAAATGTAATACTGTCGTATATGAAACAAAGAAAACGTTCTTAATTTAAAAGGAAAAATGACGAATTCCAAAACTAAATAGAACCTTTCATTATAAAATAACTAGATTATTTTGCATTTCCAAATATCCAATGTATTAAATGTTTAAATGATAGTAAGTGCGTAACAAATACATCAACTTTGAAAGGCAAATTCCAAAACGAAAACATGTTTTCTAAATCTAATTAATGGAATTTTATGTCAAAATGAATTGTATTTGTATGTGTAAAAATTCAGTTGAACCTATTATTATAATAGATGTTCAAATAAGCAGTCATTTCCAGTGCTATCTCTAATGTGGTACTATTTCACGACTTCTTAGTTTATAAGGACATAATTAAAAAGAAAACTATTGCACAGTATAATTTCGAGAAACAAATAAAGCAAATCAAAAATAACCATGGAAAAGATATCGAGAAAGGCAAGGATGATGAATTAAAGAAATAAACTAGGGGTATAATGCATGGCTAGAGTTTAACGCGATAGAGATAGATTGCTTCGCCCAACTCCCTACCTTATACTTGCATAGCGGCCAAACGTTGCAACACTGTCCATATATTTTAGCGGTTCACTTTACTACGGAACTTGCTAACGCGGTATACAAAAACGGTAAAATATTTTTTAAATATCTTTGTTAAGAGCTATGTAGGTTCATTGGGAGCATGTTTTAAAATTGTTTTGAAATATACAGGCTGACTCAAATAAGTTACACACCAAAGTTGTAAAAATTTAAATGGAGTACCCTGTATATTATTGCATATTTCGATAGTGCAGACTAAATAACTCAAGCCATTTTTGAGATAGTTAACTATTCTTGAAAATATAGACCAAAATTTAAGAGGCTTATCTTACGCATTTAAACTTGATATTTCTAATTGTATTTATTTCTAGTTGAAACATTAGACTTGAGGGTAAAATGAGAACTAACTCCCAAGAGGAAAGAATTGATATGATTTTTGTTGGGGAGTGTTTAGAAAATTGCTACCATTGTTAGCATCAATGGTCTATGCTCAAAAATTTCCTAACAGGCGCCATCCTGACAAGCGTTCGTTAGAAAATTTGCTGCAAGTTTTCCGAAGAACAGGAAGTGTGTGACAAAAACCGATTACCGGGAAAGAAGAAAATTTTCAGTTATGGAATCTCTAATTGAAACTTCGCATACAAGTCAGCGAATAATGAATGAAACTACAGGAATAAGCAAACGAAGCATCGGAAGAATCATAAAGAAACAACAATTTTATCCGTACCACATACAATTGCATCAGAAACTTTTGGAAGTAGATTACGACCAACGACTGGAATTTTGTTTATGAATTCTAGGAAAATTAGGAGATGACGAGCATTTCTTAGATTTTGTACTCTATTCAGATGAGTCAACTTTCCACAATAACGGATTAGTTAACAGACATAATTTTCATTATTACAGTGATGAAAATCCCAATTTTTTTAGAACCCTCGATCGTCAGCACAGATGGTCTGTTAATGTTTGGAGTGGAATAATTGGAACGCGTATTGTAGGTCCATACTTTTTTGATAGCCACTTAAATGGCGCCATGTTTCTTGGATTTATAAGAAACAATTTACCCGTACTTTTAGAAAATATTCCTCTTAATATCCGAAAGAGAATGTGGTTGCAACTAGACGGTGCTCTCGCGCACTTTCAAGGAAATGTTAGGAACGAATTAGATAGGCAATATCCCAACAGATAGAAAGGATGTGGAGGTCCACAAAAGTGGCCAGCAAGGTCTCCAGACCTAACGAGTCCCGATTTTTTCTTATGGGGATATATCAAAACTGTTGTTTATGATATACCGCCAACCACATCCGATAATAACAAAGACCGAATAAGAGCAGCGTTTCGTTCTATAACGCCAGATAATTTAGTTAAAGTGAAAAAGAAAGAGTTCGCTTATGCATTGAAAATGATGGACATCATTGTGAACACTTGATAAAACATTAGTTTTTTTTAGCATTTAAGTTCGTTATTTGTTCAATAAAAGTATGTATTTGCTATTTATAGTTGTCTCTTCTTAATAAGCATGAAAGAAAAACTAGTTGAAGGGTTAGACTGATAAATATCATTTATTTGTGAGCAGTAGTAATAGCGTCTTCCGTCAAAGCCTACTTTCGTAAAATAAATGATAAGGAATGAATACTCGAAATTGAAAATGCTAAATTACTAAGAAACTGTGATATATAAGTATAGGAAACCTTAATACAATTATTATTAGTATTATAAATACGATAATGAATGCAGGGTGTTCCATTTAATATAAGAAAGTTATTTGACTTTAATGATAGCCCAAATCAAAGTATATTTTCGTCCACCCTGTATAATTTTTAAGGTTCATTTTTATTTTATCATGCTTTGACTAAAAGTAAACACAATTAGAAATATCCAGCTCAAATACGTAAGACAGGCGCGCCTCTTAAATTTTGGTCTACATTTTCAAGAATCGTTAAATGTCTCAAAAACGGCTTGAGTTGGGTATAGTAACTTGCCTTTATTTAGCCCGCACTATCAAAACATGCAATAATATACAGAGTATTCCATTTAAATTATTACAGCTTCGGTGTCTAACTTATTTTTGAGTCACCCTGTCTATTTCAAAACAATTTTAAAACTTGCTCCCAATGAACCTACATAGCTCCTAACAAAAATATTTTGCCGTTTTTCGTATATAAACCGACGCGAATGTGGTGCGCCAGCCTGTATAGTTGCGCTTATTACAAATTGCAAACTAGATGCTAATTAGCAGCCATAATTATTTAAACGGCCACAATTTGACTATCGGTGAAAATAATACGATATGCTTTGAAGGAGGTATATAACTTTCTTGTCCAGCCGAAGTCCAAATTGTGATCAAACATTGCAAACAGACTATTTTGGAGACGCCCGCGATTTCGTTGTTGTAACTTTGAAGCAACTTTATTAATTGGTAAATTCTTAGTAGCTCACGTCATTCGAAAATGAGATTTGAAATCATCATCCAAATAGCGGTCAACTAATGCTTTGTAACCGTAATTATCATAAATACGTTCATGTTGCTTACGTTGTTTCATAATACCTAATCTAGTAATCAATGAAAGATAAAGTAGTTCTATGCATTCGTACTTTAACGTTGTTATCATACAATTGACGAGGTTGTGCGAGAAGTAAACAAAACAAGTCCGCATTATTTATATTCATATTTCTAGAAAATTGTATAATCATAAATAAGAATGCTACTTTATGAATTCACAAGTAATTATAAACCTTGCGTATCAAACTTGAAACGGTCACTTATTTAAAGTTTGAAAGAACATCTCAGCGCATATAAAACAAAAAATTGACACATGTCAATTAAGGTTATGAATAAAGAAACGCATTATGTTCGAGCAAATTTGACAGCGCACAACTTGTTCGAGTAAATAATCCTCGAACGATAAGTACAATTAAAACACATACTAATTAAGAATTACTGAACATAAATAAATAAGTAGAAAATGTTATTTCATTTGTTTAAACAAATTGTACACAATGATAAAATGTAGCATGTTATAGACATATTTTGCTTGCCTTCTTAGAAAAGTCTTCAATGACATTGTTAAAATTTATGTCATCTGTTAGTTGTTATTCTATGGAAAGTATCGCTAGATTTCGCAATCTTAATCACTCATTGTGGAACGAAGATAATTTTTAATCAGTTTTAACTTGGAAAAGCTCCGTTCACAACTAGCGACACTGATTGCTATTGTTCAAAAAATTCTTAACAATATTACTATGTTGGGAACAGAGTTTTTCAACCTATATTTTTGAATAAATATTGAAGTTCATGAGGCCCTTGCCTGTTTTTCCAACTTTTTGCCTGTTCTTGTAGAGCAGGTATAGACATCAAATTCTGGATCCTTTTCCTTTCAATGTGCAACTGCTTTTCTTCAATATCAAGAAAGCTATTCACTTGCTTCGCTGCGAAGACATGTAGTTGCTCAAAACGTACTTTTATTTCTTGGATCACTCTATCCAATGACAAAAATATTTCTTTTTGTATTTCTTCTTCTAAAGATAGCCCCACGTCTCGTGAATTTTCACCACTCCTAATTTTTTTCTTTCTAACTCGACGCTCGGTAAATATCCCCAATTCTTCACAAATTTGCTTAGTTGTAATTGCGTTTTGCACTAGCTTGTCCCTTTTTCCAATGAAATACATTTGTAAAGAATTCAGTTTTAAATCACTTTAATAGATATTTAACCCCTTTGTTTGCAGGTATTGTTGCGCGTCATTTCATCATAATTTCCAAAAGAACAGATCCCAAAAATTGAGATAACACAGAAAGAAAAGGATTGCATTGAGTTGAGTAATATTCCAGCGTCTGATCTATGGCGCTGTTTGTAATAACAACAATGGAGCTAAAGAAAGTAACGGCTGACACGGCGTACGTGTTTTCTTTTTTTCACTGATTAAGCGTATAAATGTCGATGTGGAGTCGGCCGCTGGGGTCAGCATGCGTTTTTGTTAAGTTGCATACTTATTATAATTGATTCTGTTGATTACAACATTAGAACATTATTACGTTATTTATTTCTATATACTTTAGACAAAAATATAAAAAAATATATCGCCCCAAAATATATGCCGCCCGGAGCGGACCGCCCCTCTCTAGGTACGCTACTGACTGTACTACTTTTTATACGCATTGCGTGTTTTTACCATCTTAATACGTTCAAATGCACAAGATATGATATTGATATGATCGAGGTTAGAGGTAGACAGTCAGTAACTACCAGGCGAAGATTGAAATTACGCCGAGGTACGACTAGAAACGACAAACCTGTCTTGCCCTCACTTTTGGGAGGTTTGATGTAACTATTTTGGTTTTATGTTGGCTTCACTTGCAAATGTAAATAAATGCTTCTATTACTCCAACTTCTTTCACTAAATTTACTGAAACAATTGTGGCGTTCTCTTTTGATATAAATTTTATAAAAAAACCTAAACTGAAGCGTGATAAAAAGTGTGAAGATATTTTGCGAGGAAAATTATAAAAATTTCTGTTTATGTTGCAACTATAAAATATTGGAAAATTAATTGCAACGGATATTGTAATAAAACTAGCTTCTAACAAACTCAGCAAAACAAATTTATTCGTTGGGGTGAAGGAAGGATTACTTAGGGTAGAGTCTGTAACACTTGGAGAGTTAGTTATTAAAGAAAAGGTATGTATATAATGAAAAGAAGTATTTTAGGACAAAGAATATCAACTGTAATAAACGCAAAGTCACAGTTAAATTGACAAAAGACAAAATAAAATATTGAAATAACGATTGACAAATATATTAATAGTAGATGGTAAAGTAACGTTAATAAGAAAAGAATAATAATATGATAAATTACATTTTTGTATATTTGCTTGGTGATCCCACGTCTAAGACAGTATAGCTGATGAACCTAGTGTGGACGCATTCAGAATCCTTCATATTCCTTCATATAGCGCCTATTATAAAGTGGCGGGGGAAGCATACTTTTTATCACACAATAGTCGCTGCAACCTTACTGAATGTCAACCGATTTTCTGTCAACCGGTCATTGTGGAGAGAACATCGCGTAGGTTAAGATGGTAAATAATAGTGTTAGCTTTGTTGCTTTAAATGGAAAAATTACCATAATCAATCAAAAAAAATGCAATGACCGATTAACTTGTCGAAACCGCAAATTGATATCTTTTGCCGTGATATTTCGACTTTTGTAAATTTCCTTCAGTTTTGGCTCCCTGTAAACTATAGGCGAGTTTGGGTATTCGTTCGGTGTAACTCTATTTACTCCAAATACCCTACTCGTGCTCTTTCGCGTTCGGGAATGTCGTAGAGTTACTCCATCCATTCATTTAAGAGTATGGGTTGCATGATCCACACATGCTCTGCTCCTAATCCCCTCCACGTGCTCTGTACTCTTAATCCGCTCCGAACGAATACCCGAACTCAGTTTATAAAATACAAGCGTTTTGACGTATGATTTACAAACGTCAGAGAATCCGCAAATTTAGGATTAAGTTAAAGTTTTGTTGTCAACCTATTGTTAGAGTAAATCACTTCCATTTGATCCAAAATAGATTCTGATGAAATGAAAGAAAAGAAAAATAAATACTCTAGAAATTCTTACTAAGATCGTCCGCACATAAGGCAGTCTATCTCGTAACTAACCACATCGGTAACCTTGAGCCATCTATTGCCCGCTTGAGAGCGAGGAGGGAGTAGCGATATGGCTAATTTCACATTTTCCTAATCGGTATAGTTTACAAGGTGAGCCAAAATTAAAAAAATATACGAAAATCGAAATATCTTTTTAGGTATCAATTTGCGGTTTGGACAAGTTAATCGATGATTGCCTTCTCATTTTTCTGGACTGATTACGAGAATATTTACAAAAAGTTCTACGACAAACGGTTAGTGGGATATGGCCGGTCGTCACCCTTAATGCATCATCCGGTGTATGTTGTCATAAATAATAAAATATCACTTTTGTTAATTTTTAGAGACAAATTAAATCTCTCCAGCAATTTGCGCAATTGAAAGGTGATGAACGAAGAAGTATTTTAAGCGGTTTAACAGATGATGAATACCTTAACGTTTTGAAAGTACTAGGAAGTATGCCGTATGTTAATTTTCATGTTAAATATGAAGGTGATAGTTTTAAAGCTATTCTAGCAACCATATTATAGCCATATTCTTGTAGTTATGGATGATGAGAATCCTACGGAAGTAACAACCGGTGCTATCGTTACCGTTACAGTAACTTTAATACGTAGAGATATGAGTACTTTGTTTGGAGATGAAACTATTGAGGATAAAAATATTGTGAATGAGAACAATGCGGACGGTGACACGAAGGAAGGTAGTGATGGTGAGGTAGAACATCATTCCGTAAAGCGTCCTGTTTGGCAGAAGCAAAGAAAAACTGGTGGTAGAAAAAGTAATAAGAAAGTAAAACAGAAATCGACTGTAAAGCATAAAGCAGAAGAATCGCCAGCTCCAGTAAAAATCAAGCAGGTTAAAGAAGAAAAACCCAAAGATGATGATAGTGACTTGTCCGACTCCAGTGAATCAGATGTAAATGAAAGCAATGATGCATCAGAAGATGAAGTTAAAAATTCTAGCGTAGAAGATGAAGATCAGGTAAATATTGATAATAGTTTGGGCAAGATTAAAACGACATTTCCTGCTCTCGGTTCTTTAACTATTTAATGTTTCTCTGCCAGGAATGGGAGAAGTTGCAGCAGAAATTGCACAAAAGAGAAAAAGTTTTAGAAGGACGATCCAAACTGTCCCATACAGTACATTGCCCCATGTACCCCTATGATAAACAAGAATATTGGTGGACATATGTGTGCGATCGAAAATCAAAGTCATTATTGACCTCCCCTTATCACATTACTAGTCTAATCGACAAAGAAGAATGTCAGTTGAAAGTAAGTTTATGTCTATATAGCTTTTATAATACAGATGATTATGTTTCTATTATTTTGTCACGCGTTTGCGCGAGAATGCGCATTTCGGCGAAAATTTAAATATCTACTACTGTTTTAGATTTCAATAAAATGTTAGTATTATTGTTTGTACTATTTAAAATATTTTTAATTTAGAAAGGGTGTCGCAAACCTATCACCAATTTAAAATGTTTTTTAACTTTTATAGTTTACTGCTCCCAATTGGAAAGGCACATACACATTCACTGTGTGCTTAAGATCAGATTCCTACTTGGGATTTCACCAACAAAAAGATATTAAGTTGGATGTTAAAGAAGCTCCGAAACGTGTATCAGAATCCGAGGATTCTGAAGAAGAAGGCCCAGCTGAAGATAATGCTCATGAATCGGATTACACGACAGATGAAGATTTACCTGAAGATGATGACTGAACGTTTATCCTATAAATCAATTAAAATTTCAATCACGTTACTAATCAGATGGATTATAAATAAGTGCGGAAGAAAAAATATATATGTACATCAAATTATAGTTATTATTGAATTTAATAGATACACATGTATTTGCGTGTATATTAACTGAGAAAATAAAGTGTAATATATTATTTATGATACATCTGACGAATTTGTAATTACTTAAAATTTTTATTAGGAAATACTCTTAGTTATTTTACTGGTGATCTGATATTTTTCCAAAATTAATTTTAGAATTGAGTGGACAATCTAATTTACTAAATTTCATTTAATTTATCACTTACACATACAACAAACACACTGTATTACTGGCAGTAGCTTTTTAATAATGTTCCAATCATAAGGGTTTCTGGAATGTGTATACAAAATGAGGATTATTTGGAAGCGTAGCGAGCAGTAATACAGTTGCCTTTAATCTAGATATGTTGATAATGCAATTATTCATTCTGTGTACTACTACTGTAAAAGCTAAATAGTCCACTTATTCATGTTATTGGTAAGTTGTAAGTTAAAGTGTATATTTATATTTTTTAAAAGTAAATATTATTTACGCATAGTAATTATTTTTCTACTTACAGAATGCAATTTACATAATTTGTGCAAAAAGGAAATAAAGGTCAGTTAACGGGAATGTGATGCAAGCTACAAAAATGCATGCCCAAAAAAAAAACAAATGCCATGATTAATATCTGAACATAGCAGTTGTATTACAAAAATTAAGAAGTAAACTTATCGCATTCCCATATCCATATAGGAATTTAAAAATTCAGAATAAATTAGAATCTTAGTACATAGCTCGTTAGTTAGATTATTATGAATATTTTTGTGTTTTAAATCTAGTATTTTTAAAAGTTATGTTTTTGATCTACCAGCACCTATACAAAAATTTTTACGGTTCGTGCAAATAAATACCACTGTGTCCATCAAAGTGATTCGACACGATTCTAGTCCATATGATGTGCTCTGGTCACGATTATCAAAAGACAACATTGCATGCACGATCCCATTTAGATCGGCCGCTTTCTACTGGTTCCCTCTAATAGTGGAATTAGTTTTTAGAAATAAAACATTAAAATGTATCGTTAGCAAGGAGTACGTTAAACCAAGTATATTATTTGCGAAATTTTATTGAAACCATTGGCGGCTGGTAAATAAGAGGCCAATTACAACGCTTCGAATTTCTCGTGTATTTCCGTTGTATAAATGTACAATGCGCACGATATGAAACAGAAATATACGGTTCCCTCGTGTATTTCTGTGAAACCTTGTTCTACAGCCACAGTGCAGCAGCTGCCCATGAATACACAGAAACTAACTTGCGGCTTTATAAAGAAAAGTTAAATCAGTACTTTATATGGTCTTCGCAGTTTTTTAGTAATTACTTTTAAGATAACGGCAAAGATGATATTTCCAACATTTTTGGTATTTACATTTCTACCATAGTTTTCAAAACTTACTTTGATATAGTTTATACGGTCTTGGAGACACTACTTTTAAAAGATTTTTTTTTTCCTGTTAATCAAAATTTTCCTACGTTCTCATAATAATTTACATTTGAAGGAACGCGATTCGTGTTAGATCGGTTTGGTGGACAACGAGTCTTAATGTATGGACAAGGTCGACATTTTATAACAATAGTATAACAGGATTATTGGCATGTTCAAAATACTAGAATATACGTGTCCATCCAGTGCGTGGGCGGAAAATAATTCTTTTTCTGAGCAATTTAGAGGAAAAGTTTTCAAATACAAAATATTCGGGGACAAGTTCTGCACATCATAAAACTATATTCAATAATACAGGGTGTTCAGTTTACACAGCATACGCTACAACTAAATGAAACACTTTGTATATTATTACGTTTTTGGATGTCTTCCTTCATTTCATGTCAACTTTCTTTAATATTCCGTATACCCACCTATCTTAGTTTTTGGGATAATTGAGATAATTTGAAATTTTTGCGAAATTTCGCTCTATCTGTATCGACCGATATCTTAATTGTCTTACCCGCTAGAGCAATGAATCAAATTTTATTCGATCGCGCATTTCTTGGATTTTTTGACAATATGTCGGAAGCTTTTTATATCAAATAGCGGCAACCAGATGGCCATCGAAATCGTTGCTACATCATTCTATTTCAATTTTTTTAAACACCCTGGATATTTCTCTAGAATCTGATAGGGAAACTGTTCTAGAAATTTTTCTATAAATATTTCTTTAGTAAATTAAATATGAAACTATGCAGATGAGTTTCTCGTTTAAAATTTGTTGAGTGTTATGACGAAATACTAGAAGCTTTTGTTTCGCCTAAGATATTCATTTAAACCAATGTGTAAACGTAATATTTTTTTGTACAATTCCAGCATCTACTCGAAGTACATACATTATCTAGCAAGTTAACAAGCACCTATAAATAATAAGTAGCGAAAATAATCAGGCAAATGTTGATTAGAGTTCAGCATAAAACGAATAAATTTGTTCAAAGCATCGCACAATAAATTTTTCAACAGTAAAAAATATAACAAGAACATTGAAAATTGAAAAAATTTCGCGATTTAGCTATATAGAAATGTGCATGAAAAAAATTTCTGGATAAATTTCTTAAGGCATTGCGTAATGAGGACATTATATAAAATGTTACTTCCGAAATGTTAGTAAATGTTCAACAAAATATAAGGGATCAGTCTGCATGAAGAAAAATTCTGCTCACTTCGAATAAACGTTGAAATTGTATGTATGCATAAATTAAATTGTACAGATTATTTTTAATGAATCTTTAGAGAAACAATAGTTTATAGTATCTCGCTACAGCACTGCATTTTAGCAAAAAACTTATCATAAGGTTCGTTCCAACACGACACATTTTAGGTAAAGGGAAATGTTTATAGAAAAAATTCTAGAACAATTTTTCTGAATCAGATTCTTGAAAAATATAGTGTTCCATTAAAAAAAATTGCTGCAGCATGAATTAAACGTGGCAACGATTTCGATGGCTATCTTGTAGACTTTAGTTCATATAAAAAACTTTTCAATGTATTGCCGAAAATTCAAAAAAATACTTAATCGAATAAAATTTGAATCGCCGCTTCAGCTTATAAGGCATTTAAGTTATTGTCAACGGCATTTCGCGAAAATCTCAAGTTATCTCAAATATCTTTAAAACTAAGATAACTAGGTATATGGAATATTGATGAAATTTGACATGAATTGGAGAGACACATTCAAAAGTGTAATAATATACAGGATGTTTTATTTAAATAACTAAACTTGTATAGAGTGCTGCGGGAACACCCCATACACTTAAATATAATTTTATGTTGTGTAGTACTTATCTCCGAATATTTTTTTTTAGAAAGCTTTTTCTCTAAATTACTCGGGAAAGGAATTATCTTCCACCCACCAGGTGGACATGACGTATATCAAGATTATAGCCTCAATACATGCGTACTACACTGCAATTAGAGGTTGTTTTTTAATGGAAAGATGGAAGAGAATTCAATGCACTGAACATTCTAACTTCTGGGACCGAACAAAATCAGTTGTAATTTTGCAGATTTTGCCTCGATTGAGCTTCAGTTAATTGAGAATGTGGGCATAAATAATATACCTTAGCATCATCGGCGTAAAGATGGCATTTAGAGTACTTCAACACCAGTGGTAAATCAGAGGTATGTATATTAAAAAGCAATGGACTAAGGATGGCACCCCAAGGTACCCGTTGTGTGGCTACAATAGGACTTACCATTCTACCATTGACGAATACATGATGTCCTATTTTTAGGATAGGGTTTCGGACAATTTACCGTAGATTCAGCTATGCCAGCACACTCCAAGATCGAGAAAAGAGAAGAGTGATACACAATGTCAAAAGCACGACTAAAATCCAACAATATGAGTACTGTAATATTTCCTCTATCAAACTCAATGAAGACATCATCGGCAAAATATTACCGCTCACTAATAAGTGAGTGGCGTAATACAGCTACGACCAGGGCGGAATCCGCATTGAAAGTTTGGTAAGATATACCAATTTCTTCAATACAGAACTGAATTACGCATACTTCGAATATCTTACCCAGGGCACGTAGTATACTAATTGGTCATAAATCTTTGTAATCTTCCGCTGTTTTTCCTTTAGAAATAGGTGTTATTAGAGCGTACAGACAAATGTTTGGATAAGTGGTGTGTAAATTAAAAATGTTAAGAATATGCAGCATGAGTACAAATAAGGAGTATAGGTGCTGGATCCTTTATTATTAGTTTTACGAGAAAAAGTTGTGATCAAAAGTTGAAGAAAATTTGCCATAATTAGGTACCTTTCAATTTTTTTTGACGTCATTAACTCAGCGTCATTAGCAATTTTTTGAATAGCAACCCGTACGTTTTGTGTCAAAGTTGAATAGAATTATTATTTATGTTAGTGACTGTGTAACAGTTTCTTAGGGTTGAATAAGAAAAAATCAAAGAAGAAACACATCACCGATCGTAAGTAGTAATTTCCCAAATACTTGAATTTCTGTCAATAAAAATGAAACAATATGCTTTATTATCAAAATTACAATATGAAATAATACGATACTACAATAAATGTTCAATCTTCCAAATTTTCTGTTTCGATACACAGTGTTTTTAAAATCACCCCTCAAGAAAAATCGAGTGGATTCAAATCACGAGATCGGGCTGGCCATTCGGTGATACCTCTTCCATCTATTTTCAAAAACTCAATACAGTCCTACCCGAAAGCCATGATGAGATGGATCCCCACCTTGTTGAAACCAGCTGGTTTCGTTGGGAACATCTTGATTTGCTGCATTACATTACCGTTAATGCATGAATTAATTTAAATTGTAGAAAATTTAACTATTTTTCTGTATTTAGCGTAGCTTCAAGAAAGAAGGAATTCAGAATTCTGTTCTCTGGTGGTATGTAAGACTTCTGCTGGGCACAATAACGACAGTTATGTCTATTTACAGCACCACTCAGGGGAAAGGTTTCTTCGTCGGTAGAAAAAATATTTTTCGCAAAAACCGGGTTCTTCAAACATGGCCACCATTTCTTCGCAAAACTTGTCTTATAAGGATGAAATATTTTCTTACGCAACATTTTTACTACGGTCCTCTGACATTAGTTGCCACGTGAGGATGTTCGGTAACTGATAGAACAACATTATCGTCATTTGGTAGCTCTGGGTAGCAACTTTTCTCTCAATCTTTGACATGACCATGGTTTTTGCAATTTAAATGAGTGACAGTGAACCATGCAATGGGTTCACGATTTGGATGCTACGCATTAAATAAAGCACAGACCTCTGTGTACTTGGCATGTACAAATTAAAATTGTTTGTCGAAATATTGCGATATATTTGCAGATAAAGTAACATCTAGGCATTAAAAAGTGAACGATCCTTGCACAGTCCTCGTGGTGTAGTGTTAGCATGCCTACCCGGCAAGCGGAAGAAAAGGCAAGAGAACGCAAAGGGAAGGAAGGTAAAGAGATGACGTCGAGAGATTTGGCGGTAAAGAGTTGGTTCGAGGGTTTGAGTTTGTAATTACGTTTTGTTAAAGTATTAAAGACTAATTTTATCATTAAAATAGTTTAGACATTTTCCCAAGCGTTTCCTTTACCACGCTTGATATATTTATAACATAAGTATACTGCAGTGCTTCCACAAATGATTGGCTTTTGACGATCTTGACTTTCAATTTGCTAAGATTCTTTGGAACATTTTTGTCATTTGTTTTATTTTGAATTTAAGTTCAGTAATATTCAAATAATGACGTTTTATATAACATGCCATTTTAGTTAATGTCGAGATTCAAAGAATTAGCGTAATACCATGAAGAAAAAGGCAAAAAAGCAGCGTATATTCAAACCTGGTACAGAAATAGTGCAAAATGAAATAAGTACAAGGATAATCACAAATTCTGTTCAACAACAAAGATTTGACAATTGCGGAACTACTGTCGTTTCAGAAGTGCAAAAACCAGAAAACAAAATCCCCAATTTTATAGCAGAGCAGATGGATTTTGATGGTAAACATAGAGAATCCAACTACGAAAGTAATTTTTATCCTACACCAAATTGGTTTGATAAAGTTATCATGAATTTAGCTGCAGATTTAAACATACATGCATGTGCTTAATAATGTGTAATTTCTAGATAATAAAAATTGTTAGTATTTATAAACTTCTTTACACATTTACTAACGGTAGGTAAATTTCATAATGGAAATTGGTAATTTCCGCAACAGTGATCATTTAATTGAAGTTTAGTTGGCTCGGGTATGAGATTAAGCTTGTGTATTTGAAAAACATTGCGTAGTTGTTGTGTTATTTAGGAAAGACTTTGGATTATTTGATATGTTTTATCTTCTTTATTTGCTCACGGAATTCATCAAAATATCAAAGTGCCTACTGTATTAGTGACAATTTACCGTATCAGCCTTGTTAGGAACTTAGAAGTTCTCATAAGTTCTCAAATGGTTATGGGTATTTTTTGTGTGAATGTTGAAAAATTGATGAAATTTATTAAACAGATCGACACATAAGTCGCCTTTTACGTTATATCTTAAAAACGTATTTTCTGTTTTGCTTATGAATAAATTTGATAATTAGACATGGTAAAGTGTCTCTGTCTCCTGTTAAAGTATTTATAAATGTACCTCAACACACGTACATGTATGGTATTTCCTGGTGTTTATTTGAACTATCGGTGTAGTTGCAAGAACTTTTATTATAGTCAAATTGCTAACGCTACTAGTATGAGTTCATGAAACTCACAATTTCTATTCCATCTTGATTTACTCTACGATCACCAAATGTTATCGCGACTTTCATCTTTTCTAACATAATCTTTAGCAGATGTAGCGAATGAGCTTTTCTGTGACTGCTATAGTATAGTCAATAGTATTCAATATTAAAATATGAGATTATGAAAGCGATAGAAATGAAGAGAAAAGACCAGGTTCGTTCCAACATACTTAGAAAACCCTACCGTTTCCTTGCGATAGCAGCAATGGTAAACCTGGAGATAGTCCAGAATAAAACACTGCGGCACCTGGTCAGTGCGCCATGGTTTGTACGCAATGAAGATATTAGGAAAGATTTGTAGATTCAATCTCTACGGGAGTATCTCCGAACCGTCTCCGACAACACTTTGGAGAGGGTTGAAACCAGTAAAAACTCCCTGATCAGGGAGGTGGTAGAGCAGTAGGACCGACCACTACCTAAGGTCCGGGTGCCGAATTCGGGACCGACTACAATAGAATTTTAAGATCAAAAGCAATCGTTTGCTGATGCTTTGGACCGGCGAAGGTTATGGGACGACATCACGTACACAAATCTTCTGACAGCGTTGTTACGATATGTTAATAGGAAATATAACTTGCTCACCAATTCACGAAAAAATAAAGGTACCCCGCTCTTTGAAAATGACAAGGCTCGTAACTATACCGGTATGTGTTAGTATGCCGTGAAAATTTGCTTTAATTTACTAAATTTTAAAATATTTTCAATTCATACTTTTCCACATAGGTATCGATAGTTGAAGATCTCGGCCCGGTTGGGTATCCTGTTGGTGTACTTACCAAAAAATAAACTTCAAGCGAGACTAGGTAAAAATATGAAAATTCATATATGTCTGACTTCGTACATTTAATTTTATTAAAAAGAAAGAATACTGAACAACGTATTGAATAAGATTTTAAAAATAAAGAACTATTTCAGGTAGAGAGCTTACGTTATTCCCAACTTAAATTGATTAATCATCGATAACAGTAATATTAGTATACCGTTTACAACTGCAAGCTGATCCTCAGTTGTAGGTACATTAATAAATTGTGTATAATGGTTTTGGGGGTTGGATGATCATATACGCATGCCGTTTTTTGTTATATTAACATATCAGAAGATAACGTTAATCTGTTTAGGTACATCACCCCAAAGCATATTACCATATAATTTAAATTCAATTCACATAATGTTTCACCACAAGTGTTTACCGATTTGTTTTTATTACTTTTGTAATTCACCGAGTTGTAAATTTCAAATTTTCTGTTAGTGTTTGTATTCCGTCATACAAAAAGATTAAATAAATATTAAAGTAAGGTAGACGCAAAGAATTTAAAGCGCGCATTTCGTTTTACAGGTGTGGGTAACCCTGTGTATAAGTTAACTTCTCAATATTCCGTTGTACTTTGCACGGATAGAAAAGCGAACAGTGTCTTGTAAATAACGTTAAATTAATGGAGTTACGAATAAAATGTGCGAATATCATCCATTATTTTTAAGTTGGTAGTACAGGTGATCTTGTTGTTATTGTGAAATGCTATCTTTTATACTGGATACTGCGCTACGTTAGAATTATTATAAAAAGAAAAATGGAAACGGAGGAGAAGCTAAAGTAAGTATATGTTATATTGTAAATACGATCCATTTTGTAGAATTTCCTTGTTGGTCATATATAAATTTGTTACTTGAAGATACAAATTATATTTATCGATCAGAACAAGCCGCACTATCTAATCATAACAAAATATACGTGTGTATATATACATATAAAGATAAATTAGATTACCGTTTCTTTATCTCCAATAATATATACAATCCACTTTTAATTTTACCTATTATTTTATGTTAGGCTTTAGGCAATTGCTTCAGTTATACTTCCTAATGACCTAAATAAGTATGCTAATGTAGATTATATCATTTATAGAAAGTCAACATTCGAAATTTTTGTTTGTACAGGTACACAAATAATTTTATTATCTAGTTTACAATGGAACAGTACATACATGTAGAATTCTTATCTAGAACCTAGACACACTTAAATAAGTATTTGTGATGTTCTTATAATTGTCTCTACGTACTTACATTTTCAACGAACATCTTCAGTTCGTACTTTGTATTTGCAATTTTACCATCTTTTTAAAAACAAAGCAAAAAGATAATTACATCGGCCGCTCTACTTGTAGTTTTCATTAATGATTTTTTTAAACACGTGCGGGTATGCACCAATCATTTTGTTTCTAAAACAAATTATATACCAATAACAATTGAATTGCAAACCACCGTTTTTCTGATTCATAATTATGCATTATTATAGTACAAGAAAATTAATTAAAATTAATAAAATAATATATTTTCCGGATAAGTTAGTAAGTAGTAAAATACGTTATCTACTACATCGTTGCTCCTGTCGTAATCAAAGCAAAAATAAACGCAAGTGCAATATTTAAAATGTTTGTTAGCATGCTTCGTGTAAATAAGGCAGATCAACATTATCATCAATTTTGTACTTCAGTTACACGTATGTATGTATGTGATTCGTTTGTTATTTCTTAAAAAAGTGTAAACGCAAATATTTATATATAATTTTAAAAAACGTATGCGTAAATGTAGTGTTCAATGTTAAAATACTAAGCATACTTTCGTTATAAGAATATCATGTTATATGGGAATGATGCACGTTTTATGTCTGATGTTATTCTATAATCACATTCAATTTATAGAATCAATATACGTTAGTATACGTAGGTTAATAGTCAGTGTTGTCAAACTAGGAAATGGGAAATTCATGAGTATCGTTCCGAAAAATCGTGAGATATTCTATAGACGAAATTAAAAAGCGTGTAAAAGCGACAATTTAAGATAAAAATAAAATAAAATACAAACACGAAAATCTTATTAGTAACTTTAATGTCTTATGCAAATGCTTCAGAAGTTTGTGTTATTTTATTCGTATTCGGCATTTTATTATTTTTTGACATATACGTCGGTCCAGGTACGAACGGGATATTGTCTATGTGAATGACAACAGAGCATTCGAGTCTCACTGATAGATCGCATCCAATCGCAGTATATCATAAAGCGAGCAGTGGTTCGCACGCTTGTCCGCTCCATCACGTAATATTATAATTTAGCGCCTTCTGACAAAATGTGCTAATTCAGAATTACTGCGTAATTTTTCTGTATTCTCAGATTATGTTAGAAAGTACAGTTTCTTATATTCATTTTGTTGCTGCTATACGATGTAGGAGAACGAAAAAGTAATTCTAAGTAGGAAAATAAACAACGATTCTTATAAAATTAAACTAAAGAATAATAAATTCGATAATTACACAAAATAAATTTAAATTCTAACAATGTTACTTTATTAAGGGGAAAAATCTCCTGGCAATATTCAACTTTGTAACTTTTGTATTTGTTGCGTTTCGAATACGTTTCACAGTACTTTTATTAATACCGATTTCGTCTGAAATTTGCCGGCTAAAGCAAGGTTCGCCCATTTCAACTAACGAACAAACCCTCACTTACGGCAATTCGCAAAATACCATTTAATGATCTGTACCATCTCTGCGGTTGCATAAACTAACATAATGTATTCCAAATACACGATCTCTTGTTAGAACCTTACGAGCGCACAGAAAGACAAAGAGTGCGTCAGATAGGCTACAGCAGTTGCACGCGGCGAGGCTGGCCGGCGGGGAAAAATGCAAGTATGCCAGATCGCGCTACATACAATGTCTCTCGTACCCCGGCGAAATGTGGACCAACGTGCATACAGTGACACAAAATTGTAAAATGAAATATATGCAAAATTTTGTTTCACTATTTGTTTTTGCTTGAAAGAATTGTGTCAAATAAACATTCACATGAGCAATCACTTTTTTAACCGCCAAATTTGACATTTTCTTCACAAATGTGAAAGAAAAATGGTTGTTTTCTACTTTTTTACCAATTTGCCAATTTTCATCGTTTTAGTACTACTTAATTTTTTCTTAAACAGGTACAAACTAATAAAGCCATATTTTGCACCTTTCGGAAGAAAATGTCAAATTTGGCCCTCAAAATGTCACATGATTGCTCGTATGCATGTGTTTTGACATGCAATGGCTAAATCCAAATTTACCTTTAATGATTAGTTAAAATTTTCCCCGTATAATATGGACTTTACGTGTACACGTAAGTTCAAAAAAAAAATATTTGTGTTATAACTCGTTTTGAGTTTTAAGACTGTGAAATTTGATATCTCTATCGTGAGATCGTGACATTTTTTATGAAATCGTGAAATCTCACGGTTTTGTATTATTGTTAATAATGCAAGCAACCTTAATAAAACACGGTACTTGTACACCTCTGTTCAATGAAAAAGTGTGCAGTTACATTTTAGCTTTGTAATTTAATCTTTAATTGTTGATTTCACAAAATATTGGTCGCTGTCACAAAACATATTTTGAATTTGAATAACATTAATTAATTATATCATTTTTGAAGTTCAGAAAGTAAGAAGTAGAAGAAGAGTTGAGAATGCCACCTCAATTAAGTAATATTAAAAAAGCACAAATTGTGGCCAAACTTGAATGTGGATGGTCAATCCGCATGTTGGCGGCAGGTGTAAACAAGAGTACTATATTGAAAATCAAAAAAAGGCTTGATCTGGAACAAACATTTAGTCGAAAAGTCGGTTCGGGTGCTAAATGAATTTCAAACGACGTCAAAGATGTGTCTCTTGTTAACTTCTTAAGGGACCACCCATTTGAAACGGTTGCTACCGGTGCATTTGAAACAAACTTTCCCGGCTCCTCCTGCTTGCAGGAGGATCGTAGCTTCAAATATAAAAAAATATGCAAGTGCTAGAAAAGGCATTCTGACTGCAGAACAGGGTAGAATTTTGTTTACCTTGAATCATCTAAACCGGGATGCAGAGTTTTGGAACAGAGTTGTGTTTACTGATGAAAAGGTCTTCAAATCCTGTAAAGATGGACGTCTAAGAGTTTACAGACCACAAGGCACAAGATTTGAAGAAAATATGTTACTGGTGCCCAAACTTCGGGAAGATTTGCAGTAAATGTGTGGGCGTGGAAAAATGTTAATGGAGCTGGTGTTTGTTGGAGACTTGATGGTGGACATTTCAATTCTATTGTTTATCGCAACATTTTAAATGATGTTATGTTGCCGTCGGTTCAGAAAATATACGGCAACAATAACTTCATTTTTCAACAGGACAATTGCCCAATCCACACGGCAAACATTATTCAGCGGTAGTTGGTGGAACAAAATATTGAAAATTTACCGTGGCCATCTAATAGCCCTGCCTTAAACCCAATAGAAAATGTTTGGGGTTGGATGGTCAAAAAATGTACAAAAGAAATTTTCGACCGCGGAATAGGGAGGAATTGTGGGAAGCCATTGAAAATGCTTGGGAAGATCTTCATTTGAATGATTTTTTTTTTAAATTTAATTGGATCTATGCCAAGAAGTCTCCACAAAGTTTTAGAAAAGGATGGGGCCAGGATTAATTATTAGTTTATTCCTTATTTCTTATCAGACCTCTCACTGACTATATTTAACCTTTTTGTTGTTGTCATATTTTGTTATTACACGCTTTTACAATGATTTAGTAATTGATTCATTTAAATATTTAATATTTGTATGCCTGATTGGCTGCAACCAGCAAAGTTCAAAAATTAGAAATGAAAAGCCAGTTACACATAAATTAAAAATTGCAAAATCGACCTTCACCCCTTGTACGCTTTTTCTCTGAGCAGAAGTGTACAACTAGAGTTGGGAATCTTATCCGGCCAACAGATCCGTATTCAGGGTGTTTAACCTAGAAAAATGATATGTACCATCACTTTCATAAAAATTTGGGACAACTCATATCAGCTCATTTTAACGTTTTTTCAATCTTGTGACAATGACTTGTCCACTTGCGATTGACACTGACAGACAATTTGACATATTTTTTCATAGTTTACAAAAGACATGTTTAAAATGGGTAATGTCATAATAGTATCCCTGGTCCCAGATTTTTATGAAAGCCATGGTACATACTATCGTATATAGAATAATTCGATATAAGATAAGTAAATATCTGTAACTAATATAAACTAAGAGAGAAGGTTGGAAGGGCGACTTATTTTTCCTCAAAAAATACTCAGAACTGCGCAAACGCCAACATTCCGAATAACGTCGCAAATTTATAATTTATAGTTGCGATAAGATTGATTGTAGCTACACTATTCCAAATCTGTGTTTTTTGAAGAAAACACGTTTTCGCCGCAGAACTTACGGGCATGCGTATTTCTGAGTGCAATTATTTTTTGTATCCTTTTTTAGATGTTGGCTACATATTTTTTTGGCTTAACCCTATTAATAATAAGGTCAGAGCATCTAGAAGTGACATTCTTCGTCGATATATTGATCTTTTAAGTGTAAAAATTGGTGACCTCCGGCCATGTTTTTGTATATTTTAGCTGGAATTGTGAAAATAAATGCACATTACGCTTTGTTAGAAACAATTTACAAATGTTCACTTAGACCAGAGGCGGCTGGTGGTGACGTAAACGGGAGATCAAGGACAGCGCCCCGATTTCGTCGTGTATTTTTTTGTCAAGTACAATATACACGGTATGCAACGGAAATACACGAGGAAATCGAAGCCTTGTCCTTGACCACCCCTCCTCCCTTTTATGTTCCCATTAGCCGCCACTGACTTAAACAAATAGTTTACTTCAACAGGATCCCATAGTCATCATTTATGTATTTTGTATTGTATTCAGAATTATTTCCTAAATGATGGTATTCAAAATGTTCTCTGAAATCCATAAGTAAACACGCAGTTGTCCAAGTTACAGCTTTAGTATTTAAAATGCACTACTAATATATATTTAACAAACATCCTTTACGTTTCGGTATCTTTGGAAAATCTAAAAAACAACATTTTTGGTAATCATCCCACTTATGCCGTTAATGGCTGTACAAACAGAACCACTTTCTTCACTCATCTGCAGGAGCAATGGTCCATATTCCATAAAATTATAAAATTAGAAAATAATAAAAGTGTAAAATAAAAACGTAAAATAAAAAACAAAACAAATTCTAATAAATTAAATTCAAACGCTTGACAAGACAAATGTGAACAATATTGGGTTTGGATCACGATACTCGACTCGAATCCGCCATTTTTAGTCGAGGACATAAAAATACGACATTCACGACACGACCCATCTACTCATCTCGACCGCATGCGACCTTGCGAGTTCTAATGACTAATAATCGTTTCTTTCTATCGTATTCTGCATCCCACATTGGAAGACTATTAGTATTTTATTGATGTTTTTAGCTATTCACCAATCGAAAGCTTAATGCGGGACACCAACTTCCCATCAAACAACAATCTTCGTTACAATTTTCGCACAGCTAGCTTCGATATGCTTTATTCTTGCACGGATGTTGAAGTGGCTATATCTTATTCTTATGATAAACTGTATTCAGTTACCGATCGCTCAGTCAAGAGAATCAAATCTCCTAAACGTATGTTCCCGCCTTGATATACAGCGGATATTACAAAACTACTTCATCTGAAAGATTACTATTTCAGGAAGTGGAGGAGAAGTGGGTCCTCCTCTTATCGCAATGAATATAATAGATTGCGCTCTACTGCAAAACATGAAACGCGTGTATTGCATATAAAAACTATCAATCTGAAATGGAATCACAAATTATTGGCAAAATGGTATCATTTCCCTCAAATGCATGAAGATAACCGAGTACTGTCAGAATTAATTCGACCGAGTATCACGAGGATGGTATGATAAGTACTCGGGTTTGGATACAGATGGCGTTTTGTATCAAAATCTGCATTATCGACTGTGAATACTATCCTTTAGTCGACATCATTCATCGAGTAATGTTGTTTTGTTCTGAAAATGAGCAAGTTTATTTATTTGGAATCATGGAAAAAGAACAATACCGGTCAGTGATTCGATTTCTTTTTTTAGATGAGAAAACGTGTGCAGAAATCAAAGAGAAGTTGGATACGATTTATAAGGACCATGCACATTCGATGACTACCATCGGATACTGGTTCGGCCGAACATCCGTCTTTGATGAGGAGCGGCCAGGTCGTCCCACTGTGGTGACTACGGATGATATGATCTATAAAGCTAATGATGTGTTAGCAGACCGGCGGGTGAAGATGAGAGAGAATGCTAATATGGTAAATATCTCAATTGAACGTGTCGAAAACATCCTTCACAAAAAATTGAGCATGAAAAAGCTATCAGCGAGATGGGTGCCGTGTCTGTTGACGGTCAATTAAAAACAAAAACGCATGATAACTTCAAAGCAATGTTTGGACAGGTTTTGGGCGAAATACGAGTTTCTGCGGCGCGGCGTTACGTGACATGGATACATCACTACACGCCAAAAACCAAAGGTTAGTCGAAAAAATTAGTTTTCCCGGCGAACGTACACCAAAGAAGACGATTTCCGCTAGCCGGAAAAGTTATGGTGATGATCTTTTGGGTTTCGCAAGACGTAATCTTAATTGATTATTTGGAGAAGGGAACAAAATTATACTGATTTATTGGACCGATTCGACGCTGAACTAAAGAGAAAATCCTATTCCTTACCCTATTCGGTCAAGGAATTCCTGGAGTACAAATTTTAACAATAACTAATCGTGTCGTCTCTTTTGTTGTTTTGTTTTATTTATTAATTTTATTTTTACTTACTTTTATTTCTACATTTTATTTATACACTTATTTTGTATATATTTCACTGCACTGGTTTAATTACCTTATAGGTTTAAATAACATGCGTATGACAATGTAAATTACAATTTACAATAAAGTTGGAATACAATATAAAAAAAGGCCCCACCTAGCGAAGACGAAAATTCTCTACCATCATGATAACCCCCTAGCTTATTCATCGGCAATTGCGACAGCAAAACTAGTTCAGTTACGATACGAATTGGTGTCCCATCCACCATATTCGTCAGATTTGGCTCCTGTAACATGAAAAAATGGCTTCGCAAAAAACGGTTCAAGTCAAATTAGGAGGGCTTTGCCGAAGTACATGCCTATTTTGCAGCTCGACAAATCCTATTATTTGGATGGCTCAAATAATTTGAAACATCTCTTAAGGGTACAGAGCTACAAGGAGCGTTGTCTTCCTTAACACAGGTATTTATCATACCATTTTCGCGTGAATGTTTTACAGAATACGATCCGACTCAATCCCCGGAATAGTTGACTACTCATCCGAGTTTCGCGATCTCAGGGTTGAACAACGTGTACAGAAATCTGCCATATTTTTGATTGTATCGTTTATCGTTTGAACATGCGCAACTTAATTTCGATTGGGGGAAAGCTCGTGTGTCGCTTGTGGATGTTCTGTTAAGGTTATGTACATAATCTTGATTTTCTGGTTATGGTGCATTGTTTCCGATATTTATTCAAACAAGAATAGTTTTGAATGTCATCAAAAGTCCCCCTTTGCATTTCAAAAATCTCATTGATTTGTAATACCCTTGAGGAACAAAGTTCGCCTTTTTAAAAATTAAATGCCATACTTTTTTCAAGGAAATTGAATTCCCACTTTATTTTGAATACGGTGATATGTCACACTTAAAACTTTTAAATTCATTTTCCCCGCAGAAAAATAAATCTGCGTTTCAAATTTAAAAAAGTTTGTTCTGCCAGATGTTTTCTCCCGTAGTTCAACATATGGAAAATATTACGTATGGGATTAATTTCAGTTTTAAATGATGTAGTACTTACAATGTATGACTCGTAGGTGGTCGAATAGATAATATACTTACGCTTTAAGATCAATGACGCGGGTACAATCTCTTGTCCATCGGACGGTCGGTTTTTAACTACGAATAAAAATTACAGACATCTTGGATATAAAGTAAAACCGTAGACCTCGTTCTGTTTATAGTTAATAGTTGAACGGGGGAATTATTAAGTAGGAAATTTTCATCTGCGTATAAAAATAGGTTGGTAATCTGCTTTTGTTCAATGTTTTGGTAGTTTTGGTATAGGCACAGCTGTAGATTTGGTTACTTCAGTTTGGGTTAGTTAATTCAAATTATCCGTTACATAAATCCCTGTAAATATTCGAAATTTAACTTCACTTTACTTTAAAGACACTAAAACAAAATTCGTAAGTATTTTTCTGTTACTGGATTGGTATTAAAACAGCAAAGTTAGTGAGAAATCGTCGGAAAATCGTGCTAAAAATAGAGCATGTTCTATTCAATTCGATTAATCCTGCGATAAATTGTTCAAGAAATTGGACCGATTTTTGCTGTTTTACTCGGTACGATAAAATCGAAGATCAACTTGTTCAATTAATTGACCAATAAATCGCGGCGTATAAAGCAGGCTTAATACTCCTAATGACTTGCATTTGTGTTTGGCGATGTTGCCCTTTATAATGGATCACGGATGATCAATAGGTGACAGATCCGGGGACCGTGCAGGCTGCTCTAAAAAGTGTTATTTTCGCGAAACCAACGCAATACCTTCTTGAAACAGTGGCAAGGAGCATTGTCTTGCTGAGACGAGGAATGGGAATCAAATAATTTTAATATGGAGGGCTCCAAGATTTCATTTAGCGTCATATAGCAAACAGTATTCATGCAGTTACTTTAATTTTTTTGCTATTGCCATTTCAGATAAACCAAGTGATTGCAACAATAGTGACTTTGACTTCTTTCAGCAACAGACAACTCGCGTGTTTTCGGCATGACACATTAATTACAACAGCTACACTCAAACCAACAAAATTATTTTAAAAAATACCAAGTTATATATATGATCTCAAGGATAGTTTCTTCCCCGAACGTTAAGGAGACACACTGTTGAGAAAGTACATTTTTCGTTTCTAATCCCATAATTATGTAAATTACCTTAATAATATCTATTCAAGTGTGGTTGTGTTTGTGTATGTAAATGTACATAGTTTTAAATCGTATACTTGGAAATTTGTTTCTAAGATCTTGGAATTTTTCAGGGGTGCCTAAGACACATAACCAAGGCTGTATGTACATACATATGTTTATGTAATATCTAATACATTATGGAATTGTATATATAATTTAAGTAATATTCATTAGATATAGAAAACAGAATAATAATCTACGAAGCGCTCTTAGAAAACAAAAGCGCCCATGGATTACACGACGGTACGATAAAATCGAAGATCAACTTGTTCAATTAATTGGCCAATAAATCGCGGCGTGTAAAGCAGGCTCAATAAGACGTCCATTTTTGTGTAATTTATTTTAGTTATATACCTTTCATAGTGTCCATCTATTAATTATGTATATACAGCTCGGATTTATTTTTAGAATGTCCTGTTAGTATTCAAGATTTAGTAAATAGTAATTTGGGACATCGGGGTAAACTTGAATGCCTTGAAAAGAGCAATTTTGGTAAGATTGAATTTACGCAAGAAAGATATTTGCAAATATAAAAAATGCTATATACTTCCGAAGCCTTTTCTTCACGTTTGCGCTTTCCTTGTATTTTGTGTCCTGTATTTTGTTCTGCAATTATGCGAGAAATTGTTGTATTTTAATTTCTTCGAAACAGAAAATTGCTTAGCCTTGTGAGAACATAATCCCTCCTTTTCATTTCTCTACATTTAGAAAAATATTTGTATGATGCCGATACTATTTGTAGGTGTATAAAACCACAAACTCTAATATAAAGTGATTGTATAACTTGGCTGGATGTATGTATGTATTTTTTTATTCAGGGTAAAATCTCCGCTTATGTGGCTTTCACAGGAAAGATTCTGTGTCCAGTTAAGCGGGTTCGTTGTCCTAACATGCGACGAAAAACAACGAAGTAAGATAGCATACATATGTTTCTGTTTAAAAAAAATATCCTAATAAGCGGCTGACCAACTATGCGGATTTCACTTACTGCATTGACAATTAATTTGCATGATTCGGCCTATTTTCTTATTGTATTATAATGTATTGTTACAGGGAATTTGCTATTGTTGAATTTCCAGAAGAAGAGGTTAATGGTAGCATTCCCTTGGGTATAATATCAACTACCTGGTTGGTTCAGGAAAATTGCGACACATATTGTTTATGGCCGTCATATATTAAAAATGCATCAGAGAGAGAAAAGATGATAGTGAATCGCCTCCCGTTGGATAAAACAAAGTGTGATAAATGTTACGTCAATGTAGTTTACAGTTCGAGTAAGATTATTATTACTTAAGACATCCATAAATTATATTATTGATGATGATTAATTTCAGGTCATTACCAAAATGCCATAAACAAATTAAAGTTATTAGAGAAAGCCTCAAATATACCGTTAATGTAGGTTTAGTTCATTTTTAGGGCATTGATAAGTAAATGCAGAATGATATAGAACATTTGTAATATAGTAAATATCTACAGAATACTTAGTAAAATTAATGCAAATTACTTCTATGTACTAGTATGTGAACATATGCATAGGGAGTAATATATGTTTTACCATTATATCTTTTGACTTTTTATTTTAAACTCTTGTTGAAAATACCAGTTTATACATCAGTGTAAAATAAAAATAGTCTGTAGATGAAGCTCCCAGAGCTTCTTACTACACAACTTAATAGAATCGCAAAACTTTTTTATCATAAATATATATACAGTGAATTTCGGATAACACTGGTTTCAGATAAAACTAAAATGTTATGTTATTGGTTTTCCTATAGAGAGTGTTTAATATATTTTTTGTCCACACGTAGTTGAAACGATTTTTATGAGGTTTTGAGCTATTTTATGCCTTGGAACAAAAAAATAACGTCAAAAAATATAGAAAAAAAAATACCCGCTAAGAACTACAATAGGTTACCTGTAATAACGTAAACATGAGCAGGCTGTGTCTGAAGCATGTGCAGCACCAAGCTTCTGTCACCATTACTATAATTGAACTGTCAAGTAGCTTAATTTTTTGTAGGTACTGCTTACGTTCAGCAGAGAAAATAGGGATAATTTTGCAGCTGAAAATCCCAACCGACCAATACTGAGCAAAACTATAATATTAGAGTTTTACAAACGTTTCACGGGGAGCGTAAACCCACAACACCACAGGCGAAAGAAGAAGGCAGGTATGGATAAATTAAAAGAAAATATGTGTATCGCTATTGAAGAAGCCCGTTCTTCTACATTAACTGAATTGTCAGCTCAGTGTCAAGCATTTAGATCTAGTTGTTACAGAGCCATAAAAGAAGAAAAAATTAAGAGTTATAAAATTCAGAACCACCAAGAATTACTTGAAAGAGACTATTTACCAAGGATGGAATTTTGCCAATATTGGACAGACTCAATGAAAATTCGAATTTACTAAATTTAATTCTTTTTTCCGACGAAAAAAGAAAAAACATAAAACCTATATTTTTCTCTAGAAACCCATACTCAAATTCCTCAGAAGGTCAACGTATGGGTAATCATATAATCATATTATTGATCCGTTCTTTACCGATGGTTCACTGTATGCCTAAAAGTATTTGGAGTTGCTGAGAGACACAATTTTTCCAGCTATTGGCAATATTCCTGTAAATTGGAGGATAATTTACCAACACGATGGGGCACCACCACATAGCACCAGGGAAATTACAGAATTTTTGAATAATGAATTTCCAGATGGATGGATAGGTCGTCGTGGGCCGTTGAAGTGGCCGGCCCCGATTTAAGCTCGTTGGACTTTTTTGTTTGGGGTTATATTAGGACGAGAATTTTTGACAATATTCGACGTAGACCCTCTAACAGCAATGAACTAAAGCAAAGAATAGTGGAAGCATTTAGAGAAATGAAATCTTCAGAATGTGAAACGTAACTTTCAAGAAAGATTATGACACTGTTTAGCAGCGTTTGGTCAACAGTTTGAACACTTACTTTTCGTCCAATGCATAAAATGTCTCAAAACCACATGAAAATCGTTCCAACTACGTGTGGACAAAAAATTAATCAATCACTCCCCGTAGGAAACCATTAACATCACGTAAAGGTTTTACTATCTATGGCTTAATCGTTCAATAGTTCTTTGTACAATGTAGAAAAATAAATCGAAAAAACTGAAAAGTGCGTTCATTTTGATCTGAAACCTGCATTCTGGGTTATTATAAACTGTGAATATCGAGGAACACAATTCATTATAATTAATTTCCGCATGAATATAAAATTATACTTTGCTTTCTTCAAAGCGATTGTGAAAAATAATTCTACTCTTTAATTGTATGATAAATTTAGTTTTTATATGTGGCCATTTTATTTTTTAATACAGCTCTTTAAACAACACTATTTAAAAATGATAGATGTTGATATATAAATAGGTTGTAACATTATTTCGAAATATTTTAAAATGTAACATTGAGCAGGTGGAACAGGTTTAAAACTATATCTATATGAGTGTATAATTACATTCGATATGCACAAGGTTATACAACTTGTTAAATGTCATTATCAAAAACAATTTATTGCAGTTACTTTGTCGATTTTTAAATAACGTCCACGACCTTAAATTTATAACTTGTAATAATAACGGAAATGCATTATGAGGAAAGACTCTATAAAATCAGAATTTAAGGATATAGGGTGAATGTACCAGTGAATGAACACTTAAGAGCATAAGATATATAATTTTATTAGTTTGAGTTCCTTCTATCTTTTTAGAGAAAATAGCTAAATACTTGTTTATTTATAAAAGATAACTACTGATAAAAATAATAATAAATATAGTAAAGTAAG
The DNA here is from genome assembly GCA_029619315.2 of Dynastes maya. Classification (NCBI taxonomy): domain Eukaryota; kingdom Metazoa; phylum Arthropoda; class Insecta; order Coleoptera; family Scarabaeidae; genus Dynastes; species Dynastes maya. Next base: position 44,576,914 of record JAROYE020000001.1, read on the forward strand.
TGTCAAATAGCTTAAATTTTCAATTTTTACAAAAAAACCGCGAAAACGCGATGAATGAACAGCTGTTCTAATCAATGAACTGTATTTTTCCAGTGAATGAACCCAGTAACTTTCACGTACTTGTCAATTAATTTTTTTATATTTAGCCTAGTCCCCTAAGGTATATCTAGGCTACAGATATCGAAAAAAATACTGTTCCATGAGTTAGGAAATTCTTTTTAACCTTTTGAATTTTAAAAAGGAAAACAAATATAATTGCCACAAATTTCTTTATTAATAAATTTACATACTGACTGTTCTACAGTTAATTCCCGAATCATCTAACATAAAGAATATAAGCATATTATATCATATTATAACACTCAAGGATTTCCTGGAGTTCGACCACGAATGCTCACGGGCCATATTCGGCGAACGCATTCCTGGCTTCGTAACTCTTGGGGGCCTAGACGGAAACATCTCCGTGGAGTGGTAGCGACAAGGGATGTTTTCTCTTCTTGTCCACAGGGTGGCTGGCTTCTGCCTCGGCTGTTGGTTGGTTGGCTGTTGACTGCTTGGTTAACTCTCTTCTTTTATGTAGGTACTTTCCTAAAGCGACTATAAACTATATAGCAATGATTATAGTTATTATTATTGCCCAAATTGATATCGGTTCTTCGTGAAATTCCACGTCATTTATTTTTCTTACTTCGTGTTGAAGAGTTTCTAAATTCGCATATATTTCCGACAAGTTTTGTAAATTTAGTTCTCTAATTTTTCCTGCACTTTTAATTTGATTATTTTGAACTATGCTTTTATGATTGATACTTAAATCGGGTACCTTCCCAGCTTTTAATTCGCGTGTTGATTCTTGCGAACGTAAAATTATGTGACCGATTTTTAGTACATATTGTTCTGTCATAGCAATAATAAATGTTCCACTCAATTTTTCTATTTCCCGATCTTTCTTACAAATCTTCTTTACTAATGTGGCGTTTGGTAATGACAGCAGCCATTGATTGCTTAATAACTTGATAATTTTGATATTTTCCAATTTTTCCGAGACATGCACGCAGTTATCGTACTTATTGGAATACGTGAGCAGTTGGGCTTCACACGGCAAGGATGTTACTACTTGGTGGGTTTCACCATGATCACAAATATATTCCGTCGCTTTTATTTAGTTAATTGCATTGAAACTTGGTAAACATACTTTGTAAACATAAATTTTTGCTCATTTATTGCCAGAAAATTAGAGGTTGGTTTGATTGATCGGAAAAAGGTTTCATTTGGGTAAAGGAGAGTGGTAATAGGTAAAAGATTCAGGTTCAACTAAAGGAACAAAAATGATATAAACAATTGTTTGATCTTTAATATCAGCTTTAACTTTAAACAGTTTATTTAAATAATGGAAATCGCCTCTAATAGGTTCTAATGATAAATTGCGAAAAGTGAAATAATTTTGAAGCTCTACTATCTCACGCAATAGTTCATTCGGTTCGACAATCGAAGGATGATAAATCTGTAATTTGGAAAACGTTAAGGCAGTGATCAATGTATCTAGGGCATTATTAACGGTTTCTGTCAAAAATGTTAGTTGATTAAAAATAGCGTATATATGGATTCGTAATTCATTTCCAATTAGTTGATATTTTGCGTCATTAATTTTCTTTCCTATCTCTTCTATTCTGCTTTGTAATATTAGTTGATTATCTTGTATCGTTTTGACTGTTTTATTGAATGTACAGTCGGTGACATAATTATTAGGCACCCCTACAATTTCTTGGTATTGGCATATTAGCAGGACAACGATGTTTACCTGACCCTTCTTGGAAGAGAGAAGATTGTAAATAAACCGCCAGTGAAGGAGGTTTTGGTAATAAATACATTAAGTGGGGTCTTACTTGAAAATCTTCCTATTTTAGATTTAGTTGTCGTGTGTATATTGAGCTGCGTTCATCTGTCTGTTAAAAGTTCTGTGTGTTGTTTTAAATACAAGTATGTAGAAGCGTGAATTTCTTTTGGGAATCAATAAAATGCCGAAATCTAGAGAACTTACGGAGTTTGAACGAGCACAAATCGTTACGTTACATTCACAAGGCGTTTCGCAAGTGATTATTAGTAAAAAAAAAATAAAATGTTCACGGTGTGCGGTACAAACCACCATAAAACGATATAAAGAGACGAAAAGCACAAAATCAAGGTCTGGAAGAGCTCCCAAGCGGAAGACGACCGAAAGACAAGACCGTTGGTTGCAGCGGCAGTCCCTGAATGATTGACGTCGAACAGCCAAGGATTTATCAACTGCGTTGTTTCTCGAACATGGCATAGCAATGTCCTCGGAAACAGTTTCCAGACGTCTTACAGAGTAGGGTTGCCTGCCAGAAGAGCGAGGAAGAAGCCGTGGTTATCTGACGCGAATAAGAAGAAACGATTAGCGTGGGCTTTAAAACATAAATCTTGGACAGAAGAAGATTGGGCTAAAGTGATTTGGTCGGATGAATGTAATATCGAGGTAAGTAGGATAATCATATAGTATTACAAATCATATAATTTCCAAATTGAAATGTTTTAATAATTAGGGAAAAAACAAAAAAAACAACTAGCACTAATTTTAAACAATACCTCCGTAGGTTTTCGGGTCACCTGGTGGTGTTTATGTCCGTAGAAGACCGGGTGAGGAATATCGCCCTGACTGTGTTGTACCTACCGTCAAACACGGTGGGGGTGGTATCATGATATGGGGTTGTATGACGTCAGCAGGTCTTGGAAACATTTATTTGCCTGGGAAGGATTCCAGAACTTATACAACAATGTTGGAGCAGGTTTTACAACCATCTGTCGAAAAATTATTTGGAATGAATACTGAGGAGATCATGTTTCAACAAGACAACACGCCATGTCATACTGATGTTTCAAGTGTTGCTTGGTTTCGCGAAAATGGGATGCCGTTTTTGGAATGGCCACGGCAAAGTCCAGATCACAACCCCATTGAGCATTTATGGGCCATTATAAAGAAAAGAGTGTATCAACACAAAATAAAATCAAAACAAGAGTTAGAAACCGCCATTATCAACGTATGGCAAAATATTCCGCAGGCAACATGCCAGAAGCTAGTAGCGAGTTTGCCTAAGTGAATTTCTGAAGTTATTAAAGCCCATGGAGGATCCATTAAATATTAAATTGGTTATTATAATTAATAAATCTTTACATATATTGCATTTGTTTCATTTTTTCTTCGGTTGATTGTGATAAAACTGAAAATTTCAGGAGTGCCTAATAATTATGTCACCGGCTGTATCTATAGTGTTTAATGTAAGAGTTAGTTGTTTATCCAGAATAGTTTTAATTTTCTTTCCGGAATCAATCATTTTAGTGATGGCTTCGTCATATCTTTTCGCATCTTCGTTTGCCAGTTATTGCCTTAATAATGCTTCTCGCTGTATTGATAGCTCCCCTTTTTGATCTATTTTTAGGAATTAACTGTCTGATTTTCTTATTTACTAAATCTAAGTTGTAATTCAAAATCTTATTGTAATTTTCTACTTCTAAAGCATAACTATCGGTGTGTGCTCCCGTATGGCTAGTAACACTCATCCAGTTTCTACATCTACCTTCTAAATCCCTAGTTTGTTCTAATATGTAACCTAACTTATGTGTATTCATAAATTTCCAATATGTCACGGTGTTCCATGCTGTTCTTAGCTTTAGGGATGGTAACCCTGTTGCTTCCTCGATTCTAGTTACTTTGAAGTCCCCGACTGATCCTCCGATACCAGTGAGGAATCTGGAACAATACCGTACTTAAGATTTCTTACATGTACTTTCCGTTCTCGTTTATTTTTATCAGTTACTATTGCCGTACCATTTTCGAATACCCTTTTTACCTCATACGGCCCAGAATACCTAGGTGTTACCTTACTTTTGTAACCTACCGGTTTCTTAACATCTACTTCCTGTCCTTCTTCTAGCAGTCGTATTTTCAACTTGGTATTTCGTTTTTGGATCGTGTTTGTCTTCTTTCCTTGAATCTCTTCTCCTAACTTTTCATACAGCAATTTCAATCGGTTTACGTGTCGTGTTAAATAGTTGTTATAGAATGTCCGATTATAACAAATATCGAATGGGTCTCGTGATTTGGTTTGTCCTAGTGTTAGTTCTAGTGGTGTTAATCCTGTGATTGAGTGTATTGTGTTATTATAGGCGATTATTGCTAATTTCGTCAATTTTCCCATATCTTTATTTGGCTCCTTTTCTCGTAACAATCTCATATGCTCCGATAGAGTCGAATGTACTCGTTCTACATTGTTGTTGGAATTAGGGTTATATGGAGTTGTAGTGTGTGTACTCATTTTATGTTTGCCTAGAAGTTCGGTTACTAATTCGTTAGTAAATTCAGTGCCCCCATCCATAATAATTTGTACTGGTACACCGTACATAGAAAAATATGTTATAATTGCTTCAGCCAATTCTACTGCATTCTTGCTTCGTACGGGTATTGCTTGTGCGAACTTCGTAAAAGCGTCTACACAGGTTAGATATATTTTTCCACTTGCGACAAAGGTGTCATTGTTGATCTTCTGGAAGGGTTAGCCGACCTTCTCAGTCACATTAAGCTCCGGATGTGGTGCTTGTCTATCGTATTTACTTCAGTTGCACATCTCGTATCTTTTAATGTACGCTGTGACCGTGATATTCATGTTCATCCAATAGTATCGCCGTTGTAAATGCTTGACCGTCTCATTGATACCCCTATGATTGGTCTTGCCTTCATGATAATTCTTGATAATTTACAGCCGTTGCTCTTCGTTCTCGATGATCTGTAATTTTCGTAAACACCTATATAATTTCGGTCCATTGTTGTTAAAATGCGCTATATACACATTGCAGAGATCTTTGTAAAGTTGTTCCTTTTCGAAGTATGAATAGTGTTTTCCTCGGTCCATATATTCTCTAATAAAACGAATGAGTTGTTCTGCGTTATTTTCTTTTGGTACTTGTACTAAATAAATCTTTTCGCCTTGATCTTGATTAAATTCCACTTTTAGTTGGTTCAAATGGGTATATCTAAAATGATATTGAGGACTTCTACTATCTATCGCTTCATCCATCGATGGAATTGATTGCGCTGGCTCTTCGTTTTCATTCGAATGAGCCGTTTCTCCCAATTCTTCAAGTTCAGCCTCTGGTGCTGTATCTGTGTCTTTGTTCGCGACGATGACTTTGTCGATCGTTTCTTGCGGTATTTGTGGTAGATCTCCCATTTCTTCATTTAGGAATTCTCGAATGTCTTGAAGAAGTTCTTCGGTATTATCTCCGGCGTTATTGGCTATAGATTCGGTCTCCATCTCATTTATTTTTATACGAGATAAAGCATCGGCATTCGTGTTGTATTTGCTCTTCTTATAGACGACATCGAAGTTAAATTCGTCTAATCTGATTTTGCATCTGGCTAATCTTGAATTCGGTTCTTTTAATGAGCTAAGCCACACTAACGGCCTATGATCTGTATAAATGGTAAAACGGCGGCCGTATAAATACGGTCTAAAATACTTAGTGGCCCACACAATTGCCAGTAGTTCCTTTTCGGTGGTTGAATATCGTTGCTCAGTTTCACTAAGTGTTCTAGAAGCATAACTTACAGGTTTGTCACTTCCCAGTTTTCCTTGTGAAAGGATAGCTCCTACAGCGATATTCGAAGCATCTGTTGTTAAAATGAAAGGTTTCTGTAAGTCTGGGTATTGTAATATTGGTGCATCCATGAGTATGTTTCTACATGTTTGAAATGCTTTCGTATAATCTTACCCTATTACGATTTTAGCCCCTTTCTTCAAACATTTGGTTAGTGGTTTCGTTAACTTCGCGAAATCTTCTATAAATTTTCTGTAATAGCCAATTAATCCAAGAAAAGATTTAATTTCGGTGGTCGTTTTCGGAATGGGATATCTTTTGATTGCCTCTATCTTGTCTGGATTTGATAGTACTCCATCCTTCGTGATTACGTGCCCCATGTATGCAACTTCCTTGTTCAGGAATTCGCTTTTATCTAGCTGTATTTTTAAATTAACCTCTTTTAGTCGTTCGAATACTTTAACTAGTTTCATTAGATGTTCCTGTAAACTTGTAGAATAAATTATTATATCATCCAAGGAAACGTGACAGACATCCTCCTGCAATCCACGTAGAACGTTATCCGTCATCCTCTCAAATGTCGCTGGCGCGTTTTTCAGGCCAAATGGCATTATTTTATATTCGTAGTGTCCTTGCTCTGTAGAGAATGCACTTTCACTGTCCTTCTGGTCCATTCCTATCTGGTGATACCCAGATGCCAGGTCTAACGTAGTAAAGTATTGTGATCTTCCGAGTTTATCCAATATGTCCGTGATGTTAGGAATAGGATACTTATCATCGATCGTCTGCTCGATGACCATCTTATATTTTACTTCTCCGGAAGCGTCCATCTTCTTTGGTACGATGCTCACCGGTGCTGACTATGGACTACTGCTTTCCTGAATGACATCCTGTTCTAAAAGTTTCTTGACCTGTTTTTTAATTTCTTGCTTTTGTTGAGGACTCTTTCTATATGGTCTTAAATAAATTGGTGTGTCGTCATTCATATTTAATCGATGTTTTACACTATTAGAAAAAGTCAAAGGCAATCGATCATCATAACATATGTCCTTGTACTTAAGACATATCCCTTCTATAGCGTCCGCTTCTTCCGCGCTAAGATGTTGTAAGCGAAGTTTATTAAGAACATTTCCAATTTGCATCTGTTCTATTTGTCTAGCGTTATATGGTATTTGTTCATTCATTGACTCATTTTTTGCGTGATATATTTCGGCGGTAATCGGTTTTTCTATTTCGATTTCTACAGGGTAATTGTTAAAATTTGCTACCTCCGTTATCTTTTGTATTGGTTATAGAAGTTGGAATTTCGACGCCGGATACTATTACCTGATGATTTATTATAATATTTGCGTAATTTTTCGTAACCGGTATTCTAACTATTTTTCGTTCGCGTGGCCCTAGATTTATTTTACTATTTTCCCAATGAATTTTGATTTCTCCAAATTTCGTGCGCATTACTCCGTTAGCAACGTCAATTACAGCGCCTAATTTCTTGATTAAATTTACCCCTATTAATCCGCCGTAATTTTCCGAAAAATCAAAAATGTGAAATTTTAATATTTCTTTTAGTGCTTTAAGAGTGTTTAGACATGGTATATTTATAACGTAATCATGTTTTGCGGTTGCATGTGTGGTTTGAATTGTAAACGGCTCATGCACTACATAGTCATAAAAATATTCAGTGACCTTTCCTGTACTTACCATGGATCTTGACGAACCTGTATCTACTAAAAATTTTGGGTTAATTTCTGGTAATAATATGTGTGGTAATTTAGAAGATGTGTTTGTGTTTAGTTTGATGCATTCGTCAGTTTCCTCTTCGGTCATCCCTGATTGCTGTTCGAGGCCTGTGTAGTAAAATTTGCCTCTTCTTCCTCGTAACTTCCCTGTTCTAGGTCTTGTCTCCTCGATGGAGTATTGGTGTTCTTTTTGCTGTTCCTCCTCGTAGCATAAATTGTCTTCATTAGTCTGATGATATAATTCTTCTGACACCCAATTTGGTTTGCCAGTTGACCTAAAGTGGAAAGATGTCGGTTTTTGCGTGCGTGCTGTTATAGTTTCGAATTCCATTGGCGTTGACCTGGGCTGTCGACGTTGCTCCAGTTGTCCAGGTGATTTTGCAAAATTAAATTGCGGTAGCTTACTCGCTTGTGGTACGTAAAGTCTTCCTTGCGCCTGTTGAGGCCATTGGAGTCGAATTTGAGGTGAATATCTGAACGATGGTGATGGTGTTTGAAGCATCATTGGTTGCCGAAAAGATTGTTGCATTGGCTGGTATTGACGCTGATTTGTTTGCGGTATAATTTGATTTGAGTTTGTGACATTTTGCATATTCGGTTTATTTATACTAAATGAATTTTGACGCAAAGGCGCTTGTTGTTTCATGGGCTTAAATTTTATGTAATGTATGTTATTTGGTTGTTTGACAAAATAATTGAAACTTTCTTCCTCGAGTACGTATGACATTGCGTCTTCAATATTCGCGGGATTTCTAAATCTAACCCTATGTTCAATATCTCCAAATTGGGCGATTCCTCTTAGGTATGCCTGAAGAACGGTATCGTTATGAAGTTCCATTTTTATTCGTCGTCTGTTAACGTCATTTTCTGCTAATTTGACTTTTGTAAGAATTAAATTTAAGAGATTTTTGCATCTGATACCGAAATTATAAGCCGTCTTTCCCTTCTGTGGTCGTATTTGCATCAAATCTTGGACTAGGCAGCGTTCTGACCTCTGATCACAAAAATTTTGTTGTAATAAATTTTTTAATTCGTACCACGATTCAATAATTTCTCTGCTACCAACTAGCTGTGACGCTCTCCCTGCTAATTTCGCTTGAAATATTCTTAAAAGATAACCGTTAACAACATCCGCAGGATCATTCGCGTTTCCAAAAGTTTGCGCTAGATATTCGCACGCCCCTACGTACATAGACAGAGTATTCGGATCCCCCTCGTATACCGGTATTAAGTCAATGTGATTCTTTGATTTCCGGACGAGCCATTGCGATATTTATGTTCATAGAATTTAACCTATCTACTAATTCGTTTAAATCGTTATCTGTTCGTCTAGCCGCGTTATCAGAGTTCACTTCCGATTGATCAGTAGCAAAATCCGATAAGTCGTTTTCCGAAAAGCTCATTCAAATCGACGCAATATAATTAAATGAATTGATTAGGATCGGTAAAATGGAAATTCTGGCGATAAATGCATGCAAAAAAAATTCAAATGACTTACAGCAAAATTGCGGTACAATACATTTGAGTTTTTTCGTTCAATCTTCACTTTTCTTGTTTGATCTTCACTTCTCTTGTTGTTGCTCCTGGTTCCACCAATTTTAGATGGGTTGATTCGATGTTTAGAACCACGATTCGGAGTGCTGCACTTCCTGGTGCTTTCATCACACATTGTTGGAAAAGTTTATCCACTCGCGTGAAAGTTCACTTGCGTAGGTGTAAAACACGAACATTTTGATTCGATTTTCGTCACAGTTCAATCCTACTGACTACGCCAGTTAGCAATGTCTATTTGACCTTTTGAATCTTAAAAAGGAAAACAAATATAATTGCCACAAATTTCTTTATTAATAAATTTACATACTGACTGTTCTACAGTTAATTCCCGAATCATCTAGCATAAAGAATAAAAGCATATTATATCATATTATAACACTCAAGGATTTCCTGGAGCTCGACCACGAACGCCCACGGGCCATATTCCGCGAACGCATTCCTGCCTTCGTAACTCATGAATATTCACTTTATTTAAAAACAGAGAAACATAAACACATCTAATATTTTGTCCAATACAAAAACAATATAAAACATTTTTGTTTGTGTATTCCTTATTTAATAGAGCTCATATTTAATCTACAAAATGAAAATAGTTCTTTTTATTTGCTAAGACGCTTCTTATAAATAAAAAAATCTTTATACAAATTCTGCTTTAATAAACAGTTATAATGGTAAGCTCTAGTGCACTCTAAGTCTACTCGTTTTTTTTTTCTTCCCAGTTGTGACATTTTTTTTTGTTTGTGTGGTGGTTTCTGCAATTTTTTTTTGTCTATCCCCACCTTTTTCTTTAGCCAATTTTTCTTTTTCCAAACGGTTAACCGCTCTTTGTTTTCGAATATCTCTCCATTATTGTGAGGTTATAGTAAGTGGCTCGACAGTTTTGATTCTCTAAGATTTCAGTGTTATTGGCCGTGTTATTAAGCCATGTTAAATGTTAAATGTTGTTTGTCTTCTTTTTCTATATTTAAAGATATTTCAGGTTCTAGCTCTAAATCGTCTTGTTCTTGGTTTTCCCACAAAAAATGAAAAATAGGTATTTACATATGTAACTAGTTAGGAAATGCTTAATTTTGTGTAAAAAATTGCATTTCATAACGAATTTCATACATGATTTTTTCTAATTTAGAAAAATTTATCATTTTCTAAAGCTTCAACCGATGGCATTATTCACGTTTTGGATTGTATTTGAAATCAAGTAGGTACGATTATTGAAATCTTTCATCACCAGCTGGGAAATATTTATGGCTCTTGTGGCCATCTAAAAATAATATAGCTGGAAATTCGACGCCAGTTTTTGTTAAAAATGGATAAAGTACATTTGATACATGTTCATAAAATGTACTGGAAACCATCCAACCTGTGTCGCATCTTCCGACCGACGGCCCAATCGTCGAGCATATTGTTTATTATCATTTTTCGAACATTTGGAACTTTATTGTTCAATTTATTATGAAGTGTACTTTTAGGTATACCGTAATTTTTACTAGCTGCATTTAACGACATAGTATCACTCTGAATGCAGTTCAAAGCTTCTTCTAACTGTTCTTCTGAATAGGGAAACCGTATATAATTTCGTGAGCTATCCATCTGCAAAAGAAGTAAATCTGGTCCAAGAAGATTTAAGTCTTCTAGACCAAAATATTTGCTCAAAAAGCATTTAGTTACATTACTTGTTCATTCACTAATGGTTTATGCTAATTAATGAACGTGTAACTGAAAGTTTTAGACCCCGTTCATTTACTGGAAATCATAGGTTTACATTCTAATGCGTGTTATAAAAAGAGAGAACAAAAGTGCCTTCAATTTTCGTAATAAAACAAGATAGTAGCAAATATCATGAATACCAGTGAACGAACAGGGTGTTCATTCACTAGGCAAACTTAAAAATCGATTACCAATTTCTTGAACAGGCATATTTTTTGTAAGGAAAAGTAATAATCATGATTTCTGTATACAAAACTAATGTAAAAGCATATTTACATAACTCTATCATATTACCTATTGTGAAAATAGCGAAAATATATTCTTTAAACTTTATTCTATAAGCATGTGTTTCTACTTACCGTAAAGAAATTAACTAATTTCTTAATACAATTACAACATACGTATGTCGACTATCATAAGTAGAGTTTGTTAAAAAGGTGGTACCGGATGGCAGTAGCGTAGCGGTAGCGGCGTGGGTAGGGGTAATTTTGAACTCGTAGTCGATCTCGATAGAACGGCGAGAGAGTTCAAAGCGACAGTACGTTGCACGCTGCACGCCAAATAGGTACGCGGAGATGGGACGCCCAAAGGGTGTAACGTTCCCTTCGAATGTGAATAAATATCTCAGGCATTTCCCTGGATTAGAATATAGAAGTCCGCATATTTATTGCACAATATGCAATAGCGGATTGCTAAGTCGCGATAGGTTTTAATGTAGAAAACATTGTAAAAGTAAACGTCATGTATTGAATGGATGAATGGATCGTTTTTCGAACAGAGATAAATGTGATATGTTAGTGTTTTATTCTCTGCCAGAGAAATGACCCAAACTACTACACTCACAAAAAAAAGCCAAAGGCAAAAACAAAAGATATTAAGCAAAGGCAAACGATTAAGTTAAAGTTTATTTTCAAAAATTCTACCTCTGACTTCAATCCACTTTCGAATTCTGTTTACAACACTACGTGTAGCTTTTCTGAGGTTGTCTTGGCGTTTTTTTATGAGGGCAGCACTATTCATAATCCGAACGATCAATTCGTCTCTTGTGTTTACTTTTTCTTTGTAGACTTCGCCTTTCAACAATCCCCACAGGCAAAAATCTAAAGGGGTAAGGTCCGGGGACCTTGGTGGCCAAGAAACTGGACCATTTCTTCCGAGGAATGTTAGGTTTAGACGCTGTGTCACCAGATGACTAAAAGGAGCAGAGGCCCCATCATGCTGGAAGAACATACTCATCCTTGTAGCCAAAGGAACATCTTCCAACAATGCTGGTAGCTCGTTTTCAAGAAAGCCCTGTAAGAGTATGCGGTAAGATAATAGGCCCAAGGAACTGATTGTCTATCATACCACACCACACATTTACAGAGAAACGTTTTTGAGAATGTGTCTCCGCAAAGGCATGTGGGTTTTCGTTGGACCACCGATGTGAGTTACGAGTGCTATTGATACCGTCATGAGTGAAAGTGGCTTCATCAGTAAACAGTATTAATTGGATTACTCGGCGATTTGCAATTAGCCAACGACAAAATTCCAATCGTCTACTTTCATCTCCTTCTCGAAGGTGCAGAATCCGCTGCAAATGATAAGGATGAAAGCCGTGGACATTTAATGACCGCCAAACTCTTGTATGTGGAGCACCGACACGTGTAGAAATTCTTCGTGTGCTTGTTGAAGGACTACGTTCTACTGACTGAATAATGTCTTCTACTTCATTCACATTCTGTTCATTTGCACGTTCAGATGAGATATAACTGCTGGGCACTGCACCAGTCCCACGCAGTTTACTGAAAACACGACTAAACATTCTTGAATCGGGTACTCGGCGGTTAGGAAATCGTCTACCGTATTCTCTACAAGCAGCAACAGTGTTGCCATTACAAAATCCGTACACAAATACCATATCGGCGTACTCAACATTTGTAAATACGTGCGGCATGTTTAAACAGTACCGTAGTTTGTTGCTTAAACGATATACGTTTATCACAATTAAAAAATTCAATGTAAACTCAAGCACAACCTCACAACTTGAACTTCAAAACAAAACTGACAATCGACACCCATAGCAACTAGGAGAATACCAACACGCGAAATGAAAACTTTTCTCTGTAAACAGCTGTATCTCAGTAACCAATAAAAGCTGGACACATGTTACATGAAATTTTTTATTCGAATTAATCTACACTATCACCCACTAAAATATTTACCTTTCCTGAAACAGTCCTGTATGTTCCGATTTGAATATGTGATAAATAACGTGATCTCTCAATTTACATGAAAAAATACTACTTTGGAATTTAGAAATTAGTTTAAGTTACAGCTAAATAAATTGTAGAGAACAATTTTATGGAGTTTAATCATAAGATTTCCGGCGTAGAATATTTATCTTAGTTGTTAATCAAGGAATAAAATTAAAAACAATGACAATCCGTTTTTGGCTCTTTTCAATAAACTTAGTAATTAATATAGGTAATATATGAGAGTATACGACGAATCTATAAATATATAAAGTCATCCTTGAAAGTGCTTTCTAACTACCAACACTTGAATCAGCTCACACTTGCTGCCACTCAATGAATTACCTATGTTTGGTAATTATTAGATAGTCGTAAGATTTTGATGTAATATACAGTAGAAAATTTCGTTGTGTAATTTTCGTGTGGTGTATGGGTAAAATATTTATTGTACAATACTGCACGAAGCGATACTATGCATGGAAGTAAACATTAGAACATTTTTTGTGTAAGCCAAATGCACTTGCTAATTTTACGATATTTAGTGCGCAGCATATCATTCCAAATGTGTTCTCTTTGTTATTAGTTAGAGTAACCTAAATTTGCGGACTCGCATAGGCGTCGGTATTACGGGTTTATATAAGAATACGAAAAATTCATAAATAAACTAAACCGGTAGAGAAGCAGGCATGTAGTGTCGACCTTGAATATAAATCATGTTAAACCGCGCTGAGAGAGATTTCGTTTTAGTACCGGTTGAGCTGTTGCAGAGATTAGTCGAACGGTCAAGGTTATGTACTTACGTGTCGCTTTTGAAAATATAGCTGGTGTTTTTTGTGTGTTGTAGTATTATACCAAGTACATAATTAGTATATCGTTTCATATAGAACTAATATTTACATACCTAAGAAAACAATGCCACGTAATAGATTTGCTACTAATGTACATAAGTATGTGTCACTTTTTCCCCATTTAAAATATGACGGTAGTGCAGTTTTTTGCTTAATATGCAATATTCGTTTGGCTGCATTGGACAGAACTGATTGCCAGAGGCATGTCAATGGTATTAAGCATATGAGAAATGCAAGAACTGAAATACCTTATACACTATTGCTCATACATTTATTAATTATGTTTACCTCTTGTAATCTTCTGTTGTCGTTGGTGAGAAAAGCAGCTTTTAAAACGTTTTGGCGACAATGTACCGCGGAAAATATTCAAAAAGTGATAATGAACGCTTTGAAAAAAATTAAAATTGCCCAAGATCAAGTTGTGATGATTGTGACAGATAGTGCAGCAACGATGTTAAGTGTTGGGCGATCCTTAAAACATATATTTCCTAACTTAATACATATAACCTGCGTGCTGCATGCTTTGCATTTAGTTGGTGAAGTTGTTCGACAACATTACGGAAACGTTGATCGGATGATTGGAAGTACTAAAGCAGTGTTTTGTAAATCTCCTAAACGTTTAAAAGAATTTCGTAAATTTTGTCCAGGTATTCCAGAACCTCCTGAACCAATTTTAACGCGATGGGGTACTTGGCTAACAGCAGCTTCTTACTATTTGATCCATTTTCAACAAATTCAATCAGTTATAATGCGATTTAATCGGAATGAATCCAAGGCAATTAGAGAAAGTCAAAGAGAATTTCAAATTCCTCAACTTTTAGAAGATTTAACAACAATATGTACCAATTATACAGTATTACTAGATGCCATCAGAAAACTACAATGTACTGAATTGTCATTGCAGGAATCATTAGACATAGTGGAGAGTGTAAAAAATAAATTACACACATTAAATGATACGCCAGGATTATGCGCTAGTCAAAGTTGACAGATGTTTTAAGGAAAAATCCCGATTTTAATACTTTAGAGGCCGTTTATAATAAGTGTAAGAATAGTGAACTTTTAAGTGATTTTGAAAAACAGTTTCTACATGCAAATGTAACTTCCTTAGATGTGGAGAGATCGTTTTCTATGTATAAGAATATTTTTTCTTGTCGACGCACAAGGTTTAAAGAAGTAACTGTGGAAACATATGCAATGATGCAAGTTTACAGTAGTTCACATCCTGATGCTTCTAATTTGTTGAATAATTAGCAAGTAAGTTTATTTATGAATTTTTCGTATTCTTATATTAACCCGTAATACCGACGCCTATGCGTGTCCGCAAGTTTTGATTACTCTAGTTATTAGATTTACGTTGTACCTAAGATAATTTACGTATTTTTATGAATTGTTCTAATACTTATGCAAAAATACATTAGTGCAATATTTTTATTAAATTTTTACATATACAGCATGTCCAGTTAGTGCGTGGAAGGACGATAATTGCATTCCTGAGCAATTTAGAGAAAAGCTTTTCAAATAAAAAATATTCGGAGGCAAATGCTGCACGACATAAAATTATATCCATATATACAGGATGTTCAGTTTCCGCTGGACGATATGTACAGTACAAACTCTTTAATTTGAACTAATTAAAACACAGGTTTAAATAGATAAGATAGTGAATACATATTAGGTTTTATGTGTTACTGAGAAGTAAAAAAAAAAGCTAACAATAAAACAAAAAAGTTATCTTGAGGGATATTTATTAAAAATAAAAAAGAAAAACAAATTAAAAGATACATAAATTAAAATGTACATTTCAATGATCAAAAAAGAAATCGGTGATACGTGTTTGTTTTTTGGTAGCAATTTCTTTTTTAATGCAGTGTGAGGAGCAATGTTACTTGTGGAGCAGCTAAATTATTTTCACAAGCCCGTCTTAAACACGTGGCGAAACACTTCACAGCTTCTTCATGCACCACGAGCTTAACTGTTAGCATTTGTTCATCGCTTTCTTGATTATCAACATTCTCTTCATTTTCTTAATCAGAAGCAACTTCATCAATTATTTCTTCTTCGAGGTATACTCCATCTTCAGTTTCCCCTTGTACCCATTCCTGTACATCCTAGTCTGACACAGCTTCGCCAATCTTCCCAAACATGTCCTTGATTTCAGCTAGCTCATTAGTTTGAATTTTATTAGATGGAAGGAATGCGCTTAAAGGTAAATCATCTTCATCATTATAGTCTTCTTCAGTCTGGTCATCGTTCATAGCTAAATCGACATCTTTTTGTTCAGTAGTTAAGTCAGCACAAATATTTTTCCAGGAGTTTCTCAACAGCTCAGGCTTCGTCGAGCAAAAATACCACGTCTTTTAAATTTATTGCCTTTAAGATTTGTACAATGTCATCATTAGATTCAACAATTTGTGAAAGAAGTTTCTTGCGATAATTAAGTTTAATAGCCTGAATCACATGTTGATCCATGGGCTGCAGAATCGGTACATGACGGAAGTTTGTTTATCATCACTCATTAATTCTAAAGCATCGGGATGGCCAGGAGCATTATTCAAAAGTAGCACAGCTTTCTTAGGTAATCTCAATTCCTCCATTTTGTTTTCTACCGACCGCACAAAGTGCGAATAAAACCAGTTTTTAAATAGATCCTTTGTCACCCAAGCTTTTTTTGCTCCCTTATAAATAATTAGTAACTGGCAGTTACGAAAACCACGTGGCGTTTTTGACTTTCCCAAAACAAATAACGATAGTTTGTGACTTCCTGATGTGTTTGCACATGGCATGAAAGTTATCTTTTCTTTACTTAATTTGCTTAAGGGTGCCGATGCTTCAGATTTATTAACCAACGTTTTTTTGGGCAACACCCTCCAAAAAAGCCTACTCTCATCCGCGTTGTAAATTTAATCAGAACTTAGGCCTAATCTCTCATTGTTTTTAAGAATTTTAATTTAAGGGGTTTTACTACACTAAAATCACTAGACAGCTTTTCTCCCGAGACACTTAATAGTTGTATTCCATATCTCTTTTTGAACTTCTGCAACCACCCACAACTGGCGTTAAAGTCCTTAATACGTAGCTTCACAGAAAAAAAAACTAGCTTTTTCACACAGCATGTCTCCAGAAATCGGGGTACTTCTAGCACGCTGTTGTAAAAACCAGGTATAAAGGGCGCTTTCCATATTAGGATGTTCACATGATTTCAGTTTTTCTTCCTCCAAGTCCGTTTTCAGAAGTAGAAGCGACGAAATTAAACATTTTCTCTTTATGTTTCTTAATATCCGTAGTAGTAGATTTTCCGACGTTACAAATTTTAGATAATTGGGATGCCGATTCACCTTCATTTAATTTATTTAGAATTTCTACCTTTTGCAATAGGGTTAACGTGTGGTGAGAAGAACGATAATTTCGGCTCACAAAAGGGATTTCCCCGAAACGTTGTTTCTAGCGGTACTTTTATTTTGTCAGCCGACTCTAGAATCTGAATGAAGTTCGTTAAACCGCACTTTGTTCGAATTACAAAGTCTACAAGATGGTCATTGAAATCGTTGCCATTCATTTCAATTTTTTTAAATGGAACATTTATATATTTTTCCCCGATCTGATAACTGAAACTGTAATAGAATTTTTTTTATAAATATTTCCCCATACCTAAAATGTGTCGTTCTTTAATAAATTAAATATGGAGCTTCATAGAGTGCTGTGACGAAATTCTATAAACTTTTGTTTTTTCTAAAGATACATTAAAAATAAATTGCAAAATTTAATTTATGCAAACAATTTCTTATATATTCGAAGTGAACACCATTTTGCTTCATACAAACTCTAATGCGATTCCTTGTATTTTATTGAACATTTACTCGGGAGTATTATTTTGTGAAATGTCCATGTTATGCATTGCCGTAAGAAATTCATCCAGGAAGTTTTTTCTTAAATATGTCTATTTAGTTACTTACATGGTTACAGTATGTTCTTATTGTCATCTTTATTGCTGAAAAAACTTATGTGCGATGCCAAATAAATGCTCCTTTTATGTTGAACGCTAATTAACATTTATCTACTTATTTTCGTTATTTATTATTTATGCTGGTTGACTTACTAGGCAATGTACGTAGGAAAATGATGGTTACATCTAGTAGATGATGAAATTGTACCAAAAAAGATAACGTTTACACATTTGCTGTAATAAATATCTTTAGCGAAACAAGAGTTTATAGTACGAGGGTAAGTCAAATATTATCTGCACTTTCGCCATAACAAACTTTGAAGGTTATCCTAGTGGCGGCCGCTTGCGCATGCGTTGAGTTGGCGCCTCTGTGGTCATGTGTGTGGAATTTAATCACAATCGCGTCATTTGTCTGCTAGCTACAACAGCATAAGCATGTCAGCTCCGCTATTAGTTTACACCAAAGAGGAGCAACGAGTAGTGATCCCATTTTTGTGGTCAGAGGGTGTGAAAGGTGCTGAAATTCTCTCTGAAAATCTCTCGAGCTTGCTGAATGTTGTCGTCGGTGGTCGAGGTTGACGGCCGTCCAGCTCTCTCTTTTCGTGTTACGCCCGTGCGGCCACTTTTAAACACATCGATCCACAAAAAAACGCTTTTACGAGATAAAGCACTGTCCCCGTATTGTCACAAAAGTCTCCGGTGAATTTCAGCACCCTTCACACCCTCTGACCACAAAAATCGGATCACTGCTCGTTGTTCCTTTTTGCTGCAAACTAATAGCGGAGCTGACATGCTTATGCTGTTGTAGCTAGCAGACAAATGACGCGATTGTGATTAAATTCCGCACACATGACCACAGAGGCGCCTACTCAACGCATGCGCAAGCGGCCGCCACTACGATAATCTTTAAAGCTTATTATGGCGAAAATGTAGATAATATTTGACTTACCCTCGTATTTCGTTACAGCGCCCTACGTTTTTAAATGAAAAGCTTATCTGCATAGCTTCATATTTAATTTACTAAAGGATAAATTATAGGTACAGGGAAATATTTACAAAAAAGATTCTATAAGAGCTTCTCTATTATATTTTCTAAAAATATACAGGCATTCCATTAAAAAAATGAATATAGATCAAAATCTGGAATTTCCTTGGAATTTTCGACGTAATTAAATATTTGAAAAAATCTCGTCCCGATAAGAAATCGAACCTGATACCTCCCGCTTACCGGACGGGCATGGGAAGCTTTTTATACCTAGTTGTTATTTTATCAGCAAATACATTTGAAGATAAAATCTTTTCTGGGATGAGATTCCTCTTCGGGACTAGATTTTTTCAAGGATTTAATTACGTCGGAAATTCTAAAGAAATTAAAGATTTTCGTAATTCACCCACAGAAGTCAAAATACATTAATTAATTAGTGTAGTTGGAATGTAAGAATTAAAAATTGTCGGTCGAAATTATAAATTAATATAAACTATTGAATATATATGCGTCGGCTAGCGACGTCCTCGGTTAGTAGGATTTTCGGCCGGCTGCGGACGGAGGACGCGAGACCGGCGAAATAAGCAATTCTGGGCAAAATTAGCAGTCCCATAGATATGCGAGATTGCGCGAGACGCGAAAGGGGGCCCTACGGCAAGCGGCATTCTTGAAGGGTGCAATAGGCTAAAGACGGTCCTAAGATCGACTTCGAGACGGCAAATGCCCGAGTACGGTACCTTGCCAAAATACTCTACGATGACGTTTGACCAAAAACACGCGATCAAGAGTAGCGTTCAGTGGAATCGATTTTTTTTTATATTCTAATTAATTATTCCGGTTTACTTTTACCGAAATTACCAGATTTTACGACGACATAAAATAGACGAAGTTAAAAAAACCACTTTTCCGGTATTTACGAACTTCTCTAACAATTTCAGAAATAAATAAATAATTTTTTATTCTAAAAAAATTCGTTTCGGCATTAACGCCATCTCGAGGCGGAAGTTCCAAAATCGTGCGCAATTAAAACCTCAAATTTATATTTTTTTATATTCTAATTGTCCTCTTATGCAGATAAATCCGGTTCTTATTGAAACACAAAAAAAGGAATTTAAAAAAAAACGTTTTCCGGTATTTACGAGCTTATCTAACAGATTAAGAAATAAATATTTATATATTTAATCTTATGAAATCGCGGTGACATCTCGGTGTCAAGCGTAGAAATCCGAAAATCCACTGTAAGTAAAACCTAAGATTTATTATTTTTTTATACATTATGATATATTTGCAGATAAAATGACAACTAGGTATTAATAAGTGAACGGCGTCAAGGTCTCCGTGGTGTAATGGTTAGCACGCCCGTCCGGTAAACGGGAGGCGTCAGGTTCGATACCTTACCGAGAGGAGATTTTTTCAAGTATTTAATTACGTCGGAAATTCAAAGGAAATTACAGATTTTCATAATTCACCGACAGAAGCCAAAATATATTAACATTAATCAAACTTGGCAACGATATTGATGGCCATCTTATAGAATCTGGTTGATAAAAAAACATCTTCGAAGTCTTGCCAAAAACTTCAAGAAATACTCAATCAAATAAAATTTGAATCACCACCGCGTCTAAGGCGTTTAAAATTTATCGACCGTTAAAGAAACGGCGATATTTCGCAAAAATCTCAAATTATGTCAATTCTCTCAAAAACTAAGATAGACAAGTTGCTCGTCTAGCGAAGTAACACTGAAGACACCGGTTAATAAAACTTTCGCTATTTTTAGTTTAGACAATATAAAATCCTTTTTTTAGTTAAAGTTAATAAATGCAAAAAATACAAACCTTTCTGGTAGTGCACTATAACGGCTAAAGTATAAACACACATAACAAAAAGTTTTCTTTTATTGTAAACCTTGGGAAATTAAAATCAATTGTAATCGAAAACGTTTTAGTAATCTGCTCTTGTTGCCACACAAAGTTAGCTATGAAAAAGCGCCAAATTGTCTTCTATGATAGCAGGTTAACCCAAAGAATTCGGTGTCCAGTCTTAATTCTAATTATTCTTGTTATTACATCCTCCGAGTTTCATATTCTCATTTTTCGTTCCTGTTATTAATTGTTCCCGTTTCTTTCCTTTAACAAACTTTATTGCGATCAACTAATTTTTGTAGGTTTGTTTAAATTTATCAATTTGTGATAGACAATATGGCTATCTTCCGGTTTTTATCATTCCTGGTGAAATTTGACATACACGCTTTAGGACCTTACTGTGTGTTTCAGATACGCTTCAGCCCTACTACATACCGATTGGGAAAATGACAAATTAGCTATATCGGTATCCCTCCCTCGCGCTCTCGCCGTACATGCGAGAGCGTGGAGGGGACTGAGAGATCCAAGCAATTCGATGCGGGACGTGCTAGTACACTTCGAACAATGTGGGGATGTAGATCTACTGTGTGAAGAACGCGTGTAATAATTTGAAGTCATAGTTGCCTGAAATGAGAGTTTCGCATATTTATTTCGTTGTTGCTACGAAGCATAGACGAAATTAATAGGAAATTCTAACGACGAAAATAAAAACAGATTCTGATGAAATAAAAGAAAAGAAAAATAAATATTCCAGAAATTCTCTCTAAGATCGTCCGCACATACTGCAGTCTACCTCATAACCATCTCTTAACTAACCACATCGGTAGCCTTGAGCCATCGACTGCCGCTAACTCCTCCGCTTGAGAGCGAGGAGGGGATAGCGATATGGCTAATCTCGCATTTTGCCAATCGGTATATAGTGCATGTACAAACGGTAAATTTTAAAACACCGACAAACAGGTAGCGTATGCCGTTAGAACAGTGTATTAATATCTTGAAATGTTACGATAATTGATAACTAAAATGTTCTAACATTTCACGCACTAAATAATCAGTAATAAATTATATGATGCAAGGTTAAGGAAACAATGAACCGAGACACAAGACGCTGCTGATCCACCCGCTATACAAGTGAACTACGTAGACAGTTGCATTCTGCGCGGAGTTGAACACATCGCAACAACGAAATTAGGCTATTCCTTTTTTTTACTTTCAGGTTTCATCAGTGCGCCATATAGTCACAGATCATACACGTTTCACTCGCTGTCGGTTCCTTTGATGTTCGTCGATGAAGTTTCGTTTTTTATATCAGTTTGCACATCGATTTCTTGTCCTCTACGCAAATCTACACAGACCCGAATTTCTAACGATAAGGTCGGCATAATTTTTTTTACAAAATATGTAAGATTAAAAAACATTATTAATAATATAGCGGCCACGGTAACGTTACTACAATTATTACATTGTACGAACGTGACTTACTTTCAAAACATTACTGTTACGAAATTTATTACTTCCCTCTAAATTTTGTTTTGACCAAAACTTTTTATGCAGTAACCATATACATTCTAGTAATGATCTTCAGTTTTGTATAGAACATAATGTATATCTGTATTGGATATATAAGATAAAGCATGGTTTGCATAAGCTGAGCAACTTTTGTATCTTACTGTGTCTTGGGAACGGAGAATAGCGCTAGTGGAACGAAACTTGATCTACAAGGAACATAATAAGGTGGAGTAAAGTGATGCATTATTTAGGTAGTTAATCCTCAATAGCGTATGTAGCTACCGTGTATGGCAATAGCAATAATAACAGTGTTGCATCAAGTGGAATGATGAAATGGTTGATTAATTATGTCAGTTTTACTTAATAGGGTTTGGATTGAGCAAACGAAAGTATATGATGCTATTTCATAAAAGTCAGTAGCACTTCTGCAATGTTAAACTTGACACGTGATGACGGCTGTTTCCAACGATGAAAGACACTTTCCGTGGCCGCACATTCACCAGCCGTGCCGCTATTGCATCACCGATTTTCCAGTGGTCAAAACAGACTCTTAGAGAAGCGTGCGCAGCGACCATGGAATAATGGCGTCGACGTTGTGAAAAATGTACGGCTGTCTACGGCTGCAGGGAGATTACGTCGAGAAGTGACACAGGTTTTATACTTTTCGTGTGATTAGTTAGTGAGAAAACAAATCGGAGGTGTTATAACTAGAGCCCGATAACTGGAAAGCAATCGCAGCGGCGGCATGACTGTGTTTAGGTGGGCGGGGAGGGCTGGTCGATTATGATACGACACGACAAATTATCATCCCTTAGTTCAATTTAGCATTGGATAGCGGATAGGGCGTGTTGATTTTATTGATATAGACGTAGTTATTATTTAGTGTAGTGCGTTTTGATTTTATTGATACAGACGTAGTTATTAATTGTAGTTTTTAGTGAACATGTCGAAGGCTAAAAAACGATCCTTTCAAGACATAGTAAATGAGTTTATTTCTAACTTTCCCGATTTGTTTTACAACGGGAGTAAGATAGTTTGTAAAGTATGCAAAATACATTTGATGTCAAATAAGAAGTGGAACTGTACAAGACACGTAAATTCCGCACAGCATAGAAAACGAAAATTGGGCATGCCACCGAGAAGTGCATTTTTTTATGTAATTCTTATGTTGATAAACTGTAATTTGCCACTAGGCTTACTCGATAAACAACCGTTTAAGGACTTTTGGGACAAATACAATCCCGAGTTGCGGTTGCCAACGGAGAAAACGGCACGTAAGCATGTTGCATTTGTACACGATGACGTGGAAAAGAAAATGAAACGCATATTGAAAAAAACAGTTTCTTTGGTTGTGTTGACGAGACAACAGACTGTAAAAAAATTCAATTGTAAATATTATGGTACGCATACTAGACCCTAGTAAACCTACATTACCACTGTTACTAGCTAGCCGAAGACTACAAGAGTGTACTGCTGCAGCAATTACGAAGGTTGTACGAAAGATAAAGTGTTGATGTTTATGAGCGATGGCGCAGCGATAATGCGTTCGGTAGGCTGTTCTTTGCTTGAACATTGTTGCAAGTGTTTACATGTTACGTGTAAAGTGCATGCTTTACATCTTGTGGCAGATACCATTCGACAATGCTCTCCCGAGGTAGATGCATTAATAGCAAGCACAAAAAAAGTATTTTTGAAATCTCCCAAACGCCTACGATCATCTCACACAGAGTGTCCTGGTATTCGTCAACCACCGGAGCCAATTCTTACACGTTGGGGAACATGATTGCAGGCAGCTTTTTATTATAAATTTCAAGATATTTCCGTTGAAACAGATTTAAAAAATATTCGTAGCTACTATAAAGGATTAGCTGACGCAATAGACCAATTACAAAATAAATCGTTATCATTATTGGAGTTTCTGCAAATTATGGACGGAGTGCATACACAGCTACTGACTATACATGACGCAAAATATAATCGCGTTTTAGAAAAGTTCGAGAGTGTGCTACAGAAAGATCCCGATTTTAGCACACTAAAAAAAATTTGTGATGGTGTATCGAATAATCCCCTGACTAAGTACAAAGAGTATTTTAATCATGCATGTATAACATCGGTAGATGTTGAACGTTCTTTTTCAAAATATAAACTCATTTTCTCACCACGGCGAACATCGCTCACCGATACAAATGTGGAAACATCTAACGGTGTCAACTTTTTGCCACTCTTATCCATATGGTGTTAATACTGATAATGGTACTTCTAGTTTTACTGTTCCGTAGCCAAGGCTGCTTAAAAGGGTGAGTGTTTCACTACTTTTCACATATTATAATTATGTATTAGTTCTGTTATTTTTTTTCGATTTTCTTACTATTGTTTTTGTATACTAGGCAGGTACGACTATGGCACGGCTCCCTGTTACCGGGCTCTAGTTATTACTTGAATGCACCTCGTATAAGCTCTTGTAGGCATTCAGACGGAATTCAATGAAGTTTCATGAGAGTGCAGGCTCAATGAATACAACAAGTCGTGCAATATCATCAGCAATCGATTGTTGTAGACCTAACAGTTATACCTATCCTGTTTGTAGAAAATACTCTTTAGATAGAGAATAATACAATAAAACAAGCATACTGATGTTAACAGTATTATATATTTTTTGTTTATCAACAATAAAATCACATTTTTATTACAATATATATGTATATATATAATATAGACCTTAATTTTATTTGGCATGTTTATTTAATTTACAGAGCTGATATCTTTCGTATTTCAAAGTTTTTCAGGAAAAGTAGCCCTAACGCAAACGTATTGATGCTTTGAGTGACAATTTTGATAATATTATATTTTGATATTTCGAACATAAGTATTGAAATAATATTTTTTTATAACTAATCGCCTAAAATAACGAGGCACTTGATAATTGTTTGTATGTCAACCTATGGAATAAATGACTTCTAATTTGCACGAAACCCTGTCTCTTCAGAACACAGTTCAAAGCGTATAAGGTATATGTGTTTATAACTCTTCAAAATACTACCCTACTAAAGAAAAAATCTACATTATCGGAATAAAAATAAATGTTGCACGTATTTTCTATACACTACTACAGTTGAAACATAAGAAGTTGGTGGAAGTATTTTACTGTCGGTAAGTATTTTAATCAGAATATAAAATGTGATTAATAATTTGTATGGTTGTGATCACGAAAAAATATTAGTCTGTGCATTTATTTGTAGAAGTTTTCCATAAAACGGAAAGAATGTGCTATAAATTATATCAGGCTTAATTAAATCATATGTGCAATAACAAGAATATGGAATGTGCAGTGAGTTCTTTATCCTTACAATTAACTATACTTAAGGGTTAGTTTCATCTTTCGTCTATAGATCAGATTGCGCGCTTGAAATCTATTACTTTATAATTGCTACAGTAAAGAAATATTAATATAAACATTTTTACAAAGAAGTATCTGTGTCTGCCCAGAATAGAATACATATGCAAATATTTCTTTACTAATGTTAACGCTGTAATGAAATGACATAATAAAAATTATTAACTCAAATCGCTGAGACTGTTTTAACTTATTAAATAACCGGCCTGCGATTTTTTCTACTGAAATAAAGTTTTGTTTATTCTTTGTATTATTAATTGTTTATATTAAGTTATAAATAAGGACAAAATCATGTCTGTATGATTGTGAAAAAATAGAACCTAGGTGGAAATATAGACTATTGAAACTAAAAAATGTGCTACGTGTGTTACGTGAAATTTTACATCTTGTGTTTTAATTTATCATACGTGACAAATACCATTGTGCAGAAATAATTTTGTACATTCATCTTTACTGCTAATCTATGTAATTAATAAGTTTAACAATATCCAAGACAAACATTTATTAACTGCAAAATCTGTACATGTGGCACTTTCTGCACTTAAATCACTAATTACAATATATATGTCAATTAGTTAGGCTAGATCTAGTCTTTATAATAAATAACGGTCAATAAAATTCTGTTTGCTTTTCCGAAAATTATGTATGTAATAAATGTCTTTTACAGAAATTAGAATGTAATAAGTACGTTTTAAAAACCATTACATTTAATTAATAGTGTGTAATGTTACATATCCGAAATAAATGCACAGATTAGCACTGTAATGTAAGTAATTATGGTTCAAAATTTAAAATGTAGTCTTTCATTTGAGTAGGTAAATTCAATTTATTTACATACAAACCGGGTTTTCGGTGTAAAGCATTGTGGATTTTCACCCGACATATTTGTTTTAACGTTCGAGGTCGTTTGTAAAGGTCTCTTATAATAGAAGTTAAAGGTTCTGTAGTTCTGCCAGGTACTAAACTCAGCTGTTGAGTGTATAAAATTTTTAGACATTCAAATAACGGTTTATGTTGCATTACTAAATAAAATAGCATAATAATTTTTGCAAAGGACATATTCGGATCTGTAATAAGGTGCTCTTTTCGAGAAATTAACATAATAAAGTAATATAAAATATAGTTTTTAGTCTTCCATGTTGACTGAAGTTGATGTGGAGGATAGTTTTTTATTGCTTCCGACATATTTAAACTAAGATCGGGATTAGCTCCGTACTGTATTAGAGTAAGCGTAAGATCATATACATAATGTATGTCTTTACATTCGCGAACATTCTGAATCATATCCATACATGATTGTAAGATGTGTTGAGTACGGATGCTGACCCTTACATTGGGATCGAGACCGTGGGTTAGAAGGAGGACCAGTAGTGTCTTAATGAATTCAAAGTTGAGACTCTTTTGGTTATCACAATTTAGCGTGATATTTTCGGAAACCGTGAACACTAATACATGTAATGGTGTGAGGTTGAGTTTGTAACTACAGTTTGGATTAGCACCTTTCTTCAAAAGTATCCGAATGCAATTCAAATAACATACCTGGAATGTAAACGGATATTGTCATCTTTAGCAGTACTATTTGTTCAAAATAATTATCCATAATTAAAGCACAAAACATGAAATGTACAACAATTTACTAATAGGAGTACTTCCGCGAGATGTAATTAAACGCTTTTATTAGTTACTAAGTAGCGAACAGAATGAAGAATGTTTTTCATGTAAACGTGTTATTGAATTAAATTTTGCAAAAATCTTCATAGCTTTATGATTTACGAATATGTTACAAATATCAACCAGTACATTGTTCGCTAATGTTACTCACAATTGTAGTTAATTAGTTGAAATTCTGTATTACACCTTTTTTGGTTTAACTTAAGTGAATGGCTATGAATATATTTTTCAATTTATTAATTAACTCTACAAATATAATTATATACAGTGCGGTCCTAACGTGTAAAGTTTTGGTAACTTGTTTTTGTTGTTACGCAAAATTGGCTAGGAAAGAGCGCCAAATTGTTTCTTGAGACGCTAGACTGATTTAAAGAACTCGTTGCTAAGCAAAGTAATCGTAACAATTGCCAAACTGTCAATTCTCAAATCCAAAAGCGTAAATTGTTCTTGTTATTTATTGTTATTATAACCTGCATTTGTCATGGTTTCATTCTTTGTATTCGTTATTGTTTTCTGTAATTTTAACTTGGTTTGTTAATTGTTGTTTCTCCACTACTTTATTGTAATTAATTAATTGTGGTAGATTTGTTTAAATTTGTTAGTTTTTGACAGGAAATGTGTTTAAGTTTCAGTTTTTTATGTTGTTGATTTTATAATGGCCTCCGCATGGACCACGTAAGATAACCATCAAATACCTAATTTTAATATTCGGTAAATTTGGCAACAATTATCGTAAAGTGTAACATAATCAACCCTTCTACAGCCGAAAATATTTGAACTTTGCGCTAAGTAAGCATAGATAGTATAAAATTTACAGGGCGAACTGCTTTAACAGAAGATAATATGATTTCAATTATTGTACAATTTGTTGCGCAACCATAGAGAATAAGGTGATAATTGTTGCCAGATTTACATATTCAAATTGAAGTTTTGCATGGTTCGTCCATCATAAGTAAGTAACAACACAAAAGGCCCAAAAACAGACATACTGCCTATAGAATGTAGTGGGATGCTCCAACGTGAACAGCGTATGTTAAATTTAGGAATAACTTCCTTCAGCTTGAAGTCAGGAAAATGGTTAATTTGATTAGATGAAACTTCATTACTAACAGGTATTGTACGACATGGCATTGATACATCCGAATGAGCTATTTTCCCTCTACCAATTCTATTCGTTTTTCTAAATTTAATTGATTTGAAACGAGCGTTTCAAGTTTTAATGTAATTTGTTGTAACATACCTTTTATGTCTTCTACACAATCTCCAGAATCACTGCGAGTTTTTGGCATTATGATTATTTACGTTATCAGTCTTTAAAATGTAAATACTAATAAAATGTTTATAATGTGGTCTAAATATGAATCTAAATTCTCTTAGAACAAATTTTGAATTTTGAAAAATATAATATTCCGACTTGATCGAAATATCCTGGCAGGATCGCCAAATTTGTTATGTTATATTTATTTTAAGTATTTACTTACAAAGGAAAAAATTACTTACAGTTATGTTGTGGCGTGTTTTATATATATATATATATATATATGTGTGTGTGTCATTTTTACAAATAGTGTTTTTAATATATAAATAACTTAAAATAAGCTGAGATTTTGACTTTCCCCTGTAACATGTCATTAACCGAGTCTTTTTTCTTTTTTTTTAAGAAAAGATTGATAATATAAATAATCAAAAATGTCGGAACTCGAATATTAATCGAAAATAATTCAAGTTCCGCATAAAACTATAACTATATACAATAAGGTCGATAAAGTAAAGAAATAACAACAAACAGAACAAAGAAGGAACGTATGACAAATGCAGGTCATAATAACAATAAATAACAAGAATAATTTACGCTTTTGGAATTGATATTTGACAGTTTGGCAATTGTTATGATTACTTTGCTTGGCAACGAGCTCTGAGCAGTCTGGCGTCACAAGAAACAATTTGGTGCTCTTTCCTAGCCAACTTTGCGTAACAACAAAAACAGATTACCAAAACCTTTATTGCTACATATCGTCATATTTCTTAAGTTAAAGTATAACATACGTGGTATCGTTGGATTCGTCTTTCGATTACCTTTCCAGAAACGTATCAATATCCAGGGTGTTCTATTTAAAATAAGGAAGTTGACGTCACTTCCAGGGAAACCGGAAATGCAATTGAAATGATAACAGCAAAAGTTAGTTCACAAGAAATGGAAATTGACCTATTTTTTTCTCATTAAAAAGTTAGCATGGGGGGATATTTTAGGACCGCACTGTATATAATATACGTCGATAAAACAAATTACCTTCATACTATGCGTAAAGTGATGCAAGGGATCTTTATTGATCAATGGCACTAGACAAATCATAATAGGCACGGATCCATCTCTTCCTACCATATTTGGTTCACCTGAAAAAATGCTCAAGAGTACTAATTTCCGTATATGTATATAAGGCAACAAACCTCCTTCATTTAAAAGCATGTTTAATAATTCGTAACAAATCTCCCAGTCCCTTACGTGTCGTAGTACACAAGCAAGTGCTGAATTTCCAGCTTGGTTAATAGATTGTTTGGCACCTGATTGTATTAAATAACGCACTAAATGTAAAATATCCCACATATTCCACTTATCACAGCCATATCGAGCCTCTTCTAGAGCATATCGAAATATAAGTGCATGCAGTGGAGTGTTACCTAAGGTGTCTGGAGAGTTTATAAGTTCTTTGCATCCATGATCCAACAACAAGCGTATCGTTGACATTGTATCTTCTGCGGATTTGTGAGCCACCAAAAATACTAAAATGAAATGCATTTGATGTCGGGTATCGACAGATTTTTTTATAAAAAGTATTTACAATTTAAAAATTGAATTATATAATAAAATTAACCTGCAGGTTGTATTCAAATATGGTAAAAAAACAACTACTGCATGTTAAGGGGAATTCATTGCAAGACAGATATCGTTGATGCGTCTCTAAAAGTTGTGTAGTTTATGCGGAATATTCCGTCGGCAGTTATTGATAGCTTTGTTGTCTCGAAAAATATGAATTGAAGAAATCTGAAAATGCTGTGTATTACTAACAGCAGTAGGGCCAATCCATTTAAAAGATTTCCTATATCCATATGGAACAGCTTTCTGGTTATTTAAAGTCTTGACAGAAAAATGCTCCTATATTGTTTAACGCGTCTTTCTAATTGTTCAATCAAATTTCAATTATCTACCATAAATACGGGAATAAGGGACTACCTACAATGTGTATAGACAGCGGCAGCGGCTAGCGGTCGCAAGCTCACGCTAGATTATCACACATGTGACGTATTATAATACGTAATTATTAGTGATGTGTAAAACTGCTTCTTTGCGTTAGCAGCTATAATCTGCTACTTTTTGTAGCAATTTTCTTTGCGTACATTAAAGTGGTAAACTGTTCCTAGGTTCCAACTTTACATTAAAGATTATAGTGTCTTACTAGCGCTACTAACTGGATATCTACCAATAAGGATCGCGGGTACATGTAATGGGTGTTTTTTTAAGCCCGATAGAACTTAAAATTATAAAAAACAATACGAAAATTAAATTCTAATCAAATTTTTGGTATGATTCGAAAGATTTATTCATGGCATTGGCATTTGAAGATGATTTCGGGCATATGACCATCGCGGCTGTTCTTGACGAAGCGTACTCTGGACGTCCAATTTTGCACTGCCGGCCGTGTGCCACGAATAACACGAACAATGTTGGTTTCCAAGGCATTAATTATTGGTGGTTTATTGACATCAGCCAGTGACTTCACGTAGCCCCACAGGAAATAATCGAGAGGTGTCAAATCGCAAGACCTTCATGGCCAGTTGACAGGTCCGTTCCTCGAAATTAACTTATCGTCAAATTTTGATTTCAACAAGTCAATGGTTGCCGTCGCCGTACGGCACGCAGCGTCATCCTGTTGAAACAACATCTCGTCCGGATCAATGTCTCACATATTTTCGAACAAAAAAAATCATGGTGCGGTAACGATGTCCATCGACGGTAACGCGAGCTCCGGCCTCATTTTTGAAGAAATAAGGGCCAATAATGCCATCGGCGTGCAAACCATACTAAACAATGCATTTTTCTGGATATAATGGAGTTTGTAGGGTCTCTTGTGTATTGGTCCTACCCCATATACGGCAAATCCGTTAAGCCAATAAGGAGCACAATTTTGCAATGAAACAACTGGTCAGTTTCCAACTGCTCTTGAGCTCAATCGACGAAAGAACGACGCAGATGATAGTCATGTGGCATTAATCCTGTACCAGCTGGATCGTATACGGATGCAGGCCAAGACCTTTACGCAAAATTTTTCACGTAGTGGGCGGATAGAGCCCCAATAACTATGACCGACAACGAATGGATAAATTGGGACCTTCCTCCACACTTTCGTTTACAGCAATGATATACCCTTCACTACGCACATTCCTTCGACGTGTTGGTGTTATTGTGTAATGTAGAGAGTCTGAGGTACGAAATCTATCCGCAGTTCGACGGACGGCTTGCTCAGATGTGAATTTGAATAATTTGGTAGCGTTGTACAAGCGCGACGACTTGCCAGAGTATACTGACCATAAATGTCAAAAAGTGAACGCAGTATGACAGCTTATTTGACAGTTAACTTTTCCATAAGTTCTATCTAAGCAAAAAAAAACACCCGTTATATCCGGATACACTTTTTATATATTTGCATTATATTAAACAATAATAATTAATAAATACAGCCACATATTTTCATAACTAATAATTAATAATCTAATAATAAATAATCGATTAATAAATGAAAGAAAATTGTTGCTTCAGCGGATGTAGGTATAGATTGGTATTTTCTATTAATTTTAAAATAGCCCACAGTAAAGCAATAAAGGGACAAGATATTAATTGCCTTTTATTTAAAATAGGCGATTTTGTTGAACGGTTTGGATAATTATTATCGAAGTGCAACTTATACAAAAAAATTGCTTCTATTGTAATAATTCAGCTTTTAATTCTCCAGCGGACAATTTCTACCATTAATTATTGGAAGAATAAAAACCCAACGGTAGTACCAAATAAACTATGATTGCCAGGTTCTACATACAAGTAACTCTGATATCATTCGAAATAAATAACTATAAATAGGAAAATTAAATTAGAAATTAGTAAAAACTCTAATTCAATGATTCATTATTATTTATTGATTTGAAATTCTTTTTTTATGACTCACGTTTAGATAGAAATGCTGTGTGGCGCAGTCTCGCAGTGCAGCATTTTACTATACCTTCGGGTCGCTTCCCACTGCCCGATATATACCTACATACATCGCTATACATAGTACCTATATGTACAATATAAACAGAAATATCTAGTGCAAAGAAACAGTTTTCGAAACAAGATATTTAGAAACGCTTTATACTTTATAGCTTTTTAGTGCTGCACTGCTATAAATCTACATTTATGTTTCACAACGTGATAAAACATATTACGTACACGATGAATGTCTGGTTGTCTGCTATATTACAAAACTGCAATAAAAAGTAGCAGTTTTTTTTTATACTGATTAGCTGCTACAAACTGCTAACGGCAGTTAGCTGTTACAAAATAGCGGGTTGCTTCGTAGCAACCCTTCACTAGTAATTATAACTTAAGTTCAAACATGTTATGACACTTATGACCCAGGGGCGGTGTGTTTCAATTCAATCCATAAACAAAATTATTCAAATTTATATTACGTAATATCGTTTGAATCGACAGTGACAGGATGGAGCAACTAGCCATACAGCCAGACAATCTCTAGCCATTCTACAGGACAACTTTCCGGGAAGAATTATTTCACATGGTATTGACCTCCCATACCCATCCCATTCCCCTGATCTTATACCACCTGATGCCCACTTGTGAGGTATGTTAAAGGAGCATGTGTTCCACTGTGGAGATCAGCCAAGAACTGTGCCTCCATTACGAGAGCAAATCGTGACCTCTTATCGGAGTCTGCAAGCAACTTTTGTTCTGGGATATGTTTGAAGATCTGCGTAAACGATATGAACTCTGCCTACCGCGAGGTGGTGCACATTTCGAACACTTTATGCATAATAAACTAAATACAAATTTCGGTACTGTATATTTTGGCGTATACTGTACAATAAATCATTACCAAGAGCAGTGTAACGTGAAGCGAAGTTATCTTTGCGGAATCAGCATTCATCAATTTTTTTTATTTAAGAAATAAACTCTTTAAAAAAAAACAAACTAAGTGTCTTTTTCGCATCATTAATTTACAGGTTGTATATTTTTCGCTCGCTAATCACAAAAACATGATTTAGTTTGGGAAGGTATAATAAAATTTTACAAACGCTTTACTAAGAAACGCGTTAAAAATCGCACAAGATTATATTCAAAAACGAAGAAAGAAACTTGAAATATTTGTTTCACGTGGATATGTCTATTACAAAATCTACGCCATTTTTAATATTTTAATTATTTTCAAGATGTTTACATTCGATATTTGACTATTATGTTGCCTAAGTAAGGGGATTTTTGTGAAACCGGTCGCAAATATAGCATAAAAACTGAATTTGGTAAGTACATTTTATTTTAAATTTAACAAATTTGAAATATGTTATCACAATCAATTATTGATGATGTACTCTATTGTTTTATTTAAACAATTTAGAGTATATGATAAAATAATCGCCGTCAATGATTATTACATTGAGGATTTTAATAGAAAGAAATCCAGAAAGAGGCTACATTAGTTTAAGGTAAGTATAATTATTTAGGAGAAGATATTTCTTTATAAGAAAACTCATTGTCCAAGAAAAAAATCAAAGCTATTTTGTATTTTGCGCCCATAATATGTACTCGTTAAATTCTTTTTAATACGTAACTACTATAAGCTTAAAAATAGCGAACATAACCTAAATAAACAGCTATTCAAATCAAATTTCGCTGTAATCAATCAGTTCCGTTCAGACGACAAAGTAAATTCTTGATGACTAATCCACCAATCATGATTAGTGATGACAAACAGCAGTTATATCCTCTGAGCGCAGTCAATATAGAAACTCTAAAGAAAATTGTTGGAGCCACTTTCTAAAATATGTTAAAAATTTAAAAATCAGCGAAGTCCAGTTACATTTCCGGTTAATCAATTTCAACTAAAACCTTCCTGCTCGGTCTCATCGGAATATGCAAACTGAACCACCTGCGATATATCGTGTCTTAACACAATAACGTTTTTGATTTGTCGTGTTAATAGATAAAGTAAAAGCACTAACTAGTATCGCTAACATTATATCGGTACTCAGGGGATCCCAAAAGCTCTTATGAAAATTATCATTAGAGTTGCTCACTAGCGCTAATGGGCAGTGGCGGAGGTTCGATACAACCCTCGGTATAACTGCGAGTCTCAACCAGATCTGTTGTGTACACATGTACGCTGCCGTAAATACTATTTCGTAGTTCTACGTTTGTTTTAAAAATGTTGTCTACGTCGCGAAAACGACCAATGCTGGACAAAGTTACAGAATCTACAGCAGAAATGCCTAACCTAAATTATGATGGCGTTAAAATTCAATGTGTAGTTTGTAATATCCCTTTGATGTGTTGGTCCAAAAGGGATTGTCTACGTCAGGTAAATAGTAAACAGCATTCTTCAAAAAACATTGCACACGACACTGACAAATTTAAATTTAATTTATGTGTTACCTTTATTGCATGTAATCTACCGTTTAATTTACTAGACAAGGAAGCATATGTCTTCTTTTGGAATAAATATTCGGGCTGCAAATTACCAAGTCGGGCATCGTTACAAAGAATTGTGCCATCTGCTCGTGAACATGTTGAAAAGACAATTAAATCGGAGTTGAAAGATAAAAAACTGTGGTTATGTGTGGACGAAACAACTGATCGTAAAAAACATTCTGTGGTTAATGTAATGGTACGTACAATGGAACCACATCGATCGTCACTTTCAATTCTATTAGCTTCCAGACGAGTACAACAATGTATTGCCGAAGTAATTTCAAAGTTAGTGTTAAATACATTGGAAAAGTTTGAACTTTCAACAAACCAACTGTTGATGTTTATGAGTGATGGTGCTGCAAACATGCTTTCTGTAGGCCGGTCTCTTAAAAAACATTGTGCTAACTTGTTACATATTACGTGTAAAATTCATGCTTTCAGTCATGTGGCAGATAGTATTAGAAAATGTTATCGTGAGGTAGACGCTTTAATAGCGCATACAAAAGCAGTGTTTGTCAAATCCCCAAAACGTATTCGCAAATTTCACAGACTGTGCCCCCGTATGCCTGAGGCACCAGAACCTATTCTTACACGTTGGGGAACATGGTTACAGGCCGCGTTTTATTATCATAAATATTTTGAGAATATTAAGAACGTGGTTTTACAATTCGATCCAAAGGAAGCTGCGGCTATCAAGGAAAGCCAGTCGAAATTTCAAGATAGTCAGGTTAAAACGGATTTAAAAACTATTTAGAACAATTACTTCGGACTAGTGGAGGCAATAGAAAAATTACAAAATCCTTCGGTGTCGTGGAATCTCTGCAAGTAGTGCAACATGTTCACGCACAGCTATGCGCGGTAGAAGACGCAAAAAATGTTTGTGTTCTAGAAAGGTTTGAAAGTGTTTTAGAGAAAGATTCTGATTTTGGCACATTAAGACAAATTTGTGAAGGTGCGTCAACAGAACCGTTAAGTTGTTCCAAAGATTATTTTAATTACGCAAATATAACGTCACTAGATGTAGAACGTTCGTTTTCTGCATATAAACACACTTTCTCCTCACGCCGCACTCGGTTTGCCGAAACAACTGTGGAAACATATCTAATGTTGCAGATATTCAACAGACATTCACTTTGTGATTTCACGGAAGACTCTTAAGACGGTAAGTGTTTGAGCACGTATTATATTTTATTTCTGACCATTTATTTTGTGTAAACTTTTATGCGCACGCCACTGGCTGCTGGCGCAAATTGAGCAACTCTAATTATTATAATATGTAAAAATACCGTACAAATATACATGTAAGGTTAAAATTTCTCGATAAAAGGAAAAAATAACTATTAGAATGTAACGTTAAATATGACTTGGGTAATATTCAATTATAAAAGAAATATCACTGTTGAAATCCGCAAATGAAGTGTAAAAACTACAGAGAAAATTATTTAATAAAATGGAATTCTAAATACCAAGTGAAAATTTTCGAATTGATTATACTTAAAATAGGAGGTAACAAATTTGCCTCCTATTTTTGGTGTAAAATTTTTTGTAGGCTACGTAATTCAGTGGGCAAGAGCAGCCAGTAGAGCCCACTGTAGAGATGTGTAATATCTCACCAGATTTAACAGAAATCATACATTTACAAAATCTCTGATTAAAAGTGAAATGAATACTTTATATTGATATAATTATTTTTTATATTTCAAGTTTTCATTTGAATGAGTAGTATGGATTATGTTTTCGGCTAGGTCGGTATCTAATGCACAAGATAAACTAAAGAAATCAATTTCCTTAACACATTCGTCAATTGGTCTACTGCATACATGACTACTAGAGCAACACTGTTTAATCTTTAAAGAGTCTGGCCGATTAAGCAATGAAAAATACCCAATGAATAATTGACGAAGATACTGCGTATCTACATACATGTCTCTGTAACCTTAATAATTGAACCAAAATTAAGAAAAAAACGTAATGAAACTAACAAGTATGTAATGTTGAGTGGGGCAGGGAAGTATCCCTACTTTCGAGATGGCGTTGTGAATGGAGGGGACGTGTTGGAAGGGTGAGGATAGGCTCTAATGACGCTGCAGTCTTGGAAGTTTCTCTTAGTGCCGCCATTAGTTGTAGATATGGGTTGGTCGAAAGAGCAACGCGCGTTTGCCGTCGAGACGTATTTATCCCAAAACAAGTCTATCGTTGCAGTGCAGCGTGCGCTGCGTACTCGTTATCGAATTCCCCCTCGTAATGCTGTTCCAGACCGAAAATCTATTTTGTTATGGGTGAACTTCCGTGCACGTGGTAGTGTTTTGCAAAACAGAGTTGGGGCTCAGAGGTCGGTTACCGTTAATTCTGAGCGGTATGTTAACATGATCCAACAATTTCTTGAACCACAACTTCAACAGATAAACTGGGGACTAGTGTGGTTTCAGCAGGATGGTGACCGGCCCATACTGCCAGAAATTCCATGGCTGTTTTGAGGTAAATGTCCCCCGGGCGCTTGATCTCCCGGTACGGTGACATGCCATGGCCCGCGCGCTCGCCGGATTTAACTCCGTGCGACTACTTTTTATGGGGCTACCTCAAGAGTGAGGTGTTTAAACATCGACTCAGGACCCTCGAAGCCTTGAAGATTGCAATACGCCTTGAAGTTGGCCGCATTCCGCAACACATGCTTCGCAGGGTTGTGGAGAACTTCAGAAACCGGCTACATCAGTGCATTGATAGTGAGGGACATCACTTGAATGATATGTTGTTTAAAACTAATTAATATTAACTTCCAGTTGTACCCTTCTAATGCCACAATAGAGTTTTGTTCTAACATTTTTTTTTTATTTACCTTCGAAGTTAGGAATACTTCCCTGCCCCACCCTGTACTATTATCTCATTTCAGCATCGCTAATAGTTTTAGAGAAAGACCACTTTGGTGAGGTTGTTGAGTTTGACTATACCGAATTTTCACTTGCTTAACCAGTTAGAGGTCGAATCTATCTGGTACACAGACGGTTCAAAG
Source organism: Dynastes maya (assembly GCA_029619315.2). Taxonomy (NCBI): domain Eukaryota; kingdom Metazoa; phylum Arthropoda; class Insecta; order Coleoptera; family Scarabaeidae; genus Dynastes; species Dynastes maya. Next base: position 44,614,715 of record JAROYE020000001.1, read on the forward strand.
ACGGAAGCTGGAGTCGGAGTCGGAATATGCGGAATTAGACCAAAAATAACTAAGTCGCTAGGCCTAATTCAAAGCGCCACAGTATTTCAAGCCGAAGTAGCAGCAGTGCTGGGGTGTACGGAAGAACTAGGCAAGCAAGAAAGTAACTATCGATCTATTGCTATCTATTCAGACAGCCAAGCAGTGATAAAAGCATTGGACTCCACACAGGTAAGGTCGAAATTAGTGCGGGAATGCATGAATGCCCTCAATAGGCTGAGCAGCCGATGTAAGGTGATCCTGGTCTGGGTGCCAGGACACAAAGGTCATCGAGGGAATGTTAAGGCAGACGAATTAGCCCGAGCAGGCTCGTCAAACGCTGGCAGAAACCCAAAACATTCCGTGGGCATAGCATATACGCAACTACTAAACAATGGAAAAATGAGAAATCTCAAGACTGGTGGAAGAGTATCCCAGGTCAGAGACAGGCCAAGCAATTCCTGATTGGACACAGGCCTTAATTTATAGCAGACCTGCTAAGCAGGGCAGAAAGTCTGTTAGAGCAATAGTAGGCCTGCTAACAGGACACTGTATGCTCAAGAAACATATGAGCAACCTAGGCCTGACAGAGGAAACAGCGTGCAGATTCTGCCAGGTGGAAAAAGAGACTGCCGTCCACGTGCTGTGCGATTGTACCGCACTAGCAGGAATATGGCTCTTAGAAGCGGGATTGGATTATTCAAAAGCCGAAACCTACGCAGAGGGATCACTCACAAGGCTGCTAGGTCTGGTGAAAAAGGCAAAGCTAGCGTAATTGATCTAATGATAGAGGAACCACAATAGATCTGAAAAGGTCGCGGTGGGGTAGATCAAGAACCATTTCTAGAATGTCTCTAATTTAATCTAACCAGTTAGAGCCTTTAGCAACTTATAGATTTAAATATATTAAGTAGGTATAATTAATTACACAATAAACAAAAATAAAACTTACCGACATGTAGTAAAGTCATTTGTTGAGTACAAGTTCTGACGGTTGTATCAGCACCAGCATTAATTAATAGTTCTAAGAATTTACTATCATGTAAAACGGCGTAATGAATGGGATAATATTCATCTTTTAGAATGTGTATCTCTTCGCTGCGTTCGGTCACAAGAAATTGTGTACATCGCCAGGCACCCCTTTCGCAAGCGGCATGAAGCAAAGGTTTCCGAGATCGGAACACCACATTCTAATAAAAAAAAAGGTGTAGTTAACTTTGAAAAATTGTTTTAAAGGGTTGCAAGAATGAGACCTGATAATCAGAGGATATTGCAAATCGATAATCGTAAGCTATTGCAAATTACAGTTCCAGTATATGCAATATATGTATGGAATCTCATGCACTTGATTACTAACAAGTTTCCTTGCACTCATTGAACACATTTTTATGTTATGTCCGTTGTCAGGATATTAAATCACCGAATAGGATCTACGTGTTTATATAGTGTCCACCTACTGCGTGGGTGGAGTAATTTAATCCCAGAGTAATTTAGAGAAAACATTTTCGAATAAAAAACATTCCGAGACAAGTACAAATTTATATTCAAGTATACAGGTGTTCAGTTTCCGCAGTTTAAATGGAACATACTATATATTAGCTTTATTCCAACACAAATCACAAAGTCAATCATATACGTGAAATCAGTCAGAAACCAGTTTCGGACTTTTTCAGCTAATCAAATCGCGCCTGACGATGCTGATCGCGTCGCGTATGATTTGTTGGATGTTGAAACAAGCCTTTTATTACATTGTAAGATGCTTCCTTTCAATTCATGTCAGCTTTCAACAATATATACATGAATGCCTGTATCTATCTCTCTTAGTTTCTGATAATTAACAAAATTTGAATTTTTTGAGGAGTACCGTTGTCTTTTTAACGGTCAATATCTCAAACGCCTTCCTAGAGCAGCGATTCGATTTTTATTCGATTCAGTATTTTTTGGAGTCTTCGGCAATACATCAATTTATATCAACTAACTACAAGATGGCCTTTGCAATCGTTGCCATGTTTGATTCAAGTTATTTTAATTTCAAAATGTAGTAAATTAAGTATGAAGCTGTGCTGTATAGTCTCATGTATAATGCTTTAAATTTGCCGCCACGGCCAAACAAAAGGTTATGCCTCCTAGCGGGAGAGATGAAAAGGACAGATGTGTAAAACATGACGAAATAAAATGTATCGAAGAAACGGTGTTCGTTCTTTTATCATATCAATATCGTTGTAAGCGTAATCGTTTAATATAAGTGGAACGGCTTACACCAGTAAGCTCGAGCAGAGGAAGTATAGCAAACAGACGGAGATACGTTTTTTTGCTATACATAGAGTGCTCCAATAAAACGAAAATACTACGAACTCTCGTTTTTCTAAAGATATATATTAAAAATAACCTGTAAAATTCAATTTATGCATTCAATTTCAACATCTATTCGAAGTGAGCACCATCTTCCTTCATACAAACTGTAATAGTATTTTGTTGAACATTTCAGAAGTCATATTTTGTGTAATATTCATGTTATGCATTGCCTTAAGAAATTCCTCAAGAAAGAAACATTTCTATTTACCTAAATTATGAATTTTCTTAAACAACTTTCAGTATGTTTTCGTACTATATTTTTTACTGTTGAAAAAAGTAGGTGTACGATGCTTTGAATAAAACTATTCGTTGAACTCTAAGCAACATTTGTCTGCTTACTTTCGTTATTTGTTAGAGCTGTTATCCGGATCCGGATAATTTACTATCCGAATCCTGTTGTTATCCGGATCCGTTATCCGACGCTTTGGATCGGGACCCATTATCCGAAACCTCGGATCCGGATCCGTTATCCGACGCTTTGGATCGAGGCCCATTATCTGAAACCTCGGATCCGGATCCGCTATCCGAAATCTTGAATTCGGATTCTTTATGATTTAATCTACTATCCGAGTAATTATCAAACAATATAGTCGCAATAATCAGATTTACACTACCTACATAATGCAAAGTAACTTTGAATTGTGCGCATGGAAATTCAATATACTCTAAATGCACGGTTTTTAAAAACCATTGCACTTTTTCTTTATATAACATAAATTCGATGTTTTCTTTATTAAACACTTTCTGTATTGCAAGATCCGAGAATCGGATAGTGGATCCGCATCCGAAAATCGGACAGGGGATCTTTCACCCACTCACTAGGTGGACACGCTGTATTTTGTTTAGAACGCATTCCTACTGCTTAGCCAGTTCTCGTTGTTTAAACTATACAGGTGGATTACTTAGAATATGGGTATGGATATCGTTGTAGCGGTTGCCGGGCTCCGCCGTGTCGTTGGTCGATTTACACCTGACGTTTCCCTACTACTGCGGTTGGCATTCTCAAAGGCAATACGCATCTCGTGTTGGTGGTCCTCTTATTGCCTTTGAGAATGCCAAAGCTCAGGTGTAAATTAACCAACGAAGCGGTGGAAACCGACAACCACTACGACGATATCCAGATATTCATTTATCTGTTAAACAAGAGAAAGAGAAAAGCGAATATTAAACACAAATCCGTCAGTGTAAGCTAACTAGAGGTATGTAATGTTTATTAACATAAAAATGATTCTCACAATAATGCCGGCTAATTTCACTACTCGAACAGTTTTCTTTATTAAATTACACAACTTCCTTGGGACTAAGAAAAGAATTTTATACGGTGTTGATATAGTGGCATCGCTGCACATGGAAATAAAACAATGTCTAATGTTGTATCTTATCTTCTTCTATTGCTAAATTAACGTAATACGAGAATGGTATGACAAATACCTGTGCAAAGGAATACAACGCAATTGTTTTGCATTTAGTAAATTTATTTCCCGACATAATCTCCATATATATTCCAAAATTTTAAAGCCATCCAAATAATAGGATTTGTCGAACTCTGTAAAATAGGACTCCGTTTCGGCGTGAACGGCTTTCCGTCAAGTTATTTTTTCAAGTTTGGAAAAAGAAAGATGTCGCAGGGGCGAATATGGTGGATGGGGCACCAATTCATACCGTAACTGGACTAGTTTTGCTGTCGCAATTGCCTACGAGTGGCCCGGCGTGTTATCATGATGATAAAGAATTTTTGTCTTCGCTAGGCGAAGAGCATAGTACTGTCCCGTGATTGTCCTTCCCTTCTCCAACTAATCAATTAAGATTATGCCTTGCGAAACCCAAAAAAATCGTCACCATACCTTTTCCGGCCGATGGAATCGTCTTCGCCTTCTTTGGTGCACGTTCGATGGGAAAACCCATTTTTCCGACTGATCTTTGGTCTCTGGTGTGTAGTCATGCACCCATGTCTCATCTACAGTCACATAACGCCGTAGAAACTCACTCGTATTGCGCTTAAACATGTCCAAACATTGCTTTGAAGTTATCACGCGATTCCGTTTTTGATCAATCGTCAGCAGACGCGGCACCCATCTCGCCGATAGCTTTCTCATACTCAATTTCTCGTGAAAGATGTTTTGCAGACGTTCAATTGACATAGTAGCATTCTTTCTAATCTTCACCCGTCGGTCTGCTAACATGACATCATTAACTTTATTGATCAAATCATCCGTATCGACCTGGCCGTTTCTCATCAAAGACGGATGTTTGGCTACGCTTACATTCCTTAAACCAGTATCCGGTAGTAGTCATCGAAGGTGCATGACCTTTATAAACTGCATCCAACTTCTTTTTGATTTTTGCACACCTTATCCCATAAAAAAAAAAATCGAATCGCTGACCGGTATTGTTCTTCTTCCATGATTCCACAAATACATAAACTTTCAACAGCTCTCAAAACAACACTACTCGATGAATCTCTCCGAAATTTGAACAGATGTCGACTGAAGAATAGTACTCACAGTCAGTAATTTTAATATAAGTGCGCTTTGTAGGATTCTAGCAGGCAATTTGTCGTGTATCAAACATTTCCGAATGGTGGAGTGAGAATTGGTCTAAAATTTGTTCTATTTGAATTGAAGTAGCGAAGGCACATGACTTTAATAAAACGATCGTCTCTCTAATAGTTGTTTTTCTCTTTCCGTCCTTTCAGACTTTTTTTAGATATTAATTTGTTATATGTAATGTTTTAACCGGCCCATATTGTAAATGTAAAACTAATTTAGTACCGCCTACAAAATTATATTATTTTACATACGTACTGACAAAATTTAGTTTTTGAGGAAATCTGGTAATTCTCTAGATCTTAGAAAAATTTGTGAAGCACAGTTTTCTGTAGTGAACCTTTTTAATGTGCATATAATAGCATTGGCCTTATAGGTAGATACTTTGATTTAATATTTTTATATGCACTGCTATCATTTCGTATGTATATAACTGTACTAGGAAAACAACATTCTAGGTAACAGAATTGAATACGTCAAAAGTTAATTCATCATCCAATTTGAATATATTGGGATATAAGGTTATTTGATAACAAATTGATGCCAGTGGACATTTTAACCAACTTTACAAATTTATATGAAGAGTGTTTTTCACATTAACGGAATTGGTTTTTTAGCTTAAAGGGGTCCTTATGTTAATTCATACCCCTTCGTAATTTTTGTTCTCACATTAAAAAAATCTTATGATTATCCGTGAAAGTAGCTATGGATATTCAAATGCATAGGGATAGGGATCACAGCATGTGCAGTCGATAAATAAAATAAATGTACTTACCCAAAAGTCTTCACATTTTTGAGCTAGCATAATTAATATATTAACTTGATCGCCATCAAGAGCGTAATATATAGAGGATTGTAATTTACTGGGTTTGTCTCTATCCCTCTCCATACAGTTTTCATCTTGTTGCATACTTGCTGAAAATGAATGTGCACAAAAACATAGATGATATAGAATAAGAATGATAACAAACTTACGGTACTTTCCTCTTTCTTCACAATTACTACTATGCGGTCCAGGCCAACACATACGAGCCTCAACGTCAACCTTTGCACCATGTTTTAGTAAAAGGTCAACGCATTCATGGTGTCTAAAATTAGCATTGAAATAAATCAACAAAATAAAACGATCAATGACGGTAAATGAGTGACTTCAAAACCTACAACTGCTGCACAACAGTTGAGAGAATAATCAATAGGAACACAACTTCGAATTTTCATTGGTTATTTACTCATTAGTTGTGTCTCCTGATCGCGGCCAATTTCAAGAGAAGGCGATCGACTGTTTTGAATAATTAATGGATAATTTCAGAATCTAAAAAGGACCAAAGCGCATGTAGACAACAATGTTAATATGTAGTCGTCAGAAAAAAGAGATATTGGTTCTTTGCTCGTATAACAAGAGTGTTATTCTTTTCTTTTTTTATACTGTTTTCTTCTTTTTGGACATTCATATCATCATAAATCCCACTTTAAACCCGGCGTTTACACAGGAAAGTATTACTGACACTGACACAGGCGCGACAGTCAACCATGCTGGGTAAACACCTACTGTTCTTCAACAATCGCTAGCGTGAGTTGCCCCATCGGCTGTCATGACAATTTTCATGACCGCATTTCAGACAGCTATTGAGCTTGTCAGGAGGTAGGGACTCTTGGAATCCAATGAGAAAACTATTTTTGGCCCTTTCGCCGACCTACCACAACTAACCTCTTTCATAAACTAGGGTTTCGAAGCTTGTAATATGCTTAGATGTTTGTAACCATAGTAACTGTGGTTGAAAATGTCATTTGCTAAGTTCATGCTGCGTTCCTGTTCAGTTTTACACGTTTTCAGAATAGCTGCAGTAAATACAATGCAAAAATATTGTCAGGATAGTGTCGTTACCGTGCCTCTGCCAGTACCAATAATACTCTCCTGTGTAAACGGCGGGTTACTGCAACTGTCTGCTTAGATTTCTAAAATGGCGTTAACTGGAAAAAAGTTAAGCTATCTCTACTCTATTAGGCGTAGTGCAGACGACAGACAGTCGGTGACCGACTATATTGTCGGTGGATAAGAACAGACCACCTACAGTTTTGTAGCCGATAAGTTATCGCGCAGATGGCCGTCAGTTTGTCGGTAGGTTTGTATGCAAACTGTACAACGAACAATCAACAGCGATATATGCTCCTATACTTAAGGTATCGTCGAAAACAACGACGAGAGAAAAGATTCTGGATTCATCCTATTGTCAGTCAACGTTTATTAAAGGGATAATTTCATATATTCCACCAGAATTTATGCGAGCATCCAGAAAAATGTTTAAATTACTATAGAATGTTTCTAAAATCATTTAACGAATTACTTTGCATAGTGCAATAAAAAATCTCGAACGAAGATACAGTTATGAGAAAGTGTATATCACTAGAAGAAAGATTATCGGTTACATTGAGGTAAGAATTAATTTTTCTATATACATTTATCTAACGCATTTATTATGGTTCAAATTTGAAAATACATTATGTTATTATACATTATTATAATATTAACTTTCTTCTGAGAACCCCAACGATAACAACTCGGAACTATGGTTTGACACTTGTGAGTATGTCGACTGTGGTGAATGGAGATCCTCAGGTGACGACACTCTTGAAGTGACTATAGGATTTACGTTATGTTGTTCCCACGCGTTAGTTGGACATACCTGCTGTGTGTGAGATAAAATTTCATGTTGCTGGACCCAAGTATTTGGTAGCGCTGATCCTTGGTGCATGTTGATTTGAGTGTGATTGTATTGCCCTGATGTTCGAGGATGAACAGAGTAGATTTCTCTGTTGTAGTTGTTTGCGTGCTTTTGCGATTGAGCAAATTTTAAAATAATATTCATAATTTCTATTCGCAATAAGTACTTCCAATCCTCCATATTTCTTAAATAAGGGTAATAAAGAACGTAAGAACAATTCATCTACATCAAACGTTTGTTGCTTGTTTCCTTCCTTAAGTATTTTCAAAAACTCTTCATCGTAGTTTTTTGTTTTTTTTTTCTTGGACGAAGCGCTTGTTGATGGAGCTATCTCAGTAGCTGACGGTGTTTGTGACTCCTCTTGTTCTTTGTCATTATCAGCTAGTGATGATACAGTTTGCGGATGTGAATGTGTAGTATATGTATTTTCGACGTGCAGGTATTTAGCAACGGGAGATTCGTTTAAAACGTTGCATTATCTGTACTTGCTCGGAGCATCAACAATAGGCACAATAGTATCAGAAGTTTGTAATGCTATTTGGCAGTACTTGAAAGAAACTTGTATGCCGACTACCACCGAAAAAATATGGTTGAAAATAGCTACGGAATTTTATCACAGAACAGACTTCCCTAATTATTTGGGAGCCATTAATGGCAAGCATATTCGCATACAGATGCCACCATTTTCAGGATCGGACTACTTTAATTATAAGAATTATTTTTCAGTGATACTTTTAGCTGTTGTTGATGGGGACTACTGCTTTACATATGTCGATATTGGCGCTGACGGAAAATGTAGTGATTCGAACGTGTTTCATAGTTTTGGGAAAGCGCTTAGCAGCAAATAACATGAACATACCAAACGACCAAAATTTACCTGAAGATATTTGTGGCAAACCTATGCCCTTTGTTTTTTTGGGAGATGAAGCTTTTGCAGCTTCAACTCGTATTTTACGACCCTACACTAATCGATATTTAGAGATAAAAAAACGTATTTTTAATTATCGTTTAAGCAGGGCGAGACGAATGGTTGAACGCTGATTACTTTACATCACCACAGGATTCTATTCATTGGCAATATGATAAGGTATAACTAACTATTGAATAAATATTATTGTTGGCTTACCTTGTTTTATTTTGTCTTGAACATCTAAACCACACCAATCGTTAATTAGTTGAAGGCAGACTTCCTCCCACAGCTTCTTTTTAACATTTCTGTCGTGATACTCGACACTAGATGTGTCATATAATGCACGATGCTTTTGTATTTCATGAATTGACCTTTCCACATCAATATCCATGATTACCAATTGTGAGGTTATGGACGGATACACAAACCGTTCTGTACACAAATCACCGACTGATTTGTCCGTCGTCTGCGCTATACAATAGTAATATGTATGATCTATTTTCCTGGCCGACAGTCGGGTCGGCGAAAAAATAGAACAAGTTCCATCTTTTTTGTCGGTCGTGTGTTCACACGCATTATAAACCGTAGTGTACATTGTGACCGACAACATTGTCGTACACCTACTGTCTTTCGTCTGCGCTACGCCTTATAGGAACAATCTGAACGTTTCTCCCTCCATAGAAATATAAGGTACCAGTGGGTAGCAGTCTCAATTGTTAGATAGCGTATATTATGTTAGGTTGTCAAATAACTGTTGACATATTAATAGTTAAAATTATCCAAGAGTATTAATATCCTCATAGAATCCCAATTAATTAACATTTGGTTTAGTTTGGAGTAATCTATAGAATTTTATACGTACATCAATATTCATTTCCAGATGTTGATGCGCGAGGTAAGTGCATAAGTGGTCTTAATGCAAAACAAAAATGATCCCAGCACGATATTGATTGATTGACAAAAAAAAAACAATATACCTTGCCCCCTAAAATTGATTTTAGAGGACGAGAAGGTATTTTTGTACTTGCGCGCAGAGATATACAGGCTGTTTATTAAATATACGACAAAAATTCAAGGGGTTATTCCATGAACCATTCTAAGAATATTTTGTCCTTTGATGATTGTTGAAAAGCCCCTTTGCTTCGAAGATACAGGGCGAGAAAAATTTTCGACAAAACCAACATTTTATTACCAAAAATTACATTTAAAGTTTCTTAATCTACAAGAACTGTTGAAAATGACTACCTCCAGCTAGGATGCAAGAAGCCAATCTTCTCCTCATTGCCGAACTCTTTCAAAAACATCAGGGTCGATTCTTATTGAGTTACACCCAGCAATTATCCGATTTCTTAAATCTTCCACATTTTCCACTGGAGTAGAATAAACTAATGACTGGCTAATGATGGCCCCATAGGAAATAATCCAGGTGGTTTAAGTCCGGGAATCGAGCAGGTCATAAGTGACGTCCACCTCGACCAATCCAACGATCTCCGTATGTTGCTGTTAAAAACTCACGAGCAACCACACTAAAATGCGCTAGTGCACCGTCGTGCATAAACCACATTGCATTTCTTGTTGCCAATGGTACATCCTCCAGAAACAGAGGTAGCGTTTGTTCCAAAAAGGTTCGATACACCTCGCCGGTAAGCCTTCCTGGTAGAATACCGGTCTAATTAGCCAGTCACCCACAATTCCTAACCAAACGTGCAACGAGAACTGATGTTGAAAACGATCTTCAAGTACCTCATGTGGATTTTCTTCAGCCCACACATGTTGAGGGATTTGAATCAATGTGTGCAAAAGCGACTGACAGAATGCAATCTGTGGAGGAAAATCAGCAGGAAGAAGTGCCTGAACGGGTTGTATGTGGTATGGGTACAACAAATACTCCCTAAGAATTTTCCAAACAGTCCCATTTCTTACATTCAAAATATTTGCAATTTTTCGAGTAGAAGTACCTGGATCTTCCTCTATCATGTCCAGCATATTCTCTTCTAATTCTACTGTTCTTACTGTCATTGGCCTTCCACTTCGTTTCAATGTGCCTGTTTCATGAAGACGTTGATGAATACTTTGGAAGGTTTTTCTATCAGGAACATTACGGTCAGGAAATCGTTCAATGTACAATCGTCTAGCTTCTAATGAATTGCCATCAGCAAGTCCATAAATGAAATGCATGTCAGTCATCTCGGCGTTCGTATAGCGATTCATGATAGACGACTTCACTAACAAAAGTTTAAGTATTAAAAGGCAGAAGATACACGTCAATCAGTCTCAACAAATTTGACACAAACAAAATGATCAATCACGAAACGTATTCAAATGAAATCCACGTTTTAACTGATTTACTTTTCTATGTCTGCACTTGCCTATTGTTAGTGGGTAAAACAGCCGCTCTTTGTAATCGGAATGTTGTTAAAAGATAACAACGCGTTTTTACAATTTTTTTATACTCGGTAAATCCAGTGTTGTACGCCATATTTTTATTTCGGCTACATTAATAATTTCAAAAATATCAAAATTGGTTTTGTCGAAAATTTTTGTCGCCCTGTATCTTCGAAACAAAGGGGCTTTTCAAAAATCATAAAAGTACAAAATATTCTTAGAATAGTTCATGGGATAACCCCTTGAATTTTTGCCGTATGTTTAATAAACATCCTGTATATGGCTTGTAGAGCATGTAAAAATGTGTTAAATCTCGTTTATGTTGCAATTCCATATGATCTTTCGCAAAATAATGATCGCAACTTTGACAATTTGGGTAATGTCGAAGGGAAAATTCGTAAAAATCGGCGATTCACAATCACAGAGTGCCTTTTTCCCTCAAATTTCACATACGGTTTGAGAACGATGAAAAACTGCAGGACGGTGTTACAGCATGGCTTAATTCACAGGCGGTAGAGTTCTATGAAGAGGGCATTAAAAAACTGGTTCATCGCTATGACAAATGTGTCAATCTTAATGGCAACTACGTAGAAAAATAGTTGAAAGTAGTAGCTTTAAGTTGTATATAATAAAAACCTCTTCATGTATTGGTGTTTTTTTTTAATAACCAAACGGAACTTACTTTACGAATCGCCCTCGTATTAACAATTAATTGACAAATAGAGCGCCGGCCGTAGTGAGAAAACCGTGTCCACCATAATCCTTAGGCTGCGGTGGGTTTACATTTCAAGCCTGGTGGGCTGCGGTTATCTCCTAAAACCGTATTAAATGTATGGGAAATGAATCATGGTGCTGTTGGTAATATGAATGTTATTGCACTTAGTTATCGTGTTAGTAGTACGGCTTTTCAAAATCGTCGTAAAATTGTTTCAAATATAGAACTAAATAATTGTTTCGTAGGGATACATTAAAAGCAACAAATTTTCACTGGGCATTTTATACTATTTGTCTGAAAATACAGTTTGTCCAAGAGTGCGTTAAACGACAATTAAGATTTTTAAACAAATCGTGCCTTTGTGTCAAACCAAATTAGTAGGTCATTTTTTACACAGATTTTACATAAACCCTTAGCTAAATGAAAAAAATATCGTGTAATAATGCTTATTTTCAAACAAACGGTTTATTAATATTTAAAGGCATGCCTGTTTTCTACCGTCTTTCAATGGATGTTACCGCCTACCATGCGATGAATACCTGTGAAGAGGTATCTTCTTTGCTAAATATGTATGCAGCTATTAAATCAGATTTAGTTGTCAACCGGTATGTAAAGGCACTTTAAGCATTAATATTTTATTTTAAGAAACTTCTTTCTTTTAACTTTTTTAGTAAACTTTTGATAGTTAGTGACAGAAATCCCGAAGACCTCTCACTAACTCCGCATATTTTTAGCTCAAATTGTTCAAAATAAACCGTATAACATTTTGAAAATTACATTCCATGTTTCGGAAGTGGAAATAAGTTATGTAAATTTAAGTACCAATATTCCAGAGCCTTTTAAGATACATAATTATTAAAAATTACTAAATCGGAATTAGTATAGAAAAACTTTGAAACTGAATAAAAATGAGATAAAATCATATGCACCTTAAACCAAGATTTTATCACAGAAACATAACTGAGAGACATTGAACTTAATATACACGAGGTCCTAAAGTATCCCCCCATATTAACTTTTGAACGACAGAAGCTAGCATTTTTAGAAAAATTTGGTCGATTTATATTTTTCGAGAGCTAACTTTTGCCGTTATTGGCAGTTCATTGCATTTCCGGTGTTGCCGGAAGTGACGTCAACTTTATTTTAAATAGAACACTCTGTATATTTCTACGTTTTTGGAAAGGTAATCGGAAGGCAAATCCAACGTTACCGCATATGTTATACTTCAACTTAAGAAATATGGCGATATGCAGTAATTAAGGTTTTGGTAATCTGTTTTTGTTGTTACGCAAGTTGGCTAGGAAAGAGCACCAAATTGATTCTTGTAACGCCAGACTGATCTAAAAGGCTCGTTGTTAAGCAAAATAATCATAACATTTGCCAAACTGTCAAATCTCAATTCCAAAAGCGTAAATTACTCTTGTTATTTATTGCCATTATAACCTGCATTTGTCATACTTTCGTTCTCTGTGCTCGTTATTGTTTTATCTAATTTTAATTATTGTTAATTGTGGTTTCTCCTTTACTTTAGCGAACTTTATTGTAATATTAATTAATTATGGTAGGTTTGTTTAAATTTGTTAGTATCTGATAGGCAATGTGCTTAAGTTTCAGTTTTTTATGTTGTTGATTTTACAATTGTCTTCGCGTGGACCACGTAAGATAAACATCAAGTACCTAATTTTAATATTCGGTGGATTTGGCAACCATTACCACGAAGTGGAATATAATGAACACATACATTACCATTGTACTGCCCGAAAAATTTGAACTTTGCACTAAGTAAGGATAGATAGGGCGAATTGCTTTAACAGAAGATAATATGATTTAAATTATTGTACAATTTGTTGCGCAACTAGGGCAAATAAGGTGATAATTTTTGCCAGATTTACATAATATTAAAATTGAACCAGCAATTTTGCATGGTTCGTGCCGAAGCCATCATAAAAGTACACAAAAAAACATAAAAAACCTAAAGACATATTGACTATCAAAAACTAGCAAATTTAAGCAAACCTACTATAATTAATTAATTGCAATAAAGTTCGATAAATTAAAGAAGTAGCAACAATTAACAAAACAAGTTAAAATGAGACAAAACAATAACGAGAACAAAGAAGGAACGTATGACAAATGCAGGATATAGTAACAATAAACAAGTGTTTGGTTGTAGAAAAGAAGATTTATGTTTACTTTTTTATTGTATTTAATGGAACTGTTACAGACTCGTTTTTACATATGTGTACAATAAGACACAAATAAAACTGAACAACGAGAATAATTTACGTCTTTGGAATTGAGATTTGGCTGTTTGGCAATTGCTGATTATTTTGCTTAGCAACGAGCTGTTTAGATCAACCTGGCCTCACAAGAAACAGTTTGGCGTTCTTTCCTAGCCAACATTGCGTAACAACAAAAACAGATTACCAAAACCTTTATTGCTGCATATCGCCATATTTCTTAAGTTAAAGTGTAACATATGTGGTACCGTTGAATTTGTCCCTTGATTATCTTTCCAAAAACGTAAAGATATACAGGGTTTTCTAATTAAAATAAGAAAGTTGACGTCACTTCCGGTGACACCGGAAATACAATTCAACTGCCGATAACGGCAAAAATTTGTTTACAAAAAATAGAAATTGTCCTATTTTTTTCTACAAACGCTAACATATTAGATTTACTACGCAAGAACAATCCCAATGGCATCATGAGGGCTGACATTAATTCTTAATATTGCAAATTAAAAGTAACAAAAGTAATATTCAAGCGGAATGCTAAATAGTCGTAGGCACTTAATTACTATAATTTTCTAGCTTTGCATCGTTTTTGAGACTTGTCAATATACAATGAGGTAAGAAATCAACAGTAGCATCAATAATGCTCAGTACAATGAAGTTTACATCATAAAATAGATGTTAACAAACATATCGATAAAATTTGGTACGTAGGCGATAGATAATAAACAGTGGAGAGATGTTTTAAATAATCACATTCTTGCTTAATAAGATCATATCAAATTAACTTTCAAAATCCCATGACAAAGGATTGTACCACTCAGGTAATCCTGCAGTTTGCAGCTCCCATTTCCCATGAGCGACATGAATGTCGCTCATCTGCACATGCGCATAAGTAGTCAATGTTGTCAGAACACAATATCAGTAAAAGAAACATTTTAAATAGTTTTATTTAGTGATTAATTCCCCTATTGAAAGCACAAAATTGCACATATGCGGTTGTTCAAACATGATCAAGTGTCCAATGACTTTTTGCAGAATGTCTTTCCTGTCATTTACAGTATGATCTGTGACATTATTGCAATGTTGATTAGTTAATTGCCCTTTCTCACTCTCTATGATTAGATCACCTTTTCTTGTTATTTTAAAAACTAAACCAATAGCTATAAATACTTGTAACTAAAATATTTAAATTCTGCTAAATGATCCTCGAATGACAACTAAACTAACCAACAATTTAACAACATTATATGGGTTTTTATATATGAACAATGGTCGTATGAAATGGGAGCCATAAAGCGCATGATTACCTACCTTCATACAAAGGAACCATATAGTTTTAATATAAAGAGCTTACCCTTTCAAGCACGCAATATGTAATGGTAAACTACAAGGGCATCTATTTACATCCGCAGAACTGTGACGGTTTAATAGCCAACGCACTAGGTCAATATTATTTGCACCAACACACTTTTGAAGAAGATTATAACCACCTTCATCATGTACTGTCAAGATATTTTCATGCTGCCAATAAGATGATTACAAATTAACAATTCTTTATTATTACTATTTAAATTACCTTAGGGATTTGTTGCAACAGGCCTTCTAGGCGTTGTACACTTACTTTTGGATTTGCTCTCAGTGCATCAAATACTGTTTGTACTTTTTGTCTGGTAGAGTCTGACACTCGATGCCCATGACTAGTCGATAACAATACACTTCCAGAATGAAAAACTTGACTTACTGAACCACCCATGTTTTAATGAATTCCTGCAAGTACCACAACTATTGAAAAATAAATGGTGATTTGAATTTGTGTGAAAATATACTGAAATTATACGTTAATATGTCTATTGCTTGATCTCTATAACAAAAGTTGAGAAAAAGAAACAGACATCATAGTGCATTTATTTTTTAAAAGACATTCCCCTTTTTCTTGGGCTTTGGAACAAACTTTGATGGGAATCAAATATTTCGCACTTACCAAACATTTAATTCAAATTAATCATCTTCTATACTTTTCATTGAAGTGTCAAATGTCATGATAGGTTAGATGATCTCTATAATAGTTTTCTTGTTGTTGATAATAATTTTGGCAATAGTATTAACACTGCAGATTTTTATTATATATGATATCATTGTTTATATGTGAAGTAACGATTATATGCATAAAACTAGAGTTAAAATTGGTTAAAATGAATCGCTGAAAACCTATGCTAATTACGCACTAATACTTATATTTCGTACTCCTACTTTTGAGTTGCTACACTGTTTACTTTAATCAATATACGCTACAGCGGTATCTGTTGCATATCGTGTGTACTTATACAATTTCTTGGGTTTCTGTCCTACATTTAAAATGTTTTCGCTAATGAAATTAGTTTCATGCTGGATATAATAAGCATATATGGCTTTATTTTTACAGTGGAAACTTACTACGTATGTATTTATAGATTATTATAAAGTATGTAATATGTATACTATCGTTCATAAGTATTTGGGCACCCTCAATGTTTGCAAAAATCATTGAAAACACTAATGCAAAAGTGAATACATATTTTTTATTTACATGTACATATACAATTATATATTTTGTCAAAAAAATAACACTATATTTAAGATTTTGTTATATTTATGTGACCTCTATCTTTTATAAAAACACCGCACAATCGGGGCATTTTCGAAATCAAGTTTGATAAAACTTCCGGTGATATTCGGGTCCATGCTTTCTTGGAGCTTCTTCCACATATCAGCAGCCGATGTTGATATCGATGCCTGTACCTCTCGATCAAGTTGCTTCTACAGTAGCTTAATAGGATTTAAATTTGGACTCTGGGACATTTTCTTGCTGAAAAACAAAATTTTGACCCAAAAGTCTTCTTCCTGAAAGTACGATATTGTTTTCTAAAATGTGCGGATATTGTGCTTTTCTTAATATGCCCTTAATTTTTACAATAACACCTACAACTGGGCCGCCAAAACAGCCCCAGATCATAACTGAACCTTCGCCGTGCTTAACTGAGGGGGTAATACAATGTCCTCTTGCACGCTTTCCTACAAATTTTCCCACAAAAATACGTCTTCGTGAACCAAAAATCTCAAATTTTGAGTCGTCGTTTCATAAAACTTCCCTCCAATCCTTCATAGTTCGATGTTTGTGTTTATGAGCCTATTTTAAACGTTTCCGTCCGTAGCAGCAGCTTTATCATCGCGATTCGTCCCTGTAGACCGACTTTCCGTAAGCGTCGTTTTACAGTAGAAACGCTTATCGGCTTTTGATGAGCGGCATTAATTTCTGTAGCGATTTCTGGGGCTGTTTTTTGACTATTTCTCTTGCTGGTTACCACTACTGTAAGATCTTCATGAGATGTTGTCGCGTTTGGCCCCCTATACGTTATAATCCACAGTGGAGTGGTCTAACTTTAAACATTATTTTCTGTGTTTGTTTTTGAATTTGTAGGTCACGATTATTCCAGAAACTGCTAATAAACATACCATGTAATGCTTCTGTGGTTGAGTTTTGGTCGGCATACAAGGAGGTTGTGCTCGTCGAGTGTGGTGATAAGTAATTCGGTTTAACGGTCTTATCACGCAATAAACTCGTCGAGAAGTCAATTCAGTGCTAACGTTTAAACGTCTTAGTTATAAATTGCGATAAATAAAAAGTGAGAAGTTGAATTTGCAAATAAATAAATTTGCTATAAAAAATAGCTGTGTGAACGTGCGATAAAAAGGCAGTGATAAACAGTCGAAAAATACTATTTATGCTAATATGATAGTAGTGGGACAGAAAGTACGAGAAAGAGAAACAGGGAATAATACAACATTGACATCATCAGCAAATAATGTAATACTATCAACCGAATGTACAGAACCTGGAAGATCATTGATATAAATTAAAAAGAGGGTAGGGCCCAGGATAGAAGCTTGAGGAATGCCTACATTTTTAATGATACTATTTTCTGATTCAAATCTTTCACAAACTACCTTCTGTACACGATTTCCCATATAAGATCTAAACCATTAATTCGCAGTACCGTTTATCCCATATATAGACCATTTGTAAAGTAAAATGTCATGATTAATTAAATCGAAAGCCATAGGTAAATCAATTGACATCGATAGACAGACATTGCCAGAATCAATATTTTGTGTGATACATTTTCACACAAAATATTGATTCTGGCAATGTCTGTCTATGTTATTAAATAAAGCTGTATTAGTAGAACGATTTGTAAGAAATTTCTTTAGATTCTGATAGAGAAACTGTTCTAGAATATCATGAAGTTGGAGGAAAAGAAAAGTCCACTTTCTCACAATAACTCAAAATTTAATAAGAGAGAGCGACCGGTTCCGGGACTAATGTCCCATCTTCAGGATCGAGTTAAAACTAGTAAGGAAATTGTCAAATTAATAAATAAAAATAAAAACTACACATTCTATATATCAACAATTGTTGGACTACTTGTGTGGTGGGTAATTAGAGTAAATGACATTTTTTTAAAACTTGTAAATTGGGACGTACACAACATATATAGTGTGTTCTATAAGTGATATTCGTGATTCGATAAGTCGATAAGTGTTCTAAAATATTTTCTATAAACATTTCCCTATACCTAAAATGTGTAATTCTTTAGTAAATTAAGTATTATGCTATGTAGATAAGTTTTCAAGTGCTGTGACGAAATACTAGAAATTTTTGTTTCGACGTATCGTTTTGGCATTTAAGATATTGGCCCTTAAAAAAAGCTGAATTTCGCAAAAATCAAATTATCTTAAAAACTAAGATAGATGGGTATAGGGAATATTGAAGAAAGTTGACATGAAATGACGAGAGACATCCAAAAGCGTAAAAATGTACAGGTGTTCCATTTAAAAAACCAAACGTCTATCGTACGCTACGGAGATTGAACACATTGAATATAGTTTTATGTTATGCAGAACTTGCCTCATAATATTTTTTATTTGGGAATTTTTGCCTTAAATTGCTCAGAAAAAGAATTATCTTCCGCCTATGCATTACATAGACGCTGTACTGCTAATTTCCAGGATTAGAAGAGTGCTCAAAATATTTTTCAATCGTGAGTGATATTTATAAAAAGAATTTTATTTTTGCATCACTGGTGAATTTTATGTTCAATTCTTAGATGGAATATTTATCACTCGTCAGCGAATAATATGCAAAATATTGTAGTGATATTTTTGTGTAAATAATAGTTAAATTGTAATTAAATAAATTAAATGAGTCAAATTAATCTAAATAATCTCAAGGTTAACTTTTTGTTAATCGTGGGGAGTCTCACTTAATGACATTTTTGCAAATTAGCAATTGAATAGAGAAATGAGACGATTTTATTATTTTTAAGAGAGACAGTGATTTTTATTAGTAATTTTGATATAAATAAATATAGATAAATTATATTTCTTTCGAACAATAGATGTACAATAACCTATAACAATCCCTAACCGATAGCTAATTTAAAATTAAGTTGTAAAATTGAAATTTAAAATTTTGAAATTTGGATTTTAAAATTAATAATTGGATTTTTCTTTTGAATTTTTATTTGTTTGGCCAAATATTTTTAATGTTCGGTATCTGTGCACTGTTGCATCTCTTCGGTATCCTCTCCTTAAAATCGAAATCAGTTTTCGTAGGTAGCCAGGAAGTTTGATCCTTGGGTCTCCGTGGGTTGATATTTTCAAATTACAATGTCGAGAGGGTTTATAAAATGTTGTACTGCAGTTTATTCTCAATAAAGTTTCATATATATTTAAATTTTTAATGTAATTATCGAAGAATTTGGAAAAATATTTGTATGTCGAAACTTTGTTTATTATCTCTCTGACTTGTTTTTGTTCAGAGCCCCAGTTGACTATATTTTCATAA
Organism: Dynastes maya; assembly: GCA_029619315.2. Lineage (NCBI taxonomy): Eukaryota > Metazoa > Arthropoda > Insecta > Coleoptera > Scarabaeidae > Dynastes > Dynastes maya. Next base: position 44,634,488 of record JAROYE020000001.1, read on the forward strand.
ATAAACTTTATTCTTGAATATCCATTTGAAATACCATTCGCTTCCTTGGTTACGGTGGTTTAATTTTGTAGGAACGGTAGTGTAATAAAAATGTGGTTACCATGGAAACGATTTATTTAAATCCATGAATAATATGTTTGACAATTTGCCTATCCAAATACAGTGCATTTTAATTTATCTGTTTAAAAAGAAATATAATTTAAATTTTAATTAGAAAAATTACTGTGCACGTAGTTCACTCGACTTTTTTTACGAAAATATCATGTCTTAATGTGTAAGATAAAATAACGTAGTAGGGAAATTTTGAGGGAAGAGGGCAACAACACTGCTTCGCCTCGTTAAAATAATGAACTAAAATAATTCAAATTGACATCGCAACACACCTTCAACCATGAAGAACAAATATCACAACAATATATATCTTTGGCTATGAGGAATGATAAATAGTAAAAAGTACGAAAAATATCACTGTTTGAGCGAAAATGATAACGTCTTTATTTTTTTCCAAAAAGCATGACATTTTATAATATTCACGAACGAATTTTATGAAAAGAACTCAAATAATTTGTTCATGAATTTTATTTCAATTCTGGGATAGTACATATTCTTATCGCTCGTGAACGACTAGCAAATAAAAATAAAATGATAAATATTAGAAACAAAATCATTCCCGAACAAATTGTAAAGCGAATGACTGCGAGAATAGGAATAAAATATTCTTTAAATACTGTTTGTTGGAAAGTTGTCTTTTATTTTTATATTGTGTTATACAACTGTTTCGACGTAATTTTAAATTACAAATGGAAAATTGAATATGTAAGGTATGAGTCTTGAAATGCCTAAAAGATTCAAAAGCTTCAATGTCATATTTGAATTTTACGTTCTATTTCGGTATCTTTTACATCAAATCAACTAGACGACAAACTTTAGATCCTCGATTTTTAGTATTTTATTAAAAAGAGTAGGCTCTGGCATCACGTATTTTGCCATCTGTTTAACTAATTCTTCAGCTCTTACTATCTACAAGATCTCAATAATTCACTTTGTTTTGCCGAATCCGTGTTGCGGGAGGAAAAATTTGTTTATTATTCTTAACAAAATTTTTTGGGTGTTCCAAAATTCATATTTAACGTTAGACGGTGGGTCGCACTGTACAACGAAAAGAATATTAAATAACATATTAATCTTAGTTAAATTCGCCCAATGAAAAAAGAAAAACCATTCAAAGCGAATTTGATTGATCGAATAAAATACATCATTTGAAAACAATGTCGTGGCATTCAATTGGTCCTTACCGGTTTGTAATTCTTCCTTGAACAAACCTATTACTACTTACAAATACATTTTACATTGATTTTTGCACATTTTTATAAATGAAAGAAAACTCTTACACAGAATAGGCTTTTTTCTCGATTTTACTAATCGAGTAAGCAAATATATGGCGTAGTAAGAAAATATGTCTACATAAAAGCGGAAGTACGATATGTAACTGATCAACTACTCATCAGAGAGTGGTAATCACTTTGTAGATGGAACTGTATGCACAAAATGGTTTTTACATTTTATTCTTAATGAATACCTTTAGAGAAACAAAAGCTTGTAGTAGTTTGTGGCGGTTCTATATAATGACAAATTTGGCTGTGTAACTTCATATTTTCCAAACATGCAATAATTTCAGAAAGTTAAATAGGTAGGGGAATGGAAAAATTCAATAATATTCAGGCTGTTCCATTGAAGAAAGCAAACTAGTACCGAGTGCAACGAAAAATAGACACTCTGTACACTTGAGTATAGTATATTACGTACCATCTGTGAGTGAATAATTATTCGTTATTTGAAAATATCCCCTCTAAATTACTCATCGTCAGAATTACTTCTATCCAAGCACTAAGTGGACACAGTGTAATAAAATAAATATCTAATAAATTATTATTAATAAAGAAGCATTAATGAGAAAAAAAGTTTACCTAAAACAAAGAACTAAATGGTAGGTTAAATAACATGTGCTAAAGTTTAAATTTGCTGGAATTGGATTAACAGGTTGATGATCGATAGTTAGCGAACCAGACACCTATTTTGTTATTTTAAACGGAACATCCTGTATATTATTGTGATTTTAGTTTCCTTTTCTAGAAATAAATCAACAGAATATGGGTTTCATATGAATATTTCGAAGTAATTGTACTTTTATCATTACTCGCCTAAATGTAGATATATCCATTTTTTAAATTTTTTCAGATATACAGGATGTTCAGTATTTAATACTAAACTTTACTAAATTCAAACGCCAAAAACGCAATTTTTTAAATAGCACCACATATCTTTTTTCGTACCAAATGTAGAGGAAATTTATATCTCTAACGTTTTTGTATAATGATGCATATATATAACATTGAAAATAAAAAGATATTTACAGTTGAACGGGAGTCCTGTATTTGGGTATTGCATCCAAGTGGTTTCTGGTGTTAGCACTGTTTGGTTACCATGACAATAGTAAACAAAAGATACTAACATTGACATGTTTAAACTATTGATTCGAAATGTTGAGCCCAAGTAGCTATTTGCAGTCAAAGACGAGTCTTGCACTTGGAAATTGCATCGAAATAGTTACTGGTGTTAATGTGGTTTGGTTACCACGATAATGTAACAAAACATACTAACATCGGGGATCTTAGTCTATTGATTCAATATTTCGAACTTAAGTACAGAAGAGTTAGGTAATAGGTATAATTAATGTATTGGGAAAAAGTGAAAGAAATTGTGTATTTTAGGATGCATATAAGCTGCGCTATCTTGACTGACGATGTCCACAACCGAAAACATTTGTCAAATTAAAGCTAAGTTTTGATGCTACTGGAAACATTCAGTCTATCGGTGTAAAAGTAAAAGAAAAACAATTATAATGCTAATGCATCTTAGTGAAAAAGAAACAAGGGAAACAATATTTTAATAAAAGTTTATACAGGTTAACGGTAAGTTATGTAAGCATATATATGTCAGCATCAATTTAAAATCAAAACCAAAAATCTTTAAAAAAAAACAATAATAACATGCAGCACAATTGAAATATACTATGAACAAACTAAATAATCGTCATTGCAATTTTTATTGCAATAGTTAATTAGCTACTGATTTACTTATCTACACTGAACACTCAAAATTCCTTCCTTCCGTCTCGATACATCTGCGCAATCGTTTGGAAAGGCTGTTGTGCACTTTTCTTGGCACACTAACTGTTTTCTTAGCACACCAACTGTTGTACTCCGGAATGCCTGCGTTATCCTTAAATAATCTCTTAGTACATAAATCATATGTATAACCGTTCTTTATGTACTTCATTACGTAAGTAGCTACTAAGACTTAAAATTTTAAAACAGGTAAGAGCAATAATGTCAGTATGTTTTGTTTACTGTTGTCATTGTAACCAAACAATACTAACACCAGAAACCATTTGGATGCAATGTCCATTGTTTAACTGTAAATATCTCTTTTACTTTCAATGGCAGACGTATGCATCGTTATACAAAGACGTTAGAGAAAATAAGTTGCCTATATGGTGGATACAGAAAAATCTATGGTGCTATTTAAAAAAAATAAGTTTCTCGTGTTTCAATTCGGTAAAGTTTGGTGTTCAATATTGAACAGTCTGTATATTTCGAAGATGTTCTAATGCAATATCTAGATAGAGCCAGGTATGTAATTTAATCTTGCAAAAATTTACGCTAAAATGTATTTGCACTTCGGATATTTAGAAAGAAATAAGTGGTATTTAAATTTAAGAGATTGACAACATTATAAATATCTCGAAATTTGTTAGATATAGACATGTGAAATCCACACTACGTTGGTTTGTTTCTAAATGGAGAAACCAAATGCGCAATAATATACAGGATGTTCGATTTAAAATAACAAAGTAAGTGTCTAGTTCGCTACGTATCGATCACGGTATATACGGAAATATTTTTGATGATATCTATGATATCTATTATGTCATCAGAAAATTTTAGCTTCCTACTGTTTACGCAATAGGCGCAATTTTACAATTCCAGAAGGTTGGGGCACCTGTATACAGGATGGGGCACCATATTCGCGTCGGTTTATATACGGTTCATTGGGAGCAAGTTTTAAAATTATTTTGAAATATACAGGGTGACTCAAAAAGAAGTTACACACCAAAGTTGTGAAAATTTAAATGGAATACTCTGTATGTTATTGCATATTTTGATAGTGAGGGCCAAATAAAGGCAAGTTACTGTTATGTTCCCTATACCTAAGCTTTTTTTGAGACATTTAACAATTCTTGAAAACGTAGACCAAAATTTAAGAGGCACGCCTGTCTTACGTATTTGAGCTAGATATTCTCTAATTGTATTTACTTTTAGTCGAAGCATTAGACTTGATGATAAAATAAAATGATCCTTAAAAATTATACAAGCTGGACGGAAATATACTTTTGATTTGGACTATCATTAAGGTCATATAACTTTCTTATATTAAATGGAACACCCTGTATTCATTAGCGTATTTAGATTCTAATTTTAACCATTTACAAAATTGTATTAAGGTTTCCTATATCTTATACTTTCTTAGTAATTTAACATTTCAATTTCGAATATTCATTTCTTGCCGAAAGTAGGCTTTGACGGAACTGACGTTATTATTACTGCTCACAAATAGATAATATTTATCAGTCTAACCCATCAACCAGTTTTTCTTTCATGCTTATTAAAAAGAGAGATAACTATAAATAGCAAATACATACTTTTATTGAACAAATAACAAACTTAAATGTTAAAAAAAACTAATGTTTTATCAAGTGTTCAAAATGATGTCCATCATTTTCAATGCATAAGCGAACTCCTTCTTGAAATGACAGTTTCACTTTAAATAAATTATCTGGCGTTATAGAACGAAACGCTGCTCTTATTCGGTCTTTCATATTATCGGATGTGGTTAACGGTATATCATACACAACAATAGTTTTGATATATCCCCATAAGAAAAAATCGGGACTCGTTAGGTCTGGGGACCTTGCTAGCCAATTTTGTGAACCTCCGCGTCCTATCCATCTGTTGGGATATTGCCTATCTAATTCGTTCCTAACATTTCCTTGGAAGTGCGCGAGAGCACCATCTAGTTGCAACCACATTCTCTTTCGGATATTAAGCGGAATATTTTCTAAAAGTACGGGTAAATTGTCTCTTATAAATTCAAGAAACATGGCGCCATTCAAGTAGCCATCAAAAAAGTATGGACCTACAATACGTGTTCCAATTATGCCACCCCAACCATTAACAGACCATCTGTGCTGACGATCGAGGATTCTAAAGGAATTGGGATTTTCTTGAGAAATGCTCGTCATCTCCTAACTTTTCTAGAATCTATAAACAAAATTGCAGTTGTCGGTCGTAATCTACTTCTAAAAGTTCCTGATGCAATTGTAAGTGGTACGGATAAAATTTGCGTTTCTTTATGATTCTTCCGATGCTTAGTCTGCTTATTCCTGTAGTTTCATTCATTATTCGCTGACTTGTGTGCGGAGTTTCAATTAGAGATTCCATAACGAAAAATGTATTTCCTTTTTTTCCGGTAATTGGTTTTTGTCGCTCCATTTTTTTATAAAACACTTCCTGTCCTTCGGAAAACTTGCAGCAAATTTTCTAACGAACGCTTGTTAGGATGACGTCTGTTAGGGAATTTTTGAGCACAAACCCTTGAAGCTAACTAGCAATTTTCTAAACACTCCCCAATTACAAAAATCATATCAATCCTTTCTTCTTGGGAGTAAGTTCTCATTTTAAAACAACTTTTAAACAATCTCAAAGAACGATAATGGTTTGACTAACGACTGCTGTCAAATAATGTTCGTTTGTGAGTAATAATAACGTAAGTTTCGTCAAAGCCTACTTTCGAAAAATAAACTGGCAAGAAATGAATATTCGAAATCGAAAATGTTAAATTACTAAGAAAGTATAAGATATAAGTTAATACAATTTTATAAATGGTTAAAATTAGAATCTAAACACGACAATGAATACAGAGTGTTCCATTTAATATAAGAAAGTTATTTGACTTTAATGGTAGTCCAAATCAAAAGTATATTTTCGTCCACCCTGTATAATTTTTAGGGATCATTTTTATTTTATCATCAAGTCTAATGCTTCGACTAAAAATAAATACAATTAGAAATATCTAGCTTAAGTAGGTAAGATAGGCACGCCTTTTAAATTTTGGTCTATATTTTCAAGAATACTTAAATATCTCAAAAACGGTTTGAGTTAGGTATAGGAAACATAACAGTAACTTACCTTTATTTAGCTCGCACTATCGCAATGTGCAATAATATACAGGGTATTCTATTTAAATTTTCATAACTTGGTGTGTAACTTCTTTTTGAGTCAACCTGTATATTTCAAAACAATTTTAAAACTTGCTCCCAATAAACCTACATAGCACCTAACAAAAATATTTTGCCGTTTTTCGTATATAAACCGACGCGAATGTGGTGCCCCACTCTGTAGATGAATAATTATAATTATTATTAGTAATAGCTCCAATTCAATAATTCGAGGTTCTATACATTTTTAGACAATTATAGCTGCATTTAAAGGATGCCGTCAGGCAAAGGTTTATTGCGATAACATACGCAACAAACATAATCGCAGCATTTAAACGTAATTAATTATTACATCCACATAGTAAACTGAAATCCTCTAAACTTTAAATAAAAAAAAAAGATTTTGAAAACCAAAAACCATTAAATTATATTTTTGTTGTTAGAATATAAAATTTGTTTCTTGCTTTACTAATATTGTCCGTATACTGCAAGTTTTCGATAGTTTAAGGTAGCCTCGGTTCCATTGAATTCTAACTAGCAAGACTCCACTGTATAGTTCTTCTGAAGTTATTTCATCGTTATTGGTCTTGCTAAATTTAAACAACTGTATCTCCGTAAGCATTAAGAAGTTGACACTTTTTACATGATTTGTTGAATTCAAATTAATCGATACTACATATTACTTCCTAAAACGTTTACGGTTCTTGCTGGAACATTCTGTATAAGTAACGTTCTTGTTTTTATGTGTCATGTTAAATTTTATTTAATGTAAAATAAAAACAGATTAGTTTTTAAATTGAACTAAGGCCAATCAAAAATTTATCTCTGACAACTGAACGATTCATGCAAAGAAAATGTTATTATTGTATGCTTAAAGTAAATTACTATAGTTTATACTAAAGCAAAATAAAATATCCATTCAATGAATAATCTTCAAATGTAATTATAAAAATATAGGTGAATGTAAAGATACTTTGTTTCGCTTTTTATCTTATAATTTTAAATTATTTATATACTTCATTATTAAATACTTACATACAACGTTCGTTTATTTACATCGAATCCTTAACAGTATTTACAGATTTTACTTATAGAGCTTGCGGATATGATATCAAAACAACTGCGTTTGTTAAACTAATTTATTGGCGTATCTACGTCATTGATGACGTTATTTGTAGACATCAGATAGTGTAATTTTTCTTGGTGGCATACCTTGACGAAATATAGAAAGGTCGCTTGAAACGTATAAATACAAGGCGATGTGTTTCAAAGAAGTCACTGTGGTTATATATATTATGTAGATACATACATACATATCTAAATCTAATATGATTAATAATTTTTCTGGAGCGCACTAACCTTGTGATTGTATTTTATTTTTATACTGTTAATAACAAGAATGAAGTGTGCACCGGGGGCAGTTATCATGTTCCCTCCAAGTCGCAATCTATCGCAGCTAGGCTTTCGGTTACATTCGGCTACGGCTCAGGATTTTCCCACTTCAAACCCGAATATTCTGTATTTTACATTTTATCATGAGATATAGCGTGTCCACCTAGTGCGTGACGGAAGATAATTCCTTTCCTGAGCAATTTAGAGAAGAATCTTTCAAATAAAAAATAGGTATAGGTAAAATTATGTGTAAGCAGGTATGCAGAGTGTACAGTTTTCGCTGTAAGCGATACGAGTTTGGTTTTTTAAATGGATCACCATGTATGTTATTACTAGAGTTGGTCAATTTGCGCCAACAGCCAGTGGCGGGCATATAAAGGTTTACACAAAATAAATGGTCAGAAATAAAATATAATACGCGCTCAAACACTTACCGTCTTAAGAGTCTTCCGTGAAATCACAAAGTAAATAATGTCTGTTAAATATCTGCAACATTAGATATGTTTCCATAGTTGTTTCGGCAAACCGAGTGCGGCGTGAGGAAAAAGTGTGTTTATATGCAGAAAACGAACGTTCTACATCTAGTGACGTTATATTTGCGTAATTAAAATAATCTTTGGAATAACTTAACGGTTCTGTTGACGCACCTTCACAAATTTGTCTTAATGTGCCAAAATCAGAATCTTTCTCTAAAACACTTGCAAACCTTTCTGGAACACAAACATTTTTGCGTCTTCTACCGCGCATAGCTGTGCGTGAACATGTTGCACTATTTGAAGAGATTCCACTAACGACACCGAAGGATTTTGTAATTTTTCTATCGCCTCCACTAGTCCGAAGTAATTGTTCTGAATAGATTTTCAATTCTTTTTAACCTGACTATCTTGAAATTTCGACTGGCTTTCCTTGATAGCCGCAGCTTCCTTTGGATCGAATTGTAAAACCACGCTCTTAATATTCTCAAAATATTTATGATAATAAAACGCGGCCTGTAAGCCTATAACCGTGTTCCCCATCGTGTAAGAATAGGTTCTGGTGGCTCAGGCATACGGGGGCACAATCTTTGAAATTTGCGAATACGTTTTGGGGATTTGACAAACACTGCTTTTGTATTTATAATTTTACGCGTAATATGTAATAAGTTAGCACAACGTTTTGTAAGAGACCGGCCTACAGAAAGCATGCTTGCGGCACCGTCACTCATAAACATCAACAGTTGGTTTGTTGAAAGTTCAAACCTTTCCAATGTATTTAACACTGACTTTGAAATTACTTCGGCAGTACATTGTTGTACTCGTCTGGAAGCTAATAGAATTGAAGGTGACTATTGATGTGGTTCCATTGTACGTACCATTACATTAACCTCAGAATGTTTTTTACGATCTGTTGTTTCGTCCACACATAACCACAGTTTTTTTATCTTTCAACTCCGATTTAATTGTCTTTTCAACATTTTCACGAGCAGATGGCACAATGCTTTGTAACGATGCCCGACTTGGTAATTTGCAGTCCGAATATTTATTCCAAAAGAAGACATATGGTTCCTTGTCTAGTAAATTAAGCGGTAGATTACGTGCAATAAAGGTAACATATAAATTAAATTTAAATTTGTTATAGTGTCTCGTGAATTTTTTTTTTTGAAAAATGCTGTTTACTCTTTACGTGACGTGGACAATCGCTTTTGGACCAACACATTAAAGGGATATTACAAACTACACATTGAATTTTAACGCCATCACAATTTAGGTCAGGCATTTCTGTTATAAATTCTGAAACTTTGTCCAACATTGGTCGTTTTCGCGACGTAGGCAACATTTTTAAAACAAATGTAGAACTACGAAATAGTATTTACGGCAGCGTACATGTATACACAACAGATCTGGTTGAGACTCGCAGTTATACTGAGGGTTGTATGTAACCTCCGCCACTGCCCACTGGCGCTAGTGAACAACTCTAGTTATTACTAAGGTTCGACAAACAAGTGCAACGTCAGAGGCGCATCGCGCAAAAGTAGGTACGTGAGATACAGTATTATTAAAAAAATAATATATTGTTACCTTTTATTGACGTCCCGATGTCCACTGCGACAAAATACTACTGCCCCGGTAAGCCCGGTTGTCGCAGTGGACGTTTGACGTCAATAAAAGGTAACACTATGTTATTTTTTAATAATACTGTATCTCACGTACCTACTTTTGCGCGATACGCCTCTGACGTTGCACTCGTTTGTCGAACCCTAGTTATTACATTTTGGATGCCCCCTACAATTCATGTCAATCTTCTTCAATGTTCCCTGTACCAGTCTACCTTGGATAATTGAGATAGTTTGAGATTCTTGCAAACTTCCGTTGTTTCTTTAACGGCCGATATCGTAAATGCCTCTCACGCTAGAGCAGTGATTCAAATTTGATTCAATTATTTGTTGGAGTATTTGGCAATACATACATTTTCTTATATCAACTAGCTAGCGTCTACAAGATGGCCAACAAAATCGTTGCCATGTTTGATTCATGCTATTCCAATTTTTTTTTTAATAGAATCTGTTCTAGAATTTTCTTTATAAGCTTATAATTTTCGAGCTATGCTGCTCTTCGTGTAGCACGTAATTTTGTGGCCTCCTATAAACGTTTAAGTTTTCGGTGTGATACAGTTCGAGTTTTTGCGCAGCTGTTGTTCGTGTGTGTAGTTGATTATCATATTCTAAGTAGCTATAACAATGGGACTAACTAGAGGTGATAAAACGGAGATAATCGACCTTATTAGAGACACTTTTAATACTTTAAAAGAAGGACTATTATAGACGATATAAGTAAAAACCTGGAACAAAAAATAACCGATATTTTTCTGACATACGAAAATAAAATATCAACGCTAGAAAAAGAAAATGTATTATTGCACGATTAGATCGATCGTTTCGAGCAATATACGCGCAGGAACTTCGTCAGGATATACGGCGTTCCCGAAATTAAAATTAAATTGTCCATCTGCTATTACTATGATTGACCGCTGTCATCGAATTTGGAATAAGAGCGCTAATTTAGCTGCTAATAATAAACTGATACCAATAATTCTAAAATTTGTCTCGTATCGAGCTAGGGAAAGTGTATTAAAAAGATAGAAAGCTCTTAAAAGGTATTGGAGTAACAATAACTGATGATCTTCCCTGCAAACGCTATTATTTGTATAAGTTGGTTATCAAGAAAGTCGGTCATAAAAACAGTTGGCTGTATGATGGCAACATATTCGTCAGACACCAGAGAAGGCGCATTGCCATTCGATCGTCAACTGTCTTGAATCTTGAATTTTGGTCACATATCAACGGTGCTTTTATACAATTATTGCACTTGTTTTCTTTTGCTTCTGTCTCATTTCATTTCATTGCATTGTACATTTCTTTTATTTTAGTTCATTTTCTATTTTTGGTACATTGTACATACATATTACATTTATTTACATATAAATTGTCATACTATTGTTCTTTTAAACTTTATAACTCTGCTTACTATAAGATTATTTTTTTTCTGTTTATTTATTACCTTACATTTTGATTTACCTTCCATTTAATATACATAATTTTAGTTTTATACGTAGAGATAGGTCGGGCAGCGGAGGTGGTGTAGCTATGTACTTGCCTACTATGTTTCGTTATGAAGTTATAGAACCCTCCTTTACAGCTCATATTGAGCAACTTTGGATTAAATTCAACTTCAATCATAAACTATACTATTGGCGTGGTATACAGAAAACCTTGTACCAGCTATAACGAATTTCTTGAAGCTTTTGAGAATGTCGTGATACTTATAATTCCTATCTGTGATGTCCTGGTTTGCACTGGCGATTTCAATTTTATCCTTTTGGCAGCTGACTTGCCTCATATTAATACCTTTTGAGCGAACTGATCTGCCATCTGCCAGTGATCGCATTAATTCGAATCTTGATCGAATAATAAACTTTTCTATGCAGCACAATCTGCATATAAATGTCAATAAAACATCTGTGATACTCTTTGGTAGAAAACATGATGAGTTTGTTACTAACAATCTCATAATCAAAGTCAACAACACTTCTTTGCCTTTTTCAAAGTCTATTAGAAACCTTGGGCTCCCAATCGACTCTGACTTAAGATTTAAAGGTCACATTAGTATGTGTATCCGCAAAGCCAATTTAGAGTATCTCTATTCCCGTAGAAATTGTCTCTCTATTCTATCTAGGAAACGGTTAACTGATGCGCTCGTTTTGTCGCATTTTAACTATTGCGACGTTGTTTATGGACCTTGCCTTGATAGTGTTACTGCGCAAAGAATACAAAAACTTCAAAATTGCTGCATTCGTTTTGTGTACGGTCTAAAAAGACTTGAACATGTTTCACATAAACTTGCGGAACTCGACTGGTTAAATATGCGTTCTCGTCGCTACTTGCACCAATACTGTTTCTACCATAAAATTTTAAGCGCAAAGATTCAGCCATATCTCTTCCTCAGGTTAAGATTTAGAACAGATGTGCATAGCATTCATATAAGATTTCCCCACTACATCACTTCCCCTGCTCATCGAACCACTCTTTTTGAAAAATTATTTTCGTCGCGTGACTATACAATGGTCTGCCGGATTTCGTAAAAAAATTATCAGTTCCTTCTTTTAAATGTCATGTAAGACGCATGATTCATGATTCACTTACTTAAATTTACAATTTCATTTAATTTTTTTTTTCGGATCTCTTTACTGCTTGTATGTTGTACATAATAGCTACATAGCTTTTTTTTTTCTTGTACATGTAATCATCGCGGCAGGAACGAAAAACAGACATTGCATTCGCGTGCAGATCGTCTGACTTTCTGCCGTTTACCACAAAGGGTTATTTGAATATTTATTGAAAATCTATTTATATACACTACTTTTTTTTCTTTTTTCAATGCTTGTAACCCTTTTTTTGTGTGTAATAAAACATATTATTATTATAAACATTTCGCTGTACTTAAAATAGGTCATTCTTTAGTGAATTTTCTATGAAACGAAAAACTTATCTGCATAAGGTTTTTCGTTTAAAAACATGGAGTGAAACTTTTGCCTCACTAAAGATATTCAACAAAACTAATGTGTAGACGTTATCTTGTTTATCTTGTTTGTTTAAAGCATCGCACATTAATTGTAACTTCTTTAGCAGTAAACAATGTAATAAGGATATACCGAAAGTTGTTTAAAAAATTTCACAATTTAACTAAATAGAAATGTTTATGAAAAACTTTCTGAATGAATTTCTTAAGTCAATGGACGTGGACATTACACAAATGTTAGTAAACGTTCAACAAAATACAAGGAACCGCATTACAGGTTTTATGAAGGAAAATTGTGTTAATTTCGAATAGATGTTGAAATGGTATACATAAATTAAATTTTACAGATTATTTTTAACGAATGTCTTCAGAAAAACAAGAGTTTATTGAATTTGGTCCGTAGGCTTCCGTGGTCTTCAATAATACTATTCTCTAGGTTTCCGGGTTGGAACCGCGTCTTTGTCGTAGCTTTAGCTGACGTTTCGTCCACACTCATATGCGACATCTTCAGGGTTGTAACAGCACACTGACTGTGTGTGACTCAGTCAGATCTGCCACCTCATCCGAAATTTCAAAACAACAAGACCCTGAAACAAGTCCAGGAGCATCATTTACTTGCTCAAAAAATTTGCAACACGTGCCGTCGTAGTTTGCCTAAATTACGTAACAACAGTGAAAAGAACAGCCAATTTCAAACAACTCAGGAGGTATGTCTAACTGCTATTCTTACTTTACAATCGCATTTCGAGGGTAAAATTCAAGTAATTTATTATTATTATTATTATTATTATTATTATTATTAATTATCAGCATATTATTTTGAAATTTATGTCTACCAAGATGTTTGGTAAATGATTTTTTTTCTAACCTGACTACTTGAATTATAATTAACAAAATGAAGTTTTATACAATGGTTCGGAACATATTATTTTCAGAAATTCATTTCAAAAATGAAATTAAACGATTTAATTCGACAAATTAATCAAAAATTTTATTTTTCCAGCACGAAAAAGTTGACGATGACTCCGATATCTTGACAAGTGATCAAGTGGATATGGATCATGCCCTGGAAAGTCCCGTAGAGTTTGAGGAAGACAAAGAAGTAACTTCTGAAGCATTCATTTCTTGTTAAAAATCAAAGTGATTTCATGAATTCCAAAAAAAAAAGAGTTGACAGAAAATGAGTGCATTGTAATCTGCGATTCTTCTGAAAACTATTCTTTTGTTGTTCAAAATTCTGCACAAAGCATTCATTGGAATAATAATCAGGCGACAGTGCATACATTCGCAATTTACTACAGGCACGATGGCGATGAAACTCGAATGAAAAGTTTGGTGATCATATCTGAATGTTTGCATCACGACAAGATTGCCGTTCATGTATTTCAAAAACACTTAGTTGATTTGATTGAAAGAAACTTTTCTGATGAATACAAAAACAAAAAAGACATTTTTGTCAATCTCACTAATCATCAGAAAGATTTTGGCTTAGCTGCAGAGTGGCACTTTTTTCCAACGTCTCATGGCAAGGGTGCGTGCGATGGCTTAGGTGGAACTTTAAAGAGATTGGCTGCTAGAGCTAGCCTTCAAAGAGTAACAATCCGATCCAAACGCCGAAAGAATTATTTAAATGGGCAACCGAGTACCTTCCTAACATGACATTGAAATTTGTAGAGAAATATTACAGGCAAGATTCAAATTGGCTCAAACTGTGAAAGGGACGTTAACATACCATTGTATCATACCAATTACGGAAACTAATGCAAAAGCGACGCAGTTTTCTTTGCAAGAACATGCAACTGAAGTTGAAATTATGAAATAATAATTTTATCTGTAATATATTGTCGAAACGTGATCTTTAATGTGTAATCATATTATAATGAATTAATGTTGTTTAAACGATATTCACCAGTTTTCTGATTTGTCATAATACTTCCATTGTATTTCGACGTAGAACGAAAGTCATAATTTGCTAATTGCGCTGCTGAGTGTTCGATAAAAATGTACTGACAAGGGAACATCTCGAACCCGTAAATTCCAAAAAAATTGAAACTTTGTGAACAAGTAGTCCTCATCCCAAGATGTTCGAAGCCATTTTCCTTATCGGCCCAATTTCCTTTTAAGAGGGTGAAACCACCCCTGAAATTTTACATGATTTTCGGTTTTTTGAAAATAATTCGATAACGGTTGGACCAAATACATCAAAGTTATATATCAAAATAATCGTCCCTTTGAGCTCTATTACATTTGTGGAAATAGCATAGTATTTCTATTTAAAAATTTGGTGGTGCCTTCCCCTCCCCCTTCACGAATGAACCTATTCAAATGCCATATTATGAATGTTATACAGTCCTTCGAGCAATTTCAAAAACGTACTTAACTTTTTGTAAAATAATTATTAGAAAAGGATAAAACTTGCCTCACGATACGTCGCTTTATGTAATTGCCAATGCATGTGCAAAACAAAGATATGTTAAAGGAAATCCGCAGATACTGTGTGAATAATGTATTATCTTCGATTTGTACACGTATTTCGGATATCTCTATTACTAACTCACAATCAACGTGATAGAATAATTTATGCAATGAGTTAATTAATTCTTTAAAATTCGATATATGAATTTGTAAATTGGTAATGATACTTATGAAGGCAGATATAGTGCGACGACAGCTGTACATACATATGACAACAATGAAAAAGTATGACTTACTATAATAAGTACAATAACCTTTAATGTAAGTAATAGTTGAAAATTGTTGATTTGTTTGGATAAAACTAAGTATATAAGAAAAAGTCACTTTTATAACTTTTTAATACTGCATCTAACTGTGAGAATAAGAGTACTGGTTCAACAATGGTAGTAAATCCAGTAAATGTAGTTCGATTACTAATACTGACATTTAATGTCGCAAATGATAATCGTCCAATAGTTTTCAACAATGAAGAAAGTGAAATGCACGACGTTTTGAAGAATATATTAATTAGATGTCGGGAAGATACAACCTTTGAAGTAGATAACGACGTAACGCTAGAATTCTTGCAAGAATTTAGGCCACATTCTGTAGAATTTGTTGATGGTAGATATTCACCTTCACGGGAAGAAGTCTTAGAAGTTATACAATTTGAAGAAGAAGAATGTGCACCAGAAGAAGGAGATATTGTCGATTTAGAATATAAGACAAAAGCTGTTAACTTCTGGAAATCTGGGAAAAAGCGACCTTCATTTGAAGCTGTAAAACATAGATTTAAGAGAGTAAAGTCTACAACAATTTTATAGGTAAGAAATTCACGACCTAGATCTTCATAAATGGGCAATGAAAGCCAATGAAGAAATCGGATTAACACATTTCAGAGCATCCCCGCATTGGTTATGGAACTTCAAGGAAGTATACAGGACAGTTTCTAGAAAAGTTACCAAATTTATAACCCGTTCATATGGTACAGACACGGCAGAGTTAAATCAAATTTCGTCGGCTTTCGTACAAGAAGTAAAACCTTATATTGCGAAGGTAGGCTCTACTAATACATTCAACGCTGACGAAAGTGGATTCAATTTGGAATTGCACTCTGGTCGCACGTTAGCTCCACAGGGATCGAAAGCAGTTGAAAGTATTGTGCAATCTATATTCGCTACAACACGCAGCTATACCATACTTCCTACAGTATCCGCGTCTGGACGCTTGTTGTCGCCCCTATTCATGGTTTTGAAAGAACAAAATGGTACATTTGGACCACGAGTAGTAGAATCGATGTTCGACGCAGAAAATATTTATGTAACTGCTTCATCATCCGGAAAACTAACAACAGCATTATTCACGGAATGGTTCACAAAGGTATATCTCCCAAATACAGGATCTCAAACAGTTTTATTGCTAGATTCGTGGACTGATCATTGTCCATCTAACTTAAAAGACCATATATCGGCTGACAAGAATGTGAACATCCTCACAATACCAAAGAAAACCACTGGTATGATACAACACCTAGACGTCTATGGATTTCGGGTTTGGAAAAATTTTGGAAATTATCTGATATTATACTCTTATACAACTACGATATTAATTTGCATACGCATAACAACATTATTAAATTACAGTCTTTAGTGCACATCCAATTATCTTCTTCAAAATATCATAATTTATTTGCTTATGCATAGTACAAAAGTGATTATATTGCGGACCGGCCAAATCGTTTCGATAATCCTGTCATTTTTGCCTTCACAGATTTTCAAATTCCATCACGATGTTCCATATGTGGAGCGCGTGCTATAATACGGTGTTCCTGGTGCAACAGTTTTTTGTGCTTTAAGCATTTTTGTGAAGAAATGTATTATCATACAAATTAAGTAATTACTACCGTATATATTATATATACACATTTATACATAAGCCATATATTACAAAATATGACATAATGTGTATTTTATATGTCAGTTTGAATAAATTTTTCTAAAAACATCAACATTTATGCTACATTCCTTCACAGTTTCTAAAGACGACATATTAAATATGAAGTACGTTTTTGAAATTGCTTGAAGGGCTGCATAACATCCACAATATGCCATTTGAATGGGTTCATTCGTGAAGGGGTGGGGGAAGGCACCACCAAAGTTTTAAATAGAAATACTATGCTATTTCCACATATGTAATAGAGCTCAAAGGGACGATTATTTTGACCGTTATCAAATTACTTTCAAAAAACCGAAAATAAAGTAAAATTTCAGGGGTGGTTTTACCCTCTTAAAACGAAATTGAGCCGATAAGGAAAATGGCATCGAACATCTTGGGGTGAGGACTACTTGTCCACAAAGTTTCAATTTTTGTGGAATTTACGGGTTCGGGATGTTCTTTTGTTAGTCATTTAGGCAAAAAAAAAAAATTAACTTCTTCGTTTTTAGAAAGATAGGGATTAATTTATGAACGGAAAAACTGGTATAAAAAGTGGCTTAAAGAAAAAGGACGCAAAAGTGAATGAGAATTTGTTCAAGCTCGCGCACGCAGCGTGACGCGCGTTGGGAAATATTTAATATCTTTCGACCTAATAGAGACCCCACTTTGAAAAAAATATGGTTTGAAGATAAAAATATGGCCTGCAGATGAATATTTTTTTCGGTTTGTTTAGTTGTGGGGGCGAGCATAAAAAAATGTTTAAACAATTAAATTGTTATTATTTTTTGTGATTTTACGATTAAAAATTTTTTTCATGCGATCTCAGCAAGGCAACAGAGAAGCTCATCAAATGACGTATAGATCGATTTTCTACAACAAATAAATCGGAGATATGGCTTTTCGAATATCCCGCCGACTCGTGAACTACTATTATTTATAACATCAATATCTTGCAAAATATACGTTTTGAAGGAAAATATACGTGTCGAATAATTTTATAAATACAAGACATAAAAAAATTTTGGAACAAATCGTAAATATGAAGTTCTTTTTTCCCTCAAATCCGTACGGTTTATAAAAGAATGTCTCAATTGCATAACACCTATTTTCTCACACTGTTTGATAAAGAATTATTTTCTCTTTCTGATGGTCTAAACATTTCAGCACGTGACAACAAAAATTTCGAGAAAAATGCAAATAAAGTTTCCATCGCGGTAAGCCATGGACATGATATGAAAATCGTAGGTCTGTGGATTTTTTCAACAAATTAGTTTTAGAACTTGCCGTAAACTACAGCGAAGGAATGAAAATGTGCATCTCTCATTCTAATCTTCATATTCTTGATGGTTGTTGGAACCTCTCTATAAATACAGTTTTTCACATAGCCCCATAAAAATAGCCAAGTGGTGTTAAGTCGGCGAATCTGGGCGGCCACTGTATTGTACCACCTCTTCCTACCCATGTAGAGAACGTGTCATCTAAGAATTCCCTTACTATTCCTGCATTATGGGGTGATTGAGTCATTCATCATGTTGAAAAATTATTTCTCGTCGTAACTGCAGATTCACATTCTCTAATAATAGTGGTAACTCGTTTCGCAGGAAATTTTGATAAACATCTCTACTGTTGTTCGCGTTTTAGTTTTTGTGGTCATTTTTTAGGTACTTTGTCAGAATTCATAAGTAAATTATTAATGTGGAAAGTTAATAAACATCACTCTGTAATAAACATTTTCATTTCCTTGCTGTACTTTAATCACTCTAGATAATACAATATGCTACCTCGGGAAAAGCCAAGACTGCTTCAATTAGCAGCCAAGACTTTGACCGAAAAGCAAAGCCAGGGAAAGATTCTAGCCAAGATGGAGAAGGCACAACCTAAGCGGAAACCTTCAGATATGTACTCCCGAAAGGCCGGTGGCACCTCGGCAAGAAAAAGTAAAGTCTATTACTTTCCCGTAGGCATGCCCCGGACACCCCAAGAAGCCAGATTTGCTTTAGAACCACCTCAGAGTGACCATCGTTGACAATGACAAGAGCACACTATGGCAAGAACTAGACAACTGTCTCTCTCTCGCTGCCATCTCCACTTTCAGCCCTCCAACCTTTGCACCTCGGACGTATGCAGGAGAGATCCTTCGAATCACCTGCAACAACATGGCATCTCTGGAATGGCACAGGAAGTCTGTAGAGCGATTTATGCAATGGGAAAGGTCGAAACTTGACATGATCCCCAAATTCCAGCTTCTAAGGCCTCTCGATTCCACGGGACCTCTGCGTTCCGGGGGACAAAATCAAAGGTGATAGCTGACATCAGTGGAGATGCGCGACGACACCTGATACTCAGGATGTAAACAAAGTTCCTGACCCGGCATCCCCCGCACCGATGGAGGAGAGCACCCCATCAATGGCAGAAGATGTCGTTAAAGATTCAGAAGAGTTTCTTTATTCAACCGCTGGCACTTTCCCACCATCATAGAAATGACTAAGAGAGACAGTACCGAGAATTTTATACAAACTAACTTGCATCATGCCCGGGCTGTTTCGGCGACGCTTTGCAGGCACCTAGACACGAACCAAGACACAGTAGCTTTGGTGTAGGAGCCTTGGATTGTGAAATTCAGGGTTTATGGTTTAAGTGAATTTAATGGATCCGTTTACAGCTCACCATCAACCAAGCCGAGGGCTCCCATCTTTAGATGTGATGTTAACGCCCACCACTCCACATGGGGATGTGCAAAAAACAATAGTAGAGATAAATTATTACACCATTTCATTATCAGTAATAACTTATTAGTACTAAATGAAGGACTCGCGCCGGCATTTAGTAATTCGCGTACTCAAACGGTGGTAGACGTTACTGTGGGATCTCTAAATATTGTGAATAAAATTCATGCATGGCATGTGTTGACAGAGGCTTCAATGGCGAACTACCAGTAGATTAAATCTAGCATGGACTGCCAAAGACGCCTGAGCAACGCATTCGTAATCTCAGGCTGACTGACAGGATTGCGTTTCAAAAGCACCATACGGTTGCCATGACGCACCTGGCAATACGCACCCCGTATAATATCAGCGATCTTGAGGGATACACAAACTATATAGCGCGTGCTGATAATTTCAGAGCTGGAGGACGGGCAACACCCTGATGGTGCCCCGTGTTCGACATCTTTAGGGAAACAATCAGGGAAACGCCTTCAAAAAGTTTACCGTAGCAAGCTCTACTCCGATTGGGAAATGTATAAACGCAATCTCAAAGGAGTATAGAAAGTTGTGTGATGAAAACAGAGAGAGTCTTGGGGTATGTTCTGCGAGGAGATAAACATGTTGTATTATGTGAACGCAGTCTTAATGATCACAAATTGAAAGAATTGTTTTCTTTCCCAAAACATGAAGTATATAAAAATATGTCTGTCTTCTTTTTCTAGGTGTACTTATTGGTCCCAACATACGAACATTGATGCACGATAACACTTTTCAGAGTAAATTGACCGAAAAAAGTTCGAGCCTGTTAAAGCATTAAATTCGTAACTGGAAACTTCTTCGGGAACAAAAAGGCAGAAAACTATAAAGAATTAATAGGGAACATGATTGGTTCTTTTAAGGAAATGAATGTTCTCACATCCTTAAAAATTATTTATTACACAGTCATATTGACTTATTCCCGAAATCTAGAAGTCTCAGACGAGCATGGAAGAAATTCTATCAAGAGTGATTTACCATGGGAGAGCGATATAAAGGAAGATCCATATCAACATGCTTGGCCAATATTGCTGTAGTATTCCAAGAGAAATTCTCGAAGAGAATTTTTCCCGACAACTAAAAAGGAAGGAATACAACTAGCTTGTTTTTTTATTTATTATTTACAATATATTTATTTTATATAATAGCGAATTTCAAAACTAATAAAATCAAATCTTCCTTGAAATGAATTAATTATAAGGAAAGTTTGACCTAATCCGCAAGAAGCAGCAGCATATTCGTAATGTGTTAGCCGAAAAGGTCCAGAAAAATTTAGCTAACAATCCGAAATATTTTTGGGGTTCACTTTTCTTGTACCGTATAAGTTTTGTTGTTCCGTTACGTTATACTGTATTACGTCTTATGACTAAAATGCAGAATGTTTGCCGGCGTGATAGAAGCTGAAAAAATAGCAGGCTGCTTCTTT
Organism: Dynastes maya; assembly: GCA_029619315.2. Lineage (NCBI taxonomy): Eukaryota > Metazoa > Arthropoda > Insecta > Coleoptera > Scarabaeidae > Dynastes > Dynastes maya. The sequence goes on from JAROYE020000001.1 coordinate 44,655,827, forward strand.
GATTATATCCGAATGTCCAGTGGCGGCCATTGTAGAATAGAAAAATAGAAAAAAATGAGTTTTTTGTAATGTAAATGTAGTAGGTAAACCATGCTTGGGACCCACTGTTGGAGATGCTATCTTTACCTGCACTGCAATTTATTTACATCGGAAGACTCTTAATAAAACAATAAAAGTTTTGCTCTGTCAAGTAAATTATAGCGATGTCATTTATGGCACCTGTTTAAGGCAAAAAGATGCTCATCGTGTCTAAAAATTGCAAAATTCATGTTTGCGTCTTATTTTTGGTATCAGAAAGTATGATAGAATCTCTCATAAATTGAAGGAAGTTTGTTGGCTTAATGTGAAACAGCGAAGATAATAATAATAATAATCATCTTTATTGTCCAACAGATACTTGAATCTAAACAAAGGACAACATTTTTTTGCAGACATATAGATATCCAACTACACATACATCCTGGAAAAAAATAACTAATTACATTTACTACATATAACCAAAAAGGTATCCAAAGTAATAAAAGTATCAAAAGTAGAGGCTCAGACAAGAACAGATTAGCTGAGGGACCAACTACAAATATGATCTAGCTACCCTCAGTATATCAGTTAATGAGCTGTGATTTAAATCAGAAAACTTAGATATTAAGTTGAAATTTCGCTGCATAACCATTAATGGGGAGTGTAAACTGGTGTTTGTTGCTACAGTTGGCATGTAAAATGTAAGGGGCTGACGAGATGATATTCTAGGTATAAGGAAACTGAGTTGGGATATTATATAAGTAGAGTCAATCTTATTATGTACAACGTTATACAAGAATCTTAGGCTATAAATTTTGCGTCGCATTTCCAGAGACTCCACACCGAACATTTCAAGGAGTCAATTCCTTGCGGCGGGTAAACTCCTTGTGCTCTACAAGATAGGTATTTAAGAAATTTCCGTTGAATCCTCTCGATCATCATTATGTAAGACTTGTAAAACGGGCTCCAAATTACGCTCGCGTACTCCAATTTGCTTCCAACATGTGTGTTGTATAGGGTCATAGCAGTGCTTATTTGAAATAGCTTAGAGTTTCTTATGACGAACCCCAGCATTTTTAGCGCAGATGTTGAAGTATAATTTCTGTGAGGAGCGAAGCTGAGGATTGAATCAAAGTAGACGCCAAGACCCTTAATAGAGGAACAGCGAGCAAGAGGAACATCGTCGAGGCAGTAATCATATCTTAATGGATCCATTTTCCTTGTGTATGTCAAAATTGTACATTTGCTAATATTCATTTGTAGCTTGTTCTCTATACACAACTGAGAAACTTTGTTTAGTTGATCCTGCAGATAAATGCAATCGGTGAGTGTATTAATTTCTTTAAATACTTTTAGGTCATCAGCAAACATACATCCACTGCAATCGATCCTGTCCAGCAAATCATTTATGAACAAAATTAAGAAAAGAGGGCCTAAATTATATAAACTAATTAAAAAGATACTTACATAGTGCAATATTATATTGACCCACACCTCTATCTATCTTTATAATAATATCACATTCAGAACTGATGTTCACAATTTGAATTTGCGGTTTAGGGGTTTGCTGATTCCACCATCTCACAAACTGTCGTCATTCAAAAGGTCCTTCGGCTATAATATTGTGAACATTTATAATTGCAAATGTCAGCTCCTGCAATTCGTAATAATGTAACTAATGTAATTTGGAAACAATGACTATATAACCTCCAGGATTTGACAATTTTAGGTATTTTGCCACAATGACACATTTCCATATTAATATTCCAAAAAAATTGTCGATACCCACGTTAGCAATGACCTGTATACTTTCCCGGAGAACGGATATCGAGCGGGTCTATACCGGGAAAAGCAGGCGTCTCTAGCCGGTGTTTACGTATCTTAGAGGAGATACGGGATGCTTCAGGATTTTAAGCTGTGACCTACGAGCTTGTAAAAAGCTGAAGCGATTTTCGGTGTCGAGATCGAGGAGCGTTATTTCCGCTCCTCCAGTTTTTGGACGGGCCTCCACCCCCGTTCTCTGCGACCGCATTATTGAATCTCAATTGTTCACATTTGGGAAAAAACGAAAAATTGTAGTGCATTGAAACTGACAAAGTTGTCAAATACGATTCTAATGAATACGCTTTTGGTCACTCTCGGGCGACGAACGGTATTTAGAATTGTATTTCGAAGAAAGAAATTACAATTAATATAATATTTATTTCGAATTTCGCATGCGAGAAATTTAGGTTGACAACGTCAGTTGCATCGGGGATAAAATTAGCAAATTTTACGGTTTCAGGCGTAATTTTCATTGAAAAGGTGTAACTGGAAGATTTTCGACGGACAGAATATCTTTTTATTCAAAAATGTGCGCTGGAAGAAGATTACGTTTGATTATTATTATTGTTAAGTAGGTGCAAAATTCATTAAAAGCCATAAACTATATCTTTTTAGGAAAAATGTAACTCGGTAAATTGGAACTGCAATAGAGATTGCGTTTTCGAGACTATATGATATCGACTAGGATGGATTGGCATTAGTTTATTTCTTATTTTGCATTTGTACAATGTAAGTTTTACCGTCAAATATAAATTACTGAAGCTGTGACGAACCGTAGTCCGTATCTGTGAATTTAAAGACTCTTAAGACAAAGAAAAATGTTTAAATTATTATTTGAATAATTTTGTATCGATTCTTTAATTTTTTTTTATGGCCTGCGGGATCAATGCCCGTTTGCCAGCAGTCAGTTAATACGATCTGTTGAGAGAAAAAAAAATAGATATGCTTGAATATAAATCTGTGATTGCTTTAAGAAATTAATAAGTTTGTCGCTTATCTGTTTTTTTTATTTAGACCCAACAAAAATATTACATTTACCGGCAGTGGAACTGACTCTGCAACGAGAAAAGTTCCCTAATGACATTACAGCGTTTGAAGAACACATTTTGCTGTGGTTTACACCATATTTCGCACAAAACTCCTATATCTACATTATATTTTGTCATTATATACTCCAAATGAATCCTTTTGGCAACTGCTGATTGTACATTCCATTGAATGATGGTCAACTTATTTTTATCCATTAATAGAGTTATAAGGAAAAAAATAGACAAACAAAAAGAAAATCAAAAGTCTGAACAATCTGTTGGGTACTCTTGTGAAACACTAAAATCAAAAGTCTTATCCTGAGAGAGTATGGTATCAGAATCGCATTGCATTTTCAGATTTCTTGCTACTCTTTTTAATCTGGCCTTTAGAGAGTTATTTTTTACGGTACGAATACTTTCAATTAAGAGTTTAAGTAAATCGTACAAATTGAGTTTTAAGTCTCTTGCTACAGTGACTACATCCTGCTTTCCTTTAGTTTTTTGTAAAAAAGAACAGTATCAGCTAATTTGCTTGCCAACAAAAATTTCTTTAAATTTCGGGACTAGTCTATCATCAGAAGGTAAATCCTTCTGTTTAATCTTTTTCCGGCTTGTTGGTTTAATAAATGTTTGTGCCGAAGATTGTAATTCCAGCTCCTCTAAGTTATCGGTATGTTTATGGGGGTTAGGTATACATTTATCTTGTCTAACTCTGTCGGTGATGTAGCCACTCTCTTTTTTGATTGAGGCTATTGCTTGTTTCCGGGATTACATTGTTGTCTACACCTTTATGATCATTTGAACAATTGGAAACATTTTTTTCTTCTGTATTTATTTGAAGTGAGAGATTATTTTTGTTATAACAATTCTTAGGCTTTGTATGAACTTCTGCCGAAACTGTTATATCATTGGAATTGTTGAATGTAGGACACTTACTCGCTTATATGTCCCACTTTTTTGCAAACGAAACATTTCATTTCGTCAGTAGATTCTAAATGAGATATCATTATACGTTATCAGCATGGAGTTAGGTAAATTGTCTTCAGCCTCAAAATTAATATATGCTTGACGACGAAAGCTTAATATATGTTTATAATCGGGATGGTTAATTCCAGCATTAATGAAAGTAATAGAAGAAACCACGTTGAGTCCTTCACGTTTGAGTGCCTTCTCAATAACCTCATGGGGAATATTAGGTGAAACATTTGATAGAATGATCCGTTTCGCGGGTGAAACTAAAGGTCGTGCAGTGATAAATTTACCATTGAAAGTTATACCTTTATAGTTAATAATAAATCTGTGGACAATATCTTTAGAAGATAAATATATGCAAATCCTATTTGATATTCTGGATGCAAAAATGATGTTCTGAGGAGCAATAAGATTTCCCACATTTATTATATAATCATTCTTTTGAGTATTTTCAATAGCATCAAAAATAATTGCTTGATTACGTTCTGGGAATTTATATTTGTGAACTATGGATGCAAAAGACTGAGACCTTCCTATTGTGGAATTTGTATTGTTATCAATCGATTGGGTAATATCAGACGAAACTTTGGTACTGTCCACGTTACCTCCCTTATCGGAAGTAAGGCGGTTACTTTTTAATACATGGAAATCTGACATCGTATCTACTATTATAGTCCGCACGTAGCGCTAGAATGACACCACGGTGCACAAGCGCAAATTGCAACCTAACAATAAACTACTTAACTTATCTAATACAACTTTGCCAATAATCCTATCGACGTTCTACCGACCACAAAGAACTACTTCCATCAATAAATGATAGAGGAAAATTTACAATAAACATACGTGTGTACTAAGTCAGCGCCCAAAGCACACCGATTCTTTAAATTATTTTCCCCTTTTGTTCAACTTTTGTTTTGTCACTTATTTGCTGTATATAGCTTTTGGACTGATAGTGTATAACCCGCCGATCAATCGCTCTATAGGTTATGTAACATTCTATTTTGAAATCATTCTTATCTACATACGTCATGTACAAGAAACAAATACGTCGTCCAGATATTTTTTATATAAAGCCGACGAGAATTGCATTCAAGAGGAGTTCTCTCCTGTCCGACCCTTCACTGGTGGTTTACCTACAGTCTGGAGGGCCTTAGCTCGCCGATTGAAATTGTTGCCAACTGAATTTTGATTAATGGTGAATAGACTCGTGTTGTCTACCCGTGCCACAGTTTATTTCTCATCGTGAATAAGTTCTAGTCCTCCCCGACAAATACGTTTAACGTTACTGACAGTTACTTGTATATGGCCCTAGCCGAAATTTTGGATTTTAAATTTTAATTTAGAACTGCGGTTTCAAGATAAGAATGTAATTTCCTTTTATTTTATTGAAATCCGAATGCCGTTCTGTTTTTAAGTCTCTTGTGAATATGTAAATAAATGAAAGTATAAAAAACTATTGTAATCCGAAGACTCTGGACGAATCCGAGCTACCTCAGGTAGACTGTCAACCGTGCCCCAGGCCACTGTAAACCACTTTTCACTAAGTTCACAAATTTGGGAATTAATTAACCCGCGTGGAAACTGTTGACTTATTCATGCCCGGCTTCACGACGATCCTTCCCCAAGATTAATCTCATGAAAGTAAATAAGCATTTGCACGACATCTGTCAGCGAGAAGCCCAACTACACCCCTCTATATGCTAAGGCCGCTAATATAGAGTCTCTATTAACACTAAGCATTAACATATTTTATAAGAGAAAAAGAAAGCAATTAAAAAGCAATTTCCATCCAGTTTACAATTACAAAGTACATTTATTGAGAAAATATTTAGAAAAAATTGTTTCTTCATGTTTCACATATGCTAATATTTTCCTAAATCTGATGTATAGTCCAGAGAGGGAGCATCAGGTGGTTACGAAACTTATGTGGGAGGAGGAAGTTCTTTATTATTACTCGGTCACCTTTTGTAATTTAATGGCAGTGACACTCCTGGTACTGCTTTCCTTTCTTTTTCTTTTTTTCTTTCAAGACATGGTACTTCGTCATCGGTCTCTGTAGTTACGTCTTCTATGTATGGTATTTTGTGGTGTATTCTTCTGCTGAAAAGTAATTCTGACGACGATTTTTTTGTTGTTCCACGAGGTGTTATGTTGTATATCATTATGGAAGCCATTATTTCTCTTTTGTAGTCCGAATCGTTTTCTGCGTAGCTAACTTGTAAACGTTTCTTTAATGTTACCAATATGGGAGCGAATTAACTAACTCAATGCTATTTATATCCCAATAGGCTTTAAATTCTTCACCGCTAATTTTAGTAGCGTTGTCAATCTTGATTATTTTTACAGACCAAGACAACAACAGATTTTTTCCAACACTTGTATAACGGTTGCAGAGGTAATAGACTTTGTAAATATAGCTTCAACGTAACGAGAATAATGGTCAATCATTTCTAATAAATGTTCATGATGGGGTTCCCCTGACATGTAATCAATGGCCAGGCATTGCTATAGTCCTGCTGGAAGTTTCTATCTAGTGCTCGGTGCTGGATGATTTGATCGCGCTACTAGTAAACATTCACGATAACACTTGACATGGTTCTCAACTTCTTTATCTATTTGTGGTCACCACACCTTGGCATGTAATCTCCATTTCATGACCGTCTCCCCGGGATGGCTTCCATCTGTCAATTTCAGTACATGGTTTCGTAAGTTTCTAGAGAATACGATTTTGTTACCTCACAATAGAAGAGGCTGCATGCATGTCAGTTCGAATCGGAATGTGTAGTAGGGACATCATTGGATTTGCATGAGTCGTTTGCAGGTTTCTCGATACCTTCCACGGTTTCGGTATCTGCTTTTACTTTCACCTATAATTTCTGAAATCGACAGCGTCTTGGGAATTGATTCTTTTATAATGCTCTGTATATGGTGTTCATTTGGTTCGTCGAACGGTACGTCTGGTTCAAGCCCGCACAATTTTGATAGACGCTTCCCAGAGGATTTCTCAGATTTTTACATAACTTTGAATTTAAAGTCTTCGAGTTTCAGCAATCATATACTGATTGGGAAAATGTGAAATTAGCCATATCGCTATCCCGTCCTCGCTCTCAAGCGGAGGGGTTAGCGGCAGTTGATGGCTCAAGGCTACCGATGTGGTTAGTTACGAGGTAGACCGCCTTATATGCGGGCGATCTTAGTAAGAATTTCTAGAGTATTTACTTTTCTTTTCTTTCATTTCATCAGAATCTGTTTTTATTTTCGTCGTTAGAATTTCTTATTAATTTCATCTAAGCTTCGTAGCAACAACAAAATAAATTGTTAATTAAATTAAATTAATCAGTTGAGATTTCCAGAAAATTTGTAACAATAACAAAAACCAGCATCTTCAAAAATGAAACAAGAAAAAGAAAAGCCAAAAAAAAGAAAATGTAAATAAAATTATTAAATTTAAATTGAAACCCGTATTGGTTAAATAAGAACACAAGATACTCTCGCTACGTATAAATTCGGATTAATTTAAATAATTCCTTATTTTGGATAACTCTGTTGATTGTAGTGTTATGATTTTCGCACAAAAATTAATCATACTGCTACGCATACTTATAACAACGTATTTTCGTCATTGAATACATGACCTTAATTTTGACCAGGGTGTTACATAAATTATAAAGTTAATACCTTATACCTAAAGGAGTTTACAAGTGAGAAATTAGCATACACTGGAAATTTGCAATGTTGCTCTACTTCCTGTATATATAAATATGCAGTACAAGGTACAAATCATGTTTTTCTTTGTACACTCCCTAATGGATGCCACTGAAGACAGCAAATTTGCAAATATAATTCGAATGGAGTTGCCATTGCACTTGACGTATTTAATAAAGGTAATATAGAGAACTAATGGTTCGCTTATTTTAAAGGACCTATAAATCACTGTATGTCATTCTATAAAAGCCCGAACTGGTTTTAAAAGTAATATACCTATGAAAATATTTTAATTTTAATATCCAATGTTTTCTAAATGATTTTTTAGATTGAGATGGTAAACGTAAATACAAAAATCTTGTAATTGTGAAACAAAATATTGTTTTTGGATCTAACTAACTTTATATCTAACGCGGTGTTCATTTATCACTATCACTGCTTTAGTAGTTTATGTGAATGGTAATTTAGTGATTTAGTTTTACTTTATATTACATCGCTGGCGCTACTCTATATCCAACGTATGTACACGCATTAAGTACACATTTGTGTAAATCTTGTAATCCGTTTTGTAATAAAATGTAACTGTACCGCAATGTGTTTTTATGCGCATAAAATCGGACTGCATTTCGGGGAAAGTGCAAAGTCCTTATATGAATTCAATTTGCATGCTATATATACGAGTCTATAGTATCTTTATGCATTATTATTGCGTTTTGTTTTCTACATAAATAATATGCCCATTCAAAAAATAGGTATTACCAGCTATGAGAAATATAATACCTTTTACTATAATTTATACCTTTCATTGTTTAGGGATCCTAGATTTTTTAATAAGAGGTATAAAAATATACTGGAAATAGCGTGTATCAGGCACTAAAAGGTAAAATACAATAAAGCTCATTAAAATCACTTTTATTATAGGTATATTTTTTGAGTGCGATTTCTTTGTTGTTAGGGACTTTGGAAGTTATATTTACTACACATCTAGATAATACATTTGTATAATATAATAAAGTACATACTTTTTCTTCAATAGAAAATTAATATCTTTTTGAATATACCTACATAGAGAACTGCGACTTAAGGATCTAACAAATTATAGATAAGAGAAATCTGGAAAATTGGTTGGCTTAATTTTGTCCGTTGGGGTAACTGTTTAGATTCTCTATAAGTGCGGGAAGTTTGAATTTAATTTGAAAATCTCCACGTTTTGTGTTCGTTTTGTATTGATTTGTGCAATAAAAATTTTATTTTGAGCTCATATCATTTGCAAGATAATAGCGTTTGGAAAATGGGGGCCAACTTTAAGCTGAGCCCGTATTTTCACTTTTATAAAATTTGACCAGACTAACGTTTTGTCCCAGTTTCGTGCTGATTTGTGCCATAAAAAGATTATTTTGTGCTCATCTCCTTCTGTAGATAATCGAGAACTCAAATATAGGGGCGTGAGTGTTGGAGGAGACGCTTATTTAGCAACCACCGATTTTGTTTAATTTCGAGAATTTGATTATGTTTTGTGTTGATTCGTGCCGTACAAATTTAGTTTTGTTCTCATCCCGTTTTCATGATATTCGGCACCGGGCGGTGGTAGAGGCTGATATTTAGCAGCCGTCGTACTGGTCCAATAATAATTTGTTCAAGAATTCAAAATTTTTCTATGCAAAAGTAGTGGTTATAAAGAAGATTACGTCTTGATGTACTGGTAGTTTGATATGTTATCCGTAGATATAAGAGTTTTAAAAGCAACATATATTTATACAGAATTAGCAAACTTTTAATTGAAATAATGTGTAATGGATAAGATGAGTGTGTATGTAACATGGAGCACAAGACGAACATATGACGCAGTCATTGGCAAATTTTGAAAAATTGGAAAATTGGTGCGGTGGTTGTTAAATAAATGTCCCCATCAGCCTTCGAAAACGAAGCCGCACAAAATGAAATTTTTGTGGGACAGATCAACACAAATCACATAAAAAAGTGCGGTTGCAGCGTGAAGTTGGCTCCCATTATTCAATCTTGATTATCTCAAAAATGGAATAAGCCCAAAATATTTTTTTGTGCGCATATCAGCTCAAAACAGGCACAAAACCTGAATATTTTCAAATTTTACAAAATCGATTGTGCAAGGGGCCAATGCACTCATTCTCTATAGGCACCTACATACATCGCAACTATATTCGGGTTATTTCAAAAGTCATGGGAAAAGAATATTCACGTGTGGAATCCAATGGAAAGCACCATTTTCTCACAAACGCTCTTATATAACTTTTGACGTATTACGATGCAAACTATCATTTGTTGATTGTTTTCTAAAAACTAACACGGTTTTCTCTCAAACCGTTCTACCAAAATTTCAATTTTTAAAGGAAATGTTTACATGTACGCGCGTTTCGATGTTTAGTCGTCAGTGCATCTTTGTGGAAGGTAATGGCATTTCAATATTTTAAATCGTATATATACGAAGTAGATGTTTACATGTACGCATGAGGAAATCTAATTAAGATATCTTCATTTGCACATTTTTGTCGAGTTAAATGCTAAAAACGTCTCTTATGTTTTAATTAATTAACCATGGCGGTTTAAGCCAGTAGTCGAGTTGTCGCCTCAGAAGTTGGAACAATATGATTTGTTCAGTTCTATAGAGGCGTTTTCAGTGATTAACTTTACAAAAATGTACAAATGAGGATATCTTAATTAGATTTCCTCATGTGTACATATAAACATCTACTTCGTATATATACGATTTAAAATATTGAAATGCCATTACCTTCCACAAAGCCGCGGTGACGAGATGTAAACATCGAAACGCGCGTCCGTGTATGGTGAATAGGTGATGGCTTTTACGTTTCAATTTTAAAGGAAATATTTATCAAGTTGGTTGGTTGGTTTTTATCAAGAGGGTTTTATAATGTTAACTGCGATACTCTTCTTTATAAAATGCAAAGGTATAATATGGAATCAATCAATGGTATAATATGGTGTGTTACTAGATTAAAAAGACTAGAAGTTATTTATAGAATGGTCCTCCTGTGTGCACCAAGAAAAGTGTTCCTTACGAGTCCCTATTATTTGTCGGTTTCATTAACAATCTGCGTTGTTATTTGAATATAGAGAAAATAGAATAATTGAGAAATTGCCAGGATGGAAACAATTCAACTGCATTGTGGCAGAGCACCCGCAAGGAAAAAGATTAAAGATTCGAGTCAGCGAGTGTTGTACGATTGACAACTGTATCATTCGTTTGAAGCTTCGTAGTTATCGTCCATTGTTAAAGCTTGCTTTGAAGCAAGAACATCCACGAGGAATGGAAACGAGCAGTATTGAATGTCGAGTCGCGGTGTTCTATCAACTTACACTCATGGAAACGCAATACACAGAGACAGGTGTTAAGACTTATATGTATATTTTGAATATTCCGGCTTAATAATGTATTTATATATTACATAGCTTTGAACTGCGCGCTTCTGCAGCTAACCTAAAAAAATATTTAGTAATGTTAAGATATAGAGATGTGTACACACACCTTTTCGTTGTTATTTGTCATAAGAAAAATATAGTCCATTAAAAATCAATGCACAATTCAATTATTAACAACAGGGTTGAAAGACTTCTCGTCGTTCAATAGTATACAGCATCGACCCAAAGCATTCTGGTTTTGGGATGTTCTTTATTTTTGGGATGAATGGTATCTAAGCTGCCGCTAGTTACGTATACAACGTCCTCCAACCCATAGAGTTGCTCTTCTTACAAAGGGTTATGAATGACGTATTCCAACAAGATAATACAACGCTTCACATGGTACAGCAGACTCAAAACAATACATCACACCTTCCATGATCCTCACAGTGACCGGATTTTTCACCAATTGACCCAGTTGAATATAATAATCGAAATCTAGCTCCAGTTTCTGCCATGAAAGAGCTGTGCCACACAAGTTCAAACAACCTGGAAGAAAATGCACCAAGATACAATTATAAGCTAATAAGTTCAATGCCGATCCGTGTGAAAAAAAGAGAAAAAGTGTGGTTATACACAATATTGAGTAGTTCAATCAATTAATTTTTTCGTTAATCGCATTTTATTTCACCTTTTATATAATTTTAACCTGTTTGAATAATTATGTATTGTAACAAGTATCCTAGGAGGTATATTTTCATTTGCAGACCATGGAGATAAAATAGGAAGCATATAAATAAATAGATCATACTTCCTTTTAAAAACCAAGAAGATGGATTAATTAATTATTTCTGAACTAGTAGAGGAATGAGAAATTTTTAAAATGAGTAAAGATTTGCTAGATTCAAAAAAATTCCGTATATTGGTTACATAAAAAATAAACGGATAAGTACGTTACTATAAATAAGTGAAAACAATAAATATGAAATAAACTATAAAAAAGAAAATAATAGGTGTTTTAAAATTGCTAAAATCATATTAGCAAGCTATTATTAGAAGTAGGAAATAGGTTTGGCAAGCATGTATCCGCAATCCAGATTCAACCTTTAAATTTTCCTTCAGTGCAATAACAGTCTGCATCTATAAACATTTATCTACATTTCAATATGTATTATAATTTCTAGCACAGTTTTGCTATCGACTTGTAAAACAAATAGCATCTGCTGATAGTTGTTTAGGTTTGTTGCTCTCCTTGTCAAAAACGAAACCATTTTTAAACGTAACATTTCTACGTTGTTATACATCAAGGACCATCTAATTAGAAATTCATATGCGTATTGTTTATTGACATTTAAAGATAAGCCACTTAATGTTTATGATTTACGTAGTATAATGCCAATTCAAAATTTTTAGTAATTACTCATTTACATTTCCGTTAAAATAGTAGTAAATCTTCATCAAGCGCTACATGGAATTGTAAATGATTGAGCACGTGTATCATTGGCATCTTTGTTTCTACATTTCAAAATTCAAATATTTTCGGCTTCAAATTTACGAGGTAGGCGCCATAAATTTTTGGCATAATATAGAAAAAATAAACTTCGTAAAATACAACAATTTTTATTTTTCAATATAATCTTCCATGATTTCATTACATTTATACTGCATTGCATAGAAAAAGCATCACCTAGAGGGATAGGGGGTAGGTCAATGAAATTTGGTGAAAATATTTATTGATAAGTCAGTAGTAAATGACTACAGTTTCAAAAAATTCTCTTAAATTTACCGAGAAAAATTAATAATGTGTGGAACTCCCTCACTGCCGTGTACACTCTAGTATTCGCCTGGGCATGCTTCTGATGAGATGATCAATGTCCTCCTGAGGAATAGAGTCCCACGCAACTTGAATCCCGTGTCGCAAAGCTTCAGTAGTTGGAGGCGGATGGTTTAGACTATTGATCCTCCGACCTATATTATCCCATACATGTTCAATTGGTGAAAGATCGGGATTCCTTGGAGGTCGTGGAAGTATTGTAACCTCGGATTCGTTTAGGAAGTCCATAGTCCTGCGTGCAATATGCGGACGAGCATTATCCTGTTGGAAAATGGGCCCTGGAAGACCCCTGATGTAAGATACTGCATGTGGGCGTAAAATGTCATTGACATAGCGCTCAGCTGTCATAGTGCCCTAAATGAATACTAGGGGGGACCTGCTTCCAATACTGAAGGCACCCTATACCATCAACCCTAGAGTACGCGCAACAGAACGTTCTACAGGATGTTGTAACGTACGCCTCACACCACGACGTCTTCTGACCCTCTGTCGTCCATCATTGGCTCCCAAACAAAATCGTCATTCGTCACTGAAAACAACTGAGCCCCATTCGTGATCCCATTGTATTCGGTCACGACACCATTGCAAACGCTGGCGTTCATGTTCCAATGTTAATGAAAGCATTAAGAAAGGACGGTATGAATGTAGTCCAAATGACCGAATTCTACGATATATGGTTGATATCGACACTTGCCTTCCTATTACATCGAACCAAGAATCCGCTATCCTCCTTGTTGTCGTAAATTGGTCTCGAAGCGCTGATAGTCGAAGAAACCGATCTTGCCGTTCTGTGGTTCTTCTTTGGGATTCAGTACCGCGACGACGTCGTTGTCGACCTTCCTCTGCCTACATACGATAACATCTACTGATCGTTGACATGTTCCTCTCCAATCTTCTGGCAATCCCGAAACGAAATTCCAGCTTCGTGAAGCCCAACAATCCTTCCTCTTTCGAATCCTGTTAATTGTCGAAATTGTCGACGTCTTCTTATTCTAGGCATTGTAAGTGATCTCTGAAACAAAAAATTTGCAATAACAGAAAAGGTAATTATCACCAGTAATCGATACGAATTACATGCTAATACCACTTCTTCAATAATTGAAGTGCTTTGAAGCGTTATCAATTGGCCGACGTTGAGGCTTATAATATTCAAGGGATTTTTGCTCCAGACGGAAACATTTTGCCAACTTTTTTACAGGAGAATTTGAAGAAGATAAATCACCATAAACGCCGCCAACACGTTGTTTAATATGATTAGGCGTATGCCCTTCTTTTTTTAAAAATTCAATGACCGCGTGATACTCAATTTTCGTTACTTGAGACATTTTCATGCACTAGTTACGTTGTCTGTCTGGCTACTAAGAACTACTACTCTTCGAGCCGTAATATATATAGTGTAGGCACATGTGCAACTATGACGCAACGGGGTTTGACATGTTAGAACCTGTATAAGCCTGTCAAGCCCAGAATTTATGGCGCCTACCCGGTATATGTATCTAAAAATATTTTTCTTCATCATTCACGGGGATCACGTATTGAAAGTTAATTAATAAGTTCTCAAACTGATTCGCTAGCTAATATCAAATAAAAGATATTGATGTTTTACTTGAATCATGCATCTATCAGGCCTGTTGTACGTTTGTTTACGCATATTGTTCAGGATAACAAGAGCTCTTTATCTGCTATATAGATACGAGGATGGTATCAGAAGTACCCGACAGATGGCATTTTGAGTCAAAATCTGTATTACTGAGTGTGAGTACTATTCTTTAGGTGACGTCTGTCGAAATTTCGGGGAGATCCATCGAGTAGTGTTGTTTCGAGAATTGTTGAAAGTAGGGATGGGATATCGGTGATATAAAGCGTTGCACCCGCTGTGTTTACTATGTACAGCCGGTGCAACCGTTTGTCACGCTTTAGGATAAACGTCGATGTCGATTATCGATGTAAATTTCGAACACCAACATGGATATTTTAAAATTATCGACTAGAATTATCGATGTTCTGACATCGATATTTTTTGTGCAACTACAATTTTTTTTTAATTTCTCAAAAGCAAAAAGCACTTATTTGTAACAATAGATATTGTTTCATAATTAAAAATAAGCTCGAGTAATAAATAACAATATAAATAAAAATACACTCTCTCAGCAATTACCAATAAACACCATTAAAGCTTTTGGTTAAATAATATTAATTCCTAAAAAAGCATCGAAATTTACATTGATAATCGACATCGACGTCTCATTTACTGACTGAAGAAACAAAATTTGGGAGTATTCTTACTTTTAGTCTATTTCATTGCTGTGTGAGAATTACACCCGCTTTTGAAAATAAACGTTCCGATGGTACCGATGTTGCTACAATGGTCAAATATTTTTGAGCTATTTTTGGAAGGAATAGGTAAGTTTCGCTATTTATCTTCCACAAATTCAAGGAATTTTATTCAAGCGCTGCAGCAGGCTTTCTTAGGTATAAAGACAATTCCGAGAGTTAGTCGTTTCCCCTATGTTTTTCCTCTTTTTTTTCCACTAGCCGTTGGTGACTTGATCTAGATGCGTAGTTCGATCTGTGGTACAACATGCCTACAATACACATTTTTTTATAGATGGCATTATACATGTGATTAAAATATAGAAACCTAAGTCGATCTTTGTCATTTGATATCGATATTTGTATCGATGTTCACTGATAAAAATATCGATATAAAGTCATCGATATTTGTGAAAAATTATCGATGTTTCAAAAACATCGATATACATCGCCCATCCCTAATTGAAAGTAAGTATGTGTTTGTGGAACCATGGGAAAAGAACAATACCGGTCAGTGATTGAATTCCTTTTTTTGAATGGGAAAACGTGTACAGAAATCTAAGAGAAGTTGGATGCAATTTATTGGGGCCATGCACCTTGGATGACTGCCACCAGATACTGGTTTAACGAGTTTAAGCGTGGCCGTATTCTACTATTCGAAATATTACTTTTTATGTCCTGAACACCTTTTTCGTAAATGCTGCAGATGCGCCTCATGGTGGGCTGTAATTGGACGGTAATGGACTTTGGCATACAAAAATGTCTATCTTGATTTTCAAAAAAATGATCATGTATTCACGTTCTATTCTTCAAAACAATCTTTTTATGTCATGTAAATTTTTTTAGATAAAACAGTATGTAGACAATTTTTCTTTTTATATGGAGAAAAAAAGTGAAAATAAATTAAAACTGGGAAGCCTCACATTTCCTCAAAATATAATTTAGGACATAATATAGTCGGCACGATTAGCTTGATTATGAACTATGTCCTGTGCTTCGATCTTCCTCGAAAGTTGGTTAATGTAACATTTGAAAATTGTCTTTAAATAAAAATTAGTGCTTATTCCACACCCATGAGGTAAATGCGGAGATCGTGGATAAAGTTTAGAGCAGAAGTAATTCGAAATCAAAAATTGTTCTACAGAAAGCAATTAAGAAACAAGAAAGAATGTGCAACAAATATGCAAGATAAAGAAGATACATACTCGTCGAAGAAGACAAAATGATGAAGAGGTGGAAGGTACATTTTCAAGAGCCGACGAAAGATGAAACAGCAAGAACAGAAGAAGAGTGTGATCGCTACGTGCTCTCTCTGGACGAAACTTGGAAACTTCAACACCTTGAATGTTAAACAACAACTTTTTCAGACATTTTTTTAACCAACTTGTTTTTTATTTGCAACCAAAATGTAAATAAACTACATATTTTTCTTAAGCTTTCCCTATTTTAAATTATATATGCTCATGAAATTTGGATGGGTATACCCGTCTCTGGAGTGACGTTGCAGTTTTTGTCAATGACGCATTGCGACCTTATAAGTGACGGGTACAAGCAAAACAATTCAAGAAAATACATCGTGGTAAAAGCAATGTACAAAAACCACAAACATATCCTTAGAATAAATAATGAGAGAAGGTTCTAAAATGAATTTTACAGGATCTGAACCGGGTGTAGGTATAACTAAGGGTGCAATGCGTGGTACAATTAATGAGTGTATCATAAAGCAACGCCAAGTGTATTGGAACCATGCTGCTGGACAGAGGCACAGAAACAAGTGATGAGAAGACCGTCTCAACACTTAACTGCTGACTTGTTTGCATTAAGCAGGATTCAATTTTAGTCTACTAACAGGATATGGGTGTTTGAGAGGCCATTTGTACAAGTTGGACATCTGTAAAGATGAACCCTTACGTAGATTTTGCAATGAAGAGGAGGAAACAGCCTTTCATATTATTTTCCAATCAGCAACGTTGAGTTAGCGCAATTGACTTACCCCAGGAGGAAGATTTACTGCATAAGTTATTGAACCTGATTAAAGGAACTAACCTCTTTAAGTATAACTGAAGCCAAAGCAGAAAGAATACTATTGCTTTGGTCCACTGGGCAGCTGTGTTAAGGATTCAAAAGACTATCTTGCTTATGGTCACAATCAATCAATGAATCAATTGCTTTTAATAAAAAAACGAAATGAAGTATGTTTACACAAAACGCCTGTTATGTGTGGTCTGGAATAAGTTAAGAATAACGTATGCAAATAATGTACATAATTTATTAATATACGTAGGTTTTAGTGATAAAGGGTCCTAGAACTTATTCAAAAAATATTTTCGGTAATAGTTTTAACGCTCCCATAATAAAAAATTACGATCTTGTAGGATCGCTTTTTTTAACTTAGCCAAGTCAATGTAGTTGCAATTGTACTAGTGTAAATTTAATTCATGACATCACCACTGACATCACCACTCCAACTTCTTATATCCGCCATCTCTTTTACAAATTTTGGTAACTTGTGAATATAGATTCTGTTTCTTTTGGTGATGGCTATAGATAATTAAGATTATAGATTCATGATTAAAATAAACTTGACTGCAACTATAAGAACAGAATAATATTATGTATTCTAAACAATAAGATGCACCCATAAATATTTATTCAATAGGATAAAATTTAAATTTTGAATAATCTCCTACCACATTCTTTCGTTAAGATGACATATAAGTGGCGATTCACGACATTTATGGGAACAGGATTGCGACTTGATAGTATAAATAATGACAAAGGTTCGCATATTTTCAAGATTAAGGTATCTGTTTTCTCTTTATAAAAAGTAGTTCTATTTTTATCCTGAACGTAGTGCAACAAACTTCAGACAATTAGTTTTTTTTTTTGAGAAACTTTGATTATTGATAATAGATCGAAATATTTATGATAGGTATATCGTATACAGGGTATTCTACTGCAATTTACAACTATTGATGTCTAGAAAAGTATAAATCAGAGAAATTTGAAAATTTGCTAGTGCTAATGGTACAAATTTATCCAAAATAGTTTGACGTGTCTCTTAACTCGTTTGTCAATTTTAAACTGTATATCCTATATATTACTGAATTTTTGAATCGCCTTCCAGCCAAAAACAATGACCTGTTTTGCAATAAAAGAGCAACGATAGATCTTTGGATAGAAATTGGAAGTTTTTAAAACAATCAAGTTGCAAGGTCTTTTCAAATTGCGTAAAAGATAACTCTATATATACAATTCGTTATAAAGGGTGTTAATGTGGTTATTCCACTTTATTCCTTCATTAACAAAATAACCTAATTATCTGCATAGAGATATCATGAAACACTACCTTTCCGTAGCTCAATAATTCGCCTCTTTTTGAATGGTGTTAATCAGTGGCGGCTTAAGAGCCTTCGGAGCCCCTAGGCACAAGTAATAACGAAGCCCCCCTCCATTTTTTATTGCAAATTGTAAAATAAGCAATTTCACAAATGTGTAAACAAGTAGGTAAAATAAAAATTTTAATTTTTTATAAAAACATATATTTGCAAATAATGTTTAATAATATAACAATAAACAAAAAAATTGTAAACAAATTTATTTTCAATAAAAATATTTAAACAAAATTTTACATTCCTAATAAAAACATTGTTTTATATATATGTAATATCTGTAAAACCTAGTAAAAATTAAAATAAAAATTTTTTTATTCTTAATAAAAATATTTAATGAAGTCTACACATTAGGGCTCTATAGGAAATTAACTTTGCGGACTTTAGAAGCAGCAAATTTTTGCACAATTTCTTTAAAAAACAAGCTTAAAGCATTTAGCCGATTTTGGTTCATGACGCTTCTTTTTTGGTTTTTTATTACCGCCAGTTTTGAGAATGTTCTTTCTCTTTCACAAACTCCGCAAGCTAAAGTTAAATATATTCTAAATGCCATAGCTACGTTAGGATAGAGGTTTGACTTTAATACTTCTTTAACACTTTTTAATGTTTCTTGGCTGTTGCAATTTTTTAAGCTCTGTTCATTTATTGTCAGATGTTCATAAAACTGTATTATTTCGTTTTCTAATTCACTTTCTAAATCTAACGAACATTTTTTAAGAAGCCGTTGAGCTGCGGATCGTCTTTCATTCAAATTTGTCTTTTCATAATCGAAAATAAACGAAAAATATACTTGCAATTCTTTATAACAAGATCTTCTTTACTAAAAATACCTCTACTCTAAATTTTTGCTTTGGAGAAAAGTTTTCTGAATAGGGGGAATCACCGTGGAATACTTTTTTCTTAATTTGGCGTGCATTTTCTTTTTTTTAAGAAACTTCAAACTCAAATTCAGTCGAAACCTTCAAAATAAGTTTCGTTTCTTCTTCATACTGGTCAAAACTTTTACAAATAGTTTTTAGGTATTCTGTTAAAGAGGTAATTTGATCCACAACTTCGCATTTATTTTCATATGCTTTTGAGAAGTCTGTTTCCAAGCCCTGTTTTTTTGACCTAGCCATCCAGCTACAACACGCCTTGGTACGAGAAGCACTATTTTCATGAGATACGACTCTCGCTGTGGCATTTGTGGCATTGAAACCTGCGGTAAATTGATTCTGATTTTCTTCAAGCAAAAAAAAACTTACAGGGTCTGCAGTAAACTTTATTTGTTTTCGGCGAAAATATTAGCCAAAAACGATTTACTTCTTCACCATTTAACACTTTGCGCGTAAACACTGATTTTGAAATCTTTGCGTTGATCCGCTAACTTGTAAAGTAGCTTTAATCATTTCCTTATCTTCAAAATCAATGTTTTGTTCAAAATTACCTTTTTCGGTCAAATATCGCAAAACTTCTTCATACTTACTCCATTCAGCAGGATCATTACTAGATATTTCGTATTTACTGTAGGATGTTGTTGGTTCTTGTTTATCGTTGCCAGAATCATTAAATATGGGTCCATGTCGACATGAATCAATTTCAATGACTTCATCTTCGCGTTCGGTTGGTGACCCCGTTTGAACATCTGAAGCTGCTAAAGGAGTGTTTTCTTTTTCAAAAAATCCCAATAAAAACGTCTGTCCTTTAGCAGATTCTTTCACTTTTTTTCGTGCAATTTTCTTTTTTCTGCTCCACTGAGATAACGGCGTTTCATTTCTGTAAAAAGTAATATTATTATAAATTTAATTGATGGAACAGTATAAGGTTTTGCAGTTTGAAAAGTAAATTGTAAGGCCACGATTTCAGCATGTACTAGGACGGCATTTATTCAGTTACTAAAATTGCAAAGCTTGGCCTCTTATTGTTAAATTTGGAAATAAAGTTGAAGTGTACAAGTCAGAGTAATATTTCACGATCACTGAATAGCCAGGTGTTCGGTAGCTTACTAATATCTGCTTTCTTACGTGTATCGCTGTCGTGTGTAGACTGAGCGGACAACTCTAAAATCGATCGAGACGACACTGGAACTTTCCACACTGTTACACGCTCTTCGAGATACTGCGCTCGACATCAAGACTTCTCTGGTACGAAATTTTTGAAATTGTTTGCTTTTCGATTAAGAAATAACTATTTGGAATAGTGAATACTATAATTAGAATTATTTATAGTTTATAACTATTTGGAATAGCGCTTTATAGTTAACTTTAGTTAACTTTACTATTTGGAATAAACTTTTTACTATTAAATACAAAATAAGTTAATAACGAGCCATTAATTCATTAACTACTTTTTCTTAAAAAAAATTTAAGAGCAGTTAGAATTTTAAAAGTTAACTGATACAATACGCTTATTTTCAAAAATCCAGGAGGGGGCCTAAGAAAATTATTAGACTTTTGAAATTTGTACTTACCTAAATAATTTTATTGTAAAATATATTTAATTAAAAATAAACCTATATTAGGTATATAACCTTAAATGAGCCGGGGGCCCCCTGAGGTCCGGGGCCCCTAGGCACGTGCCTAGTTTACCTTACGGGTAATCCGCCTCTGGTGTTAATTATACACATTGTTGCACGCGAAACACCTATGATCTGTGGACGCAGACTAAGTGAATCTTAAGTATATTTGCAGCGCGAAGCAGTGTTTATCCTCCTTATTCAACAGTTCTAGGAATAACACCTGCATCCTTGGAAAAAGTAAACAATTAGGATGACCGATTTCATATTGATAACTTTATCACTAAAAAGTTTTAACAAAATATTCGAATGTCTCAGTACAAATCCAATTGCAGTGTGCAATTCCTCTGCATAGCAGTATTATAATAAATATTAAATTAGAGTATGAAATTTTAAACTCTTTGGTAGAACTTGAAGTATGCTTTACTGCATATATTATACGTATGTTTTTTGGTAACATAGCTAACGCAGGTTAATCTTGTTAATACTTGCTGCTACCTGTGAAATGTAAGTATTTGTATGTTAATCACTAATGTACCGATGCACTATTTATAGCAACTTACTGTTAGTAGACGTTCTATAACAGTAATATTTGATGCTGATTCAATGCATGCACTCTTCAGGATGAATTTGTCATGTCGCACATGCATATATAGTCGCTTACCGTTCGGACAATAAAATATATTTGCAATGGTTGATAGCTTTTTCGTGTTTATTTTGTAGGAAACATTTTATGTTGTAAGATTTTTATCGCGTTTCCAGGTTTTATAACCACGTTATATCCACCATCTACCTACGCATATTTAATGTGTACTTATTTTTCGCAGATTTCAGATGGGTAGTAGGATGGAAAACAATAAAAAGTTAATCGTTTTATTAAAATTCGGAACATTTTACAGTATATCGCATAACGTGTATATCACATCCACTTGTAAACTCATTACACAAAATTTATTATGGGTGTAGTTGATATAGAAATATAGCTACAAATATGCACGTGCTTCTCTTAATATGTATTCCAATTTAATCTCCATACATTTGCAGAATACAGTATGTCATTTAGCCCTTTAGAAATTGACATATCAGAAAAAATTGAACTATGTATTGGTTCCTTAGAAACAGAAATTATCGGAAGACATTTAAACATTTCCACCCAATGGAAGAAAAAACCGAAAAACCGATTATCTCATCTTAAACAAAACCAGCCAAGGCTTGTTGCGGGAACTCATCCGCAGAACCCGGGAACAACTAGACGACATTAGCAACAAACTCTTCAGAATACACATCTAGCTAAGCAACACGATACATTCAATCCTTTGGCAAGAAATAAACATACTCGCAACACTCAAGGCAGAGAGAGAAAACGCTACCAGGACGAACCGCCAAAAACGAAAAATTGAACAGCTACAAAAACACGAATGCACCCCGCATGAAAGGATCGAATTGAGAACAGTCCACAACCTATTGGATAAATCACTAGATGAAGATACTGTTAGCGTCCTACAGAAAGGTTTCAACTTCGCTGTAGCACCACGACACATTCCTGTTGAGGAAGTTATCTGGGGTATCGAATCCGCTATCTACAACTTGGACGAAGATACCAAAGAACGAGTGCGCGTAGAAATTCGTCAAGATGATGACATAATCACACTCCCTGCAGACAAGGGCAATGCAACTGTGGTAATGAACAAATCAGACTACCACGAGAAAATATCACAGATACTACGAGATCCGACATGCAAACAAACAACGAATGATCCAACGACGTACTTGGAGAAAACCACCAAATCGAAAATTAATGCCACACCTCTAAACGAGGAAATCAAGAAAAGGATCATTCCGAGAGAAAAATCATCTCGGTGTCCAAAATTATACGGTATCTCAAAAATACTTAAAGAAGACGTCCCGTTACGACCCTTAGTCAGTTCCATCAGATCTCCAACTCAAGCGCTGGCAAAATATTTGGCGAACGAACTACAACCATTAGCAGAAGGAATGAGCTATTTTGTTAAGAACGCCTATCATTTCATAGGAATACTAAAACAACAAACGCTCCAAGAAGCGGACCTATTAGTCAGCTTCGATGTAAAATCATTGTTCACCCAAATACCTGTGGAAGAAGCTATATCAGCGTTGGAAAAGAAAGAACTTACCCAGAGTACCTCATCAATTTAGTCAAACACTGCATCGCGAATACGTACTTTATCTACAACGGGCAACAATATAAATAAATCCAAGAGGCACCAATGGGGTCACCACTGTCTCCAATTATTGCCAACGTATTCATGGAGAAATCAGAAACTCAAGCCATCAACACTGCAGTCTACAAACCAAAGTTATAGCTACGCTATGTGGATGACACATTCGTAATTTGGCCACATGGAGTGAAAAAACCGATCGATTTCTTGGAACATTTGAACAGCATAAATCCCAAAATCCAGTTTATTATGGAAAGAAGACAGTAATCAACTCCCCTTCCTAGACGTTTTGGTAATCAACAACGAAAACGGCTCACTGAGACACACAGTATACAGAAAAGCCACCCACACGAACAGATACCTGAATGCAAAATCACACCATCATGCATCACAGCTCAACTCAGTCATGAACACACTCATATCGAGATCACAGACACTATCCGACACGGCGCATAAGGCAGAAGAAATAAACAATGTTCGACAAGCATTACTGTCAAATGGCTACCCGGAGAGGCTGATAAATAAAGCCATACATGGAAAACAGGGAAAGAAAAAAGACGAAAAACAAAACACCACATGCAGAGTCTGCTTACCTTACGTACGGGGAACGACAGATAGAATCAGTAGAGTACTAAGAAAACACAACATAGGCATGGAATTCACAACAGAGCGAAAGTTGGGCGACACAATCAAAAATTGCAAAGAAAGGATACTCCTAGAGAGCCAAGCGGTTTACGAAATATCTTGTGCCGACTGCCAACAAACATACATATGTATATGGCCTAGTTTTCTCTATTTCAGCAGTTAATGTCCAATATCTTCTTGGGATAACCCTTCTGGTCGTCTTCTTGGTTAAATTTTCTTGATTGTTTCTTCAAATTGTTTTTGTTTGATTAAATACTCTTGATTATTACTTGTAACTGTTTCTGTTTCATTTTAACAGTTTTTCAATAGTTTTAGCAACGTTTAGGTTTAAAATACAATTTCTAGATTCATTAGTCGAAAAACATGTTTGTTTACTGTCAGAATTTTCGTATAACTTCTTGTTTATCGGTTGTCTGGGTGCTGCCAATTTAACAACTTGATATTTTAAATTTTGATGTATTGATGATCGATTTCGATGTTGCAGATGACGTAAGGGATTTTGTTGCTTGATTTCCAGATACAGTGTGTTTATATGTGTGTTTGTGTCATTTTTTACAAATTATGGTTCAAAACGTAAAATACATAAGATAACCCGGAACTTTGATTATCCCTTGTTTCTAACTAATATGATGAGCAGAGTTGACACTCTCATTACCCCGACAGGACAGGATTCGTTGTAGTAACAAACAGAAAGCCTAATGGGTGAAGCAAACATTAACAGCGACCACCACATGTATACATGTGTACATACATATGTACCCAAAAACAGCGATCCGACAGTTCGCTTCGCTCTGTCGGCTCTCTGTTTTTGGGTACGTACATACTTACTATGATCCTGGCGCGCCTCCCGAAAGTGCCAACTCTAGTGATGACAGAAAGAAAAGGAGTACAGTCACCTGAATGTGCAATGAATGCTGTAATGACTTTAAATGCTCCGAAAAATCCTGAAACTAATCGAAGAAGTTCGTTAGTGTTCGTTTGAAGAAGTCTACTTAAAAACTAAAAAGCGACGTGTGTTAACTAGTAGCTACAAATTCAGCAACGGAATTGGCCCTTGCTGTGAGTTTGTATATTCGAGAGAATCGCACAACAAACTATGAATTTAAGACCGCAACAAGCCCTAGCGCTGCATTTCATTGGATCGCTTGGAAAGAAAATATATTTTACTATCAGTTACTAATTGATTGTATAAAGATTATTTTCCTAGTACATATGCACGCCAAAGCAATTTAAAAAATAGTTTTTGCCGTCCAAACAGGAATTGACACGAGAAG
This sequence comes from Dynastes maya, assembly GCA_029619315.2. Classification (NCBI taxonomy): domain Eukaryota; kingdom Metazoa; phylum Arthropoda; class Insecta; order Coleoptera; family Scarabaeidae; genus Dynastes; species Dynastes maya. The sequence goes on from JAROYE020000001.1 coordinate 44,680,926, forward strand.
CATAGTTGATGTTACTAATCTATAACATTATGTACATTTGTATAAATGTCTTATTCATTTATGAAGCAGTTTTTGTCCTTTATTATGTATAGTACGAGGCACTGTGCGATATGTTGGGTGAAAAAGAACGAAGTCTGTGGCCGGTTTAAGGAAGTTTACTGTTGATTAAAATTTAATTGATATGGTAGATTGTACAGGGTCTTATGCATTTTTTATTATTGCGTGTATCAAATATAGTACGCCATGTACATCGCATAAAATTATATACACGCTACAATTTGATCACAGAAGGTTTATATTTACCGAAAAACAATTTTAGAAGATTGCCAACTGAAGCTGGAACGAAAATTGGTAGTGAGCTCTCACGCAGCAAGTTTTCCGATGGTAGCCTGGCTAATTTTTTTAATTCCTTTTTAATTATTAGAACTCCTTGTTGACTTTAGATGCTGGATCGTTGGCTCCAGGTCGTCCCAGACGTCCTTAGTGATATTCTGATTCGGATACTCACTGGGTTACGACATGTGGTGACGGTCCAGTAATTGCTTGATGATGTTTGACAAGCCTTTTGAGTTATTACGTTGTTGGGTCGCGAACGTCCTACCGGGGAATCTATCTATGAAGGGTACAATCTTGGTTTCTAGTGTCTCTTGGTGTGTGTTTGTGTTTAGAAGCAATAGTTGACTAATATACTTGCTAGAAACAAGTCTTAAACCATGACCATGGATTCGTTTCTATGCTTTACAGTCGGTGTTGGTACTATATGTATATATACTGTATCGTTTGTTACAGCAAGTTTACTCCACCTAAGTACAGGAAATTGAATTCGTCCATCCGAAGCACCTAGGGATAGACCCACTTTAAGCTTTCCCGCATCTACTTGATTCGTTTTTGATTGGTGTTACGCTTAATGAATTTGTTTCACTGAAGCAATTGTTGATTACGAAAAAGATAAAGTATAATTACTTAATAAATATACACTTATACCCTTACACCCCAAAAAATAATACGAGTAGCTTTACCCATATGGGTGAAATAAAAATATTGGTAGTTAAGTAGTTTAAAAATAACAAATATCAAAACTTTCATTTTTAACTAACAAGGGAACATCCCGAACCGGTAAATTCCAAAAAAATTTAAACTTTGTGGACAAGTAGTCCTCACCCCAAGATGTTCGAAGCCATTTTCCTTATCGGCCCAATTTCGTTTTAAGAGGGTGAAACCACCCCTGAAATTTTACTTGATTTTCGGTTTTTTGAAAATAATTCGATAACGGTTGGACCAAATACATCAAAGTTATATATCAAAATAATCGCCTCTTTGAGCTCTATTACATATGTGAAAATAGTATAGTATTTCTATTTAAAAATTTGGTGGTGTCTTCCCCCACCCCTTCACGAATGAACCTATTCAAATGCCATATTGTGGGTGTTATACAGCCCTTCAAGCAGTTTCAAAAACGTACTTCACTTTTTGTAAAACAGTTATTAAAAAAATTAGGAAAATGATATTTAATATGTCGTCTTTAGAGACTGTGAAGGAATGTAACATTAGATAGATATGTTTTAGAAAACAGAAATATAGATAAAAATGAATTAATATAATAATATTGCATGCCTTTCGGATGTTGATATTACAATTCATAGTGGTAGAAAAATTTATTCAAACTAACATATAAAATACATATTATGACATATTTTGTAATATATGGCTTATGTATACATAATATATACGCTAGTAATTACTTAATTTGTATGATAATGCATTTCTTCATAAAAATGCTTAAAGCACAAAAAACTGTTGCACCAGGAACACTGTATTATAGCACGCGCTCCACATATGGAACATCGCGATGGAATTTGAAAATCTTCTGTGAAGGCAAAAGTTTGGCCGGTCCGCAATATAACCACTTTTGTACGATGCATAAGCAAATAAATTATGATATTTTGAAGAAGATAATTGGTTGTGCACTAAAGACTGTAATTTAATAATGTTGTTAGGCGTATGCAAATTAATATCGTAGTTGTATAAGAGTATAATATCAGATAATTTCCTTACAAAATTTTTCCAAACACGAAATCCATAGACGTATAGAGGTTGTATCGTACCAGTGGTTTTCTTTGGTATTGTGAGGATGTTCACATTCTTGTCGGACGATATATGGTCTTTTAAGTTAGATGGACCAGTCCACGAATCTAGCGATAAAACTGTTTGAGATCCTGTATTTGTAAGATATATCTTTGTGAACCATTCCGTGAATAATGCTGTCGTTAGTTTTCCGGATGATGAAGCAGTTACATAAATATTTTCTGCGTGGAACATCGATTCTACTACTCGTGGTCCAAATGTACCACTTTGTTCTTTCAAAGCCATGAATAGGGGCGACAACAAGCGTCCAGACGCGGATACTGTATGAAGTATGGTATAGCTGTGTGTTGTAGCGAATATAGATTGCACAGTACTTTCAACTGACTTCGATCCCTGTGGAGCTAACGTGCGACCAGAGTGCAATTCCAAATTGAATCCACTTTCATCAGCGTTGAATGTATTAGTAGAGCCTACCTTCGCAATATAAGGTTTTACTTCTTGTACGAAAGCCGACGAAATTTGATTTAACTCTGCCGTGTCTGTACCATATGAACGGGTTATAAATTTGGTAATTTTTCTAGAAACTATCCTGTATACTTTCTTGGAGTTCCATAACCAATGTGGGGATGTTCTGAAATTTCAGCAGGGGCTTCCATAGCCCATTTACGAAGATCTAGGTCGTGAATTATAGCATGCGCTTCGCTGCTAGTAACAAATTTATTAAAAACATATTCCGAAATTTGTAATAATTTCTCTCTTCGTGTTCCTTCTTTTTGTATTGATACCTCCCATCTAAACAGCAAAAAATTTGTGAATACAAAAATGTCTTAAAATTGGCCTGCAATTTCTTACCTATATAATTGTTGTAAAGACTTTACTCTCTTAAATCTACGTTTTACAGCTTCAAATGAACGTCGTTTTTTCCCAGATTTCCAGAAGGTAGCAGCTTTTGTCTTATATTCTAAATCGACAATATCTCCTTCTTCTGGTGTACATTCTTCTTCTTCAAATTGTATAACTTCTAAGGTTTCTTCCTGTGAAGGTGGATATCTATCATCAACAAATTCTAAAGAATGTGGCCTAAATTCTTGCAAGAATTTTAGCGTTACGTCGTTATCTACCTCGAAAGTTGTATCGTTCCGAGATCTAATTAACATATTCTTCAATACGTCGTGCATTTCACTTTCTTCATTGTTGAAAACTATTGGACGATTATCATTTGCGACATTAAATGTCAGTATTAGTAATCGAACTACATTTACTGGATTTACTACCATTGTTGAATTAGTACTCTAATTCTCACAATCAGATGCAGTATTGAAAAGTAACAAAAGTGACTTTTTCTTATATACTTATTTTTATCCAAACAAATCAACAATTTTAAACATATTAACTATTACTCACATTAAAGATTATTGTACTTATTATAAGTATAAGACATACTTTATCATTGTTATCATATGTATGTACAGCTGTCGTCGCACTATATCTGCCTTCATAAGTATCATTACCAATTTACAAATTCATATATCGAATTTTAAAGCATTAGTAAACACATTGCATAAATTATTCTATCACATTGATTGTGAGTCAGTAATAGAGATATCCGAAATACGTGTAAAAATCGAAGATAATACATTATTCACACAATATCTGCGGCTTACCTTTAACATATCTTTGTTTTGCACATGCATTGACAATTAGATAAAGCGACGTATCGTAGGGCAAGTTTTATCCTTATCTAATAATTATTTTACAAAAAGTGAAGTACGTTTTTGAAATTGCTTGAAGGGCTGTATAGCATCCACAATATGGCAAATTTTTAAATAGAAATACTATGCTATTTTCACATGTGTAGTAGAGCTCAAAGGGACGATTATTTTGATATATAACTTTGATGTATTTGGTCCAACTGTTATCGAATTATTTTCAAAAAACCGAAAATCAAGTAAAATTTCAGGGGCGGTTTCACCCTCTTAAAACGAAATTGGGCCAATAAGGAAAATGGCTTGGAACATCTTGGGGTGAGGACTACTTGTCCACAAAGTTTCATTTTTCTTTTGAATTTACGGGTTCGGGATGTTCCCTTGTTAGTTGATTTTCGGTTTTTGGGTCCTTTCTGAAGGTATGTTGTTCAAAAGTATCGCTGCAAAATTTCGGAAATAGTTTTAGTACAAAGCTATTTGAGGACGACTTTAGGTACTCTGAGTTCAGATTGCAAACATAGCAAACATTTACTCGGTAACTGATTTGATAAAAGTAGATGGTTGTAATTTTTCGTTTTCAACATGGATACAATGCACTTTGGTTCCATCCAAAAGGATTGCTCAACAGAAAGAGAATTAGTTAGTATTTTAAACATTCTTACAGCGACAAAAGGCCGGGTACAGTTGTAAAACCAACTCTCGAGCAGCTACTAAGCCCGAGGTGGTAGCACAGAAAGTGCTCAGGTATCTGCACATGTATGTGATTCCGACAGGCTTATCATTATGTATTAAAAACATAAAAAAATGACTAACACCAATAACCAAAAATGATGCTAATATAGCTCATGGTATTGATGAAATCATTCACGGCAAAAGTAAAAGTAGGAGGATAGAAAGGAGGAGGATAGAAAGCATTAGCCAACGGACATATTTCTGCATACCCGGCGTCATCAGCGTTGCTGCGAATGTTTCTATACCTCGCATTGCTATTTGCCTCTCGGCTTATATCATTATCCTTCGAAACAATAAACAATGTATCTTCTAGTGCTATCTAGTGCCAAGAGATACGCGCCTGCCGTCTAGAAAACGATAGATGCGATAAAAACCGTGTACGGTTTCCAAACACCCGTTGTATGTGAATGGTATTTTATGGAGGGAACCTCCCGGAACGTGAACCACGACGTCTCTGAGGATTAATGACTTGTTTCAACGGTTATCGTTTCTTTCTCGCACTATAACACATCGTTCTAAAGTAATAAGTTATTTTGGTATCGCGGAGCGCGGCGCGTAGCGACAATAAAACATCATTCCAAAATACCGTTACTAAAATACCGGTCCACGTCTAATAGTCGCAGAAGTATTGGCTAAAGAGGATATTTACAAAAGAAGCAATATATTCGTGTTTGTTCGGAAGTTACGGCAAAGTTATATTCATTTGCGTGCTGGTGGAACTTAAGATTAAGTCTATAAGTATTATCCTGTTGATAAGTTCTGAGTCGCATTATGGTATTCGTTATATCGATGCTGTTCGGGTGAAAACAATCGAAATAGTACATACGTCTTTTTTGTAAAGTTTCTTAAACTAAATACACACAGGAAATTAACTTAGTAGATCTACACTACAAGAGATGTGAAAGTAGGATGTGAATTAGAAACTGAACCTTAATGGCATCGGTTAATTTAGCTTGCAATTCAAAAAGCAGAGACGGTGTGTACGTGTAACCGCGTTTATGGCTGACCGTTCGCCTAAGACAATATACGTCATAACCTGCTGAAGTCAGTGCTGTTAGGCCTTGTTTAATATCGGAGGTAACGGCTGAGGCCTTCTAGTTTCGGAGGTAACAACTAGTCAGGATACACGGTACATAACACAATGCGCATGCGTAGAACGTATACAAAGACTGTTCTGTATTTTCCACAAGTTGCGTCTGCGCACATATTTTATTTTGGGTGAATTTACCTTACCTTCTGATGCTTTACCTTACCTTCTGATGCTAACTTGGGTAAATTTTACCCCTTTAATTGGTAAAATTCACCGATTTGTTTAGGGTCTGTAAGTAAATTCGAATATCATTAACAAAAATACGAACTCACAGGAAACATAAATCTATTTAATGCATTTATATCAAATGCATATGTATGTTGCGCTCTTCGTCTCGTCATTAGCAACAGTAATATTGATCAGAGTTAAGGTACTTCCAGTAAAAATGTACTTCAAGTAAAATATTCAGTACTTTTTTACTTTAAGCATTTTACTTCCAGTACCTTCAAAATGGATTTACTGGTACTTACTACTCCCAGTAAAATGTACTGGATACTTACACTAATTGAAGAAAATACTTGAAGTACTTTAAATATACTTTAAGTAACTTTTTTACTCTAAGTATTTTGTCCTATAATAAATACTTCCAGTACAGAAGCGAAGTAGTTTAGTTTTTTAGTATTCTTTGTATCTACCGTATACATGCTTTATTTTATCGTTATGCATATACTCATTGTCTGTATATTTTAGATTTCTTAGGAAAGCGTTTCATGTTTTTATTCATACTCGAATCAAAAATGGCAAAAATAGGTCAAAAATTTAAAATGCGTTGGTTCAGTGACTTACAAGGTCATCCAATTTTGCTTACTTTGAAAGATATTCAATCTTGGAGATTAGAAGCACCTGTTGAGTTAAAACAAATACATCAAATTGAGGTACGCGCAGATGAAAATCCAAAAGGAGAAGATCCATTTTTTGATCTTAAACAAAAACCTGAATGTACCTCAACCTCATTAATGGCATGGGTTTTTTTTAAGGAAAACTATTATGGATTCGAAATAATAAAGTATCTAAATTATCATCAATCTACCATATCAACGTTAGTGAAGCTTTCTTCAACTCCTCTGGAACACCTATTCTCATTTGCTCAAATTATTGACGCACCTAGACGACTTGCTTGATGCACACAAATTTTGAGAAACTATTGGTTAAAAGTGACACATTTTCTATAAGCTGCTGTTAGTTCGTGTTTGGTTTTTCTTGTTTGTGTTTTTCTCAGATTTTCATTTGTAATGTTATGTTGTAGTACTTGTAGTTATACACCTTGGTCCACGTTTCACCGGGGTGCGAGATATATTGTACGTAGCACGATCTGGCATACTTGCATTTATCGCCGCCAGCCAGCCTCGCCGCCCGCAACTACCGTAGCTCTGAGCGAAATCGGTGTTAATAGAAGTACTGTGAAATGTATTTTGAAACGCATCAAATACAAAGGTTACAAAGTTAAAAATTGCCAGGAGATTTTTCCTCTTAATGAAGTAACATTATTAAAATTTCAATTTATTTTGTATAATTATCGAATTTATTTTTCTTTAGTTTAATTTTATAAGAATCTTTGTTTATTTTCCTACTTAGAATTACTTGTTCATTCTCTTACATCCTATATCAGCAACAAAATGAATATAAGAAACTGTAATTTCTAACATATCTGAGAATACAGAAAAATTACGCAGTAATTCTCTGTTAACACATTTTGACGGAAAGCGTTGAATTATAATATTACATGATTGAGCGGACATGCGTATTTATAATATGCATGCGTACCGCTGCTCGCTTTGTGATATACTACGACTGGATAGAATCCTTCAGAGAGACTCGAATGCGCTGTTGCCATTCACAGAGGCAATCCTCCGTTCGTATCTGGACCAACGTGTATATTGTGTTGTGTTTAAATATAAACTGTTTTATTGTAAAATCATTTTTTAATTTCAATTAAGATCCATGACTTTTCAGTTTATCCCTCTCATTTTCTCAATAGCCTCAATAATCTAGTAGTAAGTTAAGGGGAAGAATTATGCAGTTTATTTACCCCAGATTGAAATGCGTTGGTGATTGCGTTTTTTTATAGGAAAAAGATGTTTTGCTTACTGATTGCAGGGTACTGAAAATAATTTACTATCACTTAAATTATGTCAATGTAATATTTTTAGTTCATGCATAAAAAATATATTTTCCGCTACCTGAGAATATAACTGAAATGTCATTTTTCTTTAATGAAACTGACAATGAGTTATTTACTGGTATTCCCTCCACTAATATTGCAGTTATTTTTAGATCGCCTAAATTAAACAAAAAATTAAATAAATCCTCTACATTTTCAATAAAAAATAAAACGAAAAGTTATTATTATTACTTAAAAATATATTTTTAGTACATTATTGTACTGCAAGTATCTAAATATCAAAATACTTGCAATAGTTTAAAAGTACATTCGTTTACTCTAAATAATTTAAATACTTGAAGTAGTTTAAAAGTACTTAGAGTACATTTATTTACTCTAAGTATTATTTATTTACTTTGACTATCAATTATTTATTCTAAGTAGTTAAAATACTTAGAATATTTAAAGGAGCAATTGCTTTGTACCGAGTACCTACTTGAACTTTTAAATGCAAGTAAATTACTTATCGCTTCCAGTACTTTTTAAAAGTACTTCTTACATATTACTTGGAACAAAACTAATTTCTAAACTACTTGTACCGCTTACTGCAAGTACTTTTTCTTAGTATTTGCAACAGCTCTGGTATTAATACATTAGAAAGGGGAAATAAACATTTTGTACAATATAAATAGATAGTACATCACAACAGTAATTTGATTATTTTAATTAGACCGGGTGTTCTGAATTATGGGCACACTATTATTAAGCTTGCTATGATCGATATTACAGTGTAGGTTAAATTAGTAAAGTCCTTGTGTTTTTAATACTGGTCAAGATATGGAAAACAAAAAAAGAAGACAGCTACGTTGTACAGAAAATTGAAATTATATGAATTAATATTTTTTGAACGGAACAGCGTGTATATTTTTAAACAATTTTAAAAGATAATTGAATTATATATACAGGATGTCCATGGATGGGGTTACAAAGAGGAAAAACTTTTTAATATGCGTTTTACAGAAAAATGTTATTCTTTATAGAAAATTCTGTTTTCCTCAAAACGTCCAAAAACATAATTTAGATTTGACTACAGACATACACTTACTTATAAATTCAATATTATTGCAGCTGATACTTTTAGTTTTCAATTAAACAACAGTCACTATTTGAAGTAAGCAAGTAAGTAAGTACTACTGGCTATTTTACGTTTATGTTTATAATAACACTTGGTTCATAGGTTTTAGACATCGGAACGCAATCAGGTACATAAGTGCGTACTCGGTTCAAGTGTCTAGAGATTTATCTTATTAAAAAAAAGTACATAGACTTTGCATTGTACTGTGATTAAATTAGTTTTAGACTGTGTCAAATACTTAAAATTTAACTTCCAAAGGCTCATTAAAGAACGTATTTACGGGGGCATTCCGGAAAATAGTACCCGTTTACATATAATTAAAAGAAAAATGAGGGAGAGTAAATAATGATTTTATTTAAATGAAAGTAATACATTTTCTCATTTTTCAATGTAGTCGCCGCCGTTGTTGAGACATTTGTTGCATCTTGAAACCAGTTTGTTTATGCCTTCTGCGTAAACCTCTACCGCCAAAGTAGCCAGCCAATGTTGTACACCTGCTTTTAAGTCATCATCACTTTGGAAACGTTCTCCTGACAAGAAATCCTTCAGTTTACTGAACAAATGATAGTCACTTGGAGCCAAGTCGGGGCTATACGCAGGGTGGCCAGAAACCTCCCACTTGAACTTCCGAAGAAGGTCAGTGGTCTTTCGAGCCGTGTGAGGACGAGCATTGTCATGCAGAAGAACAATGCCACTTGTCAGCATTCCCCACCTCTTGTTTTGGATGGCCCTACGCAGCTTCTGAAGTGTTTCACAGTATGTATCCGCATTGATGGTCGTCCCTTGGGGCATAAAATCAATCAACAACAGACCTTTTCGATCCCAGAACACTCAGGCCATAAGCTTTTCCATGGAACACGACTGCTTAAATTTGCGCAGCCTTGTTGGAGATCGTGGATGGTGCCACTCCATGGACTTGCGTTTTGTCTCAGGTGTGAAATGGCACACCCAGGTTTCATCCCCAGTAACAATTTGGTCAAGGAATGTATCGCCCTGTTGCTCGTAACGAGTCAAAAATGTCAACGCTGCACCCGTACGGTTAGTCTTGTACTCGTCGGTAAGCATTTTGGGCACCAATCTTGCGCAAATTTTTCTGTAGTTCAGATGGTGCGTCACGATTTTATGGAGCAATGATTGTGAAATTTCAGGAAATTGCTTACTCATTTCTTTCAGCTTTACGCGTCGATCGGCGCCGATGAAATCATCGACACGTTTCTTCAGATCGTCGGTGATAAGAGACGGGCGGCCTGACCGCTTTTCATCGTGCACATTATCTCTTACCTCTTTGAAATTTCGAACCCAGCGTCTTACAGATGACTCATCCATTGTTCCCGTACCATACACTTCAGTAATCCTGCGATGAATTTCGCTTGGACGGACGTTTTCTGCATTTAAAAAACGAATCACGGATTGCACTTCGCATTTCGCGGGATTTTCTGCATGGATCCTATGCGCCATTGTAAACAGTCATAAAACTCACACCACGCACCGGAAGAACTTCAACTCTTTTTCCCGCAAAGCTACGATGTTACTGTTGACATCTGCGCTACTTTGCTTTTAATTGGATCAATAGCGCCATCTGTATGACTAAACGGGTACTATTTTCTGGAATGCCCTCGTATCTGGTTAAATGTTATGGCATTAGGCAAGTCTCACAGATGTGTCACCCATTTATTTAATCAAAGATTCCCCAACACATCTGTATCACACGTAGTTTTACGTAAACTTTTAAATAGGTGACAAAATTAGATCAGTAATGGATTAAAAAAAAAAAACGTAAGAAGTATGACGAAAATGACGGTGCGACATTATTAGCAATGAATTCGGTGGAGGAAAATCCGAGGTTGTCTTTGAGGAAACGCTCGCGAGAGTTAAAGGTTTCTAAAAGTTTGTTACAAAATATTTATAAAGATAATAACATCTTGCCTTATAAACTCACAGTAACCCATACACTTGGAGATGGAGATGATGCAAAAAGGTTAGACTTTTGTATATAGGCTGGAGAGAAGTTCGTAGAACCTTTTATAGAAAAATTTTCTTTACTGACGAGGAAATATTTTCAACTAACGGTCATGTTTCTTCTGAGAACACAAAACATTGGGTTGCGGTGAATCCACAATTTAAAATTCGATCAAGAAGCCAACGTTATAAAAAAGTCAACGTATGGTGTTGTATTTTCTATGGTGGTATTATTAGTTCATATTTTCTAGAACAAAATTTAACTCAACACATTTATGTGGATTTGACAGAAACGTTTGCATTACCTCAATTGCACAACATTAACCCTGACCTACCAAGAAACATTTATTGGCAAGAAGATGGATGTCCTGCTCATTCAACTGTATTGATAAAAATTTGTTTAAATCATCAATTTCCTGGAAAATGGATTGGCAGAAATGGTCCAGTTGAATGGCTTGCAAAGTCAGCTTATATTACACCAATGGATTTCTTTTTGTGAGGAGCGTTAAAAGAAAAAGTATATGCTCGTGGTGTAGAACATAATTCAGATTAACTAAAACAAGTAATAAAGGATGCGGTGGGTGAGATTAATATGCCGCTACGATACACAAAGTTTACAATGAATCTATTAAAAGAATTTAAAAATGTGTACAAGTTAGAGGCAGCTATGTATATTAAATAGCGATTATTAGATCTGTTTTAAGTTAAGAATTAATACTTACTTGTTTATTTCAAAGAGTGAATTTATAAGTAAGAGTATGTCTGTAGTCAAATCTAAATTATGTTTTTGAACTTTTTGAGGAAAGCAGATTTTTTTATAAAGAATAACTTTTTTCTGTAAAAAGTTTTTCCTCTTTGTAACCCTAGTTAGTTAAAAATACTTTTTAATGGAAATTAAGAAGTGAGTGGATTTAGTTATAGAAACCAAAATCTATTTTACCTGTAAAATATATCGAAATTTGCTATCTATGCCATTAATAAGAATCTCAAACTTAATTTACCTAGCTAACTCCGAATATATATCGGTTAATTTCATTTTACTGAATTGGAAATTCGTTCTAAAATTACCGAAAGGGTATCTAGGGATACCCCCGAACCTACAAGAATCGTTAATTCAATTTAAAAATTAGAAAATTTAACAATTTTCCCAAAAAAACCCCGAGAAAGATATTTCAATATATACAGCTCTACAGGCCTTATAGGCCCATCGCTTCACATTTCTGCACTACCTTCTTCCATTTTTTCCTTTTACGTGCTAACGCTTTCCAGTCCCCAACACCCAAGTGTGCCAGGTCCTCCCTCACTGCTGTCACCCATTTTCTTCTTGGTCTTCCCACTCTTTTTCTTCCACCTTCTCTAGCTCTTAGAACTCGACTTGCATTCTTCTTCTCGGGCATTCTTAACACATGTCCTAAGTATCTTAATGTCTGGGCTTTGATCACTTGCGACATCTTTCATAACTTCTTGATTTGTTCGTCTTCTCTACCCTGCTGCAGCGACTTTCATTCCTCCCAATATCTTCCTCAAAATTCTCCTTTCCCATTTTTCCACTTTTGTTTCTGTTTGTTTATTAAGGATCCACACCTCACACCCATATAGTGCTGCTAGCCTAACTATTGTCTCGTATATTCTAAATTTTACTTTTCTAGATATGATCTTTGATTTCAACACTGTTCTGAAGGCTCCTACCACACTACTGCCCTTTGCTAGCCTTTTATTTATTTCTTTTCCCTTCTGATTGGTATTTGTTATTGTTACTCCCAGATACTCGCACTCTGTTACATTTTCTATACAGTACTCTTTACCTCCTTCTCCAAAAAATTTTATCATCTTTTCAGTTCCCCCTACTCCGCTCTCCGCTTGTTCTAATTTTTTAAACATCTTTTCTAATTCTTTTCGTGTTCTTGTTACCAGCACTATGTTATCAGCATACGCTACGCACTGATGCTTGTTGTTAATAATTAGGTCATTTCTTTGTATCTCACTTTCTCTTAGAAGTCTCTCGAGAACCAAGTTGAATAAGACCGGAGACAGGGGATCCCCCTGTCTTAAACCTCTTCCAACCTGAAATCTTTTGGATGTGAATCCTTTTATAGCCACTTCACTACTTGTAATTTGAAGAGTCATTTTTATCAGATTTACCAGCTTTAGTGGAATTCCTAATTCGTACATCGCTTGGTGCAGTTTACTTCTGATAATGGAGTCATAAGCTTGCTTATAGTCCACTAATAGCAGATGCAGCCCCAAATTTTGCTCGAACGCGTTATTTATTAGTAGCTTCATCACAAATATTTGGTCTACCGTTGATCGTCCTTTCCTGAATCTACCTTGATACTCTCCTACTATTCTTTCTTGGTACTGTTCCAGCCTATTTCTTACCACTCTCGCGAACACCTTGTAAGTCACGTCCAACAGTGCTATCTCCCTCTAATTTTCACATGAGGTTTTATCTCCTTTTTTGTATATAAGACACAACAGCGCTAAATTTCAATCTTGTGGCATTTCCTCTGTTTGCCATACCCGTATGACTAACCTAGCTATTTTATTCTGAATGGCAGTTCCGCCTTTTTTAAATACTTCTGCGGGGATTCCATTTTTTCCTGCGCTCTTATTGTTTTGTAGGGACAGCATGGTCTCCACTACCTCTTCTTCCGAAGGTTCCTTTATTAACTCGTTGTCATTATCCTGAATTTCACATTCATTATAGGCTTCTTCCTCTGTTGTAAGCGTATTCACATTTTCATTTTCGGTGTCTAACAGCTCTTCAAAGTATTGTACCCAATTTCCCTGCTCTGTCCCCTATCAATCCCCCTTCCTTGTCTCTCACATACTGAGTGCTCCCTTTTATTGTCTGCTTCCTTTTTTTTTGCTTCTTGATAGTTTCTCATTTCTTTGTTAACAAAGTAGTTTTACATTTTTTGCTTCTTTTTTCTAAGTATTCTCTTTTCTTTTTACGACAAATTTGTTTTGCTTTTTTCTCATACTAGTATAGTACTCCTTATCTTGTTGTGAATTCGTTTTTAACATTCTAATCCTTGCTGTATTTCTGTCTATTAATGCATTCTATCTCAAACCACTCCGTTTTCTTTTTCCTTTCTAGCTTTCCACACCATTTCTCAGTTACCTCCGTTACGATACTTTGGCACCTTTCCCATTCATCTTGTATATCCGCCACCTGTGCGTGTTCCTTCAGCTTCTGTGTTAGTTCTTGTTCAAATTTCCGTTTTAGTGTTGTGTCTTGTAATTTACTTACATCGTACTTTCTTTGTCTATTTTCCTTTTTATTACTTCTAATGGGGATCATTTGTTGCATCTTTGCTACTACCAAATAATGATCTGAGTTGGCCTCCGCCCCTCGATAACTCCGTACGTCATTTATTGACTTAGCATGCTTACTTTCTATCAGAACGTGATCTATCTGGTTTTGTATTAATCCATCTGGAGAGATCCACGTGGTTTTATGTATGCTCTTATGATCGTAATTGGTGCTCATTATTTTCAAGTTGTTTTACATTGCAAATTCGATTAGTTTCCTTCCATTCTCATTGCTTTCCTTGTGCTTGCTCTTCCCACCAGTAATTCTTCTGTATATTTCTTTCTGACCGACTTTCGCATTTAGATCGCCAATCACTTTGACGTCATATTTGGGCAATTTTTCCATGATGTTACCTATTTCCTCGTAAAGTTCATCCTTAGTTTCCGGATCCTTGTCTTCAGTTGGTGCGTGCACGTTTATAAAACTTAATTTTCAACATTTTGCTCTAACTCTCATTCTACATATCCTATCAGTACTTGCTTCGAAGTCCATCACGGACTCTCTAAGCCTTTTACTCACAATAAATGCGACACCAAAGTGCCGATTTAGTCTTCCAATACTAGATATTGTAAATCCATCCACATAAAAAATCTCTCACTCTTTTAATTTGTTTTTTTGAAGTACTAAGATGTCTATTTTATACGTTTTCATCACCTCTCTCACATTCTTAATTGCTCCGGTGTCATTTAAACTTCGACATTCCATGTCCCTACCCTGATTCTACTTTGCTCTTCTTGAATATTAATCTTTTCTCCTTTACTGTGATCGTCTCTGACTCCATCTCGTCCCTCTCCTCTATTTTACTCGCCTCCACTTCCAAATGACCTTCGTACCCCATTCCTTCTCTCATTAACCAAAATCATGTCCTTATTTTTTGCCACAGTTGTTCCTAGATCCTCTCGTACATCTGTATTTATCAGTTTTTTAAAACTTGCTGCTCTTGTTGGGTAAAATCTCTCGTTTCATTCCTCCATTTCCAGGTTTGCCCATCGATTACTAATTTTTGGTGCCCTATTTTAACGTACTTTCCCTTCGCTCTTTCCTCTTGCGCCCTTCTCCTGATCCTACCCTGAATAGTTCTTTCCTCCTTCTACATGTCATCATTAATATTAAATCTTTCTTTTTTATTTCTCCTCAGTTTACTTTTATTCCTCATAATCTCTCTTTTATCCTCCCAATTGAAGAGTTCCACCAAGCACGTCTTTAGCCCCAGTATCTTAATACGTTTAATGTCCACCCCTATGTCCAGCGCAGTTTTCAAGAAACTCTTCACATTATCCTTTAGCACCCTGGTATTTTTTTCGACGATCTGGAGTCCTTGAGTCACTACATTTCTTCTTCTCCTTTCTTTCTCAACACCTTCCATCTTCTCTGTAATACCTTTGAGCTCATTTCTTAACTCTTCACTCTCTTTCTTTATTTTGTCACTTTCGATCTTCATTTCTTTAAACTCCTTCATAAAACTTTCCTATTTTTCTTCCATACTGGTGACTTTCTGTGTTAATCTTTGTAATAGTTCCAGGACCTTATCCAATTTAGCATTTTCAGCTCTAGCTTTCTTATCAGGTGTTCAATCTACTTTCCTACTCTTTGCAAAGATATCCTTTTCCCTTCCAGGATATGTTTTCCTCTTTCCCTCATCTGATATTTCATCGCTGTCCATCTTAATTTCGGTCTTTCTCTCCTTTTCCCATGCAAATTTGTTCCGTAGCCCCCAATTCCCTCCTTAATACGGGCCTGCTCCGCTTTCGTCTGATCGACGGTACGTCGCACCGAATAAAAGATATTAATGTGTAAAGAGTATCTTGTATCTGTCAAAGTTTTCAGTAAAAAATAAATTTCTTTAAATTGGTAGACGCTAGGCTCATGATATGTGGTACCATTGAACATGCACTTAAGGTGGTTATCCATCAGAGAATTCATCATTTATTAGGATGTTCCATTTGAAATGAAATAGTTCGTATCCGTTTCTTCTTAATCAAAAGTACTTTGCAGTTGTAAATAATTTTAGGAAGTATAGCTTTATGCCATACCTTTGTTCATAATAGCTCCATCAAATTTTCAAAGCAATATTTTAGTTGTATTTGGAGACAGGTACATTTGACGTTCAATAAATACTTTTAACAACTAAATGCGTAACAAAATATTTGCCGATTTTGATTTACCGTGTAATATAAAAAAATAATTTTGGCGGGGAATTAATATAGTTGTATTATACTTTTTAGTGAAAAGAAGGCAAATTTTGGCTTTTTATGTTTTACCCGTATTAGGAAATAATTATGATGTTGTACACACATATGTAATGTATCAAATTAGCAAATGTTACACTAGTTTGGGCCCTGTCAATATTACAATCTGTCGAAGATTGAAAAGATATACAGTATTATATAAGCAGGAGGATTACCATCTTGTAAAAGTATTTTGTTTGAAATGCGATTTATTTTTCATGGACTATGTTATGGCGGTAATTAGTAGTAGGCGCAATAACATAAATTAGTTGCGCTTCGGATGGTAGAATACATAGTAGATTCGAATGTTTGTGTACAGTACCAAATTATACTTCCCCATACATTAATACATCGATTTACAAAAATACACTATACGTTTTTACTTTTGTACCCCGTACCCCGGCCGCGATAGAATTATTATTACGATATTACTCACGAGATCAGTCTAGTTAACTTTTCAAATCTTATTTGGAATTACAATTAAAGTTATTGTTATTAGACTGAAGTAAGAAAATTATCTTTTGCCATTTTCTTCAGATTTTTCGGTTTGAGTGGGGAATTACTCCGGGGTGTCCGAATTATATAAAACCGGAATAAGATCACTAAGAAGCAGAAGTCTTACATTAAGTGAATCGAAGTGTTGAGCCAGTAGTGGGTATATTACGATGAAAGCTGTTCTTGTAAGTATATGCAAAATGGATTAATTTATTTGTAAAGTTTTTTTTATACTTATTATTATTATGTAATTTGCCCACAAGTATTGTAAATATACTTATACTAAGATTCTTAGATTGAAGATTTGATTTTTCACATTTTGATGTTTTAAAAGCGCTATAATTTGCATTTCGATGACTTAAAAATATAACCAAATTAATGTGAAGTTGAAAGTATTCAAAAATAATTTGTATAAATACAAATTTCGGTACGAGATTTACATTAAGATCAATATATAGTTAATTTCTTTAGGTAAATGAACAGGTTTTGGAAAGAGGTAAAGGACCAAGTAGTTTGCAAATGACTATTTTATATTGAATTAAATACAAAAGTCTTTTAAAAGGTCGTGTTGTTGTTTCCTTTATTGAATTGTTTTTTCGAAGAAACCCACCAGTCCGGAATTCATTTAGTTAATTTCGAGAAACAATTCTCATCCACTTCTACTAGGTTTTGATTACATTGTACACATTATATATACATATGTAAATCGAAGTAGATTTTATTTCATTTGTTTGAAAAATATCTGCTCTACACTTAACACCCATTTAACCGTTCAAGTTGATATTTGTTTCGTGATGTCTAAATAACGGTATTGTTAGGTGCGCGCATGTGACTGGTATAATGTATTTGTTGATAGGTATACTAGAGTAATTGTGTGATATAAATTGTATATAATGGGGACATTGACATAGGTAATTTGACTGATCTAGTAACATATTCTATATTTATGCATAATTTGTTTACTGTGGCTTTAAGAATGCTTTGTATAAAATCAGGTTGTTTTATTTGTTTACATTAAATGAGGGGACAATCTTGCATATTCTTTATACTGAAAAGCTTCACATACATGTTATGGGTTTCTCGTAGAAGACAAGAGGTGGGAAACTCATAAAATGTCGCTTTCAAATGATATCAAAGGCATTAATAATCATAAACTTAATCATTTTTATGTCATATTAAAACGTGTTACAAAAAATTGTATACATATTGTGACAGTGTAATTATTTGATTGCATGATCAAGAAAACTTGATTCAATCAGTGAGAAAAACAGAGTTGTGAATCTTTTAACCTTTCTATTTTTGATATTGAATACAGTGACAGTGGTGAAACAATTTGTATAATTTTTTGTACCACTTTAATATGGATATAAATAAAGTATTTTCAATCTTGGTTGTTTTCTATGGGATAATCAAATTATAGGTTTTATTAAATTTAGTATTCTAATTTATGTTCTCTATGCAATTCCGGATGATTTATGAAATTCTATTTCGATAATTGTATTAATATTAAAATTAGTATAATGCATATGTTTATAGTAGTCGAGTGTTTAATTGAAACCAGTTAAACTCTCGATAATGTTTGACAAGGAAACGAACGAATATTTTCTTCAACGTGCTATTGGAATTTCTTTATTTATTTATCAAGGATAATTGAGACACACCTTTTAACCGTTTGCTAGTCGCTGACAAAATTTGTACACATACTTACAGATATATGTCGAAAAATTCATCATGTATAATAATATGAGTCAATCAATTGTTCTTTTCCAAATGCATTATTCATGTGATTGAATTGAATGTAACGTTATACGGTGTTCTGACCTGCACACTTGTTAATTCTCTCTTAAGTACAGCATTTCTATTCATTACCGAGTATTATACACATGTGAATGTTTTCTCTCTTTATAAATTTCTTATTAATTTTTAGCTCCTTTAGCTTCAATTCCAACATCAATCTTAAGAATATAATGATTCTGTTATTTTCATTGTTTACCTTGTACAATTGTTATTTTTTCCTTTGAATTTGAGATTTGAGACATTGTTTCTGTTATCTTATCTATGCATGGCTTATTCATGGCTGAATTTGCCCAAATATGGCTGTTGTAGTGAAATAATTAAAAGTGAAATTTATTTATTTCAAAATCTTGTCGAATGTGGTCACTTATATCAAAAAGATGTTGTACTTCTTTTCCTTCAATTCTAAACGAATTAATATTTTGTTTATTAGACACAACGTTAGAAAACATAGCAAATAAATAGAAAAAAATTAATTACAAGGTAAACACACAAACATCAGTTTATTCTACAATTAATATTTGCTACAAACACACGAATTATGTGTAATATAAAAGAGAAAAAAAAAGAAAGTAAAAAAGAAGAAGTATTAGTTTAATTTTTTACTTGAAAGGATATGTGACGGTTTCTTAAGAAAGTCTCATTTTACCTTAACATCTAAACATTTTCCGAAATTTGTAAATTATGCCTTTTTTCAATTTACATACCTATCGAAGTGTATAAAGTGCAACTTAACTTAAAACTACAATTCTGCTTCTGAAATAATGTCAAGAGTTGACCTTTTGTAATCATTGTTTATGAAAATGTAATTTTTAAACATTATATATACGGCGCAAGCATGTACCACCAATTTTTTTCATATAATTTTTTACGTTTAATAAAAGTTTTTTATTTTTAATTTATACAATGTATTTTTTGTAAAATGCACAAGTTTTTTTAGTTAAAGTTAATAAATAACAAATGTTGTTTTCTTGTGTTGTAACCCACTACTACAGGGGCAATTAAAAATATGATTACATGGTGCGATGACAATGCTTTAAATTTGAATATCAGTAAAACGACTTTTCTTGTGTACAATGAAACAAAAAGTTCTCTGTATGTAAATTGTAACGGCAAATCGCTTCCACAATCCACGAACTCGAAGTTTTTGGGGATTACCATGGATAACTGCTTGAATTGGAAAGACCATGTGGTTTGTTTAAATAAAAACTTAAGCAGTTCTTTTTATGCCATATATCAGCTATGAAACAATGTTGACTTACATGTTTTAAAAACATTATATTTCGCGTATATCCATTCTTGAATGAAATATTATGAAATATTATGAATATTAGCCTGGGGAAATAGTTCTCTATCAAAAAGCGTCTTTATTCTTCAGAAAAAAATCCTACGTTGTATGTTATTTCTTCCTAGTACAACATCATGTGGAGATTATTTTAAATATATAAATATTATGACTTTATCATCGCTGTATATTTACGAACTTGTTTTTCTTGAAAAACTCAACGATTTTTAAATCCAACGCAAGTTAATATGATTACAAGAAATGGTGAAAATTTATCTATTCCACGTCATAAAAATAACTTATTTGAAAAAAGTCCGTATTATTCAACCATCAAAGCTTACAACGCGTTACCTGCGGAATTAAAACAAGTACGAAATACAAACAGTTTCAAAACCAGACTAAAAGAATATTTACTGGAGGATGCTTATAGTTTCGAGGAATATCTTCACAGACAGTTACATATTTTGTGTATTTTGTGTTGACATGACCAAGCTCTATATATATATTTTAAATTTGTTGTGTTCTTTTGTTCTGTTCTAGTTGACAATTGTCTATATCTTTAGAGATCGTGGACAGCAAATATAAAAAAAAACCTTGAGAAAGTGAAACAAATTCCTAAAAAAATAATTCTGCTTTTATTAAGAAACCGTCACATGTTCTTTAGTTATATTATAACTTCCTCCTGATAATACTTTGTATGTATTTAGCCTCTGTTTGAAACAACTTTTACCATAAATTGTATGTGTTATGAAGATAACAATATTGTAGTATAATAACATAATCGGTTCGAAACAGTTTTTCATTTCCCACGCTATGTGTCTACGTATATGGGAACCAATGTCTTTATTCTAATCTATGGTTACGTTTGTAAAATGCACAGAGTGTAAATTTCGATACCTACAATTGAAAAGCGAACCGATTGATTATTTTGTTCCATATAAAAATAAGACTAACGCCTACTAAACACCTACTTTCAGGTAAAGGCAGTTCATTTACACGGATCTCAATGTCAATGTCGTACAAAACCATTACATAATCATATATTTATGATTTTTGAAATCGCATTATTCATATTGTTAGATCTATAAAAGTCCATGGCGAGGTGAAACTTATTAAGGAACTGATGTTTGTTAATCGGCGACGGGTGGTCTACAGAAAATTTGTAGTAATTTGTGAATAATGTAATCTCAACCATAAGAACAGTTTGAAATATTAATAAAGAACAGGTTACATTCAGTAGAAGCACTAGTAGGCCTTGTTAAAGGTATTTTTCCGTATACCTTAAAACAATCTTCTTAAATTGGATTGTTTCTTCCAAACCAGTTTAATTTTTTAATATGCATCGTTTTTTCCAATAATTATGTTGTTCCAATGTATAGGGCTATTCAAAAAGGTAAATCAGCGTACGTATTTTTAAAAGGCAATTTTAAGATTATTTAAATGTCTGTACGCTATTACGTCTGAATGAGTACGTATATACACAGGGTTAGTACAAAGTTCCGGTACGGTAGAATAACTTTATTATTTGAGAAATATTTTTTTTATTAAGTATGGATACATAGTTAAAAATAATGAATTTATTATAACACTCTGTATATTGTTACATTTTCGAATACCTCTCTTGAATTCATGTCAATTTTCTTCAATATTCCCTATACCTATCTATCTTAGTTTTTGAGATAATTGGGATAACTTGAGATTTTTGTGAAATTTCGCTGTTTCTTTAACGGCCGATATAATAACTTAGGTGTAGTCTGGAGTGACTTAAAAGAATTTAATATTTTCAGAAAGTTACACCTAATATCGCTACTTCCCTACGTAACCCTGATGCTATTAATTAGTTTTATGTTAACTCTATTCAAGGTACTTCTACAGATCCTGACCTGCTTGATTTCTACACACACAACAAATTTTCCATGTCTGTTGATCCTTTTTGTTTCCAACCCGTTTCAGAGGAAAAAGTTATGCTGTTGCTCTCGTTGATAAAATCTAGCAGTTATCGTGCGGATGGCATTAATATCTCCATGTTACGTCTTTGTTGTCCTTTTCTGTTGCCATGTATAACATACATTGTAAATTTTTGTTTGGTTGAAGGAGTATTTCCGTATATCTGGAAGGAAGCTATCGTAGTTCCACTTCCAAAGACTGCCAATTCAGTAGAATATAAAGATCTTAGGCCGATCAGTATCCTTCCGACTTTATCCACGATTGTTGAGAAGATAGTAGATCTCTAAATATGGGAGTTCTTATAATTACATTCTGTTTTGTCGCCCCAGCAATCTGGATTCCGACCCGGTTTCAGCTGTACGACTGGTTGGTTTTGGTGTCTATTGTAGATGATATTCTTTTCCAACATTGACGAGGATAGGGTCGCTGTATTGGTATGTCTCGACTATTCCAAGGCTTTTGACACAGTAGACCTTGGGTTGCTTCTAAGCATTTTGAAATACATTTGGTTTGGTAATAAACCTGTTGCATTTTTTAGAAACTATTTGACTGGCAAAACACAAAAAGTTCACGGCGCTGCGATCTCATATAGCATTCCTTTCCTACTAGAGGTGTTGCACAGGGCAGCGTAGTGGGGCCTGTGTTATACACCATCTACACTTCGTTCCTTTTCAGTAACTTAAAATACTGTAAACACCATATGTATGCCGACGACGTACAAATTTATTATTCCTTTGCAGTATCTGACATTGATTTGGCGGTGCAATGAATTCATGAGGATCTGAGACTTTTTTCCGAAACCTCCCTAAAGCACGGATTAAATTTAAATCCTAAAAAGGCAGCTACTGGTACTAGGGCGTCCAGCAGCTCGGTTAGGTATATCGAACAAGGTGAAACTTATATTAAACAATTACCCACTTCCGTTAATGCAGTCAGTGAAAACTTTGGGTGTTGAACTGGATGGTGATCTGAGATTTAAGAAACATGTTACCTCGTTGCTCGGGCTGGCTTATGCAAAACTTAAGGTACTCTACGGTAGCAGGGAGTATCTGAGCTCTAGGCTGAAGAGAATGCTGTGCGACGCATTGGTACCTTCTAATTTTAATTATTGTGACGCTGTGCATGGCCCATGTTTAGTCTCTATTGTTACAAAACGAATACAGAAAGTGAAAAATGCTTGCCTTAGGTTCATACACGGAATAAGAAGACCTCATCCGATTTCACATACTCTAAAATATAATCAGTGGCTGAACTTGGCGCATCACAGATTGTTGCATTATGCAGTCCTTTCACATAAGATTATTCTCTCTCGATCACCGCAGTATTTGTACTCCAAAATATCTTATAGAACTGATATTCATAATCTTAACCTTAGGTTTAGAAATTTACTCTCTCCCCATATACATTGGACGGCTTTGTTTGGTCCTTTTCATATAATATTGTTAAGATTTATAACGCTTTACCCAACCAGTTCAAGCGACTGCCTATTCGAATGTTCAAAATCAGGGTAAAAACTTACTATTATGGGGGTCAGTGATGGCATCTGCTTTTGACTTGATTCTCTGCATTTCAACAGTTATTTTTTCTTTTGTTTTTGCTTACATTGTATATACTCATTCTACGTGCGCAAACCTATTATCTATTGATAGTGCTTGTTATCTACGCGTGTGTGTGGTTCTCTATATGCGGGTCTAGGGTAAGATCACTAAACTTATTGCTGACCTAGATCCTTTTGCTCCGGTATTGCATTTATCTTTATCTAACTGATACAATTGACACTACTTTATTGTTGTATATATTAAGATACGAATCCAATGTTTTTGTAAACAATTTTCTACTTTATTTCCAATACTGGCACAATAAACGAATATATTATTATATTATTATTATTATATCTTAAACGTCTTACATGCTAGAGCAATGATTTAAATTTTATTAAAATTGAGTATTTCTTGGAGTTTTCGGCAATACGCTAAAAATCTTTTATATCGAATTTATATTGAAATTACTAAAGAACGACACGTTTAAAGTATAGGGTAATGTTTATCCCAAACATTATGGAATAACTTCTCCATCACATGCTACAGAATGTACATATAGAAATGTGTGTTATTTCGAGTAGATGCTGGAATTGTATCAAAAAAGATAACGTTTACACATCAGTTTTAATGAATATCCTTAGCGAAACAAAAGTTTAAAGTGATTCGTCGCAACACTCTACGTTTTTAAACTAAACGCTTATCTACATAGCTTCATATTTAATTTATAAACGCTTATAAAAAATCCTGGAATAGTTTCTCCGTCGGATTTTGGAAAATATGCAGGATGTTCCATTCCAAGAATTGAAATAGCACGAATCAAACTTGGTCACAATTTCGATGGCCATTTTATAGATGCTAGTTGATATAAAAAATTTCTCGACATATTGCCGAAAACTCCAAGAAATACTCAATCGAATAATATTTGAATCACCACTCTAGCGTGTAAGGCGTTTAAGACAGCCGTTAAAATAACAGCGGAATTTCGCAAAAACCTCAAGTTACCTCAAAATCTTAAAAACTAAGATAAATGGGTATAGGGAATATTGAAGAAAGTTGACATGAATTCAAGACAGGCATCCGAAAATGTAACAATATACTGGGTATCCCACTTAAATAAATGGGTAGAAAGCATTGGAAGGGAATTGTTATAATAAATTTATTTTTAACTATGTGTCCATATCAAATTTAACAACAAAAATAGTTATTCGACCGTTCCTGTACTTTGCATTTACTCTGTATGTAATATCTGAGTGCAATTGTATATAAAATCATTTCATCAATGTCTTTGTTTTTATTTGTATGATGGCAGAAATTATTAGTTTTATCGTAAAATTGCTGCAATTTTTTGCTACATTGTAAACTAATGGTAATTACTTACTTAAACATCAACCCGTTTCGAAGTTATTTTCGGTACTTGTAACTGTTTAACGCAAAATACAATCCTGTTTGCATGTATACTCCAATAAGATCGCTGTTTTACTCATATAATAATGTGTCTATGCATATACTATTTAAGAATCTAAACGAGCAGTCGATTGTGGCCAAACATATTTTTCTGTGGAAAAATGTCTAATTTAGAAAATTAGAGTTAAAATTACATTACATCTACATAACATATTCTATATAAGTTTTGAAATAATCTACAGACGTAAAAACAAAGAAGTTATCTTAATTGTAAATTAGTTAATAACAAGGCAAACAATTAGAATGTAAAATTTATAGCGGTGTTGAAGTCAAAATAAATAAAAACACTTATACTAGAATGCTAGTTAATTAGCTTGAAGATTGAATAATATGATTTAACTTTTTTGTTCTTTCATTAAATCAGATACGAAAATCATAGCAAACTGCACGACTAAATTTGTTTGCGTATCCAAGGTCCTGTTTTAGGTCGGTTTGTCTTCACGGTTTCACGATTTTATTTCTTTTTTACTGAATATTTTCATTCATCGTTTAATTGAAAGGAAATGAACGACCTTGACTGCGTAAATTGTGGTATTGAATATTTATTCTGATGGAAACGTTTAACTGGAATATGTCCAATAATCTGGTAATCATATGCGACCTTCAACATCATCATTGACATTGCGTACACATAAATGCCATAACCTATGTCAAAGTGTATATTCATCGCGCTGTGGACTATACCTTAAATAAGACCAATAATTTTAAAGTCAGATGTAAAGAATCAATTTGATAATATTGGAAATTGATATAACACACAATACATTGTAGAAGTATTGTTTTAACTTGTTATAACAAGTTATAGTTTTAAACAAAATATTGAATAGGTTAATTTGCTTTCATAAATAGTTGCAATTTTGCCTAATCTAAATTTAATTTTTAATGTATTAGTGTCTTTGTCTACCACACTTCTAATGTTTGCTGTCATATTATATGAATTTTTGAAGGTAAGAGTAGATGTACATACGTTAATGTTCATCGGAGCATATCCAGGCATATGTAACATCAGGGTTTCGCTACTCAAAGTCTCCCATAATCTTGATTTATCAGCAATTCGGGTGTATTCGTACTACCACTTGTATATAGAGTGTCCACGTAATGCGTGATCGGGAGATAATTCCTTCCCCTTAATTTTGAAAAAGAGTATACTAAACATCTTTTCATATTTTTCTAAATCTTAAGATGTTCAAATGCAAGGTGTCCCAGAGAGTTTTGCACTTTTCTTTCTAATTTTGCTCAGCTATCATCAGTTTTCTCAACTAACTTTATTTAGAACTTAAAACTGCATTTATTGGAAATTCATATATGGAAAATTATTCCATTTAGATGTAGCAAATTTTGCAGCTGGCACTCTTCTCTCCATTACGTTTGTGCAGTCAGGAGTAATGGCTTCAATGTCTTCCTGGATACGATTTTTAAGCTGAATCAAATTTGCGGGGGCGTTATTCGACTTTTAATATAACCCCACAAAAAATCGTTTGGAGCCAAGTTGATACCGCCTTTTCTTGATATCAATTTATCTGAAAACAATTCTCTTACAGTTTGTTATGGCAATATTTGATGTGTGGCTAGTAGCCCCATCTTGCTGGAACCACCACTGGTCATTAAAATCACCAAATTCTTGGAGAGCAGGGCTAAAAAATTCACAGATCGATGCGACGTACCTGTCAAAATTTACAGTAACTGTTTGTTCATTGTTATTTTCAAAAAAGTATGGGCCTACTATGCATCACTATTGCTGCTCAAACAGTAACTTTAGGGCTATATAATGGAGTTTGATGTTTCTCCCGGGAATTTTCTTACGACCAATAACGACAATTTTGCTTGTTGTTGTAACCATGCAGATGAAAATGTGCCTCATTAGAGAAGAAAATTCTGTTAATCAAATCTTTCAAACATTTGGTTGGGAAACGTCAATGGTATAGAGTAATCAGTTTCCTTTAATTCTCGCACTAACTGAGTTTTAAAAGGGTACAGTTTAAAGTCTTTTTTGAAGATGCGAAAAAGTGTAGACCTGTGTAACTGCAAAACTAAAGCTTGTTTTCGCATTGGTCGGCGTGGATATTGTGCCTCTGCACCACGAACACGGTCAATGTTTTGATTAGTGCGCACATTTCGCGGAAGTCTAGGAGGGCAAATATTTACAGTCGAACCACTTTCATTAAATTTCTGTATTCAGAACTTGATTAGATTGGTACAGTAACAAACCCTATCCTTGATATGGCTAGTGACACAACAATCTTCAGGATCTCCTATGACAAACATTTCAAAGTTTCCTTGAATTGGGAAGAATGGAGAGATGGAGAGAGGAGAAAACCGAAAACCCAAATCTGGTACACAGATGGGTCAAAAACGGGCACTAATTCTGGCGTTGGTGTTTATGAGGAAAATCAGGGATACAAAGTATGTGCATCACTTGGGCGATACACCACGGTATTTCAAACAGAAATATATGCTATACAAGCGTGTGGGAGAGTGTGTGTCGGCGACCGCAGGGTGGAACGATTTGCATTTTCTCTGACAGTCAGACAGTCGTAAAGGCGCTACCATCTTATCATATAGCCTCAACACTAGTATGGGAGTGTCTGCAAAATCTAATGGTTCTCTCGAAACACAACAAGATCACACTAGTGTGGGTGCCAGGATCCAGGGGCATAGGGGGCAATGAAATTGCAGACCAGCTAGCGAGGGAAGGCTCAAAAATGAACTATATAAGTCCTGAGCCGGTTCTAGGCATTACTAAGAGTGCGGTGCGTGGTGCAATCAATGAGTGGATCGTAACACAACACCAATTAAATTGGAACCATGTAGCTGGACAAAAGCATAGCAAACGGATGATGGGAAGACCGTCGCAATATCTGACTGCTGACTTGCTTGAATTAAGCAACATACAGCTTAGGGTAGCAACATGTCTACTAACAGGGCATGGCTGTTTGAGAGGCCACTTGCATAAAATGGGGATCTACAAAGATGAACCTTTATGTAGACTAGGCAATGAGGAAGAGGAAACAGCCCCTCATATTGTTTTCGAATGTGCAGCGCTAGCTCAACGTAGATTCTCTATGCAAAGCGCAATTGAGAAATGGAGAAAGATTTACTCCATCGGCTCTTAAACCAGATCGAGGGAACTAACTTGTTCACGTAAAATTAAAGGAATAATACAATAGGCTACTAAGCCCCGGTGTTAAGGATGCAAAAACTAACCCTGCTTGGGTAGAAATCAATCAATCAATCAGCCGCTTCATTGACGTTGTGAAGAGCATAACGAGCACAAAACCGACGCCGAACTGTGATGTAAGAATAATTTAATTCATACAAACTGCAAACACAAAACATACGTTGTTGAACATCAAACCGTTCTATTGTAAGATATGTCAATTTTGACATGACATTTCCAAGGCTTGCTTTACTTATTGCAAAAAATCAGGCAATTATATTTCAACAGGCTTTAAAGCTAAAGCTTAAAATAAAAGTGCAAAACTCTCTGATATACCTTGTATATACAATATGCAGAAAGGTATTTAGTGATATGTAACGAAGTTCCTTTTTCTATTGTGGTTGGTTAGGAGGCCGGAGCCCCAAAGCTTCCATGAGAAATTACCACTGATTTGAGGAGAAAAATTACATAAAGTAAGGCACAATGTCGAATTTAAATAAAGCCTGTTGTAGGTGCTCTAAATACATTATTGAAATGATACCGCTCGTCGAAAGTTTAGTTTTCTTAGTTTTATGAGTATGTGTTTTTCTTATTTATAAAACAATGGATACTATTCTGGACGAAATTTGATTTTAGCTGGTCTAATATCTTTACATTATACTCGTGAGATTGCTGTAGAAACCAGATAAGTCCACTTGTACAACTTTTACATTTCTAACTTCTTGCTCCTGGTATGTTTCTTTAAGAACGCATAAAAAGTTTTTTTTTGTTGAGTTTTTCAAATTAAATGCCATGTTTTTGTACAAGCAACCAATAATATATAATCTATTCTAAATAATACTTTATTGTATTTTCCATAAATAGTTATCAAATTAAATTTATCTGAATTGATATAATTTGAACGTGCTAGCAATTTGGGTCTGTTTTTTGATTGCTCGAACCTTTGGTCGAACAGTTCGACCAACACAAATGCGTTTTTTATAAGTCGAGTAAAATAGAGCTGTGTTTTAAACGACTGTTCGAGAAAAGGTTCAGACAATGAAAAAACACACACTTACATGCACAGAAAACAAATACAACGCATTAAGTAATTATTTGGTTTACTTTATGATATTGGACAGCTTAAAATGTTTAAATAAGTAAAAACAAACTATTTTTCAAAATAACTAGAAAATACTAACTTATACAGGCTGTCCTGTTACAATATGACATCCTACATTGCTTTGCTGTCTGGAATTGCAATAACGCGGACTATGACATGCAATTACGCGCAGTAATCACACTTACCATAGGAAATGCATCTTTTATAGCGCACAGATTCAAATTTAACCTATTGTGTAGTGAATATTAACAACTTCTAAGCTATGATATAGTGCTGATGAGGTGTGAGTTGCGCACGAAATGTACATACACAACTAAATAAATTATTTGTGAAAAAAAAATTGGGGTATTTATAATTCGTTATTATCAATTGCTTCGCAAGTTTTTCATATATTAGCTTGTAAACTAATTTATTTTTTTTAGTATAATATAGTAGCGGTGGCCGATGACGTAAACAGGAGGGCGCGGACAACGATGTGATTTCCTCGTGTATTTCCGTTGCATAATACAATATACACAATCTGCACGAGGTAATTGAATCGCTGTCCGCGCCCTCCCGTGTACTTAATTACTTATGTGTGGACCGACGCGGTCCCTTTTGGATACAGTCAGACGCGTGGACAGTGTCATGCACTACCGATAGCTATCGGTTAAGCGAAGACGTATTTATGCTAGTCTTGGGTTTCTATTTATCAGTCGCTTACTTCTGTGCGCTACTGCTGAGTTTTATAAACGCATTCACCGGGTCGAGTAGAACAAGTTGATATTGATAGCACTGCCGCGTGATTCATTTGTACGCTATGAATTGCTATGAATTATTGTCTCAACGCGTCGTACACTATTCAGGGGACCGCGTCGATCGACAGACTAGTCATCGCTAAGGTTCGACAAACGAGTGCAACGCGAAAGTACGTATGTGAGATACAGTATTATTACGCGACAAAATACTACAAAATAATCATCGAGCTACCGTTCGCTTTCACGCCTATCGAATGACTAAACTCTCCACTGGCTTCGCATCGACCTAAATCCCCTCTCGGCGCTTCTGCCGTAGCACACGTTTGTCGAACATTAGTCATCGCCCACCGTTACTGGTGTAATGTACGCGTTTGACCAGTAATTGTAAAAATGCGGACATATTTCACAAGAAAAAATAAAAAGCTGCTTCTGCTGAGTCGAGTAATAACTGTTGGCTGCCTTCATATAAAAATTTACAAATGCACGTTTATCAATTTACATCAATGCTTATGTACCTAGTCTAATTTCCGAATATGGAATACACTGACAAAATTAATCGCCAACGGATGATAAAAGTTATGTTCCTTGTATACATATCTATTATTACATATTCACATTGCAGTTATCTGTCAGGGATTTTGTATATTTTATTAATTACTCATTGTTAAACATACTTAAATATATTTGTAGCAAAAAGAAAAAAAAGTGCATTATAACGAGAAATAACCTGCAGTTAGATATAGGGAATCTCATAGAAAGTTACTTTATTTTTTACTTTAAGTAACTCAAAGAACAATTACATATAGATATAAGGAACCTTTCACAAGCTTAACTTAAAATTTTATGTAGAATTCAAAAATGTAATAATATACAGAGTGTTCCATTTAAAATAAAGTCGATTTCCACTTTAACCAAACATGTGAAAATATTTTAGAGAGTTGGTGGCATTGCATAGCAATCTACCAAAGTTTTCGACGGTTTTAAATTTATCCGTGTCATACTTTTCCAGATGACGATAATTGCGGTTTCCTGTGCGTATGAATATGGAAATCGTTATCAAAAATAATTGAAGAATAAATATAGTCTTTATTTTATACCAATTTAGTTATAAGTTTGTACAAGACCAAAAGATATGCAAAACTCCCTATATTATTAACCTCTAATGTGTATTATACTGTGGCTTATATTACTTTGTTTATTCAAGCAATCGTAATGTTTGGCCAATGTATGTATGTACGTATTTTTATTGAAAGAGTACATAAATGCTTTTTGTTGTTTGTAGTACGCACACTATATATAGAGATAAGTATATTGTTATCCATATTACTATGGTAGTACAATGAACTTCTTGGTAAGTATGTTGGTGGAATTTACACCAAGAGGTTTATTTTGAGAGACTATTTAAAATTTATGACTTTAGAAGTATACTTCCCACAAGTAAATAATTTTAAACTAGTTTTTGAATTTACTGTGGTTTATCATTGTAGTTTATAATCTTTACATATTGACTATACGTATTGTCTATTCAATTACATCTGCTACATTAGTTACACATTCTTGTTGAATTAGCATACGTTATTAAATATTTTTGTTGCAGTTATTTTTTTGCTGTGTTTTGGTTTGTGGAACATTAGCAGAGCCTGAACCGTATTTTTATGGAGCGCACAATTCTTATCTAAAATTGTTTGGGCTTACTTTGCCCTCAAATGTGAACTATGGTCATAATCAGATACCTACAGCCCATGTTCCATTCAGACGAATCGAAGATCTTTATACACCTACCGGAGGATTTCCAGTTTTAAATGTTTTGGCGGAAACTCCATATTCGATAGGGAATACCTTCACTGTAGTTCCGATGATTGTTGTCTCAAAGGAAACTATGAGAATGGTTCAAAAAGGAGAGATAATGACTGTTTCTAAAAAAACACCAGAAATGTTATTAAAAAGCGAACATAATAACATTCTTCGTTGTACACCAGCTGTTAAAATAATATTGGACACACCCATAATCGTTTATTCTCTGAAATCAAACATAGTATTCCCATCGCAGATTGAAATAGTACATGAGAATTACAAGATACCTATAACGGTGGGATCCGTTGTAGCTCCAGTGAGTCAAGATATTTTTGTATCTGCCGATACACCTATTTCCTTAAGCGTCGTATACGCTATTCCATCCGATCCTGTAAAAGTGGACTACGTAAACACTGATGGAGTAATTATTAATGCCGATGGAGATACAGTTATTGTTGAATCCCAATTACCACCAAAAAATATTACCGTAATAAATTTTCCTGATGCCGAAGCCGAGCCTGTTTTAGAGGTAGATGAAGAGGACGAGGAACTAGGTGAGATAAGTCCGATACTTTAAGCTACATAGTAGGGACATATGCTACTAATATTTACAAACTCAAAATTATAACTAGCTACTTTTGGTTCCATTGAAGATAGAGAACATATAATAGTGTCTTTCAAAAAGTAGGGACACCCTACTTTTATAGCTTTATTATCTTGAAATTTACAAAAAAAAATTAATTAAATAATTTTTTCTTTTATATAATCCATGGTATTTGGCGGTGCCTGTAAATGTTTTCTTCCATTTGAAATTACACTCTGTATATTCTTTGACATTTTTTTCTTTCTGTATATATACAATTTTATGGCCGTTACATAAGAAAATTTTGCTGTAAATCCCACGAAACAAAAACAACTGTTTTCTAATAGTATTTCACATCTGTCATAGTTTGTTTACATGTTACTAGAGAACATTTTACAGAATTAATTGTAATAGCAATATATTCCTGCAAGACGGAAACCCACACCGGACAAGAGAGACGAATCATCAAACCGTCTGCGGTACTTACGTCCGGTGCGATTTAATAGGAGACAGGCTAGCAAGGTTTTATTTATATAAAGACACTCTCAATGCTAGAAGATATATCTCTACCTCTTTTTTAACCAATGAGTTAAATATAACGTTAGATTTTCCTTTGGGCTTGCGACAAACTTTATTCTTCCAGTTGTATGGAACACCAGCTCATACACGCAGAGAAACGTTTACTTATATCAAGACTGTCCGCCTCAATTCAAGTCAATTACTGTTTCAATTATCCGTAATATAATAAGTGTTTTAAATCAAAACAAATATTTTCTTCGCGTTTCTTTCTCCGCTTAAGAGAAGTATATACTTGTATTGAAATAATTGTATTTCTTTGTTTAAGACATTTGTTAATTTGATTCAAGAAAATCTTGCAGAAAATTTGAAGAAAGCGATTCTTAGTATAAGTAAGTGACAATATGACAAAACAATATTTTCTTAAAGATAATAAATAGCTTTCTTAACTCCAGAAAGCGTTTAGGTATTGTTCATAAATCAATAGTTTAATTTTCTTAAAATAAAGCATTTTTTACTTAGAATTCTTGAAATGCATACTATTTGTATGCACATTATTAATTCCACTTACCTTGGTTAAAACAGTACGACATATCCGTACATAATGCAGTAAATTATGCTCATTGCTTGGGATTTTAAAAAGACTAAGGTGGAGAATATCTATAGAATAATGTTCAAACAAAAGTGAACGTAATGTAGAAGTACACATGAAAAAAGTGCCTAGATACAATAACTAAGATAATGCTAATAAATATATCATGGTGTTGAATTACTACCGGAAAAACAATATGAGAAGAGAAAAGCATTAACGCTTTATTCCCCTGTCAACATTATTATTCGCGTCCCAATTTATGCCCCTAATCTCCAAACAGCACTGAAATATTTCCCAGCGTCACCTAGTGGCAAGAGGTATAGTCATGCCGTCCTAGAGAGTAGCGAATATAGAAACCGGATTATAGATGGCATACTTACCCATGCAATAATATAACCTTTAACGTACGACATTTTATAAACATTTTCAAAAGACACCGGTTAATGGGATATATTTTTTTTTTACTATTTACCACGTGCACTAATTTAACTATAGCTTTTTTTAAATATATAATAAATAATAATAAAAAAGGGGACAAATAAACTATTAACTAATTAATTATTAATCTACATAAAAATAATCCCTATTTAATTACATTATTAAAGAAATGTAACATAAAAATAAACGTTTTCATTAGTTCAATCACTTGCTCCTAATTTTAATTATTAACTTTAGGTTTTTTTCCCCATTGTTGTGATTTTTCTTTTATTGGATATCCTTCTATATCCTGATGTGTTTTGTGAATACGAAACCGGTAGCCTAATTTCTCGGACCCCATAAAAGATAATTAAGTGGTGTGAGATCAGGTGATCTCAGTAGCTATTGCACTGATCCATGGGTGGCAATTAAGCGCTGGTTAAGTGTTGCATTCGGATACTATATGACAATGACAACATTACACATAGAGAAATGGTTTCTTGCATCAAGAAAATAGATTTTCTTGCAAAAAACGCAAAAAAACTGCAAAAAAGTCTCTATTCAGGAAAATATTTTTAATTCAAGACTATAAAAATGTATAATATAAGAAAATAATTTTCTTGAAATTTTATTTGGATTAAATAAATATTTTCCTAAGGTTAGAAAATCAAGAAAATCCAAGACAGAAAAATGTTTCCTCCATGTAAATCATTTAGTTTTAAGTTAAGAAAATATTCATATTAAAGGTAGTTCATACCTACCTACCTATCTTAAGACGGCAGCCTATGCAGATCTACCTCAAAACGTCGAGGATCTAAAACACAAAATCAGGCTAGCAATAATAATTAATAAAAAACACTTCAGGGCTGTAGAATTTTGTTTTTTTTTAATAACTCCCTTGAACACAAAAACCTTTTATGGAATTTATAGCAAAATTTTCTTATCCAACAACCATAACATGTTATACATACGTGCAGAAAGAAAAAATATACGAGGGTGTATCAAATATAAACGGGACTGATTTTCTTAAAAATTCCGGAGGGCTTCTAGACCTGGGAGAGGTTGATGCGCAGGTAGCCTGTACCGTTAGGGAGAGAGGAGAACCTACCGCAACTCTCTCGGATCCCTTTAGTATCGAAAGAAACCATGAACCATGCGAGAAAGAAGTGCATGTCTCCGTGGAGCAGCGGATTATCATCAAATTTTTAGCCAAGGAGAGGATGAATCCAACCGAAATTTTGCGGTGATTACAGACACAGTTCGGGGACAACACCCTGTCAAGAGCCCGCGTGTTTGCATGGAACAAAACATTTTCTGGAGGCACCGGTGAAGGCAAAGACGCGGTTGTCAGCCGGAAAGGTAATGGCAACAGTTTTGTTTGATCGGCAAGGTGCTTTTCACGTTGATTTTCTCCACGATCGACGCACAATTAATGCGCAATATTATTGTGAAGTACTGGATGCCGCGAAATTGTCATTTCGGAGCAAAAGGAAGAAGCAATCGCCCAGAAGTCATTCTTCTGCATGACAACGCCAGGCCACATGTGGCTAACGCCACGATGTAAAAAGGGGATGCATTAAGATGGTAAACGCTGGAACATCCACCCTATATCTAGTCCAGACTTGTCACCTTGTGACTTCCATCTTTTTGGACCCCTCAAAGCAGCGCTTGGAGGCCAGCGTTTCGACGACAATGAAGCGGTGGAAGCGTTTGTGCTCCAATGGCTACGCGAACGTAGCGAAGAGTTTATACGATGATAGAATAAAAAAGCTCCCAATCCGATGGGAAAAATGTATTTCTAGGGTGGGGGAGTGTGTAGAAAAATAATATATATTTGTAAATTTAGTTAAATAAAGTGAGAATTTAAAAAAAAACGAGTTCCGTTTATATTTGATACATCCTCGTATATGATGAATCGAAAACTGTTAAAGAATATACACTGTCACTTAAAAAATCAACGTTATGTCCGTTTCCGGTTTAACCGCAAATAGAAAAAAAAACATGTGAAAGTACTGCCAAATAGCGTGATCTTAAATAAATATTTTTTTTATTCAGAGGTGTGTCAAATTTAAACGATACATAGTGGCATAAGTTTGTAAGCTCGACTTACTTTGTTTAGATTTGAACTTTCCTTTTTTAGGCTCGTTGTTTATCGATACGACTTGACCCGAGTCAAATCGGTCGAATTAGGTCGTGCACATGTAAATAAATATTCTATGCATCCACTGAAACGGTCCAACGCAATTCTAGTCGTTTAAATAAGACAATCTGCTCAGAATTGTCGAGATAAAATCTATGTATAACCTATGTATGTATATGTGCCGACTAAATATTAACACAATATTTATCGCAAAGTATAAGATTTTTTAGATTACTCTTTTGTACTAAAGAAAGAAATCGAAACGTATCATTAGCAAAGAATGTGTGAAAAATGAAACCAGTATTTTGTATGACCTTCCGAAGTTTTTCAGAGTCGTTTTGGTTCTACAAGATATTATCAAAGATTAGTAGAATATTTCCAATATTTCTGGAGCTTACATTACCGTCTAGTTTTCAAAAAATTTAATTGTACTTGATTTCATGCTGTCCCTTTTAAAGGGCATTTCTCCCTATCAGTATTATCGCATTGCGTAGTAAAATTTGTAATTAAAACGACCCGATTTAAGTCAAATCGGTTTGTTGCGCAACGGGCGTTAGATAGATGTTTGCAATGAACAACATACATAAGAGGTTTTAATAAATATAGTACAGAGCGACCGGTATTTTGTTAGTTCACACTCAAGGAAATAGTGCTAGCTATGAAATATAAGACTTAATGTAATTTATTATCAGATATTAAAAGGTAATCGTGATAAAGTTTATTAAAATTTATATTATTATCTATTTTTTGAGTGTAGATTTATGTAAGAAATAGGACAAGAATAGCGGAATGAGCAGTTGTACAAGTTGACAACCAAATCAGATTTAACGGCTATATCCGTATTTCGAGCCTGTTTTACACGCCGCAATTTATTGGCCAATTAATTGAACAAGTTCTTGGCCAAGAAAATGATAGAATTACGTTGCTTTACATGCTACAATAAATTGGCCAATTTTTTAACGATCGTGAATATTCGTTTAGTTCCATTAATAGTTGAACGAGAGAATTATTAAATGGGAAATTTTCATCTGCTTATAATAATAGATTGGCAATCTGCTTTCTCAAATATTGTGGCAGTTTTGGTATAAGCACAGATTAGCTTAGGTTACTTCGGTTTCGGTTAGTTAATTCAAGCTATCCATTGCATCATAATCGTCGTAAATTTTCGAATTTACCCTCACCTTACTTTAGAAACACTAAACAAAATTCGTAGGTTCTTTTCTGTTACTGGATTGTCATTAAATCAGCAATATTAGTGAAAAATCGTCGGAAAATCGTGGCAACAATAGAGCAGGTTCTATTCAATTCAGTTAATCGTACGATAAATTGCTCAAAAAATCGTACCGATTTTCGCTGTTTTACACGGCACGATAAAATCTAGGATAAATTTGTTCAATTAATTGGCCAATAAATTGCAGCGTATAAAATACGCTTAACACATAAGAGAATGTTGCATAGATATACATCACAAAATGGGCGGTACTACCCGCTGTTAGCTATTAAATCAGTTTACTTCTTTGTGTAATTAAAGAATGTATCTACAATCTTTTATTACGTCCTCCATTTCGTTTTCAGCAGCAATATAACAAATATAAAATTATTAGTTTCTTTTTTTATTGTCCATCGCGACGACCATAGCAGTACCCGAATGTATTTCTACTGCTGCATTCAGTTCCTTTTGAATTTCGTGCAAAGGTATTATTGGGTATTAAGATGATATTATTAATATAGTGTCCATTTAGCGCGTGGATGAAAGATAGTCCATTCCCCGGGTAATTCAGAGAAGCAATACGAGAAATTATAACAGATTTCAGTTGACTTTCTCAAGAAATAGTTACTACGTAGCCATTTTTGTGGATCTCAAAGATGCATATAATCACGCTAATTTACTTGGCCTCAAAAATAAATTAGAAGAGATAGAGATACCTGAAAGAATAATACTGAATGTGGTTAATTTATATACTGGTCGATCTTTATTTCAGAGATCTGCAACCAATACCTTAGAAAATAACCTCCAATGGATTAGCCCAAGGATCGGTTATGAGTTTACTTACACTTTTATCGATATCGTAATCTACTCGGAAAAGAAAACGTACGCAAAGACAGTCAATGTATTACAAGAATATTTCAGAGGATTTCGAGACTAGTGTGAATGCAAAGAATTCGATATTTCAGTTCATAAATGCAGTTTTCAGTTTTTCACTAGGTATCATATCCCTACTAACGCACAATTGAATTTACACAGCGATATAATTCCAGTGAGCAGTGTAATGAAATATTTAGCTTAGATGAAGGACACATATCGAATATACTATCAAGAAATGTCAAAAGTCAAGAAACATCTTAAAAGCTGTAAATAAAGTAACTTTCGGTGCGGAAGCCCATACGTCATTGCAGATACACATGTAGGCCTATAATTGATTATGACTGTATTTTTTGTGGATCAGCCTGTAAGTCGCTTCCAGATAAATTGGATAGAGTCAACAATTCAGCCTTGCTCTATATGTGGAAGCCGGTGAACCTCCAGTAGCACTAAGCAGGAATGTTCTGGAACAAAAATTTGTTTTGATGATCGGAGCAATGGAAATTAATCTTTCGAGTAGAATTTGTGCTCTTAATTGCTATGACTTGATGAAACATTATTGGAATAAGAAAACCTCGCCTCCATTAGCGTTAGCTTTTAGAAATTCAGGCTGTTTTGATCATTCTATCTTTAAAATACCTAAAATCTATCTTCATGTTTTACCTTTAAAGGTTCTTATCCATATGTCAGACTTTCTTGGGCCTCCTTTTTGCGAACTATAATTTCAATAATAAAATCGTATTTTAACAAGTTGAATTAGAATTAAAATAATATGTCCATATACGAGGTGTGGCAATTAAATAACCGGACTGGTGCTAGAAAACATTTTATTGATCACCAATTATTTTTACAAAGTTTACCCTCTTCAATGTACTCTCCTTGCCGATCCCTACAACGCTCCATAGCTTGTTGAGAACCTCCGTCGCTTTTGCTTTCACCGCTTCCACACTGTCAAATCCTGTCCCCTTAAGCTCCAATTTTACCTTAGGAAATAAAAAAAGTCACAGGGAGCCAGGTCGGGCGAGTACGGTAGGTGGTCCAACACGGTGATGCCGGATTTCGCAAAGAACGCCTTTACAGACAAGGCGGAATGGGCTGGCGCATTGTCTTGGTAGAGCATCCAGGATTTGTTTTTCCACAAATCGGGTCTTCGTCATCTCACTCGTTCACGAAGGGTAGTTAGAACCCCAGTTTTCCCCAGTTTCACAAGAAACTTGAGGTTAACTCGTTGCTCGATCTGAACACTCTGCATTTTTCCGACGCGACCCTAGCGTAAGGACTTGAACGGACGATTACTACAGTGAGATTGAGCGATGTACAACCGTGTCCATCGAGCTCAGGGTGGGGGAAGCATCTACAAGCACAAACATGTTCACGCCGTGGCGTGCTCGCCGTTTGCCGATAGTAACACCAGTCCGGTTATTTAATTGCCACACCTCGTATACACGGATGGCTCAAAAAGTGGTGATGGTGATAGATGGACATTTTGCATTCCTAAACCAAAACTCAAGGAATTGTCACCTATTTCATCCAATTTTAGCATTTTAAACGTTGAAGGTATCGCTATCAAGAAAGCTCTCGAATATATCGATAACAAATAATAGGTTCTGTGTTTTTTCGATTCCGAAAGTGTGCTTTGTGAGACTATGAAATTACACCATATGCTAAAACAAAAAGGGAAGGATGTTATTTTCGTTTGGGTGAAAGGGCGATTTGGCATAGCAGGCGACGAAATGGCGGACCAACTCACTAAGGAAGCATCTGATCATTTCTGGGTGGATATCTCTAGGCCCTGAAGATTTTCTGAGATTGGTCGCTTTTATCATGTTGTTGACGATTTTGGCTTCAAGAATTATCCTTTTCATTTCTGGTTTCGTCTTACCTTCTTTTTTAAAATTTTTCTTATTTTCTACCAGCAGATCTTGAAAATAGTCATACTATTTTATCACTGGAATTGGATTAATTATATTTGACACTTTTTCTATTGTTCTGGCCGACTTTATGGTTCTCCAAACTCCTGAACTTTTGATTCCTCCTATCTGTTGCTCAATGTATTCACATTTTTTATCCATGTATTGTTTTTCTGTCTGAATACCTCTTGCTTCACTTCCTTATTTATATTTTTATATATAGGTATATTTATGAATATCTTTATTGGCAAAGTAAGTGTTGGTAATTCTGAGTCCATATTGTTCACACAAATTTATCAGTCCCTGGCCGTTATCATTCAAAACATCCTCTCCACGTCTACCAACGACCCCACTATCTGTCTGTTTTCCTACTCTTCCATTGAAATCTCCCACAATTATTATGTCATGGGTATTTGGGATCTCGTTTAAGCATTTCCTCCAATGTACTTCAAGGGTACTCTTGATTTGGATTGAGGCGTCGTCGTTAGGAACGTATATTCCTACAATTGTCACTGATTTTCCCCGAAGCAGAATCGTCACTTTTATAAAACGTTCGTTGGTCGGTTCCCATGATTTGATACGTGTCGACATACTTTTTACTGTCCTGCAACATAATTGACACTTTGCAGCATTCACCTTACCCTCAATCAATTTCAATTGGCCCAAACTACTAGTAGACATACAACCCTATACCATTTGCCTTTTGGAAATTTAACAACCCTTTTGAGACAGTCTTTATGAAAAGTATTTTTTTTATTTCTAATCACCTGTTTTTGATTATCCCCTACACAAACATCAAACCTATACTCGTCACTGAAAATAACTTTCTTCCAATCTTCAAAAGTGCAATTTGCTTTTGATTTTGCCCAAATCAACCAGTTTCGGTTCCAAACAGCAGTTAATAGAGGTTTTTCTTTGGCCTAAATAAGTTATTTATGTGATTTACATATTTTTAAATACCTTGTAAAATTGGAGTTAAGTTTTATGTATATATTTCTGATCACACTCCCAGTGCACACTAAAATCATTGCGCTGATTCGAAAGGTCCGTAATTTCCCTTACAGTGCTTCTACGATTTCCTTTGCAAATGTTGACCAAGTTCCTTTAGCTTCATTCGGTTATAATTCTAGGTCTTCTAGTACTTTTTCTTTTAATTTTAATGGTTCCTGTTTGTCTGTAGTGTTTAACAATATTTCTCACTTAAGATTTTACCATTCTTAGATTTCCTTCGGTAATACTGGGACATAAAAATTTAGGGCAATTTTTGTGAAGTAGGGACACGTCAAACATTTTTTTTAATAACACTGTTAGTCGCTTAGATACTATCGATAGGTTACCTACAAAATTGACAGGTGAATTTTCAATTTTGTTTTCCGTGACTAATGATATTTTCCCACATTACCAACAGTTAGTTATCTACGAAAGTCGTATATTTTTTGAATTTTAATTAAAGAATAAATTGTCGACAATTATCAATCGTTGATAGATGATCGAAAAGATGTTTCTTTTGATTTTATAACTAGTTTCGAAATATTTTATATCTTAAAAATATGCTGAATTTTTGAAAAAAAATCATTAACCGTCCCAACATATAGCTGTTAGATCTCATATGTACATACATACCTATACATACGGGTACAGGAAAGTTACAGTAAAAAAAAGAGAATAGCCCTACTCGCATAAAAAATTCATTTGTATGCTTCATTTACAAAAAAACAACATTGTGATAAACTTTACTACAGCGCATCCGCTAAGGGGTTCAGCTAACGGCTAAAATACATAGTGTGAATTACTGTCTATTATCCATCGATTCGATTCAACTCAAACTATAGGATTTTGGTTATGTGCCGATGATCGATCGCATTTATTTACACGTGTAGGTCTAGGTATTACATCAATTTGGTGGTCAACAACCCTTAGAGTTACAGTATTTTACCGTATTGTGTATGCATACGGATAAATGATGTTGCCAGAACCCGAAATAACATGTTTCGTCTTTAAAGTTGTAATCTGTGGTTGTTTATACGTTCTCCTTAACAATTAACACTTACAAAATCAGTTCTCTGAAAAACCAAGGTACTTTTGAAGATATGTAAAGTATACTTATAAGATACATTACCTCTAAAATAATATTTTGCGTATTCTGCTAAATTCTAAATTTATGTTTAAAAGTAACATCTAGCGAAAGTTATACGGGACTCTGTATATTTTTAATACTTGGAAATGTACTGAGAATAATTAAACTGTGATGAATTTTTTCGGGGTACATACCTAATTCAGATATGCCGTTTGTTTTCGATTCCAACAGCTGTGTTTCATTCTATGCAATTAACCAGTAAATTAAGCAAAAAATTACCCTATTGAGTATTCCTTTTCACTCCTGTGATCTTTTAAATTGTCTAGTGATGGCAAGTGGTTGGCATCATAACTCAATAAGTTCGTTGCGTAGAACTATACTAAACATGATTTGAAATGAATGCAGATGAATTTCCACACAGATTTTTAATTTATAAGTGGGAAGTAGTCATTAACGAATAAATGTAGTAAAGAAAAAGTTTAAATGCTGCATATGGGCTATTTTCTATATATTAAAAACTTATGAATTCCTTTTTTTTTCCAATCACGTTTTTCTATATCACTGCAATAATACTAATGGTTTTTTCAAAAATAGGTACTTAAGGCATTAGATTACAAAAATAAATATAATTAGCATTTACATAGATAACTACTCATTTAATTTAATTATATTCCATTATTTATATTCAATTAACATAGGAATTGGATTCTTTATCTTGTTTTTCGTCACGACAACGCAAAACAATCTTAATGGAACCATACTTATACACAATTATGATTATTATATTATTGAAAATGTCAAACTTAAACCTTTTTTGCAAGAAATCTTATAATTACATATATTATGTAACTGTTGTTGTTCATAAAAGCAAGATTTAGTATTACAACTACAACAAAATGCGATACGGAACGGATATCATTCAAATTGCGAAGATTTTCTGTTTAATTTGTTATTCTAATAAAAGAAAAGTACACGAAATTGCAATTTATTGAAAACCTTTAGCGAAGGATTCTCTATCATCATTTATGTTAAACACAATATCTTTAGAAAATGTAAGGACAGTTTTTGTTTTTAATCGTGTGTATTGGTTGGTTGTATGATTCGATATACCAACGTATGGTTAGTTAACTAGTTTATAGTTACCTATTGAATGCTGAAGTTGAATTGAAGTTTTAATTAAAAAGTAATAAAATCTGCAAAATATTAGTTAATTAAGTTTATAGACTGCCACTAATTTTTAAAGTCTATTCAAATATACGAGGTGCTACCCAAAATTTCCGAGAATTTTCTTGTAAAAAGTAGACAACGTACCTTACACCCTAATTTCCGCTGTCACCTTCAAAGTAGTCACTTCCGGCATGTATATAACGATCCCAGCGATTTTCTCATTTTTGGAAGCACTCCTAGAAGTCGGACCGCTGTAGGATGTCCAAAATCAGTTGCGGTTCCACTTCAATATAGTCAAAATGTCGCCTTTTCAAGTAGATTTTCATTTTAAGGAAGATGTAGAAGTCGCAGGGGGCTAGCTCAGGAGGGTAGGAAGGGTGGGGGACCGTTGTCGTTGTTTCTTGCATTGCCAGTCGTTGTAAACTCCTTCACAACGAGCGAGGTGTGTACGGGCGCGTTGTCATGGTGGAAAAATCAATTCTTGTTCTTCTATAACTCGTGCCGTTTGCGCCGAGCATTTTCCCTGGATCTTCTCAAAACTTCGCAGTAAAACTTCCCGTTGATATTGTGACAAGGTTGACCCCCCTATGCACAATTCCTCGAATATAGAAAAAATCATCAGCATCGACTTGATATTGCTATCAACTTTGTGTGCTTTTTTCGGCCATGGAGAGGATTGCTGCTTTGTTTCACGGCCACAACTATAGACACACAATTCGTTACCCGTAATGATTCTGGACATCATCTCGAACTGTTCCTTGCAGCTTAGCACACACCTGAATCTGGAAGTCTCTTAGGTCGCTGTTGAGAAAGCGAGGGACAAATTTCACTGCACGGGTCTGTCATCCTCCACAGATTTTCGGCCTTCCTTGAAATGCGTGATCCACTTAAATGTTCTTGGTAGACACAGGGCATTCTCACCCAAAGGCTCCTTCAACATGCAGTCGGTTTCAACTGCAGTTTTCTTGAAGTTGAAATAGAATTTGATGCAAATCCGTTGTTCCTTTCCGTCAACCATTTGGAAATTCAAAAGGATAAAAACATGTTGCAACACAAACAACAATAACTCACAAAGAAGTGCACCTACGATGACGAAACTTGACAGAGCAGCAGCGCGGCAACAGCTGGAAGATGCGCTAAGAGGTATCTAGCGGCGGGACCTTGCAGTAGTTTTAGTTTGGACAAGATATC
The DNA here is from genome assembly GCA_029619315.2 of Dynastes maya. Lineage (NCBI taxonomy): Eukaryota > Metazoa > Arthropoda > Insecta > Coleoptera > Scarabaeidae > Dynastes > Dynastes maya. The sequence goes on from JAROYE020000001.1 coordinate 44,725,270, forward strand.
CAAATTCTCCGATATTTTGGGTACCACCTCGTATAATATGAATATATTTAAACAAATACACATATTTTAAACGTTGTAATCACAGTTTCCATTGATTTTTTTTTCTCTAGACATTTTTGAATTAGTTGTTGTAGTTCTTTAGTGATAATTTTTTGTATACGCCGTCTAATGGTATTTTAAGGTTTCACAAAATTCTAAAATGAATATTTTTTTCTAATTGCAGTCAATAGAAACCCTCCGATCGTTTTGGCACCGGCGGGCATCGTGCAATCTACACAACCTTTGACTAGCGTTGAACCGTTCTTCAACTCAAAAGAATCGCCAGTGCTAACAGAATTGCGAGAGGAGTCCAAGAAGAGAATCTAAGAAATATGATATTAAAAGATGTGTTGCGAGCAAGTGTTTCGGAACATATTGTGATTATGAATGTATATGTCTAATACACTTAACATCACAAATGCATTTTGAGTATATCAATTAAATTATACGAAATTAGTTACAGATTAATGAATAGATACTCAAAGTTGTTAAATAATAGGAGTAACTTAGTTTCTTTTATTGTATACGCGTTCATAACATAAAAGATTTATAGAATTATAAATAAAGAAAACATGTCAATTTGGAACAAAAATGAAAATTCTTTTATTTATGAAATTTAAATGTCGAAAGATTCTATTATAGTTAAAGATGCTTGTGATTGTATTTCAATAAAAGGATTTTTATTCATGACTCGATTCTGTTTCTTCACATACATATTAACCAATCGTAATGAAGCTTATAAAAAAGGTATATACAAGTACATAAGTTTTCACATTTTCTCTTTATTGAAAACAGTGTATATTTAGTCAATAGTATAACATTTTATGTAGAAAATCGTATTGTACGTAACAAAAAGACTAGAATATCAATTTTATAAAAATAAAATCTTCTTTCAGTGAACACATTAATTTAGTTCACACAAATGTGTTTTTCTTCATCGCTGGTATCTAGTACTTCTTCTTTTATATTTAGTGAACTACCTTCCGGATGCATATCTGCCATATGCCTCGACTTTAAGTGTCGTTCCAAATCTCTCCGTCTTACTAATACTTTTCCACATAAGTCACATCTTTAATAAAGCGAGTATATTAGAATTTTCAATCTTTTGTATTAGGTCTCGAAAAATACTAAATAAAAACAGGAAACTTACTTGTACGGCGTGTCCCCGGCAGCGTGTAGCCGAACATGCTTATTTAAATTGCTCGGATCCCCGAAAGGTCTTAAACAGTACTTGCATTTTAATGGTTTGTATCCTGTGTGAGTTCGAATGTGTATTTTCAATCCATATTTTCTAGAATAGCGTTTTCCGCAATATAAACAAATGTGGCCATGTTTTGATTTTCCCAAACTACTGACTAAAGTTTCGATTTGTGCTTCATTTTCGTATCTATGTTCAAGTTTAATAGGAGGCGACACCGATTCTTCAGTCAATGAAAAATGGGGCCAAGATGGGTAAAGACACCTTCGCTGTGCAGAAGAATGTTCGTTTTCTTTGCTGCTTGGTTTTTGAAATGGTTTAAAAGCCGAAGTGTGCGTTTCAGTAAGAAATAGTCTATAAAGTTTATTTGATGTATTTTGGCTTAAATTACTAGTTCCTACTGATAAATCTATTGCACTTCTTTGTTTTGTAACTTGAAGATCTGGAAGAAGTTTAAAAGTAAACTCTTTTACGCTATAGTCTCGGTTAGATGATCCACAGATTAAACTGGATAATTTACTCCAAAGCCACGATATTGAATGGGTACCACAAGCCAAAGTTACGTGTATCTTTAACGGATTTGGAGATTCGTACATTGTTGAACATCTCGTGCACACATATTTCTTTTGACCTGAAAATAAAATACATGTTACTTACTATTTATCTGTTTTTAATTGAAGTTTTTGTTGTAAAAGAACTTTTTTTTCTTTTCTGAGTTATACGGAAACAGGAAATTGATTGAATTTTCGACAATTAATTAGCTTTCGGTAGATCAAACGTATCTTAGTAGTAGCCACTTGATTATGCTCATACGGACATTATAGATTTACTAGAATCTAGAGAGTAATCACTCTTTTAAAAAAAGATATTTACATAGTAATTAATTCACACAGTGGCGGATTAAGAGCCTTCGGGGCTCCTTGGCACAAGTAATAATGGGGCCCCCCTCCATCTTTTATTGCAAATTGTAAAATAAGCAATTTCAAAAATGTGTAAACAAGTAGGTAAAATGAAAATTTTAATTTTTTATAAAAACATATATTTGCAAATAATGTTTAATAATATAACAATAAACATTTAAAAAATTGTAAACAAATTTATTTTCAATAAAAATGTTTAAACAAAATTTTACATCCCTAATAAAAACATTGTTTTATAAATATGTAATATCTGTAAACCCTAGTAAAAATTAAAAAAAATAAATTTTTATTCTTGATGAAAATATTTAATAAAGTCTACACATTAGGGCTCTATAGCAGATTAACTTTGCGGACTTTAAAAGCAGCAAATTTTTGCACAATTTCTTTAAAATTAATTTTTTTACGAATTCATGCTCTATGCACAAGTTTAAAGCATTTAGCCGATTTTGGTTCATGACGCTTCTTTTTTGGTTTTTTATTACCGCCAGTTTTGAGAATGTTCTTTCTCCTTCACAATCTCCGCAAGCTAAAGTTAAATATATTCTAAAGGCGATAGCTACATTAGGATAGAGGTTTGGCTTTAATACTTCTTTAACACTTTTTAATGTTTCTTGGCTGTTGCAAATTTTTAAGCTTTGTTCATTTATTGTCAGATGTTCATGAAAATGTATTATTTCGTTTCCTGATTCACTTTCCAAATCTAACGGATATTTTTTAAGAAGCCGTTGAGCTGCGGATCGTTTGTCATTCAAATTTGTCTTTTCATAATCGAAAACAAACGAAAAATATACTTGCAATTCTTTACAACAACAAGATCTTCTTTCCATTTCACAAATTATGCTATCACATATTACTAAAAATACCTCTACTCTATATTTTTGTATTGGAGAAAGGTATTCTGAATAGGAGGAATCACCGTGGAATAATTTTTTCTTAATTTGGCGTGTATTTTCTTTTTTATAAGAAACTTAAAACTCAAATTCAACGAAACCTTCGAAATAAGTTTCGCTTCTTCTTCATTCTGGTCAAAATTTCCACGAATAGTTTTTAAGTATTCTATTGAAGAAGTAATTTGATCTACTAACTACTTCCTTTAAAATAAGACCTTTTTGAAATGTCAAATTTACTTTGTTTGTTCTCTCTAAAACATCGTACCAAAATAAACTAAGGGTACGTGTTTCAAATTCACATAGTTTATCCATAATATTTGTTGCTTCATTTCGTGTATCGTAACTTTGGTCAGTATCTTGAGATAATTTTTTTAAGGTTATTAAAATTTCATGATAATTTTGTTTTAATGACTTTAAGGCATCATATCTCGCTGACCATCTTGTGTCATCACAAAAATTCTTCCATTTGCATTAGAATTTAATGAAATTCTTGTCTAAATTTCTTCTTTTAGCAAATTCCACCTGTATGTGGAACCTGACAAGAAATTGTACCATGTTTGTACAATCCCAAAAAAAGATATTGCTTCTGCACATACACTAGCTGCTGTCTATCCAACAAACACTGTACAAATTCTGCAAATTTGTTTATTTCTTCATCTTACTTTGGACACCTTGATATTTTCCAGTCGTATTAGCCGCATTGTCGTAACTTTGCGAACGGCAATTTTGAATGTCAAGATTGCACTCAATTAAATATTGCACATTTTCTCGAGCCAGATCAATCCGTTTGTGGCTTTTTAGAGGTAAAAATTTTAGAAAACTTTCTGACACTTCAAATGTTTGTGAATTCACGTATCTAATTACAAAAGTAAGTTGATGAACATGTTGCAAATCAGGTGTTTTGATTGTTGTTTTGATTCTTTTACTCCTAAAATTAAATTAAAATTAAATTAGTAACATGATCGCCTAATAATTGAATAAATTCATCGCAAATTGTCGTCCAATATTTTTAGTTTTTTCAATATGATCTGCTAGAAATCCGTCATATTTTGCTAGTGGTTCCAATATGCCTAAATAATTCCCATTGTGTACTGATCCAAAAATGTAATCTTTGCCTCTTAATGGAAGTCCACGTTGACACAAAAAATTATATCATCAATAATTCTTTGTAAAACCTTTTGTCAGTATTCGCATTTTCTTCAAGCAAAAATAACTTACAGGGTCCGCAGTAAATTTTATTTGTTTTCGACGAAAATACTATATTAGCCAAAGACGATCTACTTCTTCACCATTTAACATTTTGCGCTGATTTTGAAATAAATCTTTGCGTCGATCCGCTAACTTGTAGCTTTAATCTTTTCCTTATTTTCAAAAACAATGTTTTGTTCAAAATTACCTTTTTCGATCAAATATCGCAAAACTTCTTCATACTTACTCCATTCAGCAGGATCATTACTAGATATTTCGTATTTACTGTAGGATGTTGTTGGTTCTTGTTTATCGCTGCCAGAATCATTAGATATGGCTCCTTGTCGATATGAATCAATTTCAATAACTTCATCTTCGTGTTTGGTTGGTGACCCCGTTTGAACATTTGAAGCTGCTAAAGGAGTGTTTTCTTTTTCAAAAAATCCCAATAAGGATGTCTGTCCTTTAGCAGATTTTTTCACTTTTTTTCGTGCAGTTTTCTTTTTTCTGCTCCACTGAGATAATGGCGTTTCATTTCTGTAAAAAGTAATAATATTATAAATTTAATTAATGGAACAGCATAAGGTTTTGCAGTTTGAAAAGTAAATTGTAAGGCCACGATTTCAGCATGTATTAGGACGGCATTTATTCGGTTACTAAAATTGCAAAGCTTGGCCTCCAATGGACACAACTCTCATACTTTAAGTCAGTTTATTTTGTGCTGGAGTAAGTATTTAAATAAGTTTACTGTCTAGTAATAATAATAAAACTTACCTTTATAAATTCACGTGTCTTATTGGCAAATTTGGAAATTAAGTTGAAGGGTAGAAGTCGGAGTAATAATTCACGATCACTGAATAGCGAGCGGTTCGGTAGCTTACTAATATCTCCTTTCTTACATATATCGCTGTCGTGTGTAGACTGAGCGGAGAGCAGTGCGTCGCGCTTACATATACGCGCACAAAATCGATCGAGACGACACTGGAACTTTCCACACTGTTCTAGGCTATTCGAGAACCTGCGCTCGACTTCTAGATTTCTCTGGTACGAAATTTTTGAAATTGTTTGCTTTTCGATTACGAAATAATAAATTTTTTATAACTATTTGGAATAGTGAATACTATAGTTAGAATTATTTATAGCTTATAACTATTTGGAATAGCGCTTTATAGTTATTATAGTTTATAACTATTTGGAATAAACTTTTTACTATTAAATACAAAATAAGTTAATAATGAGCCAGTAATTACTACTTTTTCTTAAAAAAAAAATTAAGAGCAGATAAAATTTTAAAAATTAACTGATAAAATACGCTTATTTTCAAAAATCCTGGAGGGGGCCTAAGAAAATTATTAGACTTTTGAAATTTGCAATTTTATTGTAAAATATATTTTATCTATATTAGGTATATGACCTTAAATGAGCCGGGGGCCCCCTGAGGTCCGGGGCCCCTAGACACGTGCCTAATTTTCCTTACGGGTAATCCGCCTCTGAATTCACAGGTTATCTTAATTTTACTGCATGGATTGAAATACAACAACAAAACATCTTTAGTTTGCCGTCTCTCCTTATTGATGTTTTAGGAATGCGATGTTAACTATAAATATTAATATAGCTCCTAAAATATTGTTATTACTGTTCTTAACTTGATACATAAAAATGAAAGGGAAAGAAGAGTGTAACCTACCACACGTTGTTACTGACATGAATGTTTAACTACCTTGAATATTTGCTGGTGTTAAAAATACTATTTGTAACATTGCTAAGATTTCTTCGGAAAACCATAGCAGCAACTCTTGTCCCGGACTGATAGGACGTACGCTTTGCAATAACAGCGATGATTCTGAAATGGAACTTGATGAAGTCGATTGCTTCGGTGAAAGCCTTAGTTGCACATTGTAACTATGACAATCGTCCGCTAGCCTAAGCGCTCTAATCCAATGAATGTCCTTAAACCAAGCTGATTTCGAGTTGCTCTCAAGCTCTATTGTACCAAAATTATTAACTCCAACCGAAATCTGAAATGTTAATATTGATATATAGTGTGTCCCTGGATTAACGCATGGATAGGTAAGGCAGACAGGAAATTATTGAGTTGAATTTTCATCTTTTTGGGGTTCAACCATGCCTACACACTAAGTACTAGCGTAATTTATTATTCTGAACATTGTTTCTAAATAACCATATTATCGTATCTCCTATAGAAAATAAATTTTACTAATTTAAAAAATTCCTTTTTTGTAAATCTCCAAGATATACTTCATTTTTCGGTAATAAAATTATGGCATAAATTACTTACTATTCAAGCATGGCCGAACACCAAAAGATGAAATTTCAACTCATTAATTTTTAGTCTGCCTTACCTATCCTGCGTTAATCTGGGCACACGCTGTATGTACCAAAAAATATTAATAGTATTCTAATATACTTCTTTTCACAATATAACGGTCAAATAGGGATTGTTTTTGTAAACACAGATGAAATTGTACCGCTATGTTATGGGAGTTGGGCCGTTACATCGCATTCAGATGATGATAATGGAGTAGGTTAAAATTGGGAATTTACATACATTTGGCTATCACACTTTCAAAGAAAACTAACATTGCTATATTTGAGTCATCTTATGATTATCTCTTTTGTTTACAAAATTAGTTATGTTGCGTAACAATTTTGGTTGTGCCTATAACTTTTTACTTCTTAGCTGTGAGTATGTATGTAGGTAGTTATTGAAAGGTATAGTTGCAGTTCTGATAGAAACAGATTTGCTCAGAAGATTTCACGTTGTGCAGTTGAAAACACTAATTAAAAGAGTGATGGAAATAATGGTTAACAACGGATAGTGACTATTAATTAGTAATTGCACTTACTCTGTATAACATTGTGAAACTACCATATGCGGTATAATACGGAAGTTTATTTCTTATGTTTTTTAATTAAGATGTAATGTTATCCCAAATTGTAAAACAGTTCTATTTGTTTGAAACAAATAGAATTGTGATGTTTTAAAGAATTGACAGATTTAAATATTCACTCTAGTTGTATGTCGCACACTCCTTTTATATCCATTTTTTGTTTTCATTTTATTTTGAAAATATAACAAATGCTTTAGAAGCAGCTATATTAATTAAATATCTCCAACATAAACATTATACAGTGAGGTCGTAAAGTGCCCCCCCCCCACCCATGCTAACTTTTGAACGGCAGAAGCTAGCGTCTTTAGAAAAAATAGGTCAATTTGTATTTTTTGTGAGCCAACTTTTGTCGTTATCGCCAGCTCAATTGTATTTCTGCTATTACCGGAAGTGATGTCAACTTTCTTATTTTGAAGGGAACACCCGTATATTTCTACGTTTTTGGAAAAGCAATCGTAAGGCGATACCACATACGTTATACTTTAACTTAAGAAATATGACGATACGCAACAATAAAATTTTTGGTAATCTGTTTTTGTTGTTACGCAAAGTTGGCTAGGAAAGAACGCCGAATTGTTTCTCGTGACGCCAGACTGATCTAAAGAGCTCGTTGCTAGGCAAAGTAATCATAACGATTACCAAACTGTCAAATTTCAATTCCAAAGGTATAAATTATTTTTGTTATATCCTGCATTTGTCACACTTTCTTTCTTTGTTTTCGTTATTTTCTCTCATTTTAACTTGTTTTGTTAATTGTTGTTTCATTTTTACTTTACTGAACTTTATTGTAGTTAATTAATTATGGTAGATTTGTAAATTTGTTAGTTTTTGAAAGACGATGTCGGTTTTTTTAAGTTCTACTGCGTTGTTACTTTTACGATGGCTTCGGCATGAACCATGCAAAATTGCTAGGTCAATATTAGGTAATATTATGTAAATCTGGCAACAATTATCACCTTATTTGCCGTTTATTGCGCAACAAATTGTAAAATAATTTAAATCATATTATCTTCTGTTAAAGGAATTTGCCCTGTAAATTTTATACTGTCTATCCTGACTTAGCGCGAAGTTCAAATATTTCCGGCTGTACAAGGGTAGTGTTCATTATGTTCCACTTCGTGGTATTTGTCGCCAAATTCACAGAATATTCAAATTAGGTGTATTCGAGTCCCGTTAGGATCAAATTTTCTTAGCGGATCTGGTACACTCCCGAGTCACCATTCGCAGTTGGGGTACAATTAACGGCACTTCCTCCTTTACGGCGTGGGGGTGATAGTAACAAAGCCATGAAACACTTTACACACACAATTTACACACTCAAGGCTCCTGAGGTTATGACAAGCTTTAAAAAAAGCTTATACACCCCGTTGGGCCATACCACACCACACTAAAAAAAAAAAGGAAAAAAAAAGGTATTTGATGTTTGTCTTACGTGGTCCATGCGGAGGCCATTGTAAAATCAACAACATAATCAGCACATTAAAAGGAAATTTTGGTTTTGCAGAAGAGAGCAGTTAGAGCGGTTACTGTTTCCAAACGTAACGACTCTTCTAGACTTCTATTTAAAAAGCACGGAATTTTAACTTGTATTGATCAATTTCTTTGAATGTCTAAGCTACGGTAGAGATAGTCGTCAATCACTAAACAATACTAGACATAAGCCATTTGCACACCCACACTTTAGACTCTCAGTAAATATTAATTCTTTTAGATATCTTTCAACAAAACTATGTTGCCCAATATATGGAAAGAACTTAATACAAAACAATTTAAAACAACCGTTAAATGATATCGTAAAACAAACCCGTTTTACGAAATACAGGAGCTTGTTGATAGCATTAAATCTGTGTGATATACATATTTATGTTTGTGATACATTTGATGTCTTATACACTGTGTTAGTCTACATATATTTTTTATGTTCAAATATTTATGTATTTATACTTCACATGTGCATACAATTGTTAATTGTCGCGCATGAATAAATATTACTATTACTTTAGGATCTCACTGTATAGTATCAATTTAATCCACATAATTAGTAAATAATTTTGATTTAAATAACGAATTAACTGACAACCAATTTTATTCAGTTTACACTCTGCGAAAGGTAACAATACAACCTTTCGCAATCAAATAGTAGTCTTTTAAACTGCTTTTCTGAATATTTACAAAATTTACAGATAGTTTATTAAATAATTGAAATCACTTGTAAGTAATGAGTATTTTATAATAAATAAAGTATACTGAATTAGAAGTTTTAAATAATTTATTATAGTTTCCACTACCATATTGTTTGACTATACTGATGGCTCATCAGGTGGATGAATATGGAGTAACGAAGAGTACCTAGTTAACACAATTTATAAACTAGGAGGCTAATTGTAAATTTAAAGAAAATAGTGGGGAGTGGTATAAATTGGTCTGTTATTTCAAAGCTAATCCTAATTTACTATATCTATTGATTTCTGCACGTCCTAAAAGATCAAGTTTTTTGCTCTTGTCTTGAATACGTGATTCTGTTCTTAACAATGGTTTGCAAAAGTGGAGTCCGTCATTTTAAGTGCGTAACTTCTTTTGTGTTCTTCGGGAGAGGCCTTTGTACATATGTTTTATTACATTTACATGTCAGCTTATAGGCTCCTGTGTTCATTTTTTGTCTGTTTTGTCTTTATTATTTTCTCAGAATCTTTCGACGGTATTATTTGTTTTAAATTATATGTACCCTTTTATTTCGTAATCGAAAAGCAAACAATTTCAAAAATTTCATACCAAAGAAGTCTAATAGTCGAGCACAGTATCTCGAACAGCGTGGAACAGTCTGGAAAGTTCCAGTGTCGTCTCGATCGATTTTGTCCGCGTATATTTAAACGCGACGCGCTGCTCTCCGCTCAGTCTACACATACGTCAGAAAGCAGATATTAGTAAGCTACCGAACCGCTCGTTATTCAGCGAAATATTACCCTGGCTTCTACACTTCAACTTTATTTCCAAATTTGACAATAAGACACGTGAATTTATAAAGGTAAGTTTTATTATTATTACTAAACAATAAACTTAATTAAAAATGCCTACTCAAGCACAAAATAAACTGACTTAAAGTTTGAGAATTGTGCCCATTAGAGGCCAAGCTTTGCAATTTTAGTAACCGAATAAATGCCGTCCTAGTACATGCTGAAATCGTGGCCTTACAATTTACTTTTCAAACTGCAAAACCTTATGCTGTTCTATTAATTAAATTTATAAAATTATTACTTTTTACAGAAATGAAACGCCATTATCTCAGTGGAGCAGAAAAAAGAAAACTGCACGAAAAAAAGTGAAAGAATCTGCTAAAGGACAGACGTCTTTATTGGGATTTTTTGAAAAAGAAAACACTCCTTTAGCAGCTTCAGATGTTCAAACGGGGTCACCAACCGAACACGAAGATGAAGTCATTGAAATTGATTCATGTCGACATGGACCCATATCTAATGATTCTGGCAGCGATAAACAACATCCTACAGTAAATACGAAATATTTAGTAATGATCCTGCTGAATGGAGTATATCTGAAGAAGTTTTGCGATATTTGATCGAAAAAGGTAATTTTGAACAAAACATTGATTTTGAATGTTTAAGCGCAAAGTGTTAAATGGTGAAGAAGTAGATTGTTTTTGGCTAATAAAGTTTACTGTGGACCCTATAAGTTGTTTCTGCTTAAAGAAAATCAGGATCAATTTACCGCAGGTTTCAGTGACTGGAAAAATGCCACAGCGAGAGTCGTATCTCATGCAAATAGTGCTTTTCATACCAAGGCGTGGTTTAACTGGATGGCTAGATCAAAAAAACAGGGCTTGGAAAGATTTCTCAAAAGCATATAAAAATGAATGTGAGTACTGGCAAGAGGATTTACAAAGAATTATTAATGTTATAATTTTCTTGTGTCAACGTGGACTTCCATTAAGAGGCAAAGATGAAATTTTTGGATCAGTACACAATGGGAATTATTTAGGCATATTGGAACTACTAGCAAAATATGACGGGTTTCTAGCAGATCATATTGAAAAAACTAAAGATATTGGACGAGGCAAAATATCTCACCCGTCTTCGACAATTTGCCATGAATTTATTCAATTATGAGGCGATCATGTTACTGATTTAATTTTACAAGAAGTAAAAGAATCATGTTGATCAACTTACTTTTGTAATTAGATACGTGAATTCACACACATTTGAAGTGTCAGAAAGTTTTCTAAAATTTTCGCCTCTAAAAAGCCAGAAAGGGATTGATCTGGCTCGAGAAAATGTGCAATATTTAATTGAGTGCAATCTTGACATTCAAAATTGCCGTTCGCAAAGTTACGACAATGCGGCTAATATGTCTGGAAAATATCAAGGTGTCCAAAGTAAGATAAAAGAAATAAACAAATTTGCAGAATTTGTACCGTGTAGTGCTCATTCTCTGAGTCTTGTTGGACAGACAGCAGCTAGTGTATGTGTAGAAGCCATATATTTTTTTGGAATTATACAAACATTGTACAATTTCTTATCAGGTTCCACATACAGGTGGAATTTGCTAAAAGAAGAAATTAATACAAGAATTTCATTAAATTCTAATGCAAATGAAAGAATTTTTGTGATGAAATCTCTGTCTGACACAAGATGGTCAGCGAGATATGATGCCTTAAAGTCATTAAAACAAAATTATCATGAAATTTTAATACCAAAAAAATTATCTCAAGATACTGACCAAAGTTACGATACACGAAATGAAGCAGCAAATATTATGAATAAACTATGTGAATTTGAAACATGTATCCTTAGTTTATTTTGGTACGACGTTTTAGAGAGAACAAACAAAGTAAATTTGACATTTCAAAAAGAAGGTCTTATTTTAAAAGAAGTTGTAGATCAAATTACCTCTTTAACAGAATACCTAAAAACTATTCGTGAAAATGTTGACTAGTATGAAGAAGAAGCGAAACTTATTTTGAAGGCTTCGACTGAATTTGAGTTTAAGGTTTCTTATAAAAAAGAAAATACACGCCAAATTAAGAAAAAAGTATTCCACGGCGATTCTTCCTATTCAGAAAACTTTTCTCCAAAATAAAAATTTATAGTAGAGGTATTTTTAGTAATATGTGATAGCATAGTTTCTGAAATGGAAAGATCTTGTTGTTGTAAAGAATTGCAAGTATATTTTTCGTTTATTTTCGACTATGAAAAGACAAATTTAAATGACAAACGATCCGCAGCTCAACGGCTTCTTAAAAAATATCTGTTAGATTTGGAAAGTGAATTAGAAAACGAAATAATACATTTTCATGAACATCCGACAATAAATGAACAGAGCTTAAAAAATTGCGACAGCCAAGAAACATTAAAAAGTCTTAAAGAAGTATTAAAGTCAAACCTCTATCCTAATGTAGCTATAGCATTTAGAATATATTTAACTTTAGCTTGCGGAGTTTGTGAAGGAGAAAGAACATTCTCAAAACTGGCGGTAATAAGAAACCAAAAAAGAAGCGTCATGAACCAAAATCGGCTAAATGCGTTAAGCTTGTTATGCAAAGAGCATGAATTCGTAAAAAAAAATAAATTTTAAAGAAATTGTGCAAAAATTTGCTGCTTCTAAAGTCCGCAAAGTTAATCTACTATAGAGCCCTAATGTGTAAACTTCATTAAATATTTTTATCATGAATAAAAATTTATTGATTTTAATTTTTACTAGGTTTTACAGATATTACATATTTATAAAACAATGTCTTTATTAGGAATGTAAAATTTTGTTTAAATATTTTTATTGAAAAGTAAATTTGTTTACAATTTTTTTGTTTATTGTTATATTATTAAACATTATTTGCAAATATATGTTTTTATAAAAAATTTAAATTTTCATTTTACCTACTTCCTTACACATTTTTGAAATTGCTTATTTTACAATTTGCAATAAAAGATGCAGGGGGGCCCCGTTATTACTTGTGCCTAGGAGCCCCGAAGGCTCTTAATCCGCCACTGCGTATGCTGATAATATTTTCTACATGATCCATAAAAATGTCTGCCAATAAAGGGCTTAAAGAAGTTTGTTTCATGCAAATCTTTAGTAATTTTAGAATTTCCCCTTTTATTACGGGATTCGTATAGTTGTGTTCGAGTTTTAGGGCTACTAGGTCTAACACTTCGTTTTCTGGAATATATGTGAATAGGTTCAAAGGGTAAAAATTTACAATTTAGAATTTCTAGGGGTGAAATTTTATTTATTAGATCTTGAGTTTTTTAACGAGACATTTGATTCAGATTTTGTATGATCTATTAGAACGTTAATCAGATGTTTGTAAAGATTTCTATAAGGGACTTTGACGTAATGCACTGCAGGTCGGACAGGCATGTTATTTTTATATAATTTAATTAAACTGTACATTTTGGGGGCTTGTGGATTCATAAGTAGTCTGCATTTTCAAGAAAAGTCTAATAAAGTGTCGGAATAATTTATCGTTGTTATATGTTGCTTTTGAAAAATGTAGGATTCGATTTGGTTTTAATAAAAGGGTCACTGTATTTAATCGTATACTGATAGATTACTGATAGATATAGTAATTACGGTATGTTCTTTGGCAGAAATAATATTATTATCTACTGATTTGTGTCTTATGGAATTTATAATATTTAACTCATTACTACATTTATGAGTTGACAAAGCAAAAAAAAATGAACCCGGGAATCTATAAGCTGACATGTGAATGTAATAAAACATACATAAGCCTAACCGGAAGAAACTTTGGAACCTGAAGTAAGGCACTTGAAAAAACGAACTCCATCGTTTAGAACAGAATCACAGTTTTAATAGTAATTTTGGTATACTACATATTCAAGACAAGAGCAGAAAGCTTGATCTTTCAGAATGTATGGAAATCAATAGATATAGTAAATTAGGACTAAGCTTTGAGCGAACAAACAAATGTATACAAACCACTTTCCACTACTTTCCTTAAATTTTCAATTACCTCTCTAGTTTATAAATAGTGTTTCTTGCCGTTACTCCTTGATGTTCGTCCACTTGATGAAGCCACCAGTAAATTATTTGAAACTTCTATATGTATAGTTCAGTATCTACTTTATTTGTTACGTTATGGAATTTACCTCCCTTATCAATTAATTAAGTATTTCATATTGCTACGTTTTATTTTTGTTTTTTATTTCAAAAATAATAATAATCTCTAAATGCCATAATGTCACTAATTTGTTTGACAATTTGAAAAAATTTTTTGGAACAATAATATTAATTAATATTGTTACCATACTTCTTCTTTTTGCTTGGTAATTATAAAATTTAACGAAGAAACAATAGGAAACATTTACTTACGTAACACGATAAATTAACATACCTGCATTACATCAGGTTGCCCGCGCAAATTTTCTGCTTTTATAGGCATCGACATAGCACCTTGTGGTATGCTGGTAGCACATGTCACCCTTCCAGGCACTAGGAGTTTAGAGGAACCAGTTATGTCACCGGCAGTTATTTCACATGGTGTTATAAGTCTTGTATTTAACTTTGAAGAAGCAAATTGAAACATTGCTATTTAAATAACTCAAAGTAAAGTCTTTATTAAATCGTAGTACCTGCCAAAATTGATAGCTGACAGGTTCTGCTCAAATTCAAGGCTTACGTGTTCCACTAGTACAGATGTAAGCAACAACTAAATCATTTTCGATTAGCAGGTTGATGGTAAAGTAAGCTGGTAAGGTGATAGAGGTTTGGTATCACTTTAACCACCACCCACCGCCCATCGTATTTTAAGGGGGGTGCGTATAGAAAGTCACCCCTGTTTGCAGCATCACATTAGATACATCAACACAGAGATGTACTTAATATTTTGTAACCTCCCCGTGCCTATATACTTAGGTATATTTGCATTTCACGAAAACACGTGTCCTGTAGGAAAATGGTTTTAATTACTTTATTTATTTGTTATTTTCAATTATAAATACAGAAATCCCTAAAACTTCATAAGAATATGGGATTGAACTCAAGAATGTAAGGATATTATGAATTGTTGTATATAAATATAATAATTCTGAATAAAGCTGAAATTTTAACCTAGCATGATCTGTACCTAAAAAGCCATAACAATATATTTTACCGAAACGCATACAAGAACATATGTTTTTAATGGAGTTTGTTTTGAGATTTATCATATACTTTTGGAAAACGATCCACCTGAAATATTTCAGAAACTAAAGCGAAAATACAAATTTCCAAAAACACATTTACTGTTACTGTTAACTATGAATCACATTTATGACGTTCACTTCTGCGTTTACCTTTGTGCGTGACTTGTTAATTATTTTTTAATTTCAACTTAAAAATCACCAAGTTAGATCTACATTATGATACGAACAATAAATTCGTGAACGCGCAGGTAGGCTTTGAAATAAAATTAAGCAAGGTTTTGACATTCTGTCACAAAAATTGTCAATAGTTTTCCTCCATTGCCTCAACCTGGCTTGGTTTCCGTAAAAACTGTATATACTATTGCTCAAAGGGTAGAAATTATCTTAATTTATGGTGTTGAGCAATGTGCTCGTGTCACAGCAAAAGTTTTTCATAAAATACGTCCAGATAAGAATATGGAACACAAATGCGCTCAAGAACAAACATTTCAAGCACATGGCTCGGTAGCGAACAGGAAAAGGCATGGTAATAAGGTAGTGGATGAAATGGCGGTGGTTGAAATAGTTATAAATTTTACTATGGACCCAATCAGATCTTTGCGTCAAGTTGCAGCATCTATTACACTTTCTTACTCATCCGTACAAAGTCACAAAGCTGCATAAATTTCACTGATTCAGAGTGAAGATAGCTCAAAAGCTTAATGAGGCAGATTGCGATCGACGAGTAGAATTTTGCGAAACTATGACTGACATTATTAGTGCAAATCCCCACGTTATAAGACAAGGACGTACACAGAAGCCACAAAAAAATAATGTTTGGGCAATAGGTGATTCAATAGTTGAACCCATATTCATTAATGAAACGCTAAATGGCGAAATATATTTGAATATGTTGAAGAACATCATCGATCCTCATATATCTGAGGAAGAAGATACCTAATCAAATGCTCGACGAATATCAACTTTTCTTCCAGCATGATGGTGCATTATATTACAAGTGTTCGTAATTGGCTTGATGGTGCATTATACTGTAAATGTTCGTAATTGGCTTAACTGTAACTAAAAGATTTTTAAATCACTGGATTGGTAGACATGGAATGATCGAATGGCTCCATGATCACCGGACTTCACAAGTCTCGACTTCTTTCTTTGGCGTCATTTATAATCAACAGTGTATAATCCAATAGATGTCCAATAGATTTAAACGATTTGCATCAACGATTGTAGAAACACTCCAGAAAGAATTTTTCAAAAAATAAGGCAAGAATTTGAAAACCGGCTTTAGTACTGCATGGAGACCACTAGTGTTCATTTTGAGCAGTTCTTGTTTTTTCAGTTTTATTTGTTTATTCTAATTGCGGTTAAATACTTTACAATACTGTTATTGCCAACGCCTATCTCGATGTTTAAAAAGTTATTGTTAGTTTCATAATGTAGAACAAACATTTAATTTTTTAATTTCTAAATACATTTCTTTTTTAAAAAGGTACATTGGCGCTTGTTTGGGAGAGTAAGCTTTCATTTGAGGTACCACGATAGGTCATTCCATTTAAAATTTGGGGAGTATGAGAGGGTGGGGGGTATTCGTGGGGGACAAATTCACAGGTCAAAGCATGTCTCTCTTGTAATAAAAGCAGATGTGTTTTGGAAATTATTTTCGTTTTAGTTTCTGAAATATTTCAGGTGGAGAAATATTGTGCATAGAGGAAATTGATAGCAACATATTACTACGTATATTAACAATACCAAATCGATGATATTCGAGAGTAAATATCGATTCGAAAACAAATTTTGTAATTCACAGCGTCAGTTAAAGAAGTCAAACCAGACATTAAGCTAAAAAAGTATTAATACATCCCTGAAAATACTGCAGTATTTGGTGTCTATCAGATTGCAAAATAAACAGCACGAAATGCTCCGCCCCTACGTTAATGCCTAATGTGTAATGTACATATACATATATTCCACAGGCGGTAATTCCATATAACGTTTTATATATTTTTTTAATTGTTGCGGTAGTAAGTGGTTAAAGAAACAAAAATAATTCAATTACTGCAGTTTTCATTTTCAAATAACATATTTTATTTAAATTGAAACGGGAAATACATTTCAAGGTTTATTAGATTAAATTATTTAGGCTTTTATACAATATTTGGCAAGCAAGAAAATAAATGAATTATAGCTGGAGAGCTGCACCTTACGGTAGGCACGTGCTTCGTTTCTCTGACACGTGCTGTTTCCCATAGCACTTGCAGAATCAGTGGCCCTTGCAGATTGGAGGGTGATATTAAACGCTGATGCTTGTCTTCCAGTTGACAGATGCAAAACGTCCACAGGAAAACCACAGGTGCATACACGTTAAAATAGCCTATTTTAACTCACTGAGCAGTCTATAAAATGCGATTAATTAAATATTGCAGCAATTTGTAGATGAACATCTACAATGTATTTCAGAATAAACCTAATATATTTTGTAAATCAGGTTTATCTTTATGCAATTTGTACCATAGCGAAATTATTTGATTCTAGTAAATTTAATTTTTTTTCTTAAATTCCGTTATTTTCTCTATTTCTTGTTAATATTAAAAATTTTAAAATTCAGATCCTTTTTCAGAAATAACATAGGATAGAGCTATTTAACTTGTTAAACAAAAATACATAATGAAAGTATTTAGACTCGCAATAATGCATCTATAGGAAAACTATTTGAAATGATTTGGTAAAAGAAGTAGCTTCCCACTAATTTTGGACATGTTAAAGAACATAAGACACAGAAAGAATATTGCTAATAACAAAAACAATATGGCCATAATTTGTCATAAACAAACTGATCGAGAGGGCCATGTTTTTTTAATTATTTTTTATGTTGGTTACAACTGCATCTGACAGTTAAATCCGAGATTGAAACTTCAAATTATTTATTGGCAAGTTTGACAATTCGAATTAGATTTGATGATCTTATAAATTTTAAAGCATGTTTACTGCAGATCACCAAACATTTATCATTGAAAGCTATTTTCGTAATGTACCAAAGTAACAGGATGGGGCATGGTCTTATTCGCCTAAAAAGTAAATTAAAAAGTTTCCACAGGAAACTAATTTGTCATATGGTACTTGTCAGCATATTCTTAGAAAAATTCTCGAAAAATATCCATATAAAATTCGTGTTGTGCAAAAACTAAAGAACTAAACACCTATAAAACAGAAATTAAAAAAAACTGCAGATAATAACAATAAGATATGAGGTACCTCTAATAATTCTTGGAATATAGTGCAGAATACAAAAATGTAATATACAGGATGTTCTATCTAAAAACAAATTGACTAAGTGACGCCACACCGTTAATAATTAACCTGTGAAGTTAAAAATATGTTTAAGTTACCCACTAATAAATACAATACAGGGATGGGCAAATATTCCGGAACGGCTTAATTACAAGAGAACGAAGAATGATAGGGGATCCGGGTTTTCGACAACTTGTAGGACTAAAATTGTACTATTTTATTATACAGGGTGGGGCAATACTTCTGTCATGACTTCAAGGAGGGCTAGCGTCGAGAGGGGTGGTCCGCGAAGAGTGGGGAAGGAAGCGTTTGACTTGAGGGAAACTAAAGTTAGTCAGTAGAGAAGATGTCGTGGCCGGGTGAACAACGTGCGTTTATTGTTGAAGCTTTTCAAACAAACGGGAATTCAGTGGTGAACGCGCAACGTGCATTTCGAACAAACTTTAATGCAGTACCCCTGGCTCCCGTTCCTTCAAGACCAACAATCTTGAAGAAATTTTAGAGCAACTGTTCATACACAAGTTCCGCAACTCAAGGTCAAGGGTGGGGGATGGCCGACCGCGCAGTGCTCGAACCCCTGAAAATGTTGCGAGAGTAAGACGTGCCATCCTCTGATCTCTATGGACGTCTGCCCGCAAGCACGCTATTGTACTGGGCATGTCAAGTCGCTCAATAAGCCATATTTTGCACGAACAGCTTCATTTTCACTCATACAAGATAGTGATCATGCAGGAACTGTTACCGAGGAATCTCGAAAACCGTGTAAATATTTGTTGGCAGTTTCTTAATGACATTCCATCTGCTGATATTGTTTTGTTCAGCGACGAGGCTTATTTTCACCTCGGCGGCACTGTAAATCGCCAAAACTTTCGGTTCTGGGGAGTTGCACGAAAGGCCAGTACACAGTCCTAAGGTAACCGCATGATGTGCCATAAGCAGTCATGGAATCATTTTTTTGAATAGGGAGAAATGACGGTCAATCACATCTGGTCGGTACATTGACATGTTACAGAACTTTTTGGGATCTTCACCTTGCCAATGTTTGGTTCCAACAAGACGGAGCGATAGCTCGCAGAGCCCGGCGATCCATGGGGGTTTTGAGGCAGATGTTTCCTGGGAAGCTCATTTCAATGACGGGTGACGTTCAATGGTTGACTCAATCACCAGATCTAACCCCTTGTAACTTCTTCCTCTGGGGTTATCTCAAGACTGAAGTCTACAAACACAAACCCCGCACTTTGGCATTGAAGGCGGTCATTCGCCAAGAAATCCAGCTCATACGGATCGACATCTTACAACGGCTGACGGGAAACAACCGACTTAGACTTCAGAATTGCATTGACAATGGTGGTCGTCATTTATTCGATGTTTTCTTCAAAACCTCTTAATGTTAAACTTTAAGGTTCATAGAATAAGTGGATATCAATAAATTTTGTATTTTATCTTACTTTTATTTGTTTTGGCCTCCCTGAAATCATAACGGAAGTATTGCCCCGGCCTGTACTTTCAATATGTCATTATGTCATAAGATAATTTCACTTCATTTTTTTTTTAATGAAATACTCCATATATTATTGCTTATTCTAAATCACCAGCTAATTTGGAATATTTTTTAGTATAGCACTGTATGTTCAAATTCAACTGCTTTGGAAATATCGAACAAAAGAATGCAAATACAACAATCTTTTAATAGTAATTAAACCACTATAAACAATAATTTAAGTGAAAAATTATTTAAGAAAATGTTCGAATTGTTGTCCGCCGGCCATTTGGCAGTATCCAAGCCTCGCCGTAAATTCGGAAGTGTCGAGATATCATGTACTGCGTTTAAGATCCTGTATTCAAGATCTTTTAGAGTCTCCGGTTTGGTACAATATACAAAACCTTCTAGATGACTCCAGAGATAAAAAATCCTGAGGAATCAGGCGATCTAGGGGGCCATTCAATGCGTCCTCGTCTACCCATCCGTCTTCCCGGAAAACTTTGATCCAAGTAATTTCTAGCACGAACATGAAAATGCGGTAGTTGATGTCGTCTCTTAATACTTGGTCGTTGTCTGGATAAGGAGATAAAGTAATTAAATCGGATATAATCCTATTGCGAAGTAAGTCTAAGTAGGAATTAGTCGTCAAATTTTCGTGGAGGGAGAAAGGTCCTATAATATTATTTCTAATTATGCCTAAGTTTTGTGTTGACGAAGCCATTATGGGAAAACGTGGCCTCATCATTTGGCGGAATTGCATAAGTCTATTTGGATCATCTCGTAACAGCTGCTGAAGCAAACTGACCTCATATAGGCGCATCTTATTGCTTTTTAGAATCCTTCTAACTGACATTTCGCTGTTATTGTGTAATGCGGCAAGCTTTGGAACTGAATTTTGCGGATCATCTTACAAGGCAACCAAAATATCCAAAGATCTTTCATCATTGGTAGTTGTTTTCGCACGACCCACTTGTGGCAAGTTTTTTAGGCATTGGCAAAGAATTAAAGAATTAGAGTATCTGCATGCCCGAAATTGTGGAAAATTCTATGGGCTATTAATTTAGAAATAGTATCTTGTGCAGGGTATGTTTGATTGAAAAGCTCGGTTGTTTCTTGGAAGGAATCCTACTATCATAAACAAACTTATACGTTCTTGTTTTGTTAGCTGAACCATAGTGACTTTTCGAAATGGTAATAATTAATCCAAAATAATATCACTAACTTGGACTAATAATATTACAACTAAATGTTAAAACGTCAAAACAAAAAATGAAGTATTAGAGTCTTGACAACTAAAACATTTTATGGATGCAACAATAGGCAGCGTTCGGCGCACTGAACTGTTTAATGTGTTTAGTTACGGTAATGCAACAGAATCCCTGAGTTGAAACAATTTAACCCTTAACCCGAAGTATGTGTCTGTCGTACACCTATGAATTTAACTACTGCTGCCATTACTGTAAGAAACTATTTCTGTCCCTCAACCTCTGAGTACCTTCCTAAAATGTTTAAAGTGGTCACAAGTACATACTTCTAATTATGGACTAAAAAGAGATCCTTCTGGTTAAGAGTTAAGCATCAACTTGTCAATACTTCCAAAACAGTTGAATTTAGATACTATAATAAAAATATTCTAAATTATCTTAGGCTTTAGAATAATAATACACAGGGTGCTTTATTTAAAAGAATGACAGGTGGTACTCGAGTTTCAGGTTTTCACGGCCTTCAACTATCATCGTAGCGGTTGTCAAGTACCGCCTTCTCAAAGTTTTAAAAATGTCAACCACAGTAGCAGGCGAAACGTCGGGTGCAAACCAAACAATACGGCGGAAACCGACAACCTCTACGACGAAAAGTGACAGCTGATGACGTCACTCACATACTGAAGGCATAATAAAATAGCACAATTTTAGTTCTAGAGGCTGTCGAAAATCCAAATCTGCTATCGTTTTTCATTCTCTTGTAATTAAGCCGTTGCGGGGCATTTGCCCATCCTTGTATACGTCTACGAATACGCCAGATTTTTGTTTCATCTATGCGAATAAAGGGACTTTTCCAAATTGTTGGCTTACGCCGTATATATCGTTATTCTACTAAATATACTTCGCACTACTTCTAAGCATTAATTGCTCCGAACATATCGCAGAGTGCCTGTTCATTAATTACTGCTAGATGACGTGTAGGTATTCTTAACTTTGCAACAATTAATGAACAAAAGTAGTACAAGGCGCACAAATTTCGTTTTCTTTTTGTAAGCGCAGATTATACAAGCAAGTGAAAAGAAAATTATTGCTGTACGTCACTTATGTCTACCCGAATAAATTTTCTTTTGTATCTTTATTTCGCGAAACGTTGGTCAATTGTTTTAATGCCATGTGTGATTAGCTAAATTTTATAACTTACAAGGGAATACAGGTAAGTGTGTCTCACGGATTTAAATATGGGTTTATAAAGCGATGAAGGAAAACAATGGTAATTTTCTTAGCTGTCCAGTCTCACATTAGCGGGGTGTAAAGCGCCCTAAGCTCAATACTGCCCCTCGCTGTTTGACTCAATAACTCGGAAATTATAAGATATATCAAAGAAATGTTAAGACAGGGTTTAAACTGTTTTATGTGCTCTTATCGGTGGCATAAATGCTTATCCTATAACAAATATTTGTTTAGGGAAACGACCCCCCACCCTATCTGCCACGAAATATTCTTATTTGAGTAAAAAAAAATCATAAGTAATATGCTAAAATATCGTTGATATCTTTTAGAACGTTTATGCATATCATTATGCAATCCAAGTGGCGATAAAAACTTTTCCATTATATATTTTTAAACGTATTCAATCTGATATCGCTCACGCGCTGGATCTATGATCGCTATGAGATCTTCACGTGTAGATTGCACGATTCCTATATTGTTTAAATTTAATCCAGGTTAAGTATTTCGACGTTATCCTTTATCGCTTCGTTGATAGTGTTTTATATTTCGTAAATCCTTATCCAAATAGTGGACTTTCCAAATGCATATACCATATATAGAGGATAAAAAGTCAAAGCTTGCAGTTTAAAGCTTATCGACGACGATTACGTTTCACCGTTTTGTTGCTTAACAGTAATTGTTGAAGTCATGGGAATCAACATTGTCAATGTTCTGAATTTGTTATATAGAGCATTCCTTGCTGCAAACACAGCCGTTGCACGTAAAGAACAAGAGTCGCACGGTGCTTTAAGGGATATCATTAAAAGAGCTCAAGAGCAGCCTTCGTTTGCATTTGAAATAGATATAGCACTAGCATTTAAAGACTTAGATGGTCCGCATGAACCGCATTTCGTTAAACCAAGTAGTGAATATGATGAAGATTATAAACATGAAGACTATGTTCTCCAAGAAGAAGGTATTATGATTGATATCGAATATAAAACGCAAGCCGTTGGGTTTTGTAGAAGTGGAAAAGCAAAGCGACATTAGTTGGAATCCGTGCAACGTCGATTTAGAAAGGTAATGTTAGATAACTCGTACGTTAAATGAAACATCGATTCAATTATAGATTTTCGTTGTTCTTTTTATAAATTTATAAGAGAAAAGTTGCTAGAATTTGCACATAAACATATCTTTTACAATATTTTTGTCAGCTGTATATTGTAAATTTTGATTTAAGATTTTATTTCCAAGATAGAAACTTATTTTAACACCTCCTTTTCTGCTTGTGTGCAGTTTCACCATAAAAACGTATTAACACGCAATCAGGATGAGTAAGAGCAGTGAAAGAATCAAACAAAATCAATTAGATTGTGGATTGTGAACGATGTGGCTTGTGACGAAATGAAAGGACGATATTAAAATAGAATTTGCGGTCTAACGAATTTATTTAGTTCCGGTTGGGCCGGTGTACTGTATACTTATATGCACGTGCACGTGCTACAAAGCAGATATTAAACCGCAGTCACCCTATGCCACAATGATTGATGTCAATGTGCATACAGTTTTATTACTATGTTGTTCAAGAACATAAGAAATAGTGTAAAAGCTTAACAAGTAAGTATGCGCGACAATGTTTAAAAAATCTCTGTTTTTAAAAAGAGAATACTTAACAATTATTAAACTGCATTTGCTGGATGTTATTCTTTAATATAAGATTAATCCCGCTCTATTAAATGTTCATTTAGCGTTAGTCAGCGCCCTAGTTTTCTGTCGCCTTTGTATTACTGTACTTCCTCCCATGTGCAGGGACCATTGAGTCTTAATTTTAATCCAAATGCGATTTGTACGTTGTTAGAAGGTGGAGGACATGTATGTAACCGTTTGGGATTAAAGTGCTGTTTGCGTTTGGAATTTAACATATCGCCCTTTTAAACCGACAGAATTAAATAGATCAGTTAATCATGTGCGAATATTTTATTTATAAAGTTAAAAAAGTATATTTATATATGAGCCCTAACAACTGTATATTGGGACAAGATAAAATACCTACATGTGTAGTTCGGGTATTTGATAGTTTATTTTTTTAAATTATATTAATTATAATAATGGTGAATAGGCAATAGTTTAAATGTCAATTAATCACAAAACATTCTACACTAAGCAACTAAATATTGGAACGGTATCAAGTAACTGTCAAAAATGAAACAAAATAAGACAAACTGCGAAAACAACGCAGAATGAAACGTCAGATTAATCCGCAGTTGCTTTCTTATTGTATTGAGTGAATCGCTGCGTTTATTGAACAAAATGGTGCGTGGCATCTCTACAAATTCAAAAATTCATGAGTTAGTGCTTAAAAATTATTTCCACAACAAAACAATACGTGAAGTGGCGGAATGCTGCGAAATATTAACAAATATTGCAAAACAGTCTGTTACCAGGTATCGCGAAGCTAAATGTTGGCGAAATTTACATTTTCCAACAGGATGGGACAGCCTGGCATATAGCCAAAACCACAAAAAAGTGGTTTGGCGATCACAACGTAATTGTTCTTTCTTGGCCTTCCAACAATCCTCACCTTGATATCATCGAAACAGTGTGGTATAAAATGAAACAAACATTGAGGAACAACCCACAACGGACATTACCAGAACTTAGAGCCAAAATAGAGCAAATTTGGAATGGATTTGCTTGTGAAAAGTGCAGATCCTTAGTTAATTCAATGCTTAACCGAATTCGAGCGATCATAAAATATAAAAGCCATGTTACTCCATTTTAAAAATAAAAATTTATGCCATGTCCCAATATTTACTTGCCACACAAAATGAACATTTTTATTGTTAATTAGAGATAATAGAATAAGTGTTTTTATTTTTTGTATTGCTGATTGGTCACAATTGTTGTTAATTAACTAATTACATAGTATTAAATTAAAACAAAATATAAAAAAAATGAACTGTCAAATACCTGAATTATATATGTATTTTATTTTGTCCCAATATATATATATATATATATATATATATATTTATATATGTATTTTATTTTGTCCCATTTAATATAAAAACACATAATTGTGATTTTGTATTGAATTCTCCCACAAACGTGAATTCAATATCGTTGAAATGAACAGAAATCCATGTAGGATTCTGGAGCAACATCGCTTTATTAGCAAAAATTAGTATAAGTTGAAAAATATGCAAATGAGTATTAGAGCTAACTAAATGTTTTGTTTTAAATAATGATAGCAAGGACTGTGGGGTAGTATGGTAAACACAAAAGTATCGACGCACTCCGCACCACACAAGCCATTTGATTAATTTGGAACAGTTGTTTCGAGAATTCGTGCCTTGTTCTATTTCTACCCTAAACGATATTTTCAAGTACCAGCAAGCACAAATAATTTAATAAATTGGAGTATTACGGGGTAAGAAGAACACTACAATCTTACCTCGAGAACAGGGTTCAGTTAACAGAGTAGAAAGACAACCAACGCAGATCAAGTGCGGACTTCCACAAGCTTCTATTCTCAGCTCCCTGTTATTTGTCATTTACACCAATGAGCCACCAAGTAGCGTGGATGGAGCAGAGATATGTATATATGCAGACGATACATCTCTATTACTGCATGATGTCCATATTGATTCGCTATGTAAAAGATTCAACAAAGCAATCATCGATGCCGAAAATTGGTTTTCTGCAAATAAATTAAAAATCAACAGCGATAAGACACAAAATCTCCTATTCTGTACCACAAACACAAAATCGGCGATAAATGTCCTTGGTGTTGCAGTAGATACGAACCTGAAGTGGCACCAACACATAGAAGTACTTGTCGTCGGCTATTTATGCTATTATGAGGTTAAAGCACATTGCAACGCATGAAACAGCAAAAACCGCATATCTTGGAAACCTTTTCGCTCTTCTCTGCTATGAGATACTCTTCTGGGGCACATCGGTTGAGGTTCACAGAATCTTTATGCTACAAAAACGTGCTGTCAGATTCTTGTGCAACCTACAACATACAGAAAGCTGCAAAACACACTTCGCAAGAAAAAAAATACTTACCCTACCAACGGTCTTCATTATGGCAGCAATTACTTTTGTCCACCAGAATAAGGCACCATTTCTCCTTAATAGAAGTTACTACACATATCCACACGTTCTCGTCATGATGTGAGAGTCCCGTGCCACCATCTGACAAGCTTCCAAAAAGCGCTCGACTAGCGGGAAGTTAAATTATACAACAAATTACTAGAAGGATGGAGAGATCTTCCTTCTATCAATTTAAAAAGAAAAGTGAAGGAAATGTTGCTGGAAAGGGAGTGCTATAGCATCGAGGAGTTCTAGTTATTTCCATGTTTTGTTTGTCTTTTATTTATTACGTTGTTTATTACATACATTTTTTTCTGTAACTTTTAATTTTATTGTTTTTACAGGTAAAAATAAAAATTTACTTTCCCTGTAATGGTTTAACTACAAAATATAAACAATGTGTTCGTATTACCCTAATAAATCCATCAAAGCTGCGTTGCTAACTAACATACAAATGGTTTTGTAAGCGTCTGATTCTCGCGGCGAAGTTACGTTCTTAATTAATTTGAGGTTTTCTAATTTAATATTATGCCCGGTTTCATTTAGATATAAATATGTTGTACTACCGATTCGATTCTTCCATAGTGGTAATGAGCTATATGTTCCTTCAATCTGGTGTCTACCGCTCATTTCATTTGTCCACTATAGGCTTTATCACAGTTACCGTATGCGATTTTACAAATTCCCTTTATCTTTCAGATTGCCTAGAAGGTTTCTAAGTATATTTTGCGAACTAAAACATACCTTCATATCTTGTCCCCTACAAATTTTACTATACCTTTCGATATTCTGTGAAAGGGAAGTTTCACCGTGATTCTCTGCCGGAATTAAAGTCGTAGAATTTCTTACATAATGCCTATGTTGAATTTCCTTAAGCATGTGATTGACATCTGTAGAAGAGTAACCATTATAAGCAGCTAAATTTTTTTTATAAATTTAAGTTCTTTATTGTATCTACTTTTAAGCCTGTTTTACACGCCACGATTTATTGGCCAATTAATGAAGAAATATTTGGCCAAGAAATCGGTAGAAATGTGCTGTTTTACATTCTACAATAAATTGGACAAGTTTTTAACGATCGTAAATACTCGTTTAGTTTCGTTAATAGTTGAACCGGAGAATTATTAAATAAGAGATTTTCATCTGCATATAAAAATAGATAGATAATGTTTTGGTATAGGCACAGCTATAGGTTTGGTTATTTCGGTTTCGGTTAGTTAATTCAAATTAGCCATTACATCAATCCCCGTAAACTTTCCAAATTTAACTTCACTTTACTTTAAAAACATTAAAATAAAATTCGTAGGTATTTTTCTGTTACTGGGTTGGTATTAAAATAGCAAAGTTAGTAAGAAATCGTCGGAAAATCGTGGCAAAAATAGAGCATGTTCTATTCAATTCAATTAATCCTACGATAAATTGTTAAAAAAAATCGAACCGATTTTTGCTGTTTTACATGGTACGATAAAATCGATCAACTTGTTCAATTAATTGAGCAATAAATCGCGGCGTTTAAACAGGCTTTATTCAAGGGCAATTTTGACAATTTATGTGTACGAATTTGAACTGTTTTGCCACCCGGCAGATATTTACGCATCGCATCAGACAGGCGCGGGCCGAGTTCCGTTGGCTGCTCCAGCTGTTACGGCTATGCTGGGACGACACGATTATCTTACCTTAGTAGTCACTTTAAAAATAGTGATGATATAGTAATGAATAATGTTGTGTATTATGTAGTAGGTAGTGTTAAATAAAACAATAATGGTAAGGTGTATTGCATCTAAATATACCAATCATAATAGCTATGTCTTGATGAGACGGCAGATTGTAAAAAAAATCTCTTTTGAATATTATAGTACGAGTACGAGTATATGTATGATCCTGTTAAACCGAGCAAAGGACTAAAAAAGTGTACTGGCGAAGCAATTACGGGCGTAGTGCTCGATACGTTACAACAATTTCAAGTGTCAACTAGTCAACTATCGATGTTTATGAGCGATGGAGCAGCGACAATGTGTAATATAGGCCGTTCTCTTAAATAAAAGTGTTCAACGGATTCGAGCATTTCACAGGCGTTAACCTGGTATTCGCGAACCAATGGTTGCAAGCGGCTTTTTATTATTCTGAACATTTCCAAGAAGTAAAATCTGTGATTTTACAATTCGACTCTGACTACAGCTATTAAGGAGAGCCAAAAAGGATTTCTAGATACCTACTTCTGTTGAAACAGAGATAAAAAGTATTGTAAACTATTACTAGACACAATAGAAAAATTGGAAAATACTGGGTTGTCGTTAGTAGAATCAGAGCAAATCGTGAACAAAGTTAATACATTGCTACACGGTATAAACGACGCAAAAAATAGTCGCGTTATAGCAGTTTCATGCTGTTAAAAAAAAATCCGATTATACGAGATTAAGACAAATGTGCGGTGGTGCATCTGCAGATTCATTAACTAACTCTTATTATTTTAGTTATGCTTGTGTTACTTTCGTAGATGTTGAACGGTCTTTCTCGAGAACATTTTTTCATCACAGCGAACAACCTTCACCGAGACATATGTGGAAACATACCTGATGGTGCAAGTTTTTCAACAATCCCATCCACACTCTTAAGAAGTTACGTTTATTTATTATATTACTATTTATTGAGTACAACAGATTTTTGAAGAAACTACTTTGTTTAGTTTTTACGGTTATTGCATTACATATACAAGTGCCGTTTTTAAACAAAAAAAAACTAATGGTAATAAAAACACTTCAACGTGTATATATATTCGCTTTATTTACCAAACATTTTTATTGGGTTAGCTTTTATTTTTTACACTGGGGTAATAATTTCAAAATATCATTCTGTCGTCCGTGAGTCAGACATGCACTATTTGTAATCCGCGGTCCATGCGACTGATCCGATTCTGTTGCGAAGACCGCTTGTGCCCGGCTTAGACACAATGTATCGATTAGTGTTGGTTTCCTTTCTACAGATGTCTATTTCCAGTTTTTTGTCTCTAATTACTAAACTATCTAGGAATGGGAGTTGGTTGTTCACCTCTTCCTCTACTGCAAATTTAATAGTCTCGAATTCTTGCACTATTCAAGAATTCCTCACGACACTTAATTCAAAATTCGAGACTATTAAAAGACTTTTCTTAGTATCAAAAATCGAGAAAACGTGTTACGTACATCTTTGAGCATTATTCGATTAAAAAAGGTTCCAGACTCGGTTATGAAAAACTTTACATCGAAATAAGTTTAAGCCATGTTTGCCACAGTTTACTATCTAGTGATAATTTAAGCTGAATACAGTAATTGGATAGTGGGAAGGCTAGAAAAAGACGATTTAAAAAAAAATGACCTGGTTAGACGAATCAAAATTTACCAATTCCGGAATCTTTAGTATTTTGTTTTAAACGTTTGAATGGACATTCTGGGAAATTATGTGATAGGACCAGTTATTTATGAAGAATCATTAAATGTCTTCCGTGGATACATATTTAACTTCTTAGATAACAATAATTCATTAAATCAATTACAGCATTTATGGTGGCAACAAATGCCAGAAAGCGCATGCAATTGTGCATTAATGAAAATGGCTAGTTATTTGAACATTTACTTGTAATTGTTGGTTAATTGTCTTGGTTTCTATTATTATTATTGTTATTGCTATTTTCACTTAGTTATAAGGTGCAAAATGTAGATAAACTTTGCAAAAGCACATCTTTAATTTACCACTTGTAAAATATCCCGTTGGTTTTCATTCAAATTCCACTTAACATAAACCAGTGTCGATTAGTGATGACGCAAATCGGAAGTCAATGACACTATTTCGATTTCCTCGTGCATTTTTTGTCAAATACAATGTATACGATATGCAACGGACACACGAGAGGGAATTGAAGCCTTGTCCTTGACCTCCCATTCACGTCACCACCAGTCGCCACTGTTATGAACATGACGTGGCTTGGTAAATAATTCATTCTCGACCAAGATTCTATCAAGATCTAGAAAAAAGGTACGATGTAACTGTTGTTGTTCTGGATACAATTGTAAATATCTTGTATTCGTTATTGTTGTATGTCGGTTCGATGAATAAAAAATACTCAAGATATCTCGTTTCTCTTTGTTGGTGTACGATATTGTTCTATTACTAATGAACGATAATTGAAATGTTTGGCGGTTTGAGATTTTATGCCTACCTTATTTCATTTTAAAAAGTATTCTTCCTCAATTAAACATAATATCAAAAACCTTTGTCAACATGTTATACATGGTTGAAATCATAAAAAAACTCTTTCCGACGGTGCCAAATTCAATATGGCACCGATAGGAAATAAGAAAGTTGATAATGGCCGGGAAGAACCGAAACGTCATATAAAAATTTATTATTTATATTTTATTTAATATTTTATTCCAACTTATTGTATGACGTATAATTCATTTCATAATATTGACCACGAATAAGAAGGAAGCCGCGAGGTATTAAAATTCTATTTACGCAATAAATACATAATATAAATTTGAATAATTTTGTTTATGAATTTTTAAACGACATATCAGCGAGGGTCTTATGGAAACACCGCCCCTGATAACAGTAAAGATTACGAAATATTTTCTTTACTAAAATATCGTTTAAAAACAGCAATCATATAATTGCGGATAATACTGAGAATGTGTCAAACTTATTTAACGCGTACCTACTTTCGATGGGCGTTTGAACCTGCTACTGTGAGCGATGCAATTTGTATAGGCATTTACAAAACTATAAATTGGTTAGGTTTACTAGAAGGAAAAATATAATTGTAAAATAGTTAATCCATTTACTAAAATATGTCAAATTAAAGACGTAGATATAATTTTTGACTCATAATTATCATTTCAACATCACATAGATATAGTAGCTAAGTGTTCTCAATATATTCAGCTTTATAATTCGCACATCTTACAAATTTACTAATCAAGATTGTGTAATCCAATTACATAAGTGACTAGTACTGATTGTCAGTAAACTAGAGCATGAAAGCGTTATCTCTAATCCCCGATACATTCATTGCGATAAAATTGAAAGGGTACAACGAAAATTTTAAAATATGTGAATCTTAGTTTCTTATAATACTGATTTTAATTACGCACACACATCCTGTTACTATTGAAAAATAAAAGAAAGGTAAATTATTTGTTCATGTGATACAAAATTATAAATAGCAAGGTTGCTTGTTCAATATTTTTTGAAAACATAGTTTAATGCAGTAATGGGCAAGATAGAGGGAAATGACTTTTCTACGGCGACTAGACAGATTTGTATTTTGTCAACTCTTGGGGAAATCAGTAGGCAACACTAACCCCTTCTCATGAGACGAATAAACACGAGTCTGTCTAGTTACGGCAAAAAAGTTATCATTTCCCCTACCTTGCCCATTTCTGGTTTAATGTATCGCGCGTGGGCTTCAAATACGTTTTATTGCAACCGCTAGTGTACAAATATTGGTTTGAATTCTTCACTATACACCGGCCATAGTGATACATTTTATCTAAGTTTAAGGCAGTTCAAACAGTTTATTACAACTGCACGAACGTTAGATGAATTCAATTAGTTAACCATTGCAGTTAGCGCCAATAGTCGAAACCTGCTACCGCGCCAGAATTTGGAGCAATATAATTTGTTTGGTCTTGTAGAAGCGATTGCAACAACTATTTGGACAAAACGTGCAAAGAGAATATCTTAATTAGATGTTTCTCATGCGCACATGTTAATAACTAACTTTCATAAAAAATAGTTTTACAAATGTAAAAATTAACAATGCCTTTTAAAAATTACTGAAAATTCTACTTTAATTAAGCATTAGTCCAAAGAATCCTTTTTTTTATAACTCTCTCGACTAAAGAAAAATGTGCAGATTTCAACAAGCGTTCGAGTCGTTTCTGACTAGCCGGTATACCTCTGTTTATTCACATATTTCTTTCATTGATTTATTATATTAATTCCCTCTTCTTTGATGTCTCTATTTGAAAAGGTACGTACTACATTATTGATAGATCAAGCAGTTATTGAATTCCAAAAGCTTAAGGTAGGAACAAGAAAACTAGCAGCTTTATGGGTTGATAGTTACCATTCATAGAAAAATGGTCACGCTTCCAAATGATCATTTTATTGTATACGACATCACAAAAATAAATAAAACAATATGTACATAAAAATAAAAATTGATAATTATAAATGTTTAACATAAAAATTATAACGTTTATTTACTTATAAATATAAAACAAGTTAATTCAGTACATTAATTATCTAAATTAATCGGTACCAAAATACTTTTGCCCAAAATGATTGGGCGCTACTGGATGGACTTCTGAAGTAAGTATTTTCAGCTGAAAGTATTCAGTAAAATGTATGTATTTGAAGCAAAAACAGTTATATTTACCTTTGGGAATGATTTAATAACAGTTTGTACGGCCGCTGGTGTACAAAACAAATTGCTAAGAATTATACACTCTTCTTTTACTCCATGTTCTTTTAATACTTTTACAGACTGAATAACAGTGTTCCCTGTAGACATTATCGGATACATCAATAAAACCTGTAAAGCAATAATAATAATGTATTCATTTCCAGTAAATAAGTGCATTGCCTTATTTAGGAAAATTGTCTTGTCAATAATAAAATAATACCAACGCACACAGGCACGCACACACACGCACATATACACAATACAGAAACATATGCATACCTAACAATATAAATCATATACGCTTATAGATTATAGGCATTATATGAGGTCTCATTTTGGTATTTACTTGTTTTATATTTTTCATTAACTAAAATGTGTGACTTGTGACTAAAGCGGGCACTTTTTAAATTTCGCGGATGATTTAAGTTGGTAGTTCTGGCAATAAATACAACACGCCAATTTCTTAATGTAATACAGACAAATATAATCCTTTATTTCCGGAACTACCAATTTAAACCATCCGCGAAATTTAAAAAGTGTCCTCTCTACTTGTGACGCGTTTCGTAATGATAATTATCCGATTATAATCCTCTCTTTTAAATTTATGTTTATTGGAATAAGCGAAACAAAGTATTTCATATTATGTAAAGTGATGACAGTGCCATTATTCCAAGAGATTTAAAAGTCTCCTTGCAAGAGTCCCCAGAGGACAACCCTAACTGCCCGCTTTTGGAGGACAACGCGCATTGCTTCCGTCGAACGTCCCCAATGCGTTAGCCCATATTTAAGGTGAGACTGAAAACAGGCATAATACCGAGCCTTTAAGATATCCTAACTTAGTAAAGTTAGGTTTAGTAGGTTTGATGCAAGGTAATACTTAGTGTCAAGTGGTAATCAAGCTAATTCTAGTATATCAATGTTTAGTGTTCAGTGTTTAGTGGCGATGCGTGTTATCTATATTGGGAAGACTAAAAATGGCAAATTAGAATAAAAAATCAGTTTATAACAATCAAATAGTTTTTCTTTCATTTCGAAATATTTTGCTTAATCATCTTTTAGACAATATTCCTAAATTCTAGAATATAACAATACTTATGTATTGTAATGTTATAACAACTGAGAAATTTATTTTCTCTAAACTAAAATTTAATTTTTCACGATCATAAGGTCCAAGAGTGTTCCCTGGATACTCTTTCGGCAGTTTAAATAAAAATAAGTAGCGAATAATAACGTTTTACAAAAATTAAATTGATAGAAGGAAAACTAACCTCAAGCTTTGACGTTACGCGAACTCTCTATGGTAACGCGTAACATTTTCAAAACCACGCGTTCGTTTAAATGATCAAACTTGAATTAAACTTGTAATTGGAGTAAAATTTGTGTACTACAACACTTGAATTTGCATGAAAAGTTAAACACTTAGTCAAATACGTCTTCACACAAAAGTGACTCGAACTAAGAAGAGAGAGATTGCCGTCTTTTTCTTTCGCTCCTTTATTCCCGATAGCATTTATCAAATTTCATAGCTTAATTGACTTATACAAAAATCGGTAGCAGTAGCAGCACTGGCAATGAGACTAATCTTAGCCGTACACATTGAATTTGCATGGACCAACTTCCTTGCCACTATTTTGCAGGAAGGCCTATGTCATACTGACTACTACGAAGAGAGTTCACCGTCGCTGTCTCACATTACTGATTTGCCTGTTTTGCTTTAGTAAATTATATAAATTTATGCTTATACCATAATACTGTAATAAACGAATATTGCAGATTAATTTAACTTATTAATATAATTGTGGTAGACCTAGTCTTAAAGTCTGCTCTGACACTTCGCCACTGCCGATGTTCGTTAATGGTTCGAAATTTAGGGTCGTCGTCGTTGTCAACAAACCTAGATACAGCGTATCTACCTAATGCGCGGGTAGAAATGGGCAGAACACGAAAAAAAATCAAATAACTCACAAATTGGTAGAGATAGATATAGGGAGTGTTGATTAACTCCTATAGAGAATAGTCAGGCAAATCATATGCGCTGATAATATACATGGCATCCCATTTAAAATAAGTGAGTTATTGCGTCTTATTGAAATATAAGTCAATAACCTTTTGTATCGCTCTGTATTACTAATTTTACAATTTTTTAACATTGTATTTGTATAGAAGTACATCGTACTGACTACGTAACCAGAACATTTCAGGCTCGTAACTTTCTCAGTTATTGACCTTCCATTCCGCTGTCAATAAAACGTCGAAATTCATTAAAAATAGGTATAGGGAAGTCTTAACAGAACTTACGTAGAATAATGAGTGTAATCAGAAAATGAAAAAAATATACAGGGTGCTCTATTTAAAATGAGCAAGGTGACATTTGTTTCAGATATAACCGGAATTAATTCAGTGTTGCCAATATTTTTATTTGAAAGATCGGTACCAAAAATTCTCGAAGACAAATTTTCAGCATTCAGCTAGTAATAACTGCCGGTATTTGACTAACCGACAGTTTAAACCCCACACCCTGTACAACAATGAAATGCTTTTTAGAATAATTCGAGCAACAAACTGCAAACGGTAATATGTGCTTTCCATATCATATTTGATACGGTGATTTCCATATCATTTGGATCTGAGGTTTGTTGATTATTATCAACCAACTTCAGATTACAAAAAAGTACAACTTTTGAAACGATTTTAAACTAGTCAACCTTCGCCACATATATCTGTATTTAACCGAATGTTTTTCTTCCTTTTCTTAGACCTACTGTGTATTTTATAAATAAATATATGTAACTAAATTTAGTAGAAGCATTGAATGCTGAATATGATAGTTTTGTTAACTGAACATTTTCAAAAAGAGAACAATGTAACTGCTTCTATTAACACGCTGCATTTGGGATATTTCTGTAGTAGCTTTTAGTAAAAAAAAAACTAGCTAGGATGAAAGAAATATATTAAGGTGCCACTAGAGTAAAAACTTTTTCGTTAACTACAGCCGAATTATATGCTACTAACACTATACTAGATTTCTTACAGAACTTCAAACACAATTTTACCAAATTTACAGCTTGCTTTCTCTACCTATAAAAGCCTGTTACTTGAAGTTCTCCATGCATTTTTTCTCTACCAGTTGTATAAGTAAAAAAACGCATTTAGTTTATTTCTGACAAGGAATTGTAAAAATTTCTGGAAGAGCAAACATCGAAGCTTTGTATAAAAATAGCAGATCGAAATAAAATTGGATATACAACAGTTTACAAATATTGCAAACACCTTCAAGAGATAGTCCAAAGACACAAGATTTGTTTTAAGCATTAGAAACTAATTTGTTTTATTTTTAATTAAAATAGTTAAGAGTGATGTCAATTAATTTGCAATCGGCTAAATCACAATTTTTAAGAAATAAATACAAACTTTGCTAATACTAGAATTTACCAAGATAACTTCAATTTAAAAGAAGAAGTTTTCTACACACTAATACAGATCGAAGCAATTGTAATGCATCAAATCGATTATACTGTAACTAAGAGTTATTAAAATTTAGAAATTCAAAAACTTGCAACTTATATTTTTATATATTTTCTTTGCATTTGCATTAAAAGTATCTACATGATATCTTCTAACTGATACATAATTTCTAAATATGTACTTACTTGTCGCCTAG
Organism: Dynastes maya; assembly: GCA_029619315.2. Taxonomy (NCBI): domain Eukaryota; kingdom Metazoa; phylum Arthropoda; class Insecta; order Coleoptera; family Scarabaeidae; genus Dynastes; species Dynastes maya. The sequence goes on from JAROYE020000001.1 coordinate 44,761,956, forward strand.
CTATATCCTCTGGAAACCTAGCATATACTACTCTAGCTTCATGAGTATCTACATCAGATTCTACTAATATTTTTCCTATCCTAATACTTCTACAACAATCACGTAATCCCTGTTCCATTGCTTCACCAGACCTCACTATCGAAACTCCACAATTACCCGATCTATATTTCAAACCATTATAAGAACCACCTGTAGGTGTAATAACTTTACAATCGGTAAATGGTAATTGGTTTAAACTTTCTTCTATAACTAATCTTATCAGTCTGTCAGCATAAAACTTAAAATCACTACGGGTGGTATTTCTGAAATTGATTCTTGTTAGTCACAATAAATAAAGGAACATGTTACTATTACTAATGTTTACAATTTGCATTAATATCTACCTACCGATCCCTAAGTATTGTTTGTAATTCTTTAATTTGGTCATTAGTAGGTAGTACCTTCAAATTTTTTCCAAAATTTTGCAATTCGCAATCATTAATCTCAAGATCTGCAGAACCCATATTTCACTTGTATTATGTACAAAGTACAAGTGGGTATAACCTAAAAGCAACGTGTTATGGTACTATGTTTTGAGAAAATTATAATGTATTGGTATTATTGATAAATTTAATGTTATCTAACAAAAATCAGAAGATAGAGTTCCATGTAAAGAATTGGGAATAGAATTAGGAGAATGTACTTACTTCGTACAATAATTGTTTACAGGTAAAAATGCTATTATAGGTTATTTTTCATCACATGCTAATTTAATTCGTTAAAGTACAAAATTGCATGCATCATGTTTCTGACTTTTGGTTATTCGTCTTCTTGCTTTAAATATATCTTTCCTTATTAAATTAAAATAGACTAGTGATTTAGAAGAAATATATTTCCTTTTTATTGAAAGTCTTTACAATCTGTTTACGTCTTTAAAATAAAAACCTCAGCGACATTTTCATTACTGCAATATATAATTAATTGCGGTAATAGAAGTTTAGGAAACGTTGCAGTTGTAACAGCTATGGTCAGTCAAAATAATAGCAGTTTAGCAGTATGATATAAATATACATAGAATAAAGCCTCTTAATTTTTTCTTATTCTTATAATTTTGTACGTATTTACCAGGTATTGCTGAATAACAAAAGTCCTGTGTTTTGGTGGCATGCAAAATTAACCGGTATAGCTATAAAATTTCGGGAAAGTCCACAGGATTTTATTTTAGCATATTTTATACTTGGTCAAAATAATTCATGTTTATATATGTATAGGTTGTTTACTTCAGATATGATTTCGTTTTCTGCATCAACATACCTAGCAACTCATTTTAAAACTAAAAAAAAGAGAAAAATGTTATCACTTTATAGAAGGACTCTGTTAAAACGATAAGAAATGCATTGTTGTGACAAGAAGAAAAGGAAATACGTGGTATTTAAATATGGATACAAGAGTTACCGCTATGTATACTTACTTATTTTTTGTCTACTTTGCACCAATAAATAAAGGCTTTTCTTAGATTTTTAAGTATTTCTGCTTATTGTTTTTTGCTGCTATTATTTTGAATTCATTATTAAATATTATTTTATTTATTATATTATTAAACAACACGATAATAATAAGATGTATACTATTGCAATAAATTTTAAAAGCGTTTAAAGGTGTTAATGGGCGTGTTTAATTAATTCTTGATCGAACAGTTCGAGTACCACAGATGCGTTTTTTACAAGTCGAGTTCGAGCAATTAAAAACTATCCCAAGTAACGTATACAACCACAGAAAGTAACGACAAGGTACAAGTACCGAAAAGTGAGGAAACCTGACATCTCTAGTTTTTACTAAAATTGGGAAATTAAACAAAGATGAAATAATAAACACACTGGATTATTTTGTGTCGGTTTTTACAAAGAGGCAACCAAATGCACATGCTATTCAATGGTGCAGTGCAGGAGTCGGCAACCAGCGGCTCATCATGAGTTTACCTGCGGCCCGCCAGGCAATAACGAATTACATACAGTACATTAAGTTAGGATCTGTAAACGCGAGGATGTTGGGAACACACACAAGTGCGCAGATTTTTTTGTGACACACGTGGCTCGTGCTACTTCTTCCAAATCAGCGTGAATTATAAAAGCTTGTGGCTTCCAATATAAAATATAACTTATTTTATGGTGAATACCACTGGATTTACCCGACTTTCTGTAAAATAGTTAGTATTTGAAAGAATCACGCTGTCTTGCAATGCCAAATAAGATAAGGAAGCAATATACATATGTTTGTATGTACATATATCGAGGGTATAGAACAAAAACCCGATAAGTGCCAAAAAATCAAAAATCTTCGTTTTAACTCTATTGTACATGATTTCTTACTTTCCTTTAATGGTAAACGCGGATAAGTGATTTTCGAATTCAAAGTAGTTGAAATAAACCTAGATTAAATCCAGCATCTTTGTACTGCACTTACTTGAGCACTTCGAAAAAACTATATGTAGCATTGACTAAGATATTCTTCATTCGTTTCAAAGTTTCAATACATTTATTGCGGCAAATACCCATATACATACTTAAGTGTTTTTTTTGTAGATAGTTTTAAAAAGATTTTTTAATTTGAAAGACAATACTGAAATATTTTTAAGAAAGAAAAAAGTATACCAGAATTATCAAATTTTCAATGGATAAGCGAGTTAGCTTTTCTTGTTGATATTACAACCTACCTCAATAAACTAAATGTAATTCTACAAGACAAAGGAAAATTAATCAATGAGCTATTTACAGAAATTAACAGTTTTCAGCTAAAATAAAATTGTTTATTTCACAAATCGAGAAGAATAATTATTGACATTTTCCTACTTTGCAATCGATGTTAACAAAAAAAGCTAACGATGTTTACGTTAGTTCTTTAAAATGATTGGACGACAACTTTTGTTTTCGATTTCAAGATTTTTTTGCACAAGAACGTAACAGAAGTATTTGAAAATCCTTTTAAATTTAATATAACAAGCGTACCTGACAATTTGAATTAATCGATTTACAGGTAAACAATATTGTACAAAAATAATTTGACATTATTTTATTTAAGTCTACCAGAAAATAAATTTCTGAACTTTAGAAACTTTGCAAAATCAATGATTTACATTTTTAGAACTACATATTTATGCGAACAAACATTTTAAAGAATGAATATTATTAAGTCAAAGTACAGGGTAATATTGACCGATGACAATTTAAAAAACATTCTAAGGATCTCTGTATCACAAAATGATGCCGACTTGACTGAATTATCAAAAATTATACAACAGCAAAAGTCCCATTGAACTTTAATGTTTACTTTGCAATAAAATGAGTTATTTTCGTTTGCATTACTTATTATTTTTATTTGTATTATTATATTATTAGAGTTTCATTTTTATTATTATCTTATAAAATTTTAGTAAAATTGGGGTTAAATATTGTTTTTTTTTTTTTAGATTGTGAGCTCGCCTAATGATATTTCTTTTGCAAGTGATCCACTGTCTTAAAAAAAAAAGGTTACCGACTCCTGGTGTAGTGCACTATAGAACGATCTTTCAAATTGTTTTCTAATCCACTTACGCCCAGTAAGAATGTTTTTGCTCAAGGTAATTTTATTCTGATGTATATACGAAATGCGTAGAAATTGGCGAAAAATTATAAGATTTATAAGTTAGAGTACTTTAATTATTTGATTTTTAAAGAAAAACCTTGAAATATTTTTATTACCTTTTCGCCCTAAAAGCTTGCTTAAATATTTTTTGATGAATTTATTTTTATGAAAAATGCATACGATAACATAGTTTTTTCGACTTTAGGTTCCTGTGTTTGTACAATGTACGTACACCCAAATTATGTACAGCAATGTCTATTTCAGATGTCAGGACCTTCGCAGACCTCTCACTCTTGCCTTACATAATTACGTTTGGTGCGAGTGCAGCGAGGCCTACGAGACATTTGAGATGGATATTGCTGTACGTTCTACGCACACACAAGTAAAGACAATTAACCAGTGATAACTGATATCAAATAAGTGGGAGAATCTGCTATACAACAAAATTTGGATATTCTTGTTGCGCATTGTGACCATATAGATATCGTTGTTAATAATACATTGCAGGCTTATCTATTTATTCTCATTAATCCCTATTCTCGAAACATTTCAAAACTATTAATAAAAAAATCACAAATATTTTGAATCCAGACACCACTGATTATCTTAAAATTGTGAATGCTTGTTATTTTTGCTTTTATAATGTTGCATGTGTCTGTATGAATATGCCGTAATACAATTAATACACACGGATATTAATGAATTGATGGACGGTGATCGGTTTGTATCTGTTGGAACCTTATTACAAGAAACCATAAATATATAAAACAAGTTAGATTTCTCGCTGTTTTGGAGTAGTTCTGCCACGCGAGTTGGCTGGCGCGACTGTATTTTAATGACGATAAAAAAGTGCCCCTGCAGGCGCTTCCCTCGTATCGGGATTGTGTGTACCTACTAGCCATATACACACATACGAAAACAACCGAAGAGCTTCTGTAAGGTGGTGATATTAATATACAGTTATCTTATCACAGTTATCGAGTTTGGGAATCGTTTTTATCCCGTTTGTAAAGCTGGTAGCTTACGCCGATAATTTAACGTGATGTATACAGGTCTTGTATAGCGAATACGTACAGCAAAAAAGCGTGGGTGTTACGCCGAGCAAGCAAGAGCATAGACTTACACGCGGAGGAGAGGGCGTGACGGACGCGATTGACTTATGATCTCCAATCGCTAAGTGGGAGCGGGTGATTCACTATTTTTTGCTGTACGCATTCGCTTTATAAGACTTGTATATTGTAGACTATTTGGAATTAATCAAAATTGTAGTAAACACGTAACGTTCGTGTATCATTCGCCACTTATCCACTACGTAGCTCTCTTTTTCATCGCAGCTATCCACTTCATAATTATGGCATAGCTAGAAAATTGAAGAAGAAATTGAATAAGGCGTTCTATAGAAAATTAGAATTTTAATATATTTTTTTAATTTAATAGCCGTCTTTTTTAATTTATTTGGATGTTGTTCACCGAACTTCTAAAATTTCAACTGCAAGTAGAACAAATTGATATATAAAAAACACTTACTAAAGCTTTCTTAGCAACATTCGGTGCTGTCGAAATATATACACAGATATTCTTAAAATATTTACATTTAGATTCGCTTGGCTCACAGATGGCGACTTTTTGAATCATTTTTCGCTTAGCGAGGCTACAAAAGTAGAAAATGGCTTCTTACAATACTATCAAATTAAATTAAGGCTCATCTGGCAACAATCAATTTTCGTAAGCGAGGAGTACCGAATCATAGAAGGCATGGAATTGGTGGAGACGGGGTGAGGATCTTTTAGAGATTGCCACTGCTTTAGTATTTAGTTAAGAAAAGAACAGAAATGTGAATAAAATATATGCCAAATATTCAGCAGTTCCAAGTTCATTGTTGAGTTAATTAAGTAAATATATTTTTAGATTGTAAAATTTTGAATGGGAAGGACAAGAAGAAGAAGAAAACTGCGTGGAAAGCATGAACATAGTTGCAATTTCAGTTTAGAAAGTTATCAAGAAACAATATGGTTGAAAAAAAGGATGTGTGAATTAGGATGGGAAAATCGGTCCCAATTAATTTTGAAAAATTTTGCCGACACTGGACGCGGTGTATCTTCCGTGTTAAATATAAAATGTAATCAAAGCCTAATAGAAATACCTTACGAACTATTAATTACTTGCGTTAATGCATTAGAAACAGAAGTACTAAGTAATTTATGCAAAATATGTAAAAAAATTAAGGTGCAAGATATTTTAGCTACATTTTTAATATTAGAAAAACATAAAGGCGAAAAATCTAAGTGGAAGTTTTATTTGGATACATTACCCGATGCATTACCTACCTTGCCTTGGTTGAGCGACGAAACCGAACTTTCAGCATTTCCTTCTCATCTTATGAAGATCGCGAAGAAAAGAAAATGGGACATGGAGGTTAGTTGGGAGCGCGTCGAAAAATCAATAAATTCAAATTGGACGTGTTTTTGTTGCGGAGAGCCACTGAATCGCGTGATAACTTTCAATGCATTTACGTGGGGATATGCTATGGTCAATACTAGGGCAGTTTACATACAACCCGATATTATTATAAAGCTCTTGGGAAGAGATTTATCAAGTTTTTTATCAGATGAACCTTGTCTTGCACTGTGTCCTTTCCTGGATATGTTTAATCACTCCTCCGAAGCTAATACCAGGGCGGAACTAACGTACATGGGCGACTCGTGGAGGTACACTTTAACCGCATTGAATGCTTATAAAAAACACCAGCAGATATATATTTCCTACGGTTCCCATGATAATGAGAAATTATTTTGCGAATACGGTTTCTTCTTGTTGCATAATCATTTGGATCGCATACAATGTTCCTTGGAGGAAATAACTAGCATTGGCAACATTAGTTTGAGGATGAAGCAACGAACTTTTATACAAAGTAGATGTTTGGGAAATGAACTTTATATTTACGCCGAAGGATTGTCATTCAATTTAAAAGCATTACTTTTTGTTATTAAAAAACCGGATATTGAATGGAGTAGAATTATTTATTCTGAAGATTATGAGAATCACGATTACTTACTTATATATACTAGTGCAAGAGATATTGTAACTTTAAGGAAGACGCATCATATTGAGGAACTAAGAAACTTGGAAGGTGTAGCAGTTAGTAAATATGCGCTAACTGTCATTGACTTTTTGAAATATAGAATACATTTTACTGACCAGATATTAAGGTTTTTAGACAGTAGGATATGGCATTACAGCATTTTTAAATAACAATATTGTAATAAAGTTTTTTATTGGAGAATAACAGATACATTATTGATCTATACACAATAAATATTTAACAATTATATAGTATACAATATGTAGTGCTCACCCCACATTGATAAAAATAAATAGTTCTAATTCCCAATAACTTGGTTCTTCATGTCATTTGATATGTTCTCTGAAAAATAATAGTAGTACCAGAATTAGTTTAAAAGAAATATTTTATTTATTATCCAGCCAGTTCTAATTTATTTACCATGAAAATTTGCTTGAAAAAAACAATATTTATCTTTTGTAATTCAGCCTGATTGTATATAACGTTTCCCCCTTTATTATTAGTGTGTAAGATACTTTATTTCGAGTATCGCGAAAGATACATGGAGGGTACGTTACGCCAATTATTGGTCTACTACCAAAACATGTATTTGTGATAAATTAAGCCAAGTATGCTGCCAAGTCTGAAAGGTAAGTAACATACATGGTGTTAAAAAAATTTGGAACATTAAAGTCAAAATATATAAAATTTCCAGTTTTAACAAATGGCAAGTCCACATTTTCTTTATTCCAGACAATTCGTGACCAAAAAGTAATACTATAACTAATGTAAATAGTTCGAAATTAATTCAAATTAATACATTATTAACTTAAAGTTATTCATTATTTATAAGTTACTAAAACTCATTTTCCAAAATCTACAAAAAAATGTTTTGTTGACACATTAAACATACTTGGGGGGAAGTCGTTGAAAAGCCACAATGGCCAAATGAGTGCACAAAATCTGCTGTTTTTTTTTGATAAAATTGCACTATTTCTGGATACAACATACCTACTTGTTTTTTAAAGAATTTTATCTAAAACTAAAAATTTAAATGGCGTAATCTTCAAATTTCTAGACAAAAGAAAAGAAATGCAACATCTTATAATTATGGAAGTATTTCTAAATAGAAGTTGCAAATTAGCATTAAAAAAATATATAAAAAATTCATTAACAAAAAATAGAATCTAGCAAAAAAATTGGTGGTCGGTTATATTCGTATTTGTTCGGTCAAATTTAAGTAAATTCCGCCAAATCTAACTGCTAATCCGCTAAGATGGCACCACTGCACTGAACACATAAGACTCTGAATAGAATGATATTGCGTCACACTCGTTAATGTTGATATCGAACTTAAGTAAGATTAGTAAGTGGGGAAGCAGCAGTTTGGTTAATTATTCGGGATTCGTATTAACTAGGGTAGTAGTGAGAATTTATATCATACTTTAAGCGAGATTTGTTTATCCAGAGAAAATAGGCCTGCAAAAAGGTAACAAAACGGTGTGGAGGAAAGCAATCAGGACTGGGATGCCTGCAAGCTAAAGTTTACAAAATACAACAAAGAAATCCACAAAACCAAAAGGATGTCATGGAGGATATTTTGCGAGGAGGTCAACACTACCCTCGAATGTTCCAGAATCCACAAAATCGTGGCAAAGGACGGTTGTTATAAAGACCCAAATTCCAGCCTCAACAATTCTAACAGAGTTACAAGGACAAGGAGATCTCAAACAAAGCCCAAACAATCCAGGCTGAGAAAAGATTGGAAACTGGCTCCTAGTGACAAGACCAAACAGAATTATGTGGGCAATAAATAGGTTCCAACCATTGAAACCTCCCGGGGTGAACAGAATCTATCCAGTGCTATTACAAATGGGAGCCCGGGTGCTAATACCTCATCTGTACATCTTCGAAAGCTGTTTAGCATAGGAAAATATGTCAATTCGGTGGCCTATAATAAAAGACATCTTCTTGCCCAAAGTTGGAAAGTTCTCAGGCCTAACACCAAAATCATATAGACTGAAGGCATTGGATCAGCTGGTTTGTACTGCTTAGGATATTCTAATTATTTAGCACTAGTAATACGAAACAAGTTCGCTGTGGTACTCTCAGCGAGAATGCAAAAAAAAGGCACAAATTATCGTTTTAATAACGAAGCGCATCATACAAGATCTAAAACAATGCTAGGAGGAGTGGAGATTCCATTTTAAAGCAATTAAGTACCTGGTGTATGATCAATCAAAGACTTACATGGAACTGTCATATCAATAAAATCGTTAACAAATCGACAATTGCTCTGAGTAAACGTGCGTCATGTGGATAAACTTGGCGCCAACATCCTAAAATGAGGTTACGGCTATATGAGGGCAAATGAATCAATCATAACCGGTGGAATGTCAGACAAAGACGCTGCAGGTGGAGGCAATAAGGTGCTAGATTAGGGAAGATTAAGAAGGCTAGATCAACAACCAAAGAAATGAACAACAGATCAATGAACAATTAACCTCCTAACATTGTTCGTATGGTGCAGATTACCAGAAGCTACTGAAGGAACTCAGGGAGGGCTCCATTACAAACAGGCTCAGTAATGATATCAACCCTAAAGACAGCTTTAATAAAAATTGAACATATAACATCAATAAAAAATAGGGAGGAATGGAAAAAAGGTCTCCGCATTAATGCGGAACTTATCTAGTACACAGACAACTCAAAGACAGCGATTGGAGTCGGTGCCAGAATTAACGGGATTAGACTACGAATGGCAAACACAATATTCACGGCACACTCCGCACCACATAAATTGTTAACTCGGGAGGGCCTTTTCGAAGACACGCGGGTCATCATCACCAAGCACCGATTGGGTACTTGGCTTGTCTACGAGAAGGCCTTCCCGAGTTAATTAATATTTTGTGTGGTGCGGAATGTGCCGGGAATATTGTGTTAGCCATACTACCCAACAGTCCTTGCTATCATTATTAGACTACGAATAGCTAAGTCACTAAAGCCTAACTCAAAACATTACAGAGTTCCGGGCTGCAATAGCGGAAGTGGTGAGGTATGTTGAAGAAATAGGCAAGCAAGAGGCTAAGGCAATTTCTAATTAGATACGGGCCAAAATCTGACCAACTAGACAGAGACAGAAAGTTCGTCAAAACAAGATATTGTATGCTTAAAAAACATATGAGTAACCTAGACCTGACAGAGGAAGCAACACGTAGGTTCTGTCAGGGAGAAGAAGGAACTGTCGTTCATATACTGTGGAATTGCATGAGACGAGCAGGAATACGGAAATGGGTTCAGAATATCCGAAGACCGAAACTTACGCAGAGGGGTTACTAACAAAGCTGTTAGGTCGGTTGAAGGAAGGCAAAGCTAATGTAAATGATCTGGTAATTCACGAACGACGATAGGTCAAACAAGTCGTAGTGGATACCTTGTGTCCAGTCTAATCCAATCTAATTTAGTTGTCTCTGATTTAAATGTATTCGCTAGTAATGTAATGTTTTCAATTATCAAGTTTATACGCATATATTATAGTAATGAAGGTAATTCAGTATAACTGTGAAAGTGTTTAACTTGGAAAATTGAAATTTTGCAGAACTGTTGATCGTATAAGGTAGGATTAGAAAAGTATCAAAACTTAATTTTTTAAACAACTACCTACCTATTTTTCTCTTTATTATCAAATTGCTCTTACAAAAGAAAAAAAAAAGTGTCATACTCATTCCGCATCTAAAATGGACACTTTTCAAGATATTTAGGAAATGGTGTTGTTGAACCGGAGGCTTCAATTGAGAAGACAATTGAATAATTTAATATTATTTAGCCATCAATAGTCATTTGTAATAACTGACTCAATAAAATATTACATGCTGATCGTTGTATTATTATTTTAATGCATGTTGTAAAGGAAATTAAGGTAAGGTAAATGTCCCAAATTCAGACACTGTCCCAAATTCAGACAGGTTTTTAATTATTTAGTGAAAATAAGAAATCTGCCATATCGAAATGTACGGTGGGACATCTTTTGACAAATATTATCCATTCTTTATTCATTTCAAAAACAGTTCCTTTTTTATCGGTAGTGTAACGGCTAATACATAACCTATAAATTTGAATATGTTCATAAATTGTGCATTCATTTAAACATCGAGGTTTTTCTTATAACGTAAGTAGATTCAGTAGCATTTCTAGATTATTGTAAAATGGCTGTTATTACGATAATGAACGTTGTATTGATGTAAGTAGCAAGAAAATACTTTAAATTTGTATTTTATTTGATATAAAATGTAATGTAACTGAAATATTTCATAATTTCATTGGTGTCAGAATTACGTACAAATAACAGTCGTTGTTCCATATTCAGACATCATGTGTCGGAATAAGGTACATAGCAATGAACATTAGATATAGTTCTATTTCTTTCCTTTATATTAAAATACCATTTTGTATATATTCATTTGAAATAGAATTTACCTACAGCGCTCTGTCCAAATTCCGACACGGGTGTCGGAATTACGCACCTCACCTGTCTGAATTAGGTACAATTAAAGACAAGTGAACTTTGTGTATTTTACTATATTTTACCATACTGAGGTTGTTTTTTACCCTTGTTGAACTGTTATTGAAGGTATGTTCCAACAAAAATTATATTTTACGATATGCGATTGGATCTGAGAAGTTTGTGATTTTGTTGGAACACACCTTAAGTAAAACTACTTGCTGCATCAATTTATTATTATAGAATGTCCAAAAAGAACTGCAAATATACGAAAGATGATTTGCGACGTGCTCTGGATGCTGTGAAAAGTGGTACACCTTTCTTAACTGCTGCCAAAGAGTACAATGTTCCTAGAACAACGCTTATTGGCAAAATTCGCGGCATCTATCCCGAAGAATGTCAAAGTGGAGCACCTTCTGTCTTAACTAGCGACGAGGAAAATCTGTTGGTGCAATGGATAATAAATATGGGACACATGGGGTTTCCTGTAACAAAGGATCAACTAATTGATAGTGTTTCACTTCTAGTAAAAAACTTAAAACGTCCTAATAACTTCACTAATGGAAAACCGGGTCGTCATTGGTACGCATTATTTAGTAAAAGGCATCCTGAAATTAGTGAAAGAATATCACAAAATTTATGTGCGTCACGAGCAGCAGTCACAAAACTTAAAATTGAAAACTGGCACAAAGAAATACAAGACTATTTCACTGCATCGGAAATTTGTGTTACAGATCCCAAAAGAATATTTAATACAGACGAATCGGCATTTTTTTTATCGCCGAAAGGCCGTAAAACGCTAGCCAAAAAAGGCAGCAAATCGTTACACAATAGGTGCGGTGATGATAAGGAATGTTTAACTGTACTCATTACAGGTAGTGCTGCTGGTCAGTTAGCCCCTCCCATGGTATTATATCCCTATGAAAGAATACCAAAGCAAATAGTATCACATGTACCTAAGGGTTGGGGTATTGGTAAGTCATCTAGTGGATGGATGACCTCCGAAACATTTTTTGAGTATTTAACCAACGTTTTTTATCCGTGGCTTATATTAGAAAATATCCAGTTTCCGATAGTTCTATATTTAGATGGACACAAATCACATGTTACTTTGCCTTTAACAGACTTCTGCAGAGAAAAACAAATAATTTTAATCAGTTTATTACCGAATTCGACGCATATTTTACAGCCTCTGGACGTGGGATTATTCAAAAGTTTAAAAATGAAATGGAAAAATGAAGTTCAAAATTTTAAAATTAAGAATAATTATAAGAATTTAGGAAAGGATACATTTGCTCCCATATTAGATAATGCTTTAAAATCTATTTCAAACATAGAAACAATTTTTAGTAATTCTTTTAAAGTATGCGGTCTTTTTCCTTTCAACGCGAATAACATTGATTACAGTAAGCTTCTTACTGTAGATCACACTAATGTAAATGATAAAGAAACAGTAGACCCTGAAATGGTACTACATTTGCGAAATCTTGAATCTTATATAGAACCAGAAATTCTTGATAAATGTTATGAACTAATGGGTGTAGAGTGGACAGGGAGACTGGAGGCTAAAGATTTATACAACACCTGGTACCAAATGTATAAAAAGTCGGGTTTGCAACATAGTACAGGACGAGTTCTGGATGTAACAATAGAAGTAGAAGAGGGCTTAACCTTAGAAGATGGTTGGGAACAGTTAGTGGTATTTGAAAATAATGAGGAAAATCGTCCTGTATCGTCAGAGGTTATACAAGGAATTACAGAAAACACTTTTGAAGAAGGTGTCACAGTCATGGAATCTACTGTTGAAAGTGAAATGAGATTACAAGATCACGAAGGTGAAGTAAATGATTTGACAATAGAAATGGATGTAGAAAAATTTGTCGTAAATCAGACTAATTCAGAGGTAGCACTAAAGAATGTTCAAGAGATATCAGAAAAACAAAAAACCCCAGAAGAACAGAAGAGACCAGAACAACAAAAGACACCAGAGAAACAAAAGACGCCAGAGAAACAAAAGACGCCAGAAAAACAAATAGGCAGTGACGGAAACAATAGTACTAAACATTCTTTGGTGTTGCCAGGAGTGCAAGTACCATCGCCATTTAAAAATTCCTTATTTTGGCCTGATCCAATTCAAAAACCTAAGGCAAGAAAAGCTCGTGTTAAAGTTCCTTCTGTTGGCACGTCAGACGCTTGGAGAGAATATTTTTTAAAAAAAGAGGAGGAACAAAATCGTATTCAGAAAGAGAAAGAAGAACGAAAACGAAAACGAGATCAAAATAAGGAAACACGGAACAATGCTATCAAAAAATCGAGAAAAAAAGATTCAAGTAAAGAAAACGCGTCCCAAAATGAGAATGAAATTGATGAGAATGTGGTTATTGGTGATTATGTTATAGTGAGATACTTAAATGAATGTTACCCGGCATTAATTACAAATTTAGAAAATGGAAAAATCTTGGCGAAAGCCATGGCAAAAGCAGGTCTTCACAATTGGAAGTGGCCTGTCATTAAAGACGAAATTTGGTATGACTATTATGAAATTGTTCAAAAAATCACACCCCTGTAAAAATAAATAATAGGGGATTATTTTTTGTTAAGGAGCTGGAGAAACAAATGTTGTTATAAATACTACAAATTGTAATAAAATTTATAAGCAACTTACCTTAGTGTTTGTTTTTGTCGGAATTAAGTTCTCTTAATGTCTGAATTAAGTTCGCTGTCGGAATTGGGGTCCTGAAGGTGTCGGTTTTAGGTCAAATATTAGTATTTGTGTCGGAATTAGGTGAAATTGGCGGGCTTGTTTAAAATAATAAAAAAAGATAATATTAGCTTATTTTGTATTATAAATAAATGATAAAACCTCTTCGTAAATTGATACTTATATATGCATAGAAAAGCAACTTCATCTTGCTACATTTCTGTAAATTTTGTTGAACAAGACAGAACAGGAATACCTAAATGTGTCTGAATTTGGGACAGTTACCTTAATGCCTACACAAAGTACAGTGCTGCCGTCCTTTCTTTTAACTAAATAAGTAAAAAAATACTTTCAACCGTTGTCATATTTAATATTTTGTTACATTGCGTTGCCGTATGATAAGACGAAGCATTTTGTTCTGCTCCACTTCTAAAATTTTGATCCCCCCTTCAGTCACCGTAGACAAGGTAAGCCACATAGGTTAAAATCCACCTCGGTGTAGATGTTACCGTTCCTCTTAGATAAGTTCACTTTTCTCCCACAGGAGAAGCATTAACGTGCACTTAGCGGTTGTAAACTTACGGTTAATCTCAGTCTCAAATATAATACAGAAACTACAGTGCAGCTGTGGACGTAGCTATTGAGACTGTTTCTTGTTTTCAACTATTCAGGGATAGTAAATAATACGAAGCCATTTGTCTATTTATGTAGTACTTAATTGAAATTGAGTATTCCTACGTAAAAAATTCAAAGGTTCAGAAAATTATAACTTTCTAATGACCAATTGTGGCATCCAACAAGGTCTATGTCTAGACCAAATGCGATAGATTTGCCTGTTAACTACAACGGTTACATAACATGCAGCCTCATACAAAGACATACATTTGAGAACAAATTCAGGATTTGCAGTATATATATTCTGTACATTCACACAATTCTATTCTCTGGTCTGGTGTCGGACTTTGCGCACAATAGAATTTTATTTATCATCTAACACCGCCCTATTTGATAAGGTCTGATGGTGTTTCTATCGCCATATTTGCTACACTATGGAGTTCAGAGTACTATTTAACTGGATTGTCGACTTCTAATGTAGATTACTGTAGGAAGCGACTTTAGAATGCGATAATTCGCAGAGTCCCACCACTGAATCACTTTTAAGAATGAGATGTGCAGGGGAATGGTGGGTACAGTGGAACACTTGTTTTTCTGGCTATTTATTTGTGCAGTTTTAATGAAGAAAACTATTGCATTTAGTAGAGGATTCGTAGTAGGGACTTAGGTAGGAATCTGACTACTCAAAACATAAGAAAACGCAACTGCATTTTTCAAAAAAAACAAAAACTAAACTGGTGATTTTCTTTCACTGTACCATTTGACCTGGGTACAGTGAAACACGTGAAGGGGTACAATGGAACTTAAAATATAATTCTATAAAAATTTAAAAAACCTATTTGAATTATGTAATTTAAATCTTTTCACTTTCGTTTAATTCAGTCACAAGTTATATTTGTCAAAATTAACGGGAAAAGAGAATCCTTCTTTGGTGCGTTTAGTACCACCGCAATGATTTGGCATTGGCAATATTTTTACAATATCTTTTTTAACAAATGTATAGTTTTCCTCCGTTTTTATAAATTTAAAGTATGGTTTAAGTCTTTTAAAATAGTTCACAACAATTTCATTTTGTATTATAGCCGTTATTCGTCCTACACTGTATGTAGTCAAAGATCGTTTATTTTCGACAAGAAGAACAAATTGATCGAGTTTAACATCATCCTGTGGAAGAAAATCATCTTCATCAAAATTCCCTGGATCTGTACTATCTTCTGACTCTTCATATTGTATTATCTAGTTTTCATCATCTTATGCACAATGGTAAAAGCTGTTTCATCTAAATTATTATCATACTTCCGTTTAGGTTCTTATTTTCAATGTTCTTATACAATGCTGCTACATTATTAAAAAATTCTTCGACGGTGGTTCGATTAAAGCCAGAACATCTTCCCAAACTCGTAGCTTCAGGTTTTCGCAAGGTTAATTTCAGACACCGTTTTCTAAAAGCTTTTAGCCAGTCATCACCAGCTGCCTTATTGGTTATCCAAGAAGCTGGCATTTTGCTACATAAAATTACGTAATCTTGCAAATCTTTCTCTTGATCTTTGTCGAATACCGGTTTACACAATAGTTCGGATCAAACAAAAAATTATTCATTTCTTCTTCCGTTTTCCCTTGAACTTTCCTCCAGTATCGCCATGAAGTTGTCGTTGGAATATCAAATTCTCTACATACAGCCCTTAATTTTTTACCTTCTTTTAATCTGGCGATTGCTTGCTGCATAAGTTTTGAAGTTACAGTTCCTACCATTCTTTCCGGACCTTTTCTTGTCTTAGGTATTTTTTACTGTTCCAAAAACAAGAAATATAAACTTGCAAGTTTGGAAATTTAACACAAACGGGGTACACTAAAATGTTTCACTGTACCTTATATTGATGTGTTTCACTGTACCCTTTTTGTTTACTTTTTCAAAAACTTATATAATAATTTAAAAGAACCTCCAATACCAGGATGACAATTACTTACATTTAATCTCCACGGTTCAAGCTTACTTATATATTCACTATAATAAGCACAAACGTATCGTCTGGAAACTCTAGATTCGCGGGTAACTTTCGATAGCAAATGAATACTATTCAATCACAGATGGCAGTGCAATCCTGTTCAAAATGTATATTTGACCATCGTTACTTAAAATGTTTCACTGTCCCCTCTGTTCCACTGTCCCCATCGTTCCCCTACTTTGTGTTTTTAAGTATTATGGCAATTTTTGGTTTCCTTAAAAATGTTGTGCATAATTGGTTCGTAAATAGCGTTTCGCAACGGCAGACCCTGTAATTTGAATATTTGGATTGAGTTCATTAAATAAACGTGAAACTTTTGTGTAAGAACGGCGGAAAGTTAACATTTAAATGCGTCTTGATTTACTCAGAATGCATAGGAAACTATATTAACAAATTACAGGCGAAAGCAAAATTAATAATAAAAATAAATGAGAATGGGTACTTTATAATTAATAGATGTTTCGCTCCACAAAATACATATATCTAGAATTTTCCATTTTTTAGAATTTAAAAATGCATTCGATCAAACCAGTAGAATGATATGATTCTTTGAATCCTTAGATTTTCTTCCAAGGATATATCTCACATTATTAAAAAAAAACATTTTAAAGATACGAATGCGGTTCAATAGTTACTATTTACTATACCTGTATAATGAACTTCCCATTTAATAGAAGTATGTAAATATAAGTATTTCCTATTAACAGTTATGCTGTTTATACGTTCGGCAAAGTAGAAACTAAACCTTTAGTAGGACAATCAATACCTACATGCTGGTAAATACCAACATTGTCATTGACGTAATGTGAAAAAATGTCGCTATTATGATGTAGTAAATAGTATTGTTGTATTTTACCAAAAATGTTAATACATTATTTGAAACATGTTCAACCACTTATATTTTACTTTATGAGAAATTTTTGTTAATGCAAATGGTACAGCCTTTGATCAGGTAGGTTTGTGTGGTATTTTTAATGTATACTCTGAATTTTAGACACTATCGATTTGTCTCTTTTCATCAATTTCCTAATAAACTTCATTTATTTATTTTTAAATGTTTTTAAAAGTTTATAAAAATAGAATAGTAAAACATAAGTTCTTGAAACAACTTTATGCAGTAAAAGCGACAAAGTTTTCCTAATTACTTAGGGTGCCATTAAGAATTAGTACTTTATGTTATATTAGTTTCTGGATTGGAACTGCATTGAATCCCATTGAATTTGGTGCAACCGCCTCGGAAATTTCTTTCAATTTCAGTTCAAAATTATTCAACCATTAGGGTTTGTAATGAAATGCGAACAGCAACTGTGAATGTGAAATACAAATTAAATCCATTCAGAGATGGTACAACAATCTTTACTGTGAGTTTCTTATGCATTGTTGCGATCACATAACCCCGCTAAATAACAAAAACATAGTAATACACACGTTTGTATTCTCTTGAACTTAATGGTTCTAGAAGTATAGCATATGTACATTTTAAGGCTGATTTAATTTGTAATATAAAAGTTTGAATATAGTACGGTCCTAAAAGGAATAATAAATATATGGAAAATTTATTTTATGTGAAAGATACGTTATCATTGTATAAAAATTTTAGTAGGCCATTGATATTCTAAATCGAAACAAATAATACACGCGTCCAACTGCTAAAAATACTTTTTAATGAAAAATGTCCTATTTTATGAATTGTTTTGTTAGGCGTACCACTGAAAGTAATTAAAACAATGCTTTGAAATGTTTATGGATATATAACATTTTCAACTTCGGGGTGCTCTTAATTAAGGCATGCATAGATTGGTAGGAAAAATGCTACTCCCTACTTGGCAAATTTAATCTACTTTGTAGCATTAATAATAACGGGAATAGTAATGGTGCGCACTTATTTTGGATCAGATTGTATATAAAATAAATATAGTTATATACATTCAGGCAAGTAAATCTGTTAAGTTCCTCTCTACATATTTTACTATTTTACATTTATATAGTATTTATTATTACATTTCACTTACCAATCATTGCTCGTTTAGATTTTCTTCTCGTTTATCTGAAAATGAAAATTATTGCTCTAAAGGTAGATGTAAATTAAATTGAGCGTAAAACTTACTTTGTTCTGTAATTTTAGCAATTTCTGTTTGCAGTTTCATATGCTCTACGAGTTGTACATCTGGTTGAATAGGTCCTTCTTCTTCACTTTCTTCTTGCCGAGATTGATGGAGTGCTCTGTATAATTCAGCCCGGTTTTCTAATATTTCTCTAACAAGATCTGTACATAAATTGATTTATTATATCCTAGATTGGTTAGATGCATTTGCAATTTACCTGTGAGTACATCACGACTGCTAACCATTTCATGCAATTCCTGAGTTACTTCTTTCATTAACCAAGGCATGAATGATGCATCCACATCTAAAAGTAATTCGTATAGTAAATTATTCTGTGTATAATGGAGTGTATAGTACCTTGTTTGATGTCATCTGTAAGGAAACCATCATCTTCCAGTCCCTCCAGAACTGACGGTAAGAGATCCGCCATATAGCCCTGCATCAAAACACTTGCAGCAATACGTTCTTCCATTTCTTTCTGCATCGATAATCCATCTTCATACTCTGCCATTCTTCTAAGTCTCTCTGCCTGCCATCGTTTTTCCCTTTCTTCTAACCTTTGCATTTCTCCGGTTTCGCACGCTCTTACTTCCAAAAATCTTCTTTGTTGTTCTCTGAGAGCTGCTAGTTCTTCTTCTTCTAGTACTTCAATTAAGGCTTGCTCTATCGTTTTACCTACCAAGACTTCTAAAATGGGTTGAACCTCCATATCAAAGTCAAATAACTGTAAATCAATGTACGACGATTTATAAGTAAAAGTTCAAGGCATAATTTCGACCTAGTTACTTCATGTTTAACTTAATGTTATTAAAATTGCTACTTACGTCTCCAGGGTAAATTTGTGTAGCCACATCTGCACCTGTTTTGGCTGGAACATAAAATGGCGACACAGGTCTATCCAAAAATAGATCTGTTTGTGTGCACATGTCTAGCTGAGGTGGGTTACTCATCAATTCTTCCAAATAGGTATCTGTTTGAATTGTTTCATGTCTTCTCCCGTGTACAGGTGGTGGAGAACTTAATCTAAGTTGAGCGCCTCGTAATTGTTGTTTTTGCGCTTTCCTTCTCGCCATTGCTCTTCTTCTAGCTTCTGCCGCTCTGGCAGCAGCCGACTCTCCTTCACCCTAACATACACAATCATTTTGCATATGAGTTACGCATGGTATATTAAATTCAGATTATATACGTGTACTTGGGAGAAAGTAGACATTTATGGGTTAATAACTATTCACGGTGATATACGAGGTGTGGCAATTAAATAACCGAACTGGTGCTACAAAACATTTTATTGGTCACCAATTACACTACAAAGTTTATCCCCTTCAATGTACTGTCCTTGCCGATCCCTACAACGTTCCATACGAATTTTCCACTGTCGAAAGCAGTGCCTGAAGTCCGTTTCTGTCAGCTTGTTGAGAACCTTCGTCGCTTTCGCGTTCACCGCTTCCACGCTGTCAAATCTTGTCCCCTTAAGATCCGATTTTACCTTAGGAAATAAAAAAAGTCACAAGGGGCCAGGTCGGGCGAGTGCGGTGGGTGGTCCGACACGGTGATGTCGGATTTCGCAAAGAACGTCTTCACAGACAAGGCGGAATGGGCTGGCGCATTGTCTTGGCGGAGTATCCAGGATTTGCTCTTCCACAAATCGGGTCTTCGTCTTTTCACTCGTTCACGAAGGGCAGTTAGAACTTCGTGTTTCACAAGAAACTTGAGGTTAACTCGTTGCTCGATTTTAACACTCTGCATTTTTCAGACGCGACGCTAGCGTAAGGACTTGAAGGGACGATTGCTACAGTGAAACTGAGCGATGTACAACCGTGCCCATCGAGCTCAGGATTGGGGAAGCATCTACAAGCACAGACATGTTCAAACCTGCCGGGGCGTGCTTGCTGTTTGCCGATAGTAACACCAGTCCGGTTATTTAATTGCCACACCTCGTAAATATACATTTACTCTCATGAATCGCCACACTTATATATTTTTTGGTTTCCTTAATCGCAGTTTGTTACCAATCATAACAGTTACTCTACAAACCTATCCTTTTATAGAACAGGAAGCATTATCAAAGTTGTAAATTAAGTTTGCTACATTAATACTGATCTTATACGTATACACGTGGGACACTTTCTAATTGTGCGATCTAAAGCTTCTTTTTAGCGAGAAGTTTACAGCACAGATACTATACCCCTATACACATAAGGAAAGAAAATGTCTAGCTATATGAAGCGTGGATGCGACAACGGTAAGCGAGAATGGGTGATTCACCACAAACGGAGGGGTTAGCGGCAGCTCACGACGTTTAGTTTCGTATAAGCTTCGTAGCAACAACAAAATAAATATGCGAAACTCTCATTTTCAGGCGACCATGATTTCAAATTATTACGTGCGCTCTTACAAACAGTAGGTCTACACTCCAACATTGCTGAAAGTGTACTAGCGCGACTCGCATCGAATTGATTGAATTCCACTCAATCCCCTCCTCGCTCTCCCGCCGTATATATAGTGATATAGCCAATTTCACATTTTCCCAATCGGTATGTGTGGTAATGATAAACTTGTAAAGCCCAGTTGTTATCTTAATTATTTTGAAAACCATCTAGATGCAATATTCAAATACTGGACCCGCGTTTAACGGTAAATATCCCTTTCACTTTCAGTGTTAGGCATATTCTCATTATACAAAATCGTTAGAGATATAAATTTCCTATACGGTGGATGGAAAAAATGTATGGTGTTATTTCAAGAAATTACGTTTCTTGTGTTTGAATTTGGTAATGTTTGGTGTTCAATATTGAACAGCCTGTATATTTCAAAGGAGTTCCAAAACCATGTCTAGATAGAGGCAAGTATGCAATTTAATTTCATAAACATTTACACTAGAATGTATTTGCATTTAGGATTTTTTGAAGGAAATAGATATACCTAAATTTAGGCGATTGAGGGCAAAATTATAGATATCTCTAAATTTGTTAGAAATAGGTTAGGTGCCTGGTTCGCTAGTTATCGATCACCCTGTATCTACAGAAATACTTTTCAAAGGTACTCTTTGAGGTCTTTTATGTCATCAGAAAATTTTAGCTTCGTACTATTTACACAATAGGCGACACCTGTACCTCTGCCATCGCTCCTGACTTACGATAAAAACTAAGCTTCTGCTCGTAGAAATAGAATGTGTCACAGTTGTACAACATGCATGTTATCAGTATTTTTATACTCTACAAAGGAGAATTTTTTTTTGTATAGTTTAATATGTTACGTCCTACTTTTTAGTGCAGTTAAGCCGCGTTGTTATGTAGAGCCAATGTGAACAAAACGTCACCACTGCGAGTTTATATGCATGTCGTTTACGTATTGCAGTTTTATATTGATTTTCCACTTTACAGAACGCTGTAAAAATAGAAAAGCTGTCCCTATGTAATTTTGATACACTGTTAAAGACGAAAGATTCAACAATTCTATACTCAAAGCTTAGTGAAGTGGTATTTGAGAATTGTTTAAAAGAAGGATGTTGGGATAATGTAATATACCGGCAGATTATTCGCCAAATAAAACGAGACGTTTTACCTTTTTTCGTTATTGTTATCCATTAATCGTACTCCTGCAATATTTTAAAGTAGTCACTACTTTTGCTACATATGGATCTACTGTGGGAGTGTAACATACTCATTAACGTTCTAGGTTACACTAATAGTCTATCAATTTGTAAAAGCTCTATTGATATAGATTTGTACCTAGTTATAAATAGTGAAATGACGTAGATCAATAATTTTACTAATTTTGATTTATTACACAGAAATGATTAGCCAATATTATTTATATACGAAGGATTTAAAAAGAGGACTAATTACCTGCTGATTTACTTACGTGATTAATAAAATAGAAAAAAATAAGGGGAAAATAAAAATAAAACACAAAAATATGAAACACGCAGGTTTTAGTAACAATAAATACCAAAAATAAACAGTACAGGACAATAAACAGGGAACAAAAATGTATAGTAGAGGAAATTTAGATTATGAAATAAATGTAAGAACAGGATACGCACTACAAAAGAAGTTTATACAACATAAAGACATTTCCAATAGAACGAAAAAGTCATATACAGGTGGCGCAATAGTATGGCAAAGCTCGATATATCTTCTATTAAGAGAGATATCAAAAAAACTTTCTAATAAAAATTGTAGACACTTATAAATAGAATATTTTAAAATTATTTACATTTATACAAAGTGTTCCATAATTCCAGGGTGAACCTAACTTTAGCATTTTTAAATGGGACACCCTATGTATTAATTTAAATTTTGGTTAAGCTCATCTTCGCCATACTACTAATATAGCGTTTCATTACATTATACTGGGTATTTGAAAAGTTATGGCAAATTTTATTCTAAAATCATGACAAACTTAATAACCCGTATCTTAATAAATAATGAATACTTAATCCTTTTAATACTATCACAAGTTTAGGAATACACTCTTACTTTGATATCAACCGTAATTTCTTTCGATGAGTGTCGCTTTTATATAGGGTAAGCCAAAATAGAAAGTTACCATTTTCTTATTTTTTCAAACGGACCCAAATGTATGTTATATCAAAAATAGAAGGGGTGCATTACGTACTCTCATTTTTATTAAGCATTCCCTATATCTAAATTCAGTCGTTAAGGAGATATTTCAAATTATTAGAAAAGATCGAGGTTTATAGAAATCATTTCAATACATCAAGTTATCCATGAAATATTTGCAAATAACTTTTTTGAATAGCGAACTATTAGATATAGTTCATAAATATCAATCGTTTGACTTAATTTTTAAAACGGCAAATATTTTCCAAAACGAACTATTCTGTTTTTATTAAGAGAGATATCCTGAACGAAGACAACCTAACAGAAAGGCGTTTGAAAGATTGGTGGAGCAGGCTCACTAGTGTATAAGAAACACGAAACAACAAAAACTGTTACTACGGAAAAAATGAATTTAATGTACTGATAGCTGTTACAGAAAACCCATATCTTAGCCAACGTGAAATTTCGCACCAACAAAATATTAGTAGAAAGTGTGTATAAAAAATACTACATAAGTATAAATTCTATCCCTACAAAATTCACTTGCACCAGGAGTTACTTGAAGACGACTTTCCCCGTAGAGTTGCTTTTTGTGAATGGGCTCAACAACAAATCCATGGTCAGGAGGGTTTCTTTGATTTTGTTCTGTTTGGAGACGAAGCTACATTTCACAGAAATAGAACGGTGAATAGACATAGTTTCCATTACTATTCTACAAACAACCCCTATACCATGGAGACTAAAAGTTAAACTAGGTGGTCTTTGAATGTTTGGGGTGGTATAGTTGGAAATTACCTTATTGGACCACATTTTTTTTGAAGAACTAGTAAATGGTCAAATTTATTTAGATTTCTTTAGAAAATCAGTTATTGTTGGAAGATATTCCTTTAAATATTCTTCAAAGAGTGTGTTATTTACACGATGGAGCTCCAGTACATCACACTGGATTCGTTCATAACACTCTTAATACCAACTTTCCTGGATAGGAAGAGGGGGGCCAATTGCATGGCCAACACGCTTACCAGATTTGCCAAAAATAGACTTCTTCATATGGGATTATTCCGTGCATTTTGTTATAACTGAACATATACATTTACCTTCCATGCGTTGACGCGTTTTTTTTAATAATTGAACATAGGGTCGTTTAGCATGGCGAGTAGGAAATGGGACAAACACGTCAAATTTGACATTTAATATTTTCTCTTCAGGAATTTTACAATCGGCTTACAAACTGTATGGAATACGAAGGTGGGTACTTCGAACACTTGTTGAGACATCAAACTCTACTTTTTCTATTTTGTACTTCCATTACGATTGCCTTTGCAATATTTTGTTTGCTAATACACAATCAATCACCGCCTTTATGTGACTCGTTAATTAGACAGGATTAGACCAAAAATTAAATGCCAAATTTCATATATTTGTTTTATTTTCTGTAATAATCCCAGTAGCTACTCGCCATGCTAAACGCCCCTATCTTCAATTATAAAAAAAAAACGCGTCAACGCATGGAAAGTAAATGTATATGTTCAGCGATAAAAAGAATGCACAGTATAAAAGATCGAGCGTATCAAAACCCTTCGACACCGGATGATATAAAGAACAGAATAACAGAAGCATTTCATAGTATTCATACAGACATGTTGAGGAATGTAAGCCGTTCGTTTGAGAAATGCTTATAATGATGTATTGATGTTATGGGTGGACATTTTGAACATTTGTTATAAAATTTGTTTATTAATTGTGAATGTTATTTTTTGGAATTGTGTTATGCTTAACTTTAATTTATACGCATTATAACAACCTTTTTTGTATCGAAATAAAAATGGTTAATTGGAGCAAATATTTCACGGATAACTTGATATATAGAAATAGTTTCTATAATAATTTGAAATATTTCTTCAACTATTGAATTTAGGTATGGGATCGAGGAGATGAGCATAACCAAAATTTAAATGAATATATAGAATGTCCCATTTAAAAAAACATAAGTTAGGTTCATCCTTTTAAAATGTTATGTTTAGGAGTGTCTACAATTTTTATTAGAAAGTTTTTTGAATATCTCACTTAATAGCAGATATATCGAGCTTTGCCACACTATTGTGCCACTCTGTACATAAAGCCATACAACAAGCAATACTACTACATGGAGGCGAAAACTGAGTATTAACAGAAGCACAGGAGAAGAGAATTCAAGCGGCAGCCTGCTGAAATCCCACCGAAGATACTAGGAATAAACAGGTTACAAAAAATGCGCAATGAGTACATAAAAAAGCATATGGGAGTTAAGTCTGCAATAGAAGCCATCAAAGATAAAAAAAGACTGGGCTTGTTCGGTTATTTGGTAAGGATGGAAAATGAGAGACAAGTAAAGAAAGTATGGAAAACCAAACTAGTAGGCAAAAGTCGAAGTGGAAGACCAAAAAGAAAATGGAACAGTATAGATTATTTCAAATTATAAGAATATAACTTTGAACGGCTTAAATGCTGTTATTGCACCACCTGCGGTAATAACTACCTGGATACACAAACAAACTGCTGAGGACCGTAATGACAAAATTTAAGTGAATTGAATAGAAATGGAATTATGATTTGCGATATGCGTAACTATCTGTTTAAATCTCATTTAATATGTAAATTCTTTAATTACATGTACATTACCATGAAGATATGACCTCATCTTTATTTGAAGAATGGTTTTGTGACACTTTGCTGCCAAATTTACCAAAAGAGAGTGTGATAGTGTTGGGCAACGCTCCGTATCATTCTCGACAGCAAACCAAAATTCCTACAAAATGTAATAATAAGAGAGATATTAAAGAATTTTTAGAAACAAATGATTTATATTATGAGGATCATTATACAAAAAACCAATTATTAGAGGTGATGAAGACAAAAGAATATTTAAAGGATTATTATGTGGATAACAGAGCCAAAGAAGCAGGACATACAATTTTGCGTTTACCACCATACCACTGCATTTTCAATCCCATTGAATTGATATGGGCCCAACTTAAAAATACCATAAGACGAACAAATCAAACACTGAAATTTAGTGAAAGCAGTGTAACACACATAAAAAAATGCTATGGAACACATAACTGCCATAAATTGGAAAAATGCTGTTAAACACGCAATAGCAAAAGAGGACGAATATATGCGCATGTACAATATAGTAGCACCTTTGATTATAAATTTGCAATACGATTCAGACACAGACACCGATTTGCAAGATGACTCAATCACTGAAGATGATTTATGAAATGCGGTGACACCTTTACTAACAACAATTTTATAGTGTATTACAAACTAATTAGCTTTATATATCTATATGTATCCACTACTGTATAGATATTTTTTATTATATACTTGAAATTAACAGCGTTTTTTTTTATCTTATAGGGCCGTAATTTATAGTCAATACGGCTCCTAGATTCAATATGCATTGCCAGGTTATTATCGTCACAGAAGGTGCAATAAAAGTATTAAAGGCCTTGTAAGTCTACAGTTATATTCTTATAATTTGAAATAAACTATACAGTGGAAGATTTACCGAAGGGGAAGACTGGAACTCAGCGAAAGAAAAGGCAACAGATAGGAAGAGATGGAAAAAACTGGTAAAAGAAGGAAAGAAGAGGAAGCCTCGACACCCTAAAGGATAACAAGAGGATCTGATAATGTATGTAAATACCAAAAAATAATTTGTTCTTTTAGAAATGAGATTAGAGTGATATTGGCAGATTCAAAATTGTTGTAATTACATTGCCCAGTAATGAGTTCTTTGAATGATTCTGTACTGACACAGGAGACAATTTGACGCTTTTCCTAACTTAAGTTAAAACATAACACTTGTGATATTGATGGATCTGTTTTTCCATTATCTTTCCAAAAACGTAAAAGTATGCAGGCTGTTCTATTTAAGATAAGAGAGGCCAATTTTCGGTGATACTGGAAATAACATTTAAATATGTAAATATCGCTAGTATGATGTGGTAATGGGAGGGAGTACTTATACAAAGAATTCAATTTAACAGGATCTAAAGAAATGGAATTACAATTATATCTTTTATTCTGTCTTCATAGGTATTTTGGATGTAATTAATATTAAGCTTGCGTTAATATGGGTTTGTGGTTAATTTCTACTCAGGTACCCGCACTTTATTAATGGTGTGTTCTGGAGATACAGCTATTGACGAAATGTTGAATAAATAACCAATGAAAATCGAACGTGACAGATTCCTATTAAATACCTACGTAGCTGTTGTGTACCAGTATACTGAATGCGACCGACATCATTTTACTTTGATATCTGCCCGACATTAGCAAATAACTGAAGGTTTAAGTTATATGTACTATTAAGGAAAAAGTAGGTATTCGCAATTAGTATTTGCAGTTAATATCTTTAGCTGATATCCATATTTAGAACTGTTTGAAGCTAAAACCATCAACATTGTCAAAATAGATATAATAGTAAGTACTGTTCTCGCCAATAAAGGGCATGTTTTTTTAATTGCTCAAATTGATCGAACAGTTCGAGCAACACAAAAGCGTTTATTATAAGTGGAGTAAAATAAGAGCATCAACATGTAATTTAACATCTGGTAACAGATACAGTTTTCGCCAATGTGAACCGGACAGGCATAGTTTTTGTTGTGTTACTGTGTTTTAAATCTTTTGAAAACATATATTTGTCATTAAATTAATGTAGCATTTGACATATGATTTAGAATAGGTCCAGTCCCTATTCACAATTAAGGAAGTATACTATAAATTCCACATTAATCTATCTACTTAATGTTTGCGAGGTGTTCCAGCAGAAGCCACAATAATCGATATCGATATAAAATGTGAATCAGTAAAACGTCAAACTTTGGTGGCTTATTGGAATCGGTGAGGCCTACGCAATTAAAATCTTTAACAGATGTCGATATCAAGTTGTTAATTTTGAAACATTTTCTATATCACTATACTGTCCTGAATTTTGAAAATTAAATATTTTATTAATGTTGTAGCAAACAACTAACACGAACGTTGGATTTGTATAAATTTTAAATAAAGATCATTGATTGAAATTTTTAAAAGTGGTAGACTAACGCGGTGCGGCTTTATAGCATAACATACAATGAACAAGTAACAATTGGTGCCATAAATGATTAACCAGTTAATACTTTTCTAAACGATGACCTTAATTGAAAATTAGGTATTTTTCCCTTTAAATGTCAACTTACTCTTCTATAATGTAGCAACTTACCGTCTGTAGGGGCATCTGCGAGTAGTTACTTCCTCTAAACACCCTTCTCTCGTACATGAGGTTGGCATATGGAAGTGGTGCATCCCTGAAAGCAGTAACAGTACTAACCTATTTCTTATTTTCGACAACTTAAAAAGTGGTAATTTTAAAATCCTGATTGTAGTTATCTTTTCAATATTTTACTTCTACCGTGTGGAACAAAAACCACGCATCAAATAGAAAATTTTTTTATTGTTGAAATTTTAGAAAATTGTTACTATAGTAGAATCCGTGAATAGTTACAGTAGCAACGCTTGTTAACCATTGCATCATCAATTCATTTTATTGTAAGAAGATTTTTTAAAGGAAAAATGATGTTCTGTTAACTAGTGTAAAAATATGCAGGGCGTACCATTAAAAAAAGTAAAAGAAAATTTAATTCTTTTTTACCAGATTTTTAGATTTAGATAGCCTATTTGAAGTACTAAAAACTTTGTCTGAACATTTTTTTTGTAACTATAATAACTTTGAAGAAAAACTGTGTTTCCAATTTTTATTTTCACCCTGTATATCTCAGTACATTTAAAAATCAGAAAAGATTAATCTTTAGTGATGCTTTTTCGATAAGGATTGGAGAACGTAGCGTTTACAATATGTTAAAAGAATATGAAGCTTATCACGAGTTACCATAAGATACCACCGAAAAAGGCATGTGTTAGATAATGCAGATGAGGAGATAAAAAATGGCATCCGAAAAACTGTCTATTCTTTCTTTTCTAATATATATATATATATTATCGGTTCCTCTTTCTACCCGTAGGTGTAGAGGTTTTCTTTTCTAAAAATGAATCTCTAATTGTTACAAAATTCCTGGCGGTAATGAAAATGAACCAACAGAAAGGTACCGAGACTTCCACCATATCATAGCGAATTTAATTCAATCGAAGTAATTTGGGCACAAGCGATAGTTGCCACACATAGTACAACATTTAAATCACCAGATGTAAAAGAATTATTCGAACGAAGCATAATTAAAATTTCAGGTGGACATTAGAAAAATATCATTAAACATGTTATTGAAATAGAAAAAGAAATGTGGGAATTAAACAATTTTCATGATTTCATGATGAACCATTGATAATTACCAGTGGCAATAATTCATCAACCTCATCTTCTGATGAATGTGACCATTAATTGCGACACTATCAGTAATAAGAAGACATGATTTGTTTGATATATTCTGTTCATAACGAATTGGTTCATTATATTTTTTGGAACATATTTTTATGGTTTTTGATTAAAAGTAATATATTCAAATTATATTAATGTGTCGTGTTTGCTTATATGTTAACTTTTGTTACAAATAAATAAGCCTTATTTCCTTGATTTAATCTGTGTGTTTTTTAATTGCATGAACCTTTGGTCGAATAATTCGAGCAACACAAGTATGTCGATAAAAATAAAGCTGGGTTTTAAAATTGTTCCATTAAAAGTTTGAGCAATTAAACAACATACCTAATGATGTATAATATATCAGTGTGTGCAATATTACGTAAAATTTTTCAAATTTATGTGTTATTAAATCTCATCTCGTAGTGAATTATACATATTTATTCATATGAGAAAATATTTTGGAAAATTCTCTTGAGAAGTATTAAAGGTTAGGTATTCAATACAAATGTCAAATAATAGTTTACGTTTGCAAAGTTGTGAATTGGGATTTTCAATCTCTACGTCAATGCGGAGATGCTACTGTATCTATTTACCGATTCCATTATATATAATAAGGGAACACAAGTGATGTGAAAATTCAGAAAAAATTGAAACATTGCGGATTTGTAGACTGACACAGGGTAAGAACAACCGTAATTTTTTTAGGTGCGTAATCGCCCGTTTTTTGGGAAATCGAAGCACCTAAACGCAGTACCGCCCATAGCAGTTTGCGCCAATTTCTCAGAAACTATGAAAAATACTAAAAAAACACTTTAAACAACTGTATCTGTTTCGAAGGTTACTATATGATAGTGTTACTAGCCGCTACCCCTTCCAGGGAACCGGGCCCCGGTTCCTCATTTTTGGTCAAAAATCAAAATTTCTATTTGCCGGAAAAATACCCAGGTTACACGACGAATTCATATATATTTATTAAACTTGCCCTAATTTATTTTCATTTGGAGAAAAAAATCATAACTAGCAATCTCAATACTTGAACTGTGCGGTCGTAATGTCATCTGAAGTTAAACGACATAGTAGCAATAGAGATAAACCTACATTATAGGGTACGTTTCTCCTAATTTTAAATATTCTGGAAAAACGAAGTATATCTTTTTAAGAGGACCACCCTTATCCCTTTATTTTTTTTTATGTTAAAACATTTGCCAAAGAATATAGGAATTATAAAGAATTCGATCATATAAATTTAATCTACGGCGAAACAATTAAACATATTAAAAGACAGATACACACTAATTAAGAAAACCAAACAGGTTCTTATTGTATAATAACTTTATTAATAAAATGTGAATTTAGTGCTGTCTTACAACTGCATGAAAAGTAAGTAAAAATACATTATAATGTACTATAATATATCTCAGCAGGTTCGCAAATAATAATACCCTAAAATAAACGTGATTTGATGTCGGAGTCTAAATAGTGTCCGATTACAAAATGTTTGTAACGATGTGTTTATAATAAAATCGTAAGCGAAATTTTACCATAGATATTAATCAATGACATACTAAAGCAGGGAGCCGCAACCAGTGGCCCGCCATAAGTTTTTGTGCGGCCCGCCAGGCAATAACGAACTACATTAAGTTAGGATCTGCAAAACGCGACCAGCAAAGTCTAACAGAAAATAAATTTCCAATATTAAGAAACTTTGCAAAATCAATGATTTGTATTTTTGGAAGCATATATTTATGCGAACAAACATTTTCAACAATGAATGTTATTAAGTCAAAGTACAGGACAAGGTTGACCGGTGACCATTTACAAAACATTCTAAGGATCTCTGCATCACAAACTGATATCGACTTAAATGAATTATCAAAAATTATATAACAGCAAAAGTCGCATTGAATTTTAATGTTTATTTTGCAATAAAATGAGTTATTTTCGTTTGTATTTTTATATTATTAGAATTTCATTTTTATTATTTTACTATAAAATGTTAATCAAATTGCTACTAAATAATGTTTTTTTTTTGGATTGTGCGGCCGGCCTAAAGATATTAAAAGTGGCCCACTATCCTAAAAAGTTTGCCGACCCCTATACTAAAGTAGAAGTCTAAACTGTAATTAATAAAATAAAATTATATATATTACATAACTTGATATAAGAAACTATTTTTATTGTGCATAGTTATTGTAACAATAAATTCTTCGTAAAAATTTTGAAAACAAAGGAATTGCTTGCATCATGCATAGCGAATAAACGCAGGTTGTATCGCATTGTGATGCACTTTATATTTCCTTTGCAGGATTTTCAAAACGTAGTGGCCGTTTATCGATATATCCACTTTTATACCATGCATACTTAAATAGAAAGAAGAATCTTGACAATGACAATTGATTATGATTCAAAAGTAGCACTTCATCTGAAAATGTTCTCACAAAACTTTTTTAAACTCTAAATCTATAAACATGTAAAGGTTTATAGATTTAGAATTGAATAGAATAGGATAAGGTAGATAGATTGATGTTTTCTTGAATTGCGAAAATATTAACTTCTTTGTTTGTGGGTACTAAATTTTGAATCAGATCCAGCGCTTTTAAAAAGTTGGAAGTTAGTTTTCCTGATGTCGAAGCTGTAATATATACGTTAATTGCCCCAAAAAGTGTTCTGACGATAAGGTTCTTCACGTAAAAGATCACAGGTGTGAGGCGTGATAGAAGAACACAGTAGAGCGGCAGTTTATCGTACCATCAAATTACCTCCAGACATTAAATTTGGCTATGCATTTCAATGTAATAATAATCTTATCATAAAAAAATATTAAGTATCTTGGACATTTTACGTATAATTTAATTCTCCGTGGAATAAACAATAACGACATATACGTATATAAATTTTAAAAAATGTTTTGAATATTTTGAGTTAACTTCAGATTGTATTCTAATGCGCTAATATTTGATTTGTTACAGTTATGAGTTTTTTTTCTCCAAATAAAACAAAAATAGGGCAAGTTTAATACATATGTGTGATTCGTCATGACGTAGGTACTTTTGTAACAAACGGAAATTTTGATTTTTTACAAAAAATGAGGGAGGTGGAGTGCTCCGAAAGCCGTAGTGACTGAAGGAATACCACTGACGCTAACATAAAGTATCATTGAAACATATTAAAAGCTATTTAAAGTGTTTTTTAATATTTCTCATAATTTCGGAGATATTGACATAAATTGTTAAGGATGGTATTGCGTTTAGAAAGCTCGGCTTCCCAAAAATGGACAGTAACTAAAAAAATTACACCCTCCCAACGTTTAAATTTTTTCTGAATTTTTGGGTTACTTGTTCTATTGCAAGATTAAGGTTTCTGTATTTGAAATTTGAAATTTTAAAATATTCGTAAAAGTAAATTACCTTTATTAAACGTATCGAATAACATTGTGACTAAAAGTTATTTAGTATCTCATTTTGTGTACACATGTAAATTTTCAAAGAGAACGCTGTTAGAAAGGAGATCATTTTTCTTTTCAATTTTTAGGAATGTAACTGACGCATGAGTAGTTTACCGCCAAAAAACATTATTGTCCGTATTAATGAAAAATAAATAATTTAAAAAAATTGGAAGTATTTTGCGATTTGCTTGAAATATCATAAAACCCGGGCTTTCTCTGTTGCAAAATACTTCTTCCAAATAAAATTCCAAGCATTCCTTTTGAAAATTTATATTTGTACACAAAGTGAGAATCTAAATAGCACTAAAATATTAATCGATATTTTTACAAATAGAGGTACGAACATTTTAAAATGACTGGTCAAAATTTTATCTTAGTAACAATTTTTATAAATATTAAGAATAATGAAGGTTTCCATTCGGTGCGTACTTTACATTTTACGTTTTAACCCTACAGCTTATTTTCTTGAAAAATAGTAACAGAAGGTATTTTTAGTTTATGTCAAAATGTGTGTATTCTATAGCATGATAACATATACGATGGACGCTCTTATCTTCTCCTAATTATTTACAATTTTCGTATATGAATCTCATTATACAAAGAACATTAATTAATAGACCACTGCAGTTTAAACAATAACGTTACGATTTACTGAGTGAAATTGTATAAGAAATGGGGTAAGAAGCATGGCTCTTCATCTATAGTTGTTTGAACGAGACCACAATGACGCGACGCCCTTTTATCGGCAACTTGATTGAGTTCTACAACCTTCCACTTTTACTTTTCCTAAGTTATTGACCGTGTCTTCGAGCGTCAATTACAACATTAGAATTATATATTAAATGAAATTAGGGTCATAGTGTTGTTAATTGAAATTAGATCGATCGTGGTGTGTTTCACAATTTCCTACTTAAAATGTTGATGAAATTTATTCTCTCGAGTCTCTTACGAAATTTATGTACATAATTGGTTAGATAAACTTATATTAAAGTTTAGCGTAAACTTCAAATTTGAAGTCAACATGGCGGCATACTATTACATGTAAGCAAATTGGTAATCACTTTTGGCAAACAAAACGTTTCCAGAAGATGAAAATATCTTCAAATCATGCTTCAGAGGGAATTTTGTAATCAATATTTTTGTCGCATTAGTCCAGCATCAATAAATCCCGAATAAAGATAGTGGATAGTTTGAAACACCTTGTATATTAAGTAGTATGAAATTATTAATTTTGCTGCTAGTAGTTTAAGAAAGTTTAGCAATCAGTCAAAATGACCTAGATACAAACATGGAGCTTAGATTATTGGAATTTCATAGTGTGAATGTTGATCAATTATTATTAGCATTATTATATGATGAGAGAGAGAGAGAAAGTTGGCTTTTTTAAATTTTACAATTACCAAGTAACAGGTATATACATACAATAGATATTTTAATTAAAACATTTTCTTGCTAATCCAGATTTGTTATATAAATAATCAAATAGCACCTATTCAACTATTGTTTGATTTGCGATTCTGTGCCAAGGGACGTTTTTAGGTATGTAGCAGATTTCGCAGCGATACATGAGTACTATAGCAAAAATTATTAAGCGAATGCATATAGGGTGGCCCATTGGGTATGCCGGATTTAAATTTCCCACCTTTTTTTATAGCTAAGTTGGAAACCCCTAATGTCTGACATGTCATCTGTAGTCATTGAAGTTGTTAAAAATGAATCGCTACGCAAAAGAACGTATTATTATTGTTAAAATACATCACAAACTTGGCGAAAGTTTTGCGGAGACTGTTCGAAAAGTTCGTGGAATTGTTGGTATCCATATTTTACTTAACGAGTCCACTGTTCGAAGTTTAATTAAAAAATTTGAGGAAACTGGTTCGGTTATGGACAAACAAACTCTATCGCGTCCTCGTCCTATGCGGTCGGCCGAAAACATTGCGGTTGTCAATGAGAGTATCGATGAGAATCCAGGAACATCAACACGTCATCGTTCTCAACGATTGAATATTAGCAGAACCAGTTTGCAACGAATTCTCACTAAAGACCTTCACCTCCACCCTTACAACGTTCAATTAACTTAGGAGCTCAAGCCACAAGACCATTTGCAACGGAGACAATTCGCTAATATGGTGATGGAAAACCAAACGGTGAATGACAATTTTTTAAAAACATCATCTTTAGCGATGAAGCTCATTTTGATTTGGATGGTTTTGTTAATAAACAGACTTGGACGGATTTGGGGCAATGAAAATCCTCTACACTTGAAAAACCGATGCACCCACAAAGAGCCATTGTTTGGTGCGAATTATGGACTGGAGGTGTAACTGGACCGTTGTTTTTTGAGAATGAGTTTGACTAAGCTTTAACTGTAAATGGAGTACGATATCGTGACATGATATCGAACTTTTTGGGATCATTTGGACGATACGGACCTCGAAGGAATGTGGTTTCAACAGGATGGTGCCACGTGCCATTCAGCAAGAGAAACGATCGATTTGTTATGACACGTTTTCCTGGTCGTGTGATTTCCAGAAATGATAACGTTAATTGGCCGCCCAGATCTTGCGACTTGAAGCTGTGCGATTTTTTGCTTTGGGGTTTTGTAAAGTCCAAGGTCTATGCCAACAAACTACAAACAATTCCCGAACTGAAAACAGAAATCCAACGCGTTATTGCTGAAATTGAGCCAACTGACTTGGAGAAAGTCTTCGAAAATTTGATCAAAAGGGTCAGGGTATGCCAACACAGCCGCGGCGGCTATTTGGCCGACATCATATTCCATAATTAATCTCAACATGTCTACTTTATAAATCAATAAAAATTGCCCAATTAAATAATAATTTACTGTGTTTCATTATAAAATTAAATCCGGCGCCCCCGATGGGCCACCCTTTATAATCATAGCCCATCTACGACAAAAAAACTTCTCCAAACTGAAAATGAATGAGTCGATGTTCAAATGTAGTTTAGACAGGCTGTCATGTTTCTTTGGGTTGTGGGAGCTCTGTATGGTACATATGTAAAGATCCGAATCACCAGTAAAAAACCTGAACATAATGAGCCTTAGTAAAAAAAGTAATATTAATTGTAGGAGGGCCTAATGCAGAAGATTTCAGGAATAGAAAAGGCCACTTATGTAAATTATATGATACCAAATATTGTGTATCGCTGACTCCAGTCATGATGCTATCATATTATTGTATTATATATTGTATATTGATGCCTCTGTAGGTCAAGACTAAAATAAATTATTATTATTATTTCATAAACCCACTTGTCCGAATGAAATTTGAGCTCAGAGAAATAGAAAAAGATTACTACTACCTGACAGTGTATACCTGCGTAACTATTTGATCGTGCTAATTCAGTAGCGGACATAGAAAACCTTCTCAATGAAGTACACCTTCGGACGAGCTACATAACAGACATTATGTGCTACATAATAGGGGTCAAAAAAGTAATGAAAATAATTAGGGGAGGTGTGTCCCTAAAGCCGCGTGCTCTCCCTGACATATCGTCTAAAAATCCAATTCAATTTATAAACAAATTTATGTTACGTAATTATTCCAAAAATACACTTTTAATATTCCGCGGTTTCCAGCTTATTCCGTGGTCAATATTATGAAATGAATTATACCTCATACCTCATACATATAACGTACAATAAGTTGGAATGAAATATTTTGGACGATCAAGTCTCGGACTTGGTTGCTATGGTAACGGTACGACGCCTGTCCAAACCATCATAGTTTAGCCGGAGTATATGCATTTGGGACGCAGAATTTCCGCGTCCAGTTTTATTTTAACTACGAAAAGGAGTGTTGTCGTTTAGTATAGATTTTTCCCGCGTTTTTATATAGTGACAAGTAACTGTGTTTATAATAACCTTAAAAACGAACAGAATTATAGTGTCATTTTAAAAAGTGACATTAATAGACTTTCTCTGGAAAAAAAATTAAAATAAAAGAGTTAGGTAGGCCGTAACCTCAACTGAAATTGAAACAAATGACGAAAAGAATAGCTGCAAATAGAACATTCACACGACGATTTTCTATGGAAATTTAAAAAAGTCAATGGATATGTGGATGTGAAGCTTCGAATTTATTATATTGTTTTCCGTGCGTGTTGTCCTATAATACTGCGTCTGGATCATCAGATTTCAGTTGGACTAGAACTGGCGTGAAAGATCTACATCATTCAGCCACTAAAATAAAGAAACATGAAGAATCTCGTGATCACATTGCTTTACTTGGAAAACAAATATTCTGATAGAGCTCAGTTCTGCCTGTCGATAATATATTGTCGATTATAACGAGAAAGTTAGGAAAAATCGTTATAACATGTGGAGATAGACGACAATATTTATAAGGGTATTTGTTTTGAAATGACTCAGTCGCATACGAAAGACCAAAAAACAACATTAGCAGCTGTATTATAATTATAACTTTCGGGTTCGATAAATAAGTAATTTCTTCATTCGAAATACGAGGGTCATTCAAATACAAACCGGAACTTTGTTCATTTGACTCGCGTGGTGACGCGGCAGCGCGGCACGCTGGGAAATTGCTTGCGGGAGAAAGGAGAGGGGAACAGGAAGTACCAGTGTCTGTTGCGCAACGCGTTATTATTCGTTCTCTCGCCAACGAAAGTGTGAAATCAAGTGACACGTTGAAGAGACTCCAAGTGCAGCTCGATTATGCTGCTCTGAGTAAAACCCAAGTATTCAATTGGGCCCAGCAGCTTTGAAATGGTCGTGATAAAGTGGAAAATATTCAAGATACACTGGCAACCTCTTGATCACCCACCTTACAGTCCAGACTTGTCCCCATGTGACTACCACATGTTTGGTCCACTGAAGAAGGCATTATGAGGGGAACGTTTTGAAGACGTCGCTGCGGTCGAACAGTACGTGCGCAATTGACTACTGGGACAGCCAACTTCTTTCTTCCATGAAAGGATCAGAAAGCTTCGTATCCGATGGAGAAAATGTATTTCTGTTGACGGAAGCTATATAGAAAAATAAGGCACTCCATTTGTATTTATATGTATCACCAATAAAGCTGTGTTATGATATTCCCGTTTATATTTGAATGACCCTCGTAAATAACTACAGACAAAAAACAACAATGCAGTTTGGAAATTAGTAAAAACTCCAATTCAATCAATCATTAGTTCGAATAATCCTTTTTTTTTGCTAACCTTCTCATGTTTAAATATAGAAAATGCTGCATGTGGTAGTCTCGCAGTGTAGCATTGAACCATAGCGTTCCGGTTATTTCCGACTGGCCGGAGTATTAAAACGTTTAATATGTTTAATATTAAATTTTGTTGTGCATTTGAACTGGCTCTTACAGAACATGATAGCAGAAAAAAATCTGAATTTCGTGGTATCTTTAGGGAATTAATCGATTTTTCTGCTAATTTGGATCTGACGCTTCGAAAACATTTAAATAATGTGTTTTTTATAAAGAAACTTCAAACAAAATGAAAAATAGAGTTTTAGATTCCATGCTTGCTGTTTGCAGAATAGAAATTTGGAGTCAACTTGAAAATGTCGATTTATTGTGTGACAAAACTACACAAATTGGTGTCAGATGGTAATTATATTTAGATATATCGTCAATGGCAGAATTTATGAGCACTTTTGGGGATTTAAATGAAGTAAGGACGGGCGGCGTTCAGGCACACATTAAAAATAAATATCCTTGTGCACATTTTATTTACTGTTTTGCCCACTAGCGCAGTGCCCGTACTCTAATAGTTTGTCTGCGATTCCTGCCTTTTTTCAAAATCCATTGTAAACTACAGGTGAGGTTTTATATTTTTTACAATTGCGCCCTCCTCATCAAAAGTCACGAACCGCCACTGGAAATTACATTCCAAATCTTGAAGAAATTGATTTAAGTATGGTAATACCAGTTGCCAATAACGAAGTACAAAATGACCACGCTCGAAGAGAGATTATTGATTTTTTTTTAGTTACTTAAAAACTAAATTTGTTATTTAAAATGTATGCTTTATACACTATATTCCTATATACCATGTAGATATAATTGCTATTGTAATAATCGCTGCTTTAATTTTAGTATTTTAATTTGTAAAAACCGTTTTCTTTCTCCGTTGCTTTGCTTTGCTTAATTAATTATAATTCCCCTTCGAGGTCAATAACAACCCAACCTTACACATATACATACTTATTCAAGACTTGCAACCACACCTCAAATATATAATAATCAAATATGGAAAACATCTAATAATAATTT
Organism: Dynastes maya; assembly: GCA_029619315.2. NCBI lineage: Eukaryota > Metazoa > Arthropoda > Insecta > Coleoptera > Scarabaeidae > Dynastes > Dynastes maya. The sequence continues at coordinate 44,801,221 of JAROYE020000001.1, forward strand.
CATTCATCACACTGCATCTCGAATTAGTGAGAATAATTTCTTTTCTGATTTTGGGTTATGATAGTTTAATACCTAAATGTGTTAGTGTTATAAAGTCTGTAAAATATGAATTTGTGTAATTTGTGTAACTTGCTTTCTTACCCAGAACGTTTCGTTATATTAGCGTTCACATCTTTAATGCTATCACTGCGAATGCCCGCTACTGACGCAGTTAACAATGCTGCAGCCTTCGCAGCTGCTTCGCATCTTGCTTTATGTCCCACTTTAATATTGCTATTAGGTTTTGTAAGAACCCTAGGCTTGTTGGCGTATTCATACATCTTTGTTTTGTCCTTTCTCTCCTGTTCCTCTATTTTAAAGCCTAATAGACTGGCAATTTCTGGAGGTGGTTCAAGAAACTGGCCTTTTTTAACTGTCGTTACGAATAAAGGTCTATTTTGCATGTCTGTAGTTTTTTTACTACGATATTTTTCTTCTCTTTGCAATTTTTTTAGTTTAGCATCCAGCGTTTTTGTAAATGAATTATTAACTATGGTATTGGGTATACTTTGGTTGTGTCCTTTAGTTATACTATTATAATAGTTCAAATTGGTATTACTATTACTATAATTTTTTCTAATGTTTTGTGAATCTTTTTCTGGGAGCTGATTAATAACGCCATTTGATTTTATAAAGTGCTTCTGTTTGTTTTCTTCTAATTGAGTGGTAATTCTCCTCGTAGGATAAACGACTACGTTCGGTTTGCTTTTCTGATTTTCTTTGCTGAAAGGCTTCATGATTGATTCGCCCACGATAGTCATTGGTAGATTGTCCTTGTTGAGCACCTTGAACGCTACGTCAGTATCCTCCTCCGTTGAGGATATGTTGGAGATAGGAGGCATCATCAAATCAGTCAACACCGTGTACGTAACAGCATTTGTATTCGGTACAATTTTAATTTGGAGAAGTTCTTGTTCTTCGTATGACATGCGAAAAGATTTATGCGGAACGATATGCTAATCAAACATGTAGATATTGCGTGTCACCTATTTTATGTCTTTCAGTCGATTGTATCCTGGAGAGAAACATAATATTTCACACTACCTATTTTAAAAGTATTCATAAATTAGAGTCTGACTACTATTAACTGAACGATCACTCATACAAATGTTGTACTACATCTATAGATGGGGTACTAAAGTACCACCCTCCCCACACTAACTTTTTTTGTTATTTTTAGGATCTCACTATATACAGGTGAATATTCTAATTTGATACCCGCATTTATCATAACGAGATAGTCTCGAATTATTACCATACACAATTCCTATGGATTTTATATTTAAGGTTAGAAGTTTTCTAAGACACTTTATATACGAAGGAGCACCTTAAAAACTTTCTTTTTAGTTTGCATATTTGATATCGCTCCCTTTTTCTAGTTTTGGCAATATATAATTATTATGTTTTTATACCGATAACAATTTCATATTTTTGTTCTTAAAATAAACTTTTGCAGATACTATCTTTGAAATATTAAATGTATTAACAATTATTGTTTGTCATAGGATCTGCAGACGAGATGGGCATGCAAAATAGAAATTTTCTTTGTATAACTGCTTTTATTTTGATGTACCATTTTCTACCTCGCAAATAAATATAATGGAGGATTCATCCAAAGGTTTAATTATATCAGTAGCCCGTTTAATTCGATCACTCAGCTTCAAAACTTGCTGTCTCTAAACTAACAATAAGTGCTTAAATACGTTTTCTAATGTGCAATACTGAAACAAATGTCAATACTACGCCCTTAGGAAATACTTTAAAAAAAAAATAACGTAACTGAACATTTTGAAGATTAAAACAATGTTAAAATACATTTTTCTTATTCCTTCTGGAAAACTAGACGACTCGATTTATACAATGTAAATATATGGAATTGCTCTTGCTTGGGTTATTATTCAAATAAAAATATAATAATTACATATTTTCAAACCCAAGGGGGACCGATTAATTCAAATATGTCAATTATTTATAACTTCTTTGGAAAATCAAGTCCCGACGATAAGAGGTGCTTGAAAAAAGATTACCAATTAGTCAAATAAAAATTGTCACGTGATAACGTTACCTATAAAATTTGACATTTTTTAAAAATAATTGCAAAAACTGCATGTACTAGCTAAAATAGAGACAAATTTTACTAAAAAAGAATTTAGAATCTGATTTCTTGTCCAAATACAAGTCACTACAAAAATCATAAATTAAAAGTTTTCTTTCGTGAAATTTCAATCATCAACAATTTTTATAATTGCCAACAATAATATTGAATTATAATATAAAATTATTTAAACATACAACAAAAAATTATCAAATTTGAGAATAATTAGTTTAATTTAAACGATCCACGGCCATCTCATAATTTGTCAACCTTTTTTTGAACAGGTAAACTAGAGAAAAATTAACTCATTTCTGAAATTGTAAAATATTATTTATAAGGTTTTGGTAAAGGTAATTCATTAACGTGGGTGGATTAGGGTTTTTAGAATCCATTTAAATATAAATTAATGATCATTAATTGAAAATATTTCCCCTGAAAAGCATCATGCATCAAAAACGCAGATGATATGCAAAAATATTGCTTTTCGTCAAATAATGAATAATTTTAATTATTTTTTACAATTATACAATTATTTGTACGTGATAAATGAGTATGCATCTTAATTGCAACACAAAAGTTTAATGTAAATTCTTACAGTACAGAAAGTTCGTATACAACATATTTCAAAAAACTTGTTAATTTTTTAGATTATAGTTTAATATTACGAACAACTTAATTACCGTCCCCAGTTATTTGAATTCAAAGCATGAATCTTATTATAAAGCTACTTGTTTGAAATCATCTACCTATGTTTGTATATTCCCTTTAAAATTTAAATATAATTTCCTTTTATCATATAAGCTTTTTAAATGCTTACATCATTGATGTAAGAGTTATTAGGTATTTACAGAATTCCTATTTCTGTAGAGTGAATAATATATGTGCTAATCTAAAAGGAGGCGATCGATTCAATGTCAATAACAGAAATACAAGAGATAATTAATGAATGAAGTTCCTTTTATTTTGATTTTAATTGTGCTTTTGGCACAACATAATGCTGATAATTAACTAAACTACTTTTAAGAGCGAATACTTATTCTATTACGTTTTTGGAGCCCCCCTTCAATTCATGTGAACTTTCTTCAATATTTCCTACACCCATCTGTCTTAGTTTTCGAGGTAATTTGAGACTTTTGCGAAATTCCGCTGTATCTTTAACGGCCGATATCTAAAACGCCTTACACAATAGAGACGTGATTCAAATTTTATTCGATTGAGTATTTCTTGAAGTTTTCGCCAATAAATCGATAGACTTTTTATATCAACTAGCATCTATAAGATCGCAATCGAAATCGTTTTCCTGTTTGATTCATGTCACTTCAATTTTTTTAAATGGAACAGTCTGTATATTTTCCCAGAATCTGATGGTGAAACAGTTCTAGATTTTGTTCTATAAATATTTCACTATACCTTAAATATGCCGTTCTTTAACAAATTGAAAATGAAGCTGTGCAGATAAGTTTTACGTTTAAAAATATTTCTATTGCCATCTTGTAGCCGCTAGTTGATATAAAAAAGACATTTCTGTGTATTGCCAAAAACTCTAAGAAATACTCAATGGAATAAAATGTGAATCACCGTTCTAGCATATAGTGCGTGAAAATGTCGGCCATTAAATAAACAGCGGTATTTCGCAAAAATCTCGTATTATGACAATTACCTAAAAAACTGACGTAGATAGATACAGGAAATGTTGATGAAAGTTGATACGAATTGAAGAGAAACTTCCAAAAATATCATGATATAGGGGATGCTCCATTAAAAGACCAAACTTCTATCGTACGCTGCGGAAATTGAACACCCGTGTACTTGACTGTAGATAATGTTGTGCAGCACTTATCTCCAAATATTTTTTATCTGAAAACCTTTTTGGATACGCTGTATTGTGTAACGCCTTTGTTTCTTAAATTAAGTTTAACTGTTGTATCGATAAATTGTAAGGAATGGTTCATCCTTTCTGATTTATTTTTTGGTTTTAGTTTTTGTAATAAGAATAAAAAGCCAATAAAACTAATAAATAGTAATAAACAATAAACTTTCGCACTTGTTTTACTTTTTAGGCAATAATGACACTGATTAAAAATACAAAAATTAACTACATACGTCAATGTATTGGAATATATGTGTGAATAAAAATATATACCCCAATGCCGTTAATACTATTCATTCTTTACGAGCTACTAAAGGAATCTTTCATTAATTATTCCAGCTATACGCAATGTTTAAACGGAAATTCCCCATAGACAGTATTGTTGCTATGCTTCCCTTAACCTACTAATAGACGACTACCATTAATCAACAACAGAATACAATCGACTTTTGACAAATAAAAAGTAGCAATTCACCGTGGACTTCCTAAAAATAACGATGAACGAAATTGATTAGGTGTGTACAAAATTTGTAAATTCAATAATGAGATGTTAAATTGGCGATAAGCTTGTACTTATGGCGCTTTGCTATTTTAAAGTAAAACTATACGTGTATGTAAGGTACGATTTGAATAATGAACCATTGGCGACACTTCACGAAGTATGAACGTCGTTTTCCGCGGTGCGTCTTTTTAACTGACCGGCGTCTCTAATACTGACCGGTGTCCACTTCTTATAGTAACGCATTTAAATTTAGCGCATGCTTCAAACAACTTGCGGAATTTACATACCAAGGAGACCAATTGATAATAAACAACCAACAATAGTTAATTTGTGGGTAGGTTTTATTGCTAAGGTTTGTGGCATATAAGTTGTTCGTATCTGTAACGGTATTGCTAGATTAATTGCAAGCTTTTGGAATTCATACCACATGTAACACGCTTTTATAGGTAGATGTAGATCATATAATGGTTGTGGTCTTTACATTTATTTCTTTATTGTAACTTCCGATTTTTTTTAAATTTTATTGCAGTGTTAGACTTATAATTAGAGCAACGCAACTGCGCTGAAAGCCAGTGGGGGACGCATAAAAGTTTACACAAAATAAATTAAATGTGATACGTGCTCAAACACTTACCGTTTTAAGAGTCCTCCGTGAAATCACAAAGTGGATAATGTTTATTTAATATTTGTAACATTAGATATGTTTCCAAAGTTGTTTCGGCAAAGTGAGTGCGGCGTGAAGAAAAAGTGTTTTTGTATGCCGAAAACGAACGTTCTATATCTAGTGACGTTATATTTGCGTAAGTAAAATAATCTTTCAAATAATTTAACGGTTCTGTTGACGCACCTTCACAAATTTGTCTTAATGTGCCAAAATCAGAGTCTTTATCTAAAACACTTTCAAACCTTTCTAAAACACAAACATTTCTTGCGTCTTCTATCGCGCAAAGCTGTGCGTTGCACTATTTGCAAAGATTCCACTAACGACACCGAAGAATTTTCTAGTTTTTCTATCGCATCCGCTAGTCCCACGTAATTGTTCTGAATAATTTCCAAATCTGTTCTAACTTGACTATCCTGAAATTTCAAGCGGCTTACCTTGACAGCCGCAGCTTTCTTTGAGTCGAATTCTAAAATCACGTTCTTTATATTCTCAAAATATTTAAGATAATAAAATGCAGCCTCTAACCATGTTCCCTAACGAGTAAGAATAGGTTGTGGTGGTTCAGGAATACCGGGGCATAGTCTATGAAATTCCCGAATACGTTTTGGGTATTTTACAAACACAGCTTTTGTATGTGCTGTTAGAGCGTCTACCTCGGGATAACATTTTCTGATACTATTTGCTAGGAGAAATTTACATGTAATATGCAACAAGTTAGCACAATGTTTTTTAAGAGATCGACCTACAGCAAGCATGTTTGCGGCACCACTACTCATAAACATCAACAGTTGATTTGTTGAAAGTTCAAACTTTTCCAATGTATTTAACACCAACATTGAAATGACTTTGGCAGTGCATTGTTGTATTCGCCTGGAAGCTAGTAAAATTGAAGGTGACGGTCGATGTGGTTCCATTGTGCGTACCATTACATTAACCACAGAATGTTTTTTACGATCTGTTGTTTCGTCCACACATAACCACAGTTTTTCTATCTTGCAACTCCGATTTAATTCTTTTCTCGACATGCTCACGAGCAGACGGCACAACTCTCTGTAATGTTCTCTCACTTGGTAACTTAAAGTCCGAATATTCATTCCAAAACGAGACGTATGCTTTCTTCCTTAGTAAATGAAATGGTAAATTACATGCAATAAACACATAAATTAAATTTAAATTTGTCATAATCTCGTGTGAAATTTTTTTTTTGAAACATGCCCTGCACTATTTACGTGTCGTAGACAATCACTTTTCGATCAACACATTAAATCTATTTTACACACTACACATTGAATTTTAGCGCCATCACACTTTAAATCAGGCATTTCTGCAATAAATTCTCTTATTGTGTCCAACTTTGGTCGTTTTCGCGACGTAGGAAACATTTTCAAAACAAACGTAGAACTACGATATAGTATACGACAGCGTAGATGCATACACAACAAATCGGCTTTCGAGTCGCAGTTATACTGACGCTTATACCGAATTGTCCCGGCCGTGTTTATTTTGTGTAAACTTTTATGCGTCAGCCACTGGCTTTCAGCGCAGTTTGCGTTGCTCTACTTATAATCTAGAATCTATAATGTTATATTATTATAATCAGAAAAAAGTTATTTATTGGAAAAACAAAAGAGATAGGTACTTACTTAAAAAAGGAACTTGTTGATGCATTTCCGAAACGCTAGAATAAAAAAATACCATATATTTGGTATTACTCATAAATAGTTAAATTATCACCAAGCAGATTTTTCAGAAATCCTTTGATGCTGTTGCGCTTCCCCTGTTGGTATGGTATGTCCCAGATACGTAGAACTAAGCTCCGATACTAATACAATTTGTTCTTCTTCAGAGTCTTTTCTTCCGTCAAAGTAAAAACCTTCCACTAATTGTTTACCGGCACTCATTTGTAGCTCACGACGCTGTTTTTTACGTTCTTTTCTGATTTTGCTTCTGTTGACAACTTTTGAAATGTCACTGATAGCCATAATTCCCAAATCTCAAGAAGCTACACTAACTAGAATTAAAGCCGTTCTATCACAAACTCCAGTTCTATCGCAAGCTGCGCAAGATTTCACAACTGCATTCTAGTTCCTTTACTGACTTAGTTGCGGAAACGGAAGAGTTAATATCATTCGAATAGTCAGGGTCGTCTACCAAAACCCTTTTTGAATTGAAATTATATACATTTTCTCTGTCACTTTCGCTGGATGTATTGTCCGTGTCAGTTTGATGTTTCTTTCCATATTCGATTGAGTTTAATTTTACTCGTTGTTTTTCTAATGTCTGCTACTGATTTCCTTTAGTACTTTGTATCTCATAGTTGTATTTACTTTATCAAAAAACAGCAAGGCAACTATGTGACAAACTGTATTTCCGTTTGAAAGCCGTTCATTATTGAAATCTGTAGTTTTAGTTTAAAAGCACGTATCTTAAAATGCCTACATTATCAAAATTATTAATTGTAGACTACAAGTATAATACATCTTTGGAATTGCCCACTAAAGAAGAATCTAAAAATTAAAATATACAGGGTATGTCACGACGAGCTTTGGTTAAAAGTATATGGGGAAGTGAGTAAAATAGAAATTTGAAAATTTTGCAAACACTAATTATCCTTTAAAGCTAGCTCAACCAAAATATTTACAACTGTCGGTGTCTCTCTCTTACACCGGAAGTAGCCATCAACTTCCTTATTTCAAATAGAACAGTACCATTTTTATGTCGGATTTGGATTCTGTGTTGAATTTTAAAATTATTTTATACAACATACTCTACCCCTAGAATTCACTCTTAAAGAGATATTGCATCTTTTCGAAAAATTTTGACAGATATGATGCATTACAGACTTTCAAATAACTTACAAATGTAATTCGCCAAAAAAGTTATTCTACTTGCTGGTAATGTTCCTAAAACGATGTTTCCGCAGTAACAGATAAATTTGCTAAATTATGCAGGGTGTGTTGGTAGAGAGGGGACAATGTCAGAGATATTTAAACTGAGAAATCTCGATTTTTTTAAATAGCAACTCCTAATTTTCTAAGCGGTATTAGATTCTGCATCAACAAATAAAGCAAAAATGTATTGTAAGTGCTATTGCTAAAGTTAATAGTTTAGGATAGGAGATATTTTGTGAAAACCTCCTTAATCTTAAATATCGCAGTGTTTAATATCAGTTTTAGTTTGCCATGGTTAAACAATTGAAGGTGGCTGTTAAATGTACTGTCAGCAGTAGTAAACACAGTAGTGGTCCGAAGAGTAACAGAGCAGAATGGTGGTGTTTTCGAGCATTTATTATCATAATGAAATACGTATTCAATGTTATTTTGTTATTTGTACATTTGTTTGTTTCATGCCTTTTTTCTTTTTGTTTATTAATAAAATGTTCGATTTTTTAAAGTACAATTTTTCGAGTAATTGTACTGTAGTATGAATAATTGAGAGTGAATTATGTTGGTTAATTACTACTGGGGCCCACTGCTGTGTTTATTACTGTTGACAGTACATTTGACAGTTACCTTCAATTGTTTAACCATGGCAAACCAAAACTGATACTAAACAATGCGATATTTAAGATTAAGGAGGTTTTCACAAAATATCTCTTAAACCATTAACTTTAGCAATAGCACCTACAATACATTTTTGCTTTGTTTTTTGATGCAGAATCTAATACCGCTTAGAAAATTAGAAGTTGCTATTTGAAAAAATCGAGATTCCTCAGTTTAAATATCTCTGACATTGTCCCCTCCCTGTACAATTTAGCAAATTTATCTGTTACTGTGGAAACATCGCTTTATGAACATTACCAGCAAGTAGAATAACTTTTTTGGCGAATTACATTTGTAAGTTATTTGAAAGTTTGTAATGCATAACATCTGTCAAACTTTTTCGAAAAGATGCAATATCTCTTTAAGAGTGAATTCTAGGGATAGGGTATGTTGCATAATATAATTTTGAAATTCAACACAGAATCACAAATCTGACATAATGGCTACTTCCGGTGTAAGGAAGAGACACCGACAGTTGTAAATATTTTAGCTGAGTTAGCTTTAAAGGATAATTTGTGTTTGTAAATTTTCAAATTTCTACTTTACTCACTTCCCCATATACTTTTAACCAAAGCTCGTCGTGACATACCCTGTATAAGGTATACCATTTAAAAAATACATCGATAACAACACATTCAAAAGAGTCAGTTAAATATAATACAAAATGTGATGCGCGGTTAAAAAGAAAAATCAAGTTGTCCGCGGATATTTTCAAAATATTTTATGTTTGGGACATAATGAATTTATTCCTTAGTTTATGTACACAGTGTATATGTTAGTATATTATTATTGCATATTTTATTTATTATTGAGTATTTTTATTAAGAGAATTTGGAAATGTAACAATTCTATTTAAAATAAACAACTTGGTATCGATTTTTTGTATAACCATTAGCGACACACATCTCAAAATAATTTATATGAGTTGGCCCTACTTGTGTTACTAGTGTTCCAAATTTTCCAGATTTATCTAATTCATACTTTTCTGGATATCAATAATGGCAATTCCCTTTGTGTACATTCACCGACCTATGGCCATGGTAACAAATACGCGTCTCTATTAATATCTGGTTGTCATACATATTCGTTAAGAGTAGCGCCCTCCTTTGATTTGCATATAAACGTGCCGACGAATTCTAAAGCTGTGTTAATTTGAAAACGTCAAGGTCAAAGCTCAATGCAAATTTCAAAGGTTCAATAATATAGTTTGCGATTAGTTGTATGTAATTAAAGTAAGAAATTAGGTGAGTACTTCATAAAAGATTAAGATAAAATACAAATTTTGTTATATGGTGTTATATATACAGCGGAATACCGCAGATTAAACGTTCACAGTTTGAAAGTTAATTGTGTAAACAAAGAGGTAAATTAAAATTATTTTTACTCGCCAAGAAAACAGATGATGCATTTTAATTTCACTTGGCTTTGAGATTTGTTCAAGTGACAGCTGTTACTTTAGACATGCTGCTGATGCGGCTAACTATAAAATAACTCTTCATGCCGTCTTGGGCAGCAATTTCTTAATGTATCACGTCTTAAGGCCGATTCACAATTGACGTGATAGTGAACGCAAATGTCTACGTCATGCCTACGCGAACGTAAACGAATACGCCTAATAATGTGAACATGATGCACAACTGAATTAGCGTTCACGTAACTTTGACAAGCAAATGACATTTAACACCGATATGCTAAAGCTAAATTAATGCAGTTTATTGGCATAGTTTATATAACAGTATACCGTAAGAGCGAGCGTACTATGATCAGCTAGCATAATCGGCATTTTTCGGAAATGCGATAGGAAAGTCGTGTCTTACACGTGTACGTGAACGAATATGCCGTTTATAACGTGAGCAAGGTGTTTTCGGAAACGCAAAAGCGAAGTTGTGGCTTGCACATGTACACCTCTGTTCAATGAAAAAGCGTACAGCTACATTTTAGCTATGTAATTTAATCTTTAATTGTTGATTTCACAAAATATTCGTCGGTGTCAGTATTGTCACTGTCACAAAATATATTTTGAATTTGAATAACGTTAATTAATTATATCATTTTTGAAGTTCAGAATGCCACCTCAATTAAGTAATATTCAAAAAGCACAAATTGTGGCCAAACTTGAATGTGGATGGTCATCAACATTTAGTCGAAAAGTCGGTTCTGGTGCAAAACGAATTTCAAACGACGTCCAAGCTCTTGTTAACTTCTTAAGGGACCACCATTTTAAATGATGTTATGTTGCCGTGGGTTTAGGAAATATACGGCGACAATAACTTAATTTTTCAACAGGACAATTGCCCAATCCACACGGCAAATATTATTCAGCGGTGGTATTGAAAATTTACCGTGACCATCTAATAGCCCTGACTTGAACCCAATAGAAAATGTTTGAGGTTGGATGGTCAAAAAAGTGTACAAAAGAAATTTTCGACCACGGAATAGGGAGGAATTATGGGAAGCCATTGCAAATGCTTGGGAAGATCTTAATTTGAATTTTTTTTTTTTAATTTAATTGGATCTATGTCCAGAAGACTCCACAAAGTTTTAGAAAAGGATGGGGCCAGGATTAATTATTAGTTTATTCCTTATTTCTTATCAGACCTCTCACTGACTATATTTAATTTTCTTGTTGTTGTCATATTTTATTACACGATTTTACAATAATTTAGTAATTAATTCATTTAAATATTTAGTTCTTGTATGCCTGATTGGCTGCAACCAGCAAAGTTCAAAAATTAGAAATGAAAAGCCAGTTACACATAAATTAAAAATTGCAAAATCGACCTTCACCCCTTGTACGCTTTTTCTCTGAACAGAAGTGTACGTGAACGAATACGCCGTTTATAACATGAGTAAGATACACAAATGAATTTGCTTTTATGCAATTTTGTTAAGCAAATGACATTCCACAGTGACATTCAACACAGCACACGTTTAAATGCGCTGAGTTCGTGTAAAATCGGGTGATCATAGTATGCTCGCTCGTACGGTATATATATACATATATATATATATATATATATATATAGACATATAAACAGTCATTGATGAGCCCGTTGAATGTATAATTCGGTCGCTGTGGAGCCCAAAATTACGTTGTTGAGCCCGGGGTCGGGCTCAACAACGTATCGAGGCGTATCTCAGCTTTAAATGGCTGGAAATAGTCAGTAGACCCTAAAACTTCAAATTTCGCGGGGGGCTCCATAACGTACTATTCCTATAATTAAATAGACAAAATAGTTCCGGGAAGGACCATGTAGGGGGCGCCCTGATCAAATTTTATATACGGTATATACAAATAGATCAACATGACGTTGTTGAGCCCGAAATTTGGCAACAACTGCGTTGGGTTCCATAACATACCATTGATATATATCTGTATGTTGGTAGCGGATTTATATATCGCGCTGGACTTTCTACTCTATAAGTATCATTAACCTGAATGTTATTGTTCTCGATATTTTACTATCTGTATTAATATAACTAATCGTTAGCTTACCTCCTAATAAAATTGTAACACAGTTTTCTGGTAAATTCAGCAAATGATTGTTTCATATAGACGTTGTAATCATAAATTAAAATACTTTTTAGGCCGAAATAGTTGATTCCTATTACCCTGGTAAATGGAATCAGATACTGTAAACTGTTTATTTTGTCAGTTTCTTTGACCGTACAAATTTCAACAATTTAACTTCCTCAGTGATTTATATTTGAATAGTTGTGTGTTATATCAAAGTTATACCTTTTCTGCAAGGTCTATAAGATTTGCATAATTCTTGTGTTATTTCAATTTAGATAACCTACACACCAACATATTTTTTTCCATAAGCTCTTAGTTTTATACATGTCATCTCTCTATATCGAATATAAGTGGGAACGGTAGAAAATAAATAAAACAACATGATAACTAAAGAATTACATGTGGAAGGAATGAATAATTTTTTTAAACGCGTGACGATGTGTTAGAACAAAATTATTATTGACGGTACCAAATGGGTATGTAATGTGAAAGTGGATGGAGTTTGATATCTGAAAGAATTAATATTCATGTTTCTGGTGATTTGAATTGTAGGGTGAGAAATGAAAAGGCAGATGAATGGTTGGTCAACAGAAGGAGGAAAAGATAAATAGTAACTGTATAAAATTAATGGAATATTACCTTCTGAACAACCTAGAGATAAACACCTATTTCCATCATAAAGAAATCTATACGATTACTCGACAAACATCAATTACAGAAGAAGCATAGTAAGTCACAGTTTAATAAAAAAAAAGGCAAGTGTGTGACGTGAAGATTAAGAAGAGGACCAGAGACATTTCCCGATCACTACATGCTCATGGCAAAAATTAAAAAGCGTAAAGATAAAGAGGAATCTAAAAGAGCGAGTGAAAGTGATGAACATATAGATTGGGGAAGGAGAAAAGAGTATATAGATTCATAGAAGTACCGGAGACCAACGTAGAAATGCTAGAAAAGGAAATATAAGTATAGAGAATCTTCTGAAAGCTGCCAGAGAAACATGTGAGTTCCTAAAAACAAATTCTATAAAGCAACAAACATTATAGTTAAAGAAGTTAACAAACAAACAAAAATAAACAAAATAAGATGGAAGCAATACTTGAGTGAAAGAATAATATCAAAATATGAAAGGAAATATAGAAGGAATAAAAGACGAAATTGAAAAATATGGTTAGAAAAATCAAGGAAGCAATTTAATACGAAAGTAAAGAAAGGATAGTAGAAAATGGCCTAAAAACACTGGAAAGCGTAAACAAGCCGGAATATGTATACGAAGAGTAGGATAAGATAAATTATTACGAATGATGCGCAAACGCATGATGAAACAATGCCGAGCGGAAAACAATGCCAACAAAAATAACTACACTGCAAAAAAATAGACCAGAGTATGGGAGGTTGTCAGGAAGTAAGGATAACAACATGAAAGAGGGGGAAGTAAAGCAGGCGGTGAACTTAGCAAAAATGGGTAAAATATCAAGCTATAATAGAGTGACAGCAGAAAGTTATTTGCAGCATCTAAATTAACATGGAAAGAGAGCCAATTGCCAAGGGTTAGACGAGAGTCGAGCGGTCCTAAAAAGGGTTAGAATATTTGACGACACATTTGAACTTAGGGAAATGCAAAAGACCTTACTGAGCATATGTTGCCTTTATCAATTTGTGTCAAGGTGTCTGAATGTCCCTGTTCAGATGATATCATGATTATGACAGGAAGTCAAAATTTTAATACATATGATAAGGTACCACATGAAATGAGAGTTAATACCCGAAAGATAAACGTAACGTTAACCACTAAAAAACGAAAATTCAAAAATAGTTGGGAATACTCTGAAAACTTATCACGCGATGGAATAGAACGTTTATAAGCAAATAAAAATTTCCGCGACAACTAAAATGATACTGTTTGATACTATTTGTAGGGCAATACTAACTTATAGTAGCCACAGGGATACCAATAAAAACCTTGAAGAGTAAAATAGAATCTTTGGAAACAACTCTTTGGAATTACAAGAAAAGACAAAACGAAATACGGATGTAGAAGGACTAGATATAAATTTAACATTAAGCTAAATTGTTATGGCGTATAACTTAATACCATACCATACATCAAACATATACCATATATTGAGGTGATAAAAATGAAATGTGTCGCTTGCTCTTTTTGTATAGGTTATGTAACGTCTTCCTCTGGAGAAAGGCGTGAAAAAAATTTCAGCTTTTTAATGAATGCAGTTTTTTAATATTTATTTTCTGTGTCTTTTCCCTAAAAAATATGGACTACAAATGTAACATTAGTCAATTGCTCGTATTGACTTGTTTGTGTAAGAATGGAATATCAAAGTGGCTGGCGATGAATGCAATATATTCTATAATCATTAATTATAGATTGGTGGGATCATCTCTTACAAATAGACAAACAGAAAAAAAATATGGGAGGCCAATGAAAACAAAAACAGGAAAATCCAGAAAAACATGGGAGAATGTTACAACTATTACAAGGCTATTCGGAATCGAGGAGTAACAGTGACGGTGACTAAATGTGCGACACGAAATAGCGATAGGAAACAATGTGTGCTGAAGGGACTAATCATTCGTTTTGCACTGTGCAAAATTGTTTAACACATGATAAATTCAAGGAAAAACAGCAGCCAAGAAAAATAACAGCTATTAGACATTTTCCAAAAAGCAAGGTAGTCTGTTAATAGGTACTGTATCACATTAGCTGGCGCAAAATTATTCAAAGGCATTATGTGAAAACGTACGGCGGGAAATTTGCGAAAATTCGACTTCATAAATTACAACTATCAAATCTGGCTTTGTTTCAACCCATACATTTCCCATGTCCTTTCTTCAAAGGATTTCTAATTGAAATTTTTAAAGTACTCCCGGTTTTTCCTCTTTTTAAGGTAACAAACTGTAACAGTAATTCACTATCTTGGTTCATTCCGTATAGAAGCAAGACATTGGCCTTGCTTCTTTCTGGTTTTCCTGTATTTCTTTCTGGTTTTCCTTATTTCACCTTTCTATATCACATAACAACAATGATACATATAAATATTCAATAATAAACGCATTGCAAGTAAATCACATTTACGGCGCAAGTCAGTTGTGCATTCCACTTGCGGACGCTGCATAAGATAGATCGTAGCTTAAAAGAAAAAAAGAAACACAGATTGGAGGTTTGGCAACGTTGCGGGGCTCCATAACGTACCTAAGATATAAACAAATATACAGTCGGGTTCCAAATAATACCGTTGTTATATCTGGGTTCCATAAGGACATGTTCATACCTAACTTTTTAATTTATAGGAATTTTTTACCCCTCTCTTGGTGCGCTGGCTTATATCAAATAGAATTAAAGAGGGAGCTGAGGTATACTCTTCTATCTCATCGTTTAAGGCCGGGATCATCAGCGACCCGACAATATATCGGGCTCATTAACGTACTGTTTACAAGTATATATATATATATATGTATATATAGTTTATGTAAATACATAAACTTATACAATACATTGAGTATAGCCAAAATATTCAAGATCATCCACTTGCAAGCAAGCTGCTGTTCTTCCACTTGAACATCACAATGTATAACACTTACCACTTATACTGAGTGAAAAGTAGAAAAACAAAATTAAATTACATAGCCAACTGAAAATTAAATTATGCGAGTCAGCGCACGATCACCTAAAGAAAAAGTTAACAAAAACAATAATAATTGTATAATATAACGGGAATTTTAATTATTAAACTTTCCACGCAATCAACGGGCCAGTGCTATGGGGGACAACACGTGCAACGCGCCAGGAATGGCGTTCAACAAACGAACGACATTGTATGAAAAAGTTCTTTTGAACATTTCGAGGTTATGAATTGGAGGCGTCAGCAACCCTTTAGATCTTATGTTGATTGCATGCACATCTGTTCTAAAGACCAACTTCCGATACAGATATTCTGGTTTCTTGCTGTAAATTATTTTATAATAAAAAATTGTTGAAAGATAGTCTGCTCTGCATGACATAGTTATCCAGTTAGCCCATCTACGGACAGGCGAGGCATGGTTAAATCGACCAATACCTTATATAAATCTAAGGCATGCATTCTGCAATCGCTGTAAACGCATCCTGTCAACACTGGTAGCGCAATGATAATAAATAGGTAAACAAAAATTAAGCTGAGAGAGAACAAGAGACTCGCACAATATTAGGTCTTAATTTTAGGTCCAAACAATCTTTGCATCCATATAACATAGAGTACAATATGCTTTTTTAAGAACATAAGATATGCTCCCTAAAACGTAACCTCGCATCCAAAATCAACCCCAAATTACGAGCACTCTCGGAATGGGGTAAATCAACATTATTAATTGTTATCTTAATGTCGTCTAGAACAGCGGCCCTAGCCTTCCTGCGACCAAACACCAGGACGGAAGATTTTCCCGGATAAATAAATAAAAAATGTCGGGCAGATTCAGCGACAATCGAAGCCAGATCAGAATTGACTTTAAAAATACCGTTGCTCACATTAATCGTTGAGGAGTAGTAGAGTTGCGTATCATCAGCATACATGTGATAATTACAATATCTAAGACATCTCATGATATTAGATGTGTAAATGGTGTAAATAATAGGATCCTGTGCAACGCCTGACGTAACCAGTTACAAAGTTGAGATGTTACCATCATAACATACCTGCTGGAAGCGATTAGATAAGCTGCGGAAGAAATTTGTTGTCTCGAGTGTAAATCCGATATTATGCATAATAGCCAAGAGAGTCAATACAGTAACCATATTATCATAGTGCTCTTAAAGATGTCATCGGTTACCTTAGCTAACGCTGTAGCGCAGCTAAACCCTGACCTAAAACCTTGATTTCTCGTTCGGTAATATGTTATTTTTATCCAGGTAACAGCATATTTGCGTATCCAAGACTTTCGAGGGCACAGGAAGAATAGGTGTAGGTCTTAAGTCACTCACAGTTGCCGGAGAGTTATTCTTAGGTAAAGGAGTAACGATACTGATTTTCCAACGGTCCAGAAAGACGCATTCCAACAAGCAAGTATTAATCAGATGGGTAATAACAGGTAGTAGAAATGGACAACATAGCAACAACATTTTTAAGGATACACCGTCAGCACCAACTGTTTGAGACTTTATAGAATTTAGTGCAGACTCAACGTCTGATATGTCTACTAAAGTAAAGGAAAAAGCATCAGCCACCGATACGCTATTATTATAGTAATCAATCATAGTGGGATCCGTACTACCACCTATTTATCTTTTTTGACGTTCATATTTGCGTCAGTTGCAAAACAGCCTTTAATTGTTCAAGAGTTTGAAAACAATGCTTATCCACTTTAGCCTTTAGGAAACCCCCAACGAAAACTTCACATAGAGTACATTTATATCGTAACTTAAGTCGGGAATAATAACTACCGTAGTTACTAATTGGGTTTAAGCAACCGTTTACATCGTATAACATTTGACAGCAGTTAATACATCTGATTAAGAAGTTCACTGCTTATAGTGTTTTACGAGCTGTGGCATTGTCTTGTTAGATGTATCCATCTCTTAGTTCTGCTATTCAAACACCAACCTTTTCAGAACGAAATGGTTTCTGTATCGTGACATAAGGGTTTTCACTGGATCATATACGCATGGTTTGTTTGTTAATAAAGGAGTATTTGTCAAGGATATTATCATCACTCATGTGATTTCTAAACAAATTGCAGTACTGGATTCTCTAGTTTGAAGTTGTGTTGGATGTAACTGTCGGATGTAGTTGTAACCAATATAAAAATAATTAAAAAAAACGTGACCCTCTCGATTACGTTTTCTTATGCTTATATTGTATTAGACGTATTCTATGACCAACATACTATTTTAAAGAATAAAGATAGCTAAATTTCTATTAAATGATAGGTAAAAAGTTTGTACGGTATTTTAGATAGTAGACAGACTGAACAACATTGACGTGTATGGTGTATGCGGAATAATTTCCCAAAAGGCTGTGTTATTTGCTGCTGAGATATTTTCGCAATTAGTTTGATGTAAGAGAGACATTATCTTTCGTCCTCACTTACGATAGTTTTTTTTGGGCCCGAAATATTCTACAACCGATAGTCTGTCCACATTCGAAGAGTTTCAAGAAACAACGCTAACAGCAGTCCGTTAGACACATAGCGGTAGTTTTTGCTGTTGTTGGTAAATGTTGCACCTATTCTCTGGTCGGCATAAATGTAAACGAAACGTTTCGCCGCTTCTTTTTGCAATTTGATATGTTCTAAACCTATTTTACGTCCTATTTTAGTCATTTTCAATTCCCTGAGGAAGCTTTCAAAATCATTCCTGTGCAGTGCGTCCACTTGGAGTACCTTCTTCCTTTTGCTTGGCATGTATCACAACCAATTTATTGAAATAGATGCAGTATAATTTAATAATTTCTTAAGAATAATAATGATCAAAATTGTAATAAATTCTTATTTATCTAA
Organism: Dynastes maya; assembly: GCA_029619315.2. Taxonomy (NCBI): domain Eukaryota; kingdom Metazoa; phylum Arthropoda; class Insecta; order Coleoptera; family Scarabaeidae; genus Dynastes; species Dynastes maya. The sequence goes on from JAROYE020000001.1 coordinate 44,819,939, forward strand.
AACATACAACATTTTTGTATAAGGCAAGCCAAAATACTAAACACAAATTTATGTAAATACAATACATTACTATAATTTTAATTTGCGTCCAATAATATATTCCAGAAGTTTAGTGTATGCGGCATAACAATTAGGGTAATAAATTTCCAAAAACAACTGATGATCGCTATTAAGTGCAGGTTGAAATTATCCATTTAAACCTCTAAAATCTGACCACCCGTTTCAAAACTTTAAAAAGAATCTTCTTTATGTTGAATATGTCAAAATATTTGACAAATTACAGGTGACACCATGATGACACTCAATAAAACTTCTCATGTAACCTATGTAAAGACGTAGAATAGCCTGGTGTTGGTTATACTGATTAAAGTTAGTAGTTACTAATCTGTGTACGTCTACATCGAGAGCAATTAGTAGTAGTTGATTAACTTATCGTGATTAGTAACGACCGTATTGTTCTTGACTTTCTATTTTCTTTATTGTTCTATGGTTTACTGTTTTAGTATTTTATTTTATAGTTAGTTGCTGCTCTTTTAGTACTTCAGTAAATACTCACCAAATACTTTACCGCATAGATAATCTTATTTGCAAGATGAAATTGGAGCCCTAGTTGAAAAAAGGTTTCATTTCAATATTTAGTTTGTGAAAATACTGTATTATTTCAGTTTGTGATGTTTAGTACGTGTTAAGATTGCCGCATTAATAGTTTTATTGTTTTACAAATACGTCGTAACTACGGTGTTCCTGTTGCTAAAATGGGCTTTCGATTTTGAATGGCTGCGTACACAAGAATCTATTTTGAATTCAGGAGAACACGCTAGCCATCAATCGATTTATATTTAAGGAAATATAACGTCAAGATGTTGACAAACTTCTCTGGCAAAGTGGGAAGATGTCTTCATCTTGCTACACTGAAATACCCATTTAGTTGAGCCAACTAAATTATGTATGTGTTTGAATACAGGCAAATAAATATCATGTTGGTTCAAACAAAATATAGTTGGATTAACAAAATATTTAGTTGCCCCCAGCAAATGTACTTAAAAATAAACAATTGAAATATTTCAACCATATCGATTCTTCAGTGTACAATTACTAGCAAGTATTACTACACCGAAAAACCGATATGGTGGAAATAACTAAATCAATTTTGTTAAAGGGAATTGGCTTGGGGAAACTAAATATTTTGTTAATCCGACTATACTTTGTTTGAATCAACACAATATTGGTTTGCCTATATTCAAACATATTATTTAGTTGAGTTAACTAAATGGGCTTTTCAGTGTAAAGCCGGAATATTCTGATGGAGTGTATCTTCATAATAATAAAAAAAAATTGCAACTGGTACCATTACAAATTTAAAAGGATCAAAACCATGAGCCGCGGTTAGATTTTTTTCGTTCAAAATTTTATTTTTTTTAAAGCAAATATGGTTTCCTGGAAAAAATTGTTATTTAAGGCACCAGCATTATTTATTCATCGCCCTAGCAGTAAGAAGGTTTATAAAAAACTAGAGGGAAAAGTAGGGGTAACCATTAACGAAAATTATAATGTGATTCCACAAATAGTTTAATTATCATTAGTTTAATTTTTGCAAAAGAAGATGGTTTGAAAATTTAAAATTGACTTGAACCTTAAAAAATACTAATGCAATAATTATAAATTTCGTTCCATGTGTGATTGTCGCACTGTATACGTATATCTTTTAGGCTATTATACAGTAGATCTGCGTATTGAGTACGGAAAAGGAAAATGTTATTTGTTGGTTTAAGAGAAAAATGTATTCTTTCCAATGTCGTCTAGTATTTCACAGCAAAAACACAAGTAATATCTTATTTTTTCTTGCAGAACCCTCTATTAGTCGCTATGCTTGTTGTAATATAGTTAGTCGCTAAGTGTATTTTGTACACCGTGTGTATGGGGTGCATTCAAGTTATAACACCTCCGATTTCTTTTCTCACTAACTAATCACACGAAAACTATGAAACTTGTGTCACTTGTCAATGTAATCTCTCTGCAGCCGTACACATTTTTCACTACGTCGACGCCATGATTCCATTACCGCTGCGAACGCTTCTTTAGGAGTCTGTTTTGACCACTGGAAAATCGCTGATGTAATAGCGGCACGGCCGGCGAATATGCGGCCATGGAGAGTGTCTTTCATCGTTGGAAACAGCCAAAAGTCGCTAGGAGCCAGGTCAGGTGAGTAGGTAGCATGAGAAATCACTTCAAAGTTGTTTGCACGAAGAAACTGCTGCGTCACGTTCGCCCGATGCGCTGGTGTGTTGTCTTGGTGAAAGAGCACACGTGCAGCCTTTTCCGGCCGTTTTTCACGCAATGCAGGAAGGAGCTTCTTCTTCAAAACATCTTCGTAGGATACACCTGTCACCGTAGCGCCCTTTGGGATGCAATGAGTAAGGATTACGCTATCGCTGTCCCGGAACATGGCCACCACCATTTTTTCAGGACTGGCGCTTACCCGGCATCCTTGTCTCATCCATTGTCACAATCGATGAAAAGGAAGTCCCATTCATGCCGTCATCACGCGTCAACATTGCCTGGCAACATGCCAAGTGCGCACCCTTGTAGTCGTCTGTCAGCATTCGTGGCACCCATCTGGAAGACACTTTTCGTATTTTCAGGTCGTCATGCAGGATTGTGTGCACAGATCCCACAGAAATGCTAACTTTGGAGGCGATTTGTTCCACACCATTTGAAGTATCAACAACAATTCTCACTCTCGCCGCTGCCACTAAAGGTTCTGTGTGCCGTACAGTGCTGCCATCTCTGTCATGCATTGACAAAGAGTGCTCGCTTATTTTAAAACAAACCGCAAGTTTCTCTGTTTTCAGTTCTGAGAAAAAAAATCGTAGGTGTTATAATTTGAATACACCTCGTATAACAAGCAGTTGTTAAGTAAAAAAAATAAATAAATTATGCTAGTTCAGTAGCAATCTTTTAATAAAATTGTTAGAAATATAAAATAGAATATTAAAGTTGATAACAAATATAAAGAAATATAAACATCAACCAATACTCTACATAGACAACTAAACGGAAATAAACGAAATACTTCACATACAGTCCCTTTTTCTTGTATTCATTCTTATTTTGACACTTTACACATGTATACAATTGCAACATGTTCCTTGCAAGGCAGCTTGTGACTTACATTTCCCTTTTACTTATTTTACTGTAGCTTCTTCATTTTGCCGTGTTTCTTTGGGGTTTATATTTTTCTAAAAATTGATTTACATCACATGGAAAATGGTGTATTTGGGCACTATGTAAAAAAATTTTTATAGTGTTTTTCGCACTGGATTTTCCAAACTTACTTCGTAAAGGATGTTTTTTTCTGTAAAGGGTGATGAAACAGTCTCTCCTTTCACTTCATCGTCGGTTTCACCTTCTTCTGTAGAACAAGAGGCATGCTCGCTGTCTTCAATATTTTCGTCTGACGCATCATTATCACAGTCTGCAACTACTTCATTTTCCGATTAATGCATTATTGGTTGTGCTATAGTTTCTTTGGATTTTTCGCTGGAACCGTATCCCTATAATGTTAATGGATGTACACACGTACTGAATAAAGTTTTTACTACAATAATTGTACAAAAATGCTAAAAAGTACTTACATTAGGTACTAATTGTTATGTATACTGCATACATCGGTTATATACCTAGCTATGATGCAGTTAGGTACTTGAATTGCTCTAGGGCAAAGGAAAGTGATAAAATTGTGATAAACTTATAGGTTATGTAAAAAGAATAACGTTTTCACTATAGTAATTGCAAATAAGAACGTTGAAAAGTACTTGCATTACTAGTCGCTACGTGCACTGCGTACACCGAAAAATATTGAAAGCACTACAAAATTTACAACCCACTTCGGCACTTCTAATACACCGAGCTGAAAGAAAGTGATGGGCTTGTAGGTTATGTAGAAGGAAAATGATAGGGTGGTTGTCTATACTAACTTGTACTTATTTCAAGTGACACAGTAAATTTTTTAAACTTTAGATGCTAACAAAGGGTTAAGTTAATATTTTTGATTATTGATAATTTATAAATAAATCAATAAAGCATCACATCATATTTGTATAAGAAACAAACAATCTGTTATTTGTGGTTCTACTCTGATATGCAAACGATTTTATAAACAATCCCCTTTTCTCGTAAATCAACGTTATGTCAATATATGTATAACTTTTTTCTTTTTCCACACTCAATCCATGGATTGAGTGCATGCATAATTTCGGTAAAGTAGGTTACGCGGTTATTACTTTATATGTATTTATACATGCGTATGCATGCATGACGATCAGAAAATAATTAGCCTTATAGTTAGACTGGTAGTAAAATACTTTTCTATATATCTGTGTCACAATGTATGTGTACGTGTACTGTAGCTTTGTTAGAGGTACTGCAGACTTTCCACTTTTAGTTGTTCAACAAATTAGTCTGCGCAATTGGTATGACGTTATATGTAAATGCGGACACCTATAGTCCTACCTAAAGTCGAACAACTATCGATAGACAATTTGCCTTAAATGACGTTATATTAATAGTATATTAATTTTTCGAAATTAATTAATTAATTGTACGGTCTGTAGGTCCGGGAGTGTTCCTGTGCACTCTTTCGGCAATTCAAATTAGTTGGATATCAATTAATGACATTTTACCAGTATTAAATCTTAAAAAGAGAAAACTAACATGGTATTGTAACATTCCAATATAAGCTCTATGTTTATATGTTACGTACGTATGTATTTATGGTAGAATTTAAACACTGAACACTTAGAAAATGGGAACACAGTCAAACATGTGTCACGTGGATGAATATTTTGACTAAAAGTGAGAAATTGATTAGAGTCCCTTCACTCCTTTATTTCATTCGCGATAGTGATTGTTTGACCATAAATTTCAATTGAATATTGTTATTTTTTAAAAATAGCATAATACATGCCATGCAGGGACGCAACTGGAAAACTGAATCTATGCTATTCTGTGGCATTTAACCCCACCTACAACTGTGCAATATTAAAATTTATTGATAAACAAAACGATTACTTGACGAGCCTTACTTAATTTTCAAAATTATGCTAAAGATACAACTGAATTTATGCTGTCAATTGTTGTAGGAAAATATTCCATTAGAATTGGAGATTTAGGATGTGAAAAAAATGAACAGAAGACAAGTTATTTATCCGTTCGACTGTGATCGTCATTAACTGGATTTAAAATAATCTCCTAGCACCCCCGCTGTAGCGATAGGATGCCATTAAAGGAGCTGGAGCTACTGAGAAAGAGCTCATAGCCACCAAAGGGATTTCTACATTGAACGAGTGGACACACTGAACTCACTATACATGCCGCTAAAGACAACTATGCTCGATGTTGTAAATTATAACATTACAGTTTGTACGTACGCACCATCGACTAAACAGTCGCGTAGTTGATTTATTATTTAAGGTGCTGGCTAGGTTTGTTTGTTGGCGAATATTGAAGTATGTAATTTGTTGTATAATAATTTTTACAGTCTATTAGATATATCCAATGAACCCGATTTTCTTCCTTCGACTATAAATATACGCACAAAGTAAAGGCATTTTTTTACAAAACATCTTTCAAATCTGTCATTTTGACAGATCATGTGATGGGTTTACACACATACAAATTTATCACTTGCATCGCATACAGCAAATAAAATACTAAAAATTTTCTTATAATTGTAATATAAGTGTCAGAATTGCTAGGTTTTTTTATATGAATGTGCATGCCTTTTATCGCACCTATACAATTAGACCAAACTCATTTCGAAACTTTTCCAGGACAAGTTACTTTTTCATTTGCTTCTATCGGTTCTTTTCTTCTATCAATGCAAACCACTTTTTAAATACTAAATTTTAGGAATTATGAAGAATTACTTTCACAAAGCGAATCCACGTATGTAATGTGGAAAGCCCAAATTTAAATGCATATTTTTGCTCTATTTTGCACTTAACACACTCAAGATCACACATATCACTTGGTTTAGCCAGACATATTGGACAGGCAGGCGATGGCATGTTTGTTAGTTTTTGATTACCATCTACCACACAGAAAAAACAAGTTCTTGACCCAAACAATTATGCATTCAGTCAACCAAATCGTAATTTTAAATGGCGGCAAAGATATATTTTCTAATTTAAAGAAATAATTTTTTTGACATCATTATTTGATTCAAACATATGATCTCTTGAAACAAATAATAGGTATGCACTTTTATATAGGTATCTACAAAAACAATAATTATTCATATATACGTAATTTTGTAATTGTATAGGTACTAAATTATTTCGAAGTTGACATAACTACAAAATAACTTGCGCGTTGTGTATACAGATACATAAAGATTAAAGTGATACTTGTGCTACTTTGGTTGTAGAGAATATTACAATACATACTACCCCGGTAATCTCGTAGGAATCCTGAGAATCGCGAACGAATGACAGGGGTGGTATTATAACAATAAAGATAGGAGACAGAACAGCAGATACCTCAACGGACTTATGCATGTCTTATCACTTACCTTTGCTGAAATACCTGTTATATCAAAAAAAGAGGAAATATACTAGCAATTAGTTGCAAAATATGAAAACGGAAAGATCAAGGCATTGTTACATGTGTGGTGAATTGAATCGGAATTTATTTAAACTGCTAACATTAGTGTTACTGGTCTTGAAAACGATATCGACGAGATTTTTGTAATTTTCGCTAATCCCTAATACGAATTCTGATATTCACTGTTGCAACTATTTTGTTTTTTTTTATAAAGAAATTTTAACGTTGGTTATCCAAAGGTAAAAATATATAAATCCATTATCCTACTTACCTATTATTTTCTTCATTTACATCTCACCGCTTACGAACCACCATCTCACATAACTTAAACTAGGACTACGATTGCGATTGCTCTGCGTTCATGCAACGGAAATTGCCGACGACGCGTGAAGCGCACGATTCTGACATATATTTGACTCAACAAATTCAATCTGTTCTTTCACTGTGCTTTCACTCAAATAAACATTTGTTGAATTAAATAGATATTTTCAAAGATATATATTGGTTTGATTCAAGAACTTTTTTTCTCTGCGTATTGTAAGAAACAGTTGGTGTTTTAAAGAACAAAAACAGAAAGTTCCTATCTGATTATTTTTATTTGTTGGATTTGTTATATACCTCAATTACGATATCGATATCAATAGTAGAAATAAATATTTTTAAAATTGATATTTTCATCCGTCCGCCTCCGTACTCTTTGTGTCTCTGTAACTTTTTATGGTAACGTGAAAATGAAATACCTCGTACTGAATATAAATGTTAGATTCGTTTACTATTGAAGCGTAACACATTTCGAGTTTTAAATTTTTGCATTTTTGAAATGATCTGTCAGTTCGCCCCATAATGCGACGACTAGAATTTTGCGAAAATGTGACTGACATGATTAGTGCAAATGAAAATTTCTTCAAACACATTTGCTTTGATGATGAGTGCATTTTTTACTTAAATTGACATGTGAGCAAACACAATGTACGATACTGGAGCGATGAAAATCTCCACAAGCCACAAAAAAATAATGTTTGGGTAGCAACACTACTGATTTAATAGTTGGGCCCTTATTTATTAATGAAACGCTAAGTGCTGACGTTTATTTGAATATGTTGGAGAACGTCGTCAATCTTCTTATAACTAAGAAAGTTCAAAACCAGCGTGATGCAGAAGGTAATCAAATGCTCGACGAACATAAACTTTTATTCCAGCAAGATGGTGCTCCACAACATTATACCGTAAATGTTCGTAACTAGCTTAACCGAAGATTTGCAAACCACGGGATTGGTAGACGTAGAAACAACGAATGGCTTCCATGATCATTGGGCTTGATAATTCTCCAGTTCTTTCTTTGGGGCCATTTAAAATTAGTAGTTTATAAGTATCAACTAATATATATATATAAACGATTTTCATCAGCGAATTATCAACGAGTGTAGAAGCATTCCATAAGCAACTTAAAAAAAATGAAACAAGAATTTGCAAACCAGCTTTAGTATTGCGTGGAAACCAACGGTGCTTATCTTGAGCATATTTTTGTGAATTTTGTTTTTTGTAGTTTATTCAAATTGTAATACTGTTATTGCCAACGCCTTTAAAGACATCAGTTTCGTAAGGTAGATCCGAACTTTTTCAGTTTCTAAATACGTTTTTTTTTTTAATATACTGGAGAATAAGCTTTCATTTGAGGTACCACAGGATGGGTCATTCAATTCAAAATTTTTGGAGAGCTATTTGTGGGGCGCAGATGTAAACGTCATAATATGTGTGATTCATAGGTCAATGTGTGTTTGGAAATTTTTATTTTCGTTTTATCCTCCAAGTGTGCAGAATTTGACGGTATATTGTAGGTTTTTACTTATGTTTCATTAATATCAGTGAAAGTCGAGTATAACGACCTCAGGAAAACCTCGTCGCTATCAGACTGTGGTTGAACCAGGGAGGAATATGTTACATAGTGTTACCGTTTATTTTATTTCTATTTTTACAAATTGCTGATTACTGCTGTGAATGCGAGATTGAAAATCACTAGCAATTTTGTTGCTAGACTCGCCATCTTCTAACTTGGGCGCGTAGGTATTACCAACTATATTTTAATGAGGATATATTTTTTAGTTTTCATCTTGAAGAATTTAATTCTGTATTAAAATTTATAACCCCCTGAAGTTACAAGCAGTTACAAGCTGTTAATAGGCGGACTTGAACGTTTGTAGAACGTTTTTAAACGAATTAAGCATGAGTCGAGAAATTGAGAATGGAGAAAGAATGTGGTCTATAACGCCAAATAAAAAAGATTTAATCCAAGAAGTTGGATTCAGACTCTTACGAGCAAGGTATTTTAGGAAGCACTACAACAAATTACCACAGTGTAACTAGTCACAATGAGAAGGATAACATAAATGGAAAAATACGACATACAAAATGCTACGGCTAGACTATCTTAGGCAAATAAAAAAACTGTGGAAAATAGACCAATTGTACTTGCATTTGCAAATACGTTTGAAGTAACAATGCAAGTGGTGAGATTCGTTTGATAATCGTGAAAGTTGGATGGGAAAATGGATTTATATCAGCATCTTATATCAGATGGAAATCACAGAACACGACCAGAGAGAAATTATTGATAATTGAAAAGTTCTGGACTATAAACTTAATATTGAAGAAAACTTGATGTTGAAATTGTACTTAAAACTGAACTAGAAATTGACATGTGAATACCCAATTCTTCGGTAAATTGCCTAAGTTTTAGAAATTGACCAACAAATAGATAAGCGTAAAATCAGCTTAAGCCATTGAATTATGCTGCTAATTATATCACTAAACATATAAAAGGCGAATGCGTGGAGTTTAGCATTTATCAATAGTGATTAATTGATTATTTTAGTTTACTAGGGTTGTAATGATATGTATAAATGCATAAATGGACAAATTTGGTTTCCATGAATTCTTTTCTGTAAGGTGACTGGTCTATGACCTTGTATAATTAATGTGTGTTTGTATATATCTTTAACCTTGACTTTTGCGTCAATATGCAAATTTAAAAAGTACGGGTGTGTTTAGCACGCACTGCGGTGCTATACTTGTATTATTCCCATATACAATGTGAAAACCTGAAAAAGACAACTCGATTATATACAATATTTATATAAGCAATTGCACTGAAATGACAGGAAAAAGCAACGTTACCATTAACAAACCGTAATATCCAATAAACAAATAACTGTTAATTCAAAACAAATATAGCTTTATATAGATACAAACATTAACGTCTTGTAAAAATTAATAATAATTTGGTCAATTAGAATAAATTTTCTTTTTGATGACTTCCCCGCCTATAAATAAAAGTGCCGTGTGACATTCTGACAGTGCGACATTCAACTAGATATAGCGTTCGTTATATGGCAAACTCAAATAGTTGAGTTTTTTTTCAAAATATAAACACCCCATTGTAATTAATTACGGCAACTTCTTTCGGTTTTCGTCGTGTTTCATTTGGTTGAATCGACGTTTTTCTTTTAGACTAGTATACGGGAAAATCCTGTAGACTGACTAGTCTAGAGAGAGATCCTGAAGAGCTGGCAATATGGATAGTGAAATGTCGATTCAACCGAATGAAACTCGGCGAAATCTAAGAGAAGTTACTATTAGTGAACCGTCCGTGAAAGTTTATTCTATACGAGTGTTTCCTAGCATTGTAATTGGTATTATTCGCGAAAAAAATTTACCAAAAATATTCCATATTTTTACGTTTGCAGACTCAATTATTTAAATGGTTTTACATTATATCTTCGTCAATATGGGACGCTTTAAAAAAACCGGAGAATTTTACTTCCATTAAAGGAATGAAATTCACCCAAATTAAGAGTTTTTGTTGAAATTTACAACAAAAAATGGGGTAATTTTGCTCATAGGAATGTAAGATGTGCGCAGTCGCAATTTGTGAAAAACACATCGTGACTATTTGTGACCGCCAATATGCCATAATCTGGTATTTTTAGTGATAAATGAATTATAAGTGATGAGTAATCAGCGAGCATTAGCAATAAGTTATGAACTTATGAACTTATTTTCACAATACGCTAACTTAACCGATGCCATTGGAATTCAGTTTGTCATTCATGTCCTACGTTGACACCTCATGGTGTTGTAGTTATTTGTAGTGGGTTAGTTTCCGCGATGTATTTAGTGTGAGAAGTTTTACAAAGAAAGATGTATGTACTGATCTGATTATAAGTTTTCACTCAAAAAACAATAAAATAGTGTGAAAATGCCAGCACACAAATTAAGATAATTTTGCTATAATTTCTGAGCAACCACGAATATATTGTTGCTTTTTAGCCAATACTTCTGTAACTATTACTTTAATGTATAAATAATAATATTTCTTCTACTCCTTCTATTCTAAATTGTTCATTACGCATTTGACAGCAGATATGTAATAATCTATTTAGACTACACGTGAATTCTAAATTAATGGCGACCGAAGGAAAAACGAAAATTTAAATCGACCACGTATTCAAAATTTTAGGTGTTAAGGTAATTAAATTTGGTTAGTTCATTAAAGTGGTCGAAAAAGAAATTAAAAAAAAAAATCGTTTTAAATTCTTTCCAATTTTGATTTGAAAATCCGATTTTTAGTGAATTTGTTTGTGTTTAGTTTGTGGGCTGGTATTACAACTAATTGTAACAATTTACAAGTGTCAACTGTCAACTGTTGCTCGTGTTGCGCGGTTTATGGCGCAGTTTAATACAATGTCTGATACAGAAGAAGAATTTACGGCTACACCTCCTGACATCACGGCTCAAGCCAATATGATAATTAGTAATTTGCTGCCGTCAAAGTCGAAGCAAATGTATGAATATAATTATGAAAAATTTATGAGTTGGAGAAGAAAGAAAAACATAACCTCGTTTTTGGAAAACGTTATACTTGCCTATTTTGAAACTTTAGGTAAAATATTGAAACCATCGTCATTATGGGCGACATATTCTATGTTAAGAAGTACTCTCAATATCAAGGAAAATATTGACATTACCCAATATTTGAAATTACGTGCATACCTGAAACGCACCTCAGATGGATATAAAGCAAAACAAATCGTCAACGTTTACTTCTGAACAAATTAAACGTTTTATTGAGGAAGCTCCAGACGAAAAGTATTTGTTCTCAAAGGTAATTCATCCACATAAACGCGATATACCATTATCATTATCTATTTGTAGGTTGCACTGATTATTGCTGTTTCCGGCGCATGTCGCAAAAAGGAAAGAAAAGATATGCATGTGAAAGACATGGAAAACGAACTTTACATCAAAATTCCTGACAGTAAAAATAAAACAGAAAGATCTTTTATTGTTTCTGGACATTTGTAAGAGGCATATGAGCCTCCGACCCACATACGCTAACAGTTCTCAGTATTTTTTTAACTATCAGAATGGAAAGTGCACTCGTCAAGTGGTTGGCATTAACAAGTTAGGTGACCAACCAAAAATCATTGCTAAATTTTTAAATTTGGAACATCCAGAGCAATACACAGGCCATTGCTTCAGGCGTTCTTCGGCGACAATTTTGGTTGATGGAGGAGGTGACTTAATGGCATTAAAGCGCCATGGCGGGTGGAAAAGCCAGGCCGTGACTGAAGACTATGTGGATAATTCGATGGCCGCTAAGAGAAATACGTCAAATATTCTGTTCAACATTGACAACAAGTGTGGCATATTCTCAGTTTAGTCGTAATGTAGAAATGGGGCCATCAACTTCAAAGTGTGCGGCACCAGTTGCTCTTACTAACTGTAAAAATGTTAGTATAAACATCAATAATTATTATAGCTCTAAGAGTGAATAAAGACATTTTGTTGAGGTTTATTTTATAATTTTCCGCTGCAATCGTAGAAAAAATATAGTACGCAACTCGAGGGCAAGGCGACTTACATGCACTCGCGAATTATCGCACTCGGTTGACGCTTCGTGCTTACCATTTTTTCGCTCGTGCGTAATAGGCTTCTTACCCTACACGTTACGTAATATACTATTATCTTATTGCATTGTTTTGTGGCATATTTTAATTAACACACATATATGTATACATATAATTTTAGTTAATGTACGTACTTTTGTGTTGTAATTTGCTTAATTTTTTTTTATAATTTACGTTATAGACTAGAACCTATGGGGAGGTGCAGTTATTTGGTAAGTCCTAACTTATAGACAACAATTTGGCAGTCTTTTCTCTATATATTCTTTGTTTTGTTTGGAACCTAATTTACAAAACAATAGGTAACAATAATGTATTTAATGCCCAACAGACATTTCTATGGCTGGATGAGCTAGAAAAGATAATTTATGGAACTTCAGCACTACAACAATCACCAGTGCTATCATCGTAACGAACACCCTAGGTACAGGTCGACCTACAAGTAAATTGTATTTTACTTTTCTGGTATTTCAATTAGTCAAATTTGTTTGTAGGATATCAAAAGTATGAAATATCTCACCCCAACGACCGTATCTTTCACAAAAGCTAAAAATGTTTAAAATACTAACTAAAAGCGAATGTTTAAAATGAAGACTGCCGTTGAAAATGAAGAATTACAACCATTTTCTTATATCAAGTTATCAAGTCGTCCTCAAATAGCTCTATAATGAAAGTCTCTTCGAAATTTCGCAGAGATAAGTATCTTTGGAAAATGTACCTTGAGACGGGACTGAAAAACCAAAAATGATAGTTCTGAAATCTTGGGAACGTTTCTTTAAGTATTATATACATACATATGTAGATGAAAATAAAAACAACTACCTGATTACCAATATTTTTATTTGACCTACAGGGCTAAAGTTACCCCTATTATAGGAGATAGGAAAGTTGTCTCCTATTTTCGGGGTAGTTTCACCTATTTTTTGATGGTGCATACAGGTTTGTTAGTTAATGAAGAATCAGATAAATACCTAGTTCACGCATTTTTTAAAATATTATCTGCTCACTCAGTATTACGCCCATTACCAATAAATGTATTTCGGTAGGCACCAACGCTCTCCGTCTAATGAAATACTTAATTGCTACAAAGAGTATATATTTTCTCTTTATCTAGTTCAGACATCTCTACTACAATACCAATTATAGGCATTAATGGGAACGAAGGTCTAAGAAATATAGTATTGCCTTCAGAAAGCTGTATTGTACGCCTATGTATTCCCTTCTGGTCATTCCGAATACTAGAGTTGGGGTTTGGTCACGTGATAGCATAGCTGGACACGACAACCCCCAATTACAGTGGCCTTCGCTGAGGAAACTTAGACCATTCACCCCGCGGAATATTTATTGATTAGGTTAAATAAAAATTAGATGTTACGTTCACTGTTTTTCACGCTTCCATGCAAAGCCTTTTTTTTAGGGCGACAGGCTAAATTTTAATTGGATATTTAAATTTTTAACCATTGACTTGTGTATCCGTTGTACTACCAATTCGAAAATAAATAATATTAGCTCATTTTTTGTAAATAGATATGTAACAGACACGTTAGTATCCTATATGAGTTACAACTTATAAGTCTGTTGCTATCTTCTAAGACTAAAGTTACTTCTGTTTGCCCATATACAACGTATCCACCTAGTGCGTGGGTGGAAGACAATTCCTTTCCTAAGCAATCTAGAGAGAAGGTTTTCAAATAAAAAATATTCGGAGACAAATTATGCATAACATAAAATTATATCCAAGTATACAGGTGTCTAGTTTCCGCTATAAATGATACAAGTTCGATTTTTAAGTAATTCCACTTTATATTATTATGTTTTTGAATGTTGTTCTTCAATTCATGTCAACTTTGTTCAATATTTCCTATACCCATCTACCTTAGTTTTTGAGATAATTGACATGTTTAGAGATTTTTGCGGTTTCTTTAACGACCGATACCTTAAACGCCTTACACGCTAGAGCGGCGATTCAAATTTTATTCGATTGGGTATTTCTAGCGGTTTTGAGCAATACATCGAATTATTTTATATCAACAAGCGCCTACAAGATGGCTAGTGAAATCGTTGCTATGTTTTAATTATGCTATTTAAAATTTTTTGAATGGAACATTCTGCGTATTTTTCTAAAATTTAATATAGATGCTCTTCTAGAATTTTTTTAGGTATAGGGAAATGTTTCCAAAAAGAAATTCTGGAATAGTTACTCTATTAAATTGGAAAAATATACAGGGCGTTTTTAAAAAAGGTGGAATAGCATGAATCAAACATTGCAACCATTTCGATAGCCATCTTGTAGATACTACTTGATATAAAACATTTTTGTAGTGAAGCTGTGATAGTCGATAAGAGCGATGCGTTAGCAAAACGGGTCAACCAATGAGCGCTGTATCTTTCCGTAACCACGGTTATAGAAAGAAGCTGTGATACTCGATAAGAGCGACGATAAAAGCGAAGCAGTGGGATACAATGTTTGTATAAGGGTGTTTATACTGGAACTACGCGACATCTGTAGACAGCGATGGTGTGCAAAGAGTATTTACAATCTAATAATAATGGATATCGAGAACTTAATAAGCAAGATTTACATTAGGCCCCCAATACGGGACCAAAAATACCAAAATCAAAAAAGAAAAACTTACAATGGAAATATTTTGAAAACTGTCAAAGGACGCGCTTGTCGAAATTTCCAGTGCCATGCGCGATGCATATTTATTGCTGCTAGTATCGTCGCTCTGATCACAGCCGGTATCGTCGCCCTTATCGACTATCACAGCTTCACTATAAACACACCTTAAGGCACACCCAAGATATCAGCTGTTAAAGAAGCAGCGGGATTTCGCAAAAATCCCAAATTATTTTAATTGTCTTAGACACTAAGATAGACAGGTGTCGGGAATAGTGATGAAAGTTGACGTGAATATAATGTGCAGGGTGTTCCGCTTAAAAACCAAACTTGTACCATACGCTGCGGAAATTAACACCCTGTATGCTTCAATATCATTTTATATTGTTTAGTACTTATCTCGGAATATTTTTTATTTGAAAACATTTTCTATAAATTACGCATTGAAGACATTATCTTACATCCACGCCCTAGGTGAACACGCTGTACATACATATGTAAATAATTTTTATATGTATTCTACCATTCTAGTATTCCAGAATATAATAGTAAAGTAGAGCTTAAAAACGTGTCGTAAAATTGCAAAACATAGATATTAGGTTAGTTGGATAAATTGCCCCACCATATGGAAATCCCTCACGCAAAATTCGACAAACTTATAAGTTTGGGCGAATTGGAATCGTATACAAAACGTTGAGTTTTGGTTACGCAAATACTCAATGCTTACGTTGCCTATAAGCGTACAAGTAATTTATTTACCCTCTTGTGTTGGTTGTGCCAAACGAGGGCGTCCAGACCGAATTTTTTTGTTGTAACAATAGATGTCTCTCGAATTTCCTCTTGGCATCTGTTGGGATAACAGAAGTAAAGTAGGTTCCGGCTGACTTGCAGTGCCGTACACTATTGAGACTCAAAGAAGCTCGAAACACCGGTTAGTACATTAGCCTACCAAACGCCGTTTTTTAACGCTTGTAGCTTCGGTGTGTGTTTGGTTTATTGCATTTCATACGTGTAAAAGTATGTTGACCTTTACACGTGAGTTGTTAGATATAGTATCAGTAGTATATCTGGTACGTGATATATAATACGTGGTATATTTTTCTCTGTGTAGGTTGATGTTTTCGAATTTTTGCCTTGACCGGTCCGAAGTTTTTAAAATTCTTAATTATTCGTTTAACGGTGTTTGGTGACGGTTTCTGTTGTTATGAATATCGAACGGCAAAGGTATCGCATGTTCTTGATATCACTTTATTGCATTCTATATAAACAATAAGCAAATTTAAATAATCTTGGTTCGTATAATTTAAACGTGCCGACATTGTTCGTAACTGAAAACTAAGTAACATTTCATCAATGCTGGATTGTTTCCTAATTGTCATGACTCATGACTAACTTAGATGTACCAAAATAGGATGACATTCTAAAGAACTACATAAGCTACATTCTTACACCATATATAAATTTGTGGATACTCTTTTTACATGAAAATTGTGCTACAATATACATTTTCTTAAATACCTTGAAATGTGTTTATTTTAGATGCGTAATGAATATGACAATTTCTTTGCTTTTTTGCACGGGTAATTTCATGAGAAAGAGAAGAATAGGTAGTTGTATTTAAAAAGAAGTGTTGATATTTTTTTTCGTCCAAGTTTAATTTTCAGACACGCTATAAAATGTTTTCGGCCATGTACGGTCAATAGCTCCGCAAAATTTCAATTCTCCAAGTTAAATACCTTTACA
Source organism: Dynastes maya (assembly GCA_029619315.2). NCBI lineage: Eukaryota > Metazoa > Arthropoda > Insecta > Coleoptera > Scarabaeidae > Dynastes > Dynastes maya. The sequence goes on from JAROYE020000001.1 coordinate 44,836,868, forward strand.
ATTCAAAAAGTTCGAGTACACTCGTTCAGCTGTCAAACTTTTTCAAGGAATGCATATGGTTAGAAATAGAAACATAGTTGTTTTAGAATAGAATAGAATATACCTTTATTGTCCAACAGAAGATCCAATTATAGGACAATAATAAACTCATAATATTACAAAGTAGGTTTCCATACCTAAATTAAATGACATTAAATATTATAGAACAACAAAATAATTAAAAAGAAAAGAAGAAAAATGTAACAAATTAACACTACTTGAAAGTCAGTCCGCCATAAGTCTATTACCATTACGACACATCGTATAAACTGGTGTTTTTATTAGTTTTCATTAGTCCGGGCTGCAGGTATATAAAATGGCATACTATGACGAGTAGCAAAAACTGGCACATTGAATCATGTTTTGAATAGTAAATATGGGCAGTCGATATGATTATTGAGTAGTTTACTCAAAAGTCGTACGCTTTGGAGCTCTCTTCTCGTTGCAAGTGACTGCATATGCAATTGGTTCATAGTTTCGTCCAGATTAGAACCGCGTACAGGGTAGCTACCAGTTGTTTTATAAATTATAAATTGCAAGAACCTTCGCTGAATCTGATCCAACATGTGAGAGTGCGTTGTATAAATTGGATACCATACGATACTGCCATACTCGAGCTTACTGATCACAAATGTGTTGTATGTACAACAGCCTAATCGCGGCGATGTCGGTAAATTCTCTACAGGTTCTTAGAACGAATCCCAACATTCTCGACGCTGACGCACGCAACGCATTAAGATGTGGAACATATGTGAGTGTACTGTCAAAAAGAATTCCAAGATCATGGAAAGTTTCACTGGTGGATAAAGGTGTGCCACACAGGAGGTAAGTGTTAATTAAACGTTCTAATTTTTTTGTATATGTGACTTTGCAACATTTAGCAATATTGATTTTCAGGTCGTTGTTCTCGCACCACTCAGCGACCACATCCAGGTCCAGAGATCGTTGAATAGATTTTTAAATCATCAGCGTAGGCTTGTTTTATCAAATACACATTGAAAATTAAATAGGAATTCAAAAATGTAATAATATATGGACCGTTCCATTTGAAATAACAAAGTTGACTGCTGCTTCCGCTATAATCGGAAGTATCAGATTATTGAAAATATTTTAGTTCATTAGTATATGTCCGCTTTAGTATACTGCCGAGTTCCCAGAATTTTGTAATGTATACCCTTCATATTTCGATCGATGCTCATGAGACACCTGTGCAGTAATTCTTTAAAAGCCGGTACATTTTACCTGCTGTATCTCATGTAAAATCTGAGGAAGGTGAGAATAGTTCAGTATAATACGTGCTACTTTATCGCTTAAGGTTTATTGGGCATAACGAACGATTGGTATCCGAATGGAATGAGTCATAACTAGAGCTGGCACTCTCCGCAGCGCGACAGGTTCGGATCCGTTGTTGTGTGCAGACGTACGAGGTAAGCGTCATAAATTGTCGGCCTGACATCGAAAAAAATAAACTTGGTAAAATATAACAATTTTTATTTTTCAATATAATCTCCTCTAACTACAATACACTTATTACAACGATCAATTAACAATTCTATACCCTTGTAAAAATAATCTAAAGTTTTTCCCTCAAAATGTTGACGTCCCATTGATTCCTTTTTGGATAGAGGATCATAATACAGAACCATTGTTTCACATCCTTTGACAATGGACCCAAAATCGGCTTCGGGTCGTCTCCACACATGTTTAAAAATGAGCGCGCACATTCGACCCGACGTTTACGTTAAAAAGCAGAAAGAAGATGCGGTACCCATCTTGCACTAATCTTATTCACACCCAAATGGTTATGGAGAATTCGGCGAATACTTGTTTCAGAAATGTTAAACATCACTGCTAATTGCTTCACTTTTAAACGGCGATCTGTTAATACCATTTCTTCAATAATTGAAATGTTTTGAAGCGTTATCAGTTCAATTGGCCGATCGGGGCGCTCATCATCTTCCAGGGATTCTTGCCCCAAACGGAAACATTTTGCCCACTTTTTTACGATGGAATATGAAGAAGATAAAACACCATAAACGCCGTCTAAATGTTGTTTAATGTGATTAGGAGTTTGCCTTTCTTTTGTTAAAATTTTAATGACTGTGCGGTACTCAATTTTCGTTACCTGAGCACTAGCCACGTTGTCTGGATAGCTACTAAAAACTACTACTCTTCGAGCCGTAATATACAGGCTGTTTATTAAACATACGGCAAAAATTCAAGGGGTTATTCCATAAACTATTCTAAGAATATTTTGTACTTTTATGATTTTTGAAAAGCCCCTTTGTTTCGAAGATACCGGGCGAGAAAAATTTTCGACAAAACTAATTTTGATATTTTTGAAATTATTAATGTAGCCGAAATAAAAATATGGCGTACAACACTGGATTTACTGAGTATAAAAAAAATTGTAAAAACGTGTTGTTATCTTTTAACAACCGATTACAAAGAACGGTTGTTTTACCCACTAACAATAGGCAAGTGCAGAGATAGAAAAGTAAATCAGTTAAAACGTGGATTTCATTTGAATACGTTTCGTGATTAATCATTTTGTATGTGTCAAATTTGTTGAGACTGATTGACGTGTATTTTCTGTCTTTTAATACTTAAACTTTTGTTAGCGAAGTCCTCTATCATGAATCGCTATACGAACGCCGAGATGACTGACATTTCATTTATGGACTTGCTGATGGCAATTTATTAGAAGCTAGACGGTTGTACATTGGACGATTTCCTGACCGTAATGTTCCTGATAGAAAAACCTTCCAACGTATTCATCAACGTCTTCATGAAACAGACACATTGAAACGAAGTGGAGGACCAGGAAGGCAAATGACAGTAAGAACGGTAGAATTAGAAGAGAATGTGCTGGACATGGTAGAGGAAGATCCAGGTACTTCTACTCCAAAAATTGCAAATACTTTGAATGTAAGTAATGAGACTGTTTGGAAAATTCTTAGGGAGTATTTGTTGTACCCACACCACATACAACGCGTTCAGGCACTTTTTCCTGCTGATTTTCCTCCACGGATTGCATTCTGTCAGTAGCTTTTGCACACATTGGTTCAAATCCCTCAACTACTGACACTGATTCTTTTTATCGATGAAGCGAATTTCTCAAGAAATGCAATAAGGAATTTTCACAATAACCATGTGTGGGCTGAAGATTCACATGAGGTACTTGAAGATCGTTTTCAACATCAGTTCTCGTTGAACGTTTGGTTAGGAATTATGGGTGACTGGCTAATTGAACCGGTATTTCTACCAGGAAGACTTACCGGCGAGGTGTATCGAAACTTTTTGGAACAAACGCTACCTCTGTTTCTGGAGGATGGACCATTGGCAACAAGAAGTGCAATGTGGTTTATGCACGATGGGGCACCAGCGCATTTTAGTGTGGTTGCTGGTGAGTTTTTAACAGCAACATACGGAGATCGTTGGATTGATCGAGGTGGACCTCACTTATGGCCTGCTCGATCCCCGGACTTAAACCCCCTGGATTATTTCCTATGGGGCCATCTAAAGTCATTAGTTTATTCTACTCCAGATAATTGCTGGGTGTAGCTCAATAAGAAACGACCCTGGTGTTTTTGAAAGAGTTCGTCAGTCAATGAGGAGAAGATTGGATTCTTGCATCCTAGCTGGAGGTAGTCATTTTCAACAGTTCTTGTAGATTAAGAAACTTTAAATGTAATTTTTGGTAATAAAATGTTGGTTTTGTCGAAGATTTTTCTCGCCCTGTATCTTCGAAACAAAGGGGCTTTTCAAAAATCATCAAAGGACAAAATATTCCTAGAATAGTTCATAGAATAACCCCTTGAATTTTTGGCGTATATTTAATAAACAGCCTGTATATAGTGTAGGCCTCGCACATGTGCAATTATGGCTCAACGGAGTTTGAACACGCTCGAGCTTGTATAAGCTTGTCAGGCCTAGAATTTATGGCGCCTACCTGGTATATATGTATGTCCGATCGGCGGTCTATGTATATATAATATTCGCTTCGCGCAGTCGGCTGTTTGTTGGTAAATACGTATACACGTTGGCTCAGGCTTCACTTGCATTCATCCCCGCCGGCCAGCCTCGCCGCGCGCAACTGCTGTAGCCTATCTGACGCACTCCTTGTTTTTCTGTGCGCTCGTAAGGTTCTAACAAGAGATTGTGGATTTTGAATACATTATGTTGGTTTATACAACCGCAGAGATGGTATAGATGATTAAATGGTATTTTGGGAATTGCCGTAAATGCCAACAAATAGACGAACAGCCTCAAATCCCTCTAATGCATCCCGAGCGGAAGGAGAGAGAAGTGAGGGTTTGTTCGTTAGTTGAAATGGGCGAACCTTGCTCTAGCCGGCAAATTGTAGACGAAATCGGTATTTTGAAACGCAACAAATACGAAAGTTACAATGTTCAAAATTGTCAGGAGATGTTTCCCCTTAATAAAGTAACATTCTTAGAATTTTAATTTATTTTGTATAATTATCGAATTTATTTTTCTTTAGTTTAATTTTATAAGAATCGTTGTTTATTTTCTTACTTAGAATTACTTTTTCGTTCTCCTACATCGTATAGCAGCAACAAAATGAACATAAAAAACTGTAATTTCTAACATAATCTGAGAATACAGAAAAATTATGCAGTAATTTTGTATTAACACATTTTGTCAGAATGCATTGAATTATAATATTACGTGATTGAGCGGACATGCGTGCATACCGCTGCTGGCTTTATGATATACTGCGATTGAATGCGATCTATCAGTGAGACTCGAATGCTCTGTTGCCTTTCACAAAGGCAATACCCCGTTCGTATCTGGACCAACGTGTATACTTACTACGATGCTGGCGCGCCGCCTGAAAGTGCCGTCTCTATAACAAATATAACAGTAAATGTAATATAACTGTTGCTTGTCAATGTGTGTAGGTTTTGTGGTATGGATACCGATCCTTGTTTATAAGTTTCATTCGAATTAGGAATCCCGGTTAGTTCTTGAACTGAGGAATACGTATGCACAGGGGATGGTAGAATTTTAGAACTGATTAGAACTATTGTACTACGAACCGAGCTTAGTCTACAACAAATCCAGTTTCCAGTGACATCGTTTTAATTTTCATCAGTGATTATTTCGAAAAATTAAATTGTACGAGAAGGTAATAATTACCTACTATTATTACCACACCTACAGTAATATGTAATTACTATACATTGTACTTACCCTCCCATCATCATTTTTCTGTTGGTGTATAAGGCTCTTGGGGAACTTGAGAACGTATACGGTGTTTTTGAAGGCCTAAAAGACAATTCAACTAGTTGACTGTCTGCTGCAGACCTCGAACGAGGTCTTTGTTCTGTCATCGTCATCTTGAATTTCTTTTTATCTAAAACAGAGAAGAAATAAAAATAAAATAGAATATATTTGCTGTGTAAAATTAACGTTATTTACGGAAATACGACACTGAATTAAAAACAGAAACACAGTAGATGCAGAAAACCCAGTTCATTTAAATACTTTAAAATGTGTTCAGCAATAATCTTTATTATCGAAAAATTAAATTAAAAAAGTTTGGCGATGAATTGGACAGAATTACCATCCATCCTTTCGGATGAATGATTGCATATGCATACAATTTGGTTCAGCTGAAAAGACTCACCCTTCTTATGGCACAGTCCCTCTAGCAGGGACTTTCTCTAATGCTTCCCATAACTTACATCTAGGTGTCATATGCCTTGGTCAAGTCAATAAAGGCTATGTGCACTTCACCGTTAACTACGATAGTCTTCTCGCATAACTGTTGTAACGTGAAAAAGTTGTCCACACAGGACCGTCCAGGGGTAAATCCACTTCGACCTTCACTGATCACACCTCCGATGTCTTCTCTTACATGTTTATGTAGTATTTTACTGAATAGCCATAATTGCTCATTGGATAGAGAAAATTCAGAACAAGATACTTATATTTTCGAAAATAATAGCAGATATGCAATTGAAGAATAATATCAAAGGTTGATATTTGAATTTCTAGTGTACTGAAAACAACTTCTACTCATGCTATTAAGCTACACTTAAATAACTGATGCGTACTGTTGACACGGTTTCCTGTTTTCTTACTGTTTGCTTATCCTGCACATTTAATCAATATTTTGATTATCATAAAGGACTTTCCAAAATAAGTTAATATGTATAACTATATAAACTAAGAAAACAATGATTTTTCCTGTAAAAATGAAATATAAAAAGTTTATACTCGTATGTATAGTTAGATATCAATGGACACTCGGTATAACCATTTCAATAATTATCAACTAGTGACTGTTGTCTTAGTACGTATGATAATTAAGTTTCGCAAAGCCAGTGCTAGACTATGTGCCGTACGAATAAAAACATTTATTACGCGCATACGTAAGAGGGAAGAAACTTAACAATCGGGCAAAGAATTCGAGTCTGTCGATATTTCGGTTCGTTACCGTGCTTTAGTAGCAAATATGAGTGACGAAATACATTATTGCTGGGTGACCATTGTTCGAAAGTTTATTTGAAAATATCCGGACTTCAAATACAAAGGATCTCGTGTGAGGTGTATAGTGTGCAATAGAGATTTACTGATTTGGAAGCAATCACAATGCGAGAAATATGTCAATAGCGCAAACCACAAATGGAAGAAGCGCGGTCAAAAACCCTATGCTGAATTTGTAAAGGATTTAATATTTATGATGAATGTTTGTGAAATGACATCCAAAAATAACAATTTCCTAAGTTTTGGGACAAATACAACCCTGACCGGAGATTGCCAAGTGAATCAACATTGCGAAATTATTTATGTGTGCGTGAAAGAATACAAAATATAATTCGGCGTGAAGTGCGGTAAAAAGTTATGGCTTACAGTAAATAAATCAATGGATTCAATGAAAAACTCATTGGCACATAATTACCAACGGCGGCTCCTCCATTAGGTTAATTGGTCAGAGACATCCCAAAAATATTTCCAAGCAACTGACAAAATCTTGCAAGGAGTAAAGAAAATTTGTATTTTAACATTTTGTCAGTTGTTTGGAAATATTTTTGGGAGGTTATTGTCCAACTGACCTAATGGAGAAGCCGCCGCTGCATATTATAGCGCAAATATTAAAACCTAGGGAATCTTCGTTTCCATATTTAACAGCTAATACAAGACTTCAATCGTGTACTGGTGAAACCACTAAAAACGTGAAATCACTTTACAAAAGTTTTCAATACCAAGCGATAACGGATGCCATCACAGCACTACAAAAGTCTTCATTACCATCAGTCGAAGCCTTGCAAATAGTAGATAACGTACAAAGAGGGCTAGAAACCTTAACCGTGATTTGCGAACCTTAAGGATAATTAACCCGTAACTGGTGAGGTGGGGTTTGTCAAACCCCACTGAAATTATACTTCATTCATTGTAAGACTGCAGCGATAAAATAGATAGGCAAAAAATTCCCGACTTGTGATTGGCTAATAGACGAGGCAAATTCACATACAGAAAAAACATTTTATTCCGTGGTATTCAGTAAATGAAATTAAGTTGGATAAAACGAAATATCACCGATATCTAATGTCATTTGTCAAACATCTTTGTTGGCTTTGGTTTTGTATTTATTGCTTTTTATTGTCGTTCGGTCTGTTTTTATAAGCAAATTGTCGCAAAATAGTTCTTTTTAGAGCTCTACTTGCTACTCTTGAACATTGGAAGGTATTCTTGTAATAATTATATAAAATAATACTGATAACATAGTATTTGTTACAACAGTTTTGATATGGCTGATAAAGAGGTATTTAACCCACCAGCAGGGGCATCAAAAAATCCTCCGGGAAAGCATGTTAGCAGTAAGCAAAGGTTTATGGCTTATAATTTGTATCTGGACCTCAAGCAGGACAATTCTAAGTCGGCAGCTGTTAAACTGGCTGCAAAGCAACTTGGGCTAGGTGAAAGAACATGGGGTATTGTAAAAGAAATGGATATCACGGGACTTGTTAGTTCACCTCCTAAAAAACGACTTCGTCATACAATATATGATTCTTTGGACGAAACGCAAAAGTCAATCATTAGAAGACACGTGCATTCCTTTTTCTTGAAGAACGAATTACCAACATGCATAAATATATTGAGTGTAAATATAATATATACATTTATATCACCTTACTAAATCTTATAGGTTGTTAATGCAGACGATACTTTGCCCATATTGAAAAGAACAACATTATGGAAGATCTTGAAGTTGGGGTTTAAGTGGATGAAGCGAAGTCGAAACAGTGTTTTAATGGAACGACAAGATATTGTATTATGGAGACGTTGATATTTAAGCAACATCAGGAAATTTCATGCAGATGGTAGAAGGACATATTCTTAGACGAAACTTGGGTCAACGTAGGTCATACAAAACGAAAGATATAGGAAGACACCACAGTACTTACGGCAAGACAAGCATTTGTGGAAGGGGTTACCATGAGACTAAGGAATCCTGCAGGAAAAGGGAAACGTCTAATTATATTGCATATTGGTAACGATGATGGTTTCGTTGAAAATGGTTCTCCTCTTTTTCAAATCGAAGAAAACAGATTACCATGATAACATGAATAGCGAAGTGTTCACTGAGTGGATGAGAAATATACTACCTTTTCTTGAACGAAACTCTTATTGTCATGGACAATGCTCCTTACCACTCAGTCAGAATCGAAAAATTGCCTACCTCTGCCTGGAAGAAGCAAGAATTGATTGAATGGCTTCTTGCAAAAGAAATTGGTGCTGACAATACTTTATTAAAGGTTGAGTTACTTGAATTTGCAAAAAATATATTGTTGATAATCCTATTACATATGTTATCGATCAAATGGTATTAGACAGTGGTCGTACAATTCTAAAATTGCCTCCATATCACTGCAATCTAAACCCCATTGAGCTTATATGGGTACAAGTGAAACATCATGTCCCTGCTAATAACAAAACTTTTAAATTATCCAAGGTCAAAACGTTGCTAATTGAGGGGCTAAACATTGTGGGTAATGATGCGTGGAGAAATTGTATCAAACATGTTATCGAAGGAGAGAATAAGATGTATCAACTGGATAATATCATTGAAGATATGTTTGAAGAATTTATCATAACAGCAAATACATCACCATCATCGTCAGACTTGTCTTCAGAATCCGATTAATCATTCGTATGTGTATTAAGTTAATCAGATTTGCAGAATAATTTTTTTTTTATTAATGTTAATTCAAATATTAAAAGGGTAGAAAACTATATAAATTTGTAATACGAGCAAAAGTTTATTGTATGATATTTGTGTTCTCTTCAATTAACGCCAAATGTAATCCCATTTATTTACTAATACAATTAAGCTCCAACAAATCAAACTGTTCACTTGTTTTATTTTATCGCGTCATAATATAACCATAACATATCGCACATAAAATACGACGAACTATAATTTCATGCGATATTACACTTTGCTATTTACTACAAAATGTTGATAACCAAACTTTTAACGCTTACGACGCTGTCAATTAACAATTCGAATTCACCGCTGTTTTCCTATCCGGTATATTTCCTCGGTGTAATATGGACGCCGATCGCAGCGCTATCTACTGCACTCTTAACGTGAATGAAGTATAGGAAGTGTTGCTACATGATTATAGATAGTGGGGGGTCGCTCACAGTCTTTATACCTTTCCGTTAGTTCGCTCTCTACCGCTGTAGTACGCCCACGCTCCGAAATATTTTTTTAAATTTCGAACTATACCCCTACAAATCCAATTTGGGGTTTGACAAACCCCACCTCGCTATTTACGTTACTGTTTTTTCTTCGATTTGTGTTATGGTTTCCACGTCTTCAAGACGTGTAATAAAATCGAATAACCCAGGTTTTGAGGAATGGACAACAGATATTTGTAATGAGTTAGAGAGTGATTATGGTGGTGACGAAGCAGACATTGTTGACCCGGGTTTCGTTAGTGACAATGAGAGTGATTCTGAAGAGGAGTTCGTCGAATCTGAACCTGAGCGGTTATCTTCGAATGATGTTGAACAGCTAACTACAGAAACAAAGCAGAAGACAAATCCCAAAGCATATTATGGAAAGAACAGTTTTAAATGGTCTGCAGAACCTCCAAAATCAAACGTCCGAACAAGAAAGCATAATATAATTACACATCTTCCGGGCATTATTGGTCTAGCAAAGTAGAGAGGAAATTATTGTACTCAGCCTTCTGCTTCGAAGCTATTGTTCACAGATGAAATATTGAACGAAATAATTCGACGGACAAACGAAAAGTTGTCGCACGTTAAACTGCGGCTTTCTTCAGGAGATAGATACGATTACAGAGATGTAGATATCATAGAATTTCGAGCTTTCCTATGGATCTTGATATGTTCTTCAGTTTGCTACGGATGGCACCGGTCGCGATATCTCCCGCTGCGTAATCTCTTTGAAGCGAACATTGGTCATTCAAGCCTGCGTTCGCTTTGATAATGCTTCTGATGCAGAGAAAGAAAAAAAAATGATGCAACAGCTGTAATATCTTGGGTATTTGAGACGTTTGTAAAAAATTGTCAACAATGTTACTCTATTGGAGAATACGCTTGCGTAGACGAAATGCTTGTTGGATTCAGGGGGTGATGCAAATTTCGCATGTATATACCAAATAAACCTTGAAAATACGGTTTAAAAATTATGGTATTGAGCAATGCGAATACCCACTACTTTTTGAATGCCTATGTTTATTCTGGCAAGGACAGCGATGGACTAATCCTTTCTGAAGAAAAAAAATTGGGAAAACCGGCTCAGTCAATTTTACGTTTGGCTTTTCCTGTCAATGGAACAAACCGAAATATTACTGCTGATAACAGGTTCTCATCCATCCTCCTTGCACTGGAACTAAAGAAGAATCAACTGACATTCGTTGGGACCCTGAAAAAGAACCAGAGAGAAGTACCACATGAATTTCTTCCTGCAAAAGGAAAAGAAGAAATGTCCGCCCATTTCGGTTTTACTAAAGCCTCACTTTAGTGTCCTTTGTGCCAAAGAAGAATAAAGTTGTTCTCCTAATTTCATCAATGCACCACGATAGCCGTATTCACTCGGTGTCTGGAAAACCAGAAATCATCGAATTTTGCAATGAAACCAAAGGGGGCGTGGACGCTTTGGACGAAAAATGCACCGTTTACTCTACTAGTCGATGAACCAACCGATGGCCTCAAGCTATTTTCTTTACTCTTTTAAATATTAGCCTCGTGAATGTTTACGTGTTATTTTATAGTTTTCCTGGAAATCCTGAGCAAACGAGAATTGAATATATCAACAGTCTTGCTAAACAACTTGTAGAGCCTCAACTGAACAAAAGACTACTGAACAGTCGTCTATCTCATGTATTGCAACTAAACATCTCACAAATCCTCAAAAAACCCATAAACAGCCATCGTCCACAACTTCTGGATGGGCAAGTTAGGTGTGGCAAATGTCCAAGAGACAAAGACAGAAAGACAAGATTTATTTGTGTTGAATCTAGCACTCCAATTTGCGGCAGCTGTACTGTTAGTCGTTGTGTGGATTGTATTCAACAGATTTTTGCCAAATAGTTATTCTTTAAATATATTATGATGTTATATAGTTAGGTTATTTCATTAGAATCGTTATTACTTACACAGCTTTAGCCTATTATGTTTCAGTTTGTTCTATTATTGAAATAACACACATAGTGTCAATTTTGTATGCATTCTATATAACATTAAAAATTTACATCTATAAACATTTCTTGTATTTTAATTTTTTATGTAAGCATTCATAAGAGATCCTAAATTAACAAAAAAAAAAACTAAACGAGGATCAAAATCTTCAGTTTGTTTACAATTTCCTAATAATTTTAGCTGTAGGCATGTGTGTGCAACAAGTCTTCCCGGTTCTTCAATAATTTTTTTCAGGATCACGATGAGAAAGACAAGTAATTATTTATATGTTTATGCTGTTTATGGAACTGTTATAGAATTATGGTTACTGTTCGTATCTAATACATATTTCTTATGTGTTTTGTTTGCATATCAAAAAAGGCTAACAAACTTTTACTATAAAAGTAGCATTTGAGATTGAGTATTTACTATTTAATTCAGCACTATACACCTTTCATGAGTAATTAATATTTTTGTATTCCTTAATTCAATTTGGTGCAATAACAATATGTGTTTTTTTGTTTTCTCCAGTGTATTTAATACAGGATATTACTGACTATTTCGCAACCTTCACGTCTAAACATATTTGGCGGCAAAAATTGGAATAATACGTTTAGTATTATATCTAGAATAAAATACAATCTTTTAAAATTTCTTCACATGCAACATTTGAAATATTAATAATAATTATCTATTATTGCTTATTTTAATTTTACTTGTGTTCTTAATTTCGTTCCGGTAAAATTACGCAAGATTTTTCCATTGTATGTCTATAAAAAATGTAGATAATATGTCTATAAACAATGTAGGTAATGTTGTGCAACAAGGTAACTGTTTTATTACTTCCAACAGGTAGCAGAACTTGGATTAAGTACAAATAGTTTATTGTTAGTAACCTACGAAGAAAAACTAAGAGCTGATTTACTTAAATTTTATTCTTGCTGTTAGCTATGACGCTCTCGTGCAAAGATTGTAATTATTGGAAGGATTATAAAATATTTAACATTGATTAATATTTTTCAACTTACCAAAATATCCAATTGTCCGTATTTAAAATATCACAAAATGTCATTTTCACTCAGCCCGACTTGTCAAAAAGGTAAATTTAGCTCACTTGTTTATTGTTCACATCCTGGGTGATTAAATTAATTAATATTCAATGCAAACAATATATTAATGTCACCGCATTTTTTTTACGAGACGCTTCATTTCACTTTCGATTTGACAAGCAGTAAACGTCTCCATGGATACAACGTGTATTTTTGAATAATAGCGTAGTTGTACCAACGCAACTGATAAGTGATAAGTGATTCATGTTTAAGGTTTTTTGATTTAAAAGCTGTTCGTTTTTATTTTGTTTGTTCTTTTTCTGTATTTGTGAATGTAGTTGAAATGGAATAAATTTAGTTCAATTAGAATAAAATTAAGAACGGAAAAAACAGGGCAAATAAATTATTCATATGAATTGGAAGAGGATTATTCGTTAATAATTGTTAAATGTTGAGAATGATAACGGCTGCGTTATTAAAATTTAAATAGCATATACTCATTTTTATTAATACGTGTGTAAGCAGCAGGATGTTTTTGTTTTTAAGGAAATTAACGAACTTTTTCTAGAAAAAAAATATCCCTTAAACATTTTATGTTTGATAGGTGTAGTAGAGCCATCTAATGTTAATGTACTGTTTCAATCAGCTGTGTTGAATGATAATATAGTAGTTTCCTACTTAACCTTATCGAGGCAGAGAATACAGGATAGTTATAACTACAGTTTCTGACCTGACCGTATGATGGCAATACCATCTGTTCTAACTTATGGTGCCATCATGTGGCGAGATAGTTCAACTACGGTAGAATACGTAAATCAATATTTGATTTAAATTGCAGGAGAAAAAATATTTCACAAAACTTGAGTAGGGAAAACTGTTACCTGTATATTATGGCTTCTTAACCCTCTATTTCCTGAGGATGTATTTGATTTTGTGTTAAATATAAAAGGCTACACTTTTTACCTTACTCTTGGATCCTTTTTCATTATTTTTTGAACGCTGAGGGGGCTGGCTTCGAATTAATTTTGAAAAGCGAATCTACTATATGGCGCCAAATTTAAACTTTCTCTCAAGTAAGTACAAATGTAGATATTTGGTGTAAAAATGTTCTGAATTATTTTCGGATATTATCGAAAGTGTTTTGGTAGGTATCTGTTATTATACTGTTCACTATCAACGTTGATATTCGAGGATTACAACTTTCCTATTGATGAAAGAAACGGTAGATGTTATATAATCATTAGCGTCTTGTATTTGTGGATGAAGAAAATTGATAAAACGTTTTACGAAACGAATTACATGGGATGGTAATAGGAAGCAGATACTGATATTTTTGACATCAATTAACATACGGTACATGCCAATATTGGCATATACTTTACAAATCCAATAGTGCGTATATTGCTAATGTTAGGGTTTCTACAAAAATTCTTACAACTCCTATAATTGTGTTTTGGTGTGGATCTGTTTACAATCAGAATGCATAGTGAATATTATACTTCTGCTATAGCTTATTCAGATACGAAACTCAGGAATTCAAATTTGTAGGTGTATACGGCTACTTTGTTGGCGGTGCTTATTACAAAAACAACTAAATTTTTATCAGTGACTTTCATTTATGTGTTTGTTTCAGTATTTCGGAAGTTTGTATGTTTTATAGCAGGGGCTTATGTTTTGCGAGTATCTTGGTAAGCCCATTCTCTACACTAGGACACTATGTCAAGATTACGTGGAGAACTTCTTTGGAAGTGTGAGGTATCAAAGCAGAAATTCAACGCCAGTTCACCTTCAGCACGCTTTCAAAAACTTATATTTAACAAATTCCTTTTTGAATGCAAAGCAAGCAAATTGATGATTTGGAAGGAAGCGCATAAAACAAATTTTGAAAATTGCAAATTTATATACACGCAAGTGGGGGTTTTATAAGGACTGATACTGACTTCAGAAATTTAGAACTTGTGTTGCATGTATATCATTTGTCAGAGCGCTGGCACAATTGGATATTGGTCATTTTTAAACATAAATTTTAAAATTGTTTGGTGATCTGAACGTTCCTGATGATGTGTTTATTACATCAATGTATTCTTTGAAAACTTCTGTAACTTATAGTTACGAAGCCTCAAGTAGTTGCTTTAAAATTATTACTGAAGACTATGGAATTTAATAATCCTTACAGTAATTTTCTGCAGAAATATTTATTATCGTTTATTTCTTGGATCCAGAAATTTTTCGACGATTGACCGAATAAATCAGGACATTCGGTTGATAATGAGGTTGGTTGGAGCTCTTGAAACAGCTGATCCGGATTAATTTAGTTATGTGTGGTTATTTGCCATACTACCCCACAGTCCTTGATATCATTGTTAAAATGCAGTAATCAAATTGTAATTTCACAAAAGGAAAAGCAATCTACACAGAAAAAAATCTTATGAAGATAATTCCAACAACGTTATAGATATGATTTTGTATTGAAAATTTACGTAATTCTAGAAACATGCGCCACCATTAAAGAGTAACTTTATTAAAATATTGGAGTAATTTTATTGTATGAAAATATGCTTTAAAACTAGCGAAAATTCACAAAACGTAGTCTAATTCTTAACATACTTGAGTAAATGAATTTGCCTTGATAAACATTACATTTTATCCAACTAAAATAGAGAAAACATCAGGGAAAAAAGTAAGAAAAAACCCGTGAATAGAATTGTATCATTATATCAAATGCCTATACAATCGCATATTGGACAAATCATTATCTCCAAAATTTAGGGTTTTTATAGTATTGCATCAAATGACGCCGTATCGTCGAGGTTATATGTTTGTCGGTTTATTTTCCTATCTTAAAATAAATAATGGAAAATTAGTGAATTTGTGAGTAAATCATCATTTATCTCTACAGACGATTTTGTTGTTGAAGTGTACCAAAATGCATGAACTAAATGTTTCCTGCCTTAGGACTAGACCCAGATGGTATTAATATAACGAAAACTTCTTTGTTTTCTAATTAAAGATCGGTTTGTATGGTCGAATCATTTTCATCAATAGTTGCACTGGTAGCATAACACATAGTACGCCCAGATATCGGTCTCGGAGTTCTGAGTTCGAGCCTTGGACTCGCAACTTAATTTCCAGGGTAAGGTTTTCCGTGTACTTTGCGTTTACTCCTTAAAATTTTGGTGAACGCTGAGGGGTGAACTAAAAGAATTTCAACGAGCGCGGGCGTAGTACCTCATGGCCGGCCATTTCTCTTCTCGTAAATAGCAAAACCTATTGGAAATACGAAATCATGGGTTAATTATTGTAATCTTTTTTACTCGTTCTTTCATTCATTATTATATATAACTATAAGAACTCTGCATAAAGTGGTAGTTGTTATTATAAAATGTTTTAATTATTCAAATAATTGTTACAATTGTCTTTATAATTATCTTGTGGTTTACTTGAGCGAATACTAAGCTGTGTAGCATTTCAATAAATACGATGCACAATTGCCGAAAAATATGCATGTTTATTGTAGCAAGCGTTGCAAGTTTTGTGCCACTCTTGTTATAATATTGTTTCATTAATTGCTACAAATTATCAGCGTCATGTAACTATTTGTAGTGGCACTTGCTGCATTGTAGAAGTAATTCTAACATTTCTTTGCTGTATAATGGGGAATATCTCATTTTTTTTTTAAAGAAAAATGATTAAGGTTTGCAAAAACTCGCCTTTTTTATATAGTACTAGGTTCCAGAAATTTTATCCTGTTTTAAATAGAGTAGATTACAGCGTATTCGATAAACACGTAGAAGATTAGCTATAATTGCTCGTTGCCCTGCCATTTGCCATTTGCAAAAAAAGGTATTTCTGAAATCTCCCAAACGTATTGAAGAATTTCGCAACGTCGAAAACAATGTCCACTATATAGCTCAGAAATTGACACTTTGAGAAAAGTTGCAATCACTTTAGGCAATTTTCCAATTGTGCAAATAGCAATGGGAGCAGATATGCAATTGCGATATGTAAGAAAGAAACGTTGATGTATAATATTTTTTGGTCATAAATTAGCATATTTTTGCACTAAACCAATTCATGTACCAGTTGCAACTGCGAAAACGTTTGAAATATTATTCTTTGTTTTAGATATTACAATCTTACATTCTATGTTGTTTAATGTTATATTGATTAGTTCTTCACGCCTACATACACCAGCGCAACCTATTATTAAGTTAACCTAAATTGAATATCCTTACAATAATTAAAACTGTATGTACTGAATATACTCCATACTTTTATTGCGAGGTACATTGTATCAGCTTTCTCAAAAAATTCATTAATTTCTCCTATCTCTTATTACTTTAGATTTTTTTTGATTCGTAAAGTACTGATGAATGTTTCAAAAATGTTTGTGATTTAGAGTACAGTAGTGTCGGGATATAACGAACCACAAGGAACCGAGTAATTCAGTTCGTTATATGCGGAGTTCGTAATAAACAAAACGGATGAAATACATTGGACAAATTAAAAAGTTAGTAATAACTATATCATTCAAACGATATTTATTTCTACATAAGAGTACAAATTTTGAGAAATACTGCATACATATATTTTAGTATTACATGTATTAGTTGCTGATTAAAAAAGTCTGTACTTTTTGACTGTTTCAATATCGCGCCAGCGCAAATTTGTTCAACATTATCCTCAATGTTGGCAAATATAACTAAAGCATCTTTAGGGGTACTATGAGACTAAAAAGTATCGGAGCTTCTTGATTAGTAGGGATTTGCATATCTTCGCATGTGTTACTTTCATCACTACTGGAATCGTCTACAGATTCATTGAGTACGCTGCTGATTATGTCATCGTCAGTTAAGAATTCGGCGATTGCATCTTGATCATCTACATGAACGAATTCGTTAAAATCGATATTCTGCATTACGACTTAATTTTCAACCACAGATAAATCAATAGTTGTTAAAGATGATTTTTGCTTTTTCAACCACTGTGAAAGTGATAATTCATCATCAGAGTCAAATTCATCAAAAAAAGTACAGAAACCAGCATGTTTGAATCAATTACTGATAGTTTCCTCCGTAATTTTTTGCCATGCTTTATGACTAAAATTTATTGCATCCAATAAATTTATAGACCTTCATCAATTGAATTAATTAAGTTTACATACGACAGTAGCGTATATTATTCCCTGGTCCATAGTCTGAAGCTTGGAGCTACTTTAGTGGCATAAACACTAATTTAATATTACACAAACCTTTCACTGGAGGATGTGCAGGGCAGTTGTCAACCAATAGAATAATTTTTCTATTCTTCAGTAATAACTCTTCATCCAACAGTCTCAGTTCTTCTATAAACAAATCGCTAGTCATCCATGCTTTTTTATTTGATTTATAATTCATAGGCATTTGTTTGATGTGTTTGAAACATCGTGGATTTTGTGACTTGCCTATCACTAGCAATTTTCTTTTTTCACTTCCCGTTAAATTAGCGCACAGAAGTAAGGTTAATCTAATTTTTGAAGGCTTCTTGTCGGTGTTGCCCGGGCTTTCTGAATATTGTGTAATTGTTGTAGTATCTAACCAAGTTCGCTTTAAACAGAAACTATTTCTGTTAATACTCTGAAATTGGTTCGTATTATACGGAAATTTGTCATAAGCGGGTTCGCAATAAAAGGTATATTTTAATATTATTTTTAGGGCAAATATAACGGGACCTTTGGTTTTGGTACGCAACAACCGGTAGTTCGCTTTAAGCGGGTTCGTTTTAGCCGATCACTACTGTATTTTGATATATCACATCATCGACCATGAAGTAGAAGACTTCTTTGTTTGTATTTGAAAATATGCCAATAAATTTTTCTAGATAATGTTTTAACATTATTCTGTGTACAGCAAGTATAGAAATGCGATTTTTTTTTATATACTTCACGTGATTTACTAAGGGAACATCCCGAACCCGTAAATTCCAAAAAAAATGAAACTTTGTGGACAAGTAGTCCTCACCCCAAAATGTTCGAAGTCATTTTCCTTATCGGCCCAATTTCGTTTTAAGAGGGTGAAACCGCCCCTGAAATTTAACTAGATTTTCGGTTTTTTGAAAATAATTCGATAACTATTACATTCACGAATGAACCTATTCAAATGCCATATTGTGGATGTTATACAGCCCTTCAAGCAGTTTCAAAAACGTACTTCACTTTTTGTAAAACAGTTATTAAAAAAATGAGGAAAATGATATTTAATATGTCGTCTTTAGAAACTGTGTAGCAATGTAACATAAATTTTGATGTTTTTAGATAGACATGTTTTAGAAAACAGAACTATAGAAAAAAATGAATTAATATGATAATATTGCATGCCTTTCGGATGTCGATATTACAATTCATAGTGGTAGAAAAATTTATTCAAACTAACATATAAAATACATATTATGGACATATTTTGTACTTTGCACTTTTGTACCATGCATAAGCAATTAAATTATGATATTTTGAAGAAGAGAATTGGTTGTGCACTAAAGACTGTAATTTAATAATGTTGTTACGCGTATGCAAATTAATGTCGTAGTCGTATAAGAGTATAATATCAGATAATTTCCTAACAAAATTTTTCCAAACACGAAATCCATAGACGTCTAGGGGTTGTATCATACCAGTGGTTTTCTTTGGTATTGTGAGGATGTTCACATTCTTGTCGGCCGATATATGGTCTTTTAAGTTAGATGGACAAAGACCGGTCCACGAATCTAGTAACAAAACTGTTTGAGATCCTGTATTTGGAAGATATACCTTTGTGAACCATTCTGCGAATAATGTTGTTAGTTTTCCGGATGATGAAGCAGTTACATAAATATTTTCTGCGTGGAACATCGATTGTATTACTCGTGGTCCAAATGTACCACTTTGTTCTTTCGAAACCATGAATAGGGGCGACAACAAGCGTCCAGACGCGGGTACTGTAGGAAGTATAGTATAGCTGTGTGTTGTAGCGAATATAGATTGCACAATACTTTCAACTGCTTTCGATGCCTGTGGAGCTAACGTGCGACCAGAGTGCAATTCCAAATTGAATCCATTTTCATCAGCGTTGAATGTATTAGTAGAGCCTACCTTCGCAATATAAGGTTTTACTTCTTGTACGAAAGCCGACGAAATTTAATTTAACTCTGCCGTGTCTGTACCATATGAACGGGTTATAAATTTGGTAATTTCTCTAGAAACTATCCTGTATACTTTCTTGAAGTTCCATAACCAATGTGAGGATGCTCTGAAATTTGTTAATCCGATTTCTTTATTGGCTTCCATAGCCCATTTACGAAGATCTAGGTCGTGAATTATAGCATGCGCTTCGCTGCTAGTAACAAATTTATTCAAAACATTCCGAAATTTGTAATAATTTCTCTCTTCGTGTTCCTCCTTTTTGTATTGATACCTCCCATCTAAAAAGCAAAAAATTTGTGAATACAAAAATGTCGTAAAATTGGCCTGCAATTTCTTACCTATATAATTGTTGTAAAGACTTTACTCTCTTAAATCTATGTTTTACAGCTTCAAATGAACGTCGTTTTTTCCCAGATTTCCAGAAGGTAACAGCTTTTGTCTTATATTCTAAATCGACAATATCTCCTTCTTCTGGTGCATATTCTTCTTCTTCAAATTGTATAACTTCTAAGACTTCTTCCCGTGAAGGTGGATATCTACCATCAACAAATTCCACAGAATGTGGCCTAACTTCTTGCAAGAATTCTAGCGTTACGTCGTTATCTACTTCAAAGGTTGTATCGTCCCGAGATCTAATGAATATATTCTTGAATACGTCGTGCATTTCACTTTCTTCATTGTTGAAAACTATTGGACAATTATCATTTGCGACATTAAATGTCAGTATTAGTAATCGAACTACATTTACTGGATTTACTACCATTGTTGAACCAGTACTCTAATTCTCACAGTCAGATGGAGTATTGAAAAGTTACAAAAGTGACGTTTTCTTTTATACTTATTTTTAACCAAACAAATCAACAATTTTAAACTATTATATATTAACTATTACTCACATTAAAGATTACTGTACTTATTATATATAACTCATACTTAAGTATCATTACCAATTAACAAATTCAGATATCGAATTTTAAGGAATTAATAAACTCATTGCATAAATTATTCTATCACATTGATTGTGAGTCAGTAATAGAGATATCCGAAATACGTGTACACATCGAAGATAATACATTATTCACACGGATTACCTTTAACATATCTTTGTTTTGCACAGGCATTGACAATTACATAAAGCGACGTATCGTTTTATCCTTTTCTAATAATTATTTTACAAAAAGTGAAGTACGTTTTTGAAACTGCTTGAACGGCTGTATAACATCCACAATATGGTATTTGAATAGGTTCATTCGCGAAGGGGTGGGGGAAGGCACCACCAAATTTTTAAATAGAAATACTATGCCATTTTCACATATGTAATAGAACTCAAAGAGACGACTATTTTTATGTATAATTTTGATATATTTGGTCCAACCGTTATCGAATTATTTTCAAAAAAGCGAAAATCAAGTAAAATTCCAGGGGTGGTTTTACCCTCTTAAAACGAAATTGGGCCGATAAGGAAAATGGCTTCGAACATCCTGAGGTGAGGACTACTTGCCCACAAAGTTTCAATTTTTTTGGAATTTACGGGTTCGAGATGTTCCCTTGTAAGTAATAATTATATCCGATATCCCATTCCTTATATGTGCTTTTAAACATAAATAAAATATAATCGTAATGATAAATTTTTGAATTTTAACATTGTCAGTGTGATACATGTCAATGTCAATGTTGGTTAATGTGACTCACCTTTATATCACACAAGCTTGAATGTCTCCAATAGCTGTCAAAAAATACATAATAAAAATACATTTTTTAAATCATGGAAAGGTAAAATAGAAAAAATAGAATAGAAAATTCGTTTTTTTATACGTATACCGCGCTATTTACCTTCTTCATATTTAAAACACATGGTTAACATAATTTTATGTAATGTATTATATATGCCTGTGATTAAAATATTTGTGAGTACTAGTTCTTTTCTATACAAAAGCTTCCAATATCCCCAATCCTTATCACAATAGGTCGATATTATGAAGAATGTTAAAAATTGCCCGCGGTGCATACCTGTTATAGGGTGTAGATAGAAACAATCTTTGCTAATAGTTTTGAGATACCACAGGTGGGTAGATGTAGATTTACGATACTGTGATCTTGCACATAGTGAAGTCGAACAAAAAAAAACCAATCACGCCCACTGTTCTCGAGGGTCACTACCTGAAATTGCGGTCTGACATGTGTCGACTGTGACTTTTTTCCACTTGATGAGCGAAGTAGAAGAAGTAGACGAAGAAAATCCGTTATGAATTATCTTTTTCTCTAGATGATTTCATTAAGTGTTTTATGGCATTTAACCTTTTCTAGACAACCTACATTATAGTTATTAAAAGTTTAATTAAAGGCAAATATATCAAATTGAATTACGTACATGTTATTTACGAGCTAATAGATGTCAAAAACCATATAACAGTATAATTGATTTATGCAATCAGGTGGTTTAGTATTTACTATAAAATATGCAAAACGTATTTGTATTCACATTTAATTAAAGTTCGAATGCGTATCATTGTTATAATCTAATCGTCATTTAACTTTTCTTGGTAATGTAAACTAATAAAATAGTTTATTCCAAAACGCAGTGAGTTAGTGCAAGTTAGCGTGTAATAAGGTCTGCTGGGGAGGCTGACTTTTATTTTAGATATGTAAGTGATGCTCCTAAGCTGGTAGCAAATTGGAAACCCCAGGTCGTCCAACAGTAAAATAACTTTACATTTGCATTGCCAAAATGTCCGGTCTCTTCGTTGTAAATTGTCTATGTTACATCTTCTGACTGCTACTATTGACGTTGACATAATCTTATTCACTGAAACATGGTTGGATGGTAGCATTAATGATTCAGAGATAGTTGATTCAAAGTATATAATTTTTAGAGTTGATAGAAGGTTTGGTATTGTTGGTAAATAAATCGGTGGTGACTCGCTCAATGTAATTATAAACAGGACTCAAGTTAATTTAATGAATGTGTATCATGTAGCCTTTTCAATTCGTTGATTCGGTTTTGTATTAATGCAAATTAGCTTTGGTTATATTTTATTTTGTCAATATATACTTACAGCGTGATACGAAAATTGAAAACTGTAAGGCTTTCTTGGAAGCTCTTATCTTTGAATTACTTCATGAGAAGGTCTTTATAGTCGGCGACTTCAACAGTCCTGAATATTCAACTGCAGATGATGCTTCATATACTAATTGTAAAGTCGCATCGCTTCATAGCTACATGCATACACTTGATTTGCAATGGAATTACATCGAAAATGAACATGGCAATATTCTGGATCTCATATTTTTGTAATGTGTCAAGAGATCTTGATGTCTGTTACAGCGTTGACCCTTTTGCTATGAGTTGATATTTTTCATCTATCTTTGAAAATTCATGTTAGTGGGAATGAATATGTGATCTTTCTATTCAATGATAATGTGGCAATGCGACCGCAGCTATTACTGATCGCTCGGTTCCAAAATATAAGTGCCTTAGATCTGTTTTCCAATTTGATTCACGAAACATGTTAAACTAAAGGAGTACCGAATTTAAAATATGGAAACAAACAAATGCTGTCGCGCATTTTACTGAATTTAAGAGATTCGGTTTTATTATAAAGCGAGAATCTAAAAATGCATAGGAAGCTTACATAGCGGAGGTCGAACATTATGTCACCGAAGATCCAAGAGTGTTTTGATGTTTTACTTCCGACAAAAGGAACTCTTCTAGAATTCTTGGATGTGTGGCGAGTGTGGAATTTACACAACCAAAGGAAATTGTGGATGCTTTTGCGAGTGCTTTTTTCTAGTGTCTACTAATCAGTTCTTCGAAACGCGACTTCATCAGCTTTCTTCACTTATAATAACTTTTCTGTTAGTCCATTTAGTGAGTTAGAAGAGCAGAACAACGTGAAAACATTAAAATTAAGTATGATCACTGGACATGATGGTCTACCTGCCTTGTCGCAGCCGTTGTCTAAACGGCTAAATAACTAAATTAATTGTTCAGGAAGACTTCTTGATCTGGTTCTCTCGAATGCTTAATGCAGCGTAGAGGTTGAAAGAGACGACTTACCATTTGTGCCAATTGATCAATATCATCCCTCTCTTTCTATTGAATTAAGTTTTCTCACATCTTCCTCTCTTTCTACTTTCCCGTCGAACGCTAACCTTAGATATAATTTTAAGAAAGTCAACCTTCCGGAATTATATAATACTCTTCATAATTTTGACTGGTCTTTTTTGGAGAGCCTAGGGGACGTCGATGATCCGTTGGATCAATTTTACACCACCTTATATGCTGTTCTAGACACCTTTGTTCCCAAATTTTCCTCTTCATCAAATAAATTAAAATATCCACCATAGTTTACACATGAAATCATTGCTAATTTGAGGTTGAAGTACCATTACCGCCGCAGATGGATTTGCATTAGAACTGAATACTATCAAGAGGAATTTAAGAGACGCAGACTCTGTAAAACACATTGCTTCAGCTTATAACCTATATCTAAATTCCGTTGAGACATCTATAAAATCCAATCCAAAACAAATATTTAAGTATATTCACGGCAGAAAAGGCACATCTAGAATTCCAAATGTATTATCCTACGACGGTGTTACATATGATACGCCTCAAAACATTGTCAATGCTTTTGCTGATAGGTTTGCCTCTATTTATCTAGTTAGTTCGTCTCCTTTTGCAGCTACTTTACATCGTAATTGCATTTCTTTTACGTTGTCTCCTGTAGCGGAAGTGGAGTTGGTTAGAATTATGACTTCTTTTGCAAATATTGGTGATGATTTAATTCCATCCTTTATGTTACGTGAGGCTGGCATGGCTTTTGCTAAGCCGCTTGCGTCTATCATTAATTTATCAATTAAGACGTCGGTGTTTCCTGCTAGATGGCAGCGTGCAAGAATCTGTCCTGTACCCAAAAAAGGCATTAAAACGGTGATCGACAAATATAGACCAATGATTATTTTATCTAACTTTGCTAAAGTATTTGAGAATATCCTGTTTTTCACCCTCTATGAGAACGTTAAATCGTTTATTTCTCCTTATCAACATGGCTTTATTCGTGGCGGATCAACTGTTACTAACCTTATAACAATGTCTCAGTTTATTTGTCAAGATTTGGATAAGTAAGGTCAAGTTGACGTGACTTACACAGATTTTAGTAGTGCATTTGATTCTATTGGTCATGGTATTTCACTTAGCAAATTATCAGGATTTGGATTAAGTATATCGTTCTTAAGACTGATTTACTCTTATTTAACTACCAGGTGCAACTACGTCCATTATAATGGATACACATCCAACTACTTCTTTTCGAAATCTGGTGTTCTTCAGGGGTCTAATCTGGAGCCCCTGATATTTGTACTGTATATAAATGACTTACTTGAAGATTTGACTTGCCCGGTACTTGCATATGCTGATAACATTAAAATCTGTAAATCTATCTCTAACTGGGATGATATTGTATGCCTGCAGAATAATATTAACCATATTATTGCTTGGTGCGACGGATTTAAACTGCACTTAAACTTCAGGAAAAGTTGCTACATGTCTTTTACTCGCAAGCTCAATCCTATTCCTTCTACATGCAGTATAAATAATAGATTTTTGAAGAAAGTTGAGTTGATCAGAGATCTTGGAGTTTTGTTCGACCCTTCGATGAGTTTTTCCTCACATATGTATAACAGATCTTTGCTTATCAGACTCTAAGACCTTAGGCTTCATTATACGTTCATCTAAGTCATTTTGCGATGTCTTCTATAGTTTCGTCATCAGTAAGTTAGAATATGCATCACGAGTGTGGTCTCCTCACTATGTTTGCCTTCAGCTTTCTTTGGAAAAAGTTCAACGGCGATTTCTGAAGTGCCTTGTCTATAGAGAGGATGGTGTACTATATATCCGGAACGAGGAATGGATTATTCCAGACTACTTCGTAGATATGGTTTCCCATCACTATTGTCGAGACGGGAATGTCAGGGAGCCCGCTTTGTGTGGAAACTAGTCCATGGTTCTATTGACAGTCTTTACCTCCTTTCCTCTCTTAATTTTCGTGTTCCTCGATTCTCCTCTCGCCTTTCCTCTTCCTTTTCTTTGCCACTCTCTAGAACGAATATCTTGCATGCCTCACTACCCGCTATAATGTGTCGGTCAGCGGATTTTCATTATTCGGATATTTTTTATAATAATGTGAATCAATTGTTATAATGTATGCATTTATATATATTTTTATTTTTGTCCTATTATTGGTTGTAAAACTATTGGACAATAATATTATTATTATTAATACAGCACTTTCTACTTGTATGTATAAGGCAATTACTATGTAATTTTTGTAGAATGTTTAATGTATTTTGTTATTTACATATTTATCCTGTAATTGTCGCGTCTGCTGGTAAGCAATAAATAATTTTTTCTTCTTCAGCTGTTGAACACTTTGTCCTTTAATGTTCACGAGGACAAAGAAAGCTATAGAGCGTTCTTTGTCCTGCAATTTTCAAAGGTCAAGAACTAGTTTGTACTTTGTCACTAGTAACAATTACCTGCAATGTTAAAAAGCACATATTTTTGATAAAACTCACACCATCAGCCAACTGTTTTCATATTACTTTTATTTGTTTGTTGGATAAAAATTCCGGAAAATTAGGAATTATTAGCGCAAGAACACAACGTTATTGAATCTATTGATGCACTTTGTAATCAATCTAAAGACGAAGAAAAATGATTACTCTTACTTAGATAAAATTTGTGAGCAAGATGAACATATCAGACACCAATATTTTATTTTTTATTCCCGCTGAGACCCTTAATTGACAATTTACCCTTGGAATCATCTTCAAGCAAAATGAATGTAATGGAATTTTATTCGTTATAAACGTACGGCTAGTGAAAAATGATGTCGGTTGATGCGAACCTGATAGGTACCCATTTATAAGCTTGATAATGACAGCGACACTTAACAGTTAATGTCCAAAACAATGACAAAATGAAAGCAAACCATTGATATATGGAATATTGAGCAAATAGGGGATAATTATATTTATTTTCGTAGAGCCAGAGAAAACCTATGATCTAAGTAAAATTGTACTCAGAACGGATAAAATTGTTGGTTTATAGTAGTTTCTTGGAAACTATGATGTGAGAGTATTTTGAATAAAAGTCATTTTCACAATGCATAGCAATGCATGCGACTCAACTTGCGCAAAAACACTTATAAGGGAATCCGGTAACCCGAAAATTCAAATTTGATGAAACCTTAGAGAGTGAGCACCATCATATAACAATAACACATGCTTTCTAACGGCCCAATTGCCGGATTTTGGGTTACAGTCCTCCCTAAAGTTTATTGTTTTTAATTTTTCTTAATGTATTGGATGCTATATATATATATATATATATATATAGTATTTTGTTTTTTTTGTTATTAATGGTTATCTTGGTAACAAAGTCTCTATTATTAAACAGCTTCAAAGATGATGTAAGTAGTTTTCAACAAAAAAAAAAATGGGAACCCTCCACATTGAAAAAAAAAATTAATAACCGCAGATAAAAACTTCAATGATATACGGGACAAATGAATTTTTTATTTACCACAAGAAAGCGAAGATTCTTGTCATTCAGTATTTGCGGTAAGTGTATTACTTTACTTAAGAAGTGAATTCTAGTAGTAGCAGAATTTATTCACTTACTGCAAATAAACTACTAGTGGGATAATAATAATAATAATAATCTTTATTTCTGTAATCAATATTTCAATGTTTGTCATAGACTCAATAAATTTTAAAGATAAATAACAGTTAATTAACAAAGGACCCTTGAAACATGTTAAACAAATGATTAAATTGAAATTTGTGCAATAGTTAAAACTTAAAACATACGTATGTAGGTACTCATCCACTGTATGTATGTACATACGTATGTAGGTACTTGTTTTAAAAAACTATGTGTTTAATAGTCTTTCCATATCTTGTGGAATTACATTGAATATTTTCGATGCCCAGAAATTTATTGAATTTTGCATTATTTTTAGTCTATTGTACGAGACTTTTATCTGTTCATTATTTCATGTATTGTAGATATGTGTATCCCAATTTTATGTGAATATGTGTTTGTTGGATCTTAAATATTTTATAAGTGTAAGTATATATGTATGTACTTACAAGATATCATAAGTATTTTTTCATTAGTGGTTTTCTTTATTGGTTACACAACACTCTAATCGCTTGTTTTCGTAGAATGCGGATTCTATCGGCCGCCGTGAATTGTTCCCCAGAACATTAAGTCATACTTTGCAGCACTGTGAAAATTTGCAAAATAGGTTAGTCCAGCCCTTTGGTAAATAAACTAGTAAATTAAGAGCAAACAAACTGTACTTGTGGCGACTTATTATATCTATTAGTGGTAGAAAAGTTATTCACCTAAACTAGCTAAACTGTTTAGTTGAAAGAGGTATATTATCGCTGAAACTGTTAATTAAAATGTATTGAAAAGCTGTTAAAGTAAGTGTAAACAACCACGAACAATTATCAAGAGTATTACACCAATCAAGAAATTTTAAGAAGTAATCCAAAGAAATTTCATTCAAGAAGACGATCAAAACGGGTTTAAAACAAGAGGATTTCGGATATCAATATTGCTGAGAAGAGGAAAGAAGGAACCATAAGGATTTTATACACACACACATCAAACACCCATCACAACATTAACTGTAAGTAATTTTAACAGATAAACTTAATTTTTGTAAGTGAAAAACTTAAAATAAACGTAGAACTGATTATCTCCCTATTCAAATCTTTTAATCGTTATTTATAACCACAAACTTCCAAAAATTGTAGAGTATTGTTTTCTGTAATAATTTCGTCCTCGTTAAATTTAAATATCGTTTTGAAGTGTTCGTAATTGTTATCAAATATTATAAACTTAGAATTTTGAGAGGAATTTATAAAACTGTTGTGGTTCAGGTTCTACCTCAGAAATAACTTCAATAGCATTTACATAAATCATCGTGGTGTATTTGGTGCTTCTTTATGTTGTTGTTGTCTTGAATTTTGTTGTGGTTGTGTTTTATTTGAATCTTTCTGTCTAAAATTATGTTGTTTTGGTCTATATTCTTTAGAAATATTTGAATTTTGTGAATTTGAAGGAAAATTTTATGGTTTTTGTAATTTTGGTATATCAGTTTTGTTTTCTTGTGACTGTCTAAGAATTTTTTAGTAATATGGCGTATAAAGATGTGAAGAATGTTGATGATTTTGATGTTGTGATTGTGTTTGTGGCTTGTTATGCTTATAAAGTGTGTATAGATCATCGTATTGTCTTAGAATTTCACAAAAATCTTTAAATGTACGTATATTTTGCACAATAACGGATTTGGTGATTTCAAAATCAAAATGTCTTGCTAAATGTTTGATTAACTCGTATTCTGAAAGTTTTGGCGTTAAATGTTGTACAATAGAGAATTTATTGATAAAATAGTTTTCCCTTGAACATCCCTTTTGTGCATTAAACTTTCCCATGAATGAATTACTTCTAATTTTGTTTTGTTCTGTTTCTAACCAGAATTTGGATAAAAAGTGAGACTCGAAATCTTCGAAATTTTGGAGTGAAGCTTCAACTATTGAAAACCACGTACTTGCATCGTCAGTGAGAGAAGACCGTAAGACATTACAAATGTCAAGGAATGTCATTCTTGCTGTGATGACACGCTTAACGGCATTTAAATATGCCACAGGTTGCCCATTACGTCCGTTAAATTTCAGAATAACTTCCTTTAACTCGAAGCCAGGAAAATGGTTAAATTGATTAGATGAAACTTCATTACTAACAGGTATTCTATGATATTGCATTGATAAATCTAAAAGAGCGATTTTTCCCTCTACCGTTTCTATTCTTTTTTCTAAGTTCAATTGATTTGAAACTAATAAGTTATTAGTTTCAAATCAATTGAGTTATTAGTAATAACTCTAATTTCGATGATATCATATTCAACATATCTTTTATGTCTTCAACACAATCTCCAGAATCACTGCGAGCTTTTGGCATTATGATTATTTATATTATCAGTCTTAAAAAATGTAAATATTAATAAAATGATTGTAATGAGGCCCAAATATAAATTTAAATTCTCTGAGAACAAATTTTGAATTTTGAAAAAATGGAATATTCCGACTTGATCGAAATATCCTGGCAGGATCGCCAAATTTGTGATGTTACAAATAACGATTAAAAGATTTGAATAGGGAGATAATCAGTTCTACGTTTATTTTAAGTTTTTCACTTACAAAAATGAAATCTATCTGTTAAAATTACTTACAGTCAATGTTGTGATGGGTGTTTGATGTGTATGTGTGTAAAATCCTTATGGTTCCTTCTTTTTTCTTCTCAGCAATATTGATATCCGAAATCCTCTTGTTTTAGACCCCTTTTGATCGTCTTCTTGAATGAAATTTCTTTGGATTATTTCTTAAAATTTTTTGACTGATGTAATACTCTTGATAATTGTTCGCGGTTGTTTACACTTTACTTTAACAGCTTTTCAATACATTTTAATTAACAATTTCGGCGACATTTGATTTTTATAATACAATTTCTAAATACATGAGTCAAAAGATGTTTGTTTTTGTCAGAATGTTTGCGTTGCTAACTTCTGTTTTTTTGGTCGGCCCTGGCATGGCCAATCTAACGACTTGATATCTAATTTTGATGTTTTGAAGATTGAACTCGGTGTCGCAGGTGACTTAAGGGATTTTCACGGTTATTTCCAAATACAGTGTGTTTTTGTGTGTGTACGTGTCATTTTTACAAATAATGTTTTCAAAATGTAAATAACTTAAAATAACCTGGAATTTTGATTCTCCCCTGTAACATATCATTAACAGAGTTTTTTTTTTTTTTTAAGAATAGAAGATTAATAATATAAATAATCACATGTCAGAACTCGAATATTAATCGAAAATAATTCAAGTTCCGCATAAAACTCTATTCAAATCTAATATCAGCGAATTTTGATACAATATTGATTCGAATGAATTTAGTAACATATAAACATACGCTTCACGTTGGAACATCCCACTACAATATGTATAAATGATCTTTCTTTTTTTGTTGTTGTTTTAATAAAACAGAAGTTGATACTTATGACGTAAACATTTCGTTTTAACGACACTTTGTGCGGTAATCAACTTACATAAATAGGGAAGAAAAAGCATACTTGGTCTTTGGTACTCGTTGGTTCTCTTTCGACGACTTTTTAAGTCTAATTGAGGAAAATAATAAGAATTGTTGTTAAAATACTAAAATGTTGGCAGGACATATTCTTATTCTCATCGACACCGTCAGCTTAATTCATTATGTTATTGGTTGAAATTTTAATCTCAGCCTATTGTAGTCACTGGTGGAATTTGTCAATGAGAGTAAAATGTGCCCGTCCTCAAGTTACCTTTATCAGAGCCGTTAAACTGAATTCTGCGCTGTTGTGCCACCAATATTATTACTTGTGATACTTTCGACTGTGTGTGGTAAAATGCGTTATTTATGGAGCTGCTCTGCTTTGAAATCTAATTCTAGCTGCAAAAATGATACAAAAGAATCCATTAATACCACAATACTATTACAGAAAATAAAATACTACCAAATCAAGACCACGCTACGTTTTACTTACTTTCAAGGATAGGCCAATACTACCCCAAGCGTTATCACTCTTATTTCATTTTGAAACGTAATTAAGATAATTCGGTACCAATTACGGGACACGCCGAAACAAATGTAGAGGCTACAATGGCATCGTTAAACAAGACAAAACTGAAAACGCAGAGCGGGTACGAATGAGCCGGAAAACGTTCCCACGTGATGCATAATGTACAAATGCGAGGATTGTCGTATTACAGATCACAGAAATAGGTTAGTTTTAAGTAGTAGCCACAGAGTACATATGCATTTATTTCCTTTGGGTATTTACTTTTCTAAATTTGTTACACATTATCTTTTTCTACGTGAATGCTGCTTTATTTTTAGCGGATAAAAATAGATAAATTGAAAAAAGACAGGTTCGGCGTATCCGGTGCTCCATTATTACGTTTTTTGTAAATTATTTGCAACTGCCGTCGATCTTTGAAGCCATGTGATATAATTCAAATATCGATCAAATCTGGATTTTCAGGTGTTTCTTTGTTAGTGTTTTCTATCTATTTAAATCTCAACATTCTGCGCAAAAATTATGTAACTATAGTGTCATATACAGATATTAGTCTTTTCTATAAATACGACAATCATCCGCTTTGTGTTAGATACAAAAAAAATAAGTCAAAAATACTGGAAAAATAATAACAAAGTATATGCTTTGGAAAAAGACAAATTAGTTTTGTACATCTATTTGTAAAACGAACATACGGTTATGGTTTAGAAAATTGCTAACGTAAATGTCATTCTGCGCTCTATGGATTGTGTAAGTGCAGAGCGTATCTCTGGCCGATTGTTTTGATGCGATTACGTCCCTTCTTAAACTTGTCGACCACTTCAATTGTTCCAAATTGACCACCATTTCATTAAATCAGATTAATGATGTGTGAAATAGTAAAGTCTACTTCAATGGCTTTCCCTATCCGCAGATTCTCTGTCCTCTGGGTACTTACATTTATTAAATATGTTAATTCAATTAAGTAAGTAAGAGGCCGTCTGGCATTGTCCTCAAATCACGATCAGAATAAATTAACAGTTTAATAGCTCCCATGGTTTTCTAATCCAATTAATTATGTAATTTCCGTGAAACATGATACCAGGGATCTAATAAGGACAAATATGTACCACATATTCAGTTTTACTGCACGACTAGAAGATATAAAAATACGGTTTGGAACAGTAAGAGTTATTACTCGCCTTTATGATTAAGTTCTTAAATATTATATTTAGAACTAAAATACGGAAATGTTTTAGTAATGTATTATTAATATTATATTACTATCGTTTAAAAAATTGTTTTAAATTGTAAATCTAGAATACACAAAAGAAAGTAATTTGACATTGAGTAACCCATTCTTCAATATAGAAAATGGTATAAAGAATTAAACAATTGTAGAACAATTTACTACAACTTGCTTGAGAATATACGACTGGTTACAACTTGCGTAAATTCCTACTACTCGATTGTGGTTAACGGATTGCATTCCTATTAAATACATTATTGTTGTAAAAATTTAGTCAATGATCTGTTACAATAGTTACTACAATAGTGTACAAGTTTTAGTTACACATGTTGTAAAAAAACGGAAATATTGTTGTAAAGATTGTATTACACACACTGCATTCAATATGCATCCAGTGCTCTTATAATTAGTCTGGGCAAACAGCGGTAACAGTCAGTGTAGTAGACATGTGGTGCGGAGTCGGCGATTATTTATATCACGCGTTCACAGCGTCAGTACTAAATCGATGCTGTATGCGAGTAGTTCTGTGTATATGTAGGCTGTCGTAACTTATTTCGTAATTGTACACTTGTGTTTGCTTTAAAAATGTCGCAGTTAGGTACGTCGCGAAAACGACCAATGGCAGACACAGTTAAAAACTTTATAGTGGTCATGCCGGACTTAATTTTTGATGGCGCTAAAATTCAATGTCTAATTTGTAAAATCCCTTTAATGTGTTGGTCCAGAAGCCATTGTCAACGTCACATCGAAAGCAAACAGCATTCTTCTGCGAAAAGTGGCATACGAGACCAAGAAAAATTTACATTTGATTTGTGTTACTCTTATTTTGTGTAATCTATCGTTTCGTTTACTAGACAAAGAAGCATTTGTCTCCTTCTGGAATAAATATGCGGACTGTAAATTACCTAGTTGGACATCGATACGAAATGTAGTTCCATTTGCTCGTGAACGTATAGAAAAAAGAATGAAGACGGAATTGAAAGTTAAAAAACTGTGGTTGTGTGGACGAAACAGCAGATCGTCAAAAACATTCTGTGGTTAATGTAATGGTACGTGCAATGGAACCACATCGATCGTCATCCTCCTTCTTACTTGCTTTCAAAAGAGTTATAAATTGTACTGCCGAAGAGATTTTAAAGGTGGTGTTGAACTCATTGAACAAATTTGAAGTTTCAACTAAGCAACTTTTAATGTTTATAAGTGATGTTGCCGCAACCATGCGTTCTTTGGACCGATCTCTTAAAGAACACAGTGGTAACTTCTTACATGTAACGTGTAAAATCCATACTCCAAATCTTGCGGCACAAACGATTCTTACATGTTTTCCACTAGTAAATGCATTGATTGCTAGTACAAAGGCAGTGTTTCTAAAGTCCCCGAAACGTACCCGACTATTTCACAAACTGTGTCCTGATTTACCTGAACCACCACAGACGATTGTTACACGTTGGGGAACATGGTTGCAGGCTGCGTTTTACTGCAACAAATACTTTGATCAAGTAAAGAAGGTAGTTTTAAAATTCAATCCGACAGAAGCTGTAGCAATCAAGGAAAGCCAGGAAATATTTCAAGATAGTCAGGTTAAAAGAGATTTACAAACTATTCACAACAATTACTTCAGGCTGGCGGAGGGAATAGAAAATTTACAAAATGTTTCGATGTCGCTAGTGGATTCTGTTCAAGTTATGAATGATGTTCACGCACAGTTATGCGCTGTAGAAGGCGAAACAAATTGGTGTGTAATACGAAAATTTGAAAGTATTTTAGAGAAAGGCTCCGATTTTCTTATATTAAGACAAATTTGTGAAGGTGCGTGTGAAGATGCATTAAGTTGTTTCAAAGATTATTTGAAATATGCAAATATAACATCGCTAGATGTCGAACGGTCGTTTTCGGCATTAAAAGACATTTATTCCTCACGTCGTGCTCACTTGACTGAAACAACTCTGGAAACATATCTAATGATTCAAATATTTAACAGATGTTACCCAGTTTGTGATTTCACGGAAGACTTTTAAAACGGTAAGTGTTTCAACACGTTTTATAATTTATTTCTTACCTTCTATTTTATGTGTAAACTTTTATGCGCTCGCCACGCCTCTGGCTGTTACCGCATATTTGCCCAGGTTACTTATAATTATAATAGTTGAAAGAACAAGTAAAACGCAATCGCAGTAACTATTATGTTTTCGTATCTCCAATAGCTTCTCAATTTACATGTAGTATTGGTTAGCCACGTTACCAACGTTTGTGCTATTCCGCAGGTGTATGATACCTGTGTTGCTTCGCAGGTCTGTGATACCTGTGCTGTTTCACAGGTATGTGATACTTGTGCTGTTTCGCAGGTACGTGATACCTGTGCTGTTTCGCAGGAGTAAAAAGGTAAACTACGGAAGGTTTTATTCCGAAAGAGTTGTAAACCCGATGAAAATGATTTATATTATGGTATATATATATATATATATATATATATATATATATATATATACCAGATAATTTATTATAGAAAGAAATTAAGTTTTCATTGCGACATCTGTTGGTGAATACCCAATACTATCTGGGCCTAACCCTAAGGCAGGAAACATTTGGTACATGCATTTAGGTAGGCTTCGGTAATAAAATCGTCTGTACAGATAAATGATGATTCATTTATAAACTCACATTCTTTATTATTTATTTTGAAAAAATTAGGAAGCTTTATGTCAACAGTTGCCACAATTTTGTCCTGCAGGTCTCGGCACAAAGATTGCTATAAAAAATGATACATTTATGTGAAACAATACAATAGACACTTGACCTTAACATTGAAGTATTATCTGTGACAACATGTAGCAATTAACAAGAATCTGTGGTCGGGTTACATAATCGTGTTAATGACTGCTACAATATTTTTCCTACAATATTGTGGCACATTCTACCAAGTGATTTTTTCGGTGAATATAACTAAAACAAAAACCGTTAAGCACTATTACGCAAAAAGTTTATTTACACCGATGCTTAAATAATACGTATTCTATTCTAGTGTTTAAGGTCTATCATACTTATTTCTAATGTTTTGCTTCGTGTGGTGAAGAGTGATGATGTGTGTTTAGTTCTGCAGTGGAATGTATTGTAATCAATCATGGTCTCGTTGTCTGGCTCGCACTCTTGGGGGCACCGGTTCTTACCTCTAAGACACCTAGGGGGTAACAACATTCAGCTTAAAGAAAAATTGCCAAATTTAGGTGAATAGGACAATAGTAATTATAAGAATATTACAGATCGTCAAACATGATTACTGAAATAAATCACGAAATCTGTGTTAAATCTTAATGCATAGCATAAAGCGGGCGTTTTGATTATTTTTACGTAGATTTATTAGTCAGCATTTAACATTTTCATTTACATTACCTACATAAAATAACTATGTTTAAGTTAAAACAAAGATTAAATATCCTATAAAACTGTGTGCCAATATTTTACATTGTGATAAAATCGAATAAATTTAATAAAATAAATTGAACAAGTGAGTAATAAATTAATTGTGATATAAGTACAAACAGAATATAATAACCTAAATAAATAAATATTCTCGAAACGCATCCCATTAAATGTCTAATACTAAATGCTAGGAAATGAATTATGATAATGTTATTATTTCTTGTCTTTGCGCGCTTTGAGTTGAAAAATTTAATTCTATGGAGTATATTATATAATTCTATAATCAATTGTTTCAATAAGTTTATAAATGGAAACAGGAAATCAAGACAAGTGTTATGTGATTGTTTCTTTTCTCTCCAGATATGATTGATTGTTTTTTAACATATTTGACAGGTAGTGGGCCATATTGCATTACAAACATTGATTTATGTTAATAACATTGTCTTACACTGTTAGGCACCATTTACGATACTCAATTTATAAGATGTTAACATATTATTGTCGGCATTCTATAACTGTTTGAATAGGATTAACTAACGTATAACTATTATTCTTGTTTAACATACAAAATAAATGTTGTTTATGGATCACATTAAAAATGTGCTCCATTATTTTTAGCTGTATCGGTTTCAAATAATTTTATTATTAATTACGTATATAAAATTATAATAAACGTGATATGTACAAAAACACTTTTACCCTATATAGAAGAAAAGTGTTACAAATTCTTAATATGCATCAATTATTTTGAAGTGTTTTTGATCACCCCAAAATTAGATTAAAAGCAAAGTGGAAAGTATAGTGGAAAATTACCGTATAACAGTTATACGGTGCTGTTACCGTCTAACTTGATGGTTTGAAGTAGGGTGAATTGCCGGGGTTACAACGAACCATCGAAAACTCAAATAATAATAATAATAATAATAATAATAATAATAATAATAATAATAATAATAATAATAATAATAATAATAATAATAATAATAATAATAATATAATAATAATAATAATAATAATAATAATAATAATATATAATAATAATAATAATAAATTAATAATAATAATAATAATAATAATAATAATAATAATAATAATAATAATAATAATAATAATAATAATAATAATAATAATAATAATAATAAAAATAATAATAATAATAATAATAATAATAATAATAATAATAATAATAATAATAATAATAATAATAATAATAATAATAATAATAATAATAATAATAATAATAATAATAATAATAATAATAATAATATAATAATAATAATAATAATAATAATAATAATAATAATAATAATAATAATAATAATAATAATAATAATAATAATAATAATAATAATAATAATAATAATAATAATAATAATAATAATAATAATAATAATAATAATAATAATAATAATAATAATAAATAATAATAATAATAATAATAATAATAATAATAATAATAATAATAATAATAATAATAATAATAATAATAATAATAATAATAATAATAATAATAATAATAATAATAATAATAATAATAATAATAATAATAATAATAATAATAATAATAATAATAATAATAATAATAATAATAATAATAATAATAATAATAATAATAATAATAATAATAATAATAATAATAATAATAATAATAATAATAATAATAATAATAATAATAATAATAATAATAATAATAATAATAATAATAATAATAATAATAATATAATAATAATAATAATAATAATAATAATAATAATAATAATAATAATAATAATAATAATAATAATAATAATAATAATAATAATAATAATAATAATAATAATAATAATAATAATAATAATAATAATAATAATAATAATAATAATAATAATAATAATAATAATAATAATAATAATAATAATAATAATAATAATAATAATAATAATAATAATAATAATAAATAATAATAATAATAATAATAATAATAATAATAATAATAATAATAATAATAATAATAATAAATAATAATAATAATAATAATAATATAATAATAATAATAATAATAATAATAATAATAATAATAATAATAATAATAATAATAATAATAATAATATAATAATAATAATAATAATAATAATAATAATAATAATAATAATTAATAATAATAATAATAATAATAATAATAATAATAATAATAATAATAATAATAATAATAATAATAATAATAATAATAATAATAATAATATAATAATAATAATAATAATAATAATAATAATAATAATAATAATAATAATAATAATAATAATAATAATAATAATAATAATAATAATAATAATAATAATAATAATAATAATAATAATAATAATAATAATAATATAATAATAATAATAATAATAATAATAATAATAATAATAATAATAATAATAATAATAATAATAATAATAATAATAATAATAATAATAATAATAATAATAATAATAATAATAATAATAATAATAATAATAATAATAATAATAATAATAATAATAATAATAATAATAATAATAATAATAATAATAATAATAATAATAATAATAATAATAATAATAATAATAATAATAATAATAATAATAATAATAATAATAATAATAATAATAATAATAATAATAATAATAATAATAATAATAATAATAATAATAATAATAATAATAATAATAATAATAATAATAATAATAATAATAATAATAATAATAATAATAATAATAATAATAATAATAATAATAATTAATAATAATAATAATAATAATAATAATAATAATAATAATAATAATAATAATAATAATAATAATAATAATAATAATAATAATAATAATAATAATAATAATAATAATAATAATAATAATAATAATCACCGAAGGTTCTCCACCTGCTTCGTCAGTAGACGATCAGCGAGTGGTTAGTCTAGCCCTGGATGGTGTATGGCTAGCTTCATGGGCCCGCAGGATCCGGAGAGACCCAAGTATGACCTGCTTCTGGAGCTGACAGGTAAGTATGTGCAGGTTTGTTTTCTTGAGTATTTTAATTTTTTTTAGGTGTTCCAATATCGTGGTATGGATTCCGCCCAAGGAGCCGATAATAATCGGTATGAAATGGATTTGGAAGCCCTCGTAAGTAAGTCGCAGTTGGTATAACAGATCCAAATACTTCTCTCTCTTTTCCGTCTCCTTTTCAGTTACTCTGGTGTCGCACGGGCAGGACATCTCGACAACGTACATATCCTTCTCCTTATAATCCAGGATTACCATATCTGGCTTATTGGCGGACACTCTCGCTGTAGTGTGAAACGGAGAATTCCAAAATATCTTGCAGCTCTCGTTGGAAACCGTTGCAGGCAGGTCTAACTTTTGAAACGGCGGCAATAACTGCTGGTCAATGCCATAGAGATGACGTAATCGAAAGTATAGAACTTTTAGGGCCATGTCATGGCGAGATATATATAAGTTTGGAGCATATTTTGGGCATGCTGATAGTAAGTGCATTATGGTTTCCTCTGTTGTCTTACATGCTCTACAGCGAATGTCATCCAGATGTAAACCGAGGACGTTGCGTTGATAAGCCAGTGTGTGGAATACGCCGTCCTGGACCGCCACTATGTAACCCTCAGTCTCCGAATATAGCGATGGAGACTGGAGGAAAGAGAATGTCAGGGCTTCTGATAACTGATGGTCTTTTAGATGTTTGAAGTATAAGCCATGCAAAGCCTTTTGTATATGGTCCTTGAGAAGTGCATCTGCGTAGTGATGTTGGAGTTTGTTCCGCACCTCCTTTGGAGTGCAGAGCGCCAGATTACCAAGTGTCCTTTTTCCCGTAACAAACTCAACCCTCAAGCCAAGATCATCACACACTCTTTTCGCAGCCTTGAACAGGAATGCCCCTTGGCCTGCATTCTCGTGGTGTCGCACAAGGTCCAGCAATGGGTCCTGTGTTTGGAAGATATACACCGCGGTCGACGTTGTTATTTTGGCGTACAGTTGTTCGAAGGAAATTAATCCTCTTCCGCCACGTTTTCTGCACAGGTATAATCGTTGAACTGAAGCATGAGGATGGTGGCTTCGATTGCGGGTAAGTACTTTTCTCGTATCTCGATCAAGTTGCAGTATTTCGTTTACATTCCACTTTACTGCTCCAAAAGTGTGCGAGAGGGTGGGAACCGCCAAAATGTTCGTGGCCAGTACCTTATTCTTTGCAGTTAGTTCAGACGCCCATATTTTTTGTAGGATGTTTTTGTATTTCGATAGTAATGATTCCTTGGCCGCTTTAGCATCGTTCATTCTGTTTTGCTTGACACCGAGGTACGTATAGGTGTCGTCGCCTCTTAATCGGGAGATAGTAGTCCCATCTAGTAGTTGCATGTCGTCCCCTATATCCACTCCCCTGCCGCGCAACAGATGGTACGTGGCGCATTTTTCCAGGCCAAGGCCCATCCCAGTGTCGGCGGCATAAGCGAGGACCGATTCGACCATTTTCTTCAATTCCTGTTCGTTCTTTCCGTACATCTTCAGATCGTCAATGTAAAATAGATGGGTCACTTTGTATTTACGGTCATTAGGTCGACCTGCACAGTAACCGTGATGATTGCGCAACTCTAGCGAAAGTGGCATTAGCGTTATACAGAATAAAAGCGGACTGAGAGAGTCCCCCTGATATATACCTCTCCGGAACAGTATGGGGGCGCTTTTCTTTTCGGTTCGCCCAGTCCTAATAACCACAGTTGTTCTCCATCTGATCATTAAT
Organism: Dynastes maya; assembly: GCA_029619315.2. NCBI lineage: Eukaryota > Metazoa > Arthropoda > Insecta > Coleoptera > Scarabaeidae > Dynastes > Dynastes maya. The sequence goes on from JAROYE020000001.1 coordinate 44,877,884, forward strand.
TCCTCAATGGTCTGAATTATCTTTGGTGGGATGCCCATTTGGTGCAATAGCTTTAGGATTAGCTGATGGGATGTACTGTCAAAAGCCTTACGGAAATCGACCCAAGCCATCGAGAGATTGCGCTTATACTGTATTGCATCCTGGCAGATGCTAGCGTCTATCAGTAGATTCTCCCTTACACCGGCCATTCCTTTTTTGGCACCGCGTTGTTCAATGATGCTGCTCCATATTGGTTCTATTGTCTGTAGGATCAGATTCTGCAGTATTGTCGTGAAGACTTTATAGATTACATTTAGACAAGTAATCGGGCGGTAATTTGCAGGATTTCTTGGGTCACCCCTTTTGTAAATCAAGATGGTCCTACCCTCGCACATCGATTGAGGAATGCGTTCAGGATCTGCCAAATAGCTATTAAATATTCGAACTATGGGATCGTGCACTGTTGTGAATTTTTTCCACCAGTAAGCGTTAATTGAATCCGGTCCGGGAGAAGAGAAATTAGGCTTAGTTGACAATGCTTTTTGCAGATCCTCTGTGGTGATAGTTGGCAAAGGGTAAGGTATCTCTGCGCGGCGGGTCTTGCAATAAGTATCGAATAGAGTGATCGCTCGATTTTCCATGTTAAGTGGGGCAGGCTCCTCATACAGTTGTTTCCAGTACGTTTCCACAGCACGCATATCGGGGTATGTAGTGTGTGACTCTCTCTTCCTAAGAAACTTAGATGGATTCTCCTGAAGTAGAGCGTTTTGTTCAATGCGGTTCTTTGTTCTTTCAAGTTTCTTCTTGCTCGCAGTTAAGGCTCTTATTTTGTCAATGGCTTGCTCTTTGATTAATGTTAATACGGTACAGCTTAACGTGTGATGCCTTTTTTTAACAGCTTTGGCGATTAGACGTATTTTCTTGGTGAATGCTAAATTTCTTCGGATGGTTTCAAGGAGGCTCTGTAATTGTGAAGCTCGCCTACGCCATTCCCTAATCTTGTCGTTTAATTGATCCAATCTATTGTTTGTGTTTTGAAGGAAGATGTTAATTTCTTTCTTTTTTGTTATAGATGCAGCCGCTGCACGAACTGTCCGCGTTACCGTATCAAGATCGGAATCACCTTGCAAGTGGTCGTTGATTACCAAGTTCAGTTCCTGAAAAGCATGTTTCGAGATATTTTGCTTATGACAAATAACTTTTTGTTTCGAGGTAGTGTCAGACAGATGCCGGAGGAAAGTGTCCACTAGTTTTTGTGACGGATTACTAATATCCAACGGAATTGATTCATCTGTCTGGTTCGGAACGTGTCGTGGCTCCTCGGGAGCGTATTGGAATCCTCTTTTCCTCAGCGATGCTGCTTGGTCTCGAAGATGTTGGGGGGTTATGTGCTGTAGCTCTGGACGAAGACCAATCCAGAGAGTGTGCATCCTTTTCATATATCCACGTTCGTTTGGTTTACTCTTATTGTAACACGTATATAGGTCCCTGCAGATCTCCGGAGTCCATACAGACCTCACGGTATTTACCGTAGTGTGGGGACGGTCTTGACTGCTCCCAGCTGTCCCGTTAGCGCTATCCGAAAGGCGCCGGCTGTGGGCAGTTTTACTCTGTTCCTCGTCGTGAACAAGTTCATTCGCCGCAGTGGGCTGTTAACCCAAAACGACGCCGCCAACTTATAATCTTAG